>OZ026580.1:7889364-9207489 GCA_964020215.1 Aurelia sp. 3 sensu Dawson et al. (2005) | reverse complement strand
CTGTTGTTCATATTTCTTGCGATCTTCGTCATTTCCAGATTTATTCGCCCTTGTTTTGAGTTTTGTTCTTGTCATTATCGCTTTTCTCATGTCAGACTTTACGTGGGGCTTATTATTTCCCCTAACCATCCTTTGTTTCAAGGGGGCATGTTTCTGTAATACACTCTCGGTGACAGAGTGTAGTGCTTGATAGTCAGTAGGAATGGTGTCACGCAGTTTGATATCCAAGTCTCTTTGGAACTCTTCTGCGCAGAAGTTTCTATACTCACGGTACCTGATATTTCTTGGGGGCAGTTTTACAAAGGTTGATTTTAATATTGTGTATATCAGATGATGATGATCACTGAAGCCTGTTTCAAACAATTGGCTTTTCATGAAGGAATGCTTTTTATTGGTGAGTATGAGATCAATGGATCGCCCTCTGGATGTCTTGAAACATGTTGGCCCCTTCAAAAGGTTAAATAAGTGATAGGTATTAATCAAAGGACTAAGTGCCCTATCACCTACCTCCATATTAAAGTCACCAATAAGCAAGACATTTTCTCGCGAGAGGGCATATCCATCGATAATCCTGCACACGTTATCAACAAAATAACATGGATCTTGTGTAGGGCTCCTGTATATCGGTAATAACAGCCATTTCTGTTTTCTTATATTGATCTCAATGGATCAATATAAAGTTAAATTGATCCCTTATCCCTTTGACGTCAAATTGTTGTTGTTACTTCTTCGATTGGGTATCAATATCTCACATATATTCTGGGATTGGGTATCAATATCGGACCAAATTTCTGGGATTGGGTTGTAACAGAAATCCTTGCGGTGCACATTCCCGTTTGAATTTATAGTGAAGTACCCCCCCCCCCCTCCCCGGGTGTGACTCTCGCAAATCGCCATTAACCGGGGCCTCGTTTTCAAATTCTGCATCAAACATCGGAAATCAATTGAATGGCCGTTTCCCCTCCCGCACCCTTGGCGCTCCCTGGTTTCAGTCACATTTTACAAACCGCAAGCAAAGGAATTTGATCAAAGATGCTCTGTCAAATGAATTTGATGTCAAGTTTGGTGTGCCACAGGGAAGTTGTGCAGGGCCAGTGATATTTCTATCTTATCTGTCGTCGTTATGCGACCTTATTGCTCAGTATGATGTTAATGTAGGGGGATTTGCAGATGACAATCAACTCTATATATCTTTCAAGCCCAACAGTGAAAGTGAAGCTGAGGCATTAAATGAAATCACTAATTGTATTGCTGCTGTACGAAAATGGATGCTACAGCACAAACTAAAAATCAATGATGACAAAACTGAGCTCATCATTATTGATGGCAGTAAACAGTTGCCAAAAGTTTCATTAGATAGCATACAAGTAGGTGAATGTACTGTTTCTCCAGTACAGAAAGTAAGAAACCTTGGCGTTATCTTTGATGAAAGTTTATCAATGAAAGATCATGTCAGCAATGTCTGTAAAAAGGATTCTACCAACTGTATAGACTACGGCAAGTCAGGAAATACTTCAACCGTAACACCTTTGAAGGTTTAGTTCACGCTTTTGTGACATCACATATTGACTATGGAAATGCCATGTTATTTGGACTGCCTGATGTCACAATTAAAAAACTAGAGAGACCCCAACACGCAGCAGCTAGATTGATTTTAAACAGGAATTGGAGAGATAGTGCCACAGAAATGTTGAGAGAATTACACTGGTTACCTATCAGGTATAGGATCTTGTACAAACTTTCATTACTAGTGTACAAGTGCATGAACAATATTGGACCGGCTTATTTAAAGGAATTATTGACCAGTAAAACAGCTCCCAGAACGCTTCGATCAGCAGAGCTATCACTACTTGGTATCCCAAGAGTTGAAACTGAGACTTTAGGGAAGAGAGCATTTGAATATGCTGCACCTTGCACATGGAACTCTTTGCCTTTCCATATCAGACAATCCAAGGACATAACTAGTTTTAAGAGGGCATTAAAAACTAATTTTTTCGAACAAGCTTTTAAGTTCAAAGTATCTTTTTCCATTGTAAATTGTAATTTTTAGAAACTTTTTTGTAATTCTAAGTTATTTTGATTTAATGCAATTCTTTGCTTTTATTACTTGTAACTATAAATTGTATGCGCCGCAAAATATTGCATAATATAGGGGTGCGTTATAAAATCAATTATGTTATGTTAAATGTTAAATTATCACGTGATGTTAGATTACGTAATGTGATTCGTTAATCTCACAGATGTAAACAAACTCGCAAATTGGCTCAGAACGAAATCTGTCCTTGTTCGCCCTTGGAAGTTGTTTCTCGGACAGCTTGTACGATTTTACTCAATTAAACGAGGTAAAAAGATCCCTACTTTTTCTTGACTTTTTGATGGTGTTTGACTATGCAGTATGATGCAGGGGATCGTTGATATCAGGCGCAGCGGGCTTAATGCCCACGGTACCTGTATTTGACAGTGGCAAACAGCATATCTTCGCTGCAGCACTACTTTCACACATTACTTTCTACATTGAAAATACCATTTTAAAGCTCTTACCGTAGCCAACTAGCTAAGACATTGATTCAAGTAAAATGATTCGAGAAAGCCTCTCCCTTTTCATTCAGGGGTATATGAACATCCAAAGAATTGTGAAATCAAAGGTAGCTGTTTGTTTACAAGAGCAAGTGCACAGTTTATTTAGCTCCACGTCAGCCCGCACACATTTATCACAACGCAAAGGTTGAGAAGGAATGGCATTTTCGTTTCCTTTTGCTTGAATTAATGTCTTAGTAGGTATGCCGTTTACCACTTGAAAGAGAGTATATGAAAATGCAAAGACGAGCCCCGAGCCAACTGGCGCAAATTAATTTGTTCTTTAGATGTGAGCCATGAGATGGGCGGCTCAATGAAAGTTATAGAAGCTGTGTGAGCCGTGAGACAGGTGGTTCAAAAGTAGCTCGTTTTAGCTCATGGCTCAGAAACGGCGCATGACTCAGAAATAGCTCGTGAAATCGATATACATCATATTTATAGTCAAACACCACCAAAATATGAAGAAAAAGTACCTAAAAAGTGGGAAAATGTATGGGAGAAGTTGCTTACCTCGTTTAATAGACCTTTTCGCAATTTAGAAAAGGGACTTCAGAGAGCACGGCCCGTTCTGACAGCCTTAGTAACAAACGGGAGACCCGGGGAATCCTCTCCCCTTCAAAATGCCCCAGGTTGTTTTCTGTATGATCATAGGGAGGAAAAGTCCCTCAAAACTCTCGAACTTTGAGCGGCTGTGGCGGAAAAACTACAATTCCGATGGGGAAAAGAATGTTAGCAACCGACATAATAGAGGGTATGCCGTCCCGATGGTAGAGGTTTCGAAGCTGCCCTTCTGTGCATGCGCCTGGAATTACCCCTTTTTCTTCCCCATTTTGTAGTTTCCTATTGATTCCCATTCAGAAATTACTCATTTTCAATCGGCTATTTAAAAAATTCAAAAATATGTGAGAGGCAGGTGAAGGGTTGACTGGGGTAATGGACCACGGCGCATCCGAATTTTGGGGTTTTGAGAATTTTGGGGGTCATTATGACGTCATAAATGGGGGTCATAGAAAAAAAGTTTTTTTTTCGACCTGAGGTTACGCTTGGAGTTGATGCTCGATGGTTACTCTACCGATTTTAGGATGAAAGAAAGATTTCAAGAGACTGTTCGTCTGGGAGTTGTTTGCCACCATTTGGAGAACAATGCTGCCTCTGGGGGCTTCTTGAAAGGGGCTCAAAAATGGGGTAAAGTTTTTGCGCGCTAATTCAGTTTTGCGCCGGGCAAACGGTTTTTGGGTGTCAAAAATCCACGTAAAACCACATTCTTTACCTAATCCAACTTTCATTTGCCATTTATTTCCAAAATTCAAAGAATAACGAGCCATTTCATTTTCCAAGCTGCGGTGAATGTTCCTTAATTTTCCGACTTAGGCCCATTTTCACTCCAAAGACATTGGGCTTATTTTAACATTAAATGCAGTTGTAAACCTCATTTTATTGTCTAGATACCTTAAAAAGGGCTGAATAAAGGTCCTCCAAGTGTTTGTTTTTAGTTTCTCGATTTTTCCATAGAATTATCAGCGTAAGACGACAGGCCATTTTTCGTCGATTTTTCCTTGATTTGGCCAAGGATTCCCTGGGTCTCCAGCTCGTTACTAAGGCTGTCAGAACGGGCTGCGCTCTCTCCAGTCCCTTTTTCTAAATTGCGGAAAGGTCTATTGAGTTAACTCGTCGAAAGCCGTTCGAGAAACGACCTCCAAGGGCGAGAGAATAAGCGAGCACATAGAAACAACACAACGAGTGCAAGAGATCGTTCCTGATTACCCAGCATGTACCGCTTTGTTGATAGGATGTATCTCGATTATTATTGTTATTATTGCTATTATTATCAATTTATTGAAAGTTGGCTTTCTAATTTAAATAGCAGCTAATTAACACCAATTATAAGCAAAAGAAAAAAGATCATAATTTACAAACGGAAAAAATAAACCAGACACAGTGGACCCAGAATGCTAAGTTTTGGGAAGAAGTCTTTAAAACAGTAATATGGCAAGATTAGTTGATGATTTGTAATCAGTTAAAGATCTCAAGAAGCAGAGTTTTGAAATTGAGACCATTTTGAGTTTTGAGGTAACAAAAAATGGGGGTTTAACCCCCTGGGAATTCTAGCAACTTCTACGTTTCAAATCTTAACAACATCAATTTTACGTCACCAATGAGTCAATTTCCTCCTAATGCCAAATCTGAGGATCGCATGCTCATATGATATGTCCTTTTAAGGTCACAAGCCATATTTGACAGGCAGGTCAGAGATAGATTTGCTACGGGGAGTAGCCGACACTAGGGTTCAATCTTTGGTAAATATTCCAGAATGACGAAATTTACGAGAAATTGGATTACATATTTGAAATCAAGGGGAAATGGACTGCTGAAAGATTCAAATGATGAAAGATTGATATTGATATGATCTAAAACAAACAAGTTGCTAGAATTCCCAAGGGACCAAACTCCCTTTTCTTACCTCAATACTCAAATTCCTCCCAATTCTCAAACTCCGCTCTTTGAGATCTTTTCATTGACGTCTGTTTGACGATGCTGTGATGAGGAATACAAACTTTACAGCTAAAAACATGTGCTGTTTTTGGGAGTACTGTCGAGGCATCACACTTGAGGACATTGCAAAGCATTGCTGTTCCACATTCAACAGATCCAAGCGAAATGCAAATAGTATTGCCAAATATTGTTTGGCTTAGGTGGCCTGTTGTGTCAGAATTAGACTGAAACTTTCTCGTGAATTGAAAATATTTGGTGAAATTGCCTATAATGGGGGTAAAACCATGGCTCTTTGCCTCCAACAACCCTAAAATTAGCATTTTCTCAAGAACTCTTATATTCTGAAGCTAATGCATGTCAGTTTTGAATAATCTCTCAAGCCAATCAATCAAAAGTTGCATGTAAAGGTTCTTTGAGCTATTCATACCCGTGAATGAATCATTTTGTGAACTTAGGTTGCTACCGAGAAAATAATTTATTGGATATTTTAATGGGCAAATTTAGCCTTTGTAAAAGTATAAATTATTTCCAAACTGCTATCCAAATTCATAATTTTTGTACATCATTCGAAAGCTTATTAAATATGCTTTCCAAATATCATATGGTTAATGGGGCCCATGGATGGGGATCGATTTAGATCCACTCAAACCACTTGGGTGAAAATAGCCTAAAAAGAAGGAAAAACTGTGGGATGGTGCTTCCGAAGACCCTAAGATTTTCATTTTCCTATTCAATTTTTGTCATTTGAACGTTGATCTTGAATAATCCATTAATACAACCCATCTGAAATCATGTGTGAAGGTTCTGTAGCTATTCTACACTTTTAGGAGTCATTTTGTGACTTGGGTTGCTAACGATAGTAAAATCATCGGGTTTTGATTGGGTAACTGTACCCATTCATAAAGTGTAATTTATTTCTAAACTGCTATCCAAATACGCACTTGTTATACATAATTTGAAAGCTTGTTGAATGAGCTTTCCAAATATTTTAGATGGTTTAGGGCGCCCAAGCACAGGGCTCAAATCTTTGCAAAACTTTAAAATTAAATGTATAAAATTTTATTAACTTATTCTTTCAACTAAATAGATTGGAGGGAACTTGAGGGCGTTTGCCATGATTCCAGAAAGAGCATTGTTGATATTATCATTATTTTCAGAGTTACAGCATCTTTAACATTTCTGCTGGTTTTGAAGTTGTGACGTCATCAAAATGCTAAATTGTAAACCATAAAAGCTACAGACTTTTGCTTGCTACCATCTTATAGATCGTCGAAAATTGAGTATTTCTTGTATTGGTCATTTTGACTTTCCTCGATTAGTTTACAATTTATGATGCTTTTAATCTTTTTGAAAGCTTCTCAACCTCCTCTCGTACATCTTTCATAAATCTTAAAAACGCTGTAATTCCAAAAATAATGATTATATTGCAAATGCTCTATCTGGAATTATGGCAAACGACCTGAAGTATCATTCGATCTATTCACTTGAAAGAATTAGGCAGCAACATTTTACACACTCAATTTAAAAATTTTGCAAAGATTCGAGCCCTATGTTGGGCGCCCATAGGTAGGGATTGGACTCTAATTTCCATGCAAACTGAAACTATTTGGGTAAAAATGGCTTAAAAACGGGGGGAGACCGCCTTTACTTCCAAAAACCTTAAAATTTTTGTTTTCTTCACAAAATGTTGCCTTTTGAAAGATGATTTTGAATAATCCACCTACCTAATCCATTAGAAACCAGTAATGAAGGTTATCAGAGAAACCTTGTGCCTCTAGTGTTGGTTTATCGAGACAGGTGACTTTTGCACAATAATGTGACTAAAGTTGTAAAGATTTCTGATCTTCGATATAAACTGTCACTTCAAAATACGTTATTTGTACTTGGAAAAGAGATATTGACATGGGGTTTCTTGCATTTTCTTCGCGCAACTCTTGTGCTTCAAACAAACAATTTGAGCTGCTATAATAGAAGATCATTTTTTTGACTTATTTCCATCCCTGGGTCCACTGTGCCAGAAAATGAAAGAAATTAGTTGATCTAAAAACCCCAAATCTTTTATAAAAACTCTACACAATCTGCAGGTGCATGAATCGCCATGCCACTGTTTTATTTTTCTTTTAAATTCTTCAATTGTGCTGCAGTCTTTCAAAAAACTTGCAAGTGAGGACCATAAAAGGCAACCTCTATACTGAATGTTGTCTGTACCATATATTGTCGTCCTTACTTTCGGCAGTTGCAAATGACTTACATTACGCAGAAAATATTAGCTGTCTCTTTCTGCAAAAATGTCTTTCATTAAAGTTGGGTTGGGATCGTTCTTTGTTTTGAAAATCTCTATCATCAGCAACTGCAGATTGCGTGTACATAACATCGATGAGAGCCTTCCGATGATCTATGATTTTTTATTATGATTGATTGTGATTATGATTATGATTCTGGTTATGAAATGGTGTATGCAAAAATGCATGTTTTCATTTAATGACACTGCTACAGGTTATTTTCATACGAACTCAATGCAAAATTGATCACTAACAGCCCATTTGATGCTTCACCACTCCCAGTCATCCGTGCACTTGGATGGTCCACAGTAAGGGAAATAATTGATCTTGAATCTGCAAGGATTGTTTACAAATCCCTGAATGGTGATGCACCGTCCTATATGAGTGACATGTTTACTAAAGTCAACGTTTCTACAACACGGTCTCTCAGAAATTCGGAATATGACCTAAGAGTCCCTTTTCTAAGAACGACCACAGGACAGAGATGCTTCTCTTATCAGGGTGCGAAACTTTGGAATTGTTTATCTAAAAAGACATCAACTTAAAAAAATTCCATGAAAGCCATAAAATGATTTTCTGTCCTCGTTTGTCAACAAAGCTTCCCTTCTCTTTTTTAATGTTTTCTTTTGAAATTTCTTTTAACGATTGTAATTAGGTTATTAATTAGTTTTATTTTGTGTAAAATATTTAATTTAGTTTTAGTGTATTTTATTGCATGGCCCCCTGTAAATCAGTTCTCTAACTGAGGGGCTACCATGCCTAAAAAATTGGAAATGAAGAATGGAAATGAAATGTTTAGATATTTTGTGATAACAATTGTTCCATTTTCCAAACAGGCAATTGATTTGATCAACAAATGGGAGCCGATTGACACTGCTGATGCACTAGAATTGTTAACACCACTGTTCACAAACAAAGCTGTCAGGCAATATGCAGTGTCACGCCTAAAACAAGCGTCAAATGAGGTGTGTTGTTTTCTTTCATTAATATAGTTTCGGCGATTCTGCTTGCAAAATCCTTGAAAAGAGACAAGGAGTTATATCAAGCCTCAGCTAACTTTACACCTTATATCTTTTCAAAATATGAGAGAAGCAAAGAATGCGCTTGCTTCTTTATCTGTTTTCTTCCCACGAGGATAGTCATCTTTATTTCTCGGTCCTTTTTTGAACAGTTTCGTGCGTCCACGAGCTTTGAAATTTGAGGTATGTTTTAGAGAATATAATGTTAAGAATAGAATTTCAACATCCCACAAGGAACCTTAATACCATCCAACCATATTTCTGAAAACATGCGATCAGAATTTCAAAGTCTCTGCAGGGAAACTTGAAATTCCAACCTCTCATGTTTCTAACACGTAGGAAGCATTGCGGTAAACAACGTTTATACAAAGCTAGCGTCTCCCATATGACAATACATATTGATTCTTTTGAGAACCCCCCCCCCCCCCGAGGTCATTTTATTAGGAAAATAGACACAAAACAAACCTTTCCCATGCATAGCAAATCGTTTGAGAATAGGTTGGACACCTCTGAGAATTGCTTTGAAGGGACATGTCCTGAACAAACGATGCAGGTTTCCGAAATAAAGAGTGATTTGTTTCTTTTAGGACAGGTTTTGTTTTCCACCTGTTGTCTTTTGATGGAATGCCCTCAGCACTGTGATCCATAAGGCCCTTTTTATAAAATAAATGCCAAAAAATGAAGTTCCTAGTCCTAATAAAATCTTAGACTTGAGACATGAACCATAAAGCCTGGTTTCCATTAAATCGTAGAGCGATCATCGTAAGGAGATCGGCGACAGTCTGCGATCGTCTGCGATCATCTGCGTTGTGTTCCCGATTTAATGGAAACACTGTCTTACGATCCTTAAAACCTTCGGGGATCGTTCATTCATTCATTCCGTTTCATTCATTTTTCGTTATTGAACCACGGTAGCCCCGTCAATCTGCATAGATTGCTTTACAGGGGGCCGTGCAAAACATATAATTACAAATCTAAAACCTAATTTACAGTTATTTTAACAGAAATAACAATAGTTTAATAAATGCATGTTCGTAAGAGAAGACGCCATCAAACCTCTACAATTTCTTTTTTAAGCCTCCTTTTGAAGGTAAGAAGATCGTGGATCGTAAGCGTCGGGAAAGTTTAACTCAGTTCAACTTTCCCGATCGTTACGACTGTCCCGATCTGGAAAAACTTTTATGGAAACACACATGAAATTGCCAAGAAAATATTCAATTTAGCAAAGACACTGAAAACAGATGGAAACAGTGTATACATCTCCGGGATTGTTAAACGAGATGATGATAGAACGAATGAACTATAGCGTCTTTGTAGCCGAAGTACATGAGCACCTAAGTACGTGCCTAGCTGGTAGCCATCTTGGTTTCTAACGCATGCGGCCTGTGTCACGTGACACGCCTAAATATACGCTACTACTTACGTCACAACTCTACATCACCCCCCTTTAAACAAAGTTCTGTTAATCAAACTGAAAATAAACTTAACTTGAAACTGTTTTTGTTTTGAACGAGTAAGAGTCTTGTCTCAACATAACAATTTGCTAAAACTATAAAGTATGAAAACTGAATTTGAAATTTTTTCGAGTGAATAAGAGTCTTCTGGCTCAACCTAACAACTGATTAAGAATAAAAGGGAAATAAAGTTGTCACTTACGTTTCCATCATGACTTACTGTCCAGTCCGAAATGTCACACACTTGTTTCATGATAGTAGTTTGGTCGAGCAGTGATCCTTCTGGGATATCTTCGAACTTGATCATTTGCCTCGTCTTCTTCCTCTTCTCTTTGCTCCTGATGAACTCTATCCCCACTGACGCCATTATCACTATCATCATCTTTATTCTCTGATTGAATCAAACAGTCCTTTATTCTTACTCTTTTAAAGAACGAAGCATTCCTTGTAATACTCTTTCCATCTCTATTTGCAGTAATCATTGTTCCATTTCTTTGTGTGATAGTGTACGGTTTTGGGTCATATGGAGACATAGCCTTGTTTCTTTGTCTTTGTTTTACAATAACTCTATCTCCCTCCTTTAAATCTGATTCTGAAGCATGATTCTTTTCATCTGCATATTCTTTCATCTTTCTCTTCTTCATTTCATCTCTATCTCTTAAATCCTTGTTGACTTGATTGTAGGTGTGCTCTGGTAGTTTTGTTCTAATATTTCTACCCATTAAGAGCTTAGCAGGGGGGACCCCTGTAGTGGCATGTGGAGAGGCTCTGTAATTTCTCACAAAGTTGAACACTTCTTGTTGCCAACTTTTTCCTTCAATATGAGCTGCCTGGATAACTTTGTTCAAATTTCTCATGAATCTTTCACACTCTCCATTTGCTCTTGGCCATTCTGGTGTAATTCTCCTGTGAGTGTATCCACTTTGTCTTGCAAACTCTTTCATTTTTGAGCCATTGAAAGGAGGCCCATTGTCAGACTTCATAATGACAGGTATTCCATGCGTGCTACAAATCTTTTCTAACTTTGGTATAACACATTTCTCACTAGTAGAAGGAACAATTTCAATTTCAGGATATCTGGAAAATTCATCCATGCAAACTAAGATATACTTGTGATTCTCTCCTATGGGACCCTTGAAATCTACTGCTACTACTTCCCATGGACCATCTGGCAGATCTTGCATCTTAAGTGGCTCTAGCTTGTTTTCTTTTATGGTGGCTTGGCAGGCAATGCATGATTTTGTCTTGTTTTCAACTAACTTATCTATTCCAGGGAACCAAACTTTTTCTCTTATTAGACCTTTTGTCTTCACTATACCTAAATGTCCTTCATGTGCTATCTCTACAGCCTTCTCTCTAAGAGCTTTTGGCATCACAATTCTTGTTCCCCTAAGAACTATACCATCTTCTGTAACAGAGAGTTCTTTCTCTACTTGTTTAAATGCTTGTAGATCACTGAAACAGTAATTTCCTTGAAATTTCTCTTTGTTTTGATTTAGTATGAACCACTTTCCACTTTGCAAACACTCTTTTAGCTTCTGCATAGTTAAATCTTTGTTCGTCTCATCTCGAACTTCATCTCTTGTCATTGCTTTTGGAACTGCATTAGATGCAATGAAATTAACATACTCCTCAGCAATTGATTTAGATTTTGCAAGCTGCACTGGGTGTCTGGAAAGATAGTCTGCTGGATTATTAGATCCTGGCTTGTAACATACAGTGAAGTCATACTCTTGGAGTCTCATTGTCCATCTTTCTATTCTAGCTTGTGGTCGACTACCCGGTTTATTAAACAAAAACTCTAGTGGCTTATGATCAGTGACTAAAGTGAAACTTTTTCCATAGATGTATACATGAAGCTTTTCACAGGCCCATACCAAGGCAAGGGCTTCTTTTTCAATCTGGCTATACCGCTGCTCAACATCTGTCAAGGCTTTGCTTGCATACGCAATTGCTGAAATTTTCTCTGTTCCATCTCTTAACTTTTCCTTTTGACATAATAAAGCACCGAGTCCAACAGGACTAGCATCTGCAATGATCTCTGTATCTTTGCAAGGGTCAAAATATGACATTACATGACTGCTCATAATAGCTTCTTTAACCTTGAGAAAAGAGCTCTGTTGACCATCTGTCCATGTCCATTTGACATCTTTTTTTGTTAGTTTTCTAAGAGGCTCTGTTAGGGTGGCATAATTTGGAATAAAACGTGACAGGTAATTTGTCATACCTAGAAAGCTTCTGACTGCCTGAACATTCTCTGGTTGAGGTGCATTCTGAATTGCTTTTATCTTTTGCTGACTTGGTGCAAGACCATCATGACTAAAATGGTACCCAAAGAAATCAAGGTTTTTCTTATTAAATGCACACTTGTTTAAATTTGCTCTCAGATTTTTCTTTCTGAACATTTCCAATACATTGTGGAGAGTTGCATCATGACTTTCTTGATCTTTTCCAAAAATGAGAATATCATCACTTATGTTCAGTGCTCCTGGTATCTCCTCAAGACACTGCTGTATTTCATGCTGAAAAATTTCTGCACTGGAAGATAACCCAAAATTTAATCTGGTATACCGGAAAAGTCCTTTGTGAGTGGCAAATGTGGTCAGATGTCGACTGTCTTCATCAAGTTCAAGCTGATGATATCCTGATGTAAGATCCAATTTTGAAAACACTGCTGCTCCATTGAGCTTCTCAACTATTTCTTCAACAGTTGGAGACGGATGTCGTACCCTCTCCACAGCTGTGTTTACTTTTCGCATGTCAACACAAATCCGCAATTCTTGTGGATTTTGGGGCTTTGGAAAAACAACCAGTGGACTAACCCATGGTGTACTGACATTCTCTGGTACTCTTTCAATGATTTGCTGCTCCTCAAATTCTCTGAGCTTCTTTGTCAATGATTTCCGAATGTGGAATGGGACTCTCCTTGCTGATTGTGCCACTGGTGGAACAGTGTTGTCAACCGTAATCTTGACTTTTACTCCTCTTAGCTTACCAATGCCCTTAAAGACATCTTGATAATCATTGACAACTTGTGGAAAATCTCTTGATTGCACCTTCCTTTGACTTTGCTCATGACTGAGAGACTTCTGCTCTTTGATTGCATCAACTTTTAAGATAATAAGCCCTAAATCACTGGCTGTATCATAGCTGAGTAGACATCCACTGGACCCTTGTATGACATAAAATGTTGCTGTAGCATATCTCCTTCTTGTTTCAACCATGACTGTAAATTTTCCTTCAACTAAAAGACTGTGTGTATTTCCATAAGCATGAATTTTTGTAGAAGTTCTTTGAAGATTAATTGTTGGAGATAGTTTGCTGAATGTGTCCATGTCCATGGTATTTACACTCGCACCCGAATCAATGAGCATACTAATCTTGGATTTTCCAATACTGATGGTTGCTTCTGGTTTTGGTCTTCGTGCATTGGATTGGGTATGTCTAGTAACTGTGTAAACAAATTCATCATCAGAGCTAGAGTTAACTGTATTCTCTTTGGAACTTGCTATATGGTGCACTTTTGATTCATCATAATTACTCTTCCGTTGCCATCTGCAGACTTTACTAAAATGATCATATTTCTCACAATTATGGCATTTCTTTCCTTTTGCAGGGCACACTTTGCCTTCTGAATGGGGGTATGACCCTCCACAGTTGTAGCATGACTTGGTGGGCTTTTCATGGCCTGCTTTCCTTGGATGTGGGGCTCTATTCCCAAGTCTATTGACTGATTCTGCAGTATTGCTTTCAATTTCAGATGCTTGTCTATTTGATGATTCCATGGCCCTTCCAAGATCTAGGATCTCAGATAACTTCATTGAGGGCTCTCTTAGGATTCTTCTTCTTAGGGCTCCAGATGAACAACCTTGAATTATTTGTGTTATGATTTCTGAATCTGCCTCTGTAAACTGGCATGTCAGTGATAAATTCCTTAAACGTGTGTGGAAGGCATCTAAGCTTTCAGCAGAATCTTGCTGGGCCTGCCTGAACATGTAACGTTCATACTCTTTGTTCTGTTTTGGTGCAAAATAACCAGTGAGTTTCTCGACCGCTTTTTCAAAATCTTTGGGTTCTCCAGTATCGGGAAGTGTTTTGAAGATTCTGTACACCCCTTCACCTGCAAAATGTAATAGCATGGCTCGCTTTCTTGTTTCATCTTTGATATTCAACGCCAGTAAAAAGTTCTGAAACCGTTCAATGTATTCTTGCCATCGTAAGTTCAATCCATGTTGATCTCCTTCCACATCAAAAGCAGGGAAAGCGGGCAAAGCATGTGCCATCGTTGCACAACTAATTTATAACCTGAAAATTATGATTTCTGTGTATCCTCGTCGCCAGATATAGCGTCTTTGTAGCCGAAGTACATGAGCACCTAAGTACGTGCCTAGCTGGTAGCCATCTTGGTTTCTAACGCATGCGGCCTGTGTCACGTGACACACCTAAATATACGCTACTACTTACGTCACAACTCTACATGAACGAATATCGAATGTTAATAAATCATTGAAGGGACTTTGTGAAGAGGCTGGTTTTCCGTTCATAGACAACAACAATATCGAGGTACGTCAACATTGGAATCGTAGTGGACTTAATTTGAATCGCTTTGGGGACTCGAAACTTGCTTTTAACATTATCTCAGCTTTGCGCCATTGACGTGTTAACTGCAGAAGCAAGGAACTAAATGATAACGAGAAATGTGTTAATGATCAGATAGATAATGATAGATCCTTTGAAAAATTGAATGATAATGTTGAAATGGATTGTGAGAGTTATGTTTGTGGGGCTGTAGATGCCAAATCAACATTAAAAAATATGCGACTTAAATGCAAAAACAATCTAATGATTGCGCACCTGAGCATAAATTCCATCAGAAATAAGTTTGATTTACTGAAGGAAGTGGTATCAGATACCATTGATATATCAATAGTGTCAGAAACTAAGTTACATTGAAGTTTTCCTCCCGATCAGTGTCAAATTGATGGTTACATGCCACCCATTAGGGCTGACAGAAATCGGAAAGGGGGAGGGCTATTGATATTCATGAAAGAAAGTGTGCCTGCGAAAGAAGTGCCATTGCTAAGCTCAACAGCAAAAGAAATTGAAGCAAGAGCTGTTGAAATAAACTTGCATAAGATCAAATGGTTACTTGTTGGCATCTACCGTCCACCCACTACCGTCCACCCACTACCGTCCACCCACTACCGTCGAATCAGAAGGTTTTTTCTTGGAGAACTAGGTAAAAATGTTGAACACTTCTGTACAAGATAAGAAAATTTCTTATTAATCAGTGACTTCAATCTTAGTGAAGCTGACGTTTCTTTGCAGGATTTTATGCATGATTTGAATCTTGAAAATGTTGTAAAAGAGCCAACTTGCTGTAAACCTGATAACCCAACATGTATCGACTTAATACTTACAAGTGACACTAGAAAGCTTTCAAATGTAAAACAATTGAATCTGGGCTATCGGATTTTCATGCAATGGTGGCCACCGTGTTAAGAGGTAGTTTTCGTAAAAAAAGGCCCTAGGATTGTCACCTACCGAGGCTACAATAGATCTGATAATCTCACTTTTAGAGAGAAGGTTGCAGAAGAGTTTAATTCAAACCCTCTAACAATGCAAGATTTCAGTTCCTTTAATTCCATAATTAAGTGCATACTAGGTAAAGAGGCACCTTTGAAAAAGAAAAAGAAAGACCTTTTATGACTAGGGAGCTCAGGAAGGCAATCATGAAACGCACTAGGCTAAAAAAAAGTTTTAATAAAATGCGAACAAATGAAAACCGGGCAGCTTACAAGAAGCAGAGAAATCTCTGTGTTAAAATTCTTCGTCAAAATAAGAAATTTTATTATGCTCAACTTGATCCAGAGGTTGTCAGTGACAACAAGAAGTTTTGGAAAACTGTGAAACCCTTGTTTTCAAATAAGATTCAAAGTAGCTCTAGTATCACCCTTATAGAAAATGATGTTCTAGAATCAGATGAGGGTAAAGTTGCTGAAATTATGAATAACTATTTTGTAAATATAACAGACACCTTGGGTATCTCCTGTACAAGTAATGAAGACTCCCTGGACAATCTTGATGAGGATCCGTGCTCAAGGATAATAAAGCGTTTTCAATCACACTCTAGTATTCTCAAAATACGAGAATCTGTCCGTAGCTCCAAAAATTTTTCATTCAGGAAGGCCACAGTTGAAGAGATGTTGAAACAGCTGCAAAATCTGAATCCTAAAAAGGCTTCACCATAGGAGTCAATCCCTTCAAAAATATTAAAAACTAATGCTGATCTATTTTGTTTCCCTCTTACTGAGTTTTGCAATAAACTAGTCGAAGAAGGCAGCTTCCCAAATGACTTGAAGAATGCTGATGTATCTTCACTTTTCAAGAAGGATGATAACATGTGCAAGAAAAATTATAGACCAAAAAACCGTCTACCTGCAATATCGAAATTATTTGAGCGCCTTATGTACAATCAATTGTATGACTACATCAAACAGTTCTTTTCACCGCTCCTAGGAGGGTTTAGACAAGCATACAGAACGCAGCATGTCTTGCTGAATTTCTTACAATGTTGTAAGAATAGCATTGATAACTAGGGGCTTGCCGGGGCACTTCTCATGGATCTTTCAAAAGCATTTGACAGTGTAAATCATGATCTTTTGATAGCGAAATTGAATGCCTACGGACTTAATATGGATGCACTTAAGCTTATCAAAACTTATCTCTTAAAGAGACATCAACGAGTGAAGGTGAATAGCTCTTTTAGCGCTTGGAAAGAAATTAAAATTGGAGTTCTTCAAGGTTCGGTCCTGGAGCCTTTACTCTTCAATGTATTTATGAATGACATTTTCCTGTCTGTAAGATATACTAACATTTGTAACTACGCTGACGATACCACTATCTTTGCATGCCATCCAATTCTTGAAACAATTGTTAGACAATTAGAAACGGACGGTACTGTGGTGGCAAAATGGTTTTCTGACAATTACTTGAAATTAAATGATGACAAGTGTCACCTCATGATATCTGATGACAAATGCTCCAGAGCAACAGTTACAATAGGAAATTCGACAATTGATGAAAGCGAGTATGAAAAACTGCTAGGCGTAACTTTTGATAAGAAACTAAGCTTCAGAAAACATGTTGAAGATTTGTGCAAAAAGGCCAACCAGAAGCTCCACGCACTTGCTCGCTTATCCGCCTATATCGATCCTATTAAATCTGAATTCTTAATGAATTCTTTTATTAAGTCACAGTTTAATTACTGTCCACTTGTGTGGATGTTTCATGACAGGGTGTTAAACTCAAAAATAAATCACATCCAAGAAAGAGCATTGCGACTGGTATGCAAAGGTAGTGATACTGAGTTTGAAAAGCTAATGAAGAATACTTTAACCACTCATCAGCACAATCTGCAGTTGTTAATGATTGAGATATACAAGACAAAAAATAATTTGAACCCATCCTTTATTCGGGATTTTTTTAGCGAGAAAAATAATCATTACAAGTTAAGAAGTGAAAATCATTTGCAACTGCCAATGGCAAAGACAACAACATATGGAATAGAGAACATTCAATACAGAAGAGGTTGCCTTTTGTGGTCCACTTTGCCAAAAGAAATCAAAGACTCAAACACACTCTCTGAATTCAAACAAAAAATAAAACTATGGGATGGGAGTTCTTGCGTCTGCAGATTGTGCAAAACTTTTGTCAAAGACTTAGGGTTTTTATGAATATCTTTAACTTTTTCGAAAATTGTAAATAGGGTTAGGGTTTTTGGCGTTAATTAGCTTTAGCTAGTTTTCATGTTGCCAACTGTAAACAAATTGTGGGATGATTTAAGGTTGCCAAAGAAAAATTCAGCAAATGGGCAAAAATACTTCTCTTTCCGGGGAGCTAAATTATGGAATAGCCATCCTGCTGAGGCTAAGACGGCATCCTCCCTGAATGGTTTTAAGAAATCAATAAAGGGTCAACTTTTTCTTTCCGTTGCAAATACTGTATTATTGTAAATATGCTTTTAAATTATGGTTTTTTATATTCTAGTTTTATTTTTAATTGTTCATTGTAATTATCAACAATTAAACGATCCCTTTTCAATTATCAACAATGATACTGTATCAGATTCAATGGAAGTCATTCAAAACGACAAAAATGTAGCAGAAGATAATAACAAGAACAAAAGGTGCATTCATTCATTTCATTTCATTTTAAATTATTTATACAGGGTAAAAACATTCAGTTCATACGGAAAAAAACTGCTTTACAATGTGCCCTGTTAAAACAGAAAAGTAAAACAAAAAGAAAAAATTAATTACTCAATAAATTCCTAATACCATTTAATACATTGTCAGATAAATTCCCTGAAAAAATCTAATTTTGATTATTCCTATCCAAACGAAAAAAGGAAATTAAATTGTAACAGAGAGGAAAAGTTAATATATGTTCTTGATGGAAGGAAGTACGTGAAGTGCAATGATCGAACATCAAAGGAAACTGAAGGCCAAACAGCAAAACAAATCACTAAGCGTAGGAACAACCCCGACAAACCCAACAAGGTCAAACAAAACAGCAATAAAAATAATCAGAACAAGTCGGACCCTTTTAATAACGGAACGAAGAGCGACCAGACAAAAAAGCTCAAGGTATTGGTTGTTGGTGATTCTCAACTTCGTTTTGTGGATGAGTCGAAATTAACGAATGCTCCAAGGGACGTGTCGGTAAGATTTCAACCTGGCATGAAAATAAAGCAGGCCATCAAGAAAGCAAGTAACAGCGATAACGACGTGATAATAATCCATGCAGCAACGAATGATCTCCAGTCAACTTCTCCTGATCAATTAAGCGACGATGTAATCAACACATTGCGCCAAGTTCAGGAAAGTAATCCAAAAGCTCACGTTGCATTCTCATCCATTTTGAGAAGGAAAGACAACCATGTCTTAAACACAAAATCGAAGAAAGTGAACGAATTGCTTGCAGAGAAACTCGCACTTAGCGGCTTTGATTGCATCGACAATTCTAACATTTTATTTAGTAATTTGTGGCACGACGGACTTCATGTCAATGAAGGAGGAGTAAGAAAACTGTCAGGTAACATGATTAAATTTACGAAGTATTGCTAGGATTCTGCAGGTTCATTAGGTGTTAAAAAAACTGCCAACGGAAATATTGAAAATAATAACGTAGGCAAAAGATCTAAAATTTGCAAGAAAAATGGTCTAATGTTAGCATCATTCAATATTGTTTCGTTAAGGAGACATTATACATGAATTGGAAATTGTTCTCCGTGAGTACAATATCGATATCCTGACGCTAAATGAAACAAGACTTGAACCTTTGATTGATGATGATGAAGTTGCCATTCCAGGTTACAAAATTTACCGCAATGATCGTAATAAAAATGGTGGGGGTGTGGCAGTATATGTCAAAGATGAACTGCCAGAACCAAAAGTAAAACTCAAGAGTAGCAATCTTGAACTTCTTTGCCTAGAATTTACCCCTCTCCACGCACAAGCATTCTTTGTAATTGCCTGGTATCGTCCCCCAACATCAACTATTGACAACGTTTCTTTCGAAGCACTTAGGGAAATACTAAAGGGCTTTGACTCGGAAGATAAGGAGATTATACTGATGGGCGACACAAACTGTGATCTTAAAAGCAGCAAAAATCCAAATGCAAAAATGCTAAAGCAATTGTACCGTGAATATCAATTTGAACAAATGATCACTGATTATACAAGGGTTGCCGTCACTACAAATGAAACTGGTGAATCTACTACCAGTAAATCGCTAATAGACCATTTTTCTACAAATAGAGCAAAATACATTGTGAAATCTGGTGTCTTAGAACTAGGAATGGTAGACCATTATATGATTTATGGAGTGCGAAAGATAAATGCTTGGAGGCTCAAAAGAACAAGTCCTAAAACCATCGAGTCTCGTGCCCTAAGAAACTATTGTAAGGAGAAATTTCAGAAGGACCTACAACTAATTAACTGGGCTTCTATTTTAGAACCAATGAGTGACAACGCAAATGAAATGGCCTCAACATTTCAAGAAATCTTCGAGCATCTACTAAATCTCCATGCCCCTTTAAAGAAAAGGAAGGTAAAGAACGAGTACGCTCAATGGATTACCTCAGATATTAAAAGGAGCATGGAAGAGCGTAATAAAATGAGGAAACTAGCATTAAAGGACCCAAAATTATGGCCTAGATACAAGATTCTTCGTAACAAGGTAGCAAATAACATAAGACTTTCAGTCACAAAATATTATCAGGACCTTGTCTCTACGAACAAAAATAACCCGAAAAAAATGTGGAAAACTATCTATAAAATATTACACAGAACTTCGGGGACCACAACAATCTCTGAAATTAAAGATGGAGACACGATCGTTAAAAACCAAAATCAGATTTTAGAAAAGCTTAACAAACACTTTGTCAGTGTGGGCCCAAAACTTGCCAGTAAACTAAAGATTAAGCCTGACGATGATCCGATAAAATATTTGCACACTATTGATGCTGATCAGAAATTTTCATTTAAAATGATGAGCAAAGAAGCAATGCATACTTCTCTAGCCTGATTCACAGACCAAACGAGGAACTCGTATGGTCTGTTAAACAGCGCTTGTTTTGCTGTCCAGTCACGTGACTCGAAATCCCGAAAAGTGAGGAGATAATTTATGCAACGATAGCCTCCTTTTGGTGACGGCCGCCATTGACGATGGAAAAGTTGCTGTGATGAAGGTGCGAGTTTTCCCTTCGACGAAAACAAATTCAGGAAAGCGATCCATTACATCTGTTAACGCTTCACGTTGCTAGCAAATTACACGGAGATCATCTGCAAGCAGTTAAAGCCTCCTTGGATGGAGAGATATCTACTAGTTAGTGCTGGATATGGAACTGGATTTTGAAAGTCACTAATTTTTCAAGCTCTTCCCGTCTCCGTCTCGTCTTCACTCGTGATCAGCAATCAGCAGCAGTCTTTCAGATAACTTAGATGCAAGCACTTTATCTCAATGGATTGAACAGGAGGGTGCAAAATGAGCTGGAAAATTGAAAGCTGGACACGATTAACTGTGTTGCACAAAAGGCTAATAAAGTAAATAATGGCAAAGTGATGAGTTTCAAAGAGTTTCGCTACATACAAGAAATTGATTGAAGGTGCAAGCAGGAAACATAACAGAACAGAAGATTCAGAAAGAAAATAGGCAAGGCATGCAGTCACTTACTATTTGCATTGGAAATGAAGGAGGACTCTAAGCTCTGGCCCTCCTCTTTAAACTTGAATAATCACAGTTATTTTTTTATAAGAAACTTCCTGAAAGGAGCTTAACTCTCACATTGGCAGACCCCCCAGTATTGTGTAATTACAGCTTGAGAAACTTTATGGAATCCTTAAAATGTTTTTCCTTTATTTTCACCTGTTGTCCTGAATCACATGCGGAAACATTGGAATAGCAGCTAAAGACTTTGTTTTAAAATATTGGCAAGGCCACTGGCTGCAAAAAATACTCTCCCATTGAAGGAGACAAAGCTCCTTGCTTGATTCAACAAGAAAATACTAAAAAATTTTACCCAGTTTTACCTATCCACTCAATTTGCAACAAAACACTGGCTCTGGCCTAGACTGATTACATGTCGCAGTTGCGCTCCTTGATAAACTGATAATCGCCATAACTACGAGTCTACGACTCATGATCAAGTGATTAAAAAAATCGGCCAGTTGAGTCTAGTTGAGGCCAGCCGCGTAATGATAATTCCGGCTCCGCAGAATATGCCTAAAGCAGGTGTTCATGGTCGGCAAACTATCCAGCATGTCTTTTGATCTGTGTTGTTGCTTTCTTTGCCAGATTACTCCCAAGTGCTCCCGTCTCTTCATGGCATTCTTTCATGCATTCATTATGGGCTTGGAAAACAGAATCATTTTGTGGAGTCAACTTTTTGTATAGCATAGGTCGCAACGCTGATCCTCTCTTGACAAATCAGATCACAAGTAGAATGGTAAAAAATTCCCAATCACAATGTCAAAGTCATTTACATATCAATGATACGGTGGCCCATAGCGGCAATACAGAAATCTTTAATCCACTACAAATATTTTGAAATGAATACAGGAATCTCTGACTTGATACAAAACCACAATATCCCCCACACCAAAGATGGATCCCTAAACAGAAGAATAAATTCCACTGCAGTAAAAGAATAAATTCCACTACAAAAATAAATTCCACTACAAAAATTTATTTCACTACAAAAATAAATTCCACTACAAAAATTTATTTCGCTACAAAAGTTTATTCCACTACAAAAATTAATTCCACTTTCTTCTATTACGAAATAGCCTAGTTTTAAGAACCTGAGGGCTTTGGCGGGTGGGTAGACTGATTACATGTCGTATTTGCGCTCCTTGATAAACTGATAATCGCTATAACTACGACTCATGATCAAGCTATTCGAAAAATCGGCCAGTTGAGGCTAGTTGAGGCCAGCCTCGTAATGATAATTCCGGTTCCGCGGAATACACATAAAGCGGATGTTCATGGTTGGCAAATTATCAAGCTTGTCTTTTGATCCGCGTTAATGTTCTCTCTTTGCCAATTAACTCCTAACAAGGGCGATATGAAACGCGCGTTTAGGCCCGATCAGGAGAGCAAGTGTTTCTTGGCCGAATTCCTTCACATATATCGGTGCTTGTTTGCTACGAGCAACTGTTCATACCTTACTGGCATTACCTTCAAGCTTTCCATGGCATTTATTGTCCTCGTAGCTCTGTAAACATCATCTTTCTCCCCTTTTAATGGCCCATAGTTTGCCTCTGCAGACAGTTTCTCTCGCAGCAATTTTCCTTAGAATGAACGGCGGATTTTCCCTCGCAGCTTCCTTTTTAAACAAAACAACAAAACAACGCATAACAACGCATTTCATATCGCCCTTGCTCCTAAGTGCTCTCGTCTGTTCATGGCAGTCTTTCATGCATTGAATATGGGCTCGGAAAACAGAATCATTTTGTGGAATCGATTTTTCGAACAGCATGGGTCGCAACGCTGATCCTCTCTCGACGAATCAGATCACAAGTAGAAGGTCCTGCGATCTGATTGGTCGCGCCATTTTTGCGGCGATTTTGGCTGGATTTTCAGTTAGTTTGATTATCAGGGCCAGATAAGATGAAGCGCAGTGGCGGCATCCAATTCAATGCACGAAGCGGAAACTGAGACTGAGGTAGTTAGTCTAGCGGGTGGGTTGGCGGGAACTTTGGCTTAGGCCTTTGCGAAAACGTGGTCATGTCGGCGAGAATACAATACTGTCATAGATGTGCATTTAAAATATCTCAAGAATTCAAGTTTTGCCCCAGTTGTGGCTCCATGTTAATAAGAAATGAGAATGGGCCTTCAACCGCAGAACTCCAGGGAAAGCAACAGCAGTTAAGTAGCAATGGCAACCACCGCCCATCTTTGCCCGGATTCACGGCATTCAAAAGGAAGAAAGAGGAAGAACGAAGCTCCTTTTCAGTCAGAGGATTTGGAAAAAGAAAGAAGGTGGCGGAGAAGCCCGTTGTTATACATGTCGGGGTCATGAAGAATAAACAAGGAGAAATTAAACGTGGTGAAAATTTGCCCGTGAAGTTGTTACCTTCTGCAAAAGCGGATGATATTCTCAAAGTAGCAAGGCAGAAGCACTGTGCATTTAATAAGCGATTCAACGACAGAGGAACATACAAACTCGCGTACAAAGATGGTTCTGAAGTGGTTAATGTCCCGGGAACTGAAGAGCCCTTCTCGCTCAAGCGTTATAAAGAAGAATCAGGCTTCAATTATGCAAGGATTACATTGTACTTACAACCAACAAGGATCACCTTCAATGAAGTCCTTAGCGTACTTAGAGATGACAATGATGGTTCTGGTCTTGACCCTTCTGAAAGTGAGGAAGATGATCTTCCACCAGCAGCAATAGAGCCTCTCTCTCCATTAAGCCCTGAAGAAGGCTCTGCAGTTGCAATGAGCCCAAATCCAGCTCTCGAAATGATGCCTCCTGCAACACTAGGCTTTGAAAGCGCTACTATAGTTCACCCTCAAGAAACATGTGTGAATGAGCAGCTTTCACCCATACCTGGAACAAGTAATTCCAACAATTGTGTTGTTCCTGATGATGGAAAGGTTGAGTGCCCCACATGTTTTGTAAAGTTTCCTGCTTCTGAAGTCAGCCAACATGCTGATGAATGTGCTGAGGAGTACTGGTCAAGAACAGATTCTGATGTGGTTGGCCACACAACCAAGGTATCCAGTGATCAAAAAGAAAAAGCTGATGTGCCAACCTTGAAAACTGAGATAAAGAAAATAAAGGAAACTAACTTGGACAAAAGCAGAATTCTTGTGACTGTTAGAAGGAACAGCATCTGGAGTGACTTCAAACGGGCAAGGGAAAAGTACTACAGACCTGATTCTGCCCTTAAAGTAACCTTCTCTGGAGAACCAGCTATTGACACTGGAGGCCCGAAAAGAGAGTTTTTTGCTGGTGAGTTCTCTTGCTTAACTTATTCAAGAGTTGTCTTATAGGACAAGATATGGAAGATACAGTAAAAGTGTAAGCCAAACATTGTTGCTTTCAGAGGTAGAGTTCCATTACAACAATTGCATTACATAGGTGCATTAATGACCAATCAGTAGCTCCAGTGCAATAATGCAGAAGATAGAAACAGAAGAAAATTCAAATTTATTGTTTCAACTGGAAACTTGGTTACATTTTCATCTTTATCACTAAAAACTACTGTATGATGTATCATAAACATACTGGGCGAGTCAAAAAAAGTTCACGCATTTGACAGGCTATGGAATAAATACTGTAGTAATGCATGTGACTGAAATTCAAAACTACAATGTTGATCAATCTGTCACAGGCTAACTTAGATGGGGGAATTTGGCTTTGGTAAAATCACACATCTTGAAGACCCAACAATTAGAAAAATGCCTAAGGGCTTTGTATGGGAATCAAGAATTCCATGCTCCATTCTGGTCTATGATTTATGTGGCATCGAAGCTTACATTGCCAGTTTCAGATACAGAGGTCAAATTTGACTAGAAGGTAAATCATGGATCAGAATGAAATGTGGAATTTTTGTTCCCAAACACCCTCGTTTCAGGGTCTATGAGGTGGGGGATAGTGCCAAACAAAACTTTCTCATCTTAGTTGACCTTTGACTGAGAGATTAACATTTCAGTTTTGAATATCAGCCACATACTTTTAATTCCAAAGCCCCTGTATATTTTGTAAAGATTTGTTGGTCATCACTCTTGAAATGTCAAACTAGATCATAGAGCAAAAACTGAAGGAGCAAGAAAGTTAAAAGAGCAAAGGAACATTCCCATATGGAAATTTTACGCTGTAGAATTGTTAGATTCTTTGCTTTATGACAGGCTATTCTGGAAACTTTTGTGCTTAATTCAATTCATATTAAAGTGTTTATCTCTTACTTTATTTACTTGTTTATCTTTATAGAGATGTTAGAGTATGCAAAGACAAGACTGTTTGAGGAAGGCTTACCATTAACATCAACTATGAGTCTGATCAAGGAAGATTTCAAGCTTGCAGGAGAAATCATGGCAATGTCTATATTACAAGATGGACAGGCACCAAACTTCCTTTCTCCAACTGTTTACCAATACCTAACTGGTGATCTAAACATCAGTGATATCAAGTCATCAAAACACAGGAAATTATGTGAAAATGTGAGTTTATGTAGAACCATGCTTGGTTTCAGCTGTAGCACTGTTGTACTACACGTTTTTTTTTTATAAGAAACCAGGATCAGGCCATAGTACTAAAAGTTTCTTAATTTAACAAGAAATTTTGTCCATTTTAGTACTAAAAGTTTCTTAATTGGTTTCATATTTTTTGAATGCATGAATTGTCAATGTGGTCGCTAACACTGCTGCAGGTAATGTTTCTGGAATTCAAAACATCATAGGAATAAACCAAGGAATAAACAGTGTTCTGTTATGTTGAAAACACACATGGTTAGACAATATTGCCCAATAATAAAGGTTCAACGATCTATTTGTTATAAAATTCATGCTTTTAACTTTGAAAAGTTTCTTAGTACTTCTCAGACACAGTACTAGAGTTTCTTAAAATTTTGGCCATCTTAGTACTAGTTTCTTATAAACCAGTTTCTTACAAACCAGTACTAGTTTCTTATAAACTAGTTTCAAAAGACGTGTATAGTTTGTTCATTTTGAGATTTGTTAATGATACTGCTTGGTCCTGAGTCAAAATGGTCAAAATGGTTGCTTTCTTCATTCCAAATAATAATAAAGCGCTGTCTCATCATCATCAAGAATGAACTGGAAGAAAATACTATTTTAATGCAAAATTTTCCATTAGTTTTTCTTAAATGTTATGATGGTTTTTGATTCATAATCAGCCTACAATGTAAGTTGATATTTTCTGTTTTGACACTTGGCAGTACCTTGAAAATCGGCTTGCTTTGCTAAACAGCAGCCCTCAAGATGAAATTTAAAGATATACGGTAAGATGTTGGTTACCAAGATTGTTTATGAATTTCACCTTGCACTTTGGTATTGTTGATTGTAACATTCTCATTAAACGTATCATGAAAATATTTGAAAAATTAATCCTTCACTTTAACATGCAAATTTGCTAAGATGTTAGTCATGAATTATTAGCTTTGCATAGTTGCATGTTTCTTTTTTTCTTGATATTAGTTGATGGCCGATGATAAAGACATTTGCAAAGTTCTGGAGGATGATGATGCAAATGAGGTCCTTGAAGAGATTGGATACCAAGGTGTAACATCAAAAGAAACTGCAGCATCAGTTCAGAATATCGTAAGGTTTGAATGTGGAGCATTTTACACATCTACTACATAATATCTTTAAAATCAGGACAGTGGGCAGTTAACAGCCTGACAAATAGCGGCCAGTACAACTTTTTGAAAAGTTTATTGTTCATGAGCCAATCAGTGATTATTTGCATGAGATCAAAATTCAAAGATACTGTTTTAAACAATGTATGATTCAGTTGCAATGATTAGAAGTGGTCTGGTAGAGAATACTCCTAAAAGCACCCCACCAAGCACAATCAACTTATGAATGGTTGTATTGTTTTATAATAAGCTTCAACACCTTTGTTTTGAAGATAATGGAAAGGCTTTGATGTCCCTTTTATGCAAGTTTGGCACAGTAAATACTCATTCCAGGAAAACAAGTAAACAAGTATGAAACTGTTTAAAATTTCCCATTTTGTGCTGTGTCTAAAACAGGTAACAAACAGAGACTACCAATAAACCTTTGATGATGTAATAAATATCAAATCCAATGGTAGGGATATCATTTGCTGTCTGTCTCCTATTGGCTAGTAAACACTTCACATAAATCAACATTCTTTTGTTACAAAGTCCCATATTTTATCTCTGCAAATTAGCACTTGAAATAAAGAAAGTGCATAGGAAGGACATTACATACAAATTTCCAGTGATCCCAGCACAAAATTTGATGTTTGCCTTATTTCATGTTAGACGGATTCTACACTACGAGATTGATAAATTGCTAAAGGACTTTAGCAGCATTGTAGCCCCATCTGTTTTTAAGCCTCAAACAAGGGTTCCTGAATTAAAGCAGCCCTTGGGATGGAGGGGAGGACCTTCAAATGTATGTAACAGTGCAAGGGTGCATTTGTTGATGCTTAAGAAACTGGAGCTATGAAATTTGCTTCAAACATTACTTCACTTTTGCAGGTCAATTTGTGTCCAGCAGCAGGTTGGTGACATCCTGCCACAACTGGTGCAATTAAGAGAAGGATTGTCAACCTGTAAACTCATTGACCACATCAAACTTCACCCTAAGTTATGGGAATCAGTGTTTTTGCCTGGCATTGAGACTGATGTTTCTGGGAGCATGCTGATAGAACAACTGGAACCAAAATATGATGAAAGGCAACTGAAAAGGCAGATTGAAACTGATGTTTTCTTTCATTTCTGTGAATTTATCCATTCACTCCAATGTGGTGGTAAGATAAAACACCAAAAATCCAAACACAATGAACATTCCAGGTATACAAGTTATTAAAACCTGGGTTTCATCCCAGTCAAATTGAAAATGATGACCGGCTTCCCCGAAAACTTTTAAAAAAGAACCCATGTTTTTATGCACAGTTTCTACTTGACCTTAATTGGTTGAGTTTCATTATTTTGTTACTTTTCATGGACTGGGATGAAAGGTTGTTCATGTGTTTGGGTTTTTGATTGTATACAGTATACTCAGTATGACAGAACTACTGTAGCAAACAAACTTGAAAATGATATACTAATGGTAACATGATGATAATAAATTCTTTGATTTGTTTTAGCCAGTCTATACAGTAATGTGTACTGTACATGGCTATGTGAAGTAGTGGTAAACATGGGGGGCTTCTCGGCTAAATTTCAGGCAGGGGTGTGACGGTTGGCCTTAAGTTCCCAGCAATATTTGTTGACCGCAGTATACAGTAACTTTACTAATCAATGCAATCTTATTATTTAACAGCTTTCACAGAATTGAGTGTGGCTGCACTGTTGCAGTGGATTACTGGTTCATCCTCAATTCCACCACTTGGGTTTCCAAGGAAGATCAGGTGCGATTTTCTGCATGGATGTTCTTCAGAATGTGCCTGTCGACCCATAACATCAACATGTGATCTAATGATAATATTGCCTGTTCATGCAAACAGTGAAGAGAAATTGAACATGGCAATGGTCTCAG
Organism: Aurelia sp. 3 sensu Dawson et al. (2005); assembly: GCA_964020215.1. Lineage (NCBI taxonomy): Eukaryota > Metazoa > Cnidaria > Scyphozoa > Semaeostomeae > Ulmaridae > Aurelia > Aurelia sp. 3 sensu Dawson et al. (2005). The sequence goes on along the minus strand of OZ026580.1, from coordinate 9,178,902 downwards.
CCCTTACAGAAAGCAAAGGATTTGATCGAATTTAAAGCCAGATGGTGCTTCATACAGACAATTAGTGATTGAACAGTGTACCGTATACAGCATATCAAGATTCTACATAATCAGGTTTTGAACTACCTTTATCTGCAACTGTAGAGTGCAGGACATGTGCGCACCAGCATGAAAGAATTTGTAACTTAGGATCCTTTAGAATTCTCTACACCTTACACTTCTTGAGTGGTATGAGCCTCTCCTGTAAATTTTAGGCAAGAAAGAATTTTGTAAGAATTCTTACACAAGAAACACTGTCAATATGCACAAAGCCTGTACTCTAGACTTGACTGCTTAGGCATGTACAGTACAGTACTAAGTTTTAAACATAAGACCAGTTTTGAGCATACATGATATCCCAAAAAAAGTTTGATGCTCCTGAAAGCTGTACACCAAATTAGCATGGTGCACTAATTAGTGCCAATTGAATAATTTCACATTAATTGAAACCATGTTATCTTCCATTAATTATAGTATACAGTAGCACACTGAAGAAACTACTTTAGCTTCACCATTCATTTTGGTTTGTGGTCACTTATATTTCTGTTGCATTAAAACAATACCATACTAATTTGGTGTAATAAAATGTCAATAAACTGAAAAGTCAGGACCAAGAAACAAAACAATTATATTTGCTGTTCAAGTTTTGCTACTGTTTTTTGTCTTTTCTTTGTTGCTGCATAATTTTGAAACAAGGAATGCATAGTGTATCTGACTATCTTTTGAAACTATAATCTGCAAATTTGTTACACAAATTTAATACTGTATATGGTTTGTTTAAGACCACCTCTGTGATTTCCATGCCCAAAGCCTTGCCAAGCTCAGACTCTATGCCTTTGTAGAACCAGCTGGTATATCTTTTAGTAGTTTGTGCTACTTTTATATGTGTTAGGTTTCGCTCTACCAGTGTGTTTGTGATTGCTTTACCTCTACCAGTGACCACTGTTATATTTCAAATTCTTCAAAGAATATTTGGTCAAACTTGGCAGTAGATAATACACATTTGAACTTTTAGATGAAAAAGTATTGAACATTTCACATCAACATGCAATCTATAGCTTGGGTTTTGAACCATTGTTTTCTGCCAAAATATGTTGTTCTTTCTGGAGCTCTGAGTTATGGGGGGGGGTGGGAACAATGCAGGCAAATACGGGCATCTAAGTGATAGCCAAAGGTTCTTTTGCCAATTTGAGTGCAAGAAGACTACAAAATGCCGGAATGAAGGCAAATAAAAATCGCAGGAAGTAACAGATCAATAGACAATTGCGCTAAAGATGGTGGCGAGGATTTTTTTGTACCAAGATGCACTACGTTTTATAACCGAATTCCTATAGAATCGTCAAGGATTCGCGATTCGAATGCAATGCATCTTGGTAAAAAAATTCCTCACCGCAATCATCTATTTCTGTCAGGACTAGGTTGTCAATGGAACTGTGACCACTGATGGTGTACAAGCACAAGAATTGTACAGTACATGACCTGGGACTGCTTGGTCATGGGCAAAGCTGTATATCAGAGCAGCTATAAATAGGCTAAAGAAAACACTAACATGCAGTTGGGTCCACAATGAAGCAGAACATACAGAAGTTAGCAAACAGAATTGCTCATAATTTTAACTTGGCTGGGGCCAGCTTTAACTACGTAAATTCCCTTAAAACACTTTGCTCATGGAATGAAAACTTCTTTCAAAGTATCATTTTCACCCATACTTTTCACCTTGTTTTGACATTGGGTACTGAAAAAAGGTATCAACAATCATTTGTCAAAATGGCTATTAGGTTCAAAAAGGTCATTTTGTTGTTTTTCTTTGGGTTTTTACAGTTTGGAGCAAACTTTTTGCAAACATTTGTATAATTTGGAGGGGAAACTTCTACAGCTAGGTGAAAAAACTGTTCATTGCTCACCGTTGTACAAATGAAAGTAAGGTACCCATTCCCTGGAATTATGGAGACATTCAAACCAGATGTACCAAGCCTTGTATGTATGTTTCACCACATTGTGTTATACTGTTTCCCATCATCTCTCTGCATTCTTTACACATGACTACTATTTGACACCTAATTATGATGATCCTATTAATACTAACTCTTTAAAAAGTTCTTCAGCTTCTCTCCAGTCATTTGGCATTTGAAATGAGCTGTTTGCTATAACATATCTAAAATAATCTTGGTAGTCATTTTCTTCTTCATTATATTGTAACAAATTATCTGCAACTAACTGGATTTCCTCATGCGAAACAGCTTTTAACAAGCCATCTTCTCCACCATTGTTTTCAGGTAAGTAATATAATTCATCTGGTATTCCAGCAATGGTGCTATGACCTGAATTACGGATTCGATGACTGTTCCAGTGATCTTTAACATGGTCTAGATCAATTTGTATTAAAGCTGAGAAGCAAAACCATAAAGCTTCTTCTTCCAGAGTATTTCCTGGATGAAAAATTTCCTGCTCAATTAGATCTCTAAAATAATTGATCCACCATGTGGATCTATTCCTGCGGTAAAAAGACCACCAGCCTTCAATTCTCTGATTGGCTGGTGACCTCCCATAGATATGAGCATCTGCATTTCCTTGAAAGTAGCACTGCATTGCGCAAATTATGCCATTTTCAGTTCCGCAGTCACTTCTAACCCTGACTGGACAGCCACCATACTCTTGCACACAGTCAAGGAAAAAGTATCCTGGAATTTCTGGCTTATTGTTGGACCGATCAACTTTGAGCCACATTATCTTCCGGCTCCAGCCATCAATACAGCCATGAACTGGGAATCCAAACGGTTTAATTTTATCATATCCATCAAGGTGCCACACATAATTGGGTCCTGGTGTTCTGTATTTCCTTCTTCGCAAGCGTTTTCTCTGACGTAACTCACATCCTTCTGGATCAAGTTCCCTAACAATACCTTCGACAATGCGTCGTGGAACCTGCATACCTTCCATTCTTAGTGTGTGCCAGACTGTGCGATAACCCCCCATACATCCAGGTCCATCTAGTTCCTGTGCTATGCGGTTGCGGACTTCATTCAATTCATATTGTGGAAGACGCCGAGATAACCCCAAAGCAGACAAACGAGACCTCAATGTTCTCTCGCACATCTTTATTCCATGCCTCTTGTCGAGCATCTGGACAATACTCTTGTAGTGAAAGCCCTTGGAAAAATAGTCTCTGATGATTGCCTCTTCATAAGAAGCCAACAATGTACCACAACTGGGGCAAAATTTCAATGAATCGGATGCTTCAGATACTTTTTCATTTGCACAAACGTGGCAATAATTTGCAGCATTGAAGTGACCATCCATCTTGATCTGTGGCTAGGCGGGACGGGATGGGATGGACATGAGATTGGTGAACTGAAGCTAGAAACGTAAACGAGGCTAAATTTATTTTTGTAGTGGAATAAACTTTTGTAGTGAAATAAACTTTTGTAGTGAAATAAACTTTTGTAGTGAAATGAATTTTTGTAGTGGAATTTATTCTTTTACTGTAGTGGAATTTATTCTTCTGTTTAGGGATCCATCTTTGGTGTGGGAGATATTGTGGTTTTGTATCAAGTCAGAGATTCCTGTATTCATTTCAAAATATTTGTAGTGGATTAAAGATTTCTGTATTGCCGCTATGGGCCACCGTACAATGAACTCAAAACAATGAAATCTTGAATCTGTCTTAACAATTCAAGAAAGTGGAAGTCTTGTGAAGACAAAAAAATGCTTATCTGTTGATCAGTATAATATCAATTGTCATAAAAAATTGAACACCAATGAGCTCTGGATGTCATGAAGACATTAGCAGAAAGCCCTGAATTTTTTTTACATCATAATAGAGTGGTGGAAATTGTTCCTGATGCCTTTTCATATTGATCTTTCAAACAGGCTTACTTTCCCATGGCAGACTACCAAATCCAAACGGAATCTCCAAATGGGCAATTACAGTATCATATTTCTAAACAATGCAGTGGTTTACTGATTACCATACCCAAAATCTGGATGTTTGGAATTATATATCACTAAAATCAGTAAACTTTAATATTTTTGCAAATTATGTATACCTCTCATTTTCTTTGATGGAAATTACCAAATAACATACATTTTGGCTTGAAAGAATGGTTTCAATTTCTAAAAAATACTTTTGTGGGCCATCTGGTATTGTCTCAGCTACCTGAAGAAGTACAAACATTTTGCAGGATGCTGCTCCAGGTGGCCCAAAAAGGAATTCCTGTTTGAAAAGTCACAAAAATTTTTGATTTCATGCATGGGCTACCTTCAAATTTCCTTTTGTGGCAAGTAGTTCAAAGACCAAATTATTTTCCCAGGTACAGCTGATCTTGTGCTTGCAAATAGAATCAGCAGGGCTGCCTCGTTTAAAGCACAATACAAAAAATGCTTATAATTACGAGATTAATTTATTTTGGTATACTAAGCTTCTGCAGTTGGTCATATATTCCAGCAAGAAACGAAGACTATCATTTTAGGCATGAGAGGTAATGAAAAATCATTATATCATGGGCTTGGTTTTCAACTTTCATATCAGAGGCAAGGTGCATCTTTTTTACCAGAAGCGCTTGCCCTGGCGTACTTCACTACTGGGTCATATGGGGGTGTGCACTGCAAGAATTTCTGTTATGACCCAATGCCAGAAGCTTGGTGGGTTTTTGAGACCCTGTCCCAGAATATTGATGTGGTTTCTGTCAAGTGTTTTCACTGGTAGGAATTATTATTTATCCAAACCTAAGCATTTTCAAAACTTCTAGGAAAAATTAGACTCCAATCCCAGAATTTCTTTAAAAAGTTCATCCCATTCCCAGCATCTTTACGTCAAAAACCACCCCAAACTGGCACACACATCTCCAGGCAGCCCATATGATTAGATGGTGGAGTAGCCCCCCTTCTTAAACACTCAGAAGTAAGGTTCCTTTATTATCTGATAGAATCTTGCCATCGAGATTTGAAGTTGATGCATCCACTGGTACTGTTCAGATAACTATCCTGTCCAGCAGTTTGTCACCAATTTCTGTATTATCACAGATAATGGTCCATGGCTCAAGTATTTCAAGAATCTCTGATTCTTTGCAGATTTCAGTCTTTTTTTTTTTTTTTTTTTTTTTTTTTTATATATATTCATCTAAAATTTACAATATACTAACGAACAATTTACATTACAAGACGATAGTGCAAGGAGCATGAAAAAACATTGCAACCCTGCACTATTACACTTAACATCACACTACGTTGTTGCTCTACTCACTAATTGAATATTTACACTTAACATAAATACTACTTAACATGGATACTAATACCAATACGAATGCTAAAGATACTAAGACAAATACAGGAAAATAATTTAAGAGGAACTACACGAAGGAAAAAAAAGGAACCGCTACAGTGACCACTCCACACAACGAAACCGTCAGAGAACCCGTGATGAATCTAGATCATCGTTAAACAATGGGTCTGAAGAACTGAGAATTAGCCTGCAAGGGCTTATGTCCCTAGAAAGTGGGTGTTTAAATCGAGTTTCCACTGAACAGCGGATCCGCTATGCGGAGAGGACACTGTATATATGTTGAAGAAAAGATGGCATTGGTTCAATCAAAGCGTTCTGTTGCGTATATATACTTAATTGTAGCCTCAAGGACCATGGTATTTGACTTAAGTGGCAACCTTTCATCACCATAAAGAAGGATTTTGAGAAGTGCTTTATTGGAAAGGTTTGATAAGCCTTGAGGTTCTAGTATAGGGTTAATGGTATCGAGAAGATCATGTCTTTGCACATCGTAGCTATGGCAGAGCAGCAAAAAGTGTTCCGTATCCTCAATTCCATCGTTGATGGAGCACATTGGATTTACTGTGTCTTTAAAGTTGTGCTTAAATTTGTGAAGATTTAGCTTACTTAGACCTACACGAAGTTGTGTTAGAATTGCTAAGCCTTTCGGGTCGTGAATACTGTAGACTGGTTGGGGTAGGGGACGAATAAGTGAAAAAAGCTTCTTTTTAAACATACCCAGAGTTGGCAATTGTCTTATCTCCGAGTCAAGCTTAGGCCTATTCCATTCCGAAAGACAGTTTGGGTAGAAGCTTGCACCAAAGCTCATCGTTCTTGCACGTATTTGCCCGATTATAGCTGGTTTCAGTCAACTCTAGTTTATCAATTTCAACACTTGTGTCCTCAAAAGCCTCTTCTATCATTGCAAGAATATTGTTGTCATGAATGAAGCTTCCTCCAAATTTCAACTGCAAGTTTTTATCCCTGGATGTAAAAATCCTGTGACAGTTTTCCATTGTTTTCCAGCACTTGACTTACAAAATATTTGGATATGTCAGTAAAGACAGTTTCAATACTTGCTGAAACGTTCATTCATTCTTTAAATTCTGACCCAACAAAATTATACCATCTTTTGCAACTTTCTGCACCACAAATAAAATAGCCAGTCCCAGCACAGAAGCAAGTAGGCATCTCTTCATCCCAGCAGGCTTTAACCACCAACAAATGATCTTAGTGTAATTTTGCAATACCTTTAAGGGTTAATGGATCGCTGTAATGTAATTGATCGCTGCCCTGAATTTGTTTTCGTCGAAGGAAAAAACTCGCACCTTCATCGCTGCAACTCTTCGATCATTAACCCTTTACTTGGCATTGTAGCCATATGGCAACAATAATTTCATGGCCCTATTTTGAAATAGCCTCTTCTCCACGAATTATTTTACCCAGTGGGCTTTGCAAATAACTGTTTATTAGTTTTGTTGCCAAAGCGACTGGTTTGTTCATCGAAAAGGTGTGCTGCCATCTTGTGTGGAATGGGAAGTGGTTGAAGGTGAGTAAAAGTGGCAAACTTTGCTACCCATGTTTACATTGAAAATGTTTGTATATGACAAAGCAGCCATTTGGAAACTGTAGTGTAAAAATACAATACTTTATTGCATCACAATGATCTTACAAGGACTCTATGTTTCATTGCATAAAAATTTTACAAAATAATTGTAGACAAATGGCAACATTGCCAAGAACTGGTCGACTTTTATTGGATTAGGCCATCTTATTCTGAAGTCAACATTTGTCAATGTTTTGAGGCTTTTGTACCTAAACTTTGAAAAATTTGTAAAAATTCTGCACAAATGTGCACACTTGATTGATTCCACAGTAAAATCCACTTTTTTAAGTACTTGATTAAACAGAAATTCACCAAATCAGTGAGTTTTCTTCACAATTGAGTAGTGCCATGCTAAACATCCCAGACTTGTTATAATGTAATAGTAATTTGCATGACTAGGGTATCGGCGGCATTTGTCGGACGGCGGCATTTGTCGGACACTTTCGGAATCACTTCCGCTAAACAGATGCAAGCACTCGCAAAATAAACATGAATCGCACTCACCACCTTCATCACGTTATACTCTGACCTTTTTGTACAAATAGAGTTTAAATAACAAGCTTTAGACCGGGCCAACATGCCCACAAAGGTCAGAAACGCTTCGTGCGAACCTTCAAAATGGCGACGAACACGCACATGAACAACAACATGCCTCGAAATCGGGATCTGTCGGGAGGTCAGCTTGAGCGCGAAGACTGGACCAATGACTGTTATGCATTGTTGAACTTGTGATAAATTACATAAACTGACAATGAACTCGATCGGAAGTGACAATCGCATTGACAGAGGGGTCTTGAAGGAAGAGGTCTCAAAAAACGTTGGCGGCATTTGCCGGACACCCTTGAAGTTATCCATCGTCATTCTCACAGAGTGCATGGTAATGATGTTCACTGTCTTATTGAATATGTTGAATGAGAATCGATGATACTTAGTTGCCGAATAAAATATGATAATTTACTTTTCATCTCAAATGGTGCATGGTTAATTTATTCATAGCAGGAATTTCTGCCATGGGCCTAAGGTAAACACGTCTAGCAAAAGGGGAATTTCAAGCGCGGAGAAGAATTACCTTGTAGTTAGAATAACTCAAGATAAACTGAAGATAAACATTTCATTAATTAGAATGGCGGCTGTAAGATTTTGTCTGCATAAAAGGGTCAAATTCATGTTTTAGATACGTGTCCGACAAATGCCGTCACAGGGCGATAAATGACGCCACGATGATCGCGTGTAAAAACTGATGCAGATAACTAATGCGGAGAGAAATTTTAAGGAAAATCAAGTAATATGCCGATGAAAGAGCAAACCACACCTGAATACCTTAACTTCTATTTCTTCATTTTGATTTAGGAGTAGTGAATGCGAAAACCTAAACCGTCCGACAAATACCGCCGATACCCTATGTCTAAGTCTGTTTTGATCTCAGGTATGAATGGTAACAAAAGGATTGATTTCAAGAATGCACTTGCATTTGTTCTTGATGGCAATGAGTCAGACTTATCTGGTTTCAGCTCTGATGAGGATAATGATGATGAGGCAGAGGTTAACCCTCTTTCACTGAATAAATTTGAGACAGATGTAGACTTTATGGAGCAAAGTGATGATTTGAAAGGGAATGATGAGAAAGAGGATAGTGATGAAAATGTTGAGGCAGAGGAAGAACCCCATGTGGTTAAGAAGAAGCATGTTTACCGATGGCGGAAAAAAGACATTCCCAAGCACAATGGAATCTTCACTCCTGAAGTATCAGAAAATGAAGATAACACAATAAAAACTCAATTGGAATATTTCAAGATGTTTTGGTCAGACAAGCTGACTGACTTGGTTGTTGAAAACACAAATTTATATAGCACACAAAAGAGTGGATCATCAGTAAACACAAGTAGATCTGAGATTGAGCAATATATTGGAATGCATATCAAAATGGGTGTAATTAGTCTTCCTGCATACACCCTCTATTGGTCAAATGAAATGCGATACCCTCCCATTGCAGAAATTATGTCACTGAAGCGGTTCCAGAAGCTGCGACGATTCCTGCATTTTGTTGACAATTCAACATTCAAGGAGGGATCTAGTGATAAGCTGTTTAAGATCAAGCCAATTGTGGAAGGTTTGCGAGATCAATGTGTGTTAGTCAAACCTGAAGAGTTGCACTCAATAGATGAGCAAATAATACCATCTAAAACCAAATTTACAAAGATTCGTCAATACAACCCCAAGAAGCCAGTGAAATGGGGCTTCAAAAATTTGGTGCGAGCTGGCGCATCTGGCATAATCTATGATTTCTACATATATACAGGAAAAGCAAATGGTGATGATGCAGATGAGGACTTCGAGTCCCTTCAAAAGTGTGCCCAAGTTGTGGCCAGATTGTGCAAAGACCTACCTTCAAATAGAAATCACCGATTGCTTTTTGACAATTGGTTCACCACATTGGACCTCCTTATTTACCTGAAAAAGAAGGGGATCCTTGCGTGTGGAACAGTCCGTAGCAATCGACTTCAAGGCTGCCCATTGCAGTCCAATAAAGAGATGAAAAAGGCAGGCCGTGGATCCATTGACTACAAGTCTGACATGAACTCTGGTATTGTTGTAACAAAGTGGTGTGATAACAACTGTGTTCATATTGCATCAAACTTTGTGGGAACAGAGCCAATTGGTACAATTGAAAGATGGTGCACCGATGAGAAAGCAAGGAAGCAAATTCCATGTCCAAGAATCATTTTGGTTTATAATGAAGGTATGGGTGGCGTGGATCTTTCGGACATGCTGATCAGCCTTTATCGGATCGTTGTCAAGACCAAAAGATGGTACGTGAAAATTTTCTGGCATTGCATCGACATTTCAAAAGTAAATGCCTGGTTGCTGTACAGACGACATTGCCAAGAGCAGGGAATCAATAGAAGGAATCAGTTATCTTTGCTGCAGTTCATCTTGAAGATAGCTGATGCTCTAATTCATGGGAACAGACAAGTGACACCAGTTGCAGCTCCTCGGAAAGCTGGAAGACCCCCAAAACGAAAAAGTCTGGAAGTAGGAGAAACAACAAAGAGGGGGAAGAAACCATTCACTCCTCCTCCAAGGAAAGAAGTTCGCCAAGATAAGTTAGCCCATTGGCCAGAAATACAAAGTACTGGTAAAGGAAGATGCAGGCAATGTGGAAAAGGATTTTCACGGGTTTATTGCATAAAATGTGGGATGTGTTTGTGTCTCACTGGGCAAAAAAACTGTTTCTTTGACTATCACTCAGCATAGAATTATACATAGCTCATTTGCTTATTCGTTGCTTGCTGTTTACCGAGAACTGCCTAAACTTTTTCTTTTGAATGATTTGCGTAATAAGGACACATACAGAACATTATTTTCAGGTCTAGGCTTTTGAAAAGATTCTTAGTGTCACAACTAGCAAGCTAGAGCTGCATTTTTCTTATTACATATAGAAATGTATCATCCACACATATACATATAAATGTATTTGGATTCAGTTGGTGTGCATAAGTTTGAGCTTGTTGCCAAATTCTTTAGCATTTTATAGGTTTCTTTATATTTATATTGTCGACAAAACATTTAAAATAAAGAAATTTATAGATACTAAAAGACAAGATAAGGATATAATAATGAAAGATTAATAAGATTATTTTAATCATTGCAGCTTGTGGCGAAAGTTGTTTTCAGGTTTTATCACCAAATTGCTTGGATATTTTTGTACCAGTTCTTGGCAATGTAGCCATATGGCAACAAATCCTCATCCCCCCAAAATTATGTAAAATTTTATTTTTTCATCAAAAATTTGATATTTGAGTCATAATAGATGTAAAAGCCAAATAAGAAATTTTTTTGTCCAGGAAATCAATATTTGCCAAGTAAAGGGTTAATGGCCGCCAACACTAGAAAGAGGCTATCACTGCATAAATTATCAACTCCTGACTTTTCGGGATTTCGAGTCACGTGACTGGACAGCAAAACAAGCGCTGTTTAACAGACCATACGAGTTCCTCGTTTGGTCTGTGAATCAGGCTAATACTTCTCTAAATATGCTGAAAAATGGAAAGGCTCTCGGTCCAGATGGAGTCCCAACACATCTGGTAAAAGATGCTGCAAATTTTATTGCTAAGCCTTTGATGATGATATTCAATGCATCTTCAAAGCAAGGAATCTTTCCAAACATCTGGATACTTGCAAAAATCACACCAATTTACAAATCCGGAGCTCGAGATGAGGAACTTAATTATAGACCCATTTCAGTTCTCTCGGTTTTTTCAAAATTATTTGAAAAAGTTGTGCACGATCAATTATCGGACTTCCTTCTCTCCACCAGAAAATTGACTATGAGCCAATTTGCATATCGCTAACTGCATTCGACCATCACCTCTCTGATAAGTTTTTCAGACTATTGCTATGAGAATATCGACAAAAACAATGTCAACTTTGCGCTATTCCTTGATCTAAAGAAAGCGTTCGACACAGTAGACCATGTAATACTTATCAGAAGGATGAAAGTATATGGAATAAAGGATATTGAGGTAGAATGGTTTAGGTCATACCTTAAAAACCGTCAACAATATTGCTCTTTAAATGGTAACAAATCGAGCTTCCGCCCAGTTACATGTGGAATACCACAGGGTTCCTGTCTAGGCCCATTGCTCTTCATATTGTACCTTAATGACTTTGAAACTTGCCTAAAATTCTCAAAGGCTAATCTGTATGCCAATGACACGAAAATCTCACTCTCGTCAAATGAGATTGGAGACGTGATACAAAACTTCCAGGCTGAATTAGAAAACATCTCTGAGTGGATGAGAATAAATGAACTAAGTATACACCCTGAGATAACCGAGTTCATGGCTATTGACCAGTTATTATAATTATTATTATCATTATTATTATTATTATTATTATTATTATTATTATTATTATTATTATTATTATTATTATTATTATTATTATTATTATCACTTTATTTACAATGTTGACATAAAATAGGTATAAAAAACTACACATGCATAGAAATATTTATAAGTATCTATATACTAAGATGCGTCATAGGAATGACCTGAAACCTTTTGTCCTCCCGTTGTTTCCCCTCTCACCACTGTAAACAGCATAACTAAGAAACCGCGTCCCTCCCACGGAAAATAACCCTCCCAGCTTTTGCTCCGAAGTCTGAAGTGGGTACGAATGGCATTATTTCCTTTTTCTGCAATATGGGGGCTGGGGTACATCCATTTTTATCCAACGTTCAACTCCCAAGGGAATGATCTTTGCGCATATCCTCATTGCCGGACCATCAGTGTGTTGGATCTTTATCGTACTCCCGTCCCTTCATTTAACGAAAAAGCTAAAAAGAGAGGGAAGGCTTACTTAGATCGCTTTCTTTCTCCAGCTAAGATAGCTCAGGCACCAGAGGAAGCATAAAGGAAGGTTTTAACTGGGGTCATGAATGAGAGGGGAAGCTAATTCTGAGCGAAATGGGACTGAAAAAGGACTCCAAATCTAAGGCCATATTTCCTCTACCGATCTGGATTATATACCTGAAACTACAAAAAAGCCTTCATTCCTTTGAAATGATCGACAGCTTTGTTTCAGTTTGCAAGGAGGCTTATAGAAAACTTTTTAGCATTGAAATTTTGAAAGAAGGCATTCAAATAGGGTGAATGCATTCCGTTCGTCTAACGCAGGACCAAGGTAATGAATTCCTGGAAATGAGAAATCTGAGCGGGAACGATACGGACGTCTTCTATCACAGAGAGCTTCAAAGGTCAAAGGGGATGCAATGAGAGGGCAAGTTTTCCTGGGGGCATTGGGCTAAATAGAGACCGCTAACTTTTATTGGATTGATACCAATACTTTTTCCAACCCAGACAGGCGGTTGGAAGTTTAAGAGGATCGCCGATCTCTTCCATACCTAAATGAGCCTTCAAGGGGGCTAGAATTAGAGAGGAAGTTTGTCTGAACAGTATTGGGGATGAATCGAGACAAAAGCCAACTATCTTCTCAGGAGATCGGTTCCAGCTAAGATATCATAGGCAAAGAAGTAATACACCAAAATGGCAATGATACGAAACACTAGAAGACAACTACAAGTTACGAACCAACGATGGATGCGATCATCCTCCTTCCAAATATCAGCGGAAAGCACCATGTACAAACCTGAAGTTCAACAGAAATCCTCCAAGTGGGGGTCATCATGGGGGGTAGAAACCCGCCGTTCCGAATGATTTTCAGTTAAAATTCGCCGTTCGGGTCATTTCCTGCCAAAGTTCCGCGTTCCTCCACTTCGTCATCAAAATGATGGCACAAATTTGTATTGTTAGACATCTTCATCCATCCAGGTGGAAAGAGGAGGAAAGTGGCAGTTCAAATTCTTGTGCAAAGCTTTGAAAAATGTTCTCATAGTGCTGATCAGAAAAACAAGGATATGACCACGACCTCTTTTTACAAGACAACATATGAAGGATCCGCAATTCCATAAAAGTTCATGAACATTCCGCATTCCGCTTATCATTTTCGAGAAAATCCACGTCCGGTAGGGGTAGAGAATTCCGTCGTTCCGCAGAGAAATGGCCAGAATTCCGTATCCTGCGACAAATTTTCTTCACATTCCGCTCTTCTCCAAACCCTGATGACCCCCCACTTCAAACAAGACAGTGACTAATGGAAACTACGTATCCAAAAAATAGCTAAGGTTTTTTTGGGATTTTTTCAGGCTCCTGTTCATTCCAGTTGTGATGTCCTACAGTCCTTGTGAGTCTCCGTAATTTTGCCCTCTTTAGCCGATCTTATTACCGTTCATTATGCAGGCTCTGATAGTGCTTTTTGGGAGCAAGAGAGCATGGCCTAAGAAGAGCCAGGAGCCAGGGAGCATGAGTAGAAAATGCGGGACGTTTGAGCACATACATTTTACGAGAGCTCACTTCAAAAGTTTTATACTTTTCATTAAAATCCCATGCACCCTCCAATTCCTGTACAGGATGTCTATTTTGAACTGCCAAGGCAACCAAATGCAATTAATGAGTTCTTGATTTAAGAGGAGGGGGAACTTCTAGTCGTAATGAGAAAACAGCCATGCTTTGGAAACTTTTTGAAGTGCCCACCAAAATGGGAATCTTACGACTAAGGTACCGTTCCTCGCCAAAGTAAAGAACGTGCTCTTGCAGCATTTCTGAGAGCATCTCTCCAAAACTCAATCTTTGCAGCACCAAAGACACAAATCAGTGCCCTCTTTCACTAAACTGCTCTTACGGGTTTGTTCAACACCCCAAGGATGCACTCCGAGGCTGAAGCAAATGTGTACGAGAAATCACCAAATCTATGAATTACCCAAGGTTTCCAGGGAACAGTGTCCAGTGAGAGGGAACTTCCAGTCCTGACAGATCATGAAAAATCTGAAGCAAAAATTAGCAACCATATTAGATACCAATCGACCACTTGACTTTAAATATTTGAATCTAAACAAAGAATAGAAGCATCGCCCCAGCATCACAGGAATTATTGGGAGCACAAGGCTAATTCTGAGGTTAGCAAAGTAGCATCCTGCATTTAAAGAGGGGAGCAATGGAGCAACGACCTCCGCCATCAGGGCCTCATTATGACATGCTTTCAAGACCAACGATTGGGACAAATCTGCAATTTTAAAAATTTCATTAGAAACAAATAGTTTTGCCAAAGGTATACGAGATCTTTTCAGAGTCATAGCCCCTATCGCTTCCCGTAAAATTACCGTAAATCCTCGAATTAGCCCCAGACAATTTTTTCCCAACAAAGTATTTTCCCAAAATATATTTTTGGATTGGGCGTATTCGGGGGGCTTATTTGAGGGAGGGAATATCTTTTTAACAGGAACCAAAAATGCTACCAAGACTACTCTTTTCTTTTACTTGATGCTGCTCAATATGCTTAAAACGGCAGATATATTAGGATAACTGCTTTTGAGGCAATATCTATGGAACTCTGGCCTGAGTATAACATGAAGTCAGTCAAATACCCAGGGGGCACTCAATACACATGCATACGGGGGCGGTCAGTCTAAGAAATTTTAAAGCAACCCTACAATATTAGTTCAGCTTAATAGAAACCCATAACATCTGCTCATTTTATGGCATCTTATACTTAGAAACCTGTGCATGAACATGATAGATCATGAAACAATGCAGATTGTGGTCAAAATTGCCTTCTTAAGAAGCCCAGAAATATCTGTTGAATAACATTTGATGCCAAAACATATTGTGGACATAAGCATGTATCTAATGATATTCATTTCGATTTGAAACAAACAATTAAAGGAAGTGCCTCAGTTTATTGTTTTAGTCATTATTCTGGTAATCATGATAATCATAACTTATTTCTTCCTATTGTCATAGCAACAGAAACAATGGAGTTAATTTTATCAAGTTTAATAATCATAGCTACTTTTACAGCAAAGAAATAGAGGAGAGTGGAATCCATCCCCCACTGGTATTGATCAAAACTCCTACGTAAGATAGGGTTAAAGGTCAGATAAAGGCAAATGCGATTTTTTTATATTTATGAATTTGAACTATGAGGAATCCGATGGCAATAATATTATTTATCTTTGCGGTGCGAAAGGGTAGGTTTGGGGGTTTTGAAAAAGGGCACTTCTCTAAAAAACCGCGTGATGATAGAGGCCTGGAACTAGCTAAATCGTGACGTGGAAAGAGTCATAAGAATTTCATCACTTGAGAGGCCCTAGGCACTTGAAGAAGTAATCTGAAGAACACACGCCACGCCGCGTGGCAGATACACATCGAACAGATCGAACAGCAAACAAAATAAATTTCGGATGCTGGCCCATAACTTCTCTGATATTTCAAAAGATTGAGTATTCAGCGACACACCCTCAGAGTTTTCCCTCGATGCCGAAGAACGAACTGAGAACCGGTCATAGTCTATGGTCAGGCCAAGCTTCCTGTGTTCTGCTCTCCTCAACTGGGACGGACTCTTGAATGAAAACATAAAAACATCATTTGAATTATTTTGATGCAAATTAGCAATGATTGTCTTTAGTTGTGAATGGCTGGATCAGCCATTGTCTCCATCAAACAGTTAACTATTGTGTTATTTGCAAAGAGCACAGAAAAACACGCCTTGATCATTCATTCTCATCATCAAGCCGAAGAGAAGCTCCTATCGAAGACACATGGCTTCACGAATAACCTGTAAATACATATTATATTGTGCGATGCAATAATAGGGTCATCTAAAAAGTTTGCAAAGAACCAGAGCATTATCGAAGAAGACGAAACATAAATGTGGAGAAAGAACCTGCCCTTGCCTGTCCATGAGCGCATGGCCTAGTCCTGACATGGCAATTTGCGCGGTCATCGTGAACCTTCGAAATCTGGGTAAGTGTATTATTCGATTTCAACTACAATTTCATGTTCAGCACGTGGAAGAGTTCTGAGAAAGGTGCTCTGGAAGCCAGCCAGTGTACTTATAGCAACTAATGAATATTCAAAGTAGTTAGGATTGAAATATTTTGTGGAGACCCGCAATGTTTTCGTTGTTGCAAGTCTTACGGCTTCCCTCTCCAAGTCAGTCCACAGCTCACTGCTGCAACAAGTCTAACCGCACCGAAGTTAGGAATAATGTGCACACACATTTTTCTCTGCACGAGGTGACTAGCCACAGCCATATACTACCCACTTTCTTGGTGTTTCATTTGAGATAGTCAAAACAGGTAGTCGTTTCTAACTTTCGTGACTTGACCGTCAGTGAGTGCAAACAGACTCATCCATTCTCTCGCAGCTTTGCAATGACTCCTTCGACTCTTTCCACGTCACGCCTCTGCTAGTTCCAGGCGCTTTTGCTTGCGCGGTTTTTTTGGAAAATTCCACTGAAAAACGGAATTCGACAGACGATTTCGATAGGTTCCAGAACTCGTGTCGAAATTTCGTTTGAAATTTTGAAATCTCCAGGCCGTAAATGGCAGAAATCAATAAAAATGTCTTTTGCCTTTATCTGACCTTTAAAGAGAGGGTGTACATGAGAAAGACTTAGGATACAACTAAAGAGTAGGGCTTGGTGAAAAAAAAACATTTAAGAACCTCAAGAGTTGAAATTGCTAGATTGTAGAGCGTATATTTGAACGGCCACTTTGTAGAGCGAACCTTGACTGTATCATTATGACAATAGTTTGTCCACATAGTGTCATGTCACCAGGCGCAGCAAATTCCACCCGAAGCAATTACTCGGTACGACGGTGGGCCAGCGCCGAGCCGCAGGCGCCGCGCGGTAAGCCTAGTCTATATACTAAGATGCGTCATAGGAATGACCCGAAACCTTTTGTCTTCCCGTTGTTTCCCCTCTCAGCACTGTAAACAGCATAACTAAGAAACCGCGTCCCTCCCACGGATGATAACCCTCCCAGCTTTTGCTCCGAAGTCTGAAGTGGGTACGAATGGCATTATTTCATTTTTCTGCAATGGGGGGGGGGGGCTGGGGCACATCCATTTTTATCCAAGGTTCAACTCCCAAGGGAATGATCTTTGCACGTATCCTCATTGCCGGACTATCAGTGAGTTGGATCTTTATCGTGCTCCCGTCCCTTCATTTAACGAAAAAGCTAAAAAGAGAGGGCGGGCCTTCTTAGATCGCTTTCTTTCTCCAGCTAAGATAGCTCAGGCACCAGAGGAGGCATAAAGGAAGGTTTTAACTGGGGTCATGAATGAGAGGGGAAGCTAATTCTGAGCGAAACGGGACTGAAAAAGGACTCCAAATCTAAGGCCATATTTCCTCTACCGATCTGGATTATATACCTGAAACTACAAAGAAGCCTTCATTCCTTTAAAATGATCAACAGCTTTGTTTCAGTTTGCAAGGAGGCTTATAGAAAACATTTTAGCATTGAAATTTTGAAAGAAGGCATTCAAATAGGGTGAATGCATTCCGTTCGTCTGACGCAGAACCAAGGCAATGAATTCCTGGAAATGATAAATCTGAGCGGGAACGATACGGACGTCTTCTATCACAGAGAGCTTCAAAGGGGATGCAATGAGAGGGCAAGTTTAACTGGGGGCATTGGGCTAAAAAGCGACAGTAGCTCATGTCTCCTCTAACTTTAATTGGATTGCTACGGCTACTTTTTCCTACCAAGACAGGCGGTTGGAGGTTTAAGAGGATCGCCGATCTCTTCCATACCTAAGTGAGCCTTCAACGGGGCTACAATTAGAGGGGAAGTTTGTCTGGAGAGCATAGGGGTGAATGGAGACAAAAGCCACCTATCTTCTCAGGAGATCGGTTCCAGCTAAGATATCATATGGACGTGTTCTATCACAGAGAGCTTCAGAGGGGATGCAATGAGAGGCAGGGCCGTCGAGAGCCAGCTCGGGCCCTGGAGTGATCCATAAGATCTAGGCCTAGAGGGGGTTTGGGGGCGAAGCCCGCAAGAAAATTTTTCGCGACCACGCCCTTCAGGGTCTCGGGAAATAAGGGAAACGCCCTTTTTAAGGAAATTAATTCAGAAAAGTAGTTGGATTATTTCGTGGCAAATTCATCGAAAAAACGGTATGGATGTATAAAGGACATCGTTTGTGTTTGTAAAACAAAAGATAGAATTGAAGTATTAATACCAAAGTTTCAAACTCTTAAAACAATACTTTACGGGCTTTCATGTTTGCAAAGTCGTGAATGATGTCATGAAAGTCAACAGTCTTTGCGATTTCGCTTTCGATGCTCAAAACTACGAGATCATTCAGCCTGGCCTGAGTCATTGTACTTCGCACGAAGCTCTTGATTAGCTTGAGCTTGCTGAAGGAACGCTCTGCAGATGCAACAGTCACAGGTAAGGCACAGAATATTCTGAGGGCAGTGCAGACATTGTAGAAGATCTCTTCGAGTTGGAACTTTGTTATCTGATTTAGCAGAGAATGCGGATCCAGTGCTTTTTCCCCAAAATTAGCGATATGCACTGTCTTCAAGTGCAAAAGTTCCTCTTCAAGTACCACTGTACTGATGTCATCTCCGTAGGTTGTACCAAATTGAACGCATGCATCGTGGATCATCTCATCAGTACACTCCAGATATTCCCAAAGGAAAGAAAACAGACCATTTATATGATATGCAGCTTCGTAGCGTGTAGTTATACCTGCAACAACTGAATCTACAGCAACGTAAAATACTTCACGTTTGAAAGCAATTTCATCACTTCTTGACTGGCTTTCATCGGGATCATCTAGTAATTGTCGCTTATTTTCGCGCTTCGTTGGAAATTCTGTTGCAATGCTCATTGCAGAGGCAACAAGAACGCTCTCCTGGACAATTTGAGGCCACTTCTCACGGAGCTCCTTCAGATCAGCCACAAGACTGCGGAGATTGGCAACTTCGACATCGATGGTAGCCTTTCTTGCTTGAATGACTTGGTTCCTTTGATCGATAGCAACAAGAATCTTCAGCCAGATCGCTGACATCACAATGCATACAAAGGAAGATACATATTTGATGGCACTGTTGACTTCTGTTGTTGTTTTTGGTTTCAGGTTTAATGCAAGAAGTTGCTGGAGTGCGGCTTTGATACCTGGAAGGTGAGCAGCAAAAGGGCGCACACTTGCAACACGATCGGTCCACCTTGTTCCAGACAAACCATGCAGTGATGAGCCAATGTTGCTTTGCAGAATCTTCCATCGCTGAGGGCTGCAGGAGAACAGATTGTAGACGGTTTGCACCATTCCGAAAAAGGTTACAGCTTCCGCGCATGACTTTGCAGAGTCTGCTCCACAGAGATTGAGGGAATGGCAAGCACAAGGAGAATACTGGCTCAATGGATTGATGGACTTGATGTGACTTTGAGCACCATTATACTTTCCAGACATGTTGGCTGCATTATCATACCCTTGGCCCCGACAATCAGCAATTGGTATGTCATACTTTTGAAGCGTATCCAGAATCAATGATGCAATTTCCACTCCAGTTTTGTTACAGCAATCAACAAACACCAGAAATCGCTCTTGTAGGGAAAAAACGTCACCATCTCTTTTCATATATCGGAGAATGAACGTTGTTTGTTCCGTATGACTTGAATCTGGAGTTCCGTCCACCATGATTGAAAAATATTTTGCATTTTCGCGTTCTTTTAAAATTCAATCCCTGACCCTTGCAGCACAAACCTTAATAAATTCATTTTGTGACTGCGGGGAAAGGTGGTGTGCCTGGAGCCGTTCACCTTTTTGCTGGGAGGTCTTCACCTTTGAAATGTGTTCTTGAAGAAGTTGATAATATTGAGCCAACAGTTCCAAGATTCCAAGAAAATTTCCATTGTGAACATCTCCGATTCGAAGCGACGAGCCACGAAATGCAAGACCCCTCTCTCCAAGAAATATGGTCACATCGATTATTCTGCTGAGTAGCTTCTTCCACTGCTCTATCTCAGACAACATTCTCTCTTCAACCATCACATCTACCCCAGTATTCATTTGCAAGCGTGTCTGAAGCTCACGCCAAGAGAGGTAGCATTCTCTGTGTGGTGAGCTCTTCTCATGGCTTGGAACTCTCGCCCATAACTTCTTCCACCTTGTGCCCTTGCCCCAACCGCTTTCTGTAGCTAATGCTGATTGCGAAGGTTTCTTTATTGAATGGGAAAATAATCTACATGGAAGGCAATACAGAGCTTCCTTGGAAGCACTAAACACCAGCCACTTTCTTTCACTTTTTTCCCCATTCTCATGGATGGTCCCTGGGGGTGGCTTTTCGCTGGGCGGAGGCTTGCGGCTTCGCGGGGGCGGTGGGCATAGTCACCTTAATATCTATTATATTAATTTATTCTAGTTTCATGCTGTTGTAATTATGGTTGGCATTAATTAGCCTAGTGCTATCACCTACGCCAACCTTAAACAAAGAATTTATTATTATTTATTATTATTGCAAAGTAGAAGAGAAATCGGGAATTGTTGACCATCTGCATCTCTCGGGAACTGTTTTGGGAATGGAGCGGGACCAGCTCGTATTATATTTTCAAGCTCATTGGTCGTTGGAGAGCCACTCAAAGTTCCAGTATCGAAGGGTGAAAGTTTTCTTGCATCATCTATCGCGACATTTCCTTCTGTGTCGACTTCTGCATCTACATCACTCCAAGCATCAAGTGCTTCCACTTCAGGGTCGCGTTGAAGCCTCGTTTGGGCATCTTCAGCGTGTTCTTTTTGTCTGGCTTCTTCGGTTGCTTTCCTAACTCCAACTTCAAATAATGTGCGAGCATTCTTCTTCGTTTCTTGATCTCTTTTTTCTCTCTCACTCCTCTTCTGCGCACCGGATTTGTGTTTGTATGAAGCCATAGTATTGTTCGCTTTTTCACATATCTGTTATTTGGTTGTAAACTAGTTTCAAAATTCTCAAGATCTCTCTGATGAAAGCAAAATGTTCATTGATAGATTTATCTGAGGGTAAAATGAACTCATGCACGAGATATGTGAGAGGACTCATTAGAATTAGATAATAACTCTTGTTCGTGCATACTTTCAATTCTGACAATAGTTTGACGTCGTTAAGGGATATTCAACGACTTTTTAACGAACTTTTATTATCTTTTGTGAGCCGAGTATTTAGTACGTGAACAATGAAGAGATTAAAGACTGCAGCTTTTACGAGGTGACTAACTTTTCGAAGGAATACACGGTCACGATACTTTTGAAGGCAGATACATAGTCATACAAAGTTACTGTAATGAGATTTTACCACAATGATAAATTTCTATGGACCTATATTTTTACGGGCCCCTTCGGGGCCCGGGCCCTGGACCTTTTACCCCCCTACCCCCCTCTCGACGGTCCTGATGAGAGGGCAAGTTTTTCTGGGGGCATTGGGATAAAAAGAGACAGTAGCTTATGTCTCCTCTAACTTTTATTAGATTGGTACGGCTTCTTTTCCCAGCCAAGACAGGCGGTTGGGGGCTTAAGAGGATCACGGATCTCTTCCATGCCTAAATCAGTGGCGGATTTAGGGGGCAGATGGGGGCAACTGCCCCCCTTCACGATGAAAATTCAGCTTTGGTCCCCCTTTTTGGCAAGAAAAGCGCCCCTTATCCTGACCCAAATGCATTCTTTCATCAGTGATTCGTTCTGAATGCGGAGAAACATATAAACTAAGGCGTTATTCAGTAGAAAAACCACAGAATTTTCTCGAAAAACGCCCAAAAATTGTCGCGCGCCTTCAGCGCGCTCACTTTCCATTTTCTTTTGGCGCCCTCTCTACAAGTTGCCCCCCCCCTTCAACTTTGGTCTGGATCCGCCCCTGGCCTAAGTGAGCCCTCACTGGGGCTAGAATTAGAGAAGAAGTTTCTCTGAAGAGCATTGGGGTGAATGGAGACAAAAGCCACCTATCTTCTCAGGAGATCGGTTCCAGCTAAGATATCATATGGGCGTGTTCTATCACAGAGAGCTTCAAAGGGGGTGCAATGAGAGGGCGAGTTTTTCTGGGGGCATTGGGCTAAAAAGAGACAGTAGCTCATGTCTCTTCTAATTTTTATTAGATTGGTACGGCTTCTTTTCAAGCCAAGACAGACGGTTGGAGGTTTAAGAGGATCACGGATCTCTTCCATACCTAAGGGAGCCCTCACGGAGGCTAGAATTGGAGAGGAAGTTCTTCTGAAGAGAATTGGGTTGAATGGAGAGAAAAGCCATCTATCTTCTCAGGAGAACGGTTCGAGCTAAAATATCATATGGACGTCTTCTATCACAGAGAGCTTCAAAGGGGATTCAATGAGAGGGCAAGTTTTTCTGGGGGCATTGGGCTAAAAAGAGACAGTAGCTCATGTCTCCTCTAACTTTTATTGGATTCGTAGGACTTCTTTCTTTAGCCAAGACAGGCGGTTGGAGGTTTAAGAGGGTCACGGATCTCTTCCATACCTAAGTGAGACTTCAAGGGGGCTACAATTAGAGAGGAAGTTTGTCTGGAGAGCATTGGGGTGCATGGAGACAAAAGCCACCTATCTTCTCAGGAGATCGGTTCCAGCTAAGATATCATATGGACGTGTTCTATCACAGAGAGCTTCAAAGGGGATGCAATGAGAGGGCAAGTTTTTCTGGGGGCATTGGGCTAAAAAGAGACAGTAGCTCATGTCTCCTCTAACTTTTATTAGATTCGTACGGCTTCTTTTCAAGCCAAGACAGACGGTTGGAGGTTTAAGAGGATCACGGATCTCTTCCATACCTAAGTGAGACTTCAAGGGGGCTACAATTAGAGAGGAAGTTTGTCTGGAGAGCATTGGGGTGCATGGAGACAAAAGCCACCTATCTTCTCAGGAGATCGGTTCCAGCTAAGATATCATATGGACGTGTTCTATCACAGAGAGCTTCAAAGGGGATGCAATGAGAGGGCAAGTTTTTCTGGGGGCATTGGGCTAAAAAGAGACTGTAGCTCATGTCTCCTCTAACTTTTATTAGATTCGTACGGCTTCTTCAATCAGCCAAGACAGGCGGTTGGAGGTTTAAGAGGATCACGGATCTCTTCCATACCTAAGTGAGCCTTCAACGGGGCTACAATTAGAGAGGAAGTTTGTCTGGAGAGCATAGTGGTGCATGGAGACAAAGCCACCTATCTTCTCAGGAGATCGGCTCCAGCTAAGATATCACATGGACGTGTTCTATCACAGAGAGCTTCAAAGGGGATGCAATGAGAGGGCAAGTTTTTCTTGGGGCATTGGGCTAAAAAGAGACAGTAGCTCATGTCTCCACTAACTTTTATTAGATTCGTACGGCTTTTTATTTCCAGCCAAGACAGGAGGTTGGAGGTTTGACAGGATCATGGATCTATACCTAAGTGAGCCTTCAAGGGGGCTAGAATTAGAGAGGAAGTTTCCCTGAAGAGTATTGGGGATGAATCAAGACAATAGCCACCTATCTTCTCAGAAGGTCGGTTCCAGCTAAGATATCATAGGCAAAGAAGTAATACAAAAAGTGGTAATGATACGAAACACTGGAAGACAACTACAAGTTACGAACCAACGATGGATGCTATCATCCTCCTTCCAACTATCAGCGGAAAACACCATGTGCAAACCTGAAGTTGAACAGAACTCCTCCAAGTGCGGGTCATCAAGGGGGGTAGAAACTCGCCGTTCCGCTTGATTTTCAGTTAAAATTCCCCGTTCGGGTCATTTCCTGCCAAAGTTCCGCGTTCCTCCACTTCCTCATCAAAATGATGGCACAAATTTGTATTGTTAGACATCTTCATCCATCCACGTGGAAAGAGGAGGAGAGTGGCAGTTCAAATTCTTGTGCAAAGCTTTGAAAAATATTCTCATACTGCTGATCAGAAAAACAAGGATGTGACCACGACCTCTTTTTACAAGACAACATATGAAGTATCCGTAAATCCATAAAGGTTCATGAACATTCCGCATTCCGCTTATAATTTTCGAGAAAATCCGCGTCCGGTTGGGGTAGAGAATTCCGTCGTTCCGCAGAGAAATTGCCAGAATTCCGTATTCTGCGACAAATTTTCTTCAAATTCCGCTGTTCTGCAGACCCTGATGACCCCCCACTACAAATAAGACAGTGGCAAATGGAAACTAGGTATCCAAAAAAAGGCTAAGGTGTTTTGGGATTTTTTCAGGCTCCTGTTCACTCCAGTTTTGCTGTGCTACAGTCCTTGTGAGTCTCCGTAATTTTGCCCTGTTTAGCCGATGTTATTACCGTTCATTATGCAGGCTCTGATAGTGTTTTTGGGAGCAAGAGAGCATGGCCTAAGAAAAGCCAGGAGCCAGGGAGGATGAGTAGAAAATGCGGGACCTTGAGAGCACATACATTTTACGAGAGCTCACTTCAAAAGTTTTATACTTTTCATTAAAATCCCATGCACCCTCCAGTTCCTCTACAGGATGTCTATTTTGAACTGCCAAGGCAACCAAATGCAATCAATGAGTTCTTGATTTAAGGGGAGGGGGAACTTCGAGCCGTAATGAGAAAACAGCCATGTTTTGGAAACTTTTTGAACTGCCCACCAACCGTTTCTCGCCAAAGTAAAGAACGTGCTCTTGAAACATTTCTGAGGGCATCTCTCCAAAACTCAATCTTTGCTGCACCAAAGACACAAATCAGTGCCCTCTTTCACTAAAATGCTGTTACCGGTTTGTTCAACACCCCAAGGATGCACTCCGAGGCTGAAGCAAATGTGTACCAGAAATCACCAAATGTATGTATTACCCAAGGTTTCCAGGGAACAGTGTCCAGTGAGAGAGAACTTCCAGTCCTGACAGATCATAAAATCTGAAGCAAAAATTAGCAACCATATTAGATACCAATCGACCACTTGGCTTTAGGTGTTTGAATCTAAACAAAGAATAGAAGCATCATCCCAGCATCACAGTAATTATTGGGAGCACAAGGCTAATTCTGAGGTTAGCAAAGTAGCATCCTGCATTTAAAGAGGGGGGCAATGGGGCAACGATCTCCGCTATCACGGCTTCATTATGACATGCTTTCAAGACCAACGATTGGGACAAATCTGCAATTTTAAAAATTTCATTAGAAACAAATAGTTTTGCCAAAGGTATACGAGATCTTTACAGAGTCATAGCCCCTATCGCTTCCCGTAAAGTTACCGTAAGTCCTCGAATAAGCCCCAGACAATTTTTTCCCAACAAAATATTTTCCCAAAATATATTTTCGGGTTGGGCGTATTCGGGGGGCTCATTTGATGGAGGGAGTATCTTTTTAACAGGAACCAAAAATGTTACCAAGACTACTCTTTTCTTTTACTTGATGCTGCTCAATATGCTTAAAACGGCAGATATATTAGGATAATTGCTTTTGAGGCAATATCTATGGAACTCTGCCCTGAGTATGACATGAAGTCAGTCAAATACCCAGGGGGCACTCAATACACATGCATACGGGGCGGTCAGTCTAAGAAATTTTAAAGCAACAATTTTAAAGCTACAATATTAGTTCAGCTTAATAGAAACCCATAATATCTGCTCATTTGATGGCATCTTATACTTAGAAACCTGTGCATGAACATGATAGATCATGAAACAATGCAGATTATGGTCAGAATTGCCTTCTTAAGAAGCCCAGAAATATCTGTTGAATAATATTTGAAGCCAAATCATATTATGGACATAAGCATGTATCTAATGATATTCATTTCGATTTGAAACAAACAATTAAAGGAAGTGCCTCAGTTTATTGTTTTAGTCATTATTCTGGTAATCATGATAATCATAACTTATTTCTTCCTATTGTCATAGCAACAGAAACAATAGAGTTAATTTTATCAAGTTTAATAATCATAGCTACTTTTACAGCAAAGAAATAGAGGAGAGTGGAATCCATCCCCCACTGGTATTGATCAAAATTCCTACTACGTAAGATAGGGTCAAAGAGAGGGTGTACATGAGAAAGACTTAGGATCCAACTAAAGAGTAGGGCGTGGTGAAAAGAACAGTGAAGAACCTCTAGAATAGAAATTGCAAGATTGTAGAGCGTATATTTGAACGGCCACTTTGTAGAGCGAACCTTGACTATACCATTATGACAATAGTTTGTCCACATAGTGTCATGTCACCAGGCGCAGCAAATTCCACCCAAAGCAATTACTCGGTACGACGGCGGCAAGCCTAGTAGCTAATAAAAGCCAACTAATTCAAATAGCAAAAACAGAATGGATAAAAATATCATGTTGAACAAACCTAAAAACCTAAAACCTATATAAAACCTAAATGTGGTATGAAATTTCGGCAGAGCCTACATTGGCATTGGCACTCATTCCCTCTCCAAGCTTTGATTTTGGTCTTAAATTCAATCAAGTTAGTTGAGTGTCTAATTGAAACTGGAAAGGTACACCATAACTGTGGACCCCTATATCGAACAGTTTCTGAGCCATACATTACTGATCTCACTCTTGGTAAGTTAAAATCGCGATCATTTTTGAGGCTATACTGGTTGGTTTGTGGACAAAATATTTCTTTCATAAAAGGAGGATTTAAGCCATGCTTTGTTTTGAACATTTCTATCATTAATACCTGTAAGTTCTTCTGGTGAACAGGTACACTGTCATCATGTCCTAAGAGATCTTCAAAACTAGACTCCTGATCTCTATACGTTATTCTAAGGGCTCGCTCGTGCAGTTTGTTGATTTTAGTATTTAGTTTCCTACTATGGAACATCCGTGCCAAAGGACAGTATTGAAACTGGCTATTTATTAATGATGTCATCAACATCCTTGATTTAGCTTGGTCCATATGGTGTGCAATGCGTGACAGAGCATAGAGCTTGTTGCTGACCTTTTGACATAGATTACTTACATGTTGCTCAAATGTAAGTTTGCTGTCTAAGGTAACTCCTAGCAATTTTCTTCAGTACTATTAGCAATAGTAGAACTGCCAATTTTAACCGAAACAGAATCACTACTCATATTTCCAAACGTTAATAGATGACATTTGTCTTCATTGAGCTTCATATAGTTGTGAGAGAACCATTTGAGTGCATGGGCGGAATCTAGTTCTAGCCTAGCAACAACATTATCAGTATCAATGTCACAAGCAAATAAAGTTGTGTCGTCGGCATAATTGCATACATCAGTATTATTTAAGGAAAGAAGCAAATCGTTGATATATATGTTGAAGAAAAGAGGTCCCAGGACAGATCCTTGAGGCACTCCCAAAGTAAGTCGCTTCCATGAGCTAAAAGACCCATTGACCTTGACCCTTTGTTGTCTGTCATGCAAGTAACTATAAATTAGAGACAATTTCCAAAAAACGCACTAAGGCTTGCTGAGTGTTATATCCTTTGCGAAATCCACATAATAGTATGGACAAATACGATTCTATGTGTTCTTCCACTTGTTTGACTAGAAGCCTCTCGAAGACTTTTGAAACAGTTGGCAGAACACAAATTGGTCTGTAGTTTTTCTTAACTGTACTTTCTTTTTGTTTATGAAGCGAGGATACGTCTGCACACTTAAGCTCATCAGGAAAAGTGGAGCTTCCAATGCAGTTATTAAATATTTCCCGTAAAGGTTCGGAACATATATCAGAATTATTCTTAAGAATCTTTGGCGGTATATTCTTGAAAATTGTGGCCTTCTTGGGATTGAGCCTTTTGGTTTCAGTTTCCATTTCCTCTAATGAAACAGGGTTGAAAGTGAATGATTCTACATTCAAAAAGTGGCTCTTAATTTTTAGTATGCTGGGATGATTAGAGTATTTTTGTACTAGAGTATTTAATGGAAACCAGGCTTAACCTAGGGGTTCATGCGCTGCAAAAATTTTGAGATCAATCTACCGAAGTCGAAGATATTGATTTTTGAAGTTGGGCCTAAATCACATCTTTGTTTACATGACCGGAAGAGGCAAGGCACTGTTTTGACAGCAAATTACAATTCCTTCATTCTAGGCTCAGACATCACCGATCTCTTTTGTTTTAGTCTCATTCTGATCCTCTAAATGTGTGCTTTGAGGCAATATAAACATGCTAAAATATTTTGCCTTTTTTAAGGACCTTTTTTAGACCATTTCACAACAGTACTTTTCTATAAAATTTTATCTTCAAAAATCAATTGTAAAATTAAAAGCTAAAGAAAAAAGTATGTTTCGCTATACTCGTCAAAATAGCTTTAAAGGTCTAATATCACCATTTTCGATAAGTTGTAATATGGACGTACTCTCACAGCTGAATTCGATAACATCACTCAAATCGCAATATTTTGCCTACAAGTGCCCCTAAAAGCCCCCCAAAGTTGCGAATTTCCGGAAATTTTTCAAAATTACCGCGCACAGAAAGGAAGACTGGTAACGACCTCGGCAACGTCACGACAGGAAGGCATGAGAGAATAGCAGCGCAGGCCTTCATTGAAAACACTACAGGGCTGCATCTTGCTTCTTCCCGCAAATCTGTCGTTTCAGCCATGCCTGAGAGATGTATGGTTTATGGTTCCAGCAATCACCTACGACAAAGAGTTGGGTAGCTATTTCAGTCCATAAACTGGCTTCTTCGGAGATGACAAGCCTGAAGCGAAGAAACGAAGGAAGAACTGGATGGAACTTACAGAGAGAGAGAAGGCAAAATGAACCGAATAGAAGAACTCCCTCATTTGCTCGTAGCATTTCTTTTTCACACAAGAAGACATCGATCAACAGTGTGCCTCTGTTCCCGCGATAGAGTTATCATACGGAAGAAGTTTGATATCAGATGACATCGGGGTTAAAAGCTAGCCTAATAGTCGCGCATAAAAGTACACGGTCTTCACATAGGCCAGGTAAAAGCTTTCCCTTCAATACAAGAACCGTTTCCCTAAATTGTTGGAGAGATGAGTTCAGTGCCAGCTTCAGCCAGGCTCATTGGGTCTGGTACCGTACCTTGTCCGCGCAAGCGTAGTAGCGTAGCAGGTTGAGGCTTACAAAATAGTTGTTGTTGTTGCTCTCAGCCTTGAATTTCTTGGAAAGAGCTTGGAGACTTGGAGAGAGGAATTGTCGACATGATAAGACAGCGGCTTTTCGAGAGTTTGAAATGGTGGTGTTTACTAATGGCAAGCAAGATGAGAGAGATTATCCCATGGTAAGGATCAAAGGCTACTTTGATTTGATACAAGCAATGATTTTAATCCTAAATTTCAACCAACCGTAAGGTAGGCCTATGCTTCTCTCTCGGGTTTTCACCAAACCAATCACGAAGCTGATCTTCAGTTGTTGCTGTTGCTCGTAGCTACGAAGGAGCATAAAAACTCAAGCTCTGATTGGTCAAAATAAATCGTTAGTTCGCATGCGCACCCAAGGTATGGCTGACGATTGGTTAGCTGGTATTGTTTTGCAACAAAAGGTCTTACAGCTCATCTCTCCAACAATAAAGACTATATCTGGCGTTCCGCAAAAAAGAGGTAATTCTCCGGGGTAACATTGACAGCTGAAGGAAACAATAACTATGTATGAATAGCTCAAAGAATCTTCTTTCGAATGGTGTCAAATGTTAATACATCTTACACTAAAATTTGCAGTTATTATGGGCGTGCAGTCAGCAGGTCATGATTTGTTTGCGATCTGGCTTTCGATCATGGACGTTTCTGTTTAAGAGATTTTCAGAGAGAGTTCCCTAGGACAAGAGTGTTGACGATTTATCAATAAAAATCTTTATTGGAATTACAACCCATACATTGAGCTTAGTGATGTCTTATCATCTGTAGAACTGCTTTTGAGGAGGGCAACGTTGGGAAGCGTTGAGGAACTCAGTGCCGTTTCGTAGAGGCATAAATTTTGGCTTGTTCTTTGGGAACCGGTGATGAATCTTATTATTTGGCCGCGAACTCAGCATTGTCGCTGTAAACTGAGGTAAGAGCCTTCATATTAAAATCAGTTGTGGGTTTCTTATTATTTCAGTAGCTATGCTTTAGGCACTTGTTTGTCCATTCCTCGTCGACAACAGTGTCATCTTGACAAAGATTTTTTATGTGCAAGCCTGGGTCTAAGGATAATGTGAATTTTGCCGTACTACGGACATCGCTCGCTGTTGCTGCTTCGTCTTCTTCAGCAACACATTCTTCGAGGTTGTAGCAAAATAGCACACATCTTTCGATTTCCATGATGATTCAGACAATGTTTCCGACATTTTTTTTAGATCTACTTCGTTTGTTCCCACGGTTTAGTTTATCCGCACGCTTCAAATGCCTCAATAATGCATTGGATACTTGCGCGCAGTGTGGTTCCTGCTGTTACGTCACAAACACTCGACCCAGTCTCTTTCTTTGCGCGGTAATTTTTCACACCACCCCATCTTTCAGGGGCTTTTAGGGGCACTTCTTGTCAAAATATCACGATTTGAGTGATGGTATCGAATTCAGCGATGATAAAATGTCCAAAATACAAATTTTCAGAAATGGTGATATTAGACCTTTAATTAGAAACACCTTTATAACAATTTTCTACCAAAGGGCTGGTGCCAATTCCGCTCCAAAAATTTCTTAATTTTACAATTTACATTCTACTGTCACCTCCTTACTTAAAAATACAAATGATTGGTACAATGGGCTGGATCTTGGTAGGCTTGTAGGGCTAGTTTTCATTGATCTTAAAAAAAAGCGTTCGACACTGTTGACCATGAGATTCTTTGCCAGAAGTTGGTGCACAACGGTGTCCAACAGCGGGAACTCGCATGGTTTAGATCATACCTGTGCGATCGAAAACAGTTCGGTCGGGTCAACGGTGTCAGCTCAAAAACTGAGGGTATAGATGTTGGTGTTCCCCAAGGCTCATGTCTGGGTCCCCTCCTTTTCCTCATTTATATCAATGATCTACCGCAAGCTGCCCAAAATTTAACCGTTTCCATGTATGCTGATGACACAAGTCTGTGCTACCAATCTTCGGATATAAATGAGCTGAACGAGGCTATTAATAACGATCTCAAACAACTAGACTTTTGGCTTCAAGGCAACGAACTCTCCTTAAATGTTGCAAAAACAAATTCCATGCTTGTTTCCACCAAGCAAAAGCACAATATCCTCAAAAGTCGAAATGAAGATTTGGATTTGAAAATTCGCGACAATGAGCTCGAAATTATCCAAAAAACAAAATACCTGGGTGTGCAGATCGATAACTCTCTAAACTGGAAGAAACACATCAAGACTGTCTCTTCCAAAGTTTCAAGAGCTGTTGGCTTTTTAAAACATGCCAAGACGTTCCTAAGACAGTAAACATTGAAGACTCTTTACACAGGTATTGTAGAGCCACACTTTCGATATTGTTGCTCTGTTTGGGGTTTTTGGGGTTGTGCCGGTTCGACTGAGCTTAATTAGACCCCGTTTACACGATGTCGGTACCATGCCGGCATGATATGACACCGGCATGATATCTTTTGTTTGTAGGGCACCCGTTTACACGATGTCGGTCGCATGCGTTTCTGCATGGCATCCGTCTCTGCATGGCCTGGTGCACATAGCGTTCCGCAACAAAGCGGACTGCTAATTGGATCAATTATCAACTGCGTCATGGGTTTGGGCCAAAAAGTCTTGCACTAATCTCAAACTATCTCTCACAAAGAAAACAGCGCGTTAAAGTAGGCTCAACATTCAGTGAATGGCAAGGAATAGCGTCAGGAGTTCCAGAGGGCTCAGTTCTCGGTCCACTATTCTTCAATATCTTTGTCAATGACTTCATCTTCGCTATGAAGTCCTCCCATGTCTGCTACATTGCAGATGATAATACCGTGTATGCATGTGACAAAGATGTTGAGTCAGTGGCAATGAGACTTGAGGATGACATCTCTAGAGCTCTTGACTGGTTTAGAGATAACAGAATGGTGGCAAATCCTAAACAATTTCAAGTAATGTTTCTTGGCCTAAAGCAGCATCAAGAATTTTTCTTAGAAATAGAAAACAAATCAATTAATGTGACAAGATCTGTCAAACTACTTGGGATAAGTGTTGACGATGAGCTGAAATTTGACAAGCACGTGAAAACACTGTGCCAAAAAGTTAGCAGAAAAGTCAGTGCGTTCTCAAGGGTCACACCATACACAGGGGCGAAGCTAGCTGAAAAAGGGCGGTCATGCTCTGCGCCGCAGGCGCAAGGGCGCGGGGGTCCGGGGGCGGAGCCCCCGGAAAAATTTTTCAGACCACACCCTTTTTTCACCTGGAAACGCCCCTTTTTATATAAAAAGGGGCAACACCCATCCCTCTGTGCAAGTAAAATATGTAGCTGCACACAGAGGGAAACCCTTTATGTTCTGAAATCTTAGACCAAAACTTGGTGTTCAAATGTTTTCGTTTTAAGTCTGAAATTTGAGGGAGACATTTTATGATTGCCATAAATTGGCAGGCATTTATGTCAAGGATTACATAGTTAATCTTGCTGAACAGTTGCCAGGCAAATTTAGTCCTCAATGAATGTTCAGTAGTGAGTTAAGCTCAAGCCCCACGTCAAGGGATTGCCTATAGCTTGAGTTTTCCATTTTTAAGCAGAAGGAACCCCACCAGCCTATGGCAACAGTAAAACTGGGGGCACAGTGGGCCAAAATGGTGATTTTGCAGACATTCGTGGATATCTCAAGGGAACTAAATGTTGCAGGGGCAGTTGGCAGCTTGTTTTGACGTATGAGAGGGATAAATCAAATGGTTCACAAAAAGCTTTAAAACTTTTATATTCAGGGGGGTTAATACTATAATCAGGGCCTAATACTCTATATTTACACTCTGAGCCCAGATTCCCCGTTACACTTCTCGGTCTCAAGAAAATCAGCAATAGTAATTGATGGATCTTTTCAATGTATTCGGTTGGAACAATGGATAAAGCTGAATGTTTCACCATATTTGGGGGATTGGGACCTATATTATGGGGACTGGGACACATTTTCCAATTTTGGGAATTCTAACCAAAAGTCTCCTTTCTGGTACATTTCAGTTTAAAAAAAGCTATGAAGAAGTTTCCTATGCACATGATATTACCTAGGGGATACTCAATAATTAAAATTTCTCTAGTGTTCTCAAAAAAATAAGCATGGTCTCAATATCTTTCCTTGGAACAACCTAAATTTCCTTAAAAATACCTTTCCCCCCTGTTTCTTTGATTTTTCCGAGGGGAAACAAAATGAAACCTTCAAAAATAAAATTTTCATAAACTGCTCTTTCAGAAAATATATTGGTGTCTTGTTTCTCCTCGTACTTTTTAAAATATTCTTGATGAAAGTCAAATTTTGCCCTCTGAAGAAGAGAACAGATCTGACAAGTTGTCTGAAGAAAATTATTGCAGCTGTACAAGTAGACCAGACAAAGAATTTTTGTTTTGCTTTTCAATAAACAGTGACCTTCTACGACTTGGTTATAGCTATCAAACATTCTGCAACCCATTTTTCTAGCCGAAAATCATTTATCCGCATTCTCTGCCACTAGAAAGCTGGGTGTAACATTTTGAAAGATTTTGTTCAATATTCTCAGATTCAAATATCTATAACTCTGTGATAACACAAGATAAATGAAAACTTTAAAAGGCACGTTTAAGCCCAGTTGTTCGACTTTCTAAAACTGCATAACAATTTGCATTTTTGAGAACTTCAAAATTTCCGAATGTCTGCCTCTAGCCCACTGTGGGGTAATCAAACTGCATTCCAATTTATCTTGAAAGAAGATTGGCTGTTGTGGGAAGTGGCTCTTCTGATCAGCAACAAAATATGATAATACTGCAAGGACCAACAGGAAAGTTCTCTTGGAAAGTTCCTTTAATCAGCAACAAATTATGATAACACTGCAAGAACCAACAGGAAAGTTCTCTTGGAGAGTTCCTTTAATCAGCAACAAACTATGATAATACTGCACAAACAGGAAAGCTAATCAGCAGCAATTTGAAACAATTAATATGATCTGCTTGAATGCATAAAAAAATTATCCTTTGTGAGGTAGTTCCTTTAATCTGCAACAAAATATGATAATACTGCAAGGACCAACAGGAAAGTTCTCTTGGAAAGTTCCTTTAATCAGCAACAAATCATGATAACACTGCAAGTGCAATTAAAACGTCCACCCTCTCTGTCACATCGAACGTTTTCCACATTTTATGTGCCCCCAAATGAGCACTGGCCTTCTCATGTTTTTTTGCAATCAGAGAGGAACCCGTGCATATTGGTGTAACCTGTCTCTGTCCATGTTTGGGAAGCACCCGGCCTAAATAATAAACATGGCCAACAGAAAAGCCCCTTCATACCTTCACTCCTACACAGCCAATCCTTCTTTTGATACCAATCCTCCTGAAAAGCTCTCCCTCGGGTCTTCAGTAGTAATTTTGGCATCGGTCGATGTTATTGAACGATGAGCTTCTGCTCAGCAACAGTCCTCGAAGCAAAGGACTTTCTTGATAACTGAGACACAAGGTCTCGATCAGCAATAGCTCCTTGAGCATGAACTTGAGCCATAGTTCTTGTTGATTTTCGAAAGAGCGTACAGATCGGCTAGGCCTAACACACGCTTGTCACAGTGAAACTCACGAAATGACACAGGGCTGCCTTTGAATATTGCACTCATGCGGTGAGACCTTGTCATGACTTGAGGTTTAATTTCTTTGCAATGATTTTCGTGGAATAAAATATTCAGCCAATCAAAACGCACCATGGCTCGAGAAGCAGGAGTGGATTATGATTATTATTATGACCTAAGTCCTGCCTTGGTTTTAATGCCCGACCAACCTTTGTTCTTCACTTTTGTGTCATAAGTGGGGTCCTTTGTTTAGCATGACTGAACATAGGGATAACAGTTATAATAGCATGACTATATTCATAGGGGGATTTCCGGCAGGTCATGCTAAGATCACAACGGATGCCCTGTTTTTCTCCTGTTCTCTATCGAATCTCATTGGATGAGCTGAACTCAACAACACGGGGGACATCATCACACCAACCTTGTTACCAGGGGGGGTTGTATTCGATCAATAATTGTATTTCTGAACTGAGTAGGCGGCAAGAAACTGCGTTTTCGCACAAAAAAACTATTTTTTTGTGATTGAAAAAAATGTTATTTTTGAAAATGTTTTGTCATGCTCGGCATGACAAGCATGCCGTCTAACTTCGCCACTGACCATACATTGACGAAAAGAAAGGGAAGATCCTGTACAATACATTCATAATGTCAAATTTCAATTATTGTCCTCTTGTCTGGATGTTTTGTGGTAAAACGCAAGACAAAGAAATAGACAGAGTTCACAAAAGAGCCTTGAGAATACTTCTTGAAGACTATACATCGAGCTTCGATGAGTTTCTACAAAAGATTGATGACACTAGGGTCCATGTAAAAAATCTACGAAACTTGATGGTAGAAGTATGCAAGTGCTTATCGTGCGAAAATCGCTCCTTTATGTGGAATATTTTCCAGCGGAAGGAGCTTGCGTATAATCTACGATCAGGTTTACTGCTAATGCTGCCACAAGCAAAAACGACAACTTATGGGACCAGTTCGTTGACCTTTAGAGGTAGCATTCTCTGGAACAGCCTACCTGACGCTATAAAAAGCTCACCATCTGTTGTATATTTCAAAAGATCGATAAAAGAATGGAAGGGTGAAATTGAACATGCAAAAATTGCTGTTAAGAACAATATCCTGGAAATCCCTCCGCAAACAGTAATTATGTAAATCATGTAAATCGATGTAAATATACTTATTTTCTTTATATTGTTGTGAATTTTTCCTTTGTAGATAGTTGGTTTGACTTAGCTAATTGTATTTAAGCTATTATAAATACCAACTATAAAGAATTTAATAATAATAATGATAATAATAATAATAATGATAATAATTCACACGTGGTTTACTTTTTTCTGGTGAGTGAATCCAACAATACAATATGAGAAGTTGAAAAAGGCCTACCTGTGATGGAATCATAAGCAGTCGCCATTTTTCACTTCGTGTTTCCTTGTCGCAATTATATTTTCCCTTGTTCCGCTACTGCTGTTCATCAGAACCGCAGTCAAAACATTTCAACCTTTATTCCAACTCTCTAAACGGATATTTACAAAAAAATTTCGATCATAATATCTCCGGCTTCCCAGCCGAGGGTAAACTTCTAACTGAAGTCAGATAGGCTACATATCACCCTTTTCCGATCACGAGGTTTGGCTTCCAATCACAAGCGTACGAAGCGGGGGGGGCGGCAGCACCCCAACTTTGGAAAGATTTTCAAAAATCAGCCCCACTCGGGCAAAATTTTGCCCCTAGTCGGGCAAAAATGTTAGTAAACGATGGGCTTTGTGTCGGGCAGCCCCCTAGATCGTTCCTCCCCGTACGCTTATGCTCCGAATCCTTTGAATGGTTGCTAGTGAATGGATTCTCTCTAAATGAAGAGATGGGGTGGAAGGTGAAATAAACAAAGAAACCTCATCAGGGGGTTCCGTTGATTTTGGATGTGCGTGAGGTAGGGTCTGAATTAATTCCAGGGGGCGTTGAAGAATGGAAGAGGGCAAAAGAGAATTGATATTTTATGGGCAAAAGAGAGCAGCCGAAAAATTATTTGCTGCTTTTCAAATCCAGCTTAGATATTTAAAGACCCCAAATATATATTTAATAGAAATTTCAGATCCAACGTTTGAAATATCTCCGTACTCCCTAGGAAAATAAAGCATTTGCGATGCTGCTATGCTAGAGTTTTACCAGTTATCTTGTAAAAGCCTTTTGTAACTTTCAATAGTAAATTCGACTATGGTGTTATTGAACGAATAAAGCGGCAAAATGTTACTAACCAAACGATGACATGAGCTAAACATCTCCTGCTATCTGTATGGCACCCATTTCATCTGGAAACTGCGCTTTCTTGAGCCCTCTGCGGTGGTGCTGTTCGAAATTCATGCGTGAAATTGCGTGATCGGAAAAGGGCGATGGAATGAAGATATCGCGATTTTACCGCTGTGTCTTTCGATGACGATTTTACGGAAGAGGGTAGCTAAAGTTACAATAACTGGTTTTTATATTTTAAACTATGAAATTGCGAATAATTCAACAGCAAGAACCTTTCCGTTAACATTTTCTCAGGCCAATTAATACAAGGTTTCTTTTTCAGTGATCGGAAAAGGGAGATGGGGCTCTATTTCTTTTCAATTGGAGCATGTTTGTCTAATACTTTATCAAACGTAGTTTCGAATGAACTGTAATTCAAATCAGATGGTTCTATTTTCCTTACTTCCTCTTGAAGATCATTTCTAAAAACAGTTTCCGTGAAATTTTTGTAATTTCTGTAGTTAATTACAGTTGGCCCTTGTTTTGGGAAAGTGGTGTTAAGGACAGTAACAACCATTTTATGAAAATCTGACAGTCCAGTTTCAATTGTAATAGTTTATTGCACGCTCCTGTTTCTGTTTGTCAATAAAAGATCGATGCATCTTGCTATTTGAGATTTGTAGCATGTTGGCTCCTGCATAAGATTTTTGAGACTATATACCGGGTGTCTCAAAAAAAGTACCCCCTTTTGACTGGAAATAGGAACGAAACGATAAGATATCATTACTCTCCGAGTGGACAGCTAAATTTATCAATCTTCAACTTAGATCCACATACCCTGCATTTAAAAATTGGCCACCAAACACTGGAGATACAAGCTTGCAAAGTCAAAATTGACAGTGCACCCGAAACCAGAGGTTTTGTAAAAGGGCCTAGCCATGATTTGCTATCACAGGCATGTTGCACAGGAATTTCGACTTTGACCTTTGCTTTCTCCATTGAAAAGAATTATACCTTGAAATGCTTCAATTATTCTACAAATAGTTATTCCTTTGAGGAATCAATCCGTGCATTGCATTCCACTCCAAGTGTCAAAGAAGAAGAAAAGGAACACTTGCATGCTCATTTGGGAGATGTTGCACGACTTCATCATTCTTACCACATTTTTGTCATATTTGTTTAATCAGGGCGGGCGATTTCCACGAGTCTTTTTTATTCTTTTCAAAAGAGAAAAACTGAAAGTTAAAGTTTACAGGTGCTATGGATAAGATCCATAATACAAATCATGGCTAGGCCCTTTTACAAAACCTCTGGTTTTGGGGGCACTGTACACCTTGTCTTTGCAAGCTTGTATCTCTGGTGTTTGGTGGACGATTCTTAAATGCAAGGTATGTGAATCTATGTTGAAGATTGATGAATTTAGCCAACTACTCGGAGAGTAATGATATGTTATCGCTTCGTTCCTGTTTCCAGTCAAAAGGGGGTACTTTTTATTGAGACACCCGGTAGGTCCAAAAAATTTGTCAAC
The DNA here is from genome assembly GCA_964020215.1 of Aurelia sp. 3 sensu Dawson et al. (2005). Lineage (NCBI taxonomy): Eukaryota > Metazoa > Cnidaria > Scyphozoa > Semaeostomeae > Ulmaridae > Aurelia > Aurelia sp. 3 sensu Dawson et al. (2005). The sequence continues at coordinate 9,140,346 of OZ026580.1, read as the reverse complement.
TGTTGCTCAGTTTCAGTCATATTGAAATCTCCTATAAACATAAAATTTTCATAATTGTCAGTGTATTGGTCGAGAGCACGGCCAAGGTTTTCAAATAAATAATCTTGAGACTGGGTTGGTGGTCGATAAACACTGAACAGCATCCATTTCTTCTTCCGCAAATTTATTTCGAAACTAATGCATTCCATGCCCGTGGAAAATTTGAAAGAATTTACCTGATATGAGGGTATATCACTTTGGACATAGACTAGTATGCCACCGCCATTTGCATTTTTGTCTAGTCGAAAGGGAGTTGCAAACCCCGCTATGGCAAATTGCCCCGTCGGAAAAGTAGCATTAAGTTTTGTTTCGGCAATCATCAAGACTAAACTTTGTGAAGCGATTTCTTTGAGTGCATCAAATTTATTTCTAACAGAATTTATGTTGAGGTGGACAATAATAGCCCTACCAATATTTCTTACTCTTAACAACTTTAGTTTGGACTTTGCATCAGTAGTGTCAGTATCAGCCGCAAGAGGGGTAGGGGCTGAGGAGTTAGGGGGACCAATTGATTCATCTGCAAATAAGGAAGGCCTATCTAAACCACTAATGTTACAAGAATTTGCTGAGGAGTTCACTACGTCTGAATTTGGTCTTAGTCAATAGCCTAAGTAAAAAAGAAAATTGTTCGCTGAAATACGCGTGCCTTCTGGATTCAAATGGAGTCTGATCCGATTTAAATGATATTCTGTGGAAATGTTCGAATTGTCAATGAAAGGTATATTTCTTGACCTGCATGCTGATTAAAGATGTTTATTTACTTCACTGGCCTTGTTATTCCAGTTGCCCCCCCCCCCCCTTGGTACAATGCTTGACACGAAAACGGTATTTTCCTTTGTTGATAAACTGATAGCAAGCTCCATAACTTCCTTTGCAATGTTTTCTGGTGTAGCCTGGCTTCTGATATCATTGGTTCCACTCAACAGTGGAGGATCACTTTCTTAGGATTTCTCTTCATGGTTGGTATCCCGTAGCTGTTCATATCATCAGTTGTAGCACCGCTAAATGATTTCACTTAGATTTTCTCTGCTCTACCAGTAGCTTCATTCATTTTATGCCCTTTCACATCTTTTATCAGGGAGTCGCCAATTATTTCGATGCAGTGTTCTCGCCAATTATTTCGATGCAGTGTCACTTGGTCTTCTCAGTGAAGCATACCTGTTGTGTTTGTAATTTTCTTGCTTATCGGAGATTTTCCCTTGTCTTGTGTGGAGATTTTGTTCTGCATCGTTCTTTATTTTTTCTGAAATTCGGAGGTGTTTTTGACTGCTGTGGCGTAAGTTGATTCAGCAGAACGGCGTGCAATTACTGAATATCTATTCAAGTTGACGTCTATTGGCTCCCAGGAGGGCTTGGGAGACTCCATCTTTGTTGTGTGGCATTTCTCGGGAAGTTGAAATTCAGCAGGTTTTGGTTTGGTTTAGGGTTACCACCTGCTTTTGGATAAGTTGATTCTAGTGCAGGGCCTGTGATTTCACGATATCTATTCAAATCTACGCTAATCCGTTCCCAGGTGGGTTTTGGAGATATTCCCTGCATTTGGCTTTTCTTTGGGATTTCGTATTCAATTATTTCCCCTTGGGATTTTTTGTTTAGTTTTGTTGACATATCTCCATCTTGGATCAAATACAGAATCTTGATGAAAGTTAGGCCTAAGACTGCGATTATCTACGTCAATGCTATTTATTAGAATATCTTTGCGACGAAGTTCATTCCTGAGTGACTCATTTTCCTTCCTTACAAGCTGGAGCTCTTCTTTCAAATTTGAGGTTGACGTACCTTTGGCGGCGTGGGTGCCTTCGTAGGCCTTCATGAGAATGTCCACTTTGGCGCGCAATGCAAAGAAACTCATCGTAAGTAGTGTACTTAACGGATGTATCAACTTCCTTTCCTTCTTCATCGTTGACAGTCACTCTTGGATCTTTTTTCCCTCCATCTAAGATAAATAACGAGTCTTTGCCAGGTTCGCTTCGGTTTTCAATTAGGCCCTCCATCACGAGACGTTGGATACCAGATTCCACCTCGGAGATGCTGTGTGTTAACCCACTCTTTATGAAGTAACGGTGAATCGTTTCTTTAAAATGTTGTCATTCATATCACGTTTATCGCATTCAAAGAAACAGGAGCAGATTTTGTAACAATAGAATCTTTGGTTTGTTTACGTATGACGTAATCTTGGTTGCCTAGCCAATCAGAGAGCTCTATTTCTATGGCGTCATCTCATGATAATGGCGACGAGAGGGGTTTGCTGTGGAGAAAACCACACCCTCGTTTTTTCCTCGCCACGAAAATATACTTTTGCAAAAATTCAAAATTCTTCTCACCTGCATAGGTAAAGGCATTTTACATATATTGTTGCTTGCACTAAGCTCTGCGCCTTCTGCTCTTCGCGCGATCGCTCGCTGTTTGACTCCCCTTTCTGCACGCCCTCCACGACCCGCCGACGGCTAGGCCCTAACAGTCAATACATCATTGCAGAACATAAACCTTCCCTCGACTTGAAAGTATATCGTTAAAAAACATCACAGGTATTCAGGAATTACAGGCTTTGCGTTTAGAATTTAGCCTCCTGACTTGGTTGACCTCATCGTCCCACCAGACTGGCCTTTAGTCAGAAGAACCGAAAGGTACTGTCATTTTGAAGATGTGTAATTAAAAGTATTGGACTTACCCAACTTTTATTCACTGAGATCAAGAAATGCTGAATAAATAAAAGTCCATTTGTTTCATCCTCAACAAAAACGAATTCCTAACGATAAAATGAAACTGTTTTCACAGCACAAGTTTCTCCAACTCAGTCTTGATCGCACTCGCACAATAAGTTGACGAAGGTGAAATGTACATCCATTCCAACATCTGTGAGAATGGCGCGAAAACAATCTTGCCTCCAGTCTCCAAAAATAGAAGGTGTTTCCATAACAAATTTCATCCGTTTTCGTGAGGCAGTCATTCCCCCATTTTGTGAGGGAGTCATTCTCAGTTCATTGCGAGAAAATTAACTGGAAATAGACATCAAGCATAGTTAAATGAATTACACATGTTTTCTCAATGAAAGTAAGAAAATCTGGCTTCATAAGAAACCAAATTCTCAGATAAAAAATTAAGAAATTTGGATGTTGGAACATTATCCAAAGTACAGCTTCCCGAGGGAGCAGTTTCAAACAATTAATTGATTCAAGGATAACTAAGTTCTCAAAAAATCAGCTTCACTTGAAAAAGTCTCCCGTTAACAAATTCTTTATCAGATACATGTCTGGGGTTTCTAAGTGCTTTCTTCAAGTTTAGACTGTGTGTCAGTTTTTCGAACTGTGCGATGTTTGCAGCTGCCTGGAGTCCCTGGAGCTGATTTATTTCTATTAGAAGAGCGGTGCAGTTTCAAAAATTCCTCGAGTGACCAAGGAAAATCAATCTGCGGATGACACAAGTTTTCTATTTTCGAAAAACTGAGCTTACAGTTGTGGCTGGTTTCTTATTTGGCAGAATGAGTTCACTTCGTCTCATTCGAAGGTCAAGATACATTTTCTGATCAATTTCCTCACCATAAACTGAAAATGACTGCCCCAAAAATCATAGGCATAGGAGACAGGGGGCTGGGGGGCTGCAGCCCTCCCAACGTTGGAAAAATTTGCAAAAATCAGCCATAATCGGGCAGAAAATCGGCCTAAAATCGGGCAAAATCTTAGTAGACAATGGATCTTCTGTCGGGCAGCCCCCCCCCTGAATTTTATTTCCCCCTACGCTCATGCCAAAAATCAAGAGCAAAGTTTGTTATGAAAACACCTTCTATTTTTGGAGACTGGTGGCAAGATTGTTTTCGCGCCAGTCTTCATAGATTTTGGAATGGTTGTACATTTCACCTTCGTCAACTTATTGTGCGAGTGCGATCAAGGCTGAGTTGAAGAAACTTGTGCTGTGAAAACAGTATCATTTTATCGTTAGGAATTCGTTTTGTTGAGGATGAAACAAGTGGACTTTTATTTATTCAGCATTTCTTGGTCTCAGTGAATAAAAGTTGGGTAAGTCCAATACTTTTAATTACGCATCTTCAAAATGACTGTACCTTTCGGTTCTTCTGACTAAAGGCCAGTCTGGTGGGACGATGAGGTCAACCAAGTCAGGAGGCTAAATTCTAAACGCAAAGCCTGTAATTCCTGAATACATTTGATGTTTTTAATGATATACTTTCAAGTCGAGGGAAGGTTTATGTTCTGCAATGATGTATTGACTGTTAGGGCCTAGCCGTCGGCGGGTTGTGGACGGCGTGCAAAAGAAAGGGGAGTCAAACAGCGAGCGATCGCGCGAAGAGCAGAAGGCGCAGAGCTTAGTGCAAGCAACAAAGTATGTAAAATGCCTCTATCTATGCAGGTGCGAAAAATTTTGAATTTTTGCAAAAGTATATTTTCGTGGCGAGGAAAGAACAAGGGTGTGGTTTTCTCCACAGCAAACCCCTCTCGTCGCCATTATCATGAGATGACGCCATAGAAATAGAGCTCTCTGATTGGCTAGGCAACCAAGATTACGTCATACGTAAACAAACCAAAGATTCTATTGTTACAAAATCTGCTCCTGTTATTCAAAGACGGAGCTAGAGAGCTGAAGTCCGACCGCCACGATGACAACAACCGACTCCTGACAACAACCGGCTCGGTCTGTACCAAGCAACAACGAGAAAGGGCTCGCTTTTGAATGGGCCTTAGCCTTAGACTTTGGAAAGCCTTAGAAAGGGCCTTAGGATCAAGAAAGAGCCTTAGCATGTCTTCGTTTGTCTGCTTATTCCATGTTGTAACTTTGACTCTTCGGTTAATTCTCACGAGCTTCTTTGTGCATGTTCAAAACAAGCTTCTGCTCAAGAGAAGGAAGTTTACCTCGCACCGATCGATTGAACATTAGTTCACATGGCGCTACCTTTGTGGTACTATGCGGGGTTGTGCAGTACTGTAACAGAAAACGGTAAAGTTCCTGCTTCCACACTTTTCCTTCCGTGAATGCTGTGTGTGACGCTTTTCCTAGAGACCGGTTGAAACGTTCTACCTCTCCATTTTCCTGTGGCCAACGTGGTTTGTATGGTTCATATGTAATACCGAGAGTCTTGAGGTATCGATCGAGATCATTACTAAAGAATTCTGGTCCGTTATTCGTCTTGACTGTTTCTGGAATCCCGCGTACTGAGAAAATCTTATCCAGTTTGGGGATCATCACTGATGCTTTTGTGCTTCTGACAATCTCGACTTCCGGAAACCTGGAGTAGCGATCTTTCACGACAAGTAAATAGTCCCTTGACGGCAAAGGTCCTTGAAAATCAATATGAACTTTCTCCTGGGGCCCTTTAGGCATGTCTAGTAGATATAATGGTTCAGGTGGTGCTGCTCTGCCGACTGTTTGGCATGCAGTACATGAATGAAGTGTCCTTTTTGCAAGTTCATTAATACCGGGGAACTTTGCCTATTGTCAAAAAAGTGCTTTTGTTTTGGATGACTCTTGATGATTTTCATGAGCGATGTCTATTGCTCTCTGATGAAGTGATGACGGTAGGATTATGCATGTTCCTCTAAGTATGACTCCTTGTGCTCCAATTGTGAGCTCATCTTTGATGCAACGGTATTATGGCTTTAGGCAATCTGCGTCCCACGTGTTCAAACGTATTGCTTCGTGTAATCTTTGTAATGTGCTATCGGACTTTGTTTCACGTGTATCTCTTCTATCGTTATTACTTTTGGTACTGGATGGCGTGTCAGGAAGTTTACGTATTCCTCTGCTAGCTTCTCTTGTTGCTTCTCTCCTCTCTTGAACGGATGTCGTGACAAGTAGTCTTCTCCAGTATCACTACAACTGCGGTATTGTAGTACAGATTACAACTTTTCGCATTCAAGGTACAATAATTGTACCTTGAATGCGTATGGTTGTAATCTGAGAACCCACCGTTCTATCCTTACGGATGGTTTGGCTGTCGGACAGCCACATATCACCTCCAATAGCTGATGATCAGTGATTATCGTGAACTCTTTTCCTTATAAAAACAAATGGAAATGTTCAACGCCTCAGATGATACTTAACGCTTCTTTCTCCATCTACAAACGTCTCTTTTTGACATCACAGAGGGCTCTGCTAGCGCAAGCGATTACTGTTTATTTACTCATCAAATCCTGATTTTGATTGGGTTAAAATGGCAGAGATGCCTACTGGACTTGCGTCGACGGTTGCAAATGTGTCTTGGTCCACATCAAAGTAACCCATTGCAGGGGCTTCACAAAAGGTTACTTCAACTTTGCGAAGGTTTCTTGGTATTTTTCTTTTCACACTAAAGTCACATTCTCCTTGGTAAGTTCACGTAGAGGTGCTTAAATCGCTTTTGCACATAGCAGAAAATGTCAAAACTCGTTCTTCTCCATTGGTATCAGTTTTAAAGATACACTGTCTCATGGAAATGCTTTGCTCGATCTTTTTCCGAATCAAGGGAGTTAGATCTGAAACATGGAGTGATGTCTATCGGCGCTGTAATTACCGACGAAGGCCTAATTCTTTCTTTGAATTGTCTTATTAGAACGTTACCTTATTAGAACTATGATAGTGTGCCTTTCAGCTCAGCTTTAATTCTATTTGCAATTTCAAGCTATAAAAACTACAGTTGAGAGGCAACAAGTAGTTTCTTACCCGGTGACCAGAGAAGAAAACTTCTCGACCTAGATCGCACCTAGCATCCTGGCATCATACACTGCTGGCCTCTGCTTTGTATCACCTATTACTTCTATCTTTTGAGATCTTGTATGATCACTTTATGTTACTACTAGTCCGGGTCCTATTGTCCAGAATACGGATTCCGTTCTCACATTCTGTTAATTCTTCCATTCCTCGACGTTCTAGACCAGAATTTCTCGTAGAATTCAAAAATCGATGTCTCCAGATCAAATTTTTAATGACGTCATCATGACGTCATAGGTCTTAGGTACGACGTCATGACCCGTAGTTTTCCCAAAACAAATGAAGGCAAGGCAAGTTTTCGATGAACTATGATGCATTTTAAGCTCCAAAAGTGATAGAATATTTATCTTAATGATTCAAGATAAAAATATTTGCAGCTTATCAAAAATACTTGTGGTAACGTGACGTCACAATGACACCAGGTTGTTAAGAAAGTAACAGATACGAACTTTAACAAAAAGTTCTTTTAATTGTTATGAATTTATAAAATAAATTGAGCATTAAAAGCTTAGTAGTCACAAGTTTGATCATCGGTTCTGTCTTCTTTCTTTTTCGATATGCATCTTAGTGCTAAAATCCGTATTCTCGCATTCAGTGCAAACAGTTCTATGCAAGACAGTCTCTTACTGTCTCAGGAACATTTGCATATTTCATTGCAGCCACATCTGCCCAACTCTAATATTTCTTCTGGGCTCCTTAGCTTGAACTGGCTTTGCAATTAATGTACTTGTTGTGTTTGCTTTTTGCCAACAAATCTTCGATGTTCGGCAAACTTTGACCTGCTTCATGGGAATCAATACGGCAGCAGCATAATTGGTTCTTCTTATATGGTCATTGTGGGCAGAAGAGTTGAAGCATCCTGCAAGCATCAGATGATCTGTAAAAAGGACTCCATCTGGCTTCAGCAAGGCTATTAACTCCTTTTGATTTTGCACCGCAGAAGACTTTGGCATGCAAATTTCTCCTACGTACATATGTTGTCTTCCCTTAAGTCGTCAAGACCAAGAGAAGTAAACACAGAGATGACATCATTTTCGGCATCAATGAATAGTCTCCACCAAGATCCTTTTCCCCTTCCCACGAAGTCTTCATGTCACATAACAACCAGTACATGCATGAAACTCTGCCAGGGTTAGATATCTATTGAGTGAAATGGTATTTTGAAAATCTCTTACTTGAAAATACTATTGATTGCAAGGTAGATATAAGATCTTGCGGAAAGGGCAGGCGCTCAAGCACATAAGATGACTCGCATATCGGTATGACGATAATAATCTACTACTTGCATGCCAGGATTTATGTTATTAGCATTGCCAGAAAAATTACCATCAATGTATCCACCTCTTCATGCAGGAAGGTCATCAAAAGTTCCATGTGTTTCTTTGTCAGCTGACATTAAAAATGGAACATTGTTCTGGCATAAGTGCTCCCTTAACATCTTTACTATTATGATGCCAAGTTTGTCACTGTTTGGTCGCGTTCGAGAAATTTCTGAAGATGAACTTTAATCCCAGTGCTTTCGTAAATCTGATAAATAGTTGAGTGATCTTTCCTGGTCAATGGTTCTTTGTCATTTCTTTAGGGGAATGTTTCTCGTACACGTCAAAATCGAATCGAAAATCGGTGTTTTTCCTCGCTTCTGAATAAGTTTTATTGTTAGAGCAGAGATGACACGCTGAGATGTCTATAGATGTCTATTGTTAGAGCATCAGCAAAAATCTTGTCCGTTGCTAGTTTCTGAAGATGTGTCGATCATTTGCACAATCACCATTGCATCAATCATTGCACAAGAAGGGCCTTTTGATCATTGATGAATTCTGTAAGCACATAAATTTTGATTTTCCCTAATGACCCGGTATCAACAAGCCATCATTGTTCATGAGACTTCTTACAGTTACACGGAATTTGTTGCCGATCACATCTTTCATATCGATGTGCCTTTGGCTTCTGGTAGTTATTGCTTTTCTATTGAATAGATCTCTATGTTCTTCAAGGACCTGGTTATTTTCTTCCTCTGCAATTTCGATGACTTTTTTCGCAGCTGTTACTCTTATGGAAGTTCGTTCTATAGGTGCCCAGATACTCTTCCCTTGGATTCGGTGAAAGTGAAAGGATCCTGTTTTCTGAGATACCACCTGTTAGGCCTGTGTTACACAATTTGAGACACTCGCGCACATATGACCAAAGTGCAGCCAGAACTACGCGCTTTTCAAACACATACTTTTATAATACATTATTTGAATGGAACTCTCTTAATGAAGAACTGAAAAATTCATCGACGCTCGTAGAGTTTAAGCGCAAGTTAATTACGCGTGTAAGACCAGAGGGAAATCCCATTTATGGCATTGCTAACTTGCAGGGAATTCGATTGTTAACTAAATGTCGTCTCGAATTTAGCTCCCTTAATGAACACAAATTTCGGCATAATTTCGATTGTCTTAACCCTTTTTGTAATTGTGGCATGGCTAAAGAGGATAATGAGCACTTCTTCCTGCACTGCCCACATTTTAATGAATTGCGTCAGAATCTCCTCGGTCAGCTCTCTCGAGTATTGAATAAAGATGCACTGAATTTAGATCCCAAAGAACTATGTCATCTAATGTTGTATGGAAGCCCCTCCCTTTCAGTGATAGATAATAGAATGGTATTAGAAGCAACCATCCAATACATTGAGAATTCCGAACGTTTTAAATAAAGAGGCTGTTTGTGGTGTGGTTTGATTGATTGTCCGTCCGACACGGAGAGGGGTTTCTTAATTACAAATGCAACAGTCGGGCAGTTGGTCTTGCTGGGGAACCATGTATAACCAACCTGACATTGCTATTGATACTATGTTAGCATGCAGGACCAATTCTTTGTCTATAGTCATAGGGATCCGTGTCGGGCGGGCGGCTGATCAGCCATTTCATCAAGCAGCCTCTGTTCTGCTAAGCGATCAGGCTCTTCCCTTTTTTATTTTTCGTTCTGATGTAATCTTTCTTTTGAGTTTAAATTTCCGTAGTTTATTGTTAAGTGTTACTCATTGTGGGAACTCGCTGACTTCGTGTCCTTTCCTGCAATGAGTGGCACAGTAGTTGTATTTGTTATATGTATTAATGTTTTATGTGATAAAAAAAAAAAAAAAAAAAAGTCATTTCAGTAGCCTCTCAAACTTATGGAAGAGCAGCATTTGTTATAATGTTGTAAAGACAGCTGTCTTCCTTTTCTTCTGAAAGAAAGCCTTCTCATTCGGATAAGTATGCAATTTGAGGACGAGTTAATTTTGTATCAGGGTAGAGTATCAGTTATCCGCGTGATGTTTTCCATTGTTCTGTGTTGCAATTGATGAAATTTATTTCAAACCTTCGGATAACTTAGCAAGAATAGCAGTTTTAGGTATAACCTCACCCGTTTATTAGGAATGTCTGATTTTCTGACAACTCCCTCTTCAATGTTTACCTGCTCCCCGGCGTGATCGCAACCTTTCATAATTTGAGAAATTTGGTTTTTCTGAACGCAAAAAAGTGCCTTTGTGAACTCTCTTCAGATCAATGGCTCTTCCCTCACTAAAAAGGACATTAGTAAAGAAGACTGGCGATAATCAACGAAACTATATCCTATCCATTAGGCTGCATTCACATTGCTCAATTTTTTGAAAGAGCATAAACACTCGTGCAGAAATCCGCCATATGAATCCTTTACAGTGTTCAAATTACAAAATATTTTTGCAATTTGAACACTGTAAAGGATTTGTATGGCGGATTTCTGCACGAGCGTTTACGCGCTTTCAAAAGATTGTGCAATGTGAATGCTGCCTTAAGCAAAGATTTTTGCACTGGTCTTTGCTACATTCCAAGTGAAATAAACCAGTTGTATTTCCTGTGGCATAAATGAAGGTTAACAGGTTAGCAGGCTTTCAACCATTCTCAAATAGTCTGAGCCGCTATCAGCTATAAAATTGCCAATTGCCCTCAGGTGCCCTAAGACGGCTCGGAGTTCTCCAAGCCTCCAACTGAATCTATACTTTGTAGCTTTCCTTTAAATGTACCAGCATTAGATTTTTTGCTTTAAGGTCAAGAACCAGTGAAATGACTATCTTCGAAGAAGATCCCGTTGTACTAATGATAACTTCCAGAGTTTAATTTCAAAGTTAGAGCTCCTTTCGAAAACGAGGTCACACATTTTAAATAGCAGCTGTCAGTTTGTGAGGACATTTCGTTGCTCCATGCACCGATTAAGTATTTTCAGCATAGGTTAACTTGTGGGGACAAAAATTAATGCTAGCAAGGGATTTATAACAAAAACTTTTAGTGACGTCATCATGACGTCATCAAGATTGAATGACACAATAGGAGAGGGACATCTGAATAGTTGAAGACATCAAATATTTGCCTTCAGCAGATATTTTCACCCTAGATGGGCTATTAGAGACAATATTAACATGAAACGAGGACGCATTTGCAGGAAACAATGTGGTATGACGTCATGGTGACGTCATCGAAAACGGTAACACAAATTCGTTGGAGACATCGATTTTCGAAAACAGCAGAAAATTTTACCCTAAATCATCCGTTCAGAATACAATTAACATGCAGTGAGAACGGATTTACAAAAGGACCCGGACTATACCCTTCAAGATTCGAAGAACGTTTCAAATCCCATACTTCTCATTCAGGTGAGATATACATCACCTTTCCCCTTCCTCTTTCTGCAATTCTTTAACCTTGAAACATGCTCGAAGCCGTCTTGGAAAATCTGTTGCTTGTGATAAGACTTGCAAGAATGATATCTGCTCTTTTTTATATATCGTGTTCTATAGCAACTTCGGAAATGCAGATTTCATATCTCGAAAGATAACTGGGTTTTGCTTGCAGGTACGATCTAGTTCATCAATTTATTAGGTCACCTCTTAGAACTGATCATATTATCTTTTAATATTTCATCATATAGGATCTGCAGCTTTACCTCCTTCAATTGGTACAAGCTTTAAGGTACGAACTTATACCGGACCGCACAAAAGCAAGCGAGAGAGAAACTGCGGACAAAGATAAAGATACGGATGACGAGGAGCTTTCAGATATTATTGCAGATTCAAATGAGTCATCATTAGGTTAGTTACTTTCATTTTAATTTCCCTTCTTTTTTCCTTCAGTCATGAACCTTTTGCCAAGAGTAAAAGTGATTGCGATTCCATCAAGCACTAAGCGAGTAAAAACTGTCCAAGAAATAACCCCTGTCCGAAAGACCTTTTTTACCAGTTTGAAAGTTACTAGCTAGCGTTTGATATGAAAGCTAACCGTGAATCTCCCGAAGCCAATTTGTCTTTCAAAGGCAAGGCTTATCTTATCGAAATTCAAATCAGTAAATGTTGGACCTAACTTTGCATGAATAGATGATGCGTGCATCTAGTAGTATGGACTGTTGTAAGTTCTTTCTAATACGGTAAGCTTTTAGGTTTCGAAGGTTTCTTTATTATTATCATTATTATCAATTTCTTTACAGTTGGACAATAGTAAAAATAGCTAAAAGTAGTTGGCTAATTAATTCCAACCTAAAAATATTACAATGCAAACATTACATACAAATGGTGGATAAAATATTTACAAATTGTCAATATCAAACAGTATAAAAACAGATATCTAAAAATGTGCATTACAAAAAGCCCAAGTTGGGAACAAATGTGCGGCATATTCTCACCCGATATGTCTCTCCGAGTTTCAATAAAGGTAAGAATATGCCCGTATCTTCTCGTCCCAAGTGACCTTAACCTATTTAAACCAATTCAACAAGGCCATTCAGTCATTCTTATGAGCTACAAGCAACTGAACTCAAAATCAGAAGGCTACATAGAAAATTTTTCCGTCGCTGACAGATCGGATGGCTGTTACTCAGATGCCGTAAGGTGTTCCAAATACAGTTCTTTTGCAAAGATTTCAAGAGGCAGCGTTGAAAACCGAGAGGTGCATACCTACAAGACCACGACGCCGCTCAGCATGCAGAGCCAAACCAACAAAGAGTTGTTCTACAGTCGATTTTGGACCTTTAGTATGTCTAATTTTTTATGCATTTTCTGGCCATGCAATTTTGCAGGCTTTCAGTTTTCTTACGAAGACCATCAGAATTTTATTTATTCAGTTCTAGGGGCCGATTCGTTTTAGCTTTCTGCTCGGCAGCCTGTCAATTAACAGTTTTTATGCATGTTCTACTGGGGTCATGCAGAGTGATAACTCATCGTCTAGGACTTACTTTTGGGGGCCTTTCATGGTAACCCTAGGCTAGGCTTTGTTTACATCTTTTTAGGGATCAGTTTTCAACCCTGCAAAGTAATTTCATTTATTCGATAATTTCTAGGGGCTGATTCTTTCCAACCCTCCTTCGGCGACCCGAAAATGTAAAAGTTTTGTTTTTGTGCACGTGCTTAGGGGTCACACAGAGTGCACAGAGTGATAACCCATCTTTTTTGACTGATTCTAGGGGCCTCCTCATGTTAACCCGTGGCCAGGTAATTTTTTAAGGGCCGATTCATTTTAATTTCTTATTCGGCGACCCGAAATCAAATACAGTTTTATGCACGTGCTAGGGGTCACGCAGAGTGATAACCCATAGTTTTTTGACTGTTTTAGGGGCCATTTTCATGGTAACCCAGGATCTGAAAAGTTTTTTAGGGGCCGATTCTTTTTAATTTCTTATTCGGCGACCCGAAATCAAATACAGTTTTATGCACGTGCTAGGGGTCACGCAGAGTGAGAACCCATAGTTTTGTGACTGATTTTAGGGGCCATTTTCATGGTAACCTAGGGTCTGAACAGCTTTTTAGGGGCCGATTCTTTTTAATTCTCATAATAATAATTAATAATTATAACTTTTATATAGCGCCAAAATCTATAAAATATATATTCTTTAGCGCTTAACAATACCTAAGTAAAAAAGATGTCCATATTTACATGTAAAAGGATCCAGAATCGATTACAGTTCAAAAGCAATAGAAAATAAGAATGTTTTTAATCTAGATTTAAAAGTGTCAATGCTCTGCGAGTCACGAATGTTATAAGGTAAACGGTTCTATAATGTAGCAGTAGCGACTGGAAATGCTCTGTATCCGCATGTTTTGTATTTTGTTCTCGGAATCTTCAACTGTAAAGATGTATTTGATCTGAGGGAATATCTTTCTTGTGCTTGCATAGTAAACATACTCGTTATGTAAGATGGGGCCAGTTATTCAGCGCTTTGTATGTTGGCAACAATATCTTAAATTCAATTCTTTGTTGCACAGGTAGCCAGTGTAATTCCTTTAACGCAGGAGTGATATGATCATACTTTTTTATTCCAGTTATTATCCTTGCAGCTGCATTCTGTACACGTTGCAGTTTCTGTATTTGGCAATCTGGCAGACCGTTTAGTAGGCTATTGCAGTAATCAAGTTTATTTGTAATGAAAGCATGAACCATTGTCTCCGTGGATTTCACGTCGAGATACTTTCTTATATGCCTGATGTTTCTTATGTGATAAAAATCTGTGGAGCAGGTCTCAATGTTAATTCTCATTCGGTAACCCAAACATAACAATTTTATGCACATGCTAGGGGTCACATAGAGTGATAACCCATCTTTTTTGACTGATTCTAGGGGCCTCTTCTTGGTAACCCATGCCCAGGTAATTCCTAGGGGCCGATTCATTTTAATTTCTTATTCGGCGACCCGAAATCAAATACAGCTTTATGCATATGCTAGGGGTCACGCAGAGTCATAACCCACCTGTTTTGACTGATTCTTGGGGCCTTTTCATGGTAGCCCTTGGCCATGCTTTTTGGCATTTTAAAGGATAAGGTGTCAGTCGTGCAATATAATTGAATTTATTCGATATTTTTAGGGGGCAATTCAGTTCAGTTCTTATTCAAAGTGATAACCTATTACGGTTTTAGGGGCCTTTTCGTGGTTACCCTTTAGATTAGATTTTCCAACAGTTTCCATAGAGTTATCCAATGATGATAAATTATTATTATGGCTAGCTCTCTCTTCCCTCTAGCATCAAGTAGCATCTGTCTTTCTCTATTTAATCGATCTCTTCGCTGTATCCTCTCCAGACCAGCCAATGTCTCGGGGGTTTAGCTAAGAACCTTTACAGCGCGGCTTCAAGTTGTGCTCTGACTGGCTGGGTTGGAGGACTCTTTTCTCAGTCATTATAATCCTTGCTCTTCTCTTTCACCGAGTCCTTCTCTTAGGGTGGATTTTTCGGTTTGAAATAAAAATATTACAGCAAGGAATTGAAAATAATCTTATCATGATATACGTAAGATATAATCTGGGGATAAGTCCTCCGACCCGGCTACTCGAAAAAGGACTCGATTGCATACCTAGAGTCAGGGACATAGATTATTTATCATTATAATTATTAAATCTATTTAAAGTAGGCTCAAAACGAAAGAATAGCTAAATTACAGCTAATTAAGGCCTACAATGTACAATATACATTATTTATAACTATCAATAAAATATTACAGGAAAATCTATCCTGTTAGAAACCCAACTTTCGGGATATATACTTTGCAGAGCCTACAGTTGCATTTTCCACCATTCCAACATCTAATTCGTTTTTTGAAGATAGTAAGGCTGTTTGATTGTTTTATTTCTTGCGGTAAATTCTGCCACAGTTTATTTCCAAGGTAAGCAATGGATTCAACTCCAAAGGACGTTTTGAGCGTCGTCGCCATGCCTTAGACTATGATTAAATTTTTGTTGCATGAAAGTATCGTTCATGAATGGTGGATTCAGACCGCATTTTGTTTTATGAATTCCGGTCATGAGCAACTGCAGATTTCTTATTTGGATTGGTACCAATTTAGTTTGTTCCAAGAGGAAACCAAAATCATTCCCGTAATCTTCATATGCAATGCGTAATGCCCTTTCATGAATGTGATTTATTCTGTGATTCAAGGCTTTATCACAGAACATCCAAACAAGGGGACAGTAGCTGAAATGACATAAAACGAACGCCCTCATTAAACGCTGTAGTTTTTCTGTATCCATGTATCGTAATATGCGAGCAAGAGCATGGAGTTTTTGGCTAGCCTTTTTACACAGTGCCTTTTACGACTTCTACAATCTTAATCGATAACTTCAATGATGAAGGCTCTGTTAATGTAAAAAAAGAAAAGATAAATAAAGGAAAATTTATTTGCTAGAAAGAAAGAAAATGATATTGATGAATAAGTTTGGCAACTGAGCAGCAATAATGCGGCCGAGTTTCGCTTATGCGAACCTATGGATTTTGCAATTTGTGATAGTAAACGCTCATGGATCTTAAGCAACACATCGGCTCACAGTAAAACTGCACTGCAACCCTCCCCATTCCTCAGCAAATTCATTGCAATCACGATGCCTGTAATATTGTTTCACATGACAGAGCATATCCGGGCATTGAAAAATTGATGTCCATTTGTGACGTTTTCGATCTTACCAATGCAGCGAATTCAATACTTGCTTCACCAAAAATCATAGCTCCTCCATTGATGTCATTCTTACCGATCGACCGAGATCTTTCAGAAAACGCCTGTTTTTGAAACTGGCCTAAGTGATTTTCATAGTCTTGTAGTTACAACGATGAAATCAACTGTTCCTAAATTAAAACCAATGCAAAAAAGTATTGAAGCTACAAAAATTTGTCCCTGAGAAGTTGAAGGATGTTAAGCATGCCAAATTTGAATGCGATGATCATGGCTTGGATAAATCATATGACCATCTGACTAAAACTTACCGAAATCTTGTTGATAAACATGTACCAATCAAAACAAAGTTTCTAAGGGGAAATAACGCACCCTTTATAAAACCAGAACTGAAAAACGGTACTTAAACCCGCACAAAGCTAGTTGAATTAACGCCCTTAGATGGAAAACGAAATAATTTTCAAAAAGCAGCGAAGCCGATGTGTTACTCTATGTAAAAAAAGCTAATAAGAATCATTGCTGCTGAACGTAGTGAGGCAGCTTTCTAGGTGAGCTTTACAAGAAAATCACGGGTAGCGGGCGGTGTATCATCATGGTAACCAGAGAACAAAATGACAGTCAATAGACTCACCAATGCTTGTGATTGAATACAACAACAAAAGCAACAGCAGCTAATGAGCAACAGCAACAACGACAGAATGACAGTTTCACATTAATGATAGCACCCATTTCAACGCAGGAAGCCCAACTTGTTAAATAGATATCATTTTCCAGTAGTCTCCCAATCTGATGATCATTCGATGCAGCAAGAATGACCCTCATCAACCACCAATGTCTCTTTCAGGGTGAATTAACAATCATCATTTACAATTTCAAAGCACATCTTTTTACACTAAAATAAACCGCCTACCAAATTAAGAAAGCAAAGTTAAGAAGCACATTAATCAAGCCTGAATGCTCTGAAGTAGTTAAAAATGTGTACAAAACTTGAGGCGCAGCTATATGAAACATATTCGAAAACTATGAAAGGGTAAATTCGATTTTCCGATGCTATGTTTTTAGTGCCTTTTCGACCTTTTAAACAAATTCGACAAGGCAATTGAGGCGGAGGAAACTGATTCTGACGATGATACAGCAAAAAAAGATGATGATGTTTATGGTTTAATTTTGTTATGAAAAAATCGATACATATGATCATTGCATCATTGTAATTAATTGTAGAAATTAAACAGCAATTAATTAAAGACTATTTCATCGTCGTTCGATTTTATTAGTTACCCGATTTACTATCGAGGAGCGTATCAACAAGCAATCCTTGTAGATGGGTTAGAAGGGAAATTTACGGGTAGTGGACTGAGTGTCACCATGGATAGGAACCAGAGAACAAAGGGACGATCTGTAAATTAATCGATGCTTGTGATCGGATAAAAAACAAATGCTAATGTTTAACAACAAAGATGGATTTGTGCGTGCGGAGAAATACAAACGATGACAGGGAAACGCTGGGCTCCTCAAGGAACTTGCAGAAATAGTAGCATCATGT
This sequence comes from Aurelia sp. 3 sensu Dawson et al. (2005), assembly GCA_964020215.1. Classification (NCBI taxonomy): domain Eukaryota; kingdom Metazoa; phylum Cnidaria; class Scyphozoa; order Semaeostomeae; family Ulmaridae; genus Aurelia; species Aurelia sp. 3 sensu Dawson et al. (2005). The sequence goes on along the minus strand of OZ026580.1, from coordinate 9,122,644 downwards.
ACACTAAAGTTTTCAGCAGCACTTACTCAACTTCGTTAACAGCTAGTTTTTTAAAAAAGTTACAAGTGCCGGTCTCATGTCAAATAAAACTTTCTGGGCTCCCGTGAAAGCATTTCTTCAAATAAGGGTGGCCTGACAGGTAACGAAATTTCACTGGTGATTGGCGACAGAATAGTTACTGATGATTTTGAGCAATATGAACTGAAACTGAACTGTTGGAGAACTCTTCTAGGATTATTACATAAATGTTGTGGAAATTTTTTTGGAAAGAAACCATGCAAAAGTGACGAAGCTTATTCTGTTGATGACGATCGAGAAATTGTTAGGTTAATTCTTGATAAGTACAAGAATCACCCAAGTTTATTGGCTATAGCGCAAAACGCTGAACCTTTTCAAACCTTTTACTTTAATAAGGTTTCTTTAGCTTCAACTTAAAAGGCTTCGTGGTAGAAATCCACTGGTGTGGACCAAAGTCTACCAAAACTTGTTCGTTTTGCCAGTGATAAACTAGCTTCCCCTTTGACAAGCCATAAATTGTAGTGGCATTCGGATTTTTGTATTTCCCCAAAATGCAAATACTCCTGCAATTTGTCCTCTAGACAAAGGAGAATCCATTCGTACTGCGAAGAAAAATTATCGTCCAGTTAGTGTACTCAACACAATTTCAAAGATTTTGAAAAAATTCTCAAGGAACAACTTATTTCTTTCTTGGATGAAACACTGTCGACTTTCATTGCAGGCTATAGAAGGGCCCACAGTACTCAAGATGTCTTGATTAGACTCGTAGAAGAGTGGAAATCTAAATTACACAAGGACTTCCTTGTAGCATCCGTTTTCATTGAACTCTCGAAAGTTTTTGATTGAATTCCACATGAACTGATTATAACTAAGCTCCATGCATATGGTTTTGATGAAAATGTATTAGTATTGATCCATTCCTATCTAAAAAGCGAAATCAGAGTGTGTAGATAAACAACGTGTGCAGCTCCTTTTTAAGCATATTGTTTCAGGGGTACCGCAAGGATCAGTTCTAGGACCTTTTATCTTTATTTCTATATAAATGATTTATTGTTTTTTATAAAGCAAGCCACTATGCACAATTATGCAGATGATATACGCTAGCTCGCTTTTCCGGATTATTGCCGTTACTTGTGAAGGTTTCGGAAGAGGAAGCAGACATCGCCCTTTCTTGGCTGGATCAAAATGAAACGACTGCTAATCCTAACAAATTTCATGCACTCTCTGTCAAAAAAAGATCAGACAAATACTTCTGGAATAAATCTTGTCTTTCTAGGCCAATCTACCCAGTCCGCAAAGACCGTAACACTCCTAGGTATAACACAGGATTACAAACTGAACTTTGATCCACACATATCAAATATTTGCAAGAAAGCAGCATTGCAACTGAATGTTTAGAAACAACTTAAGTCTTTCATTGGTTTCGCCTTGAAAGAAATCTTAGTCCAGAGTTTTGTATACTCGAACTTTTACTACTGTCCTTTGGTTTGGTATTTTTCGTCATCTAAATCGTTACAGAAAATCGAAAAGTTGCAAGAACGCGCGCTGAGATTTCTGCATAATGATAATGTAAGCTCCTATAAAGACTTACTTCTCAAATCAAATGGACGCACAGTGCTGGTCTCTCGTCAAAGAACACTTTGAATTGAGATTTTCAAAACATTACAAAGCTAAATCCTGCATTCACGAATGATATATTTAGTTTTAGAACTTCAAATTATTCGTCTCAAAATCCAAACAATTTGAATCACCTTCGGACAAATCAAGGTCAGGCCCGTCGGAAGCGGGGGGGGGGGCTGGGGGGGGAAGTCAAAACTTTCAAAATTTTCCTGCAAAGACTTTCATTAGACGTGATTTTTTGCTTCCGTCAATGGCAGATTTTCCAGAAATGGGGCGCTTTTCCAACGATCTGAAGGGCGTGGTCATGAAATACTTTCCTGGGGGCAAGCCCTCGGATCCCCTTTTTTCGTCGCTTCCATCGCACCTTCTTTCAGCCCCCCCCAAAATGAATTTCTTCCCGACGGACCTTAAGTAACCTATGGTTCCAATAGCCTGAAAGTCGTGGGACCAAAGATATGGAATTGCTTGCCAAATGAATTAAAATCAGCCGAGAATTTAAACAGCTTCAAGAATATGATCAAACAATGGGATGGCACAACCTGCAAATCTAATGCCTGTCAATTCAATGTTATCTGGTAAATCTTGTCCATATAGGTCTTCAATATTTGATTTATCTACTATTTTTGTCATGTCTTTATTTTTACATTTGTATATTCGATTTACTTTAATTGCATATATGTAGATATGTAAACATATATAGCAAAGTGAGAATCGAATGAAAATTAGTTGACTAACAAACACCATAATAAAAGGGAATTCTCCGCTCACGACTTATGGGGTTTTCTATCAGTGACTTTTCACACTTTCCAAGGAAACTTTAACGGTCAGCGTTGCCATTCAAGACTTCTCAAAAGTTGAATTTACGAGCAACACGTCATGCAAGGCACTGAATCAATTTATTGTGGAGTCAATCCTTGATTTCTGGCTGGGGTCTGGCTCCATTTCTATTTGCAGGATGTGTGGTCAATATTCTCCTCCGCATATGGTCATGCTATTGCCACGATAAGACATTTTAAAATCTATGTATGAGCTGCCAAACCATCAATTTCGAACCTATCATTGATTTGCCCCGTTCTTGAGTATTGGAAGTAGTGACGAGTCCATACTGTGCTCGAGTGTTTTTATATTGTCTTTTCATAAGTCTGTTCAGTTCTTAGAAGTGGCAAAAGTCACTTTCAATAGCAACTCCGAAGCACTCTCCATATCTTAGTGATTTGAAAGGAAGAGAGTCAGATCCGGTGAAGATACGTTAGAAATCTACCCACCGCTCCTCCCTCAGCGACGGATCTACTATTTTCCTTTCAAGCGCAACTCCTCGCGCTCTCCATATCTTAGTGATTTGAAAGGAAGAGAGTCAGATCCGGTGAAGATACGTTAGTAACCTGCATGAACAATTTTCTCCGTACCAATTCTTTATCTTTGTTTTAAACTGATAAAGGGATTCTGAATTGCGTATTGTTGGTGTTAAAGTTTGCCATAACTGCGGACCTTTAAATCTGATGCTTTCTGAGCCGTTATTGACTGATCTTACTCTTGGTTGAATAAATTCCTTATTGTTACGCAAACTGTAGTGAGTCATATTTTCACAGAAAATTTCCTGCATAAATGAAGGATTTAGGTCATTTCTAGTTTTGTACATCTCAGTCATAAGCATTTGCAAGTTCGTTGTATGAATAGTGACTGCACAGTCCCGCTGTAATAGGTCACTAAAAGTCGATTCGGTGTTCTTATATGTTATTCTCAATGCCCTTTCCTGTATTTTGTTTTTTTTTTGATTCAGCTGCCTGTTGTGGAACATCCAAACTAAAGGGCAGTATTGAAATTGACTGGTAATAAATGCCCTCTTTTTTTCTATCCATATAAAAAATTACACTACATGCTACATCTACGTTCTACTATACTTTCTAATTACTCGACAACAATACAACACTAGGGGGACAGGACCACAAGGAGCAAGAGACGATGACTACCCTGCGGCCATTAACATAAAGACATATAGATAAAAATTAAGTAAAGTAAGACTATATACTGATACTAACACATACTGGAATCTGTTCCACATTGGATGTCAGGGCAGCATAGGCGCGTGATGGCAAACGTATGCTGTTAGGTCAGGGTTGAGTTAACAATATCGTTGGTCGTGGACCCTTTATGTGCTTGACATCAAATGTGAAACAGACTTGCAAAAAAAAAAATCTAGGGAAAAACGTACTGTAGATAGTGGCTGTGTGGCGTAAAACAAAAGTTTAAAGTTATCCAAGCCGACCCGTTTTGTGAATGAAATTTAGAGTAAGTTCGAGCAAATTTTTTATTTACGTCATCAGGAAGTTCTTTATTACCATACAATGAGTATTGTACCAGAACGTTGTTTGGAAGGGTATTGATTCGGACAAATGGTCGTAACAATTCTGAAGCTCCAGCGAGAAGATCTCGTCGTTGAATGTCAAATGAAGGGCAAAGCAACAAGAAGTGCTCCGTATCCTCAATGCCATCATTCGTTCGTATCAAATGCCCTCTGCTTGTAGAGATACAAGACAACACTGATTCGCTTCGTTACAGTTCTCAATATCATTATGTGCTTTTTTGTTACCTCATTTTCAGACAGTTACGTGTGCCCCACTAGAAGAAAACAGTGGAATTCCGCCGGGTTTTCCAGCGGAATTCCACTGAATTCCGCGGGGAAAAATTTGAAATTCCGCCGGAATCCCAGCTGAAGTCCACCAGCTTCCCTTCGGAATCCAGCCAGAATTCCTCCGGTAAATTTGTTAAAATGAGCCGAAACTTTCCACCAAAATACCGGTCAAAGTCCGGCGTAGTCTGGCACGATTTCAACGGAATTCCGCCGGTATTTAGCGGTATCCATCCGGAAATGCTACGGAAAAACATCGGAATACTTCTGGGATTTTCCTGGGAATCTGAAAGAATTCTGGCGGATTTCCACCAGAAACCTGCCGTATTTCCGTTGGTACACCGTCCAAACTCCGGCTGTAGTCCAGCGGAATTCCACCGAGTTCCTGGCAAAATCCAGGATGAAGTCCGCCAAAATGCAGGTCTTTTATGGCGTGAATAGTCAAAGGCATTTTCACCACTATCTTCGCAGCGTTGACCAAGAGAATGCTATGTACCTTTGGGATCTGCCGAGAAATATGCTAGCAATCATTCTACGTGAATCCATGGCAAATTGGGTTTTCCTCCTAAAATTCGACAGCATGCGAAATTGAACAAAACATATTGAGCTCATACCTCATGCATCCAATGCTTCACTTTCAAACATAGAAGGAGAATCATCAAATGAAAGTACAACCATGGGCGTTAGGAAAGGTTTGGATTGACTTTAAATTTTTACGGTTGGGGGTTGCGGTTTCAAGGTTGAAAATAACCGCGATGTCTTTGTGGCGGCTTTGCGTTCTACTAGCCACTCGACCGCTGACCCGGCAGAACCTAATCTGCTTATTGACTTTATCTGAATATTTAGATGGGTAGGAAAACAAGGGACTGGGGACAATAAAAACTATTGTTTTTCGAAACGCGACCTTTCTCCCACGGCTCGTAACATTCCATTGCAAATTCACAGGGATTCAAAATCAAAATTCTAGCCAAAACACGGGGGTTTCAACAGCAAGCAACGGTAAACAACTGTTGCAGACAAAAGAAAGACCTGCGCGGTGCTGGTTGAAGTGTGGATTTTTATTCCCCTGGCGAGAAAAGAAAATTCCGTTCAAGAAGAAAGGTACCCCTGACGAATTCACCTTTCTTTTGCAGTCCTACGATATTTCTTTGACTCGAATGTTTAAATGTCAATCTTGCTCGGAGAAAAGAAGTATTCACCAAAATCCAACGAACTACTGAATTGTGTTTTCCCCACAGGGAAGCATTCTCTGTTTGAGTTTGGGCTTGATGACACCGCATGTCCTCTGTGAGTAGAGGAAAGAAAGACTAATTCTTCCATGTCAACTTTAGCTCATTATTCTTCCAAAGAAACTGCTCATAAGAAACTCAATTCTCAGGTTGCCAAAAAATTAAGAAACTTCGGTTTCTCACAGCAAAACATTCCAAAATTTCTCCATAGCTCCTGAATGGAAACGTAGGAAAAACAGACATCGCGGTTATTTAAGACAATTGAAGGCAAACGAAAATTTCCATTTCCCGCTTGGAAAGTTATGGGGGCAGTGTCCGTATTTCCGCAGAGTTTCCTCAACTAAAAACTAGGTGAAATTTCGTCACGTTTTGCGGGCTGGGAAAACTTTATATAGTGTTATTATTTAGTGTTATTAAACGTTATTATGCTTTTGTAACGTGGAAAAAACCTCTGACACATAGATAATGTTATCTGCATCCGATAGGAACTGAATCATCTTCTCCCAAAACTTGGTCTGTATATCTAAGCATGATGTTTTGTACTCCTCATTCAACGCATGAAGCATGTCTTTTTCTGCACTGGAAATTATGTGAGACCACTTTTGTGTGAAAACATTCGATGTTGTTCCAATCTGTGCCGATTTATTCAACTTTAACCCATTAGGAACAACTCCATACGCAACACAAATATCTAAAAATACCCAATGATTGAAATATCGTGTGGCTTTGTCAGCGAGGTTAAAAAGTATTCTTCTTGCAACTCGGCTGCCCTCATCCATCTTGCCCTCTCGATTGGAAATTAAAATCGATTTGGATTTGGAAAATATTATTATTATTATTATTATTATCATTATTATTCTTATTATTATTACTATTATTATTGTACTGATTCACAGTGTTGTTGTAATTTACTGGTTTGCGTCCTACCAGCAGGCTACTTCCCGTAGCTTTAGCAGGAAGGCTTCTACTGTTCAACTAATCTTTTCTTGATGTTATCTCCTGTTCTTCTACTTTGTGTCCAAAACTTTCCTCAGTATTCTTGCTGATCCCAGAAGGCAGGTTCTTTGCACTACTTCCAACTGAACATCGCACTTCAGCTGCTCTAGGTAACTTTTGAATCTTTTGGTCACTGAGCCTAACGCTCCGATGATAATTGGAATGATAAAAACTTTGTTGACTTCACCTTCATATACTTTGAATATCTCGTACTTCAGATCGCAGTAAGCATCTTTCTTTTCCATTTCTTTTTTCTCAATTCTGGTATCGAAGGGACATGCCACGTCTATTATATAACATGTTTTTGACTTTTTCTCAATGACAACTATATCTGGCCTGTTATGTTCGATTTTAGACTCAGTCTGCATAGAGAAATCCCATAGAAGTTTAACTGCTTCATTTTCTAGTACAGCAATTGTGTTATCTACAAAGTGTTCATAGTTCTTTGATCCGCAAGAAAATCCAAACTTGTGACACAGATGCCAATGTATCATGGCAGCCACCTTATCATGACGCCATTTCTTGTACTCATTTTGTGCCAGCTTTTTACACTCCGAGAGAATGTGGCTTATAGTTTCATCCCTCTCCCCGCACATCAGACACATTGCAGATCCTTGTCTTTTTTCTATCATAACCGATACCCAGTTTGTTCTGAGTGCTTGATCTTGGGCTGCCATGAGCATTATTATTGTTATTATTATAATTATCATTATTATTATTATTATTATTATTATTATTATTATTATTATTATTATTATTATTATTATTATTATTATTATTATTATTATTATTATTATTATTATTATTATTATTATGCTGATGAAGATTTTAATCGAAACGTTTACAGCATAGCTATTTTTCGTTTTTTATGCGCACGCACACTCGGTTTCAAGCAGAGACTTTAATTTTCTGCGAGTTTGATATATCGAGGAAAGCGGCAGAGTCAAAGTGTCATACTGGAAAGGCAGTAGTACCAGACTTACTACCCAAGTCCCGCGGTGCTTTTGAGAATAGTTAAGAATTTGGTTGTTTACTTTTGCAATCGAATAGAGAGTCTACCAATTAATCTAAACTTCGCTGAAACTCTGTTCAATGCCAGAAGAGAACTAAAAGATACCCTAACTCCCAAAATTGCCCATTGTGATCAAGTCTACTAGAGTTTCTTGATTCCCTAGGAGTGCCTTTAGTCTCATTTGAAATATGACTGAACTCCTCATAAAATGGTTTCAAAATAAAGACAACTTTGCTCAGTCTGCTTGCTCTATTCGTGATGTGAATGAACTAAGTGGAACCAAAAGCATTAACAGAGACCTGGTGGTGGAAAGATTTTTGATTTTGCAACAGAAATTCTTGCCCTTGAAATTTAAAGTGCATTTTTCTTTTAGGATTAATAATATTATTGTTGAATACAGCTTGTGAAATATGCCCAGTTTGCTCATGTTGGCCAAACACTCTTTCCTGGTGACCCTGCATCATTCTAAAATATCTCTTTTCCATTAACAGAATTAACTTTTAACATATCAAAACAGACAGGTAAATGCACAAATAAAAACAGACAAATTCAGTGAACGAAACTTGAAAACACCTTTCAGAATTTAAAAATACTTTAACTATCATAAGAAAATATCCTGCAATAATACTGGATAGTTCTGCAAATGTTGTGAAAATGTTCCTGAAATGTTCTTTGTTCCCAGCTTCTCAGAAATGTAGGAACCATGGAGTACTGGGGGGGGGGCACATGCCCCATCTAAGATTTTACAATATTCATGATGGTGCCCTTTTTAAGAAGTGCCCCTTCAGCTTAATGAAAAACTCCCTTGGAGTGTCATCACTGGGACCCTAGGAAGTTGTATAACCCCACCCCCTTCGCTTTTGATCTCTCTCTTAAAGCATTATGTCATAGCTTCACAATCAGAAGGGAGGCTACAGAGGAAGGCCTCTTTACCATTGGGGGGTGGGGCTATACAACTTCCTAGGGTCCCTGTGGTGCCATCTCCCCACGTTTAAAATGCTTCCTACAGCTCTGAACCCTTGTATTTGCAATGGTTACATCTGCTGTATTTGCAATGGTTACATCTGCTGTATATTCCAGTATGCTGCTTTTAAGTCTCGTTGGCATCTATGTATAAATCATCAAAGCTAGTGAAGCTGGATGGGCCAAGGATATTTTGAACCAGTGCAAGTGAAATCTCATTCGTATATGTAGTATGCATTGAAGGTGCATATATCTGCAAGACAAAAACAATACACCATTTTGCAAACACTTGTCACTATATTTCAGATTAATTGTCATGGATACCAATAGTTGCACAAGGCAAAACAATAGGAAATAACATGTTCTGGTCATTTTTATGAGGGTAGAAGGGTCAGTCAGCCCCATGCCCCCTCTCCTGCATTCCTGGCTTTCTTCATTTAAAGTGGAATTAAAAACTAACATGACTCATTGTTCTCAGCAATGCAACAAATAACTAGTGCAAGGCCAGACTGCAATCGGGGTAGTTTCCATCATATTTATATGGTGGACAGGACCTCGCATTTGTTTGGTGTACGTCGATGTACACAAAACTTCAAATCTTGAAGTCTTATAATCTATGTACTATAGATTATCTCTTGGCATACGCAAAATTTACCCAGCGGATGCATAGGCGGTTCTACCTCGACCCTACTGTGGGCACAAAGCTGTAACATCAGAGAGGAATTGGCTAAATTTCTGACCTTTAATTCATTGATTTGTTACTCCTTGCATTCTCTGTCAGACAAAGCTCTGAAGTAAATATTTGCAAATCTTATGACTTTTAAGTGCGAAACTCCCTTAGCTCTCGATATATCTGGGCTGAAGTATTTGCTTCTTGTGACACATGACACGTGGTTCTTGCCCTGTCTGTGATTGTTCAAGGACAAAGCTTTTCCTTCCCCAAATCGTTGTCAATGTAAACAAAACCTTCCCTCAAAAAGACCAATATTGACGTTGAACGCAAAAAACAGTGGACATACCGACACTGCCACACTGTTGTTGAAGCTCTTGTAAGTGCATTAGCAAAGTTTGGTGATGTGGCACGGTGCCGATTTGGAGTAATAAACACCTGAAAATTGGCGATTTCAGCTGACGAGTGTTGAACCATTTTAGACTGCACTTTGATAAATAACAATTTACCTACCTTGTCGACCACTTGCGAACATAAGGTTTTGGATATTCCATGTTAAGAAGCAGTTCTATCAACACAAACAAATGTCAGACTTCCAGCTGGAGTATTTCGATGGAAAAACGATATGGCAATAATGGCTCCCTCTGCTACTTGGCAAACATGGTCCTAGAGTAGTGTCCACAAAATCTGAAATAACTTTCCAACGCAAAAAACAGTGAAAAACCCACCTGACAGGCGATGTTTCTGACATCCTTGGGAAGAACTCCTGGAAAGATCTTGATGTGGCACGGTGTAGTTTTTGAGGAATTTACTCTTTTGCCAATCGGAAGTTGCATGTGAATTAGGCCATTATTCCATGACCACAAGAAGTCTTCAAATAATGATTTTAATTGAGAAAATTTGGTCGATCGCGATTTCTCCATCTTGTCCAACCTTTCCAGCATCTGAATTCATGTGTCGATTTATGCGCGTGCGCACGTGCTCACGCTGGAATGCAAAAGCCGCTGTCCAATCCATTTAGGCCCGCTGCCTCGCGAAATTTGAAACCAAGCTGTGAGACTGATGAATTTGCGTGGTCAGCGGTTTCTGAAACGAATTTTCACCATGCTAACGTTTACGTAATCCAACAGTGTTTGTTTTTATATTTTATTTTCTGTTTGGCTTTGAAAGATGGTTTAGTTCGCTTTTATTATTATTATTATTATTATTATCATTATTATTATTATTATTATTATTATTATTATTATTATTATTATTATTATTGCTTCCTTCCGTATTTCGTGTCGAGGTGCACGTGGTGTCAGGTTGGAATTCCCTGTCATGCCATCTAGGGACTTAGCAAGTTAAGCAAATCCCAGGAGGATCGTTGGGAGGCATGCTTCTTGCTTGGCTTGAGACTTAACATACAAGGAGCTTCCATTCTGATGTCGCAAACATAAAGATAAGAGGACTGGCTACAAAAGATCTTTTTTTTAAATGGCAAGTTTTCGCTTGCATGAAATACTATAATGATCTAGGTGTTTACTTTAGTGGTCTGGGTGTTTTGTTTTGCATGTTTTTAAAGGGGGCTCGGGGGAATGTTATCATCATTTTATGCAAATGTTATTTTGTAGATTTAAGCGTATAAATACTTGGCTGTTCTGTGGATTGTAAACACTGATGAAGATTTAATATCGAAACGTATGATTTTAGATAGTCTTTCTTTTTATGTTCTTCCCTTTGCTCAGCTTGTTTCTTCTTCAGCTGGAGATGTAACATTAAGGTTTTAGCTGTTTACTGCCAGTAAACTGAGGTAACATCTTTATTCTTCAAGCACCTTCCGAAGTATTCGAGCAGTTCCAAGAAGTGCTGTTTTCTGCAAGTGTTCCAATCGTATTGTAATCCCTAGTTTTTCAATATAGTTCTCAAGGTCTTTACTCACTGCTCCCAAAGCACCAACTATTATTGGTATGACAGTCACTTTTTTAGTGACCATAACTGCTTTATCTCAAATGCTAATCTGTCATATCTATCCTTCTTCATTCCTTCTTTATCGCACACCTTATTGTCAGGTGGACATGCAGTGTCTATGATCCAACATAGTTTGCTTTCTTTCTCTATCAAGACGATGTCAGGTTTCCTATGCTCTATCTGATGGTCGCACTCAATCATAAAATCCCACAGAATTTTTGCACGTTCATTCTCTATGACACCTTCAGGTTTATGGTCATACCATTTGTCATCTCTTTGAATATCATACTTTCCACAAATCGCCCAATGCACTATCCTTGCCACATTGTCATGACGCCTTTTATATTCTCTTTGGGCTAGAGGCGTGCATTGACTGGTAATATGCCATACAGTCTCTCCCTTGTCGCCACAAACCCTACATCTATCACTTTCAGCTGTATGATCAATTCTATGCTTTATATAGTTAGTTCTAAGTGCTTGCTCTTGAGCAGCACAGATTAAGGCTTCCGTTTCTGGTTTTAAATCACTCTTTGCCAACCATAACCACCTTTTCTCCTGATCAGTCCGTTCTTCAACATCTCTGTGGAACTGTCCGTGCATGGGCTTTTCAGTCCATCTGCTTACGGTTTCAGTCATTTTCACTGTCTTGTAATGCTTCTTATCCTTGCAGTCTTCGGTTTTAATCATCCCTGATCTTCTCACTTCCAAAAGAAGCGGTTCCACAGCATTTTTTATATACCATGCGACGTTATTTTCCTCTGCTCTAACGCAATCTTCACAACCTATCAGCCCTCTGCCTCCTCTTTTTCTTGGTACATACAACCTGTCAATGTCACTCCTTGGATGAAACACACCATGTATGGTCAGCAGCTTTCTCGTCTTTCGATCCAAACTCTTAAGCTTGTTATTATTTTCTTTTTATCATTATTATTATTATTATTATTTCTTTTGATTTCGGCTGTATACAATCTAGCTGCCGGGGATCATCCCGATACCTGAGGCAGCAAGAGGGTTTGTTATTTGCATGCTAACATTGATATGCACTTCAGCGTTACAGTTATTTGCTGTTCAGATCTTTAGATTGACAGTGCTTTGCGAAGAAGGTGGGTAGTACTTGTAAGTACTATTTTTTGTATTTCTTGCAAGTTTGGTTCTCCAGGGATTGCATTAAGATGATTTTGGATTCCCTTTTTCACCATCCCAAGTGCGCCAACTACGACAGGTACAATAGTTGTTTTAAGGTGCCACATCCGTTCTATCTCAATTTGAAGGTCTTTGTACTTTGATAACTTGTCAAATTCTTTGACAGAAATATTTCGATCTGTAGGAATTGTCATATCGATGAGGAGGCATGTTTTGCTCTTGTGGTCTTTGATGACTATATCTGGTCGGTTGGCTTGGATAGCTCTGTCCGTGTTTATTGGAAAGTCCCATAGTATCGTTGTGTTTTCTCCTTCTACTACTGGGGGAGTTTTATGTTCATACCATTTTTCAGCGTGCGGAGTATTATAATGCTTGCAGATTTTCCAGTGTAAGTATTGTCCCACTCGATCATGCCTATTCTTATATTCATTTGGTGTAAGAACAGAGCATCCTGACACTAGGTGATCTATTGTTTCATCATATTGATCACAAAATCGACATTTAGGGTCAGCCCCGTTTTTCGCTATTTTGGATTGGTAATTTCTGGTGAACAAGCTTTGGTCTTGCGCAGCCATTATAAAGCCTTCCGTTTCAGCCTTCAGACCCGTTCCTCGCAACCATTGATGTGTTTTGTCTTTATCGACATCAGCTTGTTGACTACGTTTTGGATACTGACCGTGAAGAGGTTTGCTTTCCCATTTTTCTTGTATTTTCTTCAGTCCTCCTTGTTTGGCTTTCTTCTTTAGGTTCTTAGCTTGTAGTGTACAAGGTAATTCTTCGTTTATTGTTGCTTCGATGTTTAGTTCAGAAGCAAACTTATTACTTTCTTTCTTGATTGAATGCATTTTTTTCCCTTGCTCATGGATATTTACTAACTGTAGCATCCAGTCCGTGGATGTTTCAAGGTATTTCTGTAAGCCAATTGTTGTCGTTTTCAAGCTTAGTTCTAATTGTATCATCCCCCTGCCCCCTTCCTTCCTTGGGATGTATAGTCTGTCTACGTCAGCCTTAGGATGATGCATCCGGTTGCATGTCATGAGTTTCCTGATTTTGACATCGATCTTCTTGATATCAGATATGGTCCAGTTGATTATGTTGAAGCTGTACGTAACTACAGGAATGGCTAACGTGTTTATGGCTTCTATGCGGTTCGCAGAGTTAAGTTCAGTTTTGAGTATTGCACGAACTCTACGATAACATTCTTTCCTTATCTTTTCTTTCATTTGGCTATGTTGGATTCCGTCACTTTCATTGACGCCTAGATACTTGTAAAGCTCTTCTTGTTCTAGGTCTTTTATGATTGTGCTTCTGTCCAGTTCTAGTGATGTTGTTTGTGTTAGCTTGCCTCTTTTAAACGTTGCCTTCGCGCATTTGTCTAGTCTGAATGTCATGCCTATATCATCACTGAATTTCTTTACTGTTAGCAGCATTCCTTCAAGATCTTTGTCATCTTTGGCAAACAACTTCAAGTCATCCATGTAAAAAAGGTGACTGATCTTTCGGTCCTGGATCTTGTAGCCATATCCTGTATTGTTCAGTAATGCAGATAGGGGGACTAGCGCAAGACAAAATATGAGGGGTGATAATGAGTCGCCTTGGAAGATACCGCAATTTATATCAATTGTGTTTGATCTGAGCGTACCCTTCTCATGTGTTAGTGTAAGATTGGTTTTCCAAAATGACATGTTTGCTCTTAAGAAATTGATTATCACTGGGGAGATCTTATATAGTTCGAGTGCTTTTACTATCCAGTCATGAGGTACACTATCAAAGGCTTTACGATAGTCAATCCAAGCCATACTGAGGTTTCTATGTCTATTTTTACAGTTTTCTATAATCATTCGATTGATTAGGAGTTGGTCTTTACATCCATACGACCCTCTCTTGCATCCTTTTTGCTCTATGGGGAAAAGATCATTCGATTTATTATTATTATTATTATTATTATTATCATTATTATTATTATTATTATTATTATTATCATCATTATTATTATTATTATTATTATAAACGGAACCACCATCAAAAATTAACAGAAAAAATTAAAAAGAAAACACAACTGCTAAAATTCGGACGTTTCGATAAAAATCTTCTTCAGCACAAAGTTTCCAAAGGACAACCGAGAATTTATAATACATGATAAACAACCTAACTTAAAAATAAAATTACAATTACATTTTGTAAAAAAGAACCCCATCCTTAGTAAACATGACTGCTATTGAAATTAAATTCAAGTGGGAGTGAAAAACCACGTTTGAGTTCAAAGTGTTTGAAGCCTGGTGCACACCAGGTCCCCCGGGCCGCCAAGGCCGCCCAGAAGGACCCAACGACAAAGGACTCAAACTCTGAGTCCTTCTCCCCTGAGTCCCCCCGAGCAACCCAACGACCCAAGAGACCCAGCGCGATCCAGGCTCCAAGCGTAAACAAGAAAATGAAATGTTTGGCTGATTAGCAATTATTTCCCCTTTGAGACCAGATAAATCACAGACCAAACCTCCGAGGAATCCAGCCGGCAACCCCGCAGCCCTCCCATATGACCTTTCAATGATTCGCAAATTGCTGAATCTTGAATGGCTTGATATATTATTATTGTCCATAATGTAAATCTCAGACACGTTTGTCTGGTAAGTTCTTTTGTTCTTTTATCTTTGAGAGCGGGTAACAACAAGTCACCAGGGGTCTCAAAGCTCCTTCTCCTGTTTCTCTAAAGAGACAAAACTTTTCGCAGTATCCTTGCTGTTCCAAGCAGTGCCGTTTTCTGAATAATTTCCATCGCGATCTTCACATCCAACTTCTCCATGTATCTTTCAAACTTGTCTGAAATGGCTCCCAATGCTCCAATTACTACGGGTATCACCGTAACTTTATTCATTTGCCATACATGACCTATTTCTTCTCTCAACATTTGGTACTTTTCAGTCTTTTCAAGTTCTTTTTCTGCTACTCTTGAATCTCCTGGCACAGCAATATCGATTATTTTCTCTTCTTTGTTCTTCTTATCTACTAACACAATATCTGGTCGCCTTGCCTCAATAAATCTATCACACTCAATGGTGAAATCCCATAAGAGCTTGAAATTCTCATTTTCAATTACTGCTTCGGGTTGCTGTTCATACCATTTCTCAGCTCTTTCCAAGCCTCCTTTGTTGCAAAGTTGCCAATGAACATATCGCGCCACATTATCATGTCTTCTTTTGTACTCCCTTTGAGCTAATTTTCCGCATTCACTAACCAGATGACTAATAGTTTCTCCTTTTTCTCCGCACATTCTGCACAGTGGAGAATCAGCATTCTTATCGATATGGAACTTTGTGTAATTCGTTCTTAAAGCTTGCTCTTGAGCACTGCATATCAGTGCTTCTGTGCATCCCTTCAAATCTCCTTTTGCAAGCCATTGCCATGATTTATCCCACTTCACTCCTTCCTTGTCCCTCACAAACTGTCCATGCATCACTTTCTGTCTCCATGCATCTTCCATTTCCTGGCTCTTAGACCTTTTGTATTCATTTGGTTCCATTGCCTCCTCGGTGTTAACTATACTGGTTTCCCCTACTTTTCTCAAGACAATCTCTCTGCTGTTCTTTATGTACCAACACAGGTTATTTTCTTCTCCCTTCACACAATTCTCACAACTCATCAAACCTCTTCCACCTCTTTTTCTTGAAACGTATATTCTTGCAACGTCACTCCTTGGATGAAGTTCCTTGTTTATTGTCATAACTTTTCTTGTTTTTCTATCGATCTCTTGAAGCTCATTCTTAGTCCATCTAAGTATGCCTGCTCCATATCTCATAAGTGACACAGCCCAGGTGTTTGCTGCCAATATTTTGTTCCTACCGTTCAATTTTGATTTCATAATGAGATTGACTCGTCGCAAGTATTCCGTTCGGAATAATTCTTTCATCTCCTTCTCCTTTATCTTATCAAGCTCTAAAATACCAAGGTATTTGTATCCTTCATCACCAACCTCCTTAATACTTTCTCCATTTGTTAGTTCTATATCTTCACATTCGACCAATTTCCCTCGTTTCATGATAGTAACGCCACATTTCTTTACCCCAAAACTGCATTCCAATATCCTGACTTATCACTTGCACTGTCGAAACAAGCCTCTCAACTTCATTCTTGTTCTTCGCAAACATCTTCAAATCATCCATGAATAAAAGATGATTGATTTTCACGTCTCCAAGCCTGTACCCTGCTTTAGCCTTGCGCAATACTTTTGACAAAGGTATCATACAAATTACAAAAATGAGTGGAGAGAGGCTGTCTCCTTGAAAGATCCCTCTCTTAATGTTGACTGTTCCGAGAGACTCTCCACATGACGTCAATTCCGTTTTCCAGTTCCTCATTGATCGCTGAAGAAAACTTGTCACATTTTGTGGTACTTGTGCCATTTTCAAACATTCGATTATCCAGGAGTGGGGCACCATGTCATAGGCTTTTTTATAGTCCACCTTTTTTATAGTTTTTATAGTCCACCTTTTTTATAGCGAGGTTCTTTTGCCGTTTTTTGCAATCAGTGAGAATCATCTTGTCAATCAAAAGTTGGTCCTTCGTTCCTCTGCTCTTTTTCTGCATCCTTTCTGTTCTGTTGGTAGAATATCACTTTCTTCTAGCATCTTGTATACACTATCAGCAATTACTCCTGTCATCAGTTTCCACATAAGTGATAGGCAGGATATTGGTCTATAGTTATCAACCACATTTCCATTCTGCGGGTCTTTCTGGCACAGCACTGTTCTGCCCGTTGTCATCCAGACAGGTATAGGAACCCTGTTATTTATCATTTCATTCATTTGTTCGGCGATCCTGTCATGCAGTGATGTCAACTTTTTTATCCAGTATCCTTGAACCCCATCAGGTCCAGGAGCTTTCCAATTCGGTATCTTCTTTGCCTGTGCTGTTACCATTGCAAAGTCTATTACTATGTCATCCTGTCTTGTTTCCCCACATTCATCTTTTAATTCCTTCAGCCATTCTGCATCCTTATTGTGTTGTACCTCGTTCCCCCAAATATTAGACCAAAATTGTTCACTTTTCTCTATTATTATTATTATTATTATTATTATTATTATTATCATTATTATTATTATTATTATTATTATTATTATTATTATTATTATTATTATTATTATTATTATTATTATTATTATTATTATTATTATTATTATTATTAATTATTATTGATTAACATTTGTGAATCTCAGTATGAGCGCCCTAGGATTGATATGCAAGGAAGATGATGGAAATGGCATACTGCAAGCATTAAAGAGCATTGGACTTTCGGAACTTCTATCAAAAAACATTATTAGAAACATCATAAACGTCTGTATAAGGACAACGTACTATATATTTTGTAGGAAAGACAAAGAATGGACCAATCCAGAACTTTTAACATTGTAAAGAAGTAAAATTGTTGAAGGCAGTAAGGCTTGACTAACATGCCCTTTTATGGAGAGTGGTAGTCACGAATAGATTCTTTATACTGTAAGTTTTACATTTTAAATATTTATCTCGTTGTAAGTTTATTTATGTGAATGAAAGTTTCCATTATTATTATTTTTATTGAATGTCTCTTAAAGTCTTTGTTTTTCTTCTTGTAGATCCAAATCTGATCCATAGTTCTTAGGACAAACAAGGTCTCATAGGTCAATTGACAGAACTTTTCTAAGGATATGAGCAGTCCAAGCAATGTGATCTTTTGTAGTTCTTCTAAGCTTATTTTGCCCGGTATCTTTTCAATGTTTGATCTCATTCCTTTCTTTATAACTCCAAGTGCACCTATAACAACAGGAATTGTAGTTGTTTTCATTTTCTACATTTTACTTATTTCAATTTCTAGGTCCTTGTATTTTGAAAATTTTTCGACTTTTTTTTATATTCATCTAAAATTTACGATATACTAACGAACAATTTACATTACAAGACGATAGTGCAAGGAGCATGAAAAAAAATTTAAACCCCCCTTTCATGAGGGAGATCTTCTGTGAGCGTACTGTTACTTATAATCTGAGAAACAATAATGAATTTTTGCTACCAATGGTAAGAACAACAAGTTACGGATCTGAAACCATCAAATATAGAGGGCAGCGCCTGTGGCTATCTGTACCTCAGCACATAAGGAATGCTCAATCTATCAATGAGTTTAAGAATGAAATTAAAAGCTGGAATGGCACTGACTGCACATGCAGATTATGTAGGACTTTCATACCACAACTTGGATTTTTGTGATACCATGACACACCAGAGCCAGAATTTTAAACTTTAAACTGCTCGGATTTTTATGATATTACGTTTTTAATTCTGCTTTGAAATTTTATACCTTGTATTTTATATCTTCTTTATTTAATCATGTATATATATTCATTAGATGTATTAACTTTAGCAGTTGGCTTGGATTAGCTTGTATAGTATTGTTTTTAATATTTACTGTACATAGTTATGTTAGGGCCAACTTTAAATAAATTGATTATTATTATTATTATTATCATTATTATTATTATTATTATTATTATTATTATTATTATTATTATTATTATTATTATTATTATTATTATTATTATTATTATTGCAACCCTGCACTTTTACACTTAACATCACACTACGTTGTTACTCTACTCACTAATTGAATATTTACACTTAACATAAATACTACTTAACACGGATACTAATACCAATACGAATGCTAAAAATACTAAGACAAATACAGGGAAATAATTTAACAGGAACTACATGAAGAAGAAAAAAAGAACCACTACAGTGACCACTCCACACAACGAAACCGTCAGAGAACCCGTGATGAATCTAGATCATCGTTAAACAATGGGTCTGTAGAACTAAGAATTAGCCTGCAAGGGCTTATATCCCTAGAAAGTGGGTGTTTAAAACGAGGGTCCACTGAACAGCGGATCCGCTATGCGGAGAGGACACTGTATATATGTTAAAGAAAAGATGGCATTGGTTCAATCAAAGCGTTCTGTTGCGTATATATACTTAATTGTTGCCTCAAGGACCATGGTATTTGACTCAAGTGGTAACCTTTCATCACCATAAAGAAGGATTTTGAGAAGTGCTTTATTAGAAAGGTTTGATAAGCCTTGAGGTTCTAATATAGGGTTAATGGTATCGAGAAAATCCTGTCTTTGCACATCGTAGCCATGGCAGAGCAGCAAAAAGTGTTCCGTATCCTCAATTCCATCGTTGATGGAGCACATTGGATTTACTGTGTCTTTAAAGTTGTGCTTAAATTTGTGAAGATTTAGCTTACTTAGACCTACACGAAGTTGTGTTAGAATTGCTAAGCCTTTCGGGTCGTGAATACTGTAGACTGGTTGGGGTAGGGGACGAATAAGTGAAAAAAGCTTTTTTTTAAACATGCCCAGAGTTGGCAATTGTCTTATCTCCGAGTCAAGCTTATTCCATTCCGAAAGACAGTTTGGGTAGAAGCTTGCACCAAAGCTCATCGTTCTTGCACGTATTTTCCCGATTATAGCTGGTCTACGAAGGCGATAGTTAGATTGTGGAAGCGGTGGAATAGGCTGCCTTGTATACTCTGGTGTTAGGTTGTTAACAATCTTGAAAAATAGAGCAAGACGCCTGCTCCAACGTCTGAGATTAAGTGATTCCCATCCAAGCTCGTTATACAGTTTCTCCCTGGATGTACCTTTCCAAGCACCAGTTACTGCTAATGCAGCAGAGTATTGAACGGATTCAAGTTTTTCCATCATATGATTCAGTTTCAAACTTTCACTGTAGTCGCAGTTAGTGGCAGGTATGTGATAGATAACGTCACTGTGGTCCAGATGCGGCCTTACGTATAGCTTATAAAGCTCGTTAAGGGTCTGTCGAGGTAAATACTTCGAAAGATATTTAATCATTCCTATTCCTCGTCTCGATTTGGAGATAGCTGACTTGATATGACTATTGAAAGTTAACTTCGAATCAAGAACTAGACCTAGATGTTTGTGCTCATCAACTTTTAAAACTGGCGTATCATTGAATAGGATAGGTGGATGGTCAATCGGTTTCCTTTTCCTTGAAAATGTTATTTCAACCGCTTGTTTGGCTGGGTCTGGATTGAAAGACATTTTCCATTTGTTTGCCCATTGGCTAATGAGATTCAAATCATGGTTCAAATCACTCGCGGCAGACACAGGGTCACGAACAACGGTGAAAAGTGATGTATCATCTGCAAAAAGTTTTACGTTACATATCAGATTATCTGTTAGGTCGTTAATATAAACTAGAAAGAAAAGAGGCCCTAATATAGAGCCTTGGGGAACACCAGCAGAGACTTTTCCCCAATCAGACGTTTTGCCATTCAACCCCGTACGTTGTTTTCTGTCTGCAAGAAAATTTTGAATCAAAGACAGTAATTGACCAGAGATATCACAGCGACGTAATTTAAAAATAAGGCCTTCGTGCCACACTCTATCAAATGCTTTAGATATATTTTTCGACTTCTTTTATCGATACATTTCTGTCCGATGGTATTGTCATATCAATCAGCTGGCACGTGTTGTTGACGTGGTCTTTGATAATGATGTCCGGTTTATTAGCCTTTATTTCTTTATCTGTGTACTTGCATATCCCATATTAATGTAATTTGACCGCTGCTGATGACGGTTTCTTGGTTGTGATTATACCATGTATCCGCTGCAGGTAGACCAAATTCCTTACAAACCTTCCAGTGCATGTATGATGCAGCTTGGTCATGCCTCTGCATGAATTCTGATTTTGCTAGCACTGGGCATCCACTTACAATGTGATCAGTGGTTTCATTATACTCATTGCACAGTCGACATTTGGGGTTCGCACCATTTTTTATCATTTCACTTTGATATTGTTTCGTCATTAAACTTTGGTCTTGTGCCGCTATGATTAGGCCTTCTGTTTCTGATTTTAGTCCTGAGCTTTTCAACCACTTATGTGTTTCCGTTTCATCAATGTCTGGTCTCTTTACTCTTTTCAGGTACTGACCGTGCAACGGCTTCTGTTCCCATCTTATTTGTATCTGTTCCTTTCCATGCTTTTTTGCTAGTTCCTTCACTTTTTTGGCCTTCTTCGTGACACTATCTGTTTCCTTGTGCTCTGTTTGGTCGATTCCTAGCTCTTGACGAAATTTAGCAACGTCAAAGATAAAGAAATAATCAACACAGATAAAGAAATAAAGGCTAATAAACCGGACATCATTATCAAAGACCACGTCAACAACACGTGCCAAATTTGTAACAGAATATAATTTCTTTTTCTCCTCGTGCTCTAAGACCAGTTTCATCATTCTGTCCTTGCTTTCTCTCAAGTATGTTTCGAGACCAGCAGTTGTTATCTTGTAAGTCAGCTCTATTTGTATCAGTCCTCTCCCTCCTTCGTTTCTTGGTAGGTAAAGTCGATCTACGTCTGCTTTCGGGTGGTGCATACCATACATTTTTAAAAATTTCCTTGTCTTAGTGTCCAGCTTCTTGATATCATTAATTTGCCAATTGATTAAATTCATACTATATATGATGACTGGGATAGCAAGCGAGTTGATGGCTGCAATACGGTTAACTGCGTTGAGTTCACTCTTGAGTATCAGCCTTACTCTCCTATAGTACTCCTTTCTTATCTTTTCTTTCATTTTTGCATGTTGAATTCCTTCAGCTTCATTGATTCCAAGGTATTTATAGCTATCCTCTTGTTGCAGCTCTTTGATGGCTGTTTCTTCGTCAAGAATGATTGATGTCGTTTTGGTCAATTTACCTCGCTTCAATTCTGCTGTTGCACATTCATCTAGCCCAAATTTCATATTGATGTCATCACTGAACCTTTTAACTGTTTGATGCAGGCGCTCTTGTTGTTGGTTGTCTCTGCCAAATGTCTTCAAATCGTCCATATAGAAGAGATGGTTGATCTTTTTTCCTTGGATATCATATCCGCAATTGGTATCATTGAGTAAGTTGCTTAGGTGGGCCAGTGCCAAGCAAAAAAGGACTGGGGATAATGAGTCGCCTTGAAATATGCCACTATTTATTTCTATCATTCGAGACGTCAGCGTGCCAGTAGCATGTCTTAGAACCAATGTTGTTTTCCAATTCTGCATGTTCACTTTCATAACGTTAACGATCTCTGGAGATGCTTTGTAAAGATCCAATGTCTTTATAATCCAACTGTGTGGCACACTGTCGAATGCCTTCCTATAGTCAATCCATGATGTTGTCAGACTCTTCTTTCTTGTTTTGCAGTCCTCCATTATCATTTTATTCACTAGCAGCTGATCTTTGCAACCATATGAGACTCTCTTGCACCCTTTTTGCTCATTGGGCAGTAATCTATTTTCCTCTAGGTAAAGGTATGTCCTATCTGTAATAATAGAGGTTAACGTTTTGTACATGGTTGGCAAGCAAGTTGTTGGTCGATAGTTTTTAGCCTCATGTGTATCATTAGATTTAGGAATCAGGAATGTTAATCCTTGTGTTAACCATTCTGGGCAGCTATTTGGTTCTTTGATCATGATGGTATATTCTCTTGCCATGTCGGAGTGCAGCTCCTCGATGTTCTTAAGCCAGAAATTTGGAATCTTATTATTATTATTATTATTATTATTATTATTATTATTATTATTATTATTATTATTATTATTATTATTATTATTACTATTATTATTATTATTATTATTATTATTATTATTATTATTATTATTATTATTAAAATTACGCACAATATACAGTTCCTATATTGGAGTAACTCTTGAATGTCAAGTTACAACAAGTATCCTCAGACTTCAAGAACCTTCCTCAATATTCTTGCTGTTCCCAATAACACTGATTTCTGGATTTGTGATGTCTTTACAGGAATTCCAATTTCCTTCAAGTTGTCTTCTAACCGAGTTGGTATCGTTCCCAACACTCCAATTACGACTGGAATGATTTTCACTTCCATATTCCATATCTTACGGAGCTCTCTGGCTAAGTCCTGATATTTAGCGATTTTTTCATCTTCCTTTTCTTTCACTCTTTTATCTCCAGGGCACGCTACGTCAATGAGAAGGCAGGTTTTATCGTTCTTATTCACTACTACGATGTCTAGTCTCCTTGCTGTTATGTAATGATCCGTTTTGATTGTAAAGTCCCATAATATCTTACATTTATCGTTTTCAACTACGCTTTGTGGATTGTGTTCGTACCAATTCTTTTCATGTTGTAAGTCGTTTTTCCTACAAAGTTCCCAATGCAAAGCTTGGGCAACCTTGTCATGCCTTGCCTTGTACTCCAGCTGCGCTAGTTTACTGCATTGACTAGCAATATGAGTCACAGTTTCATCTGCCTCCTTACACAGCCTACACAAGCTGCAGTCACTGGTCTTATCTATCTTTGCCTTGATGATATTCGTTCGCAATGCTTGGTCTTGGGCTCTGTTTCTTTTTTCAATGTACCCTCTCTTAGCCATGGCCACGTGTCAATGCTTTTTGCGTCGTCTGTTTCTCGAAGATATTGTCCATGTAGTGGTTTTTCTTTCCACTCGGACATCCTTGCTTCTACCATTTTCCTTTTCATTGTTTCAGTACTCTCTTGTTCTATTATTTCACTTCCACTGGCTCCTTCTATCAATTTATCTTGACTTTCGTTGACATAGTCTTTCAATCCCAAAATAGCAAGCTCCACACAGTCTTGTACTCCAATCAGTCCTCTGCCTCCCTGTTTGCTTGGTAGACACAAACGACAAACGCTGTCTCTTGGATGCAATGCTCCGTTCATAGTCATTGTCTTCCTTGTCATTCTATCCATCTCCCTTACCTCTTCTTTTGTCCAATTAACAAATGGTGCAGAGTGTCTTAGAAGAGATACAGCCCAAGTATTGATAGCTTTGATCATGCTTCCACCATTTAGTTTAGACTGCAGAACCTTTCTAATCCGTCTCTTTTATTCCTTTTTCAGTATATTCTTCATCTGCTCAGGGGGGATGGAATAGTATCCCACAATGCTTTGCGTACCATTCATATTATCGGAGTTGCGCATTGAAATTTGATCAGTCGGAAGTTTTGCACGAACGCGAAGGACGAAGCTGTGATGTTGGCCTAAAATAACGGAAGCTTTGCAAGATGTCGATTCGCTAATTTTGAAACAAAATAAAAGCACCCAACAGCTTTAATGCATTGGCCAACTACCAGGCGAAGAGATAGCAGTGAAAATCCGACGAGAATATTGTTCAGTGTTGCTTTGGGGGATGGATAGTTTCTTCGGTCACATTGGACGAGAACCGCATCTTATTTTGAGGTGAAATAAAGCTTTAGATGTTGGGAATTAGCGGGACTTAGATGTTTCTCTAGCAGTCAAAGCCCTTTGAACTGTAAATGAAAGCAAAACATTGCTAAGTCCCGTCCCCGTCTGTCAGAAAACGAAGAACAATTCTGACAAATTTTGGTCGAAGTACGGTGCTTAGGCCCACAGAAACTTCCCACAAAAACAGTCGATTGAACCTTGTCACTAACCGACAATGACTGAAATTCACAATAAGATTGTGTCTGAGTGATCAGTTAATCATATTCGAATCAAAAAACCTACCCAAATTGAATAGTCCGTCTCTGCAATGCCAATCTTTAGACCCAGTGTAGAAGAGGACGAAAAATTGTCCGCCATTTGCAAAATTTCGAAGAACAGCGCTCAAAAGCTTCGCGGAGGGCCTTTCCATCTCCCCCTGTCATCTGCTCTTGTTTGACTCTTCTGCTTCTAAAACACCTGGGTACTTGTAAGCATCCCCCTCTGCT
Source organism: Aurelia sp. 3 sensu Dawson et al. (2005) (assembly GCA_964020215.1). Lineage (NCBI taxonomy): Eukaryota > Metazoa > Cnidaria > Scyphozoa > Semaeostomeae > Ulmaridae > Aurelia > Aurelia sp. 3 sensu Dawson et al. (2005). The sequence goes on along the minus strand of OZ026580.1, from coordinate 9,097,666 downwards.
AATCTTTTAATCACACTCTCATCAGGTAAAGTGATGTCATCTGATCTTGCCAACTTCCCCCTCCTTATCACCATCACTACACATTTCTCCACACCAAATTCCATTCCAATGTCATTACTAAACATATGCACTGTCTGTACCAACGACTCTAATCCTGTTTCACTCTTTGCGTATAACTTGAGGTCATCCATAAACAATAGATGATTCAATTTCACTCCACTCTTGAACTCATACGCATATGTTACTTTTCTCAAGATCATTGACATTGGAATAAGGGCAATAATGAAAAGAAGTGGTGATAGTGAATCTCCCTGAAATATGCCTCTCTTTATGTTCATTTCCCCTAGACTCTTGCCACAAATTGTTAAGTCTGTTTTCCATTTTTTCATGCTATTTACGATGAGGTCTTTAACATTTCTTGCGATACCAAAAATCCTAAAGCATTCCTCCAACCACGAATGTGGAACCATATCATAGGCCTTTTTGTAATCTACCCATGCCATGGCAACGTTTCTCTTCCTACGTTTCACCTTCTTCAGTACCATCTGGTCAATATACAACTGGTCAGCAGTTCCTCGGCACTTCTTCCGTCCACCTTTCTGTTCTTGTGGCAGCAGATCTTTTTCCTCAAGGAACTCGTACATTTCTTCAGCTATCAACCCTGTTAGGAGCTTCCACATTAAAGGCAAGCATGTAATTGGTCTATAATTATTGGCACTATTTCCTTTGCTCTTATCTTTCATTATCAGCACCGTTCTTCCTTCTGTCATCCAGTTCGGTACATCTCCTTCTTGTAAACATTTACTCAACTGTTCTGTCATCCTTCCATGTAAACTGGTAAAGTTCTTCAGCCAGAATCCTTGTACAAGGTCAGGACCTGGGGACTTCCAATTTGGCATTTTACCTAACATTTTCGCAACCTTATCTGCTGTTATCACTACATCATCTTGCTGTTGCGAACTTAATTGTTCTTTTATGTCACTTATCCATTCAGCTGACTCATTATGTTTAGTTTCTTGGCTCCAAATGCTGCTCCAGAAATTTTTTGCTTCCTCTTTATCGGGGCTCTCTCCTCTTCCATTATCACCATTCAGCTTTTTATAAAATCTACTCTGGTCTGTACGGAACAACCGATTTTCTCGAAACTGTTTTATTCTTTCGTCGTACCGCTTGATCTTTGCTGCTTTTGCCTTGACTCTTTGTTTAATTTCTTCCTTCATTATCATTATCATTATCATTATCATTATCATTATCATTATCATTATCATTATTATTATTATTATTATTATTATTATTATTATTATTATTATTATTATTATTATTATTATTATTATTATTATTATTATTATTATTATTATTATTATGCTTCTGCTTTAAGCACTGGCAATTCTTATAACCGAGTTTACATCCCAAGGAAACGGGTCAATACCCTTGACCAAGGGTCCCTTGGGGTCATTGTCCTTTAGTACTCAAGTACTTTTCTTAATATCCTGGCTGCTCCTAATAATGTCATCTTCTGTAAGAGTGCTGTATTCACTGTGATATCCAGTTTTTCTAACCATTCATCCAGTTTCTTCGTTATACTTCCAAGTGCACCATTATTATTATTATTATTATTGTTGTTGATTCTCAACACAAAGCATTTGGCTGTCTTTGCTTTGAATTAGTCACTGTGAACGCGGGCATCAACCAGCTGCCAAGGAACTCACAGGTCACTGAACCAGACTTTTAGGAACCAATTACCAATCTTAATAATCTTGCTGTCCCAATTAGAGCTGTTTTCTGCACATGCTCAATTCGAATGTCTATCCCAATCTCCTGCATAAATTTCCCAAGCCGATTTGTGATTGCTCCCAGCGCTCCGACCACAATCGGAATTATAGTCACTTTCTGCATTTCCCACAAACGTGCAATCTCATCCTTTAATGGTTTGTACTTATCGATCTTTTCTAGCTCCTTCTCACATGCTCTAACATCTCCAGGTATCGCAACATCTATGATTTTAACTTCTCTTCTTTGCTTGTCTACTACAACATTGTCCGGTCGGCGGGCCTCAATCTCTTTGTCACACTGAATCATGACATCCCACAAAATCTTACAGTTGGCATTCTCAATGGCCCCATCTGGCTTGTGCTCATACCATTTGTTGGCTCTGTCCAGTTCATATTTTTCACAGATGCGCCAATCTACATACTTGGCAACATTATCACGCCTCCGTTTGTATTCCCTCTGCGCCAACATGCTGCATTCACTTATAATATGTGAAACTGTTTCATCTTTATTGCCACACATTCTGCAAAATGGGGAGTCGATGGTTTTATCAATTTTGAATTTGGTGTAATTTGTTCGGAGAGCTTGCTCTTGTGCACTGAAAATCAATGCTTCAGTAGGGCCCTTCAAGTCACTTTTCTGTAGCCATCGCCAGGTGTTAACTTTGTCTTTGCCCTCCATTTCTCTGAGGTATTGACCATGCATCGCCTTGTCTTTCCAGGTGTTAATCCTTTCTTTTTGTTTAAGTCTTTTAAACTCGTTTGGTTTCATTGACTCTTGGCAAAGTGGTATCGTGTTGCTATCCTTAACTGCAATGAGCAATGGTTCATCATGGTTTCTTACATACCAATCAAGGCTATTTTCTTCCGTGACAACACAGCTCTTGCAACCTATCAGCCCCCTACCACCTTTACTTCGCGTTACGTATAACCGATCAACGTCACTCTTGGGGTGAAACTCCTTATTCATAGTGATAATTTTCCGAGTCTTTCGGTCCATCTCATCAAGCTCGGCAACATTCCACTTAATGATACCTGCCCCGTATCTCATTAAGGACACTGCCCATGTGTTCATTGCCATGATTTTATTCCTTCCATGTAGTCTACTTTTCATGATAGCTTTTGTTCTACGTGCGTATTCTTTCCTGAAACATTCTTTCATCTCACTATCCTTGATTTTATCAAACTCTGTAATTCCAAGGTATTTGTAGCCTCCATCTTCAACTTCCTTAATTTTGTCACCACTAGGCAATTCTAAACCTTCTGTTTTCACCACCTTTCCTCACTTTAAAATAAGTGTGCCACACTTCTTGGCCCCAAATTCCATGCCTATGTTGTTTGAAAATATTTCTACCGTAGAGACCAATCCATTGATTTCACGTTCACTCTTATTATCATTATTATTATTATTATTATTATTATTATTAACAACGAATAAAAACAAGACTGCTTGTGTGAAAGTTTTCGATCTTACGTAGATCTTCTTCAGTCACTAAATACGTGTGTTCTTTAAATCGAATAGTTAATAAACGTTCAACGAGAGAATGTAACATTCTATAATAGAAGAAGAGTTAAACGTTCTGCTGAGTTATAGAATTTAAGTTTCTAATAATGTGGCGTTATGAAATACACTTTAATTTCGTTTTGCTAAATAATTTGCAATGAATCCGTCCTAGTTCATTACAGCTACTATTTATCCGTCCTAGTTCATTACAGCCATGTCGAATTTCGGGGGGTTCTTGTCATTCGAAGAACGTTGTTTATGCAGCAGAGTGCGAAAAGCATAACTTGCTCTATGTTGGCTTTACGTCGACGACATTGAGCCAGCGTTTCAACAAGCATCGGAGTGACGCGAAGCACGACCCAACAGCGACGGAACTGAGCAAACATTTTTACGACAGTAACTCGTGCAGCTTTGATAGGGACTTACGTGTGCACGTCTTGGAAATTGTTGAAGGGGGCATTTATGCTCTCATGCACAGAGAGAGTCAATGGATGTCCAGGCTTGGAACTCACGAACCAATGGGCCTAAATAGTAGCTGTAATGAACTAGGACGGATTCATTGCAAATTATTTAGCAAAACGAAATTAAAGTGTATTTCATAACGCCACATTATTAGAAACTTAAATTCTATAACTCAGCAGAACGTTTAACTCTTCTTCTATAATAGAATGTTACATTCTCTCGTTGAACGTTTATTAACTATTCGATTTAAAGGACACACGTATTTAGTGACTGAAGAAGATCTACGTAAGATCGAAAATTTTCACACAAGCAGTCTTGTTTTTATTCGTTGTTAACTATTAGTAAGCAAGGCATCTCGATCAATTCTTTCTCTATTATTATTATTATTATTATTATTATTATTATTATTATTATTATTATTATTATTATTATTGTTTTTTCCACACCATGCCAACATCATTGGTGGTTTGTTGTTCAGCTAGATATCAAGTCAATACCCTTGACCTTAGATATCTAGAACGTTCCTGATTATCTTTGCCGTTCCTAACACACAAGCTTTCTGCATCACATCAATCTTCTCTTCTACTTCTATCTTTTCTGCCCACGAGCTAAAGTTCTTGCTCAATGTACCCAACGCCCCTATTACGATTGGAACAACACATACATTTCTGCATTCCCAGATCCTACTAATTTCTCTTTTTAAGTCGTGATAGCGTTCAACCTTCTCAAGCTCTTTCGTCTTTACCCTTGTATAAAATGGGCATGCAACATCTATGATATAGCATCCCCTGCTTGTTTTCTCATGTATTAATATATCAGTTTTATTGTGTTCAAGGTGGTGATCCGTCTGTATAGAAAAGTCCCACAGTAGCTTTACATTTTCATTTTCCAATACTCTTTCTGGGACATGTTCATACCACTGATCGCTATGGGGGAATCCAAATCTTTTGCATAATGTCCAGTGTATGACCAATGCGACCCTATCATGGCGCCAGTGGCGATATTGCTTCTGTGCGAGTTTTGTGCACTCTGCAACAATATGGCTGATGGTCTCTTCTCTTTCTCCACAAAGCCTGCACATGGGTGATATATCTTGTTTGTCAATTCTGCTCTTTATTGCATTTGTCCTCAAGGCTTGGTCTTGGGCTGCCATCAGTGTTCCTTCGGTCTCTTTCTTCAATGTTCCTCTTTTCAACCAATTCCAGCTCTTGTGATCTCTTATCTCTTCTGTACTTCTCACATATTGCCCATGCAATGGCATTTCTTTATATTGATTTCTTCGTTTCTCTGCAACATCTTCCTTAGACATGCCTTCACCAAGGATCCCTTCATCTTTCACAGCCTTGAGCAACTTCTCTTTACTTTCAACTACGTATTGGTGCAAACTGTTTGTTTCGATTTCAACACAGTCTTCAACACTTATCATACCCCTTCCCCCCTCTGCTCTTTTGATGTACAACCTATCCACATCAGCTTGAGGATGAAGCCCTTGTCTTTGCCCTTGTCTTTGTCTTTCATTATCAAAGTTGTTTTTCCTGTTGTCATCCAGTCAGGCATTTGTGCACTGCTCATACAATTCTGTAGCTGCAAAGCTAGCCTCTCATGACAGGATGTAAAATTCTTTACCCAGTATCCTTGTAATCCGTCCAGTCCTGGTGACTTCCAATTTGGCATCTTCTTTAATTGCCTTCTGACCATTGACAGGTTGATGATTATTTCATGCTGTCTTTTCACATTGATTAAATCCGTTTCTATATCTTTCAGCCACTTTGCTTGCTCATTGTGAGAAGCTGCATTGTCCCAGATATCACTCCAAAACTTTTTGCTTTCTTGTGCCTCAGGTCTTACTTCATCTGATCTTTCCTTGTTTTCAAGTCGTTCAAACAGTCTCTTTTGGTTCGACTGGAACATCCTATTTTGTCTATATTGTTCTACTCTTCCTTCATACCTTTTCACTTTTGCAGCTTTTGCAACAACTCGTTGTTTTAATTCCTCAATCACAACACCGATTCCTTTCTTCTTAACTTTGTACCTGGTTTCCAGCTGTTTTTTTTTTTTTTTTTTTTTTTTTTTTATTCATTAAAAGTAATACAACAAATCTTACATTCTACTATACGGATCTAATTACTATACAATACTACGGGGACGATACCATGGGGAGCGAACGACAATGACTACCCCATGGCCAATATGAAAAGACACGCAATGCTAACCTAAATACAACAAACACTACGGACAATTTAATATCTACTAAACTAGATTCGGTTCCACATCAGATGTAAAGTCAGGGTTGCGATAAGTTTACGTTCTTTGAAGTAATTTCAAATTCCTGACATCTGATGTGAAACAGAATTTACAAAGTAAAAGGACATTTACGTTAACGACGTGGTGGTTGCTTTGTGCATAGCTGAGGGTTGAATGATTTTAGTCAAAGCGACCAGTTTCGCGAATGAAACGTAAGGTCAATTCGAGTATATTTTTATTCAGGTCATAAGAAAGGTCTTGATCACCATATAATAAAAGCTGTGTCAAAGCGTCATTTGAGAGATCGGTGATTTGCACAAATGGTCGTAATAATTCAACCATTCCAGCGAGAAGATCTTGTCGTTGAGCATCAAAAGAGGGGCAGAACAACAAAAAGTGCTCCGTATCCTCAATACCATCGCTTGTTGGGCACATCGGGTTTATGGTATCTCTAAAATTATGCTTGAATTTGTGGAAATTTAACTTGCTAAGACCAACCCTAAGTTGAGTAAGATGGGACAATCCTTTAGGATCGTGAATTCCATAAACAGATTTTGCAGGAGGACGGATTATTGACAAGAGTTTCTTCTTAAAAACAGCAATAGAAGGTGCACCTCTCAGTTCAGGCTCAAGCTTATTCCATTCGGATAAAATTCGGATTTCCAGCTGTTCTCTTAGCGCCGTGCTCTTTAGTTGATTACTCTTCCATTTATCTAGCCGACTTAGATCCTTTCTTAGCTTTGCAATCTGTCCATTTAATCTTCGCTTCCACCAAGGCTCTACCATTGATGTTGTCTCCCGTTTCTTTGCACCCACTTTCTTCCCAGCCAAACGTGCTGCTGCCGACAACAATTTATTGGTTTCCGTCAAGTTGGCTGTTGGGATATCTGTCAGTAAGTCATTGATCTTTCTCACTGCCTCTTTTAACCTTCCTCTGTCTACATTTCTAAGGTTCGTCGGTGCTTCTTCTTTTGTTACTTCCTCGGCTAACTCCTGTAAGAGGTTTTTCCGCTCCTCGCTTGATTCACTTTCTATCATTCTCGCTAGTGCTATTGTCATACTGTTCTCTTCATCAGTCTCCTCTTCGCTATTTTCGTCTCTGTTACCATTTTCACATTCATTTTCTAAATCATTGTCCATATCCGTTCCGTCCTCTGTGCTCACACCTTCATCAATACGTTGTTCCCTTTCAATCTCTCGCTGTATTTCTTCCATCTCGATTTCTGAGAGCCACCCATTTGTTCTTATTGCTCTGCTTTGATCTGCCAGTCTTTGCTCTGTGGTATCAAATACACCAATCTCTTTCCAGATGTTAATCATTCTTTTACGATATCCTCTCTGACTTGGGTCACTCTTATAGAAACATTTTATGACAAGCTTGTTGACCTCCTTTGTCCATTTCATTCTTGCAGTATTATGATGACGACCGGGCCCACGCTGCGTCACCATGGGACACCTGCCGGGCGAGAGACCTTCACTTCACTTACATTATTATTATTATTATTATTATTATTATTATTATTATTATTATTATTATTATTATTATTATTATTATTATTATCATTATTATTATTATTATTATTATTATTATTTCATTCCAAATACACTTCCAATACATTTTACTGAGTCTTCTTCTTCCTTGAAACAAGCACATTGCGTGCCTCAGATATCAAGGGTTTTCCTCAGGATATTGGCTGTTCCTAATAAGGCAGACATTTGTAAGCTTGAATTTATCCGAAGAAGTCCAATGTTCTTTAAATATACTTCAAGCTTTTTTGTTGCACAACCAAGGGCTCCAACGACGATTGGCACTACCCAGGCCTTAACGCTCCACATTCTCATGATTTCCAACTTTAATTCTTGATACTTATCAATCTTTTCCTTCTCTTTCTTTGTCATGTTTTGGTCTGAAGGTACGGCAATATCAATTATTTGGCAGGTTTTGTTTGCCTTGTCAATAACCACGATGTCAGGTCTTCTTGCCTCAATTACTGTCTGTCTGGATAGTAACATCCCAAAGAATTTTGGTTTTCTCGTTTTCTTCTATGCTGTTGGCCTTGTGTTCATGCCAGTTCTTGCTGCATTCAATATCATATTTGCAACAGAGTAGCCAATGAATATGTAGACCTATTATTATTATTATTATTATTATTATTATTATTATTATTATTATTATTATTATTATTATTATTATTATTATTATTATTATTATTATTATTATTATTATTATTATCGTTATTATTAAGAAACAAAAAGCACCATCTAAAATAACAGAAAATTAAAATAAAGAAACACAACTGCAATTTTGCTAAAAACGTTTCGATTTGAAATCTTCGTCAGTTTACTTACAATTGGGGACAAGCCAGGTTTTATACGTTGTAAACAAAATTAAAATTAACATAAAATTTCCATAAAATCAAAATTAGAATACCCTTGATACAACTCGAATTATGAACATAAAATACATTACAACGTAAACAAAATTAACAGAAACCTAGCCCTGATTCACACTGGGTCCCCCGGGCCACCAGGGCAGCGCAAAAAAACCCGAAAGACAAAGAACTGGAGTTTAAGTCTCTGTCTCTCGGGTCCCCCCGCACGACCGCAACAGACCCAAAAGACCCAGCGCGGACCAGGCCTTAAGATAAAAACAAGAATAAAATACTACGCCTTCCAAACCATAGAGTTACAATAATAATGATACAGCCTATTATTTTGGTTTCTTTACCCACATGGGATTGAGAGTGTCCTCCGTAGCAGAATCCTAATTTCCAAGGGAACAGAAAAAGAGACGCCAGTCAGTAACCCTCCAAGGATTTGCTTAATTTGCTAAATCCCGAATAGCCCGATGGCGAATTCCACCCCAACACCACGTGCAAAATGCACGAAGTTAACCGGCCAGCATCTCCTTCCACTCCCTCGGGATATAAGTGCAAAGGTAGAAGGATTAAGCGCTCCCACAAGCAAACAAATCCAACTCGATATCTGCCACCCTTTCATTTAGGCCCTTAGGGAAAAATACACCCAATTTATATTGCCAAAAAAGCTCCTTTCTGCGAAGCGAATACACGTCACCTGCACCATCGATGATGCTTATTTTTACAGAAAATTCACCCCGATGATCTTGTTCAAAAAAGTGAGAGAAAAAGCTTGCCTGTGGGACAGGCTTACCCGTATGAAGATTACCACTTAGACGCTTTTGTTTGTATGTCCGAAAATACGATTTATAGACGTTAAATCTCCGGCGAAATTTACGATATCATTATTATTATTATCATTATTATTTTATAAACTAAACCATCCTCAAAATTAACAGAAAAGTAAAAATAAACAACACAACTGTTAAAAACCAGACGTTTCGATTATCAAATCTTCATCAGTGCTTTACAATAAAAACAGCCAAGAATTTATAGGAAACAATGTCTACATGCAATTGTTTTTTATCTAGCTTAAGCGGTTCTAAAATCGACAAGGGACTAGAATCCATGCTGTTAGAAACTAGGACACCGGACTCTACGGGGATCCTCACGATATACACCCTCCAAGGACCTGCTTTTTGTAAAATTGCTAAATCCCTGATGGCGAGGTGGAGACTCGACAATACCCCAAAAGGACGTGCTTTTCGTAAAATTGCTAAATCCTTGATGGCCAGACGGAGAATCCAAAATACCCTCCAAGGATCTGCTTTTCATAAATTGCTAAATCCCGGATGGCTTGACCGGGGTGTTCCATCCCGCCACCGCGTGTATACCACCTATCTGATGTCCCAGATCAAAAAATCTCTCCAATAAATCGATAAAATTTAAGCAATACCGCAAGCAAACATATCCAGCTCAACATCCGCTGCCCTTTCATTTAAACCATTCGGTATGAAAGTCCCCAATTAATATTGCCAAAACAACTCCTTGCGTAGAACCGAAAACACATCGTGAGCCCCATCTATGATTTTTACACTAACCGAAAATGCACCCTGATGACCCTCGCCGAAGAAATGAGCAAAAAAGTTGGCCTGCGGAACTGGTTTACCCCTGTCAAGGCTGCCATCATTGTATTTGCGGGCATATGTGCGATGATAGGACTTATAGACATTATTATTATTATATTATTATTATTATTATCATTATTATTATTATTATTATTATTATTATTATTATTATTATTTCTTGTGTATCTCAGCTATAAAGATGTAAGATGCTGGTTTATTCTACTGAACATCAGGTTGCTACCCACAACCTCAGATATTCAGAGCGTATCTTAGGGTCCTCACTGTTCTAAGAAGACAGGCCTTTTGTAAGGTTCCAAAGTAGATGTTAGGATCGATCTTATCAATCCATTGATGGAAGTTCTTTGAGATGGTACCCAAAGCACCAATAACTGCAGGTATCACTGTCACTTCACTACAGTTCCAGATCCTCTTCAATTCATACTTCAGTTCCTGGTACTTGTCCACTTTCTCCCTCTCTTTTTCAACAACTCGGGTGTCAAAAGGGCACGCAACGTCCACAATCTTGCATGTTCTTTTCTCTTTCTCAAAGACTACAATGTCCGGTCTCGAGTGTTCCAGGATCTTATCAGTTTGTATCTTCATATCCCAAAGGATTTTGACTTTTTCGTTTTCTGTTACCTTTTCTGGACGATGATCGTACCACTTTTCCACGTGTTCTAGTTCATGAGCCTTGCATAGCTGCCAATGAATAACCTGGGCAATTGTATCATGGCGCCACTTCTTGTACTGTGTCTGACAAAGGGTCTTGCACTCAGACACCAAATGGGCTACCGTTTCATCTCTCTCTCCACAGAGCCTGCACAATGGGGAGATGCTCTTTTTGTCGATGTAATGTCTAATAGACCTTGTTCTGATCGCTTGCTCTTGTGCTGCCATAATAGTTCCCTCTGTGGCTTTCTTCAAATCTCCTTTTTTCAACCAATTCCAAGTCTGCTCATCCCTAAACTCAGTATTTTTGAAAAACACGCTATGTAGGTTTTTGCGTTTCAGGTTCTCTCTTCTGCTTTCCAATATGTCCTCTTTTGTTTTTCCAATATCAACAGTTCCTTCGTTCTTAACCACTTTGAGCATATTTTCCTCGCTTTCTGAGACATAATTATACAAGCAGTTTTTTTCAATCAAAACACAGTCTTCTACACTGATCAGTCCTCGTCCACCTTCTGCTCTTTTTAGATACAGTCTGTCCACATCACCTTTCTTGTGGAACATACAATGCAGTGTCATCAACTTTCTTGTTTTTCTGTCCAGATCTTTCAGTTCCTTCTCAGTCCATCCAATGATTCTGGCACTGTACCTTATGACTGATACTGCTCGGGAATTGATAGCAGTTACCACATTGCTACTATTAAGATGGGATTTCAAGATCTTCTTTACTCGCCGTACATATTCTGATCTTATTTTTCTTTCATTTCAGTGTCTTTAATGTCATCTGCTTCCAGAATACCTAGGTATTTGTACCCGTTGTCTGCATCAGTCTCCTTTATTCTGTCACCTGATGGGATCTCAATACCTTCACTGTGGATCAATTTTCCTTTCTTCATAACTAAAACTCCGCATTTACTTATACCAAACTCCATTCTTATGTCCTCACTGAAGATGCGAACTGTATTCATTAGGGTATCAAGTTGTTTCTCAGTTTTTCCGAATAATTTCAGATCATCCATGTATAGAAGATGATTTATTGTTGGACCGGCTTTCCTAACTTCATATCCAGCTTTTACTTTTCGTAGGATAAATGACATAGGAATCAAGCTGATAACAAACAAAAGAGGGGATAGGCTGTCCCCTTGGAAAATTCCCCGTTTTATTCTCACTTTTCCAAGACTCTCTCCTCCAGCTGTCAGCACTGTTTCCCAATTTTTCATGCTATTCTCCAGCAATATTTTGATGTTATCAGCGATTTTGAAAATATCAAGGCACTTTAAAATCCAAGAATGGGGAACCATGTCAAAAGCTTTCTTGTAATCGATCCAGCCCATTGCCAGACCGATTTGCCTTCTCCTGCAGTTGCGTATGATAGTCTTGTCAATCAACAGTTGATCTTTAGTGCCTCTTGATCGCTTTTTACAGCCTTTTTGTTCTTCTGGCAACAATCCGTTCGTGTCCAGATGTTGATAGATCTCTTCCGATATTATGCTGGTAAACAGCTTCCACATAACTGATAAACATGTAATGGGTCTATAGTTTGTAACCTCATTTCTTTTAGCCTTGTCTTTGATAATAAGGACAGTTTTTCCTTTCGTCAGCCAGGGTGGAACAACACCCGAGGTGAGACATTCATTAAACATTGCTGACATTTGCACATGAAGGGACTTAATGTTCTTGATCCAATAACCTTGTACTCCATCCGGGCCTGGTGACTTCCAGTTCGAGAGCTTATTAGCTTGTTTCCTTAATCTTTCTGTCGTTACACTAAGATTAGCCTGCTTGCTAGCAGCTTTTCCTGCTTCTGTCTCGACTTTCTTAATCCAATCGGCTCCTTCATTATGTTTTACATCTTTCTCCCATATCCCTTTCCAAAAATTTCTTGATGCCTCTGCCTCAGGTATCTCATCTTCACCTCTTTCTATACCTTCTAAACGTTCAAACAATCTTTTCTGGTTATTTTCAAAGAGTCTATTTTGTTGATATTGGTCTATTCTATTCTCGTACCTTTTTATTTTTCCACTCTTTGCAGTCACCCTTTGTTTCAGCTCCTCGATTATGACTTTGTATCCCCTTTGTTTAATTTTATACTTTTGCAGTTAGCCTTGCTCTTAACTCTTCATTTTTCATGGTGTTGTTCTTGCAAGATTCAAGCTTCCCGATCTCTTTTCTCAGTTCATTTATTTGGTTTATGAGTCGTTTTTTCCACCAAGGTTCCGTCTTTCCTCTGGTGATCCTCTTCTTCTTCACTCCTACCAGTCTTTCAACTACACATCCAGCCGCCTTCAAGATCTTGTTACATTGAAAGAGATTATTTGTTCCTAGATAGGGAATGATCTTATCAATTTGCAATGTTTTTTCCTTCAGTTTCTTCCTATCAATGAACCGAAGACTCATCGGTTGCTGCATTTCTTCTTTTGATAACTCCTCTTGCATCATTCTCATGATTTTTATTTCTTCCTCGCCCAATCCGTCCGCTCTCATCTTTTCCTCAATGCTTTGTAAGTTGTTATCTAAAGTGATTTCCACATTATCTTCACTAGTCCCATTCACGTCATCGTTCAAATCCTCCAAATTCACATTGCAGCTGTTCTCAGTTGTCTCATGTTCCGTTTCTGCTTGATGTTCTTGCAGTTCAATTTCCCTTCTTAGCTCTTCCATTTCAATTTCAGAAATCAAGCCATTGTTCTTAATAACAAGCGCCTGCCCTGCTAGCTTTTGTTCACTGACTTCAAACATCCCTATTTCGTTCCAAATACCAAGCATTCTTTTTCTGAACCCCCTTTTCGTTGGTTCGCTCTTGATGTAACATTTCATAACGACCTTATTCAATTCTTTGGTCCAGCTAGTTCTTGTCCTCTGTGTGTCGCGAGGGTTTTGCATGATGACGACCTGGGGAGCCTCGCTTCCCCCCCTGCCGAACGAGGAGCCTTCACCATAAATTCCGGCCCCATTCACGTTGTTTTGGTTAATACTTTTATTTGCACTCATATTAGATATAAAGATTGGTTTGTGTCAGGTTGTCTTTCCCGAGTGTTTTTTTCGAGACACCATCTCTAGGAAGATTGTCGACCAAGACCAAAGAGCATCTCCTGCCCATGAGACAGACTTAACCCCGCCGGACGCCAACCCGGTACTTCAAAGGTCTCGGGGTAGGCTAACAGGTGCTACACCTTGCCTAAGGGTGACCTGGAGGTAGTTGTGGCAAAGGGTAACCTCATTCGCCCACGTCGAAACTCCACAACCGGATGCAGTTTAAAGTCATACCCAGGACCAATTATTATTATTATTATTATTATTACTATTATTATTATTATTATTATTATTATTATTATTATTATTATTATTATTATTATTATTATTATTATTATTATCCTTTCGTTGATGATTCATGAGCGAGTCGGACGAAAGGACGTCTCGTGCTGAACTCTTGGTTTTCGCAGTCCAAACTTTCACACAGATAAGTTATAGTCTTATTTATTTCATGTTCGCCTTCACGATTGTATTCTGCACAAAAAATGGATAAGAGAATCACTATAATTTGGACTATCATATGTATTACTTGCCAGTTTTGCGACAAGGAGTTCAAAGTTCTTGGAAGACATGCATGGCGATGCAAGGGGCGCAGTCAACGGAACGAATCGGTTTCCAATAGCAACACTTCAAATTTAACTCTTGAGCAGGCAGATCTAGCCGATTGTTCTCCCTTTAACAGTGGAACAATAAGATGCGTATGTGGAAAAGAAGTGAAGACTCATGGCGGTCTCAAGAGACACCAGCGATCGTGCCGTGCAATAATTGGTTTGAATAAAGATGTTTTGATGGATATTGCTCAGGAAATAGATGCGTCTTTGGGCTTGCACGATGATGTTTGTAATGACAATGAACAAATCAGCGACCTTGGGGATACAAAAGTAAAATCAGGGATTAAACTTCCGAGATCTGAGTCACAATGGGGAACAGCAAACGCTTTCTTTCACGCAAACCTGCCAACCTGTGACATTTCTAATGATCTAAATGCAGCTTGCAAAAGACTTTCGGGGGTAATTTACGACTATTTTGAAACTCATTGCGGAAAAGTAAACACAGGTGACAGTGCTAATGAATGGGAAGAAAAATATCGAAACTTTAGCAAAAACAAGTTAAAATCAATCCTGAAAAGCCTCAAGAGATCAAATGAAACCGAAAATCATAGGGAAATTCGGTACGTGAGTAAATTACTGAGGAGTAAAATAACAGGTGATCACAGTGCAGGGCACAAGTCTCTTTCCATTGACCATGATCATGAAATCGAAAAGAACTTTTGGCAATACGTTAAAAGGCAAATCAAAAGAGCATCTGAAATGTTGCCAACCTTTTCCAAAGAAACGTGCTTCACGTATTTCAAAACACTGTTTCAAAAAACTAGGTCAGTTTGCACCTTTGAGAAACCAAACTGGATGCCAAGTTACGATGAACTGAAGAAAGTATTCAATATCCAAGCCCCAACTTACAAGGAAATAAACAATATTATCTACAAAATGAAAACGGCGAGTGCCCCATGTCCTCTGGATCAGATTTCAATTATAACATTAAAGCGCTGTCCATATTTAAGAACCTATCTCTTAGAAATCATTAAAACGGCCTGGTCAAACAAAGTAACTCCTGAGGAATGGAAAAAGGCAATTACAATTTTAATACACAAAAAGGGTTCTGCTGACGATCCTCAAAATTTTAGGCCCATAACGTTGCAATGTGTTTTCTTAAAGGTGTACACTTCCTTCATCCGCAACAGAACGTTTCAGTTTCTCAAGGACAATGGCTTTATAGAATGCCGTGTTCAAAAAGGGTTCACGCCAAAAGTCTCTGGAACTATAGAGCATACTTCCCAGCTGGCGTACCTTCTAAGACATGCAAAGAAAAATCAAAAGTCAATCGTAGTTACTTTGCTCGATCTGAAAAACGCATTCGGCGAGGTAGATCACCGTCTAATTACCAAAACGCTTGGTTACCATCATGTACCACAGCACGTCATAGAAGTTATTAATGGTTTATATAATGGTTTTACGACATCTATTGCTACTGGGCATTTTATTACTCCAGAGATTAAGTTTGAAAAAGGTGTACTCCAAGGAGATTGCCTAAGCCCTCTTCTTTTCAACATGGTATTTAATACGTTCATCCAAACCTTAACCAAGAGTGATGAATTCAAGCAGATGAACTATGTCTATCACAAGATTCTTAAGCCAATTAACTGGTTCCAGTTCGCTGACGATGCGGTAGCCGTTACGTCAAACGAATACGAAAACCAAATCCTTTTGAATGTATTTACGAGGTGGTGCAGATGGTCCAATATGATTATCAGAACAGACAAATGTTCCTCTTTCGGAATTTGCAAACGGGGATCTAAGTCAGTTCAGTTCAAATCAAAGCTGTTCATCAATGGGGAGGTCATAAAATCTGTTGAATTAGGTGATAGTTTCCAATATCTTGGACGTTGGTTCAACTTTGAAATGGACAACCAAAAGCACAAAGAACTATTATTAGAAATGTCTTCTGAGATTATGAACAAAATAGACAGTTTGCCATTACATTCTAAGAACAAAATCTTACTGTATTCGCGCTACTTCATGAGTAAAATATCGTGGCATCTGACGATTGCTGATACAGAACAGACGTGGGTCGTAAATCAATTAGATAGTCTCGCCCATACTTATCTCCGACGATGGCTGGAAATTCCCGCCTCCGGGACATTATCTATAATTATGCTTTCAAAAAGCCAATTTGGCTTGGATATACATGACATCAGTACAAAATTCAAGCAGTGTCAAGTTGTAGTGAGACAATGCCTTAAAAACTCAGAAAACCAAGACATAAACCAATTGTATCATCTCTCCAATGACAAAAGTAAGCAATACGATTCATTCAATTCAACAAGAAATGTCCTTAAATCAATAAGGCAGAATATGTCGGAGAAAGTCAAGAAAGATCTTACCACCCAGGGACTGGTAGCACGCCACGCATGGGATTTGACTTTGACAAGCACAAAATCCATTTGGTGTACGGTACAGAAATACATGCCAAAGAATATATTTAATTTTACCATAAGGTATTTGAATAACACGCTTTCAAATATGAGCAACATGCACATTTGGGGTTACTCTGGAAATAAACTGTGCGTTCTTTGTCATCAAGTCCAAACACTCGGTCATGTTGTTGCTGGTTGTAATGTCTCTCTTGCTGATGGTCGTTATACTTGGAGGCATGACTCAGTACTTCAAGTGATAGCAAACTCGCTGACAAGATTCTGCAGTAATTTGTTTGTGGACTTACCGAGTTTTGCTTCTCCGTGTGTCATAACTGGTGAGCAAGAGAGGCCCGATATTGTCATAGTCCAACAGAAAGCCGTTATGCTATTAGAGCTTACAATAGGTTTTGAAACTAATATGGAGCTTAATAGCACAAGGAAACGTGAAAAATACAAGGCTCTAGTTGACAGATTAAAGAAATCATATGACGATGTTGTGTATGCCAACATTTCAATGGGTGCCTGCGGTTTTATTGAGAAAGACAGCAAGAAGTTTCTCGACATTATGACAAAACTAAAGATTCCAAAGACAGAAATTCAATATCTAACTAAAAGCATTATTAACGTTTGTATTCGTACTTCCTATTTCATTTTTTGTCGCAGAAATAAAGAATGGACCAAACCCGAACTTTTATCCTTTTGAACAATAATTTTTAGAACTTTTATCACTTTTTATTAGCCTGTGTGAGTATGTAGTTAATGCCCTGTAATGGAGAGTTTACTACATAGCTTAGTTATACTTATTATTCTACTTTGTATGTATTTTAGGATATATGAATGAAAGTTTCCATTATTATTATTATTATTATCTATTTTTCGCACATTTTCTTTAAATTGTTGAAAATTTGTCCTTGAGGCTTGGTGACATCAAGTCTCCTCAAAACTCGATTACTTTCCTGAGGATTCTGGCAGAATTCAGGATGACTGTTTTCTGCAGTTCAACAATTTTGGTCTCAATTCAGATTTCTTTGAGTCTTTTACAGAGGTCTTTAGGGGTTGTTCCAAGGGCACCAATAACTATAGGAATGATCCGCACACTCATGTTCCACAATTTTTTAAGTTCCCTAGCCAGATCTTGGTATTTCTCTAGCTTTTCGAATTCTTTCGTTTCAACTCGACTGTCGTATGGAATAGCGAAGTCCACTATCAGGCATTCATTCTTCACTTTATCCTTGATGACTAAGTCTGGGCGCCTTGCTTGTATGACATGATCTGTTTGTATGTTGAAGTCCCAAAGAATTGTACAGACATCGTTCTCCATCGTTGTTTCTGGTTCGTGTTCATACCATTTGCTTTTTACATCAAAGCCATATTTCAGGCAAGCTTCCCAGTGAATCTTTTTTCCGACCCAATCATGACGTCGTTTAAACTCTTTTTGTGCCATCTTGCTGCATTCACTTAAGAGATGATTTACTGTTTCGTCAGCTTGCTTACACATTCGGCATAAGCTATCCTCCTGCGTTTTATCGATCTTTGCTTTGATCTGATTTGTTCTAATTGCTTGTTCCTGCGCAGCTAGGATGAGCGTTTCCGTTTCTCTTTTGATTCCTCCCGTACTAAGCCATTCCCACCTATCCTTGCTAGCAACTGCTTTTGTTTGTCTTAAAACAAAAGCAGTTGCTAGCATTATTATTATTATTATTATTATTATTATTATTATTATTATTATTATTATTATTATTATTGTCCATAATGTAAATCTCAGACACGTTTGTCTGGTAAGTTCTTTTGTTCTTTTATCTTTGAGAGCGGGTAACAACAAGTCACCAGGGGTCTCAAAGCTCCTTCTCCTGTTTCTCTAAAGTGACAAAACTTTTCGCAGTATCCTTGCTGTTCCAAGCAGTGCCGTTTTCTGAATAATTTCCATCGCAATCTTCACATCCAACTTCTCCATGTATCTTTCAAACTTGTTTGAAATGACTCCCAATGCTCCAATTACTACGGGTATCACCGTAACTTTATTCATTTGCCATACATGACCTATTTCTTCTCTCAACATTTGGTACTTTTCAGTCTTTTCAAGTTCTTTTTCTGCTACTCTTGAATCTCCTGGCACAGCAATATCGATTATTTTCGCTTCTTTGTTCTTCTTATCTACTAACACAATATCTGGTCGCCTTGCCTCAATAAATCTATCACACTGAATGGTGAAATCCCATAAGAGCTTGAAATTCTCATTTTCAATTACTGCTTCGGGTTGCTGTTCATACCATTTCTCAGCTCTTTCCAAGCCTCCTTTGTTGCAAAGTTGCCAATGAACATATCGCGCCACATTATCATGTCTTCTTTTGTACTCCCTTTGAGCTAATTTTCCGCATTCACTAACCAGATGACTAATAGTTTCTCCTTTTTCTCCGCACATTCTGCACAGTGGAGAATCAGCATTCTTATCGATATGGAACTTTGTGTAATTCGTTCTTAAAGCTTGCTCTTGAGCACTGCATATCAGTGCTTCTGTGCATCCCTTCAAATCTCCTTTTGCAAGCCATTGCCATGATTTATCCCACTTCACTCCTTCCTTGTCCCTCACAAACTGTCCATGCATCACCTTCCGTCTCCATGCATCTTCCATTTCCTGGCTCTTAGACCTTTTGTATTCATTTGGTTCCATTGCCTCCTCGGTGTTAACTATACTGGTTTCCCCTACTTTTCTCAAGACAATCTCTCTGCTGTTCTTTATGTACCAACACAGGTTATTTTCTTCTCCCTTCACACAATTCTCACAACTCATCAAACCTCTTCCACCTCTTTTTCTTGAAACGTATATTCTTGCAACGTCACTCCTTGGATGAAGTTCCTTGTTTATTGTCATAACTTTTCTTGTTATTATTATTATTATTATTATTACTATTATTATTATCATTATTATTATTATTATTATTATTATCATTACCATTATTATTATTATTATTATTATTATTATTATTATTATTATTATTATTATTATTATTATTATTATTATTATTATTATTATTATTATTATTATTATTATTATTATTATTATTTCTCATGTCTTTTTTATTTACAACGAGTTCTGTCTTCAAGTGTTTCCACCCCAGAAATGGGGTAAGGTATCACTGTTTGTTTGCATTGAGTCCCAGTCCTCACTAATTCCATGTTTTCACTAGTTCATTAAGAAGCTTCTTACTGCGTAGCACGTTCCCAATAATGTTATCTTTTGTATCTCGAAGATATTGATCTTTCCTGGTATCTTTTCAATGTATTTCGCAAACGTTTTGTCAACGACCCCTGTACATCCAACAACGATAGGGACTATTGCAATTTCTTTGAGTTGCCATAATGCTTTCAACTCGATAGCAAGATTTTGGTACTTCTCCACTTTCTCTATACGCTTATCAACAACGTTGTCATCTCTTGGTACTGCAATGTCTATTAACAAAGCGGTTTTGTCTTTTTCGTTCATGAATACAATATCGGGTCTAATCGCCGTTATTTCTTTATCTGTTTGGATCGTGAAATCCCATAGCACTTTGATTTCGCTATTTTCGACAACCGGTTGTGGCTCTACGTCGTACCATTGATTTATTGATGGTAGACCATTTTCCTCACATATCTTATTGTAAATGTATTTCGCAACATTGTTGTATGGTATTTGCATATTTTGGACATCCACTAACCTCGTGGTGTATTGTTTCTTTGTATTCATTACATAGTCTACATGTATCATCTTCCCTTGTGTGATAAATGTTCTTCTCGATGTACCTTGTTTTAATCGCCTGATCCTGTATAGCAAACACCATGCTTTCTGTGTTGCCCTTTAACCGGGAATCTTTCAACCATTTAACAGATAAATCTTTATCTACGAAATCTTTTTCTATCAATCTTTGATGCTGTCCGTGAAGTGGCATTTCGCTCAGCTGTTTCATACTTTCATCCACCATCGCGCTTTTTATTTTTGCTTTGCATTGCTCTTTTGTTCTACTCATTAGATTATCAAGGTCTATTTTCATCTCAGCTGCAAATTTATTATTATTATTATTATTATTATTATTATTATTATTATTATTATTATTATTATTATTATTATTATTATTATTATCATTATTATTAGTATTATTTGCGAGTTCACTCCTAAAGTTCATAGTCTGGAGGAATGGTCCATCAAATGTCAAGCTGCAACAAGCAGCCTCAGACACTCAATACATTTCTTAGTATCCCAGCTGTTCCAAGGAGGGCTGACTTCTGGATGCAGTGAATATCACCTGGTAATCCTAAACTCTTCAAATGTTCTTTGAACTTTTTGGGAATGGAGCCAAGGGCCCCAACCTCTATTGGAATCACTTTTGCTTTAACATTCCATAATCTCATTATTTCCAGCTTTAGTTCACTGTATTTGCTGATCTTCTCCCATTCTTTCTCTGCAATATTTTGGTCAGCAGGAATGGCTACATCAATGACAATGCATTCTTTTTCTTCCCAATCGACGATGACAATGTCCGGTCTTCTAATTATTATTATTATTGTTATTATTATTACTATTATTATTATTATTATTATTATTATTATTATTATTATTATTAAGAAGTAATGTAAACTGAAGTAAACTGACGAAGATTTCAAATCGAAACGTTGTTAGCAAAATTGCAGTTGTGTTTCTTTATTATTATTATTATTATTATTATTATTATTATTATTATTATTATTATTATTATTATTATTATTATTTTTATTATTGTTATTATTATTATTATTATTATTATTATTATTCAGTGACACAGCATTATAGATATAGTACTGGAGTTCTTTGCCGGATATCAAGTTACGACCTGCAACCTTAGATATCAAGCACATATCTCAAAATCCTGGCTGTTCCTAACAAATAAGCTTTCTGCATCATTCCAAAATGAACATTGGAGCTAACTTTTTCCAACGAATCAAAATGTTTCTTTGAGATGGTACCCAGTGCTCCTATAACTATAGGTATCACTTCTATCTCTTGACAATTCCATATTCGTTTCAGCTCCCACTTTAGGTCTTGGTAGTTTGTTATTTTTTCATTCTCTTTTTCCAGTACTCGAGTATCAAAAGAGCATGCGTTGTCTATAATCTGGACCTTTCTCTTAATCTTATCCATCAGCAAAATGTCTGGCTTATTATGTTTAAGCGTCTTATCCGTCTGTATTCGCATATCCCACAACAGCTTTATCTCTTCATTTTCCACCACCGTTTCTGGTCTGTGATCATACCATTTATCAGCATGGTCTAGTCCGTAACTAATGCACATTCGCCAGTGGATAACTCTACAGATAGCATCGTGTCGCCATTCCTTGTATTGTTTTTGGGATAGCTATGTACACTCTGATACTAAGTGTACTACTGTCTCATTCCGTTCTCCACGCATTCTGCAAAGGGGAGATACATTTTCTCTATCTATGGTGTGTCTTATCATACGTGTTCTAATTGCCTGCTCTTGCGCTGCCATTATTGTGCCCTCTGTAGCTTTCCTTAGATCACCAGTTCTTAACCATTCCCAGCTACGCGTATCTCTGAAGTCCGTTTTGTGCAAAAAGACGCTATGCATACTTTTTCCCATCAAACTTTTCTTTCTTTCCAATAACCTTCCACCACACAAAGTGTATCACGCTGCATTAAAAAAGCTTAAAACAAAGCCTAAAACCATCAGTTGGGGAATTAAAGACATAAACGGAGCCGTTCTAACCAACAAAGATGAGATTCTTGAACGCTGGGCAAAGTTGTATGAAGAACTTTATTTCGACAACCAAAACCAAATCATTATTGATGATTCCACTTCTGATGAACTTCAGCCGATCTTAAAAGATGAGATATCCTCTGCCATCAACAACCTGAAAAATGGGAAAAGCCCAGGTCTAGATAATATCTACTCTGAGTATATCAAATCTGGAGGCGAACACCTCATCAATGCACTGCACCATCTTTTCAATTGCATCCTAACAACAGGAAAAATACCACAACTTTTCAAAGAAGCTCTCATTGTTGTGATCTACAAAAAAGGTAGTAGACTTGATTGTGGCAATTATCGCCCAATAAGCCTACTTAGCCACGTCTACAAACTCTTCGTTAATATAATTGCAACCCGAACCAAAACAGACCTGTATGCATCTTTTCGTAAGACACAAGCTGCATACCAACGTGGCAGAGGAACTATCAAGCAAATATTCGCCCCAGAACAAATCATCGAAAAGTCCATAGAATTTAACAATCCTGTCCATATTACGTTCATTGATTTTACGAAAGCCTTCGACAGTGTCAAACTTTCCTGCTTATGGATACTACTAGATAAAACATCAATCAACAAAAAATACATCAACCTTCTGAAACAATCATATGAGAACTCAAAGGCATATATCAAAACAGATATTGGTACGTCACGTTGCGTTGACATTCTGAAAGGAGTTAAACAAGGTGCTGTGCTTTCTGCTATTCTATTCTGCATCATCATTGCAGCACTCGTGCTTCAAGTCGAAAATGAATGCACATCTGGCTTCTCGATTGGTGGTCACACTCTTTCCAATCTGAGTTGACTCACGGCTCAAGAGGAACTGACCCATATTTCGGAATATATGAGGTTAAATAAATTAAGCGCCAATCCTCAAAAAACGGAGTATATGATAATTGGACACCCTCGTAGAACTAATAAAGTCGAGATACATGAAACATTGAGACTGAATGGCTCAGATATAAAACGAGTGAAAAAAACCAAATCACTTGGAGTCATTGTAGACGAAGGGCTTAATTGGGAAGAACAATTCAAAACTGTCAAAGGGAAAGTTCATGGAGGTCTTACATCTTTAAAGAAGCTGAAAAACATCCTCCCACAATCTCAGTTAAGCAATGTATATCGTGCTCTTGCAGAAAGTCACATGCGATATGCAGATGTTATTTGGGGTAGCCTCTCAAATTCAAAAAAGGAATCCCTTCAGCGTCTTCGGGACAGAGCCATCTCCATAATCGAAACGTCCAGGATTAAAGACGAATGGTCACATAATTTCCTTCGCACTGAGCAACTTGTCATGTTTGATCGTGCCGTTATGGCCTATAAGATCATGAACAGACTCTGCCCAGAAAATCTCTGGAACAAATTCCAACAAAGATCCCAGTACTCCAGCTACAACACGCGATTCTGCAGAGATCTTCAGATTCCGAGGTATAATCTGGAGTATGCCAAAAAAGGATTTTCCTATTCAGCTCTTAAGGTCTGGAATGAAATCCCAATAAGAATTAGGGAACTTCCTACCTTGTGCCAATTCAAAAAACAACTAAAAACATATTTGATGAGCTGAAAGCCAGTTAAAACACGACTCCCTGGAAGATCAGCGATGCGATTAGCCCTCAGTATTTTATATTTTTGTATGATGTAATATAATTAATAAAACTTCATTTTTTTGTAAGCTGAAGGGATTTCGTGTATAAATAATTCAAAATGAAAAATGAAAAATGAAAGTTATGCAGATGACATCGCCGTTATAAGTAACTCGCGTTGCGAACTACAAACTTTCCTCCGCCTCCTAGCTAAATATGCAGCTGAGGTCGGCTTGAAAATCAATGTTTCCAAAACCAAGTGCATGACAACCGATAAGATCAACACAAACCTCCATCTGACCATTGATAACGATGAAATCTCTCAAGTAACTGAATTTACTTACCTGGGGCATAAACTCTCCTCGATAAATGACGGACTTGTCGCCGTCCAACATCGTATTGGCCTAGGATGGGCCGCCTTTAACAAGAATAAAGCAGTGCTAACATCGAAAAGAGTATCATATCATCTAAAGTCGAAGATCTTCAACACCAACGTGATACCGGTTGTACTCTATGGATTAGAGTGAGTTAACTGGACCTCGATATCCTTACAAAAACTTGTCGTTTTCCAAAATCATATGATGAGATTCATGACAAACAAAAGACTGTCTGATCATACGCGAATCGAAGACCTTCTTCGCACAACAAAGCTCACTCCCATCACATCCACAATTAAATCTATGGCCTTGAAGCTCTACGGTCACACCAAACGCTCTACGCAAGGCGTAAGCAAAATCTGCCTAGAAGGAATGATAGAAGGAAGGAGAAGTAGAGGAAGGCAACCAAAACGTTGGCGTGACAACATTAGCCATTGGACAGGACGAAACCTGATGTCGCTGAACACTACTGTCAAAGACCGAAATCTATGGAGACAGTTGGCACATGTTGATGCGCAATCTGCCGAAGGCGGAGAAGGCGAATTATGATGATTCTTTCCTTGATCTTTTAACCTCATTCTTATGGCTTCCGTCTTTAATTGTTCCTTCTTTAGCAACTTCCTTCAAAAAAGGCTCTGTGCTATTCGAGATGTATACAAACAAGTTATTACGTTCCATTAAGATACAATCTTCCACACTTATCAGTCCTGGCCCTCCTTCTTTTCTACTCATGTAGAGTCTATCAACATCTCCCTTTTTTGCAAACATATAATGGAGTGTTAACATCTTTCTGGTCTTTCTATCAAGTTCTTTCATTTCATCAATATTCCAGTTGACTATTCCAGCAGAGTACCTTATGACTGAAATTGCTTGTGAGTTAATAACACTTATGGTGTTTCTGCTATTGAGGGATGACTTCAATATCAATTTCAATCGTCTTAAATATTCTTTTTTGATGTTGGTTTTTATTTCAGATAATTTAATGCCATCAGCTTCTAGAATCCCTAAGTATTTGTAACCTTTATCTTTATCAATCTCCTCTATCTTTTCACCTGTTGGTACTGTAATGCCGTCTATTTTGGCCAATTTCCCTCTTTTCATCAATAAGATTCCACATTTAGATATTCCAAATTCCATTTTAATATCTTGGCTGAATATGTGAACCGTGCTTAGAAGTGTATCAAGCTGGCTTTCTGTTTTACCAAATAATTTTAAATCATCCATGAAAAGTAGATGATTAATTACAGGAAAAGATCTGCTAAATTGGTACCCGGCTTTGACTTTTCGCAGCACAAACGAGAGGGGAATTAATGCTATTATAAATAAGAGAGGGGATAGACGGTCTCCTTGGAATATTCCTCGTTTGATCTTAACACTTCCTAATTTTTCATTACCAGATGTCAGTTCTGTCTCCCAGCCTAACATAGACTGTCTCATCAACCTTTTGATATTGTTCGCCATTTTAAAGATATCAAGACATTTGAGGATCCAGGAATGTGGAATCATGTCAAATGCCTTTTTATAATCTATCCATCCCATTGCTAATCCACAGTTTCGTCGTTTACAATGTTTTATGATTGTTTTATCTATTAAAAGTTGATCTTTTGTTCCTCTGCTTCTCTTTCTACAACCCTTTTGCTCCTCAGGTAGCAAGTTATTGCTATCAAGATGACTATAAATCTCTTCAGAGAGGATACCAGTAAGCAGTTTCCATATTAACGACAGGCATGTTATGGGTCTATAATTAGTAACTTCCTTTCCTTCAGTTTTGTCTTTCATAATGAGGATTGTTTTTCCCATAGTTAGCCAATTGGGAACATTTCCTGAACTTAGACAATCGTTAAACAAAGTTGCTAGACGTTCATGGAGTGTTGTCAGGTGTTTAATCCAATAGCCTTGAACTATTGAATAATAGTAGTAATAATAATAATAATAAAGAAACAAAAAGCACCATCTAAAAATAACAGAAAATTTAAATAAAGAAAGACAACTGCAATTTTGCTAAAAACGTTTCGATTTGAAATCTTCGTCAGTTTACTTACAATTGGGGACAAGCCAGGTTTTATACGTTGTAAACAAAATTAAAATTAACATAAGATTTCCATAAAATCAAAATTAGAATACCCTTGATACAACTCGAATTATGAACATACAATACATTACAACGTAAACAAAATTAACAGAAACCTAGGCCTGATTCACACTGGGTCCCCCGGGCCATCAAGGCAGCGCAAAAAAACCCGAAAGACAAAGAACTGGAGTTTAAGTCTCTGTCTCTCGGGTCCCCCCGCACGACCCCAACAGACCCAAAAGACCCAGCGCGAACCAGGCCTTAAAATAAAAACAAGAATAAAATACTACACCTTCCAAACCATAGAGTTACAATAATAATAATACAGCCTATCTTTTTGGTTTCTTTACCCACATGGGATTGAGAGTGTCCTCCGTAGCAGAATCCTAATTTCCAAGGGAACGGAAAAAGAGACGCCAGCCAGTAACCCTCCAAGGATTTGCTTAATTTGCTAAATCCCGAATAGCCCGATGGGGAATTCCACCCCAACACCACGTGCAAAATGCACGAAGTTAACCGGCCAGCATCTCCTTCCACTCCCTCGGGATATAAGTGCAAAGGTAGAAGGATTAAGCGCTCCCACAAGCAAACAAATCCAACTCGATATCTGCCACCCTTTCATTTAGGCCCTTAGGGGAAAATACACCCAATTTATATTGCCAAAAAAGCTCCTTTCTGCGAAGCGAATACACGTCACCTGCACCATCGATGATGCTCACTTTTACAGAAAATTCACCCCGATGATTAGACTGACGACGTGATTCCTTGTATTCGTTCAACATTTATAATCTGATGTTTTAATTTCACTCATACGAAGGACTCACGACCAAACGGATTCTAAACAGGGACTAAAATCTTACGAAAAATCGAACGCCTCCTTTCCAAATTGCGCCTCGTAAACAAGTTAAAGTTCTAAAGACGGGGGGGGGGAGGTAACATCGACTCTGATTTGTTATGTTGGCAGGACGTCTCCTGGGACTGGGCAACATGGTGCAATCACGAAGGTAGAACATGGGGTTGATTCCAAAGCGACTGTTCTCTCCTTTTCTGTCACACATTGTTTTGCAAACCTCTTTCTTTTCCGTCGCCTTGGGACTCAAAGAAGATATTCCATAGCTCGTGCAAGTACAAAAGATTTGTATGAAGAAAGATTGATTTGCACTGTCAGTCTCGAAAGACTGCCGACTTGTTTTCACACAAGGTGCTTTCAAGCACTTCATTGAATCTTTCCAATCGTATCGACTGACCAACTTTTTTTGCGTTTGTTGTCGAGTACATGTTTTTTTGTAAGAAACTGGTTTATAAGAAACTAGTACTAAAATTTCAAGAAACTCTAGTACTATGTCTTATAAGTACTAAGAAACTTTTCAAAGTTGAAAGCATGGATATTATAGCAAATAGATCGCTGAGCCTTTATTCTTGAGCAATATTATCTAATCATTTGTGTTTTCAACATGAAAGAACACTGTTTATTCCTTTATGATGTTTTAAATGTCAAGAAACATATTTACCGCAGTGCTAGCGACTACATTGATAATTCATGCATTCAAAAGTAAGAAACCAATTAAGAAACTTTTAGTACTAAAATGGACAAAATTTCATGTGAAATGAAGAAACTTTTAGTACTATGGCCTGATCCAAGTTTCTTATAAAAAACGTGTAGGCTACCAAACTTTAGAATTTTATTGTGGAAAAACTGGCCAAGCTTTTGACTTAGAATTTGGTATGTGTGTCCGTGAGCATGTTCTGTGTTTGGTGAAAAGTTTGATTCTGAAGCTAGTAAAATATTTTGAAATGAGCTTTCTCAAAAACCGTAAAAGGCAAACCCTTTTGTTAAATATGTCTTTCGATTGCCAAGAGCTATCGCATCTATATGAGCAATCCCATACTTTTTACAGAATTTCGATAGCCCGATTGGTTGCAGAGCAATTAAAAAGTTTCTAGAGAGGATCATTTCTGAAAACCGACTTTCGGTGCTCATCAGAGCAGTGTGTTGCAGAGTCATCTTAAATCAAGCCTCCACGGCTTCGATGGCACGATCCTTCATTTTGCAAACAAAGCCCACGAAAGCAGTGAGAATATTTACAAACGATGCTGACTAAATCAATGTTATTTCTTTGCTGAACCCCCCGACACATTCAACTCAGGACCAGTTTTCTTTCGCTCCAAACAGTAGCATTTTCCTAATCAGCCAATCAAACACTAAGAATTGACACGTGGTCTTACCTTATTAAGAAAGTAGTGATCTGATTGGACGCGCCGTAAACACGGCGGACTTGGCCTAATTAGTCCCTATTCTGAAGCGTAAGGACATAAGTCCCTCAACTGAAGCGATAACAACAACAACAACAAGCGTAAGGTAGAGGGACTTATGTAATGCAGTCTACCCGATGATCTTGTTCAAAAAAGTGAGAGAAAAAGCTTGCCTGTGGGACAGGCTTACCCGTATGAAGATTACCACTTAGACGCTTTTGTTTGTATGTCCGAAAATACGATTTATAGACGTTAAATCTCTGGCGAAATTTAGTCTTCGTACTGCCTACATACCTTTTATTGCAACATGTGCATTGCAGCAAGTAGACCACATTCACCGAGTTGCAGTCATACGCCCCCAAAATCTCATGAACCTCATTGAGTGCAGGATGAAAACTACTGAATGCATCTCACCATTCGATCAAATTTACCGCAGAATGGTCTAAGGAAAGCATCAATTTTTTAGATACAAGGGTTATTAAGAAAGACAACACTCTTGTCACGGATTTATACACAAAACCAACGGACACCCATCAGCTCCTCCATCGTTCCTCCTGCCATCCTTATCATACTAAAAAGGTATACCTTATGGTCAAGCTCTTCGCATTCGGCGCATTTGTTCTTCGTTTAAGGAACATTTGGCTAGTTTAAAGTCTTGGCTTATGGATCGGGGATATAAGGGTGGGGAGATCGACACACAGTTGGAGAGGGTCAAAGGTTTGCAAAGGGATACTCTTTTGAATAGGGAATCAAAATCCAAAGATGGCACGAGGATACCCCTTGTCCTTACTTTTCATCCTGCACTCAATGAGGTTCATGAGATTTTGCGGAAATGTGAAAACATCCTTCTTGTGGATCGTGAGCATCGCAGGGTTTTTTCGGGAAAACTTTTCGTTTCGTTTAGAAGGGTCAAAAACTTTAAAGATACCTTGGTTCGGGCAAAATTACAACCGGAAAATGAGGAGCTGGTGGAAAAAGGTACACATAAGTGTAATGGTAGAAGGTGCCAAATATGCCCGATGATGCAAGAGGGGTCCATGTTTTATAATGCAGATGATTCTCGGTTTTTAGGAACTTTTCGGGGGCGTATGACTGCAACTCGGTGAATGTGGTCTACTTGCTGCAATGCACATGTTGCAATAAAAAGTATGTAGGCAGTACGAAGACTAAATTTCGCCAGAGATTTAACGTCTATAAATCGTATTTTCGGACATACAAACAAAAGCGTCTAAGTGGTAATCTTCATACGGGTAAGCCTGTCCCACAGGCAAGCTTTTTCTCTCACTTTTTTGAACAAGATCATCGGGGTGAATTTTCTGTAAAAGTGAGCATCATCGATGGTGCAGGTGACGTGTATTCGCTTCGCAGAAAGGAGCTTTTTTGGCAATATAAATTGGGTGTATTTTCCCCTAAGGGCCTAAATGAAAGGGTGGCAGATATCGAGTTGGATTTGTTTGCTTGTGGGAGCGCTTAATCCTTCTACCTTTGCACTTATATCCCGAGGGAGTGGAAGGAGATGCTGGCCGGTTAACTTCGTGCATTTTGCACGTGGTGTTGGGGTGGAATTCCCCATCGGGCTATTCGGGATTTAGCAAATTAAGCAAATCCTTGGAGGGTTACTGGCTGGCGTCTCTTTTTCCGTTCCCTTGGAAATTAGGATTCTGCTACGGAGGACACTCTCAATCCCATGTGGGTAAAGAAACCAAAAAGATAGGCTGTATTATTATTATTGTAACTCTATGGTTTGGAAGGTGTAGTATTTTATTCTTGTTTTTATTTTAAGGCCTGGTTCGCGCTGGGTCTTTTGGGTCTGTTGGGGTCGTGCGGGGGGACCCGAGAGACAGAGACTTAAACTCCAGTTCTTTGTCTTTCGGGTTTTTTTGCGCTGCCTTGATGGCCCGGGGGACCCAGTGTGAATCAGGCCTAGGTTTCTGTTAATTTTGTTTACGTTGTAATGTATTGTATGTTCATAATTCGAGTTGTATCAAGGGTATTCTAATTTTGATTTTATGGAAATTTTATGTTAATTTTAATTTTGTTTACAACGTATAAAACCTGGCTTGTCCCCAATTGTAAGTAAACTGACGAAGATTTCAAATCGAAACGTTTTTAGCAAAATTGCAGTTGTGTTTCTTTTTTTTTTAATGATAATATTAATAATAATAATAATAATAATAATAATAATAATAATAATTATTATTATTATTATTATTATTATTATTATTATTATTATTATTATTATTATCATCATTATCATCATTATTATTATTATTATTACTGTTATTCAATAGTTCAAGAACAAACATCTCCGTAGTCCAGATGGGGACGAACATGCAACTTGCAAAGTTCATCAAGTGTATGTCTGGGCAAATACCTGGAGAGAAATTTCAGCATACCAATACCCTTTCTTGTTTTAGAGATGGCTGCTTTGATGTGAGCGTAAAAAGACAACTTGGAATCAAGAACAATTCCCAGATGTTTATGTTCAATTACTTTCTTCACAGGTGTGTCATTAAAGAGAACGACTGGATGATCAATTTCATTTTTCTTCCTTGAAAATATTAGTTCAACAGCTTGTTTTTGTGGATCAGGATTAAAAGACATCCTCCAGCTATAAGCCCATTGATTTATCAATTCTAAGTCATGATTCATGTCATTTGCTGCGGCATCGGAATCTTCAACTACTGTGAACAACGAAGTATCATCAGTAAAAATCTAAACATTGCACCTTAAATCTTCAGTAAGGTCGTTTATGTACACGAGGAAAAATAGAGGTCCTAAAATAGAACCCTGGGGTACTTCAGCTGAAATATCTCCCCTCGACGAGCACTGCCCATTCAAAACGGTTCGTTGTTTTAGATCCTTCAGGAAACTCTTGACCAGAAAAAGAAGTTGTCCTGAAATCCCACAACGCTCTAGCTTATTCAGGAGGCCATCATGCCACACTCTGTCAAATGCTTTGGAAATATCTAGACACACAGATCGAACATCACAAGGAGGATTGCAGTCGAAGGCTTTGAAGATGGTTATCGAAAGTAACTGATTGATTGTTGAATCGCCATGTCGAAAACCTGATTGACATGGATTAAGAAGGTCGTACGAGGCGAGGTGTTGGTATAAAGAGTCATGTATGAGTTTTTCGAGTATTTTCCCAAAAACCGGAAGGAGAGAAATGGGACGGTAGCTACCCTTCAAATTTTTCTCGTTTTTCTTATGCACTGGCACCACATTTGCATATTTCCATATTTCGGGAAAGATTCCTTGTCTCAAGCAGTTTTCAAATATTAACTTTAACGGGATAATCAGTGCACTATCGCTAAGTTTGATCATTCTCACAGATATTTCATCCCAGCCATGTGCTTTATTAGGGTTAAGTGATCTAATGATATTCAGAATTTTCTCCTCAGAGATTACAAAATCATTCAGTTGAGTAAGAGTTGCTGGGATATGTTGTGGAAGTTGGCTTCCAGTATCAATCGTTGTACATTGCTGAATGAAGTAATCGTTGAATATTTGTGCCTTTTCAGCAAAATTCGTAATAAAGATTCCATCTTCTAGAAGAGGTGGTATTATTGGAATCTTTGCCTTGTTTAGAACGGTGTTAATCAGAGACCAATATTTTTTGCTGCCAATTTCAGGATTTGCCAGAGCTCTCCCTGCCTTAAGAAAGTAGCTCCTTTCAGCTTCTTCGATCAATCTCGACCCTTCAGATATCATATTTTGTATTCCTTGGAGCTTTTCATCAGGCTGACCACTCCTCACAAAGTTTCTGTAAGCACGATTCTTCTTCCTAAGAAAATTCTTAACGGTTTGCGTTACCCAGGGTGCTTGTTGAGGCCTGGTCGTTTTCACCTTGTTAGGTATGAAATTAGAATAAATGTTCAGCAGGACGTCATTGAGTAGTTTGACCTGTTCATTAGGACATATCAAAGATTGAAGATGCTCATGCCAACGAAACATTTCTATACTTTTCCTAATCGCCACAAAGTCTGCTTTGTCATATTGCCATATCTTTCGGCTGTAAGGAGGTAATGCTATGTTTGAGACAGATAGTTTTCCATGTGACATTGCTCATGAAGAGACGGGTGAACACCTGATTCGATAACGAGGTTAGGCTGATCAGTGAGAATCAAGTCTATGCAAGATTTGGAGTCGCCCATCAAATGCGTTGGTTCTGAGATCAATTGATGAAGGCCAAGGTCCGATGTTAATGGTTCAAATAGTTTTTCCTCGTTATTTTCAATGTCATTTTCCCATCATTGGGTTGAATGACAGTTGAAATCACCGGTGATAACGACGCAATGTGGATTTTCAGCATGCAGTTTAGATACCAACATCTCAAAGTTTATTGTGAAATCATCAAACTCCATCTGGTCTTGGCTTGGACTTCTATGAATTACGACGAAAAAATACTTTTTCCTATTTATTTGAATCTCAGGAGCGACGCATTCAGGGAGAGTCACCAAGTCAAAACGATCTTTTGAGGGAAGAGGTTCTTTAACATAAAGCCCAACACCACCCCTTTTGACATCTTGCGGATGATTATTCTTAATGAACCTATATCCATCTAGAGCCAGTTAGTCTTCATCAACGGCATTGTCAATGTGCGTTTCAACTATGCCAATCAAGTCATAGCTGAAAACTGAGTTGTATGCTTCAAGAAGTGAAATTCGTAAGAAGTCATGCGCAATGATACTATTTAGATTCCAGCTACAGAACGATTTCAACGACGATTTCATCTTCTCTGACATGTTTTGATGATGTGATGTTGTACAGATTATTTATTTCGGGATTCTTTGAGGATCTTAATATCCTTCTCATGGCAACCTTGCAGCTACGTAGTATGTCCGATGATAGGCTAAGGCCAATACCCAAGATCCTTGAACGCATTCTCAGATGATTAGTGTTGGCACCTGGGTGAAATTGTAGCCATTTTCTTACATATTGCAGGACTTTGCTATCGAGGGCACTGGCAACCCATGTCTCCTTAATGCCATAGATATTAAATCGCCATTTTAATTTGCTATAAATGAAGTTTGTAACGATAAACTGAAGGTTTTTCCGAGATAGTCAAACGATTTATCCATTTCGACTGGTGGAATTCTCTCTCTATTGATAATAATCTTTGGCAAATACTGTTTTGCTTCAGTTTTCTCTTTCTTCATTCCAAAGACATGACATTTGTCTACACGTACCTTTAGGTCAGCCCACTGAGACCACTTTGAGAACACATTAACTAGTAGTTGATTATCAGATTCGAGAGCCGTCACAATTGCTGTGTCATCTGCAGATTGAAACCAATGCTTATGAGTAATTGTATTATCGTATACATAACCCAAGCATTTCAGCTTTTCATTATCGATCGTCTTAATCAAGGTGTTGACACACATATTAAACAGCAGTGGCGAAAGGCAATCCTCCTGAAGAACTCCTTTTTGCACGTGAATAAGCGGTGTCGTAAAGTTGTTTGCTGATATTGCTATGTGAAAATCTTTATACAAGAGAAATATTAATTTCTCAATTTCCCGAGGAATGTGATGATATTTAAGCACTGAACGTAAGAGTTCGTGGTGCACTTCCCCAAAGGCATTCTTTAAATCTAGCAGTGTTATGGTGATGCTGAGTTGTTTCAACCTAGCATGATTAATCAGGTAAGACATAGTGCTATCAGTCTTTTTGTGGATATTGATGGCTACAGAAATCCAGCTATGTGTTTCAAAACAACGAGACCTGACGTTGTCTTGGTCAGTAGCGCCGCCAGGATTTTTTATTGGAGGGGCAGAAAAGGACGGGGTCTGGGGCGGAGAAAAATTTTCTTGGGCCACGCCCTCTACTTTGGCTATAAATGCGACCAACGCTCCCTTTATAGGCTGACATAAAGATAAATGAGTCTGTTTAATAACACGAGTAGGTTACCACAATTAGAAAATGACGTCCAACCGGCGACCAAGCGTCCAACCTTTGGATCTCCACCAATTTAACACACGCCACTCTGTAATGGGATTGTTACACGGCTGTCATATACTCTCAGATTCAGAAATAGAAGTATATATGGTTTGTGAAAAGGGGGCATTGGATCGGCAGAAACATAAAAGTTCAGTATACATTGAGGGGGTCTGGGGGCAAAGCCCCCAGGAAAATTTTTTGTAGATACACTCTTTACTTTGGCTTAGAACACTTCTACCTATTATATTTTAGCCTGTGCTGCATTGGAACTCTTGATCACTATGCAACAGTTATTTAAATTAGCATCTCCAGTAAAATTTTAAACACCAATACTCTTTGGCTTGGAGTGCCTATTCTACATGCCATCTTTACCAAGACCAAATGGGAAACCTTCACAATTTTGCAACTATTTTAAATGAAGCACCTCCGTAGGAAAATTTTTGCGCAAACATACTCTACTTTGTCCTAGAACGGTCCTCACAATCCAATTTCCATGGCCTCAAAAACTGTAAGTCTTGGACAATTCTATGATAGTTTGTCTATGACATTTTTCAAGCAGCCAATGCTTATGGCTTAGAAGAAGTCTCCCAGTCACTTTCCAAGTATTTCGCCGAAAGATTCTTACCACGCACTACCTACCCAACTATCAAGCTTCTTTCTCCTCGTTCGTGAAAAAGATCTTGAGTTATGCAAACGTGGAGCGTACGTAGCTATGTTGATGAGATATGCAAACGTGGAGCGTACGTAGAACGGGGATCTGGGGGCTTCGCCACGAGAAAAAAATTCGAATCAATGCCGTACAGATCGTGGGAAAATGCAATAAAAATGGCAAGGTTGTAGAAACCTATACTCATACACGTTATAATTGCCAAGCTCATCGGCCTTCCCCCCCCCCCGCAATTTTTACGCCGGAATTAGAAGAATTAGAAAAGTGGTCCTGGAGAAAATTGGGGGGGGGGGGGCAACCGTCCCCCTTGCCCCCCCCCTTCCCGGCGCTTCTGGTCTTGGTGGATCACGACAAAATG
Source organism: Aurelia sp. 3 sensu Dawson et al. (2005) (assembly GCA_964020215.1). Classification (NCBI taxonomy): domain Eukaryota; kingdom Metazoa; phylum Cnidaria; class Scyphozoa; order Semaeostomeae; family Ulmaridae; genus Aurelia; species Aurelia sp. 3 sensu Dawson et al. (2005). The sequence goes on along the minus strand of OZ026580.1, from coordinate 9,061,995 downwards.
ATAGTAATGGAACTCAAAGTGTGTTTCGAAACAAATTCGATCAAGTCAAGAGAATATAAAAAAACGAAGATACAAGGAACTAAAGGACGATTCTCTAATTCACTGTAACAAGTTTGAAATAATTTTCATTGAAATCACAACCTTAGGATTTGTTACGAATAGTATTGATGGACTGACAAGGTTTGCAAAGAAGAATAATGTCAACTACACGAGACTTATAAGTAAATGTATGGAAAGTGCACTACGTGCATCCTACTACATCTTCTGCATGAGGAATAAGGACTGGGTGACCCCAGAACTTTTGTATTTTTACTGAGTAGCTGGTGTTCTTGCTAAGCTTTGGTCTAGGACCTTTCCCACATTGACCTTGCACTGCAAGTGAACAATGTTTTGGGATCTACCATATATGTTGCTGTAGAAAATTTTAACTATTACGTTTAAACTTGCTTGTAGTTTTCATTGTATTCATGATAGCATTTTAATCCAATCTAAAGGGTGTGGCCGCAAAAGTTACCCTGGGGGAGGACCCCAGATCCACCCAATTTTTTTGGTTCGGTTCGCTCGTCATTGGTATTGAGTGCCCTAGCGTCCCCCTTCAGCCCCCTTGCCCTACCATTGCTCTGGCATCCTTGATGTTGGTTGACTATTATTGAAGGTGCTTGTTAATGCAGATAGAAATAGACTGTCTGGGCTAATTACAGTACGAAGAGATGATCAAAACCATTGTTAAAATTGCAATTTAACTCTTGAATTGAGACTAATATCACATTTGAGCTTCAATGAGTAATACCATGTTGTGTAATGCAGTCTTGAAATTTGCAAGCAGTTCTTGTGGTTTCTTTTTAATACACTTGAAATTTAAGTTGGTTTCAAACACATGCTCTAATACTCATGCTAAAACTCAACTCTGATATCTATTCTTTTACACATGTGTGAAATTGCATTATAAACAATACTGTGAGCGGAGCAGCACTTACTTAACTGCGTTAATAGCTAGTGTACCTGATTATTTTCTTTCATCGAAGGTGATCTCACTGATGGTGATGATGAAGAGAAACAAGGAAAAGAAGACTATACTCAGGAAGGGAAGCAAACTGAAGAACTAACAGACAATGTAAGAACAAAGTACCGGTCTATTCAATAAAAAGCAACCCCCCTTTAAGAAAATACTGCCTCATGACTAGGGTAGATTGGGGGGGAGGGGAGTAATGTGGGTCTAACTTGAGCGAAATTTGAAAATGCATCACTGGTAAAGTGACGATGAAGGTGCCAAAAATCTCGTCCCTGATTTCTATTTTTCTATTTCTAATTCTTTATACACCGAGACCCTTGAGCAACAAAATAACTTTAGCAAAAAAACATTTAGGAAAACAAACTTTTGTCATAAAAAAACAAACTATTGTCATAATACTAATGTAGTAGGGCTGCTTTAACCCTTTCAGGCCTAGGGTATTTGATGCTCTAGGAAGCCTAGGGGGGCTGATTCAGCCCCCTAATTTATTTCTGTTCTGGACAACCTAGAGCCTTGAAACTTTGCCTGTGTATAGAATATCATATGGTCAACCCAAAAATGAAATCTATTTTTAGATATGTCATGTGACCTTCCCATGACGTCACATTTTTCAATTTTCAAAGTCAATAGGGTTTAGTACTAAAAATTTTCAATCATTGATTGTGAGATAACGAAAAGCCTTAAGGACATCAGTTTAATTTCATTGTGTTCTATGTCTAAATAGTATTCGCTCCGTGAAAAAAGTTAATAAAAAGTGATGACGTCACCATACAGAAAGGCAAAGAATGTGCGCATGCGTAGTGCCAAAATCCGTAAAACCATACGCTCAAATTAAAAAATAGTTCATTTGTTGGATAGAGCATCAAAATTAGTATGCATTCCCTTCTTTTCATCATTTTATCACATTAGCTGTAGATTTTATTGGGAATTATTCAAAATTTTACACATACATCTCTCGAGAACTGATCGCGTTTAATTTTTTGATCGTGACAAGGATAAAAACTAGAAGTCAGAAAGTTTCGTTGTTATAAGTGCATGGAATGAAATTAATTTTTCCAAAAAATTAATTTTTGATCGTGACAAGGATAAAAACTAGAAGTCAGAAAGTTTCGTTGTTGTAAGTGCACTTGGTAAAAATCTACAGACAAAAAACCCCAAGGGGGGCTGATTCAGCCCCCTAGGCTTGACAGGGTTAACATTTCTTAGACTGACCGCCCCCGTATGCGTGTGTATTGAGTGCCCCCTGGGTATTTGACTGAGTCTTCTTTTTTCTATCATTTAAATTCATGTCATAATCAGGGCTGGGATCTATAGATATTGCCTCGAAAGCAATTATCCTAGTATATCTGCCGTTTTAAGCATATTGAGCAGCATCAAGTAAAAGAAAAGAATAGTCTTGGTAATATTTTATGTTCCTGCTAAACAAAGCCCCTTCCTCAAATAAGCCCCCCGAATATGCTCGGTCCGAAAATATTCTTTGCGAAAATATTTTGTTGTGAAATATTTTCTGGGGTTTATTCGAGGACTTACGGTAACTTTACGGGAAGCGATAGGGGCTATGACTCTGTAAAGATCTCGTATACCTTTGGCAAAACTATGTCTTTCCAATGAAATTTTTTTAATTGCAGATTTGTCCCAATCGTTGTTCTTGAAATCATATGTCATAATGAGGCCCTGATAGCGGAGATCGTTGCTCCATTGCTCCCCTCTTAAAAGGCAGGATGCTACTTTGCTCCCCTCAGAAGTAGCCTTGTGCTCCCAAAAACTCCTGTGATGGTGGGATGATGCTTCTATTCTTTGTTTTTAATCAAATATTTAAAGTCAAGTGGTCGATTGGTATCTAAGATGGTTGTTATCTTTGCTTCAGATTGTTCATGATCTATCAGGACAGGAAGTTCTCTCACTGGACACTGTTCCCTGGAAATTTTTGGTGATACATGGATTTGGTGATTTCTCGTACATTTTTGCTTCAGCCTCGGAGTGCATCCTTGTGGGTGTTGAACAGCGAGCATTTTAGTGAAAGAGGGCACTGATTTGTGTCTGCAAAGATTGGGGTGTGGAGAGATGCCCTCAGTAATGTTTCAAGAGCGCGTTCTTTACTTTGGCGATGATCGGTACCTTTGTCATAAGATTCCTACTTTTGTGGGCACTTAAAAAAGTTTCCAAAGCATGGCCGTTTTCTCATTACGGTTCGAAGTCCCCCCCCCCTTGAATAAAGAACTCACTATTTGCATTTGGTTGCCTTGGCAGTTCACTGTAAGGAGCTGGAGGGTGCGTGGAACTTTAATGAAAAGTATAAAGCTTTTGAAGTAAGCTCTCGTAAAATGTATGTGCTGTCAACTTCCCGCATTTTCTAGTCATGCTCCCTGGCTCCCGGCCTTGTTAGGCCATGCTCTCTTGCTCCCAAAAACCCTATCAGAGCCTGCATAATGAACGGTAATAAGATCGTCTAAAAAGAGCAAAATTACGGAGACTCACAAGGACTGCAGGACATCACAACTGGGGTGAACAGGAGCCTGAAAAATTCCCAAAACACCTTAGCTATTTTTTGGAAACTTTTCCATTTGCCACTGTCTTATTTGGAGGATTTCTGTTCAACTTCAGGTTTGCACATAGTGTTTTCCGCTAATATTTAGAGGGAGGATGATTGCATCCATCGTTGGTTCGTAACTTGTAGTTGTCTTCCAGTGTTTCGTATCATTGCCACTTTCTTTTTTCTTTCATTGCCTATGATATCTTAGCTGGAACCGATCTCCTGAGAAGATAGGTGGCTTTTGTCTCCATTCACCCCTGTGCTCTTCAAAGAAGCTTCCTTTCTAATTCTAGCCCCCTTGAAGGCTCACTTAGGTATAGAAGAGATCCTTGATCCTCTTAAACATCTAACCGCCCGTCTTGGCTAGAAAAAGAAGCCGTAACAATCTAAGAAAAGTTACAGGAGACATGAGCTACTGTCTCTTACTAGCCCAATGCCCTTAGAAAAACTTGCCCTCTCATTGCATCCCCTTGAAGCTCTTCGCGGTAGAACACGTCCATATCGGAGTATTAGCAATCACCGGCCCTATGGCACTTGGCCCCGGCCCCGGAAATTCGATGATGGAGAGTTAAAATTTTGATACCAGTCCATTTGTTAGGCCAAATTGTAATGACAAACAAATGCTCAAATGAAGGGTGATAAGTGCTGAAGAGAAATAAGGAATAAAATTCAATGTTTACTTGTCTTCGCAATTTTCTGGGGCCGTAGTTTTGCAGTCTTGTCTTCGCGCATTTTGCTATCATGTTCTCTTTGTTATAAAATGACGTATAGCGCTGATCACGTGAAAGCTATCAAGGGTTGAAGGTGGCTAATCTAAATATTTGAGTTGTTAGGCTGGTGGGAGTGACCGCTTCTTCTACTCTCTAGAACTCGACAAGGTACGGTATTTTCCTTTTTGCCCTCAAATGGACAAATTTCGCAGCCTGTGTCCCAGACGCTCCACACTATTTTGAGAGTTTTGAACACACGCTACGCTAAGGTTTCGCTGTTTGAGATATATTAAGAGAATTCGCAGTTGTGTAATATCAGATCAGATCAGACCAGATATCGAGCAAATAAGAAACTTTAGACAAAGATCAATCTTCAGCATGCACACACCCAGAATGGCCTAACTAACAACACGTGTCTACTAAAAACGAGGCTAAGTATAATTTATGCACATATATCATCATTGTCCAGAAGGGACAACACTATCCCCCTCCCCATATATTTATCTATGTCACTGATTTTGAACGAGTCCTATTGGTCAATATGTTTGAAATGTCTACTCTGCACCAATTCCTATTCATAATGCTATTGTCATCTTTTTGTGTATCAACCAGCAATACGGTTTGTTCATCATCAATTGGCTGTTCCGCACGCTGTTCATTTCGTTCATCATTGAGCAACTGATCTTCTTGCTGGTCTCTGTCAACAATAATTGCACCTCTTGCTGGTTCATTGTCTATATTATGGTGTTCTGTAGCGTTGAAGTTTCCTGCTACATTTCCTCCTCCTCTTGCGCCTTCGATATAGACGGTATTGTCAATGCGATTGTTTGTCTCAACATTGTTTAGGTCAGCAAATAAATCGCAAAGGTTCTCTTGGGGAGCTTCCTGTGTAGGTTTAGGGACAGCTGATTGATTGACTAAGTGAACTGATCTCAGAGGCACGTATTTCAGCTGATTGACATGGACAGTTGAGCTGACTTTGCAACTTTGGTAGATAAGCTTGCAATTTAGATCGCCTATTAAGTGAGTAATTGTCCATGGTCCAGACTATTTTGGTTGAAATTTTGAGGTGGGTTCCATAACATGACTGTATCATTGATTTTTTATAATGATGTTTAGAAGTGTTCTTGTTTGTTCAGAGGTCTCGTCCATATCACCACAAGAGAAGCTTCTTGGTTTGATCTATTTATCTCAGCGATATCTTCATAACTCAATGATATTCAACGAACTAAAACATACAAATCTACGCTTGTATTTATACCAAACATCAGTCCAAAGTCCAGCTAACTTTAGTCCCAGACGCTTTTGTCTGGGAAACTATAAATACTACTATTTTACTACAAATACGTCTCATGAGAGTTCCTTATTCCTGAAAGTCTGGATCTTGTTTCTCGCGGGAGTTTGACCTTTCGACTCAGAGGTCAAAGTCCTTTTCACTGTTCACAACACTCCCCCGCAGTCCAGTACGCTGGACTCTATCTCGTCTTCTCATCATGTGGGACTAGCAGAATCAACTTCGTGATCGGTCTTCTATGTATTCCATGCGTCGTCTTCACTTCAGCTGAGCGCACAATCCCCTTGTCATCACCATTGACTTCAACTATCCTTCCAAGTAGCCAATGTCCCCGTGGTTGGTTGGCATCCATGACAAGGACAACATCACCTTGCTGTATGTTCCTCTTCTTCTCATTCCACTTTGATCTTTGTTGGAGAGTAGGAAGATACTCCTTTTGCCATCTTTGCCATATTCTATTGACAACGTTTTGACAATGCAACCACCTCTTTTTCAAGGATGTATGCTGACTTTCTAGATCATGCTGTAGGATGAATGTTGTACATTGGTTGTTCAGAAAGTGCGCAGGTGTCAATGGTTCCATATTATTAGGATCATTACTGATGTACGTCAGCGGTCGGTTGTTCAGCATTGCTTCGCACTCTGTAAGTACTGTCATCAATTCTTCGTCAGTCAGTTCTGCACCCTTTGTTGTTGCAATCATTGCTCTCTTTGCTAGCTTGACTAGTGATTCCCAAACGCCTCCCATATGAGGAGCTGCCGGTGGGTTAAAGATCCACTTGATGTTTTCATCTGTTAAGCGATTATGCAACTTCGGATCCTTGATCCATTTGCTCAGTATGTCTTGCAATTCCCTATCTGCACCAACAAAATTTGTACCACAGTCAGAAAACATTTGCAGTGGTTTTGATCTCCTTGAAATGAATCTTGTGAAGGCCTTCATAACATCATCTGTTGATTGAGAATAGGCAAGCTCAATGTGGACGGCTCTGGTCTGGAGACAAGTAAACAATACGCCATACCTCTTTTCCCGTCGACCACCTCTGTATCTTGCTTCGGTGATAATGGGGCCAAACAGATCTACACCAGTGAACTTGAAGGTACTTCCACATGCCTTCACTCTCGATGCTGGAAGATCAGCCATGACTTGCTCCAGAGGAACTCCCCGTAGTTTCTTGCACACGACACATGATCTCAAGATTTTCCTCACCATTGCTCTTCCTTGAACTGGCCAATACTTTGATCTGACTTCATTTAGAACATAATTTGCGCCGAAATGTTTCACTTCTTCATGGGTTTCTCTGATGATCAACCCTGTTAGGTGAGACTGCTTTGGTAGAATGATTTGGTGGCGACTCGCATATTCAAGTGAAGCTCTTCTCAATCTCCCTCCAACTCTGATCAATCCTTCTTCATCAATGAATGGATTCAGATCGTAGATGCTTGACTTTTTTGACAGCGGCTTCTTGTTTGAAAGATCTTGCAACTCTCTCTGGTAGTATTTCTTCTGCTCCTGTTTGATGAGCCACTGTTCTGCTTCTTGGAGTTCTTCAACACTAATGGTTTCCAGTGCTACATACTCTCCTCCACATCGTCGTTGTTTCCACAGTCTGAAGGGTCTTCTTACATACGCAACAACGTTTCTCAACTTCTTTAAACTTGAAAATAATTCTATTTCCAAAACTTCACTCTGGGTGGCAACTTCGACGGTATGTGTCACTTTCCTCTGTTCAGCTGCAACTGCTTCGTGATCTTTGTCTTCTACACTTCGAGGCCAAACGTCGTCTGACTTCTTCAAAAATTCAGGGCCACTGAACCACTTGTTATCGCAGTCTTCCAGCTCGTAAAGATTGATACCTCGAGAAGCAGTATCTGCAGGGTTTTCCTTCCCTGCGACGTGATGCCATTGATTTATTTCAGTTGATTCTTGTATTGATGCAACTCTGTTTGCCACAAACGGTTTCAACGTACGACTTTCAGACTTAATCCAGGCCAGTGCAACACTGCTGTCTGTCCAGAATGAAATTTTCGCCAAAGCTAGATCCAACTGCTTTTCAATGAACTGCATGAGCTTTACTGCCATCAAACACGACTGGAGTTCTAGTCTCGGAATTGTCATCACTCTGAGTGGTGCAACTTGTGTCTTTGCCATCAGCATGTGAACTTGTTCAGCTGATCCATTTTCCTTGACTATTCTCAGATAAGCAACAGCTGCCATTGCCTTCTCAGATGCATCTGAAAACACATGTACCTCCAGTTTCTTCCCATCAGCTTTATCAGCATTGATGTGTCTTGGAATTTTGATTCTTTGCAAACCTGGTAGTTGGTCATGCCAAGCTAGCCACTGTTTCGTCATGTCTTCATCTAACAGATCATCCCATTCCAATCCTCTTCGCCAAAGATCTTGCAGAAGTATCTTTCCAGTTATGAGGAATGGTGCAAGGAATCCACATGGGTCGAAGACTTTGGAGATATGACTCACAACACTTCTTTTTGTCCATGAAACGTCATCTTCAGAAGTACGGAATGTGAATGTATCAGTCATAGGTTCCCAGTTTAGTCCAAGAACTTTCTGCCAATCTTCTCCAAGTTGTTTGATATCCTTTTTTCTTTCTTCTGTGATCTCTTCAAGGATTTTCTGGTCATTGCTGATCCAATTGCGCATTCGAAATCCACCCTTCTCTAATACTTCGCATGTGCCTTTGACAATATCCTTTGCCTCTGCGATGCTTGTGCAGCTGTGAAGGAGATCATCCATGTACAAATTTCTGCTCAACGCATTGAAAACATCGACATTGCTACCATTGTGATCTTCCAGGACTCTTTTGATGACATGGCAAGCGAGGAACGGCGAAGGAGCATCACCAAAAATCACGGTCTTGAACTGATAGATTTCTGGCTCGTATTGGGGGTCTTTTCTCCACAAAAATCGGTGAAAGACTTGATCTTCAGGATTCAACAGGATTTGAAGAAACATCTTTGAAATATCACCAGCAACTGCATATTTGTATCTTCTGAATCTGAGTAAGATGCCTGTCAAATCGTTCAGCAAGTTTGGTCCTTTTTCGAGGAGATCGTTTAGTGAGACACCCTTGACTTTGGCTGCAGAGTCGAACACTATTCGCACTTTGGTGTTCTTTGTATCTGATATAACAGGATGATGTGGCAGATACCAGCCTTCTTCGGTTGGTTGCTTGTCGATCTTCTCTGCATATCCTCCAATGAGATATTCTTCCATGGCTGAATGATACTTCTTTTTCAATTCTGGGTTCTTGTCCAATCTTCTTTCAGTCATGTTAAGTCGCTTCAAAGCCACGTCATATGATCCAGTTGGTTTCATGATTCCTTGTTTCCAGGGAAGTTGTACTTGGTAACGATTTCCAATCTGTAGTGTCGTTTTCTGCGTCTGCTCTTGCACTTCAGCCAGCCTTCTGCTGTTTGTGTGTACATCTTCAGCAATTGTTTCTATCTCCCAAAATTTTCGCAACGTGTAGTCAACACTTGTTGGTTCATCTTCGAGTGAGCATACCACATGAACTGATTGACTGTCATCCAGTTGTCCCAGTGGGCCACAAATGCTCCATCCAAGTGGTGTTCTCACTGCATATGGTTCATCTTTCTCCCCATATCTGACTTCAAGTTGACGCAACAGACTTGGACAATCTTGGCCAATCAAAAGGTCTATAGGGCCATCTACCAACTGCACTTCGACATGTTCCAGGTGTTTGTATCTCTCTCTCAAGCTGTTCACATTCAGGTATGGCAGGTGATGACTGATCCTTTTGACAACATAAGCATCTTTGAAAAATGAAGTGCCACAACTGGTGGAGATTTGCAATGAAACTGAGGTTCGTGCTCTGAGATCTTCGTTCCCAATTCCAGACAACGTCACACTGGATTTCTCTTGTTTCAGATCGAGGCTGTTTGCAATCTTCGCTGTAACAAGTGTAACTTGGCTTCCAGGATCTTCAAAACAATTGATCTTTATGCATTTTCCACTCCTGTCGATCACTGTAACCATCTTCACTGGCAACCCTGTGCATCCCATGAAATGAACATCGTTGCAGTTTCTTGTTGTCATGGCAACTGCGCTTTGACTTCCATTGACTGGTCTTGTTGTATCACTTTTCTCAGCATCACTCTTCCCAGCATCACTTTTCCCAGCATCACTCGATGACTCTTGACTCATTTTCTTCACGCCATTGTCAGAATTGTTGCGCAGCATTGGATGAGTCCATGTCGTCCTTCCTTTATCATTCATGTTTGTTCTGCACATTCGAGCCATATGTCCATGTTGCAAGCATCTGAAACAGGCACCCTTGTTTCGCACTTCTTGTTTTCTCATCTCGACGTCCATCTTCTCGAACTTTTGGCATTTGTAAATCACATGATTTTCTTGACATAACCAACATTGTTTTGCATCTGGTGTAGGACGTCTACTGCTGTTGTTCAGGGTCGTATGTATGCTGTGCTTGGGTCTTGTTTCACCCAACTGTTTGACGTCTGCTTTCTCCAGAATTCTGACCCGCCTTCGCAGCCACTCACACAACAGTCGAATGTCAGTGCTGAGGTTTCTGTCTTCTTTGTAACTTGTCCAAGCAACCACAACATCCGTCGGCAGCTTAGAGAGTACAACCTTGAGTCTTCTTGGATCATAAAGATGGCAGGCAACATCGGGTCCTTGAGCTTCGAGGATTTGAATGTGAGCTTGAAGATCGTCGAAGAATTTCCTCAAACTGGATGTTTCCTTTTCTTTCACTCTGGGTAAATCTTCTATTGCTCCAAGATGGAAGGCTGCAAGATCATCATCGTCACCAAATCTTTCTTCAAGTGTCTTCAACACAAGGGGGTATGACTTCTCGTCGAATGGAAAGCCTTTGATGCAGTCCTTTGCTGAACCAATGACGTGCTGTTCGAGGATTGCAAGCTTCACAATCGGTTCATATGGCTGGTTGTCTACCACTGCTTTGAATGTTTGTATAAACCTAGGCCACAGCTCCTTCTTTCCATTGAATTTTCCAAGGGGAATCATATTTTCACCACCAAAAGTCAATTGCATTGTGGGTAGTCTCATCGTGGATGGCTGAGGATCAGCTTGTCTTCTTGTAGGCTCATTTGAAGCTTGCTTGGATTTTGAAGGGGATGGGTGTGGGAGATTTGGGAAAGGGGGGTTGGGGTACGTCACATCTGGGGGACGAGGGAGTAGGGAATATGGCTGGGTAGTGGGGAAAATGTGACGCTCACGAATCAGGGGGGTTTGGAGGGGTGCTCGAGTCAAGGGGTTCAAGGATCTTCTGGGAATGGTGTCTCCAGCAAAGGGATTTGGGTCTTTGGGGCCTCGAGCAGGTTGGGAGGGGATCTTGAAATCTTGCCATGCTTCATTTGCACTTGTCTCGTTCTTCACTGTTGTTGAAGCACCATACTCGTTCTTCTTTTCTCGGGGATCAGGTTCTGCTGAACATTCTGAAGAGTGACATCTTTTTTCCCTTCCCGTGGAGTTTTTTGGTTGGCGTCTGTCACTTCCTGTGCTCGATGAAGACATTGAATACTTCCCAGATTTTCCTGATGAACGATTTGAACTGGTTTTCCTCCTGCACTGTGCTAGGTATGATTCCGCAGCCTCGATGCATTGCTGGAACTTGTCTTCTGTGCTGAGCAAGGTCGTGAAGGCTCTATCAATTTCATCAGAATCTTCTAAATTTTCAACATACTCATCGTTGAAGTCTCGGAAGCTGGTCATGGCTTTCTTCAATGACTGTATATTGAAGTCCACTTGCCTCGGTTCGCCATTTTCAGACACTTGTTTATTCACGTTGTTTATCAGCCTCGTCACATATGACATCTTGCCTCTTCGGAAATATCTGTCTGTCGGGTTGAAATTCCCGGGTCACGGCACCAGCTGTTTGTTCAGAGGTCTCGTCCATATCACCACAAGAGAAGCTTCTTGGTTTGATCTATTTATCTCAGCGATATCTTCATAACTCAATGATATTCAACGAACTAAAACATACAAATCTACGCTTGTATTTATACCAAACATCAGTCCAAAGTCCAGCTAACTTTAGTCCCAGACGCTTTTGTCTGGGAAACTATAAATACTACTATTTTACTACAAATACGTCTCATGAGAGTTCCTTATTCCTGAAAGTCTGGATCTTGTTTCTCGCGGGAGTTTGACCTTTCGACTCAGAGGTCAAAGTCCTTTTCACTGTTCATAACAGTTCCTGTCATATTGCTTTTTCATCCTTTCCCTGCTCTGATAGAGGGTATTGCGAAAATCACAAAAGAGCAGTTTACATACAGGAAAGGCCTCTTTTAAGGCAAAAAACATCTGTCCCAACGAGTTTTGTCCGCGATTGTAGAACAGATCCCTGTGGTACTCCATTTCTTTTCTTTTTTGAGGTACTTCTATAAGAAAAAATTTTTACCTTTTGATGGTGGCAATCCAGATAGCTATACATGAGGCAGAGGCTGTTGAAATCAAATCCATACGCCTCCAGTTTTGCGATAAGGGGGTCATGAGGCAGACAGTCGTAAGCCTTAGATAGATCATTAGTACTATACCTGATGCGTCAAGACATTTCCTCCATTTTTTTATCAATCTTATTACAGCGTGTTCCGTACTATACCCCCCCCCCCCTGAAACCACACAAGATTTCGGAGTGTTTGTCTTGAAAGTATGGGCACATTTGGTCTTTTAGAAGTCTTTCATAGACTTTGGAGGCTGCAGGTAAAACACAAATTGGCCTAAAATTTCCCTTATAATTTGAATCATCATTTTTGAACAGAGGGCTGAGATCAGGGAGATATAGAGGGGAGAGGAAACGCGCATTGCAATGCGCGAGCGAGGTGATATGCGACCTCCTTCGCAGCGCACAGCAAGCATTGCTGTGGAAGCAAGATGGAAGTTCAAATGTTTTTACAAGAGAAGATTTCGTTTTGAGTTAGAATTTCACAAGGTTAGTACCATTTGAATCTTATGCAAATTGGTTTATATTAACTTGGTGCTACATTTTGCAAATTTAGCCAGTTCTAAACAATTTAGCAACACCAGTTTGTCAGCTATGAATGATCTACTTCAGCGGCAACTTAGGCCAGTGAAATGTTTTTGTCACAACACACAAATACTTGATTACTGTTACGCCCATGCATGCCCATGCAAGTGCTTGTTATAGTTCGTTGACGAATTCATAGACTTTAAGCCTGTGTAAAAACTTTTCTGAGACATTATGAGACTACTGGAAAATAAGGTTATTTCCATGGGGTACTCAGTTTCCCTGGATTTCTTCATACTTCCTTCATACTTTAACTTGAACGCCATGCTTCCTGGGTCGGTGACGAGCATTCACTACTGTTTACTATGTTAGGAAAGGTACTCTTGGGACAGTTACTTACTTACAGGGCACAGCTCTCAATAAAACACTCATAGCACAGGATGGACACTTTCTTTTGAAGTATGAGAAAAGGACATTTTGTGGCCTGTAGACATTTTGTGATTTTGTATCTCTAGTAGGTGCTTAGAAACTTTCCAAGGTTAATTGATTGTCATCAAGTTAGACCTACCCACATTGAACAACAACCAACAACATAAGTTTCAGGTTTTTTCGTCCATTATGGTGATTTTTTTAAGAAACTTGAGTCTTGACTTGGTTGGCAGTTTCTTAGATTTTTGGGGCCATTTTGCGCCCAAAAGTTTCTTATGAATTTCTTATTTTGTTAGTGGCTCAGTGTAGTGCATCCACTTGCCAAGGGCTGATGAACTTCTTCAAAGGTCATATTGCTTCTTCATCAAAGCCAAATCATTAGAATTTGGAAATTACTGACCAATGGGCTGACCAGACTTTGTAATGAATCAAAATGGCATCATCTAACCAAATGTTTTTGAGACAGCCTTCCTTTATTCAATTAAGTTTAAAATTATTGATATCTTTCACTTAACAGGCAATGCATTGACAAAAAACCAGATGGAACAGTTGAATTCTGAAAATGTTGATGCATGAGACCAAATTGATGCATTCCAGTGGATATCTTTTGGGCAGAGTTGGTAGCTGTTCCTTGAATATTGCTCTCATGGTCGGCAAGCTGTTCATTGGAACTTTATGTTCAAAGACCTAACACTGCCAGAAATTTACAGTGAAACAGTTGTGTTAGAACCATTCGACCACTATATGCAAAATAGGCTATACTTTATAAGTATTTGAGTTTGAAATACTGAGTGAAGTTTGCAATTCAATAAAGCCCTGCCTTTAAGAAACTACTTCATAAGAAACTCAGACCTTAAATTTTTGTAGCTGCAATTTTTGTTTTGCATTTTAACCTGAATTATTCTTGAACAATTGGAAAACAGTAGTAATTAAGGGTTTAGGATGGGCTGAGATAAAAATACTGTACATTTCTTAAATGTGGGACTGTACCACATGGATTAAGATCAGTGTACTTTACTGGTGCCAACTTGGAGTAACATCTCACATGCTACATATTTTCCCTTCGTTGCAAGTCTTCTTAGTAAACAAAGATCAATTGTTTCTCTCTGATCCTCCATTATTTATTAGTTTACTTACCAAGGGAGTTGATCCTGGGGATGTTGCTTTTCTACAAATTTATTTTTGGGGTAACAATATAGACCTGTTTTTGGTACTTTGTGATCAGTTTATTTGTATTATTTATGTCTTAGGTTCCTTCTTTATTGTGTTTGGTAGTAGCATAATTTTAAAGTGACATGAACTGAGCTAGGTCAGAGATTGTTTTTGTTATGCAATTGTATCCTTGAGCCTCAGCACCACTTTTCTGTCCAATGCTGTTTTATTTGCGGAGGGGGGGGGGTTGGGTTCGGTTCTTCCACAGTAAAGGTTCCAGGGTATGTGCTGCCCAAAAGAATATACTTTTTCAGACTTCTAGTCTGGGCAAGGGTGTGCTTTTCACAATTTTGGTCAAAGAAAAGTCAAATTGGTAATTTCCTGATAGAAAGTCAAAAGTTTGGTGATTTTGGTGTAGAGAGGGCAAAAATTTGGCTATTTTTGTTTAGAAAATGCCAACTCATTGCACTTTTGATGTAGAATTTAGCCAAGGGTGTCATTTTCACAAAAATTGGTCTAGCCAACAGTACCATTTTGGAAATGTGGGTTGCACACCCCTGCACAAAGTTTAGCCCAGAGCCTCCTTTCCCTTGTGGTTTCATTTTTCTTCAAAGATCTCAAGAGTTTCTAAAAGCATCAGAAACTTTGCACCAATAATAAATAGGACTGGATCAAGGAGTTCTTGGCATTTAACTGTTGAAGCTTCCATTAAGAATTGAACGACTTAAAAACTTGCAGCTCATCTGAAATTTCTTATAGAAATGTGTATCTGCAGGTGTTGCAAAGTTGCAAAATGGGAGCAAAAAATTAAGAATAGCTAGGTTGACATGGCACAATTGTACCAGAAAATATTCACTGAAATTTTATTGAAAATTTAAAACTGTTGCAAACCTGACTCAGACTGAAAAAGTTTGAATGACTGTGCTGTAGATAAAGAGCAGCTGATGCAAACACCGTCAGTCCAACTGAAAAAAAATTGGTGCCAATGGCAGGCATCACAGGAGTTGAGAATAGTAGTAGGTGTTGTGTTCAGAAATATAAATCCGTTGGCAACTCATGTTACAAGCACAAACTATACAGCATCTTGAAGCTCTTTTTCTGGACATCGCATTTTTAATTGTTGCCAGCTTTTAAAAATGGCAGCCAAAATTGCTGACATCAGCAAAAATAGTGAATTTTACACTAAACAGCTTTATTCCAGATATATTTCTCGATCTGTGCTATTAACATTTTTACTACTGTAAGGTGTAATATTATTTGTGCTCGAGTTAATAATGGTTAATTGTGATGTTTGAACTAGCAGCCATAAATTGAAATATTGCTGATATCAGCACTTTTTACATTGCAACGACATCAAAAGTAAGAAATTATAAAAATATTCTCTCAATATCTTTGCAAATTTTAACGTTTAGATAACAACCTGATCGACGACAGAAGCATGAAAAATGGCAATAAACTGTTTACCCTATTGCCCTACGGTATCCTAGCATATGGCTACCATCTTGGGCATGATTACGAGGCTGCCACGTGCGAGGGCGTAGCTTGAATTGGGCCTAAGTTTAGGTTTTGAGAGGAGGATATGGAAGAAACAGAGAAGAGAAAGAGTGTAGAAATACAAGAACACGCCACCATAAAGACAAAACGTCCAAGAAATGATGTCGACTTATCAAAATGCATTGTTTGCCAAGAAGACAGCCGGTCAGATAGCTTGGTGGAGAAATCGAGCAAAATTCAGAATCTTTTTGACAAGATTTCAGAGAGAGCGTCCTATGATGTTTCTACATATGTTTCTTTAAAAAAGAGAATATTACTTGTTGATAAAAAAGATGAAGAGAAAGTCGTTTTTCACAGAAAATGCTATGCAAATGCAACCCATGCAGGCCACATTAGCCGAGAAAAGAGGAAAATGGAATCAGCAGTCACATTTTCAGATGGAGTGGATCATTCCACTGAAACAACAGGGCATGCAAAACCTTACACAAGATGCAACACTCAACCATTCAACAAGAACTTGTGTTTCTTTTGCCAAACAGATGTATTTGATATCCCACTGAGAGAGGTTTTGTGCATGGAGACAGGTTTGAAGATTCAAGAGGCAGTGCAAAGAGGAGCGAATGCAGAATTCAAAATGCGTTTAAACACAGCAATAAATACAACGGATGCCCGTGCAGTCGATGTGAAATATCACCTTGCTTGTTACGTGAAACATGTCCAGCGTGCAAAATCAAGCCCCGACAATGAGCCTGGTAATGGTTCAAACAAGGAAACTCTAAATAAGTCAGCTGAGCTAGAGCTATTGGCTGCTGTTGATGTACAGATTCGAAGCGGAGCAATTCTGACTACAGAAGATATCGAGAATGCATACCATGCATTGCTTGAAGAGTATGGAATTCAGGAAAAGACAGGTCGCAGATTCAGCAGAAGATATCTAAAGGATATGGTATTATCAAAAGCTACATCATGCTGCAAGCGTACCTCAGGACAATCCAAACAAGCCGCACCTGATTAAATCAAATATAATTGACAAAGAAATTTTAACTGATGCTTTGGAGCTGAACGCATTAAAGGAGAATGAATTAAAATTAGTCTTTCAGGCTGCTAAGATCATTCGAAATTCAATACTAAAGTTTAGAGAAGAGAGAGATTCCATGCATGAATTTGGTCTCGTTTCCAAAGAAGAAGATGTGCCATCAGAATTATTTGCCATGTTGAAGTGGATAATAGGAGGCTACAATAGAGAGTTCTCGTCACTATCAAACGTTCGCAGAGCCTCTTTAGAGAAACATGCACTAGTGAATGCCCAAAACATTATGTACGTTACCAAATCTAACCGCCAAATGGCATATGACCCATCCAAAAATGACAGTGGCTTCAGAATACCCAAAAAGAATGAGAACAAACAAGTCATCGGTACTGCTCTTCAGGTCCGAAAATACAGTCGCAGTAGTAGCTTCATTAGACTACTAAATGATGATGGCCTATCTGTTCCAAGTATCGGGCACTTCAGATCGAAACCGCATTAGCCAATGAAGTAATCAACCAACTCAAAGTTCATTCAAGTGGTGTGAATTTGCTTCCGTTCCTGCAAAGAGGCCAATTTGTGTGCTTCCATTTTGACAACAGTGATTTCACTATTGATACTCCAGATGGCAAGAATCAATTACATGGAGGTTTGATTGCCGTATTCCA
This sequence comes from Aurelia sp. 3 sensu Dawson et al. (2005), assembly GCA_964020215.1. Lineage (NCBI taxonomy): Eukaryota > Metazoa > Cnidaria > Scyphozoa > Semaeostomeae > Ulmaridae > Aurelia > Aurelia sp. 3 sensu Dawson et al. (2005). The sequence goes on along the minus strand of OZ026580.1, from coordinate 9,044,681 downwards.
GAAAGCTTCAAGTCATCATGCTTCTCCATACAATGTCGACATTGATTTAAAGGCAAAAACCATGCAGGTGCAGCCAATTGAATTCACCAAAATACAAGAATACTCAAAGCCAAGACTAAAGAACTTTGAACTTGATCCCACGATTATCAAACGTGATGAACAGAGGGTGGAATCCAGCTTATCGACAACAACGAAGATGGTACCTTGGCAATTGCTGAAGTCACACGAGAGTACGTTTGCTGCAACACCACCTTGGTCAGGCTTCCATTCATCAGTTGCTGAGAAGCCACATTTTCGGACCAACATTGGAGTTCTTCCCATCATCCCGAATCCCGTTACTGAATGGAGCACAGTTTACACTGCACTGAAAATCATGCAAGGGTGTACGGTCCGGAAAGAAAGACAACTATAACTCTGGATTTGGCCCTGTATGAGAAAGCTGTTCAGTTAGTTTACTGCAATCCAGCTTTGAAGGAGAAATTCAACCTAAGGCTTGGAGAGTTGCATATTTTAATGGCCCATCTCAGAGGAATAGGTACCTACATAAATAGCTCGGGAATCGATAGCATCTGGATAGAATCTGGAGTATACGGGCCAACAACAACTCGGTCAATCTTAGCATGTACGCATCTTTAAAGGGCATTTCAAGCGCACGAGGATACAATTTGTGCTTTGTACCAGCTATTCATGCAAGAGTTCTACAAAGAACACCCCGAAGAAGAGCAAGAATTTAGAAACATCATTGTTGAGCACCCTACCAATAAAGATAGAATGGAGTCCCTGACAGACTTCCAACTTAATCTTTCTGGAAAGCTCCAGTCATTCATTGATGGACGCTTGAAAAATGACATGGTGAAGTTTCTGATGAATTATACTCAGATGGTCGAAAGAGGTCAAGAATTTGTTTTTGCTTCACGATCTCAAGATTGGCAATTGCATTTAGAGTCCTGTGAGAAGTTGGCTGTTGACTACCACTCTACTAATAGAACAAAGTACATGAGGATGATGCCATACTACGTTGCATCTCAACATGCCTTGCAGGAATCTGACCCACCTGTTTGGCAAGCACTGGCAGGTGGAGAATTTTCAGTCGCAAAGAATGATCTGCCCTTCACGGCAATTGGGGTTGATCACGCAGGAGAGCAAGAAAACAAGGTTCTAAAGGTTCATGGAGGTTTAAGAGGCATTGCAAATAATGAAAATGCAAGAAATCGTTTCTTTGTTGTTGCACCAATTATCAACCGGCTTTGCAGTGAACTTCAAGAGAGACATGCTCCCAAGCAGCACCACAATCTCATCCCTTCCCAAATATTGAAACAAGCAGAACGCATAAAGAGAATCAAGAGCACAATAGAAGAACACATGAATCCTTTTTCAAGTGATGACTGTGGGATCCTTAGGAATATTGTGACAAATGCGGTTGTTGAAGAGAAATTTGTCCAAGACATTGTGAATGTTACTGCAAAAGGGAAAGCCAGTTTGGAAGCTTTTGAGAATGAAAGATTGGTCGGCGATGCTAAAACACCTTTGTGGGCAACTGTTTCCAAAAACAAGATCTCTACATTCACTTCTGCCTTTGCAAAGAAAGGTACAAAAAACACACCTGAAGAAAATGTCAAGCTAGAAAGAAACCTTTTCGCAAAGTTTCTCATTGTTTCAAGATCATCACGACAAATTGACGAAAAACAGATAATTGGTAACTACGAGTTATGGGAGTATCCGCAAAGCTTAATGGTAAGCAATGAGCTCATTCCTTGCAATGATAAGTACAAGCTTGCAAGTGCCTTACTCGAATTATGCGAGTCCGATGAAGAGGTTAATCAGAGAAATGATGCCCCTGGAAATATTGAAACGTCAGCTACAGAAAGATGTCTATTACTCGATGGGATGGCAGTTGTGCAGTCTCTTGTGAAAGTGGCTTGGGTGAAAACATGTAGCGACTTCGCAGTCTTATTCAATCAGAAAGTCGAGCATCACATAAATGAACAGCCATTCACTGAAGTACGACTTGTGTTCGATTCTTATGCCCCGAATTCTTTGAAGAAAGCGACACGTTCGAGAAGAAATCAGGCATGCAGATCTTTGTATTACCGTGTTGAAGACAGCACAAACATCAGCGATATTTCGTTCAAGGAGTTTCTATCAAACGAAGAAACCAAGAGAGAACTAACAACATACTTGGCTGCAAAGTTTCTTGCCCATTTCTCAAGACGCAACGTCAAATTATACACAGTTGCAGAGAACATATTGCTGATATGGCATGGAATTGATTTTACAGAATCAGCAGGAGTAAATGCAGAAATTTTCATTGTCTCACCAGATACAGACGTTCTCGTATTATGCCTGTACTATGCTCAGGATCTTTGCTACGAGACAAGGATGAAAACAGTGACAAAGACCTTTCACATAGGCAAAATGCATGCAGCCCTTGGGCCAGAGCGATCAAAGGCATTGTTGGCACTTCATACGATTTCCGGATGTGATACTGTTGGGCGCTTTGCTGGCAAAGGAAAGTTGACATGGTTCAGAGGATTGCAAAATACCGAAGATGAAGCCTTCATTGCAGCTTTGCAAAATTTCGGCATAACATCAAATCTTGACGAAACAGATGCGGAAAATATTGCACAGTTTGTAAGTTTTGTTTACACAAATAAATCAATGTCACTACCAGATGCAAGGTGGTATCTTTTCACAAAGAAAATGGCCGAGGGAGAGAAACTTCCACCTACACCTTCAGCATTTAGGCAGCATCTTAAGAGAGCTCTGCTACAGGCATTTGAATGGAAGAGTGCCCCACTAGCTACAATGGCACGCTGTGATCCTCTCCAGTACGGCTGGATTCAAGAGAACGAAAAATGGCTACCCATTGCTTCGGAGAAGCCGGCTATTTCACCAGACCTTCTGCAGCTAACAAAATGTAAATGCAAAGGCAAGTGCAACACAAGAAGATGTCCGTGCAAAGGTTCTACGCCATCAATGGAGTGTACAGAGATGTGCAGCTGTGCTGAAACCTGTGAGAACACAGATCCAGATACTGTTAATGGCTTCGACGAAGAAGATGATGATGACTATGGTGATCTCTTATAACTGGATTATTTCAATTAAACAGGTGACAGATTTAGCTAACCTATGATATTTCCAAAATATTATATCAAATGTTGACGAAAGGCTTAGTTAAAAGAAAAAATTTCTACATCTTTTTGCATTTTGGCACCCACTAAAATAACAAAATAGACCGAATTAGCATGTTAAAAACCTCAGTAGAGCTTTGGCAGATCGATCTTATTCATAGTATCGAAGAAGAAAGATATTACAGAGAAATTTGGAAACCATATTTTGCCAAAAAAACTGGTTTTTTCAAAAGACCTCGCGTTTTGCTAAAACTAATTTGCCAGGTTGGCAACAAGCAAAAATAGACTCAGTGAACCATAATCTTTCCAATGGTATATAACTTATGCTTGTAACATGAGTTGCCAACGGATTTACATAAGGCATCCGACTAGAAGTCCTAATTGAGTTTTTGACCTCCCGTTATGATGCTCAAATGGTGTGGGTCAACCCTGCCTGCCAAACCATCTTTGCTGCAAACTCAAAGGATTACAGCACTGTGCAAACCAATTATTTCTGAAACCTTCTTTAGAGTCATTCACAAGTTAGATCTCAGGTGAGAATTTACATGGATAAAAATAAGTGAAGCATCTTGCATAGGTAACTTTGTGTGGTGCAAATCTCATGTGACACCTAATTTGAGATACAGTAGCCTTCAGTTTATTTATTTCATCAGGCATTTTGGACAAGAATGAATGAAAGGAAGTCAATCTTATTTAGTTTGATCTTTTTCGTGTATCTGTATTTAAGAGCTAAGCTGAGATAAGCAGTAGAATGTTTTTCAAATCAAATTACAGTCCATCAGTGCTAATTTGAGAAGAATCTTTTACTTGTGCCTTGTTTCTGAAGTTCCCTCCAAAACCTGCAAAAAGACACATTACAGTTGTCATCTTAAATGTAGGCCAAACTATTTGTTCAATACTTCAACTTCTAGTAAATGGTTGATACACCACACTTACAGTAGCCATTGACAAAATAAGAAATTCATATGAAACTTTTGGGAGCAAAATGGCCCTAAATTCTAAGAAACTGCCTACCAAGTCCAGACTAAGGTTTCTTGCAAAAAAATCACCATAATGGACGAAAAAACCTGAAACTTATGTTGTTGGTTGTTGTTCAATGTGGGTAGGTCTAACTTGCTGACAATCAATTAACCTTGGAAAGTTTCTAAGCACCTACTAGAGATACAAAATCACAAAATGTCTACAGGCAACAAAATGTCCTTTTCTCATACTTCAAAAGAAAGTGTCCCTCCTGTGCTATGAGTGTTTTCTTGGGAACTTTGCCCCTCTAAGTAAGTAACTGTCCCAAGAGTACCTTCCCTAACATAGTAAACAGTAGTGAATGCTCGTCACCGACCCAGGAAGTATGGGGTAGTATGAAGAAATCCAGGGAAACCGAGTACCCCATGGAAATAACCTTATTTTCCAGTAGTCTCATAATGTCTCAGAAAAATTTTTACACAGGCTTAAAGGCTATGAATTCTTCAACGAAATATAACAAGCACTTGCATGGGCATGCATGGGCGTAACAGTAATCAAGGATTTCCGTGCTTCGTCGTGACAAAAACATTTCACTGGCCTAAGTTGCCGCTGAAGTAGATCATTCATAGCTGACAAACTGGTGTTGCTAAATTGTTTAGAACTGGCTAAATTTGCAAAATGTACTGCCGAGTTAGTATAAACCAATTTGCATAAGATTCAAATGGTACTAACCTTGTGAAATTCTAATTCAAAGCGAAATCTTCTCTTCGAAAAACATGTCCACTTCCATCTTGCTTCCACAGCAAAGCTCGCTGTGCGCTGCGAAGGAGGTCGCATATCACCTCGCTCGCGCATTGCAATGCGCATTTCCTCTCCCCTCTATATCTCCCTGGCTGAGATCAGCTTTCTTCAGTTCATTTGGAAACTTGCAATCATAGACTGCAGAGTTGATACAATCTGTCAGGTAGGGGCAAACTATTTCCCTCGTTGCCTTTAACATACCATTGGATTGTTTGTATTGTTATCTTTTTTTTATTGAATCTCATCTTGAAAGTGGTTGTTACTAGTATCTCTGCTGGGGGGGGCGCATTCTTTACATATTTGTCTGATTGGTATGTGCCTGAATCTAGAGTCTCGTTTTCGCCCTTACTCTATCATTGGGTATCTAAGGATGTCACTATGAGGTCACTATGAGGTGTATCATCACAGCAGTTTATTTCGATGTTGCTTTGTATAGTTTTTGAACATTGTGTATACTTGTTGCATTGTGCACGTTTTTTAAAGAGTCGCCTGTCATCGGGTCGCTGAAGTATATATCCCCTGCCTATTTCCCCTAAATAAATTGTCTTCCTTTTTTACGGATATTTTCCAGTTGAACAGTTGAGATTGAATTTGTATTGCATAGTTACATATATTGGAATTCTCCTTGTCATAAAAAAGTCGTTTGAATGGAACAGTTCTTGAACCGTGTGAAAAATCAGTTTCGCTGCTACCTCCCCCATCCCTGACACAAGCAAAGTCAAGTACCCCCTCCCCCATGCCGGTATCAGAAGAAAGCTACAAAGTAAGCGACGTCATATTCAGGCCATGGAATCCAAGTCAGACCTCCTACAATGAGATGCATGTTTTGAGTAGATTTGCTGCCATTTTGTGTCAGCAGTATTCGTCATGGTACACATTTCCAAGGTCGAATCGCATGGTTTTGCATTGCATTTTAAATGTAACTTTATTTGAAGGTTTTACTTTATCCTTTCTTTTTTTCCTTAGGGATCTGATTTAGCATCATTCCTTGTTTACAGAGCTTGCACAGATGACAAAATTGCCAATTTCTTCTTTTGGTATGTTATGTGGCCACAAAAAGTTTTATTAGTATATTTTGAAGTTCACGACGGTATATTTTGAATTCATTGGGACAATTTCACGAAGCTGTCTATCATTCAGCCATATCCCCCGTACTTCTGACGCAACGTTTGGAGCCTTGTTATATACAGGATTATTTTGAATAATTCATTTTGACTCCTCATCACCTGTTGCCTCTGTGCTGCAAACATGTGAACAAAAGATCTAACTCGCAGTTTGTGTACATTCAGTGGTTGGTCTAGGTTTGCATAAATGCTGTGCGACAAAACAATGGATTCTTAATTTCTTCTAATAGTTAAAATTTTTATTTTGCTAAGAAATTTTGGATGATTTGCTGAAATTACAACATACCATTGGTATTTGGAGACAGCATTTCATAAGCTAAAGCCATCCTTAAAAAATATGGCTTTTGCCACTGTGCCCCCCCCCCTTTGCAATGTTGAAATCAGTCGGAAAAGTCGTAAATCGTTAGTTGCCAACTGAAAAGCCACGTTTTTTCCAATCAACATAAACAAATTTTGTCAAATGCTTTGAAAAGCCATCTGCCAACGTATCTCTTAAGGCTTTTACCGCCCCTTGGCACGATTCACGCTAGGTGGAAACACCAAAGGCGAAGCTCTCTGATGAGAGTTCTCTTAGACGAGCAAAGGCGGTAAATTGAAAAGAGTGGTAACTTCACAGGAAAATCCTGCCCACTTGCTGATCGAAGCGTTTCTAACTTTGCATTTAAAATGATGAAGATTGCTTAAAAAGCTTATTTTTTATTGAGTGATTCTAAATTTATTATTTTTTTATTTTCCTTGGCACAGCGAGCTTCTCCATCGCATAAGGTAGAAAATAGGTATGACATCAATACAAAATGCAGTTTTCTCAAAAGCTCCCAAACAAGGCATTTCTTGTATTACAGCCTTTGCAGTTTATTTCCTTACAGACACTGTTAGATTCCAAATGCTGAGTAGATTAGAAGACTGTGGTACAAAAACAGTGAGTGGTGGGCTGAGTGGCCGAGTGGCTTATACAGTCTTCGTCAGGTGACTGAAGTTAAGCTCGGTCGAGTGAGGTCAAACTCCGGATGGGTGACCTCGGAGGCCTGACCTCACAACTCACCTCGTCGTCCTTCGGAAGGGACGTTAAACTAGGTGTCCCATGCCTGAATGCGGCATGCACAGTGGGCCTAAATTAGTTTTTGTAGCTAGAAATCCTGACAAGCCCACTCAAAACGAATTAAAAAACAAAACAGTCTGAGTAATGCACCTTTGGAAATTTTGCTCTTTCAGACAATCAGTTGCAGCATTGTTGAGCCATTCCAAAAAAAGGTTTTTTTTCCACTGTGTCCTTTCCCGCCTTTGCAATGTTGAAAATCTATCGGAAAAGTTGTAAATCGTTAATTGCCAATAGAAAATTCACGTTTGTTTCCAATCGACATTGCAGCGGGGAGAGAGGGTGGGGGGGGGGCAAAGAACCTTATTTTACCTCAATGGCTCAACAATTGTGCAACTGATTGCAGTCACAAACGAGTCACAAACTCATTGGGCGTAAGTCAGTCTTTGTTTGCATGAATAGAGCTTCATGTTTCACTGTAAACCTCTTGTGTTTTTGTAGCAATGCAATGTACCCATGAGAGTGAAAAATACAGAGAGACGCTGAAACTATTTGCCTACGAACAACAATGGTATAATTTACCCAAAGGATGTACTTTGCATGTTTGTCCGACGGGGATGTGCCGCTTTTCGAGTTGTCGTTTCCATCGTTTTTTCTAGCGCCGATAATATCAAAAGAGGGTAATTTTTCTAAAGTCAGTTGTCAAAACATGTCGAAAGGCGATATTTTGTTAGATCGCGTTATTATACGATCAAATTTTCATGTTTTCTAGTATACCGGGTGAGCCAGAAAGAAGTACCTACTTTAGAAAATTCATGGCATCAAGCGTACTTCACATATACATGATGATTCAATTTCTAGATAAAAGCCAAAATGTCATGCAAGTATGTGTGCATGTATGCATGTATGTATGTATGTATGTATGTATGTATGTATGTATGTATGTATGTATGTATGTATGTATGTATGTATGTATGTATGTATGTATGTATGTATGTATGTATGTATGTATGTATGTATGTGTATGTATGTATGTATGTATGTATGTATGTATGTATGTATGTATGTATGTATGTATGTATGTATCTATCTATCTATCTATCTATCTATCTGCCTATCTATCTATCTGTGTATGTATGCATGTATGTATAATTTGCCATCAAACTGAAATAAATTACAATATAAACAAATAAAAGGGAAGTGTTCTAGTTACAGGAATATGATATTTACAGGCCAAAATAAAGTTTAAAAACACCCCAGGTTAGAAATGGCAGGGATAACATTAACAAGGTCAATTTGACCTTGTTTCCATAATGGTCCCTCGGGTGGTGTTATCGAAAAAGAGAAGTTTGTTCCGAAAAAAAGGATATCTTAAATAAAAATCATTATTTCTGAAAGGTGTTAACTAAAACATTTTCATAGGCTGATTTTGGGTTTTCAATAATATATGTAGGGGCTATCATCTTGACTTTAGTAGGCTTGAATTAGCTTTTCTATTGCTACTTACTTATTATATGCCTACTTTAAATAAATAGTTAATAATGATGATAATAATAACAATAACAATAATAATAATGATAATAATAATAATAAGAATATAACAACACAACTGTTTATAAAATACGTTTTGATGATAAAATCTTCTTCAGTTAATAATAAGAATAATAATAACTTTGGAGATCATATTTATGCCATGTATGGATTACTTATTTTTATCTTTTAACTATGTATATATTGTATTTGTATTGGTTTTAATAGTTGGCTTGGATTAGCTTGTTTGTATTTTTAGGCTTGCCTTTTATTGTACATAGCTATGTAGCGCCAACTTTAAATAAATTTATTATTATTATTATTATTATTATTATTATTATTATTATTATTATTATTATTATTATTATTATTATTATTATTATTATTATTATTATTATTATTTTTATTATTATTATTATACTAGAATACCAAGGATACATAGTGAAACTGATGTGGTCACATGGCTCAGATATATTCAACAACCTTTGGACACAGACCAGAGACATCCTACCATCTAACATTTACAACTTCACAGTACGATATCTGAACAATACCCTGCCGACACTTAAAAACATGACCATGTGGGGGAAAGCATCAAGCGACATTTGCTTGGCTTGTAACAGTAATGCCCAGTCTCTGATGCATGTCGTCTCGGGCTGTGAAGTACATCTGCAACAAGGGCGTTACACATGGCGTCATAATTCCATCCTCGCCAACATCACAAAAGCACTTGTAGGCTTAAAAGATGTTCAGATATATGCTGATCTTCCAGGGTATGCTTGTCCAACATCAGTAACAAGATCATTAAAAAGGCCTGATTTGATATTAGTACACCGCAACGAAAATGTCGTCGTCGTTGAATTAACATGTGGATTCATAACAAAAGTAAAGGAGAACAGTGAAAGAAAACAAACCAGCTATAATGAATCGCTTCAAGACTTGCATGCCAGATACAAAATCACTACTTTCGTCAATCTGAGTATGAGCGCCCTTGGACTAATCGGTAAAAACGATTCTGGACAAAATCTACTAAATACATTAACAAGTATTGGAGTTCCAAAAGTAAATGCAACAAACGTAATTAGAACAGCAATCAATATTTGTATTCGATCAACATACTATCTTTTTTGCAAGAAGGACAAAGACTGGCTAGATCCAGATCTCCTAGTATTTTAAAGGACTTGTCGATATGATGTAAGGTTGTGGACTTTAACAGCGGTAAAATGTATTTTGTCATGCCCATTTTGGAGAGTGGCATATACAAAATTTTTATCTTGTATAAAGTATTTTATGTAACTTGTTACTTTTAGGGATGACATGTTTTCATTATCATTATTATTATCATCATTATTACTTTATTAAAGAATTTATCTTTGATCTTCTGTTTGAAACTGTCGATGCTCTTTGCAGATTTCAGTTCTGATGGTAGATTATTCCATATTTTAGGTCCGAGATATGAGAGGCACTTTTGCCCTATGTTACTCTTTCGGAAAGGTTGACTCAATTTGTTTGTGTATCTTCGAGTTATGCACTGGCAAGAACATCTCAGACATTTAGGATGGGGCTGAATTTTCAAAAAATTTTAAAACCGTTGCAGTTGTACGTTTTTCAAATCTCTCTTTCGTGGGGAGCCAATTTATATGTTTGAACTCTTTGATTCCTGCATGTTCTCTCTTCTTCAGATTCAAACAAAGCCTGATCCATTTATTGTGAGCAGTCTGAATTTATTTGGTTAATCTTTTATTTAATAATGGAAACCAAGCGCTGCTTGCATAGTCGAAACGGGGCTGAATTCGAGCATCTACTAGCAATCTGTGAAGGGAGAAGTCTAGCAAATGCTGCTTTCTGAAAGAAAACTGAGCGTGCCGTTGATATTACCGAGGATCCAAGTGGCCATTGACTTGCCAGACAGATTCTCATCGAGAATACAGCCTACTTACGTGACGGAAGTGTGCTGTTTAATCTTGATGTCACCTCTTCTGATGTCCAGTTTTTTTCTGTTGATATGTTTATTCCTTCCTACCAAAAAGTATTGATTTTGTTTGGTCTTCTCCCAACTGAATGCTTAGTTTGTCATCAAAGAACCAGCCGCAAAGAGAATTGAATTCGTTCTATTTCATTGACGTTATTGTCTCCAAATACGAGACGGGAGTCATCTGCTTACAATTTTAAGTCACAGTCCACAGCCTGTGGCATGTCAGTTACATATAAGAGAAAAATGAGTAGGCCTAGAATAGAGCCTTGTGGAACACCACACGGTAATTCACCAGGTGATGAAGAATCTTTTCCTGTGTTTACAAAGAAAGTTTGATTTGTTAGGTATGATCGAAACCAAAATATGACTGAGTCAGCAGAGCCAAGGTGCTTCATTTTTTCGAGTAAAATTTCATGGTCGATTGTGTCAACTGATGTTTGTAGATCTATTGATTCTTAATGCTTGACCGTAAACATACTATTTTGATATATTAAACATACTATTTGATATAGATATTCAACATACTATAATGATGCCTGCCCGTAAACATACTGCTTTCAAATCCCTGTACGATTTTGTCACTTAGTTAAGATAAATATGTGTCAGATAAACATGTGTCAATCATCAAACTATTTTTTTATTTTTCTCGTTTTCTTATGAGCACTATCAATATAGGTAAATTCACTCCTCTTGGCTACAACCTTTACGTGGTGAGGATATTGCGTGTCTCTATGACCCTTAGAGCTATGCTGGCGGGAGCTTAAGCTCCTGGTAGGGCCTACCAGGCCAGGCGGGTCAAAGGGTAGAAGCCAGACAAAAAGTAGCCACCCGCGTATAGCATATTATGAATAGAAAAAAAGGAACCACATACCGCATCGTCCGTCGCGCGAGTCAACAAGGGACGCGACTCCCAGTGGTGAGCCAGGCTGGGATCGATAAATATGCTACTGGCAGTGACGGTTTGTCCCCGTCCTCCATAACAACTGATAACAAGAACTTAACGGATAGTGGTAGAAAGGAAAATAGCAAAATGATAAAGGCAATCAACAGCAAACATTTCGAAAAGGACAACGAAAAAAAATTTATAAATGGTATATGAGTAGCAACTATTAATGTAAGAACCCTACAGAATGATTTCAAGCTAGCCACCGTAATCAAAGAAACCAGTAAACTAGGGATTGACATTTTAGCGCTGGGTTAGCGCCATAAGAAGTACGACAAGTAGGCTTTGGATATGCGATATTTGATGACGATTCGATCAAAGGATGGCAGTTTATATGGAATGGTTATAAACGAGGAGCCGAACACGGTGTTGGGATACTGTTAGCCCCTCATGTAGCAATGAATGAGTATCAAGAGCATCTAACAGCTAGGATAGTCTCCGCAACAATTACCGTAAAGGGCATGCGACTACAATCTTGGTCAAAATTCTTTGGACAAGTCACAAGATTGCACTATTTCAGTCTTTGATTCAGTGCCCCCCGCTCCCCCCCGTTTCAATGTTGGTTGAATCAAACGCCATTCGACCATCCCAACATTAAATTAGGGGGGAAGGGGGATGAGAAGATTCTAAACGTATGTTTTCACCTCGATATTTCAGGAAACATGACGAAAACACAGAAATTTGCCCGTGTAGCAATTTATTTTGACCAGGATTGTCGCAATACTTAATGTATATTCCCCAACAAATACAGCCGCAGACACAGTGAAGTTAGCATTTTATAACAGTCTCAGCAAAGCAAAAAAAGGAACTTGATAAGAAACCAAAGTACAAAAGTGTTACATTTGGTGATTTCAATGCGATAATATCGTCACAAAGAAAGAAATCTGGGGCATGGGAACCGATCTTAGGTCATAATAACTCCGACAGAATCGAAACTAATGATAATGGTGAACGAATGCTGGCTTGGTGTTTACAGAATAATATGAAGATAATGAACACAATATTCAGAAGTAAAAGAATCCACCGTGAAACTTGGAGACGTGCTGCATCTGGCAAATGGAAAAGAATAGATTACATCTGCACAACACCATAGGTTGCAAAATTTGTCACACACTGTCGTGTATTTACTGATACATCAAAAATATTTGAGACCGACCACAGGTTACTGACAATGAAATCCAGTTCCACAATTCGAGAAGACAATTGCTCCAACAGCTTAGTAGAAGGTAATCACATGGCCTGAAGCCAAGAGCAGATCTTGGTGCTCTACGAGACAGGAAAGATATCCAGAATAAACTAACTGAAGAGCTAAACAAAGAATTTGAGACCATTGATGAAAGAATAGTCAGCAATATCAATGAATTAAATGATATGATTACAACAACTGTAAAGAAATGTGTAGAGAGAGTGTGCCCTAAGATTGATCCAGTCAGAAAACGCCAGCCATGAGAAGATGAGACTTTGAATCAGCAAATGAAAGATCTAAAGAAATGTCATGCTCGTAAAGAAGGGGGGAAATTGCAAAAATCAATCAAAGGAAGAAGAATGAAACTAAAAAGTAACTACTACAAGCAATTAGCAGATAACATCAAGACTGCTGCTGAGGCTAGGGATGTAGAAAAAGAATTTCCTATGGCAAAGAAGTATACAACATTTAAGACAAGTAACAAGTTATCCATATACAATGAAAAGCTCAAGACCCATTTCAAAAGCCATTTTGCAGCCCGTGATTTGCCCCTCCCACCGGAGCTGGAAAAGTCTGAGAAGTTCCCATTCCTCCAAGATGTAATAATAAAAATCAACGAAGATATTCCGAATGAAGAAGAGGTAAAAAATATTTTGAAGAGCTTCAAAAACAACAAAAGTTCAGGTACTGACAAATTAAAAACTAAAGGGTTGAAATATAACGAAAGCAAGCAGTTAATATTAGCTATCCTAACGTTATTAACAATGATCTGGACATTAGTCAAGGTCCCAATAATGTGGATGCTTGCAAATATCACTTGTCTGTACAAGAAAGGCCTCAGGAGTGTTGCAGCAAACTATCGTGGATTATCTATTGGTGCTAATATGAGTAGAATTCTTGCAAAAATTATTACTAACAGACTAAAACAAGCTTATGAAACACACACTAGTAATACACAATGTGGATTTAGGCAAAATCGATCAACAGCTGATGGAATTTTAATAGTAAAGTCAATTATTGAAAAGTATGGACAACAAATTATTGCAGTTTATGTTGATCTAACAAAGCACCTAATTGCAATTCTACAAAAAATGTATGAAGGAAGGATTGTATCAATTGCCGGAATGAAGTCAAACTTTGATGTGCTGATTGGATGCAGACAAGGTGGACAGGAGTCGCCATGTTTATTCACCTATTATTTGGTTATGTTCTAAGAATAGCAGCAACTGAAATTGATAAAGAATTTCCAGAAGGATGGGGCATAGAGTTTGAATATAATATATCTCACTTGTGTTCGAATAGAGAGCAGCGGAAAAATGGAAAATTACATGGATGTAGAAGTCATAAGATGGATCTTATATGCTGATGATGTTGTCCTATTTTGTAAGACAGTGCACGAAGCAGAACGCCTTCTAGATATCATCAACGATACTTGCCTGCGTTTTGGCCTGACGATATCATTCAAAAAGACAAAGACTCAAGAACTGGCAGAGAAGGAAACTCTTATCAGTGTTGGAGAAAATGAAATTGCAAATGTACGGGAATTTGTATATTTAGGAAATGTGATAAAAAATGTTGATAAAGAATGTGTTACTGACCACCAAATAGCAAAGGCAACGGCAAAGTTTAATGAACTTCGTAAAGTACTTACGGACATTAACCTTAACATGACTACAAGGAGGAAGTTGTTAGAGGCATGTGTAAGATCACGGCTTACATACAGAATACAGGCGTGGCCTCCTAGAGAAGAGAAAACTCGAAAACTGGAAGTGTTCTGGATAGGATGCCTTAGAAGTATGGTTAAGGGTGCTTGGAAACGTAAGAATGTCGATGAAGGTGAACACAGCTCTCAATATACAAATCAAGAAGTACACGATATATTTCAAACAGTTCCCCTGCGAGAGTTCATACATGTAAAATATTTAAGATACATCGCACATGTATGTAGACACGAGAACAGTTCCATCACAAAAAAACCGTTATTTGATCGTTGTTTTCGGCAATTTTTCAGTCATTTTGCAACTGTATGGTTTTTGTTAAGTTAAATTTACCGATACTTCTAGTGGTGGCATCAAGAAAGATCGCAAAATTACATTGTGACTTTTGGCTTTTAACTGGGATTTGCATCATTTAATTCTGTGCAGTGCTGATGGTGCTATGAATTTTCAAAAGTGGGAACTTTTTTCTGGCTCACCCGGTACTTTTCACCGAATTTGTCTCGAGTCGGGTGTTACCTGGAAAGAAAAATTCTTGAGCCAGGTAAAAACTTTTTTCTGGGGCACACCCTAGCTTGGGTACGTGATTCTCAGCTTTTCGCATCGAACTGGCTGATGTTTAAGGGTTCAAACGGAGACTTTTGACCACAGGAAGGCCAGACAGTTGTCTGAACAATAATAAGTTTGAAATCTTAAAAATCGTAATTGTATGATGCCTTTGTGTGTTGTTTGTTGCACCTCTCCACAGCTGTCTTGTGTTTAATAGACTTCTGCATTGCATTGCATAATAGACCTTTTAGCTATTCTGAAAAAGAATCTCAATCGAACGATACTTTGCCACATTTCGTAGAATTTTCGAATGTGCACAATGGTGATAGAAGTTTTAACGCCACTCGATCGAATCTCACGTACAAAAATGTATAAAGATAACGCTCGATCCAGGCTCTTTTGCTGAATATCTAAAAGGTCCATTATTCGAATGCGAGAGTTCGATACGATGCAACTTGCTGGTATTCAAATTTAGTTTACTAGTCAACTAGATTAGAATACCAGCAAGTTACATCGTATCGAACTCTCGCATTCGAACAATTATGCAGTGCAATGCTGAAGTCAATGAAACACAACACAGCTGTGGAGAGGTGCAACAGGTAACACAAAGGTATCATACAATTAATGATTTTAAGGTTGTAAACTTATTATTGTTCAGTTAACTGCCGGGGGTTCCTGTCTCATGACCAGACAGCTTCAATACGGGGAATATTGTAGGCCAAGTCCTGCGCGACCAATAAGATCACTACTTTTTAATACTGTCAACCCACGCGCCTATTCTCAACGTTTGATTGGCTGATTAGTTCAAAGTAAGAACTTTCGAAGCGAAGCCACATTCGAAGTGATGTTCGAAGCGACGTTCGAGTTTCTTTCAACGCACGAAGGGTAGAAAACGTTCAATGTTTCTTCCGATTTGTCTTCAGATCTTAGTCCCTGTTCAGAATCCATTTGGTTGTGAGTTCTTGTTTGTGTGAAAAGAAAAACATTAGATTACACACGTTGAACGAATAGAAGGAATCACGTCTGATTTCCCTAAAAAGTTGTACTTTTGCATTGTTCGTGTGTAAGAAGTTTCTTTACGATTTGATCAGATGTTTTTATGGTCATTTTTCAGGAATTTTGAAAACAAGGAAATTTCATAAAATCAAATTTACCTATACTTTCAGTATTCATAAAAACACAAGAAAAATCACCAAAAAAACCTTGGTCTTTTATCCATCAAGCAGAATTCGATTGATTCGAATCGAACTAGTCCTCTAGGTGCTAGAAATTTTCAAATCTTGTTTGCCAAGGACTCGAAAATCTTTAGAATTTTTGTAAAAATCTATTTTGTATAACCCTTGAGAGATTGCATGCCTGCCCTCTATAAATGAGAGCTTCCTTACGATCTGCTCGATTGTTTTAGGGCTCTTTCCGCACATTTCGTAATCTACAAATTTTCGTAGAGTCTCAAAGTTACCTATCTTTTCGTTGATCACAGAAATGAGAGAAAATTCACAAAGAGTACCTAATTCCTTCTACATCCATTCAGTGACCTAGGAAGTACGATTTAAATGCACCCTGTATTTCTGGTTAGTCATCCCGAATTGCTTTGCAGCACAACAGACGCCCGTGCAACAAGAAAAGAAAACTTTCAAAAAACTTTTTTTTCCTCAGCCAATAATTGAAGAAAACCATGATGGGTAGAGTACAATCGCCCTGAACCGCCACCCTTCCGCATTCTCCAAGTTTTTAGACCTGCTTATAAACTTACAGAAATAATCAAATCTTGGACTAATAAATAAAAATAAAGTGTTAAAAATGGATCGCTGACGCATTATTCCTGTCTTGCATTCGCATTAGCTTGTTTTCCGTAATTTACTCTTATTCTGAGAAGAGCTTTTCCGAAGCACTTGAAATTTTATGTAAAATGAACAGTTTTGTGGGAAATTCAGTTTAACTATGAAATGAAGGAGGATGCAAGCGACGACAATCATTGTGTTAAACTTCACGTTTATAGACATTCCATGTTATTTTGACAAATCCAGTTGTTAAGATAGATCCAGTTAGTAAGACATTTCCAGTTGTTTAGACATTTCAATTGAGATGTAAACATTTAGTTAATTAGACGTAAACATGTTTTATGCGAGCGTTTCGAACCAACTAGGTTCATCTTCAACGAATCTAAATAGTAATAAGTGACAATTTATACCAATAGACAAGCAATCTAAAAAAGCGAGGTTATGTCAAATGTTCGTTCATTTGACATTGTTAGGACCATTGTTGTTTCTGGTTTATACATTGCCATTAGGAGATATTATGCGCAAGAAAGGGCTACAATTTCACATTTATGCTGATGATACACAAATTTACATTTCATTCACACAACTAATATTGACTGCATAAGTTTCTATATATCAAGAATTGAAGAGTGTATCAAGGATATTGAAGCGTGGATGATGATAAACAGGCTTAAGCTGAAAAAACTGAAATGCTGATCATTGGTACCAACAAACAATGCAGGAAACTGTCAAACATATCCATCACTGTTGAGCATGGTGAAAATTCGTCTCAGAAACCGCTGACCGCGCAAATTCATCAGTCTCACAGCTTGGTTTCAAATTTCGCGAGGCAGCGGGCCTAAATGGATTGGAATAATAATAATAATAATAATAATAATAATAATAATAATAATAATAATAATAATAATAATAATAATAATAATAATAATAATAATAATAATAATAATAATAATAATAATAATAATAATAAACTTCTTATTTACAGTTGGTATAAAACTAATAATAGCTCATACTCTTAAGAAGAGTGAGCTAATAAAAACCAACTATTTAACCTAAATACAGCAAAATCATAATATTTACAATAGGCAGCATAATTTACAATTGCATCCTTCCCCAGCCCATATTTTGATTTTTTTGCAAAAGGAAGCGACCGTTTCGCTGCTCTTTATCACATCTGGTATGCTGTTCCAGAGTATGCTACCCCTAAAACATATGGACTTCATGCCAAATGCCACGGTGGATGTGCTTGGAAGTAAAACAGTGTCCTTTATTCTGAGATTATATCTTATCTCTCTTCTCTGGAATAGTTCAGACAAAAATAGAGGGTTCTAATGATTTAATGTTTTGTAGATCTCTACCATTAGTCTTTGTAAATTCTGAACATGGACAGTTGGACAGCGGCCTTCGCATTCCAGCGTGAGCACGTGCGCACGCGCATAAATCGATATATGAAATCAAATGTTGGAAAGGTTGGACAAGATGGAGAAATCACGATCGACCAAATTTTCTCAATAAAATCATTATTTGAAGACTTCTTGTGGTCATGGAATAATGGCCTAATTCACATGCAACTTCCGATTGGCAAAAGAGTAAATTCCTCAAAAACTACACCGTGCCACATCAAGATCTTTCCAGGAGTTCTTCCCAAGGATGTCAGAAACATCGCCTATCAGGTGGGTTTTTCACTGTTTTTTGCGTTGGAAAGTTATTTCAGGTTTTGTGGACACTACTCTAGGACCATGTTAGCCAAGTAGCAGAGGGAGCCTTTCCTGCCATATCTTTTTTTCATCGAAATATTCCATTTTTCATTTCATTTCATTTCATTTTAACCTTTTTATCCATGGTAATCCACTCAGATACACTGTTTTACAGGGAGCCATGCAAATACAAAACCTAATAATAACTAAAATATTCAACCCTATTTACAATAATCTCAGTCAAAAAAAAAAGGAAAGGAAAACGAGATGAGTCATAGTTTGCTGGAAGCCTGGCATTTGTTTGTGTTGATAGAACTGTTTCTTGACGTAAAATATCCAAAAGCTTATGTTCGTAAGTGGTCGACAAGGTAGGTAAATTGTTATTTGTCAAAGTGCAGTCTAAAATGGTTCAACACTCGTCAGCTGAAATCGCCAATTTTCAGGTGTTTATTACTCCAAATCGGCACCGTGCCACATCACCAAACTTTGCTAATGCACTTACAAGAGCTTCAACAACAGTGTGGCAGTGTCGGTATGTCCACTGTTTTTTGCGTTCAACGTCAATATTCGTCTTTTTGAGGGAAGGTTTTGTTTACATTGACAACGATTTGGGGAAGGAAAAGCTTTGTCCTTGAACAATCACAGACAGGGCAAGAACCACGTGTCATGTGTCACAAGAAGCAAATACTTCAGCCCTGATATATCGACAGCTGAGGGAGTTTCACACTTAAAAAGTCATAAGATTTGCAAATATTTACTTTAGAGCTTTGTCTGACAGAGAATGCAAGGAGTAACAAATTAATGAATTAAAGGTCAGACATTTAGCCAATTCCTCTTTGATGTTACAGTTTTGTGCCCACAGTACGAGAACCGCCTATGCATCTGCTGAACATGTTATTTCCTATTGTTTTGCCTTGTGCAACTATTGGTATCCATTTCAAGGTATTAATCTGAAATATAGTGCCAAGTGTTTGTTTTTGTCTTGCAGATATGTGCACCTTCAATGCATACCTACAAATACAAATGAGATTTCACTTGCACTGGTTCAAAATATTCTTGGCCCATCCAACTTCACTAGCTCATTGGAATGTACAGCAGATGTAACCATTGCAAAGACAAGGTTTCAGAGCTGTAGGAAGCATTTTAAATGTGAGGACATGGCACCACAGGAAGTTGTATAGCCCCACCCCCCAATGATAAAAAGGCCTTCCTCTGTAGCCTCCCTTGTGATTGTGAAGCTATGACATAATGCTTTAAGAGAGAGATCAAAAGCGAGGGGGTGGGGTTATACAACTTCCTGGGATCCCAGTGATGACACTCCAAGGGAATTTTTCATTAAGGTGAAGGGGCACTTCTTAAAAAGGGCATGATTATGAATATTGTAAAATCTTAGATGGGACATGTGCCCCCCCCCAGTGCTCCATGGTTCCTACATTTCTGAGAAGCTGGGAAGAAAGAACATTTCAGGAACATTTTCACAACATTTGCAGAACTATCCAGTATTAGTGCAGGATATTTTGTTATGCTAGTTAAGTATTTTTAAGTTCTGAAATGTGTTTTCAAGTTTCGTTCACTGAATTTGTCTGTTTTTATTTGTAGATTTACCTGTCTGTTTTTATATGTTCAAAGTTAATTCTGTTAATGGAAAAGAGATATTCTAGAATGATGCAGGGCCACCATGAAAGAGTGTTTGGCCAACATGAACAAACTGACCATATTTCTCAAGCTGTATTCAACAATAATATTATTAATCCTAAAAGGAAAATACACCTTAAATTTCAAGGGCAAGAACTTTTGTTGCAAATTCAAAAATCTTTCCACCATCAGGTCTCTGTTAATGCTTTTGGTTCCACTTAGTTCATTCACATCACGAATAGAGCAAGCAGACTGAGCAAAGTTGTCTTTATTTTGAAACCATTTTATGAGGAGTTCAGTCATATTTCAAATGAGACTAAAGGCACTCCTAGGGAATCAAGAAACTTTAGTAGACTTGATCACAATGGGCAATTTTGGGAGTTAGGGTATCTTTTAGTTTTCTTCTGGCATTGAACAGTGTTTCAGCGCAGTTTAGATTAAAGTGCTAATGCAACGAAATTTTCGAATCTCTTTTTTTTGGCCTAATGTAACGCATCTTTATGCACTGATTATCATCCTGAAAACCGATTTAAAATCGGATGCGTGAATGTTTTTTTATTGCAAGCCAAAGTTCGAGATTTTGGCAGATCGCGTGCGAATTTTCCTTGCAAGCCGATGACGTAGGAAGTAGAACGCCAATTTGAATAGAACAAAGGCGCGCGCTATCTTTTACTTTCACATCACTACAAATTCGCATGGAGAAAGGCCGAGGGCAGGAGAGTTCGCAGTGAGGAAAGGGCTGTGTTGCTAGTGTCAGCCCTAACTTGATAACTAATGGAAATAGCCAGTACACCGATGGCGTACCAATTCATTCATTTTTCGAAGCAGAAAAAGATAAGGAAAGACAGACAGGTGAGCGCCGATTTAGGCCACTTAGGCCAATCATGTCTTTGTTGTTCTTCAAACCTCAGATTGATGTCGTCGTAGAATGGTCGCATGACATCCACGAATTTCTCAGTTTCGATAACAACTTAACAGAATATCGTGTCACCCTTTTACGTCCTGTAGAGAATTAGTAATACCTGGATGACAACACAAAACTGACGAAGATTCACATGAAGCTTACAGAAGGCTTACGAAAGTTCCAAAGTTCGGACTGGTGATTGCGAAGGTTTCCAGTTATATAAAGCTACATAGGATCATCCAACTCCATATTCTGTTACCCCAAAATAAAATGTAATGACACCCCTTTTCTGTCGTGACATCTATTTGAAATATCTCCTGCTTCCTCAAGCTAGATAATCTTGGTATCAAAATAAAAGTTTTTTTTAGCGAAACATTGTTTTTCTTTGCCTTACTGACTATGTTATTGGTTTCACATTTATCTACTTTGTCCACAGAAAGTGAACAAGAATGCTGTAAGCAAGGTACAGTGGAACAGACTGGATTAAGTACCAATACAAGGAGGGAAAGGGCTGAATACCACTGCCATGCACAGCCAAAAAAGAGGCACAAACATTGAAAAATAACTGTTTATTGCAGACCACTGACAGTTGCTATAATTGACAAATACCTTCATTTCAATATTTACAGTATAAGCTAAAAACATTGAAAACAATTGAAAATACTCAATGCTTTTGAACATTTATGGATATTTTGAGAGCAAATGTTTTGGACAAAATGCTAGTTTACTCAAATTGGAGGAGAAATCAAAACTCAACCACTCATTTTGCATAACTTTTATAGGACTCTCATTTTCATGTTTTGATGCACGCTCAAATTTCTGGCAAGGCTGTTCATTGAAAAGAAGTCTGGTGAAAACATTTACTCTCAAATATTGTAATGTTTACGGTTTTAATCAGCATTTGCATAGCCAGTATCAAGTACTATGGGGAACTATGTCCTTATCTGGTGGTATTTGCAGGCTGGCAGTCATTGTCTGTTGTCCCAACCAGTGTAGCCAGAGAACCAACAAACCAGTCATCTGTTGACGATTCCGCTCCACAGTTCCTGGACAAAGAAAGTGTATCGAAAAATAGAAGTCAGTATTTCCAGATCCATGGCTAAGGCAAATCCATTTTATTCACTTTACACAGCAGGATGGTTGTCATATGGCAAGTGACCAAATGGATGCAAATTAGATGTTTCAGAGTTGTCTCAGATGCCCATTGCCCACATTGCACACATTGCACTTTGCATGTTGTAAAATGGCTAATCTTGGCGCAGAAAAAGTTATATCAACTTATTGTGTGGTTCTTCTAAGTGAAGTTGACTTTGTGTTTTCCAAGTGAAATTGAATTTGTCTTTGAATTGCTGGTTCAGGCCAGTGGTATACACTGCCAGATATTATTGGGGGAAAGCTATTGTTTCAATTGAAAGTATTGTTTGCATTGTTTTAAAAAAGGTCTTTGTTCTAGCCAATGTTGGAGTTATTGCACCCTGTGACCCTCCCCCGCTTTTCCCCAAAGTGTCCAACAATGGTTAAGGCTTATCAGCTGTGTAATGCTCTAAGCTGAGACATGGTCAGCTATTGTAAACAAAATAACAAAGTGTGTATTCAAACAAATTTGATTTTCTCTGAGATTTTGGACTTGAAAGAGCAAAGATCATAAAGAATTCGTTGCAAACAGTTGTCTTGCTCATTTCTGCATTGTCCTGCTTTTTTGCTGGGGTACACTCACGCTTGCAAGTCATTTGATGTAGGTCCAACCATTTGTAGGACTGTTTATCAATGCATTGTAATCTTGATGCGGAGTAATGTAATTTATTTGATCTATAGTGCCATAAAACATTGCCTTTCATTGTGCAGGGAACATCCCTGCAGCATCTGTACCTGTGTGAAACAACCAACAGTTCATCCTTGTTCTGCAGAGAAAAGCACCTTTATCAATTTGTATTTTTGGAAAAGTTTTCATATTTTTAGTGAAAAGAAGGAAGAACGAGATATGAAAATACGAGTGAACCATTGTACAAATTCGATTTGCCTTGCAAAAATTGCACAAATCGCGCATGAATGTTTCGTACAAAGCAATGTTCATTCGGGATGAATGATTCAGTCACTTTTTGCGCCCCGACAATAATCGGTAGGCCTTCTCCATGGTCGACAGGGCCTACACAGGCTATTTAAGATTTTAGGCCCTAATTGTGACTGAATCACTCAGGAATGAATTCACCAAAACCTTCCTATTCAACTAAGATCACGTACCAGTCATTAGCAGCGACTTTCTTCCCAAATGTGGCTTCCAATTCTTGACGAGGAATACCTCCCTCGGACATCATGCTCATGCTTGACCTCATTGGCCTAGCCGTCCTCTTCATAAGGCGCGTGAGCTTGTAGCTCACAGCACAATGATCTTCATCACTTGATGCGGCAAACTCTCATCGCTGCTGTATTCGCTGACATCTTATGTCGATTTGGTAAAATTGACATTAAAATGAATCTGCTTTCGAGAAACAGCCAGAGACTGCCACCGGAGTGGGCTTTGTTGTTGTTGCACAATGCAGGTGATGAATTCAATGCGTTCTACTTGTTGCGTCACTCCCGATATGAAAAATTCGCCCTGACCTCGTTACTTTAGCGGGCTATTTTAAGACGATTTAATGTTTTCCTTTTGCCTATCTTTATACCATATTGCTCAGCAAAGATTGCACTTACTTTTGAAGCCAAAAAATGAGGTTCGAAAATTTCGTTGCATTAACACTTTAATTGGTAGACCCTTGATTGCAAAAGTAAACAAAAGCACCGTGGGACTTGGGTAGTAAGTCTGGTACTGCTGCCTTTCCAGTATGACACTTTGCCTCTGCCGCTTTCCTCGATATATCAAGCTCGCAGAAAATTAAAGTCTCTACTTGAAACCGAGTGTGCGTGCGCATAAAAGACGAAAAATAGCTATGCTTCACTGTTGGAGGTAGTGTCATTGAAGCCAGTGAAAAAGCGAGGAATCTTGATGCTGTTTTCGACATGAATTTGACACTGAATTCACACGTGAGCGTAGTGTGCAAATCAGCTTGATATCATCTGCACAACATTAGCCTTGCTCGAAGATACCTCACCAAGGAGGCTGCAGAAAAAGCTATTCATGCCTTTGTCATATCAAGACTTGACTGCAACAATTCTCTTTTGTATGGATTACCATCATGCGAATTACAAAAGCTACAAAAGGTCCAAAATGCTGCGGCAAGAATATTAATGGGTGAAATCAAACGCTGTCACATAACACCGGTGTTGAAGCAACTGCATTGGTTGCCTATTACAAGTAGAATACAATACGAAATACTTATGTTAACTTTTAAATGTTTAAAGGATCTGGCACCAAAATATCTTAAAGAATCGTTGAAACTGCGTAAGGCTTTTCGTTGCACAAGATCTGCATGTGATGATCTGCTATTAGAAGTAGGGAAAACCAGTGCTGGTGATCGTGCCTTCGTAAATGTTGCCCCTTTACTTTGGAACAGACTCCCCTATTCGGTTAGAGCTTGTAGCACAGTTGAGACTTTTAAATCTCGTTTGAAGACCCATTTATTTGAACAGTATTTTTATTGAATGGATTGTTTAAGTTAGGCTTTTGAATGAAACATTGTAAACTTTTGTATTTTTAATCATACTTTTGATTAGTCTTAGTGTTTTTGATTGTAATGCGCCTATGAGCCCTAGGGATATATGGCACAATATAACTGCTTTTATTATTATCATTATTATTATTTCTCGATTCATTTTGTGATGCGAAATGTAATCTTGCAGTGCCAAAGATGAGAACTGCTTATGGCCAAAAATCATTTGCGTTTCGTGGAGCGAAAGCATGGAATAAACTCGACTCGGAAATGAAATTAGCCCCTTCGATTCAGTCATTCAAAACGAAACTTTGATTTGAGAATATTCTAGGAAAGCTGTTCTACATCGAAAGAGTCATCTTTATTTTTCTTTTTCTCGTTTTTATAGCCATGTAATTAGAAATTATTGGAAATAGGTTTATTTCTCATTAGCTTTTTATGTTTTTTTGCTGGAACAATTGGAAAGCAGTTGCTTAATCTATTTTGTTAACTGAATTGTATCCAAGGGTAAACATTTTTAAAATGAAAAAAATGGAAAAAATTTTATCCAGCAGTGTTTTTGTTTTTGGTTCATTTGCATCGTAAAATGCTGGCAAACGCCAGATAACTTGTCTCCAGCGTTTTTCAACATCTTTGAATGAAATATTCGAAAGGTCTGTGGAGTTGTCGACTTCCGTCTTCGTTCCGGGCATTTCTATTCCAAAGCGAGTCGATCAGCTAAAAATGGCCCGGACACACCATATCGCTTGAAAGAGATCTCGCGTTGTGAACAGTGATCTTCTTCCTTTTCCGCTGGATGCCTTTGTTAACAAAAACATATGTGGTAAGTAATATTTTGCTTCTAGGAACACATTCTTGACATTGGTGATCGTTTTCATGGAGCTTGCAGAGGACATTTCTAGGATAACGCAAAGCTGGCATTACGTATGAGATGTTAAAACTGGGGAGGAGCGAAAAGCAATGGCATTCCATCCGATCGAAATGCAATGAACGTTTGTTACATAGGGGATGTGACCCTTGCAATTAGCTTTTCTGACAGTATGGTGCAGTGTTCTCTCGAGATAGATGATTGCGGTAAGAAGAAGGGTGGTGGTTGAGGGCGATATAAGTTATTCAGGCCGATTTTTACCGTTGCTCTTTTGAGTTGTGGCGTTACTTCAAAAGTAAGAAGTTTAAGTTGAAGAAGTGAGACAGTAAGCACAAAAGGTGGCTGTTCAGGGTGATGGTACTCTATTTGTGTCTATCATTGTGGCTTAAATCAAAAGTGGCGAGGATGGATAAAATGCATTGATCAATTGAAAGGTTTCTTTCCTTGTTAGACAAATAAATGAACTATGTATATATTGACACTGTAAACTTCGTCATTACCAAAATAGCACTTGCATTTTATCAAATATGAATATGCTACTTGGAACTAAGGTGTCTTGCGTCGTTGCAGAAAAGAATCAATGCTGCAAATTGTTTGAATCAAATAGCATAAAAATAGTTTACAAGACTTGGAGAATGTGTAAAACATGAATGATGCTAATAGACTTGATCTTCTCAACAGTGTAAAAGCGATATTGTTGCCTCATGGTTTAATAGATCTTTCAAGTGAACAGTTGCTAAAAATCACCCTCTGTGGCCATGAACAGTGATCGTTTGATTGAAATGCGGAAATTCTCACAGCAACGCTAGAATATATACAGGCCTCCCAAGGTTTTGAATTAGTTGGTAATGAAACCTGTACGTTTCATTTTCATTTTCATTTTAAATTCTTTATACAGGGTAAAGTCTACAATAACAATTGATTTACAAACTGCCCTGTTAAAAACCTAATCACAATAGTTACATGAACAAATATATAAATAAATGGACCCTAAAAATACGCTAATGAAAAAGAAAATTAAGATTATAACGGAAACGGTTACATGCTGCCAAATTGGGGCCATAATAAGGACTGATTTTCATAATTTGTGCTTGAAAGACAAAAATGTGCTTGCTCGTTTTGCCTCGTTGCTAAGGTTGTTCCAAATACGTGCTCCTCTAAATTCGAAGCTTTTCTGTCCTGAAGACGTTTGAACAGAGGAATGCGTAGATCAGTATTGGAATTGCGTAGCATCCTACTTTTAGTATCAGACAGCCTATGAAATAGCCCTTTTAAGTAATCGGGAGCCTCATTGTGGAGAGCCTTGTGCTGGGACTCCTCACTGTCCCATGTTGCCAGTTCTGCAGACTATTGAAAAGTATATCATTCACAAATAACAACTGTCTTGGCGGCCATGACATTCATCAATCTATCAATTACGATCTTTCAAACTCAACACTCTCTTGATCAACAACTCTGACAACTACTGACAAACAACTGACTGAAACTGACAAGTCTCCAAACATTTAACGTAATGGCCAATTTTTGTAAGCATGATACAGCAAAAGTTAAAGAAATAAGTAATAATAAGATCGTCCGTTCCCACATAAAAATAGCCCTAAAATTGAAAAGTCCATTGCTATCTGGTATGCGTTAATGCCCATAATCTTCAAAAGCAGTAATTTCCTTGTTAGTAACCTTAGCTGCTAATTGAACAGGCGTGTCCACTAATAGGATAAATCTGTAACGACATTCTACGAAATACCCTTTTGCGGTTTCTATGGGAACGCGATGCCTAATGACAAATTCCGAGCACTCTCCCCCCCCCCCTTGACTCACTCTGAGTCAAGCATGGCACGTGTAAGTGCACGCGCATCCAAAGCTGCGACCCTGGGGATTCTGCGTACCAACTCATTTCTTCCACTTTCTTCCCCATCTGTCCTCACAACTTTTTCCTCTTTGCTCTCTTCCATACATCCTAGTCCTTCTTTCTTCTCATTTGTTACTTCCAACGGATACAACTTCTGTAACGGTCTATTCAAAATTTCTGGTTTACCCTTACAAATTACACGTAAAGTTGCTCCTCTTACCATTCCATCTCTACCTGTGATTAAACTTTCCACTCTTCCCATCTTCCACATGTTGCGTTTCACTCGGTCATCTGCAATTATCACAATATCTCCTTCATGGATCATAGCTGTTTCTCTTCCAGATGAGTTGTGTGTTTCTCTTAAATCACAAAGATATTCCTTTCGCCACCTGTTCCAAAAATGAGAAAGTTTTGTGGTCAAATAGGCAAACCTTTTGCTAAAAGAAGTATGTTCATCATCATCTAAATCATACTTGTGATCAAAGTTATCTGCAACTGGAGACAATCGTTTTCCAAATATCAAATGCGAAGGAGTCAAAACTTCAACATCACATTCATTGTAAATATATGTAATGGGTCTAGAGTTCAGAATGTTCTCTACTTCGACCAGAACCGTGTGCATCTCATCCATTGTTAGTCTAGCATTGCCTATAACCTTCCTTAATGAGCGCTTCACGAACCCAACCATCCGCTCAAAGACCCCGCCCATCCACGGACTACGCTCTAAGTTGAACTTCCAAGTGATTCTTTTTCTCTGCAACTCTTCTTGCACATCTGTATCCTTCCAAAATTTCTTCAGAATCTTCCTTGATGCCTTAAAGGTCTTCGCGTTATCAGTAACAATCAAACTAGGCGTACCTCTCCTCGTAAACATCTAATAAAAGTTGGCGTTGCTAAATTTTCCACAAGCTCAAGATGCAACGCTCTTGTGACACAACAAGAGAATAGTGCAATATACACTTTCCGCATAACACCCGAATCATCTTTCACATACAACGGTCCCGCAAAGTCAATACCTACCTTGCTGAAAGGATCAGACTGTTGCACTCTAAAATCAGGGAGTGGGGCCATTGGTGGTGGATTGTAAGACTTACCTTCATGCCTTTTACAAATGATACACTTGCCTATCAATTTCTTGACATACTGTCTTCCCTTGGTTATCCAGTACTTAGACCTTACCTCTGCTAGTGTCATTCTCAGCCCTCCATGATGCACCTTGCAGTGAAGATCATTAACAAGCAGTTCTGTAAATCTATGACCTTTCGGTAAAATAATTAGTTGCTTACCTTCAACCTGTAAGTCTGAATTACAAAGTCTTCCTCTGCACTTGAGAATACCTTCCTCATCAAAAATTCCTAACTGAGCACAAATCTTACCATAGTGTGGAGAACATTTCAACAGTTTCTGAGCATTCAAAATCCAGTATCTCTCTGCAGCAGTCATGTTTTCAGTGCTTAAAATTCCTAGTTCAAGTGGTTGTTTACTTACCTTGGCCTTCAAATTTGCAATGAACCTTTGTACATAAGCGGTTACTCGGATAAGCTTACCAAATGTACCAGACTTACCAATGTCTATCACAGGTGTCTCTAACTCAAGGTCTGCTGCTAAAAGGACATTTGTTGATTTCCTTTCACTTTCTGCTTCACTGGATATATCTGAATTCGAACTGTTAGGCCAAAATTCCCTTGACCTTACCAACCAATCTGGACCATTCCACCATAATTTACTCTCCTGCAATTTCTCACCTGCAACTCCACGTGAGCCTGAATCTGCAGGATTCTCGGTACCAGGACAATGTCTCCATTTCTCTTTTGAAGACAAAGTTAATATCTCATTGACCCTGTGTTGCACAAATTGTTTCCACTCATTTCTATTTTGGATCCAATAGAGCGCTGTTTTGCTATCTGACCAATAATACATTTCATCAATTTTCATCTGTGGAGATAAGGCATTACAAACCGTGTTCATCAAAACAGCAAGGATGCGAGCAGACATCAGCTCTAATCTGGGGATGGTCAATGGCTTCAAAGGAGCTACCCTGGTTTTCGAGCAAATAAGTCTGCTAAAAGTACCATTCTGAGTCTCGCAAACAAGATAAATCACAGCACAATAGCCCTTTTGGCTAGCATCACAAAACCTATGCAAAGAACGTTTAACGATCTCACCTTTCTGGTCTTCATACAAACACCTGGGTATTGTTATTGTACCTACTTCCTGGAGCTCCTTGATCCATAAATCCCATTTGACTCGCTGCTCTTCAGACAATTCCTCATCCCATCCAGGTTTTGTCAAGCACAGCTCCTGAAATAGAATTTTAGCTGTCACTGATATGGGAGAGACAATGCCTAAGGGGTCAAACAATTTAGCTAATGAGCTTAAAATTTCACGCTTGGTCACTTTCCTGTCTGATTCTATTTCTGTCATTTTTGTTAAGTCAAACTCAAAATTATCATTCTCTTGGTCCCAAGTAATTCCCAGTACTTTACTCTTCAAGTTTCCCTTGCACGTATCTCCCAAGGTACTTTTGGCGATCGACTGATCAACTTCATGGTCATTGCTGGTGCTTGCCTCTGTCATTTTCTCTTCTTTCTCAATCTTCTCTGCCAACTCTGTGCTGTTGGTTTTCCATTTTCGCAAGTGAAATCCACCTTCCTGCATTCTGTACTTGACTTCGTGGTATAGATCTAATGCGCTACTTACGTCTTCAGCTCCTGACGCCAAATCATCAACATAGAACTCTCTTCTTACCTTGTTGGCAAATTGTGGGTCTGTCTCCTTGTAACCTTCTAAATGATGCCTGATAACTGCATTTAAAAAGAAAGGCGACGAACGGACGCCAAACACAACCCTTTGGTAACGCAAGGTGACAAGTGATGGATTCTCTGTATTGATGCTGTCTACCCACAAAAAACGTAAACTATCTCGATCACATGGGTGTATACCTACGTTGAGAAAAGCTCTCTCAATGTCAGCAACAAGGGCTACTTTCTGCTCTCTGAAACGAATAAGAAGATCAAACAACAATGGTGTCAAGGACGGACCAGTGTGTAAACAATCATTCAAAGAAGTATCATTGGACCTTTCCTTGCAAGAAGCATCAAAGACGATGCGTACTTTGGTTGTTTCTGCATCACGACGAATAACTGGTAGATGCGGCAAATAGTGAAGCTTCTCAGCTTCCGTGCTTTCCAAATCAACAACCTTCTCAATGATACCCAGTTGAAGTTGCTCATTTATGATTCGATCATATTCTTCCAGTACCTCAGGCTCCTTCTTTAACTTGGAAAGTTGACTTTTAAGTCTAGACACTGCAATGGAATAATTATCAGGTAAGGGCTTATGTCCTATCTTCCATGGCAGCTTGGTAGAATATCGCTCACCATCAAATTCAATGCTGTCTATGGTATCAGTGTGTACCTCATCTTGTTCTCTGATACCTATACTATCAAGATCCCACAACTTATGCACATCATTGTCTAATTTCACTTTCTCTGCAACAGAAAGATTACAAGTTGCATTCAATGTACAATTCACAGTAGTATCAGATGTAATATCAAGTCTCTCACCTTTGATTGGACCAGACAGAACCCAGCCGAGTTTTGTTTTAACAGCCACTGGCTCATCTTGTCTCACTCTTCTGGTTTCTCCATCCTGGAATCTCCACAAAAAATCACTGCCAACAAGCACATGAATCTCCAATGATTCTTCGTTTGGTGTAACATCAGCAAACCATATGTCTTTCAAATGCTCGTAGTTGTTCTTCACAATTTCTAAATGTTGATTTGTGATTTCTGAAATGGAATCTACAACAAGAGCATCAAATTTTATGCTACACCCCCCACCCTTGGGCATAAGGGTCAACTCCATAACATCCCTTTTACTAACTTCTGGCTCTTTACTACCAAATGTACGCAATCCTAACAATTCTTGCTTAAAGGGTGTTACTTCAGCCATTTGAACCACATTCGAAGTAACAAATGATTTGCTACTTCCGCTGTCAAAAAGAACTCTCACCTGGACATTCTTCCTTCCCTTCAGGACACCCTGGGCGGTTTGCAGGGCCACCCTCCCCCCACATCCAACATTCTCTATGCAAGAATGCGCATTAACACTCTCAACTGGAGGGGCAGTGGGTTTGGGGTCCTTAGACGCACTTACGCTGCTGGACTTATCCTTATCACATAAAGAAACATGGTGTTTACCATTACATTTCAAGCAAAGAACCCGAGATCTACATTTAAAGGCACGGTGACCTTTAATCAAGCACACAAAACAACGACCAAATTTCTTAACCAAGTTCTTACGTTCCTCAGTGTCAGTTACTTTTTCACAAGCAGTCTCTTCGTGTGCTTCAAGGTAAAATGCACATTTGTGCTCTCTCGTCTCGCTGTGTAAAGCCGTTGCTGTCTTCGTTTGGTTTCCTGAGTTGCTCTGCTTCCATCCTCCTGCATTCGATGTTGTTGGCCTAGGAGCTCCATCTGATTTGCCATCACCAGATCCAAAACTTCGAAAAATCGGCGTATGCATCTCACGGATTTCCAGTTCCTTTCGAAATGCATCAACAAACTCTGCCATATCCCATTCTGATCGCTTTTCTGTAGCTCGAATCATGCTGAGACGAAAATTTGGTGGCAGTTTCTCCATCAAAATTGGAACAATTATGCAGGAATATGACGCCATGTCTACGCCAAGTGCTTCTGAACCGCGAAAATTGGCCTCGGTCTGGTCATAAAATCCTCTCAATCGTGTCATGTCCCTCTCGTTGAAAACAGGACGCAAGTTTGCGAGTTCATTCAAATGTGCTTGTTTTATGACTGTGGGTTTTGCAAATCTTTCCTTTAACAAATTCAATGCATCTTCATAATTTCGCTCTGTCAATGAATATCCAGCTATGACTGCTCTTGCAGGCTCCTCCAATAAGTGGCGAAGATAAGCAAATTTGTCGACAGTCGATAATTCTTCATTTTCGTCAACTGAGCTTTTGAACGAGTCCCAAAACTCTTGCCAATCATATGCTTTGCCACTAAATTTCTTTATTTCCAATTTTGGAAGCTTCGCTCTTACTCTCCTCGTCATTCATGTTGCTGTTGAGCTCAATGATTCGAAAGAACCGTTTCTTTCTATAAGAGGTCTTCCTTCTGGTACTTGCGGTGGTGGTTTCTGTGACAAAATGTCATCAAGTCGTGTCAATCCTGCCAATATTCTTCCTTTGAATTCGCTCGCAATTCCGATCTCTCTCACACAGGCAGTCGCATCATCCGTCTCCACTTCACCAACAAGTTCTAAAATTTCCTTATCTAAAATTTCCAGTTTCCTCAATTTTTCCTTTAACTGGGTCCTTGTGACTTTGCTTGCAGCTTGATTGTCTTTTCCGTCTTCGATCTGTGCCAAGAGTTGTTGCACATATTGCCGATGCCCCTCTCTTATTCGAACTTTCTTCCGCAGGACATCATTCGTTGGGTCATTCACTTCGTCTCCCGCCATTTTCTTCAAAATATCACAACAATCTGAAAAATATAACTTTCCAACATCCGCATAGCTCGGTGGACCAGTTTGTTGGGACTCCTCACTCATAGAAATAGAAGGACTAGAATGCGCGGTCTATTGTTTCGCTTTTGTTTGGAGCGTAATGCGCATGGGGAGCAAAGATGGTAGCAACAAGTTGGCAAAAGATTTGTGTGAACAAACGACCCGCAGTGGGAAGACGTCGACTGGTCTGCCGTTTTGGTGCTCCTAGCTTGCTGAAAGGCAAGAACATATCGAGAACAAGTCATTTTAAAGTAAGTAGTGCCATGAATATTTGATAATCATCATTTATTAGCCATTTGTAGTGTTTTTAGTCATTAAGATCAACCCTAGAACGAAAGCAGCGTAGGCCGATTTTGGTCTGGTCAACTCTCTGAAAGTAATTTTGACGTGTTTTAAAGGCCAAAGGCCTGCCAATACTTATTATTTTATCACATAAAACGTATTTTAATTGCAATCTGTACTGCATCTCCGATCATTTACATCTTTAACATGAAGTTCTGGTCTTCAGCGAAGAGAAAGAATCGAGGAAACTTTTGCTTTGCTGTTGCACGTAAGACCTTTAAATTTAGGCCCAATGGCAATGCATAATCTACGAAAATTTGTGGTTTGTAAATGGCAACAACAATCAGAAGATTTAATCAAATAAGCAAAAAAAATTAAAAAGAATCTGCCAGTAACGATCCAAGTAGACAATTGTTCAGTCCAAAGGCATAAAAAACGCGGAACAATCATACCAGGATGAAAGGTGAAGGAAGGGAGGGCTGCAACTGTAACTTTTGTTTCATGATTTTCCATTGGTTTTGCTTTTATTCTTGCAAAATTTTATGTATCCATGAGGCAACCTCAATAAGAACTGCACAAACCGCAACCTAGTTTCCAGAGGAACAGATTATGTCTAGGCCTTCCTTCATAAATTAATGGCTTCAGAATATTACCTCCTTATTTCCCAATTTGCCAACTGTTTGCACTGGGGATGTATGGTCTTTTCTGGTTTTGGACCCTACATACGATGCGCAGAGCAGTGTTAGTGGCAATTGCATAATTTGGCTTCAGCCTTTTAAAAGTGTAGAAGTTCCAAAAAACTTTGTTAATTTTTTGTTACATTGGGTGTTGCTTTTTAATTGGCAATATGTCATCCAGCATCAATGAACAATCTTCTTGGCCCAGTAACCTTGCTCTGAAGAAACCCAAATGATTTCTTTCAGAATCCTGGCTCACATTCAATATTTGCAGAACAAGATCCTACTGTTGCAAGATGTGGCAAATTTAGGGACTTTCCAGCCTATTTATAAGCCCTTGGGCTACAAAAGCGAGGGGAAATGGTAAATTCTTAACTTTTTTTGAGTATATGAAGCCAGATGATATATTGCAATGTTTTGCCCCATTCTTAAACTCCCAGGGGGGGATACACTGTTACATCTACAATAGGGATGCTCAGGTTACTTTTTGGGTCTACAGTATAACTTGGGCAAAGCTTATGTCTTGGGTCAATGATTTATGCAATTATTTTTTGGGTGCCTGAAATTCTGGATTACTTTTTTGGGTCTCACATGTGGGCAGGTTTGGAAAAACATAATTTACAAAGAAAATAAAAATCAAGTATATATATAGCATTACCATGAATACTCGAATAGATCATGAAAAATCTATGAAATCAGTGTTGTCACTTCTCCACAGATTTAAGATTCTGACTTCATAACCTTTCAGTATGTTGGATCAGGAAAATAATTTTTTGGGTTGATTTTCATACGAAATTATTATTTTTGCGTTGATGCTTGGTACTTTTAGCTTGATCATACCTATCCTGAATATCCTGCCTAACCCCTGGGCTTGAAATGATTATTCTTTTCCTTCTGACAAATAGTTTTTAAACAATAACCTGTGACTTATGATAATTGCCCCCATCTTAAGGTTTCTAAGCCTATAGGTTTATCTATTTGTGACATTTCTTCTGCTTTTTCTCATAATTGGCTTCTTTTTCTAGATGAAAATTCTTGACCTTATATGTTCTGGATCCAAGAAGTTTCAAGAGGAGCAGGATTTGGTTTCTTAAGATGTTCTGAACACTAAATACATTGTGGACAGCATTTTTTTAAAAACATTTTGACCAAGAGACTTTGGCACAAAGGAGATTAGCTCTAATTAAAGGGAGGAAATGGTCCTTGCAAATTTTTCATTATGCCAATTGATGCCAGTTGTTGTGATGCATGCAATAGACCTTTTAGCTATCCTGAAAAGAATCTGAATCAATTATGTTTTTTATTCATTTTGTAGATTCTTTGAATGTACACAAAAAGGATGGAAGCCTCAATGCCAGTCAATCAAACTTTGCATATCAAAATGTATAAAAATGTTGCTTGATTCAGAATCTTTTGTAGAATAGCTAAAATGTCCATTACCGATTTGCCTAGCAATCTTTTATTATATACAAAAGAGAAACTACTTTATAGGATAGAAAAATGAAATGACAGCAATTTTGAAATGAATCTGTAATTTTGAATCCACAGTTTCATTTATCATGGAATCCTGCTCATCATATAAATCTCTGAAAAGGGTGATAACATATAGGGTCTACTGTAGGTAAAATTGGTAGGCTAGGTAGTGTTGATTGGTGGAAAACAACGGTTAAAAACAGATAAGTCAACATTCATTATGTCAAGGAGGAGGGAAGTTTTTGCACATCTAGCAAGAGAGAAACTCCAAAGAAAGATTATGGCAAACTTTAATCAAAGTTTTCACCCAACTCATTTCACCCTAAACTTACCCATTTCACCCTAGTAGACCCTACCAGACTTTTGACTTGTCTACTATTTGGGTTCAAGGTTTTTTCATGGAAATTTTCACTATGATTCTCGAGAAGGTATGAAACTGTGTGAAAAAGTGGTGGGCTAAAGCAAACTTCAGTGTCAATAACTCTACCAAACACTCATTTCTATAAGAAACGTAAAGTGTTGTGTGCTCACTCTTCAAAGGTTGAGAAACCGTGCTACCTGGACTAAAAAAGCCAGAGTGTTGCACAAAAACTGGTTTTTCTTTCAAGAAACTACCATGGTACTTGGATGGCCTAAACATAATCAACCCCAGAACTGTGTTTATGAAGCACTAAGAAACTCTTAAAAGCAACACTCAAGAACATTTTGGCTAAATTGTTGTTGAAACTCATCCCCCCCCCCCCCCCACTCAATATGAATTTCATTCCGACTCTGGCCTGAAACTTTATTCATCAGTAATATTCACAAAAGTTATGTTTGACTGAGTGCACTTGTGGCTCTGGTGAAAATTATGCTTCATGTCAGGAAACAAACAATAAGTGGCAGTGGTTAAAAACTACATCACAAGTCATGCTTCATAAGAAACTTTTAGACTAACAAGGCAAAATTTTCATAAAATTATAAATTTCATAATAAAAGCCATAACTTATAGTGTGAGATGATCAAAGATTTTATAAAATGAAGTTTATATTTCAAGAAGTAAATATTGGAGGAACTCGCAACGAAATCTAGACAGCAAAGATGTCCTAAAATTTCAAGAGAGTGGCTTGGGATCATAATAAATGCCGTTTTGTTGTGTTGACTTCGCCTAAAAACCAATCTTCAGTTTGACCCGAGAAAGGCCACTGTGAGTCCTTTGACAAACATTTAAAGTGTCAAAATCACATATGAATGCAAGTTCTAGAACTATAGTTTCATACTTTGAAAAAGAAGAGTTATTGTCTCTTGCGAGATGACTGTGATGCCCGATCACGAAACGGGCCTACTTACTGTGGTGAAACAAAATGTTTTCTGGCCAGCCAGGACACAGCTCTTTCTTCGGAGTCAAACACATTTTGCAGCCAAATTCAGGAAAAGAGACAATCATTTTACAAACAATTTCAGACGATCTCTAAAATTAATGTTTGAATTTCCCGATAACTTCTCAAGGAACTCGGAAAGTTCACTGCGATCCACTGTCAGCTATGATTTCCCGCGGTTTTCTGCCAACTTGTTGCTACCATTTTGGTTCCCCATAGTTGTTACGCGTCACGTGACCTACCACGCATTCTAGTCCTTCTATTTCTATGTCCTCACTGTCCCATGTTGCCATTTCTGCAGACTATTGAAAAGTATATCATTCACAAATAACAACTGTCTTGGCGGCCATGACATTCATCAATCTATCAATTACGATCTTTCAAACTCAACACTCTCTTGATCAACAACTCTGACAACTACTGACAAACAACTGACTGAAACTGACTAGTCTCCAAACATTTAACGTAATGGCCAATTTTTGTAAGCATGATACAGCAAAAGTTAAAGAAATAAGTAATAATAAGATCGTCCGTTCCCACATAAAAATAGCCCTAAAATTGAAAAGTCCATTGCTATCTGGTATGCGTTAATGCCCATAATCTTCAAAAGCAGTAATTTCCTTGTTAGTAACCTTAGCTGCTAATTGAACAGGCGTGTCCACTAATAGGATAAATCTGTAACGACATTCTACGAAATACCCTTTTGCGGTTTCTATGGGAACGCGATGCCTAATGACAAATTCCGAACACCTTGTAAACAACCTTAGCAGTTTCTGACTCAATTAGCTCCTTAATAGTAGGCCACCCAAGTTTTTGTATTAAAGGTTGGGAATGGGCGTCATAAGGACTGTTTGTAACTATCCTCGCTGCCCGGTTTTGTAAATTTTGTAGCTTCTGTAGAGCCGTAATACCTGCAGCTCCCCAGACGGGACAGCAGTATCGGAAGTGATATGGCTTTTGTACATTGCTTGTACAGTAGCTAAAGGGAGGTATCTTTTAGCATAACGAAGCTTTCCTAGACCGCGGGAAACCTTTTTTCTTATTGTCACTAAATGTTCATCCCAGTTAAGAAATTGGTCGACGTGGACACCCAAATATTTTGTGCTGGTTATGATAGAGATTACCTCGTCTCCAATATGAAGGGATGGTTTTTGGTTGTCAGGTTGCTCAACCGCTCTAATTTTGTACCTACTACCTAACAAAATACTTTGTGTTTTAGCAACGTTAAAGGTCTAATATCACCATTTCTGAAAATTTGTAATATGGACATTCTATCATCGCTGAATTCGATACCATCACTCAAATCGTGATATTTTGACAAGAAGTGCCCCTAAAAGCCCCTGAAAGATGGGGTGGTCTGAAAAATTACCGCGCAAAGAAAGAGACTGGGTCGAGTGTTTGTGACGTAACAACAGGAACCACGCCACGCGCAAGTATCCAATGCTTTATTGAGGAATTTTGAAGCGTGTGGATAAACCGTGGGAACAAACGAACTAGATCTTCAAAAATGTCGCAAACTTTGTCTGAATCATCATGGAAATCAAAAGATGCGTGGTATTCTGCTACAACATCGAAGAATATGTTGCTGAAGAAAAAGACGAAGCAGCAACAGTGAGCAATGACCGTAGTACGGCAAACTTCACATTGTGCTTAGACCCAGCCTTGCACATAAAAGATCTATGTCAAGATGACACTGTTGCCGACGAGGAATGGATAAACAAATGACTGAAGCATGCTTAAATGACAAGAAACCCACAACTGATTTTAATATGAAGGCTCTTACCTCAGTTTGCAGCGGCAATGCTGAGTTCCCGGCCAAATAATAAGATTCACCACGGGTTCTCCAAGAACAAGCCAAAATTTATGCCTCTACGAAACGGCACAGAGTTCCTCAACGCTTCCCAACGTTCCGCTTTGCCCTCCTCAAAAGCACTTCTGCAGATGATAAGACATCACTAAACTCAATGTATGAGTTGGAATTCCTATAAAAATTTTCATTGATAAATCGTCAACACTCTTGTCCTTGGGAACTCTCATGATCGAAAGCCAGATCGCACAAGATCATGACCTGCTGACTGCACGCCCATAATAACCGCAAATTTTAGTGTAAGATATATTAACATTTGACACCATTCGAAAGAAGATTCTTTGAGCTATTCATGCATGATTATTGTTTCCTTCAGCTTTCAATGTTACCCCGGAGAATTCTCTCTTCTCTGCGGAACGCCAGATATAGTCTTTAGGGAAACGGTTCTTGTATTGAAGGGAAAGCTTTCACCTGGCCTAGGTGATTATCCTGTATCTTTAGCGCGACTTTTAGGCTAGCTTTAAACCCCGATGTCATCTGATGTCAAACTTCTTCTGTATGATAACTCCATCCCAGGAACAGAGGCACACTGTATCGATCTCTTCTTGTATGAAAAAGAAATGCTTCGCGCAAATGACGGAGTGCTTCTTTTCGGTTCATTTTGCCTTCTCTCCCTCATCTCTGTGTGAGTTCCATCACTTCTTCCTTCGTTCCTTCGCTTCAGGCTTGTCATCTCCGAAGAAGCCAGTTTATGGACTGAAATACCCAACTCTTTGTCATAGGTAATTGCTGCAACCATAAACCATACATCTCTCAGGCATGGCTGAAAAAACAGTTTTGCGGGAAGAAACAAGATGCAACCTTGTAGTAGTGTTTTCAATGAAGGCCTGTGCTGTGATTCTTTCATGCGTTCCTGCCGTGACGTTGCAGCGCTCGTTACCAGTCTTCTTTTCTCTGCGCGGTAATTTTGAAAAATTTCCGCAAATTCGCAACTTTGGGGGGCTTTTAGGGGCACTTGTAGGCAAAATATTGCGATTTGAGTGATGTTATCGAATTCAGCTGTCAGATGACGTCCATATTACAACTTATCGAAAATGGTGATATTAGACCTTTAAGAGATAACTTGTTCTCATCCAGCCATGACTTAAGAGACTGTAGGTCTTTGTTAACTGTATTGTTGATTGCGGAAATAGATTTCGAGGAGTAGTAGATGCTTGTATCATCTGCGTACGTGTTAACGTTTGAAGAATCGAGTGCCAAGGGTAAATTCATAGAAATAGAAGGACTAGAATGCGTGGTTGGTCACGTGATGCGGCGCCACTATGGGGAATCAAAATGGTAGGATTGGTGGATCAAGATGGCGGTGGCACACGTCGAAGCTAATAGCGAATTGTCAAACGATGCTCTTACACAACCAGAAGGATCTAAAGTGATGAATACGAAAGAAGCAACGGCGGAAAAACAAAGTAAGCTTGAAGATACAATTATTTCAGAGATTAGAAAACTTCAAAATGCCAAGAAACGTGCCAATTCGACTTCGATAGCTCAGAACCTGACAAAACAACTAGGCCTAGCAGGTAGTGTGGTGTCACTGAAACTTAGCGAAATGATTGCCACAGGGAAGATCATAACCAAGATTTATAGAGGAAAAGAAACCTTTCGTTTGCCAAAAGTTCCCTCTTGGGGCTTCTCAGACAGTGAACTATCAGAATCAGAAGTCGATGACAACGATGAAGTTTCCGAGGAAGATCAGCAACTCAATCGATCTTGGTCAGATCCAGAACCCCGGCCTGCAACGCCCACCTTTGGAGAAGTGGTGACAATCCCGGTCACAGTGTTGAGCAACCTCTCAAAAAGTTTGAATTTGGCAAACGAAATGCTACATAATGAACGTCAAATTACACAGAATCTGTGGAAAGAAAACCAAGATCTGAAACTTAAACTTGAAAATCAAAAGGATACAACGACGAGGAACACTGCGAAACCATTGGAAACTCCCTCGAGTATCGTAATAGAAGACTCAGTTATTGGTAACAACAGCAATAACAAAAGGACTTTTGTTCAAAACCGTAGCAAAAGACAAAGGGCGAAGCCTAACAACAACAGAAATAGCGGCCTGGGCAATGCAAAATCGAACAAGAAAGAATCAAGTAGCGACCAAAATAGAAATGATCCGAGTCAGACCACGTCGAGAGCTAGAGCTGAGCTCACAAAAAAGAATGTAATAATCGTTGGTGATTCACAATTGCGAAATATAGATGGTGCAAAGCTATCGAATGAGCACTTCAACGTGACAGTGAAACCAATGCCTGGAGCCAGAATTGCAAGAATGAAGAACGTGAATTATGCTGATGCCGATGTCGTGATTGTACATGCTGGCACGTGTAATTT
Source organism: Aurelia sp. 3 sensu Dawson et al. (2005) (assembly GCA_964020215.1). Taxonomy (NCBI): domain Eukaryota; kingdom Metazoa; phylum Cnidaria; class Scyphozoa; order Semaeostomeae; family Ulmaridae; genus Aurelia; species Aurelia sp. 3 sensu Dawson et al. (2005). Next base: position 9,003,893 of record OZ026580.1, on the reverse strand, counting down.
GAAGAAACAGTCCGACCCTGAAGAATTAGCAGACGAAATTGTATCTACATTGCGCGACATAAAATCCAAAGGCAACAAGGCCCAAGTAGCCTTTTCAGGAATCATCAAGCGAAAAGATGACCTTGAGCTGAACGCAAAAGCAATCAAAACAAATGAGATCATCGTCGAGAAGCTAATGTACAGTGGATTCGATTTTATCGACAACAACCAGATAAAATATGGTTACCTTGCACGCGATGGTTTACACATTAACGATGGAGGTGTAAGGAAATTAGCTGCTAATTTCAGTCACTATATTAGGTATTGCTAGGAATTAATGGGAAATGCTAGTAAAGCAGCCAAAAACGATGTAACAAGGCCTAAAAGTAGAAAAGGAGTAAAAATCGTACACCTAAATATAGTTTCACTCCGAAAAAACAAATTAGAACTGGAGGTACTTGTAAACGACCATAAGTTTGATGTTCTTGGACTCTGTGAAACTAGACTTAATGAGAATGTCCAGGACAGAGAGCTACGTATAGATGGTTATGAAATATATAGAAACGACAGGGACACCTCAGGCGGCGGAGTAGCTATGTATGTCAACAACACTCTGCCGCACCACTGTAGAGAAGATATCACCGATCCAAAATTAGAAATATTAGGGATCGAGGTCACGCCTAAGCATGCAAAAGCGTTCGTTATCCTCTGTTGGTATCGCCCTCCAACATCAGATATTGATAATTGTTCATTCGAGGCTCTTGCTAAAATCATAAGAAAAATAGATGCTGAGAGCAAAGAAATAATACTGATTGGAGATACCAACTGTGATTTTAAAAGCCCTAAAGATGGCAACTCGAGGAAACTGAAATTGATTTATTCTGAATTTCAGTTTGAGCAAAAAATTACAGAATACACCAGGGTTGCCACGTACACTAATGCCCAGGGGGAGGCTAAGATCACAAAATCTCTTATTGATCACTACTCTACAAATCGCCCGAACCATATATCTGATTGTGGAGTAATTAAATCAGGAATTACAGACCACTACGTCATCTATGGAGTTAGGAAACTGCATGCAAAGCGCAATAAAAGGGGAGAACAAAAGAGTCCCTATGATAGACTACAAAATATGACCGAATTTCGAAGTCTAAAGAACTATGATAGCGAAGCATTTCTCCAAGACTTACAGAGCGTTGACTTTGAGAGTGCAATCTCCGCCGCCTCAGGGGACCCTAATCAGATGGCAAATACTTTCTACGACCTCTTCCTGTCAATTCTAGATGTGCATGCCCCTTTAAAGAAAAGGAAAGGGATTCAAAGCCGTGCACCAGCTCCATGGCTTTCTGCTAGAATCAGGAAGTTAATGCGTGATAGGGATAAATATAAAGTTTTGGCTGAGAAAGATCATCAGCTGTGGCCTAGATATAGAAAACTACGCAACAGGGTCACTGCTGAGCTACGCAAATCAGTTAAGACTTATTACCAGGGTTTGATTGATGAGACCTCCAACAATCCTAAGGAAATGTGGAAGTCGGTCAACAAAGTTTTGAATAAGGATAAAACACGAACTTTTCCTTCCTCTGTAACGTACAAGGGTCAAAACTTAGAAAACCCACGTGCAATCTCAGAGTCATTCAACGATCACTTTGTGACTATAGGCCCAAAACTGGCCAGTGAAATACAAAGTGAGACTACAGATGATCCACTGCAGTATTTATCTGCAGAGATACCATCTGATACGCCTCCCTTCGTGTTCCAAAGGATTGATGAAAATCTTGTTAAGAGAGAGATAAACAGGCTAAAATGCTCGAAATCTCCTGGACATGATAAAATTCCGGTTAAAGTGATAAAAGACGCCGTTGAAATATTGTCCAAACCACTGACAAAAATTTTCAACTCTTCCATGGAAGAAGGGATCTTCCCAGACATCTGGAAACTGGCGATGGTAACTCCTATTTTCAAAAAAGGGCAAAAATCTGGCTTGTGTAACTACAGGCCAATTTCTGTACTTTCAGTACTGTCAAAACTGTTCGAGAAAATTGTTCATGACCAAGTTTCGACGTTTATGAAAGATCATGGTCATTTTTCACACTGTCAGCATGGCTTCAGACAGCTCCATAGCACAGTTACGTCACTGCTCAATGTGACAGAATTGTGGTTCTCCAATATCGACAGAAAAAAGGTAAACATGAGTGTTTTTCTAGATCTTAAAAAGGCCTTTGATACGGTGGACCATGATCTGTTACTCGCAAAGTTAGCTGTCTATGGCATTGTTGGAGGTCCTCATCAATGGTTCTCGTCCTACCTAACGAGGAGAGAACAGTATTGCCAAATAGGTGGTCAAAGGTCGAGTCGTAAGGTTGTAAAACATGGAATACCACAGGGATCGTGCCTTGGGCCACTTTTATTCATCCTTTATGTAAATGATTTTGCTCAGTGTCTGGTTAAATCTTCCCCAAACATGTATGCAGATGATACCAGTGTAACATGTTCGGCAGAAGACATAGACACACTTTGCGATGGCTTGAGAACCGAACTAACAAATATTTCAGAGTGGATGAGACAAAACAAGCTTAGTCTTAATGCGAACAAATCTGAATTCTTGATTGTTGGCCACAAAAGACAACTTAACGGTATCCATGAACCCGTGCAGCTACAGGTTGATGAGGAACCGATAAGAAGAGTTCAGACAGTGAAATATCTTGGAATAAGGGTCGATGAAAACTTAAGTTGGAACGAACAATATAAAAGCCTTAAATGCAAAGTAAAATGTGGACTATCCTCTATTCGCAAACTTAAAGATATTTTACCCCAATCTAAGTTAGAGCAAGTCTACAGAGCCCTGGTTGAAAGCCATCTGCGATACGGTAATGAACTATGGGGCAGTTTGTCTGATACCAAATTAAATCATTTGCAGCGTCTCCAAGACAGAGCTCGCACATTAATTGAAAGCTCCAATGTAAAGGACGGATGGACGTGCAATTGGCTCTCTGTCTCTAACCTTATCAAATACGACAAGGCTGTTATGGCATATAAGATAATGAATAATTTATGTCCGAACAGCCTTCAAGGAAAATTCACCATGAGATCTCAAATATCTGCTTACGTAACGAGAAACTGCCGAGATATTGATATCCCAAAACGCAACCTAGAATTTTCAAAAAAGAGTTTTCTTTACTCTGGTGCTAAACTGTGGAATGACATACCTCTTCATATAAGGAATAGCCCCACAGTTCTCACATTTAAAAAGAAACTGAAGGACTACTTGCTACACTAGCATTTAACCCAAAGCACGATCCCTAGGAAGAGCAGCACTTACCACGGTTACATTCCATATTATTCTTTGTAGATATAATATAGTACGTTGTTCTTTTTTATATTTTTCTTTTTACTATTGTTATTTTTCAAACTATTATCTTGTTGTTGTATAAGCTGATAGGGATTTGTGGATAAATATGATTAAATGAAAATGAAAAATGAAAATGTGCCGGCTTGCTGGCTAGGCCATACCATATCATCGTTTCTTTGTCGTTGTGTGACGATGAAGCATCCAGATTTGGTTCAGTTTCCGTTCAATATTCGAATATAAGCACATGAGGCTAAAATGCTTTTTCAAAATCCTTACTAGCTTGCCTTTTCCCTAGGTTCCCCCATGATAACGAGGATTTATTGAAAAAGTGGATCCAAGCTATGCGTAGGAAAGGCTGGCATCCATCAAAAAGCGAACGAATATGCGAGAAGCATTTTCTCCCGGGCGACTATCAATACTCCCCAACCCATCCATATTCCCAGACCTTGGGAAGGCGATATTTAAAGAAGGATGCAGTACCGTCAATTTTTAATTTTCCAGAGCACTTAGTCAAAAGAAGTGTTGAGAGGCGGGCACCACCAAAGAGATCACATCCCTCTCCCCCAAAATCAACGGAAGCTGGAGGCCCAAGTAAGCCAGCAAAAATCATCAAAGCTCATGAGACTGATCATACTTATGCATGTAACATCTCTCCTAGAAAATTGAAGGCTAAGTATGAAAAGAAACTAAAACAAAAAACCAATAAAATAAAAAACCTTCACAAAAAAAATTTGAGGAAAGAGAAAAAGATCTGTGATTTAATATCAAAGCTAAAATCCTTTAAGATGTTATCTGATGAACTAAGTAAGACCTTAAACGAAGACTTTGGCCATATGATGACTGCTCTCATCAGGAATGAAGCAAAAAATGTTGAAAAAACAAGTGGTTCAAGGTACTCTGATGAGATAAGAGAGTTTGCAACCACACTCTATTTCTACAGCCCAAGAGCTTATCGATTCATCAGGAAATCTCTTCATCTTCCTCATCCTGCCACCATCAGATCCTGGTATGTTAATATCAACTGTGAGCCAGGTTTTCTCCAAAAGCCTTTTGACCATGTTGAAAATATGGTCAATGATGGTCAGGCAGATTGTGTCTTACTTTTAGATGAAATGAGCATTAAAAAACAGGTCCAGTGGGACAGAAGAAATAACAAGTTTGTCGGTCACGTTGACTATGGTGCAATAAAGGCAGAGGAAGCTGACACTGAAGCCACCAATGCTCTTGTTTTTATGGCAGCTGATCTTCAGAAACCATGGTTTGTACCAATTGCGTACTTTTTGACTAATGCCCTGAATGGGGACATTTTGAAGCAGCTCTTGCTTGAAGCCATTAAAAAACTATCTGAGAGAGGAGCAAATGTCCTGGCTCTTGTTTTTGATGGTGCTCCAAAAAACTTAGGAATGGCAGAAAAATTAGGCTGTGATATCAAAAACCTTGATGGATCTTTGATCATCCATCCAAACCAAATGCCAAAATATATGTTATACTTGACATCTGCCATATGCTAAAACTAGCCAGGAATGCCTTTGCACATTTAAGCACTTTTTACACTCCCTCTGGAGAGAGAATATCATGGGAATATGTCCTTGCCCTCCATCGCACCCAGCAAGAAGATATTCTCCATTTAGGCAATAAATTGAAAGCAAAGCATGTACAATGGCAAAACCATAAGATGAAAGTCAGCATTGCTGCACAAACATTGAGTCACTCTGTCTCTGCAGCAATCACTTTCCTCAGAAACTTAAAACTGCCTCAATTTAAAGACAGCAAGGCAACAAGTGACTTCATCCTTTTGATGAATGATATGTTTGATATTCTCAACTCAAAGAGTAAATTTGGAAAGAATCACAAGAAACCAATAACACTGGAAAATATTCTTGATATTGAGGCATACCTACTGAATGGTACCAAAACTCTGAAATCATTGAAAGACACAGCTGGTGTTCCCCTTATAAAGGGCCCAAGAAAAATGTTTATTGGATTTTGCATCTCATCTTTGTCAATACTAAAAATTAGCAAAGATCTGTTGGAAAGATCAACTTCACCTTATGAGTATGTTTTGACATACAGATTCTCTCAAGATCAAATTGAAATGTATTTTGCTAAGATCAGAAGTAGATTTGGATGGAATAATAATCCTACAGCTCTACAACTGAAATACGCAATACGAGCATTGTTTCTGAAAAACAAAGTAGAGTCTCCATCCACTGCTAACTGTGTGAATGTATCTGACAAAGATGTAAGTGAGATGGCAAAGGTTGATTCAAGAGTGTCCAATCTTTTGCTTTCAGCAACCATTTGGCGCTCTGATGTTTTACATTATATATCTGGCTACATCGTAAAAAAGCTGATTGAATGTATTGATTGTCCAGATTGTGTTTCCGCTTTGCAGAACAATTCTGAGAGTTCAGATTTTCGTAACTACCAAAACCATCTGTCTTTGCTATCCTGCAAGAAGTATGGTAACTTGATTGTTCCATCCTTTTCTGTGTACAAGGTAGTTGACTCTGTTGATAAGAAAGCCAGAAGAGCACTGTGTAAATGGGCATATCTTTCAAAAGAAACCAATGCCAAAATTTTGTCAGAAGTGTTATCTGAAACAAGGAATTCCACATTTCAGTCTTTGAGTCAACGCAGTAAAGAATCCCATATTCTAGATGGTGAGTTAAGAGATGACCACATTTCCAAAATAATAAAGTTGATTGTAAAGAACTACCTCATTCTATTCTACCATCAGTTTGGGAAAGTGTTCACGGAAAGAATTCTGAGAAGAAATAAATCATCTAAACGACATAAGCTTACAAAGCAAATTCTGTTTCAAAATGAATAGCTCTTATGAAGATGTACACAAAGGTAACGCCGAGTACTGGGCGGCGGTCAAGTAACCTGGCCAATATTCAAGATGGAGGAAATGCCATCTTACATCTTCAAAGAGTTAACGGTTTTAAAATGTACATGTTGATTTTTACATTTTTTTCAATAAATTATTCTGCTTCAAGGACAACAATCATTTTAACAAATTCATACTGTACATAGGGCTATTCATTTGTGATCATCAACAAACAATTTTTGTCAAACAGTTAATGGAGCTGGGCAGTTAAGGTTGCAACCCCAACCCTCCCCTTTATATATGCCTTATCTTACCTTCAAAGCATGATCACAGTTAGAGGTTAACCATTTTTTCCAAAGAAAGTACAAATATGAAGAAACACAGTCCTTTTTTACTCTGTTTTTCACGCATTACGCATGCCATGTCTAAAATCATATATGTCTCATTTGAATTTTAATTAGCAAGACATTTCTTAACAGATCTTAAACTAAACCCCTGTCCCTCATGGCCCAAGTGCATTAACTTCTATGACCAAAATTGTTTGTTGGGGACCCGTTAGGTCAGGCAAGATGATGTTGGGGAGAATTGTAGTCACCTGGGATTCCTTGTGGTTCCCTTTGGGTTCGAATCAAGTTACTGGCTGGATCAATGACCAGATGGTTTGCAAGTAATCAAGGAATGTTGTGAACAGTTGCTGTAACTCTGCCTGATAACTTAACTGTGGCTTGAAGCTTTGCATTTCAGGTAAGTCCATTGGCTTCACAGTTAGAGTAGTGAGGTATGCTGGGGGTAAAAGGAATCAAAGGAGGTTAAAGGTGGCCATTAAACATCTCAATGTAATGATCTTCCGCTTATTAAAATTCGTTTTACAGATATATATGTTATTTATCAAAAAGGCAATTTATTTAGCACAAGCACTTATGATCCATTTTGTCACAACTCATTTTGCCCAAAGCCTACATACCTTGTGAAACCTGAAACATGGTAACTTTTCTCACTAAGTATTTTCTCGTAGCCCGTGAAAAAGTGCTTCTCTAACGACGGTGGTTTGTAGACAAGGAGTTGGCAGGTTTAGGCCGAAGAAGGCAAGAATTCTTTGGTACTATTTAGGCCAACATTGTGTCCTCACGTTACGATGTATTTGCTCTTAACTGGATTAGTCTTGAGGCTCCTTAAGGTCCTAACACTGTCAATAACACTGTCCAAAATCCGGCCATTCCATCAAAGTTCAGAGAGGATTTGTTCGAGTAGGTAGGCCAGCGTAGGAACTCGCAGTACAGTACCTACCCCATTAAGTAACCAGCACAGGATTTGTTGAAGAAAGTGCAAATAAAAAGTTAATGCACTTATTCGTACTCTGTTATGCCTATTAAGTGTTTTCTGTTGGAAAACGTTGAGTTTTCGATGCATTTTGCCAACGAGTGAATCAAGTGAATACCTGTTGCGAGCTGTCTGCGGGCCTAGCAAGTCAAAGTAACCAGCTTACAACTTGTTGAAAAGCCCCTAGATCTGCGAAAAAAGTACTTACGCATACTCTGGAATGGTTGCTTTGTATTTTCTGCAGCAAAACATCAGGTTTTCTGTTCATTTTCTCCCAGAAATTGCCGCTTCAAAACAGTGAATAACCACATGCTAAGGGACCTAAGCAAGATCCTTGAGTAACCCCGAAATTAGTGTTCTCTAGTTTCGACATTTGTCCGTTCACCTTACAGCATTGTTTGCGATTGTCCAGATAAGACTGAAACCAGCTAATCTCTTTACCAGCAAGCAGTGGTGACGCCACGGGGTGGATGGGGTGGACATGTCCACTCCAGTTTTCCCAGAGTTCGATTTTCTAATTTCTCGAAATCCGTTGAAAAAACTTTGGGGGTGGTTGATTTTCACTCACTCAGAACATTCATTTCCTTCTCTCAGAACATTCATTCATCCATTTCATTCATTCATTCCCTGATTTATTCGAAGTTTTCAAGATCATTGCCACATGCCGGCAACAGTAGCATCTTGCCAAGGGCACACAGTAAAGTTAAGATAATAAACACAAACCTGCGTGCTTTAATGTCAGACCAACGCTCGGACCATCTCATTAAAGTTAGCATTGAAAGAGATATTGCCAATAAAATTGAATTGGACAGCCTATTTGAACTATTTAAAACCAGTGGAAATTTGAAACTTGCTTTGCAAATTAAAGTGAATTACTTCGACACTGAGAAGTAAGTGAAGATTGCGATAAGTCAGTGATAACTTCAGTGAATGATAAACTGATACTTATACTAATCTTTCTTATTTATGCAGATCTGATGGTAGTAAACATACATTAACTGTGATTGTTCCCACTACTAACCTTTTTTGAGAACTGATTTCGATTTCTATTCATATGTTTTCCTTCCTTGTAAATAGTTGTATGGATTATATGGTGTTGTGCGATTTTTTTCTTGCAAAAATGCCCACTGTTACGAAAAATGCTGCTTGACAAAGCTGCTTCTCCAAAATTTTCTAAATAGTTCAGAAATGCTTAAGAGGGCGTTTCCCACGTTTTTCGAGAGTCTGAAGGGCGTGGTCACAAAAATATTTTCAGACCCCCTCATTTTTCCATCCCAGTTTTTTGGGCTGGTGACGCCCCTGCCAGCAAGACCATACACTCTTAATTTTTGCTATGAGTATTTGATGGTCAACAGTGTCGAAGGCCTTTTTGAGGTCAATAAAAGTTACTGACTTATACTGCCCTTTGTCTAAATCAAGATACCAGTCATTACTGCACTTTATTAAGCTAGTTAATATTGAATGAAACAATCGAAACCCTGATTGCCCAGTGAAGAGTAGGTGATTATTACTAAGATATGTGTAAAGCTGGTCATAAATAAGTGTCTCGAAGAGTCGAGACACAACAGGTAATACCAAAATTGGTCTGTAATTGGACTTTTCACTCGATGAGCCATCCTTGTAGATAGGAGCCACCCTAGCAACTTTCCAGCTGAGCTGTCAGGGAATTGCCCTGTAGACAAGGACATGTTGAATATTTGGCACAGTCCATTCGCTAATATGGGCATACCTTTCTTAAGAAAGAAACTAGATATATTGTAAATGTACGTAAATTCTCCTCTCTCCTTAAATATTTTCTTCCTCGTTTATTTGTAAAATCGTTTCTGTGTTACCTAAATAGCCCCTTTTGTCGTTTAATTAGTTTATTTTAGGTTTTCTTTGTTCTACCGGGTGAGCCAGAAAAAAGTTCCCACATTTGAAAATTCATAGCACCAAGACTACTTCACGGATTTGAATCATTCAAATCTTTGTTAAAAGCCGAAAGATCAAGGTATTTTTGTGTTTTTTTCTCGCTGTCCTACCAGCACTACAAATATAAGTTAATTCAACTTTACAAAAATTTCATGGTTGCAAATGACTGAAAAATGGCCTAAAACATCGATCAAACATAAATGACTTCTCGCACAGAATAATGAAGGAAATGCAACTTCTCATGGGTAAGAGATACCCTCAAGGCATTAGTTGCCTTTGGATTGAAAATCTCTTGTATTTGTTTGAAAATCGATGTCTTATAACTCATGAGGGAGGTGGAACGCCCATGGCCTATTGTTCGATTTGAATAGAGTCCCTACGATTTGATCAATGTTTTAGGCCCTTTTTCCGTCATTTTGCAAGCATGAAATCTTTATAAAGTTGAATTTACCAGTTCTTCTAGTGCTGGCAGGACAGAGAGAAAAATCTCAAAAATACTTTGATCTTTCGACTTTTAACTAGGATTTGAATGATTCAAATCCGTGAAATAGTCTTGGTACTATGAATTTTCAAAAGTGGGAACTCTTTTCTGGCTCACCCGGTATGTTAAATGCAACGGGGTAGTCATGATGTTTTTGCTCCTCCTGGTATCGTCCTTGTAGTGTGGTATATTACTTCGTAGTTAGTGTCTTAAGTAATTCGTCATTGTAAATTTCTATATCGATTATATATAAAAAACATGAACGAATGGAAATGCCATGCCATATTTCTATCGTTTGTTGGTTCATGAGCGAGAAAAACATTCAGAGGATATTTTCTTTACAAATTGTATATTTTTAGATAACTTTATGTTGTGATTTCCCCAAGGTACTTACTCGTTGAGTGCAAAGACGTCAGTGTTCGAGACAAGAAAGTAACAGAGCTTTATGTTAGTGTGATGAAGCGATTTAGCAAGGCCCTTCTTGCGGTATGTAGCATTGATTTTATTGTTTAAAGAGAATGGTAGACGTAGCTTTTGGAAGGCAACTGTAGAACCTTGAAACAATTTTGAAAGTTATTTATTCCTCTCTTTACGTACTTCCGTGTTGTAGATTTGTTTGAAGCCACAATAGTGGCCGAAAGTTATTGGACGATTGATCAGAACCTAGATTTTCACTAGTAAAGGCCCGTCACCCCCCCCCCCCCCATGTTAATGTTTTTGCAAGAGATTGAAATTGAATATCATTTCATATACCATCTGGTCACGGAAAAACTGCAACATTTACACCAGAGGGAGGGGTTTGGAAAGCAGCAGAGGGCTAAAACCTCAAAGAAGCAGTATTTGGGCCTTCGTTAGTAGCTGTCCAGTAAACTTTTTTGCCACGATTGCAGCTTATTGTAAGATGAAATGATCTTTGAAAGCTCAGTCTTGTAAAATTGGGCTATTCACCTTCTACGAGAATGTGTGATTTTGTAGACCAAATGATTCATTCTCGAAAAATCAATTTGCCTTTCGGAAATTACACAGCACAATGACTTCGATGCTCAATATCACGGAAACTTGGTACAAAAACATTGATGAACGCAAACTAAATGTGAACGTATTTTTCGACCTGAGCAAAGCTTTTGACACAGCTTGCTATCGAAGTTTTCAACACTTGGGGTTACTGGGAAGGCGCATTGCTACAATCCTCGCCAAAACCTCTTGTCACAAACAAAGATTTCAGCATTTTTCGACAAAAATCGCAGCGCCTACTAATTCAACTGAAATATTCTGTAAACCCCCCTTCCCCCCCAAGTCAATGTTGTTTGCCTTGACTCAGGAGACGTGCTGCATGATTTTTTCCGAGTTACAGAAATCAACAACATTGACTTGGGGGGTAAGGGGGGCATTTGCTCTTCAGATCTACTTTTTTCCGTTTTGTGACAAGGGTTTTGGCGAGGATTGTCTGAGGTCAAGTGAGTGGATGTATGCATGTTTAGGCATGTAAAATCGGACTAGAAAACAATTGAACGCGAGGAAGTCATTGAAAACTCGAAGGGGGTCTACTTAATACAATGACCACCTAGGGATGTGCCTGCCAATAAGGTGTCATTTTCGGCTGAAAATTCCGGGACAGGGTTATACCTTTTTTTGTCTTTATTCCGGGACAGGGTTATACTTTTTGGGTCTTTATTCTGAGACAGGCCAGGTTGTTGTAAAAAATTCAAACATCTGACGAAAGAGCTCTTGAAGCTTCCAAAGGTGTGTTTTACGAGATAACTGAATAAGAAATTTAGCAGCATGGACCATACCTGATACCCTCAGGCCTCATCTGTTTGGATATGGGATATGGGATACAATTTCTTCAAGGAACAACAACAGCAACTCCAATTCAACTCAACTGTCAGCTTTTGATTTTGGCGGCAAAGCAGAGCCTTGAAAACTGCAAAAAGGCCTATTGTATGTAATGGCAACGAAAAGAATCGAAAAGACGTTGAAAGTAAAATGAGGGTTCTGCAATTTAAGGCACTGACCAACACTTTCATGAGATATTGCAACCAACCAAGGAGAACTAAGATGGTATGTAATGTTTTAGTTGCGTCGAAGATCACTTATGAGTGAATTGTACAAAACAATTTGGACATGCCCAGGGTGAATCTGAGTGCCTATTTCCAGAAGATCTTTGGAGCAGAGAAGAATTTATTTGGCTTTTGGCGCACATTTTGGTGCAAAAAGAGGCCTTAAATTCAATGTCTCATTGTATAAAACAATAGATATCAATTATTCTTTGGCGCACACTGGCGCACAAAATTGAAATTGTTGTGCTTCAAAATATTGAGGATTGTAGTTCACACCATACCTAAAAAATAGAGAACAATTCTGTTGGTATTGATGGGCAAAACTCATCCACAAGCAGCATAGATAGCAGCATAGATTGTTGCATTCCTCTGGGATCGTGCTTGGGGCCCTTGCTATTTATCATATACGTTAATGATTTTGAATGTTGTCTGCAAGGGGCAACTCCCAACATGCAGGCTGATGATACCAGAATAACTTGTTCTTCTACCGGGTGAGTCAAAAAAAGTTTCGGCGTTTGGAGGGCTGTGGAATAAAAAGTATGTGATTGATATTCAAAACTAAAGTGTTAATCTACCACTCAAAGGCTAACTTAGATGACAAACTTTTGTTTGGTAAAATCAAACATCTTTAAGACCCAGCAATAATCATAATGCTTGTAAGGGGTTTGTATGGGAGTCGAGAATTCCACATTCCGTTCTGGTCCGTGATTTATGTGACATTGAAGTTTACACTTCCAGTTTAAGATGCTGAATTCGAATTTCAAAAGAAGGTAAATCATGGATCAGAATGGAATGTGGAATTTTTGTTCCCAAACATGTCCTTTAACAGCATTTTCCTAATTTCTGGGTCTGTAAGATGAGGGATACTACCAAACAAAATTTTCTCATCTAAGTTGACCTTTGACTGATAGATGAACATTTCAGTTTTGAACATCGGTCACATACTTTTTATTCTACAGCCCTCCAAACGCCGAAACTTTTTTGATTCACCCGGTACTGATAGCGATTCCCTGCTTAGGAATACAGATAATGAGATGGCCAATGTCGCGGAATGGATGTTACTAAATGAACTAAGGTTGAATGCAGGTAAAAGCGAATGTATTGTGAATGGCCATTCAAGGTAGCAAAATAATCTGAAAGAGTTAAGAGAAATTGAGGTTCCCTTTAAGAAAATAGGTAGGGTTACCAAAACAAAATATCTAGGTCTCAATATAGACGATAACCTTAGCTGGAAAGATCAGTATAAAAAAAGTTAAGTCGAAGGTTTAAAGTGGTCTCTCTGCAATTAGAAAGCTGAAGGATATTCTTCCCCAGTCAAAGCTAGCTGCAGTTTACCAAGCATTAATCGAGAGTCATCTTAGGTATGGTAACCTAATATGGGAGTGCATATCTGATACCAAGATAAGCAATCTCCACAAACTGCGGTCAAGTGCGAAAACTCTGATTGAAAATGCAAAGTACAATGATGGATGGGTCTGCGACTGGTTACCATTCAAAGAATTGATCATTTTTTGCAGGTTGCTTATGACACACAAGATCCTTCATGGAAACTGTCCAAACAATTTGGAAAATGCGTTTACTCGGAAGTCCCATATTTCAAGCTTTCAACAAGAAATAGCCAAAATCTGCATCTACCTATACCTCGATTGGAATTTACCAAAAGTGTTTCCAATTTACAGGAGCTGCAGCATGGAACGAGGTCCCGCAACATTATAGAGATTTACCTCCTTTAAATTGCTTCAAAAAGGAAGTTAAGCAACCCCTCAGGAGCTGAGGTGGGTGAGTGTGTTTAGGTCTCCCTTGTCTCGTGGTGTTTTCGGGGATGGTGCTTGATGGGTCCTATTAAGTCTGTTTTGACGGAGTTGGGCGTGTGGGGCACCGTCTTTCGGGGATATTGCGGGGTTCTGGGTGGACTGGCCGCATTCATCTACCTCAATGGCAATCAAAGCACGACCCCTAGAAGGAGCAGCCTATTAGGTTTTCGAAATTTATGTGATAAAGTAGCTTCCTTTTCTTTTTGTAACTAGCTCATAGGATATGGTGCCTAAGTATTCATGATATGATATATGAATAAAAAATTGGGGGTTGACACTTATCGGGCCGCTATGAAAACAGCTTTGAATTCGGAGGATTTCATCAGGACTATTTCCCATTTCTGGTGAGTGCATACTTGTTCCGACAGACCACTTGCTTGACCCCGTTGAAATTGCTGTTGAAGAGTATAAATATCATCCCAGCATTCAAAAGATTAAGGATAAGGTAAAACAAGACTCATCCATTGACTTCCAACCAGTTACAATGAAGGCAGTCATTGATGAATTATCGAATCTGAACCCAAAAAAGGCATCCACAGTTAAAAGTATTCCTGCACGGATACTAAAAGAAAATCAAGACATATTTGCACCATTTTTAATAGAAACTTTTAACAATTCATTTCAGAAAACGTTTCCTGAAGATCTCAAATTAGGAGACATAACGTCGCTATTTAAAAACTGATGAAACCACAAAAAAGCGAAACTATCGTCCTATCACAGTTTTGTCCGCATTATCAAAGGTTTTTGAGCGACTTCTATGTGCCCAGATGATTGGCTATGCGGATACAATTTTGTTTCCCTACTTATGTGGTTTTTTGGAAAGGTTTCAACACACAGCATGAGCTATTGAGATTAATGGATACCTGTAAAAACTCCCTAGACAAAAAAGGAGTCGTTGGAGCTTTGCTAATGGATCTTTCAAAAGCGTTTGATTGCATGGACCATGAGCTGCTAATTGCCAAAGTAAGTGCTTATGGATTTTGCAACGATGCTCTGCTGATGATTTATAGTTAGCTGACTAGTAGGAAACAGAGGGTCAAAGTAAATGGTTCATTCAGCACTTGGCGAGAGACCTTTGCAGGTGTACCGCAAGGATCAGTTCTTGGACCTCTTCTTTTTAATATTTACATCAATGACTTATTTCTTTCGGTAATGTATACGGCAATATGTAACTTTGCTGATGATACAACTATCTTTGCAGCTGACTGTCAATTAGATAGCGTTTTGGAACGGTTAGAAATTGATGCTCTTGTTTTATCAAAATGGTTTCCTGAAAACTTTATGAAATTGAATGAAGGGAAGTGCCATCTGTTAACTTTTGGGACAAGCCAAGATGATATTAAGATCACAGTAGGTGAGGCTATTGTTAAAGAAAGCTCTGAAGAAAAGTTACTAGGGGTGACAATAGATAAAAATTTGAATTATAAAAGTCATGTCTCAATTTTATGTAAAAGAGCCAGCCAAAAACTGCATGCCCTTGCTAGGGTATCTGCTTTCATGAATCCTGATAAACTGCGTCTGCTAATGAATAGTTTCATAAAATCTCAGTTTAGCCATTGTCCGTTAATTTGGATGTTCCATGACAGGGCTCTCAATGCAAAAGTAGATAAAATCCAGGAAACAGCACTCAGAATTGTGTATGAAAACAGTCACGCTGATTACGAAACTTTGCTGAAACTAGATAATGCAGTATCCATTCACCAACGCAATCTACAGTACTTAATGATAGAAATATACAAAACCAAAAAGAACCTGAATCCTGGAGTTTCATGAGTGATATTTTTTGAGGCAAGAGATGTACAATATGACTTGCGAAATAAGAATACTCTTGGCATTCCTAATGCCAAGACAACTTCTGATGGCATAGAAACTGTGAGATATTTGGGTCAAAAGCTGTGGCAAACATTACCTCACAGTGTTAGAGAGTCCCAATCACTGACTGCTTTTAAAAAGGAATTAAGAACCTGCACAATAGAGTGTGACTGTAGATTGTGTAAAATATACATTTCTGGTTTAGGTTTTTTAGCATTTTGTCTTTAAAATCCTTTTTGAACATTGCAACATTTTTTATATGTATGATAGATAGTTGGCATTAATTAGCTTTACACAGCTATTAGAGTTGTACGCCAACTTTAGATAAATTATTTATTATCAAACTCAAACCATCACCAAAATAAAACAGAAAGAAAATTAAGAAAACACAACTGTTCTATATCATACGTTTCGATGTAAAATCTTCTTCTTCAATCTTCTTCTTCAGACTGAAGAAGATTTTACATCGAAGCGTATGATATAGAACAGTTGTGTTTTCTTCAATTATTCATTATTATTATTATTATTATTATTATTATTATTATTATCATTATTATTATTATTATTATTATTATTATTATTATTATTATTATCATCATCATTATTATTATTATTATTATTATTATTATTATTATTATTATTATTATTATTATTATTATTATTATTATTATTATTATTATTATTATTATTGTCTCTGTTACACACTGACTTCAGTTCTGTTCTTTGTATATTGGTCAGTGGATTGATGTTCTTGAGCTTTGGTAACAACAAGTTTCCTCAAATCTCAAGCACTTGTCGGAGAATTCTGGCAGATTGTAGCAACACAGTCTTTTGCAACTCTACGATTCTGGTAGCTATCCCAACCTCCTTCAGTCCCTTTGGCAATGCTTTTGGTGCTGTTCCTAGCGCCCCAATTATAACTGGGATCACTTTAACTTTTTTATTCCACAGTTTTTTCAGTTCCCTTGCTAAGTCTTGGTACTTGAATATCTTTTCCTTTTCTTTTTCATCAACCCTAGTATCGAAAGGAACAGCAAAGTCTATATTCTGGCATTTGTTGTTTTTCTTCTCAACTATAATCATATCGGGCCTTCTTGCTTCGATGATATTATTATTATTATTATTATTATTATTATTATTATTATTATTATTATTATTATTATTATTATTATTATTATTATTATCATTATCATTATTATTATTATTATTATTGTTATTATCATCATCATTATTATTATTATTATTATTATTATTATTATTATTATTATGCAACTATTATCACAGCTTTTGCAGTTGTTTTATGCTGGAAACTTGCTAAATATCAAGTCACGACCTGTGACCTTAGATATTCAGCGTATACCTCAGAGTCCTGGCAGTTCCTAAAAGACAAGCTTTCTATATCATGCCAAAATGAACGTTGGGAGTAATTTTCTCCAGCCAGTTGACGTGAGACCTGGAGATTGTTCATAACGCTCCTATCACCACTGGAATCACCAGCACCTCACGGCAGTTCCAAATTCTGTTGAGCTCCCATTTCAGGTCTTGATATTTTGCTATCTTCTCCTGCTCCTTTTCAACAACACGAGTGTCAAATGAACATGCGATGTCAATTATCTTAACATTTCGCTTGTCTTTATCCTTCAGGACAATATCTGGTCTCGAATGTTCAAGTACTTTGTCTGTTTGAATTTGCATGTCCCAAAGAAGTTCCACACTCTCATTCTCAGTGATGGCATCTGGCCTATGGTCATACCACCTTTCAGAGTGGTCCAAACCATTATCCTTGCACAACTGCCAGTGGATAATTTGGCAAATGGTGTCATGGCGCCACTTTTTGTATTGGTTTCGCGCCAAAACTTTGCATTCAGAGACCACATGGGCCACTGTCTCCTCTCTCTCACCACATAGCCTGCAGAGTGGGGAAACGTTCTCCTTGTCGATGCGGTGCCTTATTGACCTTGTCCTTGTTGCTTGTTCCTGTGCTGCCATTATAGTACCCTCTGTTGCCTTTTTAAGGTCTCCATTCTTTAACCAATCCCATCTTCTAGAGTCCCTGAAGTCCGTTTTAACAAAGAAGACACTGTGCTGTGCAGGTTTTTATTCATCAAATTTTCCTTTCGCCTTTTCCTAATTTCAACCTTTAGCATCCCTTCGCTGACCACCTCTTCCTTCACAACCTCTCTTAGGAATTGTTCACGGCTCTCATTTACGTAGTGGAAAAGATTATTACGTTCCACAAGAAATTCCACAAGGTACTCCAGCAACTACAACCTTGTTGACTGATTTTGTCATCTCCGAGGAGAAAATAATTAATATCATACGATCACTTAATCCTAATAAAGCACATGGATGGGACGAAATATCTGTGAGGATGATAAAGTTGAGCGATGGTGCATTGGTTCTTCCACTTAAAATAATTTTCACAAATTGTTTAAGGCGGGGATTATTCCCAGAAATATGGAAATGTGCAAATGTGGTGCCGGTTCATAAGAAACATGAAAAAAATGTTAAGGGGAATTACCGTCCTATTTCTGTTTTACCAATTTTTGGGAAAATACTTGAAAAACTCATATATGATTCTCTTTATTCGCATCTTGTAACACGTGAACTCCTTAATCAAAATCAATCAGGTTTTCGCCCAGGAGACTCAACAGTCAACCAGTTACTTTCAATAACACATACAATATTTAAAGCGTTTGACTGTAATCCTCCTCTGGATGTTCGTTCTGTGTATCTTGACATATCTAAAGCGTTCGATAGGGTTTGGTACGACGGTCTAATTTATAAACTAAAGCGATGTGGTGTTTCGGGACAGCTCCTTTTTCTAATCCAGAGTTTCCTCAAGGATCGAAAGCAGAGGACTGTACTGAATGGACAGAGTTCTACTTGGGGAGATATTTCAGCAGGGGTGCCTCAGGGCTCTATTCTGGGACCAATATTTTTCCTTGTTTATATAAATGATCCAGCCGTAGGCCTGAAGTGCAATGTTAAGTTATTTGCTGATGATACATCGTTGTTCACAGTGGTTGAAGATTCCAATACAGCTGCCAACGACATGAACCATGACTTGGACTTGATAGGTCAGTGGGCTCACGCTTGGAGAATGTCTTTCAATCCTGACCCACAAAAACAAGCTGTTGAATTAACATTTTCAAAGAAGAAAATTGAAATTGATCATCCAGTGATCCTTTTTAACGACATACCTGTGAGAAAAGTTAATGAACATAAACATTTAGGGATTATCCTAGACTCAAAATTATCCTTTTCGGCTCATATCAAATCAGCTATCTCTAAGGCAAGAAGGGGCATTGGTTTGCTGAAATATCTCTCCAAATATCTGCCCAGGCATACCCTTAACGAATTATATAAGCTCTATGTTCGACCCCATCTGGACTATGGTGATGTTATTTACCACATTCCTGCCAAAGCATGTGAATTCAGTCAAAATATCATCTTACCAAATGTGATGGAAAAGCTAGAGTCTGTTCAGTATTCTGCTGCTTTGGTTATAACAGGAACATGGAGAGGAACGTCTCGCGAGAAGCTGTACACGGAACTTGGCTGGGAGTCATTAAGTTCCCGAAGATGGAGTAGGCGCCTTACCTTGTTGTCCAAGTTTGTAAACAATCTTA
Source organism: Aurelia sp. 3 sensu Dawson et al. (2005) (assembly GCA_964020215.1). Lineage (NCBI taxonomy): Eukaryota > Metazoa > Cnidaria > Scyphozoa > Semaeostomeae > Ulmaridae > Aurelia > Aurelia sp. 3 sensu Dawson et al. (2005). The sequence continues at coordinate 8,984,699 of OZ026580.1, read as the reverse complement.
GCCCTGAGTATACAGTAGATCCAATTCCCCCACTTCATCAGTCGCAGTACTGGCTTCGTGACCAGGATGTCATTGGGCAAATGAGGGCAAGAACAGAAAAATTCAATCTAGTTTCTATCCCAACTGTTTATCCGAGTGGAATAAGCTTGACCCTGAGTTGAGACTTGCACCCTCGGTTGCTGTTTTCAAGAAAAAGCTATTATCAATAGTCCGTCCCCCTGCAAAATCTGTTTTCGGAATTCACGATCCAATAGGATTACCCTATCTTACTCAACTTAGGGTTGGTCTCAGCAAGTTAAATTTTCACAAATTCAAGCATAATTTCAGGGACACCATAAACCCTATGTGCCCAACAAGTGATGGGATTGAGGATACGGAGCACTTTTTGCTGCTCTGCCCTTCTTTTGATCTTCAACGGAGAGATCTTCTCGCTGGAATTGTAGAGTTACTGCGACCATTTGTACAAATCGCTAGTCTTTCAAATGACGCTCTGACGCAGCTTTTACTATATGGCGATCAAGACCTTTCTAATGATTTGAACAAAAATATTCTCGAATTGACTTTACGTTTCATCCACAAAACTGGTCGGTTTGATTAATATCCTTTGAAACCTCAGCAATGTGTCAAGTCCCAACCACCAAGTCCCTTTATGTATGATGTATCATCAATCAGTTTACTTTCTTCGTTTTAATTGCTTGTAATGTACAGTAGTTGTATGTAATTTACCGTTGCTTGTCTTTATGTTTTGGCCATGGGGTAGTCATTGTCTTTCGCTCCCCTTGGTATCGTTCCTGTGGTGTTGTAGAGTAATTAGATAACTAGAGTAGTATGTAAAATTTGTTGTTAATTCTTTTTGATGAATAAAAAAAATGATTACTTTCCATCAGGACACAGTCCTCGATGCTTATCAGTCCTCGCACACCTTCTTGTCTGCTTATGTAAAGCCTGTCGACATCACCTTTTTTATGGAACATATTGTGCAGAGTAAGCATTTTTCTTGTTTGTCGGTCGAGCTCCTTCATTTCACTAACTGTCCATCCTAGAATACCGGCACTGTATCTAACGATGGAGATGGCACGAGAGTTAATAGCACTTATAGTATTTTTGCTGTTCAAATTTGATTTAAGGATCACCTTTAGCCGTCTTAAGTATTCTTTCTTTATGGTACACTTCATTTCTGAGAATTTCATATCATCAGCTTCTAAGATGCCTAAATATTTGTAGCCTTGATCTGTATCGATCTCTTTTATTCGCTCGCCTGACGGTATTTCAATTCCATCCAAATTTTCCTCTCTTCAGTATCAAAATACCACATTTGGAAATCCCAAATTCCATTCTTATGTCTTGGCTGAAGATTTCTACCGTGCTCAGTAGTGTTTCCAGGTGTCTCTCTGTCTTGCCAAAGAGCTTTAAATCATCCATTATTATTATTATTATTATTATTATTATTATCATCATTATTATTATGAAAATTCAACGCTCGTCCATTGACGGATTTAATGTTCTGAACATCTAGTGACAACAAGTCTCCTTAGATTTCCAGGACCTTTCGTAGTATTCTTGCAGTGTTCAGTAATACGGTGGTCTGCATTTGGTTGATGGCAATACTTGATTCAATCTGTTCCAATTGTTTCTGCAGTGTTTTAGGAATCGTCCCAAGAGCACCAATAACGATGGGTATAATCTTGGCTTTCATGTTCCAAAGCTTTTGCACTTCTCGTTTAAGATCTTGGTACTTCTCGATTTTCTCTCTTTCCTTTATTTCAATGCGATGATCAGAAGGTACAGCGAAGTCAACAATTAAACATAATTTTTTCTCCTTGTCGATAATCATCATATCTGGTCTCCTTGCCTCAACGATATGATCAGTTTGTACAGTGAAGTCCCAAAGGATCTTGAACTTCTCGTTTTCAGTAACTGGCTGGGGTTCATGTTCGTACCACTTATCAGTGGTTGCAAAACCTTTCTTTCGACAAAGATCCCAATGGATCGCCTTACCCATCCAGTCATGCCTTCTTTTATATTCCTTTTGGGCTAGTTTAGGGCATTCGCTTATGATGTGGGTGATTGTTTCATCTTTTGCGTTGCACATACGGCACATGCTGTCATCTCGAGTCTTGTCGATTTTGGCCTTGATAGCATTCGTTCGGATGGCTTGATCCTGCGCTGCTATAATAAGAGATTCGGTTTCCCTCTTTAGATGACCATTTTTCATCCAGTTCCATGTTTTTTCATCGGCAACTTCCTCTATATCTCTAAGAAACTGACCATGTAGTTTTTTCTCCTTTAATTCCGCCTTTCTGTTTCTTTTAATTCGCTGTTTAACATTGTTAACACTTTCAGTTGATTCTTTGTCTTCCCCTCGTGCTGCGATTATGAGTCTTTCTGTGCTATTTTGAATGTAGTTTTCTAATCCTACTGTTGCAATTTCAACGTCATCCCATTATTATTATTATTATTATTATTATCATTATTATTATTATTATTATTATTATTATTATTATTATTATTATTATTATTGAATTATCGCACACTGATAAAATGTCATTTCATTCAGCGGTAACGGTTCCTTGATATTGGTAACAGCAAGTCTCCTCAATTTTCAAGGACTTTTCTTAGGATCCGTGCAGATTGCAGGATTACAGTCTTCTGCATCTCTTCAATCCTGGTCTCAATTCCCAGTTCTTCTACTCTACTTTTGATGTCTTTTGGTGGTGTTCCTAATGCCCCAATGACTATGGGTACTACTTTTACTTTCATATTCCACAGTTTCTGGAGTTCTCTCTTTAAATCCTGGTATTTCTCAACTTTCTCTTTCTCCTTTTGCTCTATCCGGGTATCATATGGGATGGCAAAGTCAACGATAATGCAGTTGTTTTCCTCCTTCTTGATCAAAATTAAGTCTGGCCTTCTAGCTTCAATTACATGGTCGGTCTGGATGGTAAAGTCCCACAGTACCTTGCAAGTATCATTTTCAACCACACTTTCTGGCTCATGGTTGTACCACTTCTCGCTTACATTTACCCCAAACTTCCTGCATATGTCCCAGTGGATTCTTCTCCCGACCCAATCATGTCTGTTCTTATACTCCTTTTGCGCCATTTTGCTGCATTCGCTGATGAGATGATTAATAGTTTCATCAACCTTACCGCACATTCTACATCTACTGTCCTCCTGCGTTTTGTCGATTTTGGCTTTGATGAGGTTCGTCCTAATGGCTTGCTCTTGAGCTGCTAGGATGAGAGTCTCGGTCTCCCTCTTAATGCCACTATTTTTCAACCATTTCCACCTTTCCTCTCCAGCAATCCCCTCAGTTTGTCTAATGAATTGGCCATGTAAGACTTTCTCCTTCCAGTTTTCTTTGCGCTCCTTTGCTCGTCGATCTTTATATTGTTTCACTGTTTCCTTCACTTCCATGTCCGATGTTTTAGCTGCACTCAACAGCCGTTCCTTGCTCTCCTGTACGTATCTCTCTACTCTCTAGTCCAATTTATTATTATTATTATTATTATTATTATTATTATTATTATTATTTATTATTATTATTATTATTATTATTATTATTATTATTATTATTATTATTATTATTATTATTATTATTATTATTATTATTATCATTATATTGTTTTTTCCACACCATGCCAATGTCATTGGTGCTTTGTTGTTCAGCTAGATATCAAGTCAATACCCTTGACCTTAGATATCTAGAACGTTCCTGATTATCTTTGCCGTTCCTAACACACAAGCTTTCTGTATAATGTCAATCTTCTCTTCTACTTCTATCTTTGCTGCCCACGAGCTAAAGTTCTTGCTCAATGTTCCCAACGCCCCTATTACGATTGGAACAACACATACATTTCTGCATTCCCAAATCCTACCAATTTCTCTTTTTAAGTCCTGATAGTGTTCAACCTTCTCAAGCTCTTTCGTCTTTACCCTTGTATCAAACGGGCATGCAACATCTATGATATAGCACCCCCTGCTTGTTTTCTCATGTATCAATATATCAGGTTTATTGTGTTCAAGGTGGTGATCCGTCTGAATAGAAAAGTCCCACAGTAGCTTTACATTTTCATTTTCCAATACTCTTTCTGGGGCATGTTCATACCACTGATCGCTATGGGGGAATCCAAATCTTTTGCATAATGTCCAGTGTATAACCAATGCGACCCTATCATGGCACCAGTGGCGATTTTGCTTCCGTGCGAGTTTTGTGCACTCTGCAACAATATGACTGATGGTCTCTTCTCTTTCTCCACAAAGCCTGCACATGGGTGATACATCTTGTTTGTCAATAGACCTTTTAGCTATTCTGAAAGCGAATGTGGATCGAACGATACTTCATTACAATTTGTAGAATTTTCGAATGTGCACAATTGCGATCGAAGCTCTAACGCCACTCTATCGAACCTCGCGTATAAAATTGTATAGAAATATCGCTCGATCCAGGCCCTTTTGTAGAATAGCTAAAAGGTCTATTCTGCTCTGTATTGCATGTGTCCTCAAGGCTTGGTCTTGAGCTGCCATCAGTGTTCCTTCGGTCTCTTTCTTTAATGTTCCTTTTTTCAACCATTTCCAGCTCTTGTGATCTCTTATCTCTTCTGTACTTCTCACATATTGCCCATGCAGTGGCTTTTCTTTATATTGATTTCTTCGTTTCTCTGCAACATCTCCCTTAGACATGCCTTCACCAAGGATCCCTTCATCTTTCTCAGCCTTGAGCAACTTCTCTTTACTTTCGACTATGTATTTGTGCAAACTGTTTGTTTCCATTTCAACACAGTCTTCGACACTTATCATACCTCTTCCGCCCTCTGCTCTTTTGATGTACAACCTATCCACATCCGCTTGTGCATGAAGCGCTCGATGCATATTCATCAGCTTTCTCGTTTTTCGGTCGATATTTCTAAATTCCTCTTTCGTCCATTTGATTATACCAGCTCCATATCTTTTTATTGCAACAGCACGTGTGTTTATTGCATTGATAACGTTACCCCCATTCAACTTTGATTTCAATATCTTTCTCAACCTTCTATAGTACTCCTCTGTAACGTTTTCCTTCATCTCCATATGCTTCACTCCATCTAGCCTCTAACATCCCGAGATACTTGTACCCCTATCTTTCCCCCAAACTTTTAATGATTTGGTTGTTGGGCATCTCTATTCCTTCACATCGTACCACTTTCCCCCTTTTCAAGAGGAGGACTGCACATTTGTTGATGCCAAACTGCATCCCTATATCCTGACTGAAAACACGCACAGTGTTAAGAAGCGTATAGACTTGTTTCTCACTCTTTCCATAGATTTTCAGATCATCCATAAACAACAGATGATTCACAACTCCCCTACGCCCTGCCAGATCATATCCTGCTTTCACCTTCCTTAGAACTAACGTTAAGGGAATTAAAGCCATCACAAAAAGGAGTGGTGACAAGCTATCACCCTGGAATATTCCTCTCCTTATGTTCACCTTTCCCAGTGGTCTGCCACATGATGTTAATTCTGTACACCACTTATCCATACTCTTGTCTAAAACTCTAGTTACATTCCCGCCACACCAAACATTAGCATGCACTTTCTTATCCAAGAATGAGGTACCATATCGTAAGCTTTCTTATAGTCGACCCATGCCATACCTAATCCTGTTAGCCTTCGTTTACAGTTCCTTATTATCATCTTGTCTATCAATAGCTGGTCTTTAGTCCCCCTTGATTTTCTTCTTCCTCCTTTCTGTTCATCAGGTAACCAACCTTCTTTTTCCAAGTGGCCATACAACTCCTCTGCAATTATTCCTGTTAACGACTTCCAAACCAGAGGAAGGCACGTCATTGGTCTGAAGTTAGTTACTTGACCGCCCTTGTCTTTGTCTTTCATTATCAAAGTTGTTTTTCCTGTTGTCAGCCAGTCAGGTATTTGTGCACTGCTCATACAATTCTGTAACTGCAAAGCTAGCCTGTCATGACAGGATGTAAAATTCTTTACCCAGTATCCTTGTAATCCGTCCGGTCCTGGCGACTTCCAATTTGGCATCTTCTTTAATTGCTTTCTGACCATTGATAGGTTGATGATTATTTCATCCTGTCTTTTCACATTGATTAAATCCGTTTCTATATCTTTCAACCACTTTTCTTGCTCATTATGAGAAGCTGGATTGTCCCAGATATCGCTCCAAAACTTTTTGCTTACTTGTGCCTCAGGTCTTACTTCATCTGATCTTTCATTGTTTTCAATTCGTTGAAACAGTCTCTTTTGATTCGACTGGTACATCCGATTTTGTCTATATTGTTCCACTCTTCCTTCATACCTTTTAACTTTTGCAGCTTTTGCAACAGCTCGTTGTTTTAATTCCTCAATCACAACACCGATTCCTTTCTTCTTAACTTTATACCTGGTTTCCAGCTGTTCTCTTATCGCCATGCTCTTTAGTTGATTACTTTTCCATTTATCTAGCCGACTTAGATCTTTTCTTAGCTTTGCAATCTGTCCATTTAATCTTTGTTTCCACCAAGGTTCTACCTTTGATGTTGTCTCCTGTTTCTTTGCACCCACTTTCTTCCCAGCTAAACGTGCTGCTGCCAACAACAATTTATTGGTTTCCGTCAAGTTGGCTGTTGGAATATCTGTCAGTAAGTCATTGATCTTTCTCACTGCCTCTTTTAACCTTCCTCTGTCTACATTTCTAAGATTGATGGGTGCTAAGATTATTATTATTATTATTGAAAGTTTCTTCAGATTTGCTAATAAAATCAAACACCGGATCGCTACCAGTGACCTAGGGTGATTGACGTTTGAGGTAATGGAACGACTGCAAAAATATGCACATAACTATTGCAGGACAATTACAAACTACAACTACCAGTCAAGTCAATTTACGAACATAAAAACATTTTAGATCGACAGGGCTCTTCTGAGAATATGCGCTGTGCTGTTTAAAACTATCTTTTGGACTTCTTCTAATCTTGGGTTTCCCGGTATTTGTTCAAGAAACTTATCAGTATCTTTCTTTATCAGGCCAAGTGCTCCAATAACAACAGGCAAAGTTTTGGTTTTTAGATGCCACATCTTTTCCACCTCTATTTCCAAGTCTTTATACTTAGAAAGCTTCTCAAACACTTTCGCTGAGACGTTTCTGTCTGAAGGGATACTCATGTCTATAAACAGGCAGGTGTTGTTTCTTTTGTCCTTGATGACGATGTCTGGACGATTCGCCTGTATAGTACGATCTGTGTGAATTGGAAAGTCCCACAATACTACAGTATCTTTACCTTCAGTAACTGGCTCTGGACGGTGTTCGTACCAGTTACCTTGCGTTCCAACAGAGAAGTGCTTGCAGATCTTCCAATGCAGGTATTGGCCTACTCTGTCGTGGTGATTTTTGTATTCATTCGGTGTTAATATTGAGCAACCAGACACAAGATGATCAATAGTCTCAACCTTGTCTTCACAAAACCTACACTTTGGGTCAGTGCCATTGTGCAAGATGTTAGCTTGATAGTTTCTGGTAAACAAACTTTGATCTTGGGCTGCAAGAATAAAACCCTCTGTTTCACCTTTGAGTCCAGAGCTTCTAAGCCATTGATGGGTCGCGGCTTCATCTACATCAGCGTGTTTACTTCGAGCTGCAAACTGTCCATGGAGAGGTTTTTCATGCCACCTAGATTCAAGTTTTTCTTGTCCGATTTTCTTCGCCTTTTGTTTTCTATGTTTAGCAGTTACTGTTGGCGACATATATTGGATATTCTCGTTTTCAATATCTAATTCCTGGGAAAATTTGCGTGATTCCTTTACTATCGAGTGTGACCTTTTGGAGTTAACAGTAACCTTATTATTATTATTATTATTATTATTATTATTATTATTATTATTATTATTATTATTATTATTATTATTATTATTATTATTATTTCACATTTACCACAGCTTTTGATGTTAAAACTGGTTATGTAAAGTTCTTCATCAGGTGCAAGCACTTAAGATAAAGACTTGTCCTTCTTTCTTCTTCAAACTTCGTAATCATAAAACTTTTCGTAAGATCCCAGCAGTTCCTAGCAGTGCTGATTTTTGCCATATCATAAAGTCATTCCTTATGCCCAGTTTCTCAGCAAATGAATGTAGTCTCTTTGGGATTGACCCAAGGGCCCCGATGACTATTGGTATAACGAACGTTTTCTTGTTCAGCATCCGTGAAAGCTCTACCTTTAACTCAGAATATTTACTTATTTTCTCAAACTCCTTTTTATCTATGTTATAATCCGCTGGTACTGCAATGTCAATAATGAAGCATTCATTAGTTTCTTTGTTGATCAAGAGAATATCAGGGCTCCTGTGCTCAATAACTCTGTCCGTTTGCATATCAAAGTCCCACAAGATCTTAACTTTCTCGCTTTCCAAAACTTTATCAATTCTGTGTTGGTACCACTTATCGCTGGCATCGAAACCAAACTTTTTGCATAGATTCCAATGCACATTGCTGCAAATTTTATCATGGCGGCGTTTGTACTCATTCTGAGCAAGCATCTTGCACGAGCTGATGATATGGCTCACATTTTCCTCTTTTTCCCCACATAGGCGGCACAGCGAAGATAATTATTATTATTATTATTATTATTATCATTATTATCATTATTATTATTATTATTATTATTATTCTTATTATTATTATTATTCTTATTATTATTATTATTATTATTATCATTATTATTATTATTATTATTATTATTATTATTATTATTATTATTATTATTATTATTATTATTATTATTATTATTATTATTATTATTATCATTCTTTATATCTCGGCGATGATGTTATGCCGGCGTTCTTCTTGGGAGCGGGCTGCAACCAGCAACTTTAGGTCTCAAGAGTCTTTCTCAGTATTCTTGCAGTGTCCAAAAGAGTGGCTTTCTGCAACTGCGCTGTGCTACTTTTCAAACTAATCTTCTTCATCCAGCCTTCCAAGTTCTTTGGCACAATTCCTAAAGCTCCAACAATGATTGGGACAATTTCAATATGTGAGCATTTCCATATTTTCTTCAATTCTCTCTTGAGGTCTGAATAATGCTCAATTTTCTCTTGTTCTTTCTCTACAACTCGCTTGTCACCAGGAGATGCTATATCAATGATGAAACAACTTCTAGAATCCTTTTCAAAAACCAGGATGTCAGGACGGCGATGTTCAATGTAATGATCTGTCTGTATATTAAAATCCCACAGAATTCGCACGCTTTCATTCTCAATGACGCTCTCTGGTTGGTGATTGTACCATTTTACTCCTTGAGCCAGGTCATATCTCTCACAAAGTTCGAGGTGGATGATTTTTGCAATATTGTCGTGTCTGTTCTTGTAATCTCGTTGCGCCAGTTTTTTGCATTCTGCGATTAGATGACTAACTGAATCTTCCCTTTCGCCACACATTCTGCACTTGTCACCTATGTCCTGTTTATCAATATGCTTCTTAATCCAATTTGTGCGCAGAGCTTGTTCTTGGACAGCAAATAGCATTCCTTCTGTTTCTTTTTTCAATGATCCTTTCCTTATCCAGTCCCAAGACGACTCATCCTTTATATCATCTATTTCTCTGATCAATTTTCCATGTAAACTCTTTTCTCTCCATCTTTTGTGCCTCCTCTCTTCTTGTCTTCTTCGTATCCTGATCGCATGTTTGCCTTGTGATCACATGCTCTTTGCTTACAGCCTGGAGAAGCAGCTCATCTGATGCACTGACATATTTTGCCAAACTTTCTACTTCAATCTGCACACAATCTTCTACACCTAGCAGGCCCCTTCCTCCTTCTTTCCTTGGAATATAGAGCCGATCAACATCACTTTGTGGATGTAACATTTTATTCATTGTGAGTATTTTTCTTGTTTTTCTGTCAATTTTCTTCAGTTCCTCCTTGGTCCAGTCTATGATTCCAGCACCATACCTTACCAGAGACACTGCTCGGGAGTTGATGGCGTCTATGGTATTTCCACTGTTCAGTTTTGAAGACACAATTTTCTTTACTCTCTTGACGTATTCTTTCGTGATTTTGTCTTTCATCTGCTCATGTTTGATGTCATTTGCTTCAAGAATTCCTAGATATTTATATCCTGTTTCTCCATCTACTTCATCAATGCATTGTCCATCCAATATCTCTAGCCCTCCCTCGCTCACTACCTTGCCTCTCTGTAGCATTATATGTGCACACTTGCTGATTATTATTATTATTATTATTATTATTATTATTATTATTATTATTATTATTATTATCATTATTATTATTATTATTATTATTATTATTATTATTATTATTATTATTATTATTATTATTATTATTATTTGTGAAGATGGCGATGGAGGACAGACTGGCCTAACGGTGCGTCTGTCTGAAGTTTAAAAATTCCAAGTAATCCGTCGTAACTGCCGTCGTTAATGCTGTTATTCACTACATCAAGTTCATATTCATGATTGCCAAGCTAAAAAGTGCAATTAAATCAGCCATCAGAGGAGGAAAGATCTTTTTTCTTGGAACTAAGTTTGATTCAAATTTCGATTGCGAGGAAATCTATGATGATATCAGGTTATTGAATGGAGACGAGTGGAAAGCTTTTGAGGACAGGGAACGAAAATTCAGAGCGCTTTTTGCTTCGAAGCGGACTAACCATGGGGACTTTATTTGTCGTGGAATTATTGGTGACTGGATTAAAGTTGCAAAGATATTATCGGGGATATTTTACCAAAACAAACAGTTTTTGGCCAAGAAAGTGAATGGGACGCAGTGGAGCGTAAGCTTTTTGAAATTTGTTTGTCGTAGTTTGCGACTTTTCCCGAGGGACGACAATTATTGCATCAACGACGCTGCGGATAGAATTGAGTACATAAGTAAACAATTGAAATATATTAACAACACAATTATACCATTCTTTTCGTCAATAAGGAGAGGGAATGACAATAGAAACGAGGTATCAAAGGAGAAGCTGACCTGTTTGTGGCTACAGCGAAGGAAGAAAGCGATTTCTGTAATAAGGAACAACGGCTTTTGGCCTAACATCGAGAATGCTGATATTTCAGTGCAAAGGACTGAAGATTATTACGCTCAGTCAAGCAAATTTGCGGATTGTAATGGCTTTGAAGGAGCTGTACCTGTATTCTTTGATCGTGGGGAGGCACTGGCCTCTGTGAATTATGGTCATTTTTTCAGCTATGATGAGATTGAATCAACTGTGAAAGGCTGCCCCAGTGGGAAAAGCTGTGGTGCCGATGGGGTTACTTACGAGGACATGAAGGAAATGTTTAGTGAAAATGGATATGCATTTGTAAATATCTTGAACGTTGTGCTTATAAATTTGCGAATACCAACGTCGTGGAAAAAGTCGGTTGTCCAGCGAATCCCCAAGAAGAATTTTAATATCAATGATTTGTCAACGCTTAGGGATGTATCTCTTTTACCCACTTGTTACAAGGTGTTTTCGAAAGCAATCTGTAAACGAATCACCCCGCACATATCTAATGAGATTGCTTTTTGGCAGCGTGCTTTCCTGCCAGATCGTGACAGACAGGAATTGATTTTCAGTTTGAAAGCCGCAATGGATGATTTCAGACATTTAAGTACAAAGTTTTGTGCAGTTTTCGTGGATTTTGCAGATGCATTTGGAAGCATTGAGCATAATTTCCTTTTTGAAACTCTCCGGGAATTTGACATTCCTTTGATTTATTGTTGTTTGGTCGAAGATCTTTACCGTTACTCTTCGTTTTCTGTGATTTGTGGGTATGAATTGAGTAGAGAGTTCAATATAATCAGAGGAACTAAGACAGGTGACCCTTTGAGTGCATTTTTATTCATATTGGTGATTGATAGAGTATGCAAGCCTATGGTAAGAGAGGCTGTTATCAGACGGGGTATTGAAGATGAAAGAAGGATTAATCCATTGCCTTTGCAAGCTTTTGCGGATGATGTTGTTGTTGTCAATTATGACGCCACGATTATAAATGAGATGTTTGATATCGGACAAGTTGACATGGAGAGAGCAGGTTTAGAAGTGAAACCTAGTAAATGTGCAGTAATGTATGCAAGGAGGTCTGGCAATAACTGGTACAAAGGCAAGGCAGATAAAAAGCCAGCTGTGTCAATTCAAGGAAATGCCATTGAAGTTTATCCCTGTGATAAGTGTTATAAGTATCTTGGAAAGTCTCTCTCACTTTCAGGCGAAGATGCTGTGCAGGTGTATGAAGTTATAGAAAGTTATAAAGATTTATTGGAGAAAATAACAAGCTGCAAATTGCCTCTCGCTCTAAAAGCTAGTGCTTTAAATAACTCGGCTCTCGCGAAGATTCTCCACCATTTTTACAATACAAGATTTACAGAGGAGCAGTTAGAGTTGATGGATAAGTCCTTGGTGAAGGCAGCTCGAAATATGTATGATTTGTATGAAACAACAACACAGCTCGTCGTCTTCTTACCACGCGAGCACGGAGGGATTGGAGTTAAGCGCGTTTCAGATGTGTATAGGTCAACAAGGGTTGCATTTCTCATTAAGATGTTGAATCATCCCCAGTTACAGTTCAGGAACATTGCACGTCAATCCCTTAATTTAGATATGGAAAAACGGAAAGTTGCTGCAACAGATAACGATATGAATTTTCTTGGGTTTGAGATTAGTGAAGACGGCTATTTGAACAGTCGTACCAAATTTGGGTGTCAATCAGATTGGCCAGATCTTCTGAGATATGCTAGAAAGCTAGATGTTTCCATTGAGTTCAGGCAGGGAAAGGCTGGAGTAATTGTAAATGGTGAATTTTTCGATGAAGGTGCCCCACTTCAGAAGTTGCTGTTCAATCAGACAGTTAATCGAGATTTGCAAAAAGCAAAGCAATTGTCAATTCAAGACCCCTTTCTCTGTATGACTGATGTTCAGTTGAAATCCTCCCGTTCAATATTTTACAACTGGAAAGTAAGTGATTTACTGGTGAAGTTTGCAATAAAAGCACGGTTGAGTCTACTTCCAACAAACTTCACAAAGCATGTATGGAATCGTGATAATGACCCTTCTTGCCCCTTTTGCCATCAGCATACGGAAAGTATCGCACATCTGATGAATGGCTGTGGAGAGTTTCACAACTTTTATAGCAGACGTCACAATCGAATTGCAGACAAAATATTTGAGATGATCTCGGGAAGTCTAAGTGGTTTTCAGTTTCATGCAAACAAGCTTGCAGAATCAATATTAACGGAATATGGTGATGAATTGCAGCGTATTACGCATCGTAAACCTGGCATCGTTATCATTGACAATCAGTCACGTAAATGCATTATCTTAGAGGTGGCTGTCTGCTACGATCTGTATTTTGAGCAAGCGCTGAACACCAAACAGGAACGGTATGAGCCGCTGTGCAGTCTGCTGCAGTCGTTGGGTTGGAATGTAGATCTGAAAGTGCTTTGCTTTGGCTCACTTGGTTGTATCAAGAAGGATGTTTGGACTGTTTTAAGATCACTGTCAGTAGATAAGTTAATTGTGAAGAACACATTACAGTGGTGCTCGGTTTCAAATCTGATTATGGCCAACTACATATGGAGACACAGGGTTAAGAAGTTATTCTTGTGAATCTTTTTGTCTCGGTCCTTTCGTATGATCAGTTACATTAAGTTCTACATTGCATTGTTCACATTGGATAGCTTCTAGATCCTGTGTCTCACACAGTATATATGAACTGGATGAAGTGGATAACGCAGGCCTAGTAGACATATTTTTTTATGTTAACTGAGCTGTAAGCTCGGACACTAGGGCAAATACGAATTTATTATTATTATTATTATTATTATTATTACAAATACGACATGGCCTAATGCCAGAACTAATGCCAGAATTATTATTTTTATTATTATTATTATTATTATTATTATTATTATTATTATTATTATTATTATTATTATTATTTGGCCAGAAGAGAGACAATATTACCTCAGGGACTATTGTAGAGAATCTAGGCCATCCAAGGAGCACCATAAAGGACTGACATTTATTGTAGTTGAAGACTTTCCTTTTCCAGAACAATCGATGGTAGAGTAGTTAGCCATGTTCAATTTTAGTAATTGTAGGTATTTCGTAACGTAATGTAACATATCTTGCTGTGTAATGATTAAGAAGCTTTCGAAATTGCCAGATCGACATTTTCGAACATTACAATTGACACTTAGGCCATTTAGTCTCGTTTTCATGTAAATAGTTTCAATGTATGACGTAATGATTTTTCGAGAGCCTTCTCGCTTATGGCTTAGTAATCTAGACATATCTTGTAGTAAGAATGACGTTGTAGTTCTAGAAATTTCGTAGCTTTAGGTATATAAAGGACATTAAACATTTTTATTCAGCGAATCAAATAGTTATAGAGTCAGAGCGCGTAAAAAGAATTTAGAGTCAAGTACAAAGTTAAGAGTTAAACGAGAGAACAAGTAATACTAGGAGCCATATTCGGGCTCAGCGACGGTAGCAGAGTAATTTATAGAAATTATAGTTAAAGCGAATTATTAGAGAAACAGTAAATTGAAGTTTATTCATTGATTGTGGTTATCTTCGAACCATATTGGTAGCAGAGGGTAGTTGCACTAGTTCATACAAAGCTGCTGCGTCATGTCAAAGAACAAGAAGAAAACTCGTAAATCGGCTGCGGATAAATTTGAAGCAGATCAAGAAGAAAGAATTGAAAGTATAAAGATTTCAAAGGCAAAGTCAAAATCTTTATTTACAAGAAGAAAAAATCAGCTTTTAGATTTGCTTGAGTCGCGAAATGCTGGAAGCTATGAGATAAGAACATTAAGGAAAAAGACAGACGAAGCACTGGCAAGCGTACTTGAGGATTTGGCGACTTTATTCGAATTTTACTCCAGTGCTGAAGACCGAAGCAAGACACAAAAAGAAACAGAACATATAGAAGCAGAGTATGATTCTGTCCAAGCCAAGATTGCTCAGTATTTGAATTCTAGACAGGAAGAGACCCAAAGCCAGGCCAGCGGACATTCCTCACAATTGAGTGTTACGGGAGAGACAGTGAATCCGTTGCAGTATCAAGAATCGATGGCAAGACAGCGTTTGCTTGAGACCGAGAAAAAATTCCAAGAGAAAGAAGAATCTATTCGGCTAGCTCGAAGAAAACTTGACGAAGAGTACCTTCAGAGGCAAAAGGAGCTAGAAAAAGAAATGCAACATATTCACGGAAAATTATCAACAGTGAAGAGTGATGTCAGGTACAAGCTCGATAAACTAGACAAAGCTTCAGACGAAGAAGTTGGGTTGCCAAGACCTTTTTTGCGAGACATAACAAGGGAGCCGGAACAACAGTCACCAGTAGTAGAGAGATTGGACCTCGGAAAAGATATGTGGAAACAACTAACGAGAGTTTCGATTCCAGTGCTCAAAGGTGACAAGAGATCATACGAAAGCTGGAAAGCAGCGTTTATTGCATGCATCGATCAAGCCCCAGCCACGCCAGAGTATAAGCTGCTGCAACTGCGACAGTATCTTAGTGGAGAAGCCCTGAAAGTAGTCGAAGGTTTGGGACATACAGCAGCAGCCTATGAAGCAGCAAAAGATCGTTTGGAGAGAAAATATGGAGGACAAAGGCGAAGAGTGAATCTCTATCTTGACGAATTAGACCATTTTCGACCAGTGAGACCAGGAAGCGCAAAAGATCTGGATGGTTTTGCAGATTTATTGGATATGCTGGTTGTAAATTTGAGAGAATCAAAGCGGTTAGAAGAACTGGGAAATGGATCCTTGTATCTAAAAGCTCAAAAGAAACTCAGTGAGACTATGCTAGCAAATTATCACAGATGGATATATGAGCAGAGTAAACCAGAAAGTGTCGAGTCTTTACGAGAATGGGTGATCCAAGAAGCAGAATTTCAAACTGTTGCATCTGAAACGATTCGCGGATTAACTTCAAGGCAAAAGGAAGGAGCAAAGACTTTCTTTGGACAAGCCGATGTTAAAGACAAGCTTCCCCGTTGCAAGCTGTGTAAGAAGAACCATCCAATATGGCGATGTGACGAATTTAAAAGCATGGATGTCTCTAGGCGTTGGTATACGGCAAAAAAGTTAGGATTGTGTTACCGGTGCCTTGGTGAAGATCATATGGGAGGCTACTGTACCAAAGGGAGAATCTGCGGAATTGACGATTGTCAAGAAACACACAACAGATTTCTGCATGGTGGCAAAAATACAAAGTCAGAGAGCACCTACAACAAAACAGCTACGTCCACAGCTCCAAAGAAAGATGTAGCAGAGTCCAGCACGGAGGGGGAGAAAAAACCTACAGCAGAAAGGTCTCACGCAACAATGGACATAGCAGAAAAAACAAATAGAGCCCATTTCACAGCACTTCGTACTGTGCCAGTAAAAGTAAAAAATGGAAATCGAAGTATAGTCGTAAATGCACTGTTGGATGATGCTAGCACAAAAACCTACTTGAACGCAGACGTGGCCGCAGAGCTTGGATTAGTTGGAGAAACACGGAAAATTACAGTGAATGTATTAAATGGTCAAAGGGATTCATTCGAAACTATGCCTGTTGAATTTGAATTAGAAAGCTTGGATAGAAGAATCAAGGTGTCAGCTACAGGGTATACAACAGAGAAAGTAACTGGCGACTTACAACCGGTAGACTGGAATCAATACGCGTCTAAGTGGAAACATTTAACAGGAATAAAGTTCCCGAGCCTCGGATCTCGAAATACAGTGGACATTCTGATAGGAAAAGATTTAGCAGACTTGCATTACTCAATACAAGACATTCGTGGAAAGCCAGGAGAGCCGGTCGCCAGATTAACACCGTTAGGCTGGACATGCATTGGAGGAACAGCTTATGCAGCAAATTCCCGAAGAAGACAGAGCAGCAGAGGTGGATTTGGATAAAGGAAATTTACCAGCGATCAAAACTCTTGGGATATTGTGGGTAGCTGAAGAAGACAACTTCACATACAAGGTTAATCCACCAGAAGAAAGTTATTTGCTGACAAAGAGGAATTTTCTACGAAAGATTGCAACACTATTTGATCCTATGGGATTTCTAAACCCTTACGTGATAAGAGCGAAGATTTTGCACGGGGGGGGGTTCTTCCATAGTAAAGGTACCTGGGGATGTGCCGCCCGCGAGGGTATACTTTTTCGGCCTTCTAGTCTAGCCAAGGGTGTACTTTTTGGCAATTTTAATCGAGTTAAGTCTAGGCGAGGGTATGCTTTTTGGGAATTTTGGTAAAAGAGATGTTAAAATTCGGTAATTTTGGTAAAAAACCCAACTTTTTTGGAATTTTGGTCGAGAAAATGCGAAAATTTGGCAAGTTTTGCCTAGAAAATGCCAATTCAGAGCACTTCTGAAGGAAAAATTAGTCTAGCCAAGGGTGTCATTTTCACAAAAATTGGTCTAGCCAACGGTTACATTTTGAAACTGTGGGCGGCACCCCCCTAACCGAAATTTAGCCGAGAACCCCCCCCCCCCCGTGAGATTTTGTTGCAAGAGATGTGGACGTCGGGATTAGACTGGGACGATCTGCTTGGCGAGAACCTTGCAAAAAAGGCGAAAACATGGTTTGCAGAGCTTCAACAGTTGGCAGAAATTACAGTTTCCCGTTGCTTACAACTGGAAAAAAGAGTCGTTGCAACAGCCATTCATACGTTCACGGATGCCTCAGGAGAAGCGTATGCCGCTGCGATCTACGCAAGACAACAATACGAAGATGGTTCAACAAGTGTGCGCTTGGTGGTATCAAAGAGTAGCACAGTGATCCAGCAAATGTAATAAATGCCGAAAAATGAAAGTTCTCAAAATCAATCAAACTATAGCTCATTTGAAAGAGCAATGATTGACAATCAACATAAAAGAAGAATTATCAAAATCGGATCAGTGAGAGCCAAGAAACTGATTTTTGAAGTTTCAATATATCACAAATTTACAAATTTCACATCAAAAAGACAATGAACACTCAATATAGGCTAACTTCAAAATTCAATTTCTCTGCCTACACTTATCCGATTCTTGAAATTCTTATTTATTTTGATCGTATACATCTCAGCATCATTTCTGATTCATATAATTGAGAAGAAAATTGAAAAATTTCACGGATTTCGCGAATTACGAGATAGTACTATACTGGAGAATAAAAACCGATATTTTGATAAAAACAGTTAAAAATCTCAAAGACGGGGTCAAACGGTGTCTTAGGAAAAAATATAATAATTAACTAGAACATGCCTCGAGTGCATCTGCCAAAGGATATGTTCAGGAACCTTCTGCAAAAAATTTTATGACCGTTTTAGAATGTGAGGTCATTTTCTTGAAAACGACATGTGGTCGCAATTGAAATCAGTATTGTTTATGTTGATTGAATTACTGTATAAATAATGCCTCAAACTCATTTCAAATCAAAGCAAAGTCAATTAATTGAGTTTTAAAAATTCGCAATAGTCGGAAAAATAGAAAATCAAGATACTTTAACGTACAGTGGATTGAAGGAACAACACTTCTTCTTTCTCGTTATGATGTCTGAACTGTATATTACATCAAGTCATATCAAATTCAGTTCCTTGCCACAAAGTTTTCTCTCGTCACTATTAAGAGTGTGAAAATTTGACAATTGCTTGCTCATGAGCTTTAGTATCCTAGTGGACTGTTGCTGGCCACACTCTCTTCATTACAAGAACAGATGGTCATCGATCTAATTCATGATTATAAGAACCAGGCAAAATCTTTTATTCTGTTGTGCTACTTTGATGTTTGCCTCACAGTTCCGAAAACGTACACAATTCTTAACTATCAACGTTGATGAACTGAAGTATTTTGCATGTTTTATGATGCTGCACTTAGTAATCAATTTTCCCTGCGTAAAGATTTTTGTCTGTGCACCAAACGCTCGCCCATAATTAGGAGCTGTTTGAAGTTCTCATTAAGTTCTCAAAAGGGCTCTCTGATATCGGTTTGAAAGCAGTCCAGACGCCTGAAACAAACATGTTTGGAGCTGGCCTAGCATGAAGAGGTAGACAAACGACTCTGCAACACGACATATATGACCCTTCGTCAGTCAGAATGCTTATAGCGTCTGCCCAGCTGTGGTAAAAGTGAGCCACATTCTGAAAAAGTACCGCCAAAGTCAGGCAATAATTACACTGCAACTCAAGGGGAAGTATTAAGTCAAGCTTTTATGGTCTAAATAGTGATAAGGCAGAACGTTGTGCCACAAAACAGAATTTGTTGATATGACTTGACGTAATAATCAGTTCTGACATCATAACGAGAATGAAGAAGTTTTGTTCCTTCAATCCACTGTACGTTAAAGTATCTTGATTTTCTATTTTTCCGACTATTGTGAATTTTTAAAACTCAATCAATTGACTTTGCTTGATTTTTTAAACAGTAATTCAATCAACATAAACAATACTGATTTCACTTGCGACCACATGTCGTTTTACAAGAAAATGACCTCACATTCTGAAACGTTCATAAAATATTTCGCAGGAGGTTCCTGAACATATCCTTTGGCAGATGCACTCGAAGCATGTTCTAGTTAATTATTATATTTTTTCCTAAGACACCGTTTGACCCCGTCTTTGAGATTTTTAACTGTTTTTATCAAAATATCGGTTTTCATCCTCTAGTATAAAACCATCTCGTAATTCGCGAAATCCGTGAAATTTTTCAATTTTCTTCTCGATTATATGAATCAGAAATGATGCTGAGATGTATACGATCAAAATAAATTAAGAATTTCAAGAATCGGATAAGTGTAGGCAGAGAAATTGAATTTTGAAGTTAGCCTATATTGAGTGTTCATTGTCTTTTTGATGTGAAATTTGTAAACTTGTGATATATTGAAACTTCAAAAATCAGTTTCTTGGCTCTCACTGATCCGATTTTTATAATTCTTCTTTTATGTTGATTGTCAATCATTGCCCTTTCAAATGAGCTATAGTTTGATTAATTTTGAGAACTTTTCATTTTTCGGCATTTATTACATTATTTTGCCATTCTGGATCACTGTGAGTAGGGTAGCACCACTATCGGCAACAAGTATACCAAGACTGGAACTAATGGGTTCAATTCTTGGACTACGATTAGCATTATCAGTAGCCAAAGTCTTGAAAATTGGCCAAAAATCAATAATCTTTTGGACTGACAGCATGAATGTCTTGTGGTGGATAAGGAAACCAAGTCGCGGATTCAAGCCCTTCGTTGCTAATAGAATAGGGGAGATACAGAGTTCAACAAATCCACATCAATGGCGACATGTCAGTACGAAAGAGAATCCAGCTGATTTGCCAACAAGAGGAACTTCGGTAGCGAATTTGAAGGACAATGCGTTGTGGTGGAGTGGTCCAGAGTTTCTGAAATCTGACGAGAAAGACTGGCCAAAAGTAAAGATCGAAGTGAATCAAGAAAGCTTGTCAGAAGTACGCAAACAAGCGAGAATACAAATAGAGACGGAGAATGAAGAAGACCTAACTCTGCTTGCAACAACACATGAAACATCCTGGCGATTACAACCAGAAAGATATTCGAGTTGGAACAGATTAGTCAGAATGAGAGCATTGGTACAAAGATTTATCGAAAACTGTACACGTAAACTAGAAGATCGATGCACGGGAGACATAACGTATCAAGAGATAGCGGATGCAGAAACCGCCATAATAAAGGAAACACAGCGGCAAGCCTTCAGTGAAGAATACA
Source organism: Aurelia sp. 3 sensu Dawson et al. (2005) (assembly GCA_964020215.1). Taxonomy (NCBI): domain Eukaryota; kingdom Metazoa; phylum Cnidaria; class Scyphozoa; order Semaeostomeae; family Ulmaridae; genus Aurelia; species Aurelia sp. 3 sensu Dawson et al. (2005). Next base: position 8,964,004 of record OZ026580.1, on the reverse strand, counting down.
AAGCATTAACAAACCAAAGACCCATTCCAGTAAACAGCAAGCTTTTGACATTGAAGCCCGTAATTGATGAAGAAGGTCTACTGCGATCGGATGGGAGACTAACTTATGCAGAATACCTGCCCTTTGATGTGAGATACCCCATAATTTTGCCAAGGAAGCATTGGGTAACCAAGCTGATCGTCAAGAACTTCCATGAGCAAAGCAACCATTCAGCAGGTACGAATCACACACTGTCCAAGATATCAGCGCGTTTTTGGATTATGCAAGGCAGAGAGGAGATTCGAGAATGGGAGGCAGAGTGTTTCGAGTGTCGCAGACGTAAAACAAAGGCTGCAAGACAAATCATGGCTCCATTACCAAAGATACGGCTAAAGTTACCACTACGGGCATTTGCACGGACGGCAGTAGATTACGCAGGACCATTTATAACAGTACAAGGTAGAGGAAAGAAGAGAATGAAACGTTATCTGTGTTTATTTACTTGTTTAACATCGAGAGCTGTGCATCTGGAGATGGCTTATGCACTGGACACAGATTCCTTTCTAAATGCATTTTATCGTATGGCAAGCAGAAGAGGCCTTCCCTAAGAAGTGATTTCAGATAACGGTAGTAATTGCATCGGTGCAGAGCGAGAACTTAAAGAGTTGGTTGAGAAACTAGATCAAGAAAAGATTAAGAAGTCATCTGCGAATAAGGGTATCAAGTGGTACTTTAATCCGCCATTAGCACCACATTTTGGAGGAGTGCACGAAACCACGATAAAAGCCGCAAAGAGAGCAGCATACGCAATACTGAAAGATGCAGACGTTACTGATGAGGAACTAACGACAGCGTTCACAGGTGCCGAAGGTCTCCTGAACTCAAGGCCAATAACGTATCAGTCCGCGAACCCAATGGATGATGTGCCTCTAACTCCAAATCATTTCTTATTCGGCCAAGTAGGAGGTCAATTCGCCCCCAAATCTGTTGACACAAGCCCATACGATCTGAAAAGACGTTGGCGAAGAATTCAAGAATTAGTACGCCATTTCTGGCATCGATGGCTTCGTGAGTGGCTGCCATCACTAAATCGCAGAACAAAGTGGAAGACTGAACATGACGATGTTCACATCGGCGAGATCGTTTTAGTCATCGCGCCTGATACACCACGTGGACAATGGCCTCTTGGAAAGATTGTAGAGATATATCCAGGTCCAGACAATCATGTGCGAGCAGTCAAAGTACAAATCGGACGAAATACCCTCATAAGACCAATCACGAGAATATGTCCCTTGGGATGCTTCGAAGAAATAGAAAAGACGATTGCAGACAAAAGACAAGATGAATGACCGTCGATGGGTCACTAACCCATCGAGGAGGGGGAGTATGGCCAGAAGAGAGACAATATTACCTCAGGGACTATTGTAGAGAATCTAGGCCATCCAAGGAGCACCATAAAGGACTGACATTTATTGTAGTTGAAGACTTTCCTTTTCCAGAACAATCGATTGTAGAGTAGTTAGCCATGTTCAATTTTAGTAATTGTAGGTATTTCGTAACGTAATGTAACATATCTTGCTGTGTAATGATTAAGAAGCTTTCGAAATTACCAGATTGACATTCTCGAACATTACAATTGACACTTAGGCCATTTAGTCTCGTTTTCATGTAAATAGTTTCAATGTATGACGTAATGATTTTTCGAGAGCCTTCTCGCTTATGGCTTAGTAATCTAGACATATCTTGTAGTAAGAATGACGTTGTAGTTCTAGAAATTTCGTAGCTTTAGGTATATAAAGGACGTTAAACATTTTTATTCAGCGAATCAAATAGTTATAGAGTCAGAGCGCGTAAAAAGAATTTAGAGTCAAGTACAAAGTTAAGAGTTAAACGAGAGAACAAGTAATACTAGGAGCCATATTCGGGCTCAGCGACGGTAGCAGAGTAATTTATAGAAATTATAGTTAAAGCGAAACATTAGAGAAACAGCAAATTGAAGTTTATTCATTGATTGTGGTTATCTTCGAACCATTATTATTATTATTATTATTATTATTATTATTATTATTATTATTATTATTATTATTATTATTATTATCATTATTATTATTATTATTATTATTATTATTATTATTATTTATTGTGTCGCATCTGTCTTTGTCAGTGGTGATTACGGCTTGAAACATGGTGTCAACAAGACTATTCAAATTTCAAGCACTTTCCGGAGGATCCTTGCAGAGTAGTTGATGACAGTTTTCTGCAGTTCAACAATTCGTGTTCCTATTCCAAGGTCTTCTAATCTTTTGGAAAGTTTCTTCGGGGTTGTCCCAAGTGCACCTATTATAATAGGAATGACTTTCGTTCGCATGTTCCATAATTTCTGTACTTCCCGAGCTAGATCTTGATACTTTTCTATTTTTTTCCATCTCTTTTGCATTCACTCTACTATCATACGGTATGGCAAAGTCTATTGTTTTGCATTCTTTCTTTCCTTTATCAATAAGAATGACATCAGGTCTTCTGGCTTGAATGACAAGGTCTGTTTGAATACTAAAATCCCACATTAACTTATTATTATTATTATTATTATTATTATTATTATTATTATTATTATTATTATTATTATTATTATTATTATTATTATTATTATTATTATTATTATCATTATTATTATTATTATTATTATCATTATTATTATTATTATAATGATTAAACAGAAAGAACTTGAAAAGAAAACAAAGTATGAAGATCTCAGTATTGAAATAGCAAGATTATGGAATAAGGAAGTTTCGGTAATTCCAGTTGTAGTTGGAGCTTTGGGACGCGGACAGCAAACTTGAAGTTCTCCTCAGAATACATGCTGTGCCCAAAAGGGCGGATTTCTGAAGACACGGGATGACGTTTGGAATTCCTAATTCCTTCAAATTCTTCTTCAAGTTTGCTGTCAGCGTCCCCAAAGCTCCAACTACAACTGGAATTACCGAAACTTCCTTATTCCATAATCTTGCTATTTCAATACTGAGATCTTCATACTTTGTTTTCTTTTCAAGTTCTTTCTATTATTATTATCATTATTATCATTATTATTATCATTGTTATTATTGTTATTATTATTATCATTATCATTAACATTATTATTATTATCATTTATTTTTTTTTTATTTTTTTTCCGTCATACTACATATTTAGGAATTGACTTTTGTCACGATATCTGGCTCTTACCCAGAGCCTGAAATACCGAGAGTTCTCCTCAGAATACATGCTGTGCCCAAAAGGGCGGATTTCTGAAGACACGGGATGACGTTTGGAATTCCTAATTCCTTCAAATTCTTCTTCAAGTTTGCTGTCAGCGTCCCCAAAGCTCCAACTACAACTGGAATTACCGAAACTTCCTTATTCCATAATCTTGCTATTTCAATACTGAGATCTTCATACTTTGTTTTCTTTTCAAGTTCTTTCTGTTTAACATTATGATCACCGGGAACCGCAATATCGATGATGAAACATTTTCCACCTATTTTCTCAACTACAACAATGTCTGGTCTTCTGTGCTCGATTACTCTGTCAGTTTGAATCATTAAGTCCCATAGTATTTTTACTTCCTCGTTTTCTGCAACAGGCTCTGGACTGTGTTGGTACCATTTGTCGGTGCACTCTAGGTTGTATTTCTTTGATAGTAGCCAATGGATCTTTTTTCCCACCTTATCGTGTCTATGTTTGTATTGCGTTTGGGCAAGCTTTTGGCATGCACTTGTGATATGAGTGACACTTTCACTTGCATTTCCACACATTCTACATGAAGGCGAGATATTCTGCTTATCTATACCTGCTTTGATTGCGTTTGTTTGTAAAGCTTGTTCCTGTGCAGCGAAAATTAAGCTCGCGGTCTCTCTCTTAAGATCACCTTGTTTTAACCAGCTCCAGCTCTGCTTGTCTGCTACTTTCTCTGTTTCTCTTATGAATTGACCATGTAAAGTCTTCTCATGCCAGCTTTTAGTTCGCCTTTCCCTTCTCGTTTTTTCTGATCCATCTTCAATACGTTCTTTGAGTTTACATTCTCTTTCTGCAAACACAATAAAATTTTCCGAACTGTCTTTAGCACATAATCCCAGATTATTCCTCTCATTTATTATACAATCACCTACGCTTATAAGCCCTCGTCCTCCATTTTCGCGTTTCAAGTATAATCTGTCCACATTTGATTTTGGGTGCAGGCCACCATACATGTTGAGCATTTTGCGTGTTTTTCTATCGATTTCGTCTATCTCATTATCATTATCATTATCATTATCATTATCATTATCATTATCATTATCATTATCATCATCATTATCATTATTATTATTATTATTATTATTATTATTATTATTATTATTATTATTATTATTATTATGATGATACAGACACTGAGCGAGTATGATATTCCTGCTACGTATTGTAAGATCATCAAGAACATTTATGAAGGAGCATGTTTTCAAGTCATATGTGGGAACACTTTATCAAAAAAGATTTACATCACGAGGGGCACAAAAACAGGAGACCCACTAAGTGTTATCATCTTTCTGATGGTATTAAATAGAGTTTTACAGCCTGCTTTCAATTATTCCTTGATAGCTCTTGGTATTCAAAATGAAAGAAAAATTAACCCCCTACCTATTCAAGCATATGCAGATGATATCGCAATGGTTTCTTATGATTTCAGAATGCTCAAGAACATGTTAGAAATAAGTGAGCCACTATTTAATGGTGCTGGATTAAAAGTGAAGGGACCAAAATGTGCATTATTCTATGAAAGGCGTTCAGGCAATAATTGGTATAAAGGAAAGAATGATAGACAACCAGTCATAGAGATTCAAGGAAAAAAGATTGAAACATATAAGAGATCGCAGGCATACAAATATCTTGGTAAATCTCTCAGCATTTGTGGTGAAGACCCAAAGCAAGTTGAAGGCTTTATCGAGGAATTCAAAGAAACTTTGAATAATATTGACGCTAGCTCCCTTCCAATCCCTCTAAAACTTAGTGCGTTTAACAACATGGCTCTAGCCAAAATATTACATCACTTTGACAACACAAGAATAGAGGAACAACAACTAGGAGAGATGGACATTAAAGTTAGCTGTGTCCTTAGAAATATGTTTGGGTTGTACCCTAAAACAACCGATAAAGTGTTTTTCATTGGCAGGCTACACGGGGGTCTTGGTATAAAAAAGCCATCCAACGTTTACAGAGCCACACGAATCTCAAATCTAGTCAACATGCTAAACCACGGAGAAGAAAATATAAGGTATATAGCAAGAGAATCGTTAAGTTTGGATATGAGAGCGCGGGGTGTAAGAGCTACAAACGGTGAAAAGAACTTTTTAGGCTATGAATTAGATGATAACGACAGACTGGTGAAAAACAAAACTTGCGGTGGAAATTCAGATTGGCCAGATCTTCTTTTCCAAGTGAATAAGTTGAAAGGGTGTGTCATATACGAGGATGGTTTGGCGAAAGTTGTTGTCAATGGAAAAAACTTAGTCATAAAAATCTGAAGCAAGAGATCGAGGGAGAATTGGAAAAACTTGACGTAGCAAAGTGCTCAGAACTCAGGTTTCAAGGGAAATTCATAGGAATAGATGCCATTGATCGGAAAATATCACATCAAATATACTACGGTTGGAAGCTTTCAGATAGTTTAGTAAAATTTGTGTTACGAGCAAGGATGAACCAAATACCCTGCAACCAGCTGATCAATTTTTGGAATAAAGATCACGACAAAAAATGCTCGTTGTGCAACCATCACACAGAGTCGGTAGCCCATTTAATGAACTCTTGCAACAGATTTAAAGATCTTTACTCAAAACGACACGATAGGATAGTAGAAGCCATCTATCAAAAGATTCGTCGGTACAGTGAAACGTCAGTCAAGTTTGTTAACAGGATGGCAGAAACAGCATTTCCAAATTTACGAACTGAACTACAGCAAATCAGTAGCCGGAAACCTGATTTGCTAGAGATAAAGTCTAACGAAAAAGAATGCGAGATCATAGAAGTAACTGTATGCTTCGATTTGTACATGTCAGAGTCATATGAAAGTAAAGCTAGGAAGTACCAACAACTCAAAAAAATATTGAATCGGAATGGGATAAAGACAAATATAAGAATATTGTGCTTTGGATCGCTTGGAACTGTTCACGAAGACGTAAGAAAGAACTTAAGAGGATTAGGACTGTCGAGTGAGGAGGCAAAGTCTACAATGAAATGGTGCAGTGTATCTAATATGATATGTGGAAACATGATATGGCGAAACCGATGCAAATGGATTCACGGACAGACTGGAATTTGATGTTATGAGTATGCTGGACAAACATTTGACGTTGAGACATCTTAGTTAGCTCTCGTTAGTCAAATCATATCAGAATTTATTATTATTATTATTATTATTATTATTATTATTATTCTGCTTTTACACGGTATTGATCTAACAACCGGCTAATTGTCTAAATTATGTTTCTCATCGAACCACTACCCGTGGTCTAGGATGGGAAGCACTTGTGTCCTTCTTCTTATTATTGTCCTTCTGTACAGTACTCCTTTGTTCTTTACTTTGTATCGAGGACCTTCCGTAGAATTCGCGCTGTCCCTAGAAGACATGTTTTTTGAATGGCATCAACCCCCAGGTGCAGGTCTACCTTGTCAAGGTTTTTTCTTACATTATTTGTCACACTTCCCAAAGCCCCTATGACGATTGGTAGGATCATGACTTGATCTACTTCTTTGTTCCAACATTTCAAAATTTCGTATTTCAAGTCATTGTAGTATTCTATCTTTTCTTGCTCTTTTTTCTTGATTCTGGTGTCAAACGGGCATGCAACATCAATGATGAGGCACAACTTCTGCTTCTTATCTAGGACCACAATATCTGGCTTGTTATGCTCTATTCTCTTTTCAGTTTGTATAGACAAATCCCATAACAGCTTAACTTCATCGTTTTCAAGGACTTTCATCTGCGCCTCCACAAAATGCTCATAGTATTTCTCCGTGCATGCAAAACCAAATTTCTTGCAATAGTTCCAATGGATTATTGCGGCAATTTTGTCATGTCTGCACTTCTTGTAATCATTTTGGGCTAACTGTGAGCATTCAGATACAATGTGTGCTACAGTCTCGTCTCGTTCATCGCACATTCTGCATTTGGTTGAACAGTCTTGTTTATCTATCATTTTCTTGATCCAATTTACCCGTAATGCCTGCTCCTGTGCTGCTAGTATTAATCCTTCTGTCTCTTTCTTTAATACCCCTTTCTGTAACCACAGCCAGCTATCCTTGTCATCCCTAACCTCTTTTGTTTCTTTGAAAAACACTGAATGGAGCTTCTTTTCGTCAAAGTTTGCTTTCCGTCTTTTCATGATTTCCTGTTTTTTCCTTTTTGGTTCTACTGACTCTGTAAATAACCCATCTCTCACCACCTCCTTAAGCAGAGTTTCTTCTGTCTGCCCCAGGTAATAGCCAAGACTTGCTTTCTCCAATTCTACAACCTCTTCAACACTCTTAAGTCCCCGCCCTCCTTCAGCCCTTTTCCAGTACAAACGGTCCACATCAGATTGGGGGTGCATGCTTCTGTGCATTGTAAACAACTTTCTGGTCTTTCTGTCAATATCCTTCAGTTCATCTTTTCTCCAATCAATGATTCCAGCCCCATATCGTATTAGTGATACTGCCCTTGAATTGATCGCTTGTATTATATTTCCTGCATTCAGTTTGGATCTCAAGATCTTCTTGACTCTACGGAAGTATTCTTGCCTGAGTATGTCCTTCATTTCTATGCTTTTGATTTTATCATTCTCCAATACTCCAAGGTATTTATAAGCTTCTTCATCTTGCAAGGATTTTATTTTCTGGCCTTCAGGTAGATCTAATCCATCACTATCAATCAATTTTCCTCTCTTCATCTCCACAATAGCACATTTCTCAATACCGAATGTCATCCCGATGTCACTACTAAATATTCGCACTGTTTGCACCAAAGAATCCAATTGATTCTTGTCTTTTCCATATAGCTTTAAATCGTCCATGAAAAGGAGGTGATTCATTTTAGCCCTATCCTTTTCTAGAGAATATTATTATTATTATTATTATTATCATTATTATTATTATTATTATTATTATTATTATTATTATTATTATTATTATTATTATTATTATTATTATTATTATTATTATTATTATTATTATTATTATTATTATTATTATTATTATTATTATTATTATGAAAAATAAGACTGTTTTATAAAAGCTAACGTTTCGATTAAAAATCTTCCTCAGAGTAAAACTTTACTGGGACAGCCGAGAATTTATACAGATTGTTTACCGATAAAATTATACATAACGAGTCTATTTACAGATTAAAATACCTGATCCCTTTGTCCCTGACCAATAGAGAACGGATTGGAAGCGTTTTAAAGTTTAAGTTATTCCTTTGAGGCTATCCTGGCAGCTCTACAGTTACCCCCAAAAAACCCTCCGAAATATTTTGCATGATGCTTAACCCTTTTTTTAGCAACAGCTACACCCCAGATTGCCAGATACGAATTCCAATTTTTTCCGATACTCTTGAGGCTGCTCTGGCAACTCACAGTTACCCCCAAGTGACCCCCCGAAAGATTCGCATGATGCTTAACTCTTCTTTTAGCAACTGCTGAATCCCAGATGGCCTGATACTAATTCCTTAAACAAGAGCAACCTCTAGGGACCTTTAGATGCATTGGCAGAATCTAAGCTGTTCCTCCGCACGCAAATATGTCTAATTCCACGTCTGCAGCTCTTTCATTAAGACCCTTTGGTGAAAAAGTTTGGAGTCGATATTGCCAAAACAACTCCTTTCGGCGAAGCGAAAAAACATCATCTGCCCCATCTATAATTGTGATACCCACCCGAAAAGTCCCATTGTGTCCGTTTTCAAAGAAATGACTGAAAAACAAGCCTGTGGGACAGGCTTCCCTTTATCAAGAGAATTTTCGTCGTGTTTGCGTGCGTATGTCCTAAAATAGGACTTGTAAACATTAAACCTTTGCCGAAATTTAGTCTTAGTGCTCCCCACATATTCCTCGTTGCATGACTCACACTGCAACAAATAAACAACATGATCAGAGTTGCAATCGTATCGCCCCGAGAAATTTTTAAAAGATCTGGTGGAATCAAAATTGTGGAATGTATCCCCCTCCCTCATCAAAGGACAAATCTGGCAACTCCTTCTGCCATTACATCTAAAAGTACCCTTTTACATCTAAAAGTACCCTTTTTTCGCTTCGCCGAAAGGAGTTGTTTTGGCAATATCGACTCCAAACTTTTTCACCAAAGGGTCTTAATGAAAGAGCTGCAGACGTGGAATTAGACATATTTGCGTGCGGAGGAACAGCTTAGATTCTGCCAATGCATCTAAAGGTCTCTAGAGGTTGCTCTTGTTTAAGGAATTAGTATCAGGCCATCTGGGATTCAGCAGTTGCTAAAAGAAGAGTTAAGCATCATGCGAATCTTTCGGGGGGTCACTTGGGGGTAACTGTGAGTTGCCAGAGCAGCCTCAAGAGTATCGGAAAAAATTGCAATTCGTATCTGGCAATCTGGAGTGTAGCTGTTGCTAAAAAAAGAGTTAAGCATCATGCAAAATATTTCGGAGGGTCAGTTGGGGGTAACTGAGTTGCCAGGGCAGCCTCAAGGGTAAAGAATTAGTATCAGGCCATCTGGGATTTAGCTGATGCTAAAAGAAGAGTTAAGCATCAAGCGAATATTTCGGAGGGTCTTTTGGGGGTAACTGTAGAGCTGCCAGGATAGCCTCAAAGGAATAACTTAAACTTTAAAACGCTTCCAATCCGTTCTCTATTGGTCAGGGACAAAGGGATCAGGTATTTTAATCTGTAAATAGACTCGTTATGTATAATTTTATCGGTAAACAATCTGTATAAATTCTCGGCTGTCCCAGTAAAGTTTTACTCTGAGGAAGATTTTTAATCGAAACGTTAGCTTTTATAAAACAGTCTTATTTTTCATATTTTCTTTTCTGTTTTTCCTGAAGGTGGTTTAGTTTTCATATTATTATTATTATTATTATTATTATTATTATTATTATTATCATCATTATTATTATTATTATTATTATTATTATTATTATCATTATTATTATTATTATTATTATTATTACCACCATTATTATTATTATTATTATTATCATTATTATTATTATTATAATTATTTCCGCATATGGTTAAACATCCCCGCTGCCGGAACAGTTGAAATATTACAACTCTCGAAAACAAAATTTGGGATGGAACTTCTAGATATCAGCGCTAAATTCACCCTTTGCCAAATAACAATTAGACAGTGTCTGAAAAAGTCACCGAATCCAGACATACATAATCTCTTCAAGGGTACATCAGAGAAAAATATCCAATACGATACATTTTCGACAGCTAAAGAGGCACTAAAAAGCATAAGATCTCAAAAAGAAAAACTGTAAAAAACTTTCAAGTGCAAGGCTCAGTAGTTAAAGAGCTATGGAACTGCGCATTGCCTTCTGCTCGGGAGTACTGGTTCAAGGCCCAGCATATGCTGCCACGTAACATCTACAATTATACAGTTCGCTATATGAATGAAACTCTGCCCTCGCTCTCCAATTTATTCAGATGGGGTAAGAGTCTTACAGCCAGTTGCAGTCAATGTAGACACGTTCAAACAACGAAGCACGTTCTCTCTGGCTGCTTGTCTTGCTTAGACAGATACACATGGCGTCACAATTCAGTTCTCTTAAACCTTGCAAACGTGTTACAACCATTCGTCAAGAAGACTTTCGTTGACTTACCTGGAAGATTCTCAACTCCAGACATCATCACTGGACCTAGTCTAAGACCTGACATGATTGTAATTGATAAAAGTAATAGGATGTACATCATAGAACTAACTGTTGGTCACGAATCGAACGCTGAATCTAACACAAAGCGTAAAGCAGAGAAATACAGTCAATTATTATTATTATTATTATTAATTCTTTCATTTAAAGTTGGCTAAATGTTATAGCTAAATTGCTAATTAAGGCCAACTATTTACAAAAACAAAGAAAACAAAAAAAAAATATATGTAAGATTACAGTGAAGATATAATTTACAATAAAAAGCCTTGTTCATGATGAAGTATTATGTAGGACATATAAGAGCATTGAGTTCATTAACCTGGTAATGACAACCGGAGGCGTCTTCTCTAAAGATACAAGATCATTTTTCACAATGCTGAACACTCTCAAAATTGACAGTTCTTTGATCAAATACACAGCAGTTAAAGTTACATGTATCTGCATCAGAACATCGTACTACATATTTTGTATGAGAGATAAGGACTGGTCATCACCTGAACTTATGGAATTTTGAATCAAACTTTCATTTTTACGCGCATTAACTCTAGATTTCATACTGTGTATGCAATTCAGCCATGCCTACTTATTTAGAGAGTGGTTGTATTGAATAGGCATAAATAGAGTCTTTTTACTTTTTTATAGCATTTTAGAAACATATGTACTAGGATATATTCAGTGAAAAGTTTCCATTATATTATATTCTGGTAGAAATACTATTTTGAAACAAGGTTATGATGGAACAGAGCATCAAAGATGATGTCTTCAAACCCTTTGAAGTGAGTTATTTCCATGGAGGCAGAAATATAGCCCAATTATCTTTCAAAGAAAGAGAATTGTTTCCCTTAAGACCCAGGTACTTTATTTGTTTTCTCTTGTTCGCTGAGGGAAGATGATATTGTTGATTTTTTCTCTTTTAGGGCGATTTCAGATGCAAGCAACGCCGTAGCATATTAGGGCATGAGCAGATCTTTCTCGACAAAATCACCGAATTGGTGAAAACCGTTCAGCAGTTTGGAGGAAATCGCAAAAGGAAGGTTTGAATGCATCTTCAAATTTGACCGATCAATCTAACAATAATGATAATAATAATGACAATGATAATGCGATTCTAAATTACTCTGCACCCAAGCAAATGGCAAAAACCTACTGCTTAGTTAAAATACAGAATGCTTGTTGGTTTTACAGTTACTGTTAATAAACGCTATGGCACATACGGTGAATGAATTTATTACTGAGTATCAAAAATGAAATGGATCACACTTGACATGGGGTTAAGGTAAGCAGACCAAATCAACAGCAGATCAACAGCAGACCAAAACGGAAGATGAAATGGGAAGAAATCAGTGATTCAATTTTTTCACCTTGTGTTTCCAGATATAATTCGCTCCAATAATATTAGAAATCGAGCACCAAGCTAACTTGAGATGCTACGATATGCTCGTAAGTTGGGTGTTTAGTTCCTTAATTTTTGCATTTAATTAACAGTTCCTTAATTTTTGCTTTTCCAATCCAATATTTCTCAATCGTTCATAAACGTCCTCTTTGATATACCCAAGCGCACCAAAACACAGAACATGAAGAGAAGGTTTCCAACCATTTTCACGAAGAGCGTCACACAGTTCCTGGTAGCGATCACACTTCGCTGGAAACGAAAATCCAAAGTAGTGATCAAAACACACTGTAACTCCTGCTATGATAATATCTCGTGAAGTTTCATCCATTATCACAATGTCCGGTTTCCGATCTTGAAGCACGGTCAGCCCTTCTCGATTCTCCGGCAACAAAGTTTCTAGTAACTTTCTTCCTCAAACTTTATATTAACTTTCCATCGAAAAGTTTCCCAACAATCCGATCGTGACGGTGACTGTAGAAATTGTGAAATTCCTTGCATCCATTAAACAAATGAGCAACACTCTCACTGTGACCAAAGCAAAACAGGCAACACGGATCATTTGTCCTGTTCCAAATATGGATTGTGAAATTTGTTGGGAGTAAACTTAAACACGCTTTGATAGCAAAATGGACCAAATCATCACTTATGTTCCAGTTGTAAACTATAGAATGCGATGCTTTTATCTGAATGTCATTTAGTCCAAGAAAGGGATCTTGGATACTGAGTTCTTTGCTCTTCTGAAGATCTCTATCTATGGTGATGCGAAAAATTCTTTTTCTAACGTTTAGGGGTTTCCTCCAGAGTTAAATCGTTGTAAGTTATTTCTGCTTTTCCGTTTCTGAAAATCACCTAAACACCCAACTTACGAGCATATCGTAGCATGTCTGGCCAGTCTGACTGGCACCCGAATCGCCTCCTCGTATTCAAAAAGTCATAAGAATTCAAGTCATAACCAAGAAAGTTATCGCTATTCTCTGACAGTGACACTCCTCTTTTGACCATATCTAACCTCAAAGATTCACGAGCCATATTTCTGAACTGTGGCACATCATGATCCGACATCTTGACTAAAAATGCCAGTCTCGTAGTCCGATAGACATCGGCCACTCTTTTCACTCCAATACCATAATACTCCCGAGGTAAATAAATCACAAGATTGGTTGTAGTAGTGTATAATGCATACATTTCTCTGACAGTCTTAGTAACTGACTTGTCAATATCCTCAATTTGTTCTTCCGTTAGTCGTGTATGATAAAAATGATGGAGGATTTTGGCTAGGGCCATGTTATTCATTGCGTTTGCTTTAAGCGCCAAAGGTAAACTGGAATCCGAGATTTTCGTCAGTAAATTGAGATACGTTTCAATAGATTCTTCAGCTTGAGAACTGTCTTCACTTAACAACGATAGAGATTTTCCTAAGTACTTGTCCCAATAGTTCCGATCATACGTCTCAAGAACATTCCCCTGAACAGTAATTACAGGAGTGACGTCATTTTTTCCTTTGTACCGATTATTACCAGAGCTTTTTGCGTAGAGAACAGCACTTTTCTCGGGTTTCACTTCGAGTCTTCGAGTCATGACTGAATATTGACTTCTTCGCTGACATCGAATATCTTTTGAATAAGCTTAGCGTCATGATGGGTAGTGTTAATGTCGTCTGCAAATGCCTGTACCGGTAATGGATTAATGATCTCATCGTTCAAAATGTTCATTTCATCTAAAGCTCTTCTGTACATAGGCCGGCATACAACATCAATCACCAGAATGAAAACGAGGGCACTAAGGGGGTCCACAGTTTTGGTACCACGTATTATATAAAACAGTTCACTGAGCTCACATCCACAAGTCGCTGAGAAGGACGATAACGGTAAGTGTCCTGAATCAATGCACAGTATATCAAGGTGTATCGAATGACTCGAGGGTTTCAAAGATGAACTCATGCTCTTCACTGCCAAAAGCATCTTCAAAATCAATGAATACTGACACCATTTTCGAGCTCTTATGACGAAAGTCATCAAATGCTGTTTTTAAGGTGAAAATCAAATCTTGCTTGTCAGTACTGAGAAATGCACGTTGCCTAAAAGTTACTTTATCTGAGACAAATGGAAGCAATGTGATGCGCAAAGCTTTAGAAAACACCTTGTATGGCACTGGCAACACTGATATATCCCGGAGTGTCGAAAGATCATTGGGGTTTATATTCTTCTTGGGAATCCTACTAATCACACAATGTTTCCAAAACGCTGAGACACGTTGATTAAGCAAAAAAACCTTCATAATATTCACAATTTCTTCATCACGATTACAATCTCGAAGATCTTCGTAATACACTCCATTGATACCAGATGCTTTCCTTCTGGGGCACTGCCTTACGATGTCTTTAATCTCCTCCACATCAAATAGATTTGATTGATTTACCAAGGAACGAGCTAATGCTCGATCAAAATAATGATTTCCTGATGGCATGAACTTAGTACGAATTGCACATTTCGGAAATACGTTTTGTGCAACAGTAGAACGGGCAATTACTGTTGCTGGCCAACAGCCATCATTTCTTATAACAGCGATGGCCTTCTTCCGCCTGTTCAACCACAATTCAACCAGCTTTTCGTGAGAACTTTGTTCGAATCATTCGCTACAGCGTGTTTAATGCTGAAGTAAGGGCCTATTGTAAATATAGAGTTAAGTGATGCTACCGTGATAAAGCAATTAGATCAGGAAGGAACCTACACATATCTAGGTGTAAAGGACGGAGATGGTGTACAGCATTCGAAGATGAAGGAGAAAATACGGAAAGAATGCATCCGCAGAGTAAGATCAATCCAGAAAACGGAATTAAACTCGAAGAACAAAAACTAACAGCAATCAACACTCGAGCAATACCTGTGGGTACATACAGTTCTAACGTTATAGACTGGAACTTAAGTGAACGTAAGAAGATTGACACCAAAATTGGAAAGCAATTGAGATGCAACAGAATGCATCATTCTAAATCAGATGTAGACCATTTATATGTCCCCAGAAGTAAAGGAGGTAGGGGAAAGATGCAGTTTCAATTATCGTACAAAGCATCAACGATTGGTCTCTTGGAATACTTAGATCTAACCAACGATTGGATGCTTCAATTAGTTAGAGTGCATGAAACTCTAAAAGGTCACCCTCGGTAGTAAAGGAATCAAGCAAAGTTTCCCATGAATTAGGTATTGAAAACGAGAATATCGAACATATATCTCCAACATTAGCCGCTAAACATAGAAAACAAAAAAGCGAAGAAACTCGGACAAGAAGGACTTTAATTAAGGTGACATGAAAAACCTCTCCATGGACAGTTTGCAGCTCGGAGCAAACAAGCTGATGTAGATGAAACTGTGACCCATCAGTGGCTTAGAAGCTCCAAACTCAAAGGTGAAACAGAGGGTTTTATTCTTGCAGCCCAAGATCAAAGTTTGTTTACCAGAAACTATCGAGCTAAAATCTTGCATAATGGCACTGACCCAAAGTGTAGGTTTTGTGAAGACAAAGTTGAGACTATTGATCATCTTGTGTCTGGTTGCTCAATATTAACACCGAATGAGTACAAGAATCGCCACGACGGAGTAGGCCAATACCTGCATTGGAAGATCTGCAAGCACTTCTCTATGGGAACGAAAGGTAACTGGTATGAACACCATCCAGCGCCAGTTACTGAAGTTAAAGATCTATAGTATTGTGGGACTTTCCAATTCACACAGATCGTACTATACAGCGAATCGTCCAGATATCGTCATCAAGGACAAAACAAATAACACCTGCATGATTATAGACATGAGTATCCTTTCAGACAGAAACATCTCGGCGAAAGTGTTCGAGAAGCTTTCTAAGTATAAACACTTGGAAATAGAGGTGAAAAAGATGTGGCAGTATATCTGCTTGGCTCTTACTAATTCCCAGGGTTGTCACATTGGAGGCCCCCAGATGCAAACAAATTTTGGCCAGGCTCAGAAATCAATGTTGGCTGTTGCACCACTTGCAAGAAGGTAGGGGCAGTTGCAGACTGTGAACTGTCTGCGTGAGAAGTAATGCTGGGCGAAGTAGATTGCATAGATTGCTCACCCATGCTCCCAGATGAACCTGCACCGCTGGCTGCAGCTGATGATGAACTTTGGGCCTGACTGGTCTGATTGGTTTAGGCCCTTTAGGATGTCGAAAATAAGGGTGGACCGTCCCATGGCTTCTTTTCTGCTCATTGCATCCCCTCCGGTAAGCCGGTTTTCCACTAGGCGTATTTTTCCGAGTGCAGCGGAGCGGCTGTTGTTTCTAAAACAATGCACGCCTACGGAAAAAGATTTTCAATTCCCACTGGAGAAAAAGACGCCTAAACGCACATAGCGATAGACCTAGACATTCTTTGAAAATGGAAAAACGTCGAAGGCTGCTCCTGCGGAAGAGCTTCAACTTTTAAAGCTACTACTCTCAGAAGACCAAAAAGCGAATAAAAAGTACAAGAAGTAGTTTTCGGTTCGTCAGCGATGTCAAGCAAGAAAAGGAAAGGGGTGATTTAATCTGCTGGTCAACGACATGCCTTTCGCCGCCGTGGCTTTCCCATCTCGTGGAAAACTGATGTCATGTGTCAGAGCTTTTGAGCTATTTGATTGATTGGCGCCATCGAACGCGGCGAAAAATTTGAAGTCAATCTTTCAAGTTCAAGTACGTGCGTAGTAGTGCGTAGTGCGTAGTGCGTAGTCAATCTTTCAAGTACGTGCGTAGCGGAGCGACGAGACGCGACTATTGTTAGAAATAAACAATGCAAATTCAACAGCCGCTCCGCTGCGCGCGGAAAAATCCACCCAGTGGAAAACCGGCTGTAGGTTGGGGGTCAACTGCTGGTTCTTGACCATCTGGAGTAGACATAATAAACAAAGTAGAAACAAAAACCTGGAACAGAAATGTCCCAGTCTCACCACACCAAGAACTGCAGTGACAAGGAGGTTCTGGCTTAGGCACTTCAGCGAACCGAGGGAAAACAGTCAAAAGTCCAAACTTGCAGCTCGATTTGCCTGCTCCATAGCAATTAGGGTGATAGTACAGCAAACTGCCTGTAGACTTACCTTTGTACCTTTGGATAAACCAGAGTTGAACAAAGTCTGTATGACAACAGAAAATATGTCAGAATTTTCCATTACAATTTTTGCAGGTATGCAGTCAGCTAGAGAGGCGTTTATCGGATTAAGTTGTCTGATCTTTATAGCAACCTCTCTGATGTTGACCTAAACAGGAGCAAACAAGTAAAATCTCTTTGCCAAGTCTTTTGTTGCACAGCTATCGCAACTCAAAAGATCGAAATTGCTTCAGAGAAAGGTATTAGAAGAATTGGTTTCAAGTCAGTAATAGCTGGGGAGGTGCATCGTATATTTGTTTTGGGTAACTGTTCTAAGACTAAGTTAAATAAAAGAGGAGATGATAAAAGAATAGCCTGAGATCAGGCTCACTCGCAAAGAAAATAAATTTAAAGTAAAAACAATGAAAGGAAAAGAAGAAAGTGAGCCTGAGGACACTCTATTCAAAACTGTTTGCAAGAGCACCTAAATTTAGGTGGTCAGCCGTGATTGGTTAAGATGAGTTTTAGCTATTGTTATCTAATTTATGCGGGATTTGCGATCTTAAGGATTTTTGCAATGGCGGACAGATCTTTCTTTGCTGTGGGGTCCGCTTGACCTTTGTTCATGCAAGCCATGAGTCTTCGTTTCCATTAGTTTCTATTAGCCTCTAGCTGACCCATCACCAACAGGAGGCAAAGGCAACATTGCTCCTTCCTCCTGCTGTCATTGCTTCGAAATTGTGTTCCATCTCGTTGTCGAGAAATTTTTGACGTTAGAACTAGAGATTGATCGCGACAAAGATTTCGATATTATCAGCACTGCTTATTGGAAGAGATGGGAACTTCATTCATGTACAAGATACTGTCAGTTGTTCATTTCTTGAGAAAGGATTCCTCCCGAAGGATCGTAGCATGTCAGTTGTCACTCTATCTCTCAGCTGAATGTGTTTCGACTGGATAGCTGTAAGAATCTTGAGTAAATGACCGTTCATCGAGTCGCGGTCCAAAGTTTGTTTACAACTCGTGACCTTTTATGGCGGCCTAAATTCATCACAGTCCAAAAGGCGGTAACGAGAAGCCGTTATTGACGTTATATTTTCAAGAAATTTACCATCAACAGTTGGAGATAGCGTGAGAGCCGATTGATACAATTAATTAAAGATCTCTTGAATCTGAAAGAAGCACATGAAGTTTTTTTTATATATCAATATAAAATATTACAAGATATGCTACATTCTACTATACTTTAACTACTATGCAACACTACAAGGACGATGCCAAGAGGAGCAAAAGACAATGTCTACCCCATGGCCAACACATGAAAATACACAACTAAATCAACAACTAAATAAACACCTACAAAATGGTACACATACGATACTATACTGATGGATACTGGAATCTGTTTCGCATTGGCATGCAAGGTCATCGACGGAGGCGCCGGATGCCGAACAATACTGTTCAAGAAATTGCGCATTCAAGTTGTTGGGGTTTATGGATCACAATATCGTAGATGTTAAAAAAAGTTTGAACTTATGTGTAGCACATGAAATGTTAGAGTTGGAAGGGAAGAGACATCGTTGTGATCGAAGGGAAGGGGAAGAGTAGGGGAAGAAGGATAGCCACAGCTAATAGACTGGGTTCGCATTACCTTTATGGGTGAAAGACGTCAAAATGCGAACATTTACACTTAGGGAAGAAGCAAATATTGCCATTGTGATGACGTGATGACAGACCAAGTGCTGGAAGGATGTTTTCAATCATTATGCACTGAAATTGATGCAGACCTCATGAACTCTATCTCATATGGCCAAAATAAGATATATAACAAGCAGTGCCTCAATGTTTCCATTAGCCAAGGACTAAGAAATGAAATTTGAAAACTCATTTGGTTTTCGTGTTTGATTAAAAGCTAACATTTCTTTAACTTTTATGTTGTACACCGATGTACAACGTACGATGTCTTCTCTCGATTTCTTGTTTCGATTCCTTCCACAATTTTGAGCAAATTCGAATCCTTCAAATCATTTCATGATACTGCCATTATTTTTCGATTTTTGCTGTTTTCAACTCTTGATCTTTGACTTGTGCATGTCATTTTGCTGGATTTCCATGAAAACCCATGGGAACCCATGAAAGATAAACTCTTAAAAACACAGTTTAAAAAACCAACGTGGCGCGAACCCCTCCTCTCGACACGGGGACATTTTTTGCTGACAAGGATTCTGGATACAGAGCAAGCAAAAGCGTTGTTAGTCTAGGAGCGTACGGAACAGCAGCACGGAAAAGATGCTGCGCATCTGTCAAATTTTTTTAAGTTGTATGTCTGGAAAACAGCCTAAAAGTTAAAAGTGTTGTTTTATTGTAACTGCGGCTGTGGCGCTTTGAGCCATTTTGAACCATCTAGCCACCTTGAGCTCAGCGCGAGTCTGAGGCAGGTGCATACTGCGAACGAGGTTTGCATAATTATTCATTCCGGAAAACAACAATTATGAATAAATCAGTGCCATTTTGCAAGCATATTTGAATTGTGTGTCTTTAGGCAGATTGTGGTCTTCTTTCCCATATGAAAGATTGTTCTTAGTTATGAAAGAGTTATGAAAAACTCTTTTCCCATATGAAAGATTGTGGTCTTCTTTCAGACAACCAATTCGCCTTCCGAAAATTACATAACACGCAAACATCGATAATGAACATAACAGAGACTTGGTTCAGGAACATCAACGAGCAAAAAACGAATTTAAGCGTATTTTTAGATCTAAAAAAAGCCTTTGATACCGTTGACCATGATGTTCTGTTGTCGAAGCTATCAGCCTATGGAGTCACCGATCTTGCACACGGTTGGTTCACTTCATACCTTGCCGGGAGAGAGCAGTATTGTTATGTAGAAGGTAAATCGTCAAACAAGCGTTTAGTACAGTGTGGAATACCACAGGGGTCGTGTTTGGGTCCCTTACTTTTCATCATTTATATGAACGATTTTGAAAAATGTTTGAAAAAGTCTAAACCAAATATGTACGCGGATGACACGAGCATTTCTTATGCCTCCAATGAGATCAACGAGCTTTTTAATGAGATAAAGGGCGAATTTGATCTTGTTTCATCCTGGATGAGGCAAAACAAACTTAGCCTAAATGCTGAAAAAAGCGAATTTATGTTGATAGGGCATCCAAAACAACTGAACAAAGCCAAAGATTTCCCTGACCTCGAAGTAGAAGATCAAAAATTATGCAGAGGTCAAAAAACAAAATATCTTGGTGTCATAATAGACGAAAGTATGAATTGGGAAGAACAACTCAAAACCATAAAGCGAAAGATAAAAAACGGATTAGGGGCGATGTTTAAACTCAAAAACATCCTCTCCCAGAAACAATTGGCAACTGTTTATCGAGCATTAATTGAAAGCCATCTGAGATATTGCAGTGTCATTTGGGGATGTCTGTCAAACACAAAACTGGAATCCCTACAGAGGCTGCAAAACAGGGCACGCAGACTAATTGAATGCGCAAGGCACAAAGATGGCTGGGTATGCGATTGGCTCGATGTACGCAATCTAATAAAATATGACCAGCTAATTACTACATACAAGATAAAAAATGGACTCTGCCCAGAGAACCTCAAAAATAAATTCACTCCTAGGTCGAATATTTCGAAATATAACACAAGAAAAATTGATGATTTCGAAATTCCTCGGCTTCGTCTTGAGTACTGCAAAAAGTCTTTTGGATACCAGGGAGCAAGTGCCTGGAACGAGATCCCAAAGCAAATACGAGACTCTGCCTCATTGAGCTCCTTCAAAGTAAGACTGAGGGAGTTCTTGAGGTAGAGGGACACAAACACAACCCCTTGGAAGAGCAGCTTTATTTTTTCATGATATTATCAACATTTATATTTACTTTGTTATGCTGATAGGGTATTGTGTATAAATAAGAATAAAATAAAAATAAAATAAAATAAAAGGCACTCCTTTTCTTTCCCCTCCTTTTATTTTTTCCGTGAGAGCCTGATCTCAGGCTAATAAGAGAACAGCAAAATTAATATATGATGTAAATAGGGCGAGAATGTAATAGAGGAAGGTTAATGGAAACCTTTATGCTATATCAACAAAAGAACAGTTGTAACAATAATGCTTGAGGTGCTTGAAGCTAAACTAAGAACTAGCCGAAATGTTTTAAAAGGATGAATATTCCAAGACAAGAGGAACAAATAATCATGCGATACCAAGGCCAATAACAGAGCATGGGAAAATATCACTCTGGTATTGGGGTCCTCTTTCCTGGAACAATGTACCCGAGACAGTTAAAATATTAAGCATTTCAGAACTCAAGAAAAAGTTACGATTTTGTAACAAGAGAACATTCACAACGAAAAAGAAACATCAATTGGAATCAACGAGAAAGAAGATTTATTTATTTTAAGAATTAGTTTCAAGCACTAGCTCATTTTACTTTGATTATTCAAACAATTTTGATTTGATGGTCCAAATCAGCACTTCTGTACTGCTAATTATCACCTGCTGTAACAGATAAAGCTATGTATGTCTGTGTGTATATGTGTTTGTATGTATCAACTCTATACTGTAAACCATCATCAGAAATTAGATCAGTGAACATATTTTCAGTATCATTTTATCGGGCTCAATTTTATCGGGCTATCGGGCTGCAAGCACTTACAATGAGTCTGCTGTACGTGCCTGGTTGCTCCTGATGTAATATTGATTTGGGCAAGTCATTGTGAAATTAACTCTATGTTGCATAAGCTTATGCCAACTGAATTGAATGTGAACCAACATTCTACCTTGTCATATTTAGCTACAATTTACAGAAGAATGCATTAAGTTGAATTTCTTTGTAAAACAATCACCATTTGGTTGTAGATAGAGAAGCTACAGTCCTTGGTTGATGTTCCAGAATTTGTAAGCTTCAAGCCAATCCCACTTCCTCTGGATTCAGATATCAAAATTAAAGGGATTATTCCAGGTAAAGTCACGAAGCCTTCAACGAGATATTGATTCTGTGCCATCTCGCATCCAATCTGCTTCATTTAGAATCTCTTTTCATTGCATCTCAATTTGCTCACACATCAGTGGAGTCGATGTGATAGAGGGTAGAGTTTGTGTCTGTCATGCAGTGTTTGGTACAGTCATTTTTGCAGTCACTTTCATTGCGCTATAGTTAGGCCTATAGATAGGACTAGGAGCTGGAGTCGTTATAAACCCTTGGAACGATGCAAGACCGCAGAAGCTACCGATGTCATGCCTCATGAGTGACTCATTTAGCCTGGCTTTTAGTCTTATTCGTCATACCTTTAGGGTTATTTTCAGAAGAGTTTGAATCAATAATAAACTTTGCAACAATGAGCAGTTCAGAACGATACAAAAGTCTCAAACCACTAAATATGAATGTCAATTATAACCACTCAAATGACCCTACCGACCATGTCGTTGAGATAGAAAAATTTACCCCTAAAAGACCCAAACGACCATCGCTTGATTGATTTTACCAAGTGTGAACTAGGTAACGACTTAAGGGACCCAAATCTCTCTGCAGTTTTACATTTGCATGGTTGGCTGATTCTTCTCAACCACCGAGTGGTTTGGGTCTTTTTCAACTACCCACGACCCCAAGACCCCAAGTGTGTAGTTCGAACACACATGAGCTTTTTCAGCAGCCCTGGAGGCTCAAAAGACCTACGGGGTGTCTCAAAAACTAACGATACGACGAAAGGACTCCACGATGAGGGGGTAGCCCGATTCCTAAGATTTTTGATTAATTTAGACGCCAAAATCTTCTACATCCGCTCAATACAGGTTTTTTTTGCAAGAAACTGGTTTACAACAAACTAATACTAAGGTGGCCAAAATTTTAAGAAACTGTAGTACTATGTCCGAGAAACATTAAGAAACTTTTAAAAGTTAAAAGCATGGATATTATAACAAATATACCGTTGAACTTTCATTCTTGAGCAATATTAACTGACCATTTGTGTTTTCAACATAATAGAACACTGTTTATTCCTATATGATGTTTCAAATGTCAAGAAACATATCTGCAGCAGCGTTAGTGACCACATTGATAATTCTGCATTCAAAAAGTAAGAAACCAATAAAGACACTTCTAGTACTAATTTAGACAAAACTTCACTTTAAAGTAAGAAACTTTTAGTACTATGGCCTGATTCTGGTTTCTTATAAAAAAGACGTGTCTTCACGAAACTGAAAGTCTTTGAAGTGACAATCTTTAGAAAATCTGGAACCATAGGCCTCTATATGGCATTTTGCAATAAAAGCCCCATGGGCTATCGTTTCTGTTATTTCTTATTTGTTTCAGAACGAACCCAATTGGAGCTGAAAATATTTTTGATAACCTAGCTTTCCAGCTCATGATTTCTTTGGGAAAATTATCCTATCCCAGTGGCGTAACGGAGCAGCTCGGGGCCCTTAGTAATTTAGCTACGCAGGGGACCTCTGAGGCGGCAGATAGATCAACAAAAGTTTGCCAAATTTCCAACATCAAATTGTTGTTTTATTGGCAAAGTCAAGTTGAGTCCAGCACATCAAAACCTTCATAACCGGCGTCTATGGAAGTTTCTTTTTATGAAGGCACGTTTGCACAAGAAAAATATTAGGGATGGTGGCTGAAAGTGAATACTACGCGAGCTACATTTGGAGTATGCCTGTAGGTCCAATGTCGGGAGAATTTTTTGAACCATGCTCTTTAGAATATCGGAAAACGCATCTTTCGTAGCACCTCACCATCGATTTCAGAAAAAAGAATTGTGGTTGACGAGATGATTCCCAAGGAAACATTCAAAAGTTAAGCTTAGGTATCGTACAGAAATGGATTTTTGGGCAAGTCATCTTCTGAAACGTTCATATTCGCTAGAAGCTAGCAGGGCATCTTTGAAAAGTTTGCAATACGATGTTCCATTCACTAGAAGTCTTTGGGTCTCTTTGACGGGGCCCGAAGGCATTCAGTGGAAATCAACAACACGCTGTTTCTCCAAAACCT
Organism: Aurelia sp. 3 sensu Dawson et al. (2005); assembly: GCA_964020215.1. Lineage (NCBI taxonomy): Eukaryota > Metazoa > Cnidaria > Scyphozoa > Semaeostomeae > Ulmaridae > Aurelia > Aurelia sp. 3 sensu Dawson et al. (2005). The sequence goes on along the minus strand of OZ026580.1, from coordinate 8,939,657 downwards.
GAAAATCTGAAAATCGCTTAAGAGGCCCTTGGGGGCCCCTAAAGCTTGGGGGCCCTTAGGAGTTGCTCTAACCCAAACCACCGTGCGTTACGCCACTGTCCTATCCCTCTCCCATTTCGTTTTAAGCTGCTGTTTTTCGATACATGCAATCTTAAGCAAATTTTACAATGACTGTTGGAATTAAACTACTCTCAAAATCCTATTTGGTCTGGTCTGGCAGCAGTGAGAAGTATGATATTGAATAGCATTCCTTTGCCTGGATCTTGGAGCGTTTCTGCATTGCAAGCAATCTAGGGGGCTCTTTTCTCAGTTGTCGCACTTTGTTTATCTTTGAAGGCTCGCAACTCGGTGAATTTTGAACCCAAACACAAGATTCTGGTCTCTAAGTTTAGTTCAGAATCGTAGTGAAAAAGTCCCATGAGCCTGCTCTTATTATCGTTATTTTTCAACAGTTCAGCGAATTTCAAAAAAAATTTTTGGGAACCCCGTAGAGAGAACTAGCATCGAACACTAATTCTGCATAGCACGAATTTTCTTAGCGCTGCCTTGCTTTCCATTAGAAATCAATCGAAGTTAGTAAACACAAATAAGATTTTACTAAAGTTGGGGTTTCCCCTTTGAAACGAAGTTACTGCTCTAGCGATTCCTTCTGGGGAACAGCAAATGCAAGACTATTCGGGTCACATTATTTATCTCTTGCAGAAAAAGTCAGTTTATTCAAGTCAGCATTGATGCCAATGAAGTTGACCTTTCGTACTTTACAAAACAAGGAATATGTCGTAAGTAATATTTCAACCGTTTCTATCTTCTCCTTGGTTTAGTTTGTTGTTAAATCTAAATGGCATACCATTTCTTAAATTCAAACTTTTTGGCGCTGACGTCGTCTTCTAAGAATCGCTAAAAACAAAAAGAATTTAAAATATTACCTAGTAATGAAAATCATCCAAATTGTCAAAAAGTCTTTTATTATTATTATCAATTTCTTTACAGTTGGACAATAGTAAAAATAGCTAAAAGTAGTTAGCTAATTAATTTCCTGGAGCGACATAGAACTTGTGAGAATCCATCTTGTCCGTTACGATCAATTATTTGTTCTCGTATTCTCAATTTGCTTCTTTAATTTGTGTAGTTTGCGATAATCCTTTTCAGAACATTTGCACAAATAAACCACATTGCTTTCCACTTTTCCACCCCCTTCTAAACTATAGTAGAGAAATGTAATGGCGTTTTTATGACACTGTTTGTAATTTTTCTTTGTAAGCTTTTCCTCCTGCTGGTGCGGCTCCAAGCTTTCTACCTTAACATGTTTGGATGCATATGGCGTCAGTAGATCTGCCTTGCTGTTTATCCATAGCTATCTCACCGACAGGAAGCAACGGGTAAAGGTCAATGGTTCATTCAGCACTTGGACAGAAACCGTCCTGGGAGTACCACAAGGCTCGGTCTTGGGGCCCCTTTTGTTTAACATATTACCTGAATGACCTTCTTATGTTCCTGGAGGAGACCGAAAACTGTAACTATGCTGACGACACGACTATTTATGCGTGTGGTCCTAACATCGAAAATGTCATTATGCATTTAGAAAATGATGCCCTTAAGATAACTGAATGGTTTCCAAACAACTGCATGAAGCTACATGAAGACAAATGCCACTTAATGATTTTTGTTGCAAAGGAAAGGAAACAATCAAAATTTGGAGTAAGGAAACAACAATCAAAATAGGCGAGGCCTGTGTGACAGAAAGTACGGAGGAAAATCTTCTCGGTATAACGTTTGATCAATCACTTTCTTTCAAGCAACACGTCAAGGCTCTTTGTAAAAAGGCCAGCCAAAAGCTCCATGCTCTTGCTCGAATATCACGATACATGGACACAGAAAAACTCCAGTGGTTAATGAGGGCGTTCGTTTTGTCTCATTTCAGCTACTGTCCACTTGTTTGGATGTTCTATGATAGAGCTTTAAATTATAGAATAAATCATATTCATGAAAGGGCATTGCGCATTGCATACAAAGATTACGAGAACGATTTTGTTTTCTCTTGGAGCAATCTAAATCGGTGCCAATTCATATAAGAAATCTACAGTTGCTCATGACCGAAATTTATAAAACAAAATGCGGTCTGAATCCACCATTCATGAACGAAATTTTCATGCAACGAAATATTAGCTACAGTCTAAGGCATGGCGATGACGCTCAACTGCCAAAGGTACGAACAACATCCTTTGGAGTTGAGTCCATTGCTTACCTTGGAAATAAACTGTGGCAGAATTTACCGCAAGAAATAAAACAATCAAACAGCCTTCCCATCTTCAAAAAAAAATTAGATGTTGGAATGGTGGAAAATGCAACGGTAGGCTTTGTAAAGGATGTATCCCGAAAGTTGGGTTTCTAACAGGATAGATTTTTTAACATCTTTTGTCCTGTATATTTATTGATAGTTTTATTGTAAATAATGTATATTGTAAATAGTAGGCTTTAATTAGCTGTAATTTAGCTATTTTTTTCCTAGCCTACTTTAAATAGATCATTAATAATAATAATAATAAATGTTTTTCACGGCTGCTGGAGGAACCGGGTATAAAGGTTGCATATGCTTTTTATTTGTTATAAAATTCTATTAAAAGGTTAGTGCAGCATACCGTAGATTCCGCACATAAGAAATCCCCTCGTATAAGAAACCGGCTCCTTAATAAGAAACAATTCTAGGTCTGCAGAGTAGAAGTCTCTTATTTGTAGGTTTTTCATTGTATATTCCTGAATGACAAAAAATATTCCCATTAATGACTCTAATGGAATGCAGTGTTCTCAAAACAGGATGAGCATTTTCAAAATTAAGCTCCGCCCAGCAAAAATTTAAAGGGGGCTAATAGCAGTACAATTATTCAGCTTTCAAGAAGTTAACCAGTACAGTATCGAAAAATAGTGCAATACTTTGTATTCCTTATTCCATAAGTAGAGTTCTATGAAGAGAAATTTAAAGAAACAGCATAAAAACACTGACAATGTTGAATTGGTTAGCATTAACATAATTACTCAGACAATTTTCTTGATACGTTAAATTTCTATTTGGTCGTATTAGAATAATTTTAAAAGACATTTGAACATATCTAGAAAATGTCTGTTTGGTTGAATCTGATTACAATAAGTCTAATACTTCGGAGCCCTAAAAATACTTTCTGTGCTTTGCAATTAAGTATTGACTTAAATGCATAAAGCATTTTAATGATATTCGAACATTGTACTGTACGGTATGTATTGTACAATACTACAAGTAGTGTCATATGCCTGTAGTGTGCCTGCACGGAGCTGTCACACACCTTGACTTGGTTTGATTTGATGGAATCTATGTATAATAACTTTGACCCTTATGAAAAGGTCTATTTAAATAAGAAACTTTCTGAGGCCTCAAAGTGGTTCTTATACGCGGGAACCTACTGTATGATGAGCCTAGCAATAAGGAGTGTGAAAGGATATTGAGTTATCTTTACGAAAACGAAGTGGCCAAAGGCTCAGTTTAAAATTAAAGACCACGTAGAGTTCGATCACAAAGGTAATCAGAGGCACCTTTCAAGTTAAATCTACATGAAATGAATGCACAAATAAGCTGTTCCCGGAAGCAAGCCAATAAAGTTGGGACACAAACTATCGGCTGTGAGTTGCTTGTAGTACCTAAACGATAAACCTTCCTTTTCGATGCATTCAAAGCCTGCTATAAGTCTTAGAGGATTTCGCAGCTTCGCAGCTTTTCAAATTGACTCACATGTTTCGATGATTAAATAAGGCACACCCAAATCCCAAGGCAATGCGACGTCATGAAGTGTACACCTGTGACCTATGGCCTAATTGGGCCTGAGGACTGAGGACATTTGTTTTCGATTCTAACGAAAATATTCTTTGAAAAGTTACTCTTGTCGGACGGAAAAGGAAGTAGACAAATGCATCGTTTTTAAAACTATCCGGAGAACTAAAATTACCAAAATCCACCATAAGGTAAGGAAAGGGCAATCCTGTATAAAAACAATAAGTGTTTTCTGGATCATTGAAGCAAGTCCAGGATCATTGCGAAGTGATTAAATATACAGTCAAGGGAGACATGATTCAAAAACGGGAAACCTTTCACGAAGAGTTCAAAAGACTGCCTTGTCATGTCTGTGATATACATTAAAACAATGACGATTTGCACTTCTCTTTTTTCAGGGAGAACTTACGGACTTTGCGAGGGGGCTGTAAAAAGGCACTAATGACAAACAATTGCAAATTCCTTTCTTGCAAAAGTCTTATTCCTGATGAAAATAATAAAAAAGCATGATATAATTAAGGATAAAAAAGCTATTGGCTTAGCGCTGTGTGATATACTATGGCTTGATGTGTTTTAATCCTGTCAAATGTTGATTTTTACTGAGGCAAAGACCACTAATTGGAAAGATCTTTAATCCGGTGCAGTACTAATGAACTAACTTGTTTGCTGAAGCGAATGTAGTTCGTAGAGGCAGTAAAGCATTACTATTTGAGGGCATACTCTAATAAATGCTGAACATAAGATATCATGTACACCTTCCAAGTAACAGGACTCGTGAGTATCCCATGCCATTCGCTATAACTTCTGGTCCTCATTACAGTATTAGTAACCAGGGAGGTTCCCGGATGCCTGGGCAGGAGGGGACCCCAATACATGGAACACAAATATAGACACCAAAAACCAAACAAAAATAGAAAACAAGCTCCCTCGCCAATATGCAGTAAAATAGTTTCCTTTATTGTTTATTAGGAATAAATAACCTGACAGAAGAAAATGGAATGAAAAGCTTTCAGAAAAGAGGCGAGGAGAGGAGCCCCTCCTACCCAGTCACCCGGAACCCAGTCCCATGGACCGGATGAAGGTTATAAGTTGAACCCCCGAGTGACTGGATCGGAAAGTAGCAATATGCAAAGAGAGAAAAGTAGTTTTAGAAAGAGAGGATAGGAACACAATGTTTAGGCTATCACAACTACAATCCCGGACAGAACTCGTTGGGACAGATGTTTTTTGCCTTAAAAGAGGCCTTTGCTGTATGTAAACTGATACCTTTCACTGCTAATGCCCCCCTCCCCCCCATTGCAATGTTGGTTGCTGAAAGAAGACATACTTGTCAACTCATCTATGAAATTTTCATCAGCTTTCAACATTGCAATGGGGGGTGGGGGGATCTCAACTCGAAATTTCCTCCAAAATACAAAGTGTATCATGAGTTTTGTCCGCGATTGTCTGAAAGGGTTGAAAACTTCAGGGGCGCATAACTCTAAGACCAGTTATGACAACAAGCTGAAATTTTCAGAACTTTTTCGTCTCCACAGCCGCTACCAGGAAGTTTCGTTTTACGTTTCTACTGTAAGCCGTAAGGACAAAAACGACTCCGAAAAATTCAAGAATCACTATTGTGTGCAGTGTAATTTGTGAGTGTTGACGCAAATAGCTGCTTCATTGCACATATGACGTAACTACTGCAGAATGCATTGAGCCTGGAAAGATCAATGCCTTGCAATTCAGGTTTCAGATAATGTCTGGCTTCTGAATGCTTCTATTCAAACTGACCGTTGTAAATATCCTATTGTCCCAGAATGAATCAAAAATAGATTTCAAAAGGAAAGTCAAGCACTCTAGCGCAACGGTACTCATAAGCACTTTTGTAGCAAAATATATTGATAATAAATTCAGAATAACGTTTAGAGGCGAAGTTATGGACGCAAACAGTGACAGGGATGTCAAGCTTTATATTAGGATCGAAATATAGACTATTGACGGTTGCATTTAGAACGGTGGGGTCGAAGATCTACGAAGGTCACTTTTTCGATCAATAAACAGCTGATCTTGTCTTTTTTAAAGGTGACAAAGTGAGTATCGATGAAGTTTATTATTTTTTGCTGGTAAACTGTAGGCATTTTCCGTCTGGATAAAGGATAAATGCCTTGTATCACCCTTTGTTTTCATGTAAAAAATGAAACTCCTAGAAATACTACGCTGCGATGAAAGCTACGGCTGTTTTAACACGCACTGTTCAAGTGTGCTTCGATGACCTTCGTCAGCCCAAGGCTTGGCCGAAGTCAGATTTGAGAATGACGTAATCCATGTAAACAATTGTATTCGAAATTTAGATATCATAGTTAGGCTAGATGCAAATCTGCATGCATTTGAATGCAAACGTTTACGGCCTAAATTCACTGGGAGCCTGCCGTCAGAAGTGGTCACCGCCCAATGATTGAGTCTCCTCTCTGTGAAAATCGCCTGTATTTCCATTAGACCCTGTCTGATCGCTTTCTAGGGTTTAAATGTATTTGCTAATCGTGCGCCAATGTTGTTTGGAAAATATTACCTGATTACAACGAATTTTAGGAGTGTTTTGCTTCTTTTGTACATGCACACTGAAATTAGCTGTTTTGACGTAAAATCATCAATTTTCAACAATGCTTCAAATGCCTCTTTTGGAAAGAAAAACAAGTAAAACCACACACAAGTCTTTATTCAACAAAGGACTTGCTTCCCACCAAATCCCAGCAAGATATTCAAACGCGCAAGCAATTTACAGCAATTTAAAGTTACACCATTTTCAGACAATCCCGGACAAGACTCGTTGGGACAGATGTTTTTTGCCTTAAAAGAGGCCTTTGCTGTATGTAAACTGATACCTTTCACTGCTAATGCCCCCCTCCCCCCCCCCATTGCAATGTTGGTTGCTGAAAAAAGACATACTTGTCAACTCATCTATGAAATTTTCATCAGCTTTCAACATTGCAATGGGGGGTGGGGGGATCTCAACTCGAAATTTCCTCCAAAATACAAAGTGTATCATGAGTTTTGTCCGCGATTGTAGCTATTGCCCCGATGACTTGAATATGCGGATGGCCAAGAAACTAATAGCCCTTGCGAAAGTTTTATGGCTTAAAAACCTTATGTTTGGTATTCTGCGTAAAGAACAAGAATAAAAAACGAAAACTTTTGCTGGAGGCTTTTGTAGTGAAAATGATTGCAAATGACGCAAAATTTGAAAAAAGAGAGATTTAAAAGTAGTGCAAATCAAAATCTTAAAGGATTTATAAATATTGGACCAATAACGAATTCTTGGGAAGACGAACGATTTAAAATCTCTGCTAATCTAGTGTTTTTGAACGAATTGAAAATCAGGACTTATTTCAGACAACAAAGTTAATATAAAACAATAATGATGACACCAGGGAAGGTGCAACCATTAATGAGGAGGAAAGACATCATTTCTAACGAAGTTTTGACAGAAAGCAAAGACATGACTTTGTAAGATTTGCTGAATTCACTTTTTTATAATGCTAGAAATTTAGGTAGTTGAGCTTGGGAAGCCATAAAAATAGCTATTCAAGGTGAACCTAGGATGCTGCTCTGCGGTGAATGCAATTATTGAACGTAATAAATTCAGTTCAGTTCAGTTCAGTTCATATGATTTTAAAATTCCACTACATACAATAACAATTTAACTAAACAATTACACTAGATACAACAATATTAAAACATTAAACCAACATAATTAACCACTAATACAATGATAATCAACTAAAAAAGAAAACAAATTACGGGAATTGTATGCAGGGGAATTTCTTAAGGAGGAGCTCTCTCAGTAGCTAAGCTAATCGCGGAGAGAGCACCCCCTGTGTTAAGAATGATTAAAGGACTTGACAAATTGGTTCTTCACCTGTTTATTCGGTTTCAAAATTGAATAGAACTACAGGGTGAATAATGACTTAAGTTTGGTAATTATTTTCAAAGAAGAAGGATTTGAGTTTTTGACGAAAGCTACGAGCAGATGATGAACTTTTTATAACCATGGGAATGTTATTCCAACACTTTGCTCCAAAGAAACGCACAGACCTGAGACCATATTGAACTGTGTTTTTCTGAGTAAGGAAAATATCGTTCTTGCTAGCTTGCCGCGTACCATATTGATGAACAGTTTCAACTAATGCAAAGAAAGAATGAAAATAAGAAGGAGCGATTTTATTTATACAATCATAAACAAAAGTAAGTAATTTCAACTGAAAGAGGTCATGCAGCTTTGAAATTTTCAAATTCAAGAAGATAGGTGTAGAAGGTGAAGTAAAATTTTCAAATGACATTGCCCTTACAACCCTTTTTTGTAACAAAAATACTGGATTAATATAGGTTTCATACGTTAGTCCCCAAACTAAAATACCATACTGAAGAAAAGGTGAGAATAGAGAATTGTAAAGACAAATTAACACATCAATGGGTAAAAAGTGTCTTACTTTGAAGAACATGCCACAGGTTCTAGCAAGCTTTTTCAAAGTTCAGTCAAGTGATATTTCCAAGAAAGATTTTCATCCAGAAGAACGCCAAGAAATTTGACATAAGAAGTTTTCCTGATTGGAAGATTTCCAATTTTAATACTGACAGCTTCAGTGATAGAATGCTGAGGAGACTTAAAAATGATAAAATTTGTCTTATCAATATTCAGTGACAGTTTGTTCACATCAAGCCACATTTTCACCTTTTTCAATTCTTTTTTTACTGTTCTTTGCAGCATGTCAAGATTGTTAGATTCATAATAAATATTAGTATCATCAGCAAATAAATAGAAGGTTAATTTTGAGGATGAGCGAGGTAAGTCATTAATGTAAATTAGGAAGAGGAGGGGGCCAAGTACAGAACCCTGAGGGACCCCACAAGTAACATTGAGACAACTGGAGTTAGATCCACTCACTGAAACATATTGCTTTCTATCTGATAGATAGGACTTTAACCAATCTAAAGTAGTCCCTCTAATTCCATAATGTTCGAGCTTCATCAAAAGAATATCATGATTTACTGTGTCAAATGCCTTTTGCAAATCAATAAATATTCCACAACCAAATTTCCTATTATCTAGTGAGTTCTTGATGGCTTCTGTCAGACTAACCAGAGCATGGTTAATGGAATGGCTTGCACGAAATCCAAATTGCAATTCATACAAAATTTCATGCTTTACCAGAAAATTATAAAGACGCTCGTACATAACTTTTTCTGTTATCTTGCTAATGACCGAAAGAAGAGAAATTGGTCTATAATTGGCTGCAGTTAGTGAACAACCTTTTTTAAAAAGTGGAATTACTTTAGCTAACTTCATTTTGTCTGGGAATATCCCAGATTGAAATGATTCGTTTATAATTTGAGAAAGTGGAGAGGATATCAATGAGGAGAGACATTTTAGAATTTTCATTGGTATACTGTTTGGTCCAAGAGACTTACCAGACTTTAAAAGAGAGATTATATCTGATATTTCAAAAGCAGTTGATGGTGCAGTGAAAAAAGAATTTCCTACTCTGACACCCATGAAATCCATAGGTGATTTTTTAGATCTTGGTATATTTTTAGTGATGTCATGAGAGACATTGACAAAGTACTTGTTAAAGATGTTTGCAATAACAGCTGGATCCGATGTTACATTACCATTCGAGTCTTTGAGTTTACTTATAACATTAACATTACTTGATTTCCGAATACTTATAACTGATTTAATTCCAGACCATAATTGTTTCATGTTATTACTGTTTTTTTGAAAATAGTTGTAGAAATAACTGGCCTTACTTTCTCGCAAGGATTCTGAAACCCGATTCCTAAACTTTTTGTAAAGATCAGCAAGAGACTGGCTATTATTCTTTCTTATCTTTCGAAGCAAATTATCCCTAATGCGCATCATTTTTTGTATTTTGCCATTGATCCATGGTTTATTCCTGAATTTTATATCTTTCTTTGAAAGTTTTTTTAGAGGAGCATGAGCTTTCACTAATTCATCAAGACTGGATAAAGGCCCATTTCCACTTCAATCGCAATTCGCAAAACGGCTGCGATTTGCGAATTCCAAATTCAAAAAGCCTGCGAATTCAATACACACTTCAAACTTATTCGCACGAATTTCCATTGTTTATTCAACCAATCAAATCTGTCTTCTTTTGATAGCGCGTGTCGCCTTTGTCTCTTTGTTTCGTAAAGTTGTTTTCTGATTGGCTGCTTTCAATCTGAGACAATGGTTCGCATGCGAACGTTCGCAAGAAATCAAACATTGCGAACAGGTCAAAATCGCATTGCGAACGTTCGCATGCGATTTGCGAACGTTCGCATGCGAATTTCAAACAAAGGATCGCATGCGATTTGCGAATTGCGAATGAAGTGGAAATGGGCCTTAAGAATCTATTGAATTTTGCATTTACATCTAAAGCATTGTCAGTCAAGTAGTTGAGGTCAAGATTTGCAAAATCATTCTGGAGGTTTTCTTCATTTAGGCTGGAGAAATCATGTTGAAAATAAGATACATTTTTATAGGTGATACCTGCATGCTTGACAATCAAAAACTGAGGGAAGTGGTCTGATATCTGGGTCATAATATTACCACTTAAGGTTTCATTGTCTGTGATGTTAGAAAAGATGTTGTCAATAAGAGTAGAAGCGTTTCCAGATACCCTAGAAGGATGGATGATATATGGAAGAAATTGTTTTGAAAAGAGGAAGTTAACAAAATTTGTAGTAGGTGTGTTAGAGCTATAATTCAGAAGGTTAATATTAAAATCACCAAGGATAAAAATTTGTTTATTAGATACAGCTGGATTGGACAAAATTTCTTGCAAATAGTCACAAAAAGTATCAATAGCTGAGTTAGGATGACGATAGGTACAACACAACAGATAATTTTTACCATTGTTGTTCTCAATTTCAACCCAAACTGATTCAAAATCGGGATTATCTTTGCTAAGGTCTGGTCTAGGAGTTGGAGTAAGGCCTGTTTTCACATACAGTGCAACGCCACCATTTTGACTCTGAGATCCACATGGAAAGTACTTATAACCAGGAATTTCAACATTTGTTTTTATAGGATTCTGAATAGAATTCCAAGTTTCAGACAAACCAATAACATCAAGATTAATTTTAAGAGTAGCAATAGTTGAAATAAGTTCATCAAAATGAAGTGAAAGACTTCTTGTATTCATATGAAATAAAGAAAAATCATTATCAGATGTACTAAGAGTAGATAAGTCCTGAAGAGTATAATAACTTGAGTTGACATTAGAAGGTAAATGTTCATCAATATCGTAATCACCCAAGTTGGGCAAATTTGTAAGACTTGAGGTTATTTCAAAGGATGGCATTGAATCAACAAACGATGGAAAGTCAAAATCATGTAGGTTTGAAAGTTCATCATTATCCAGTTGATCAAAGGGAAATACAATTATTGCACAATTTAAACAAAACCAAGGGACATCATCAGCTTCTTTTTGGAGTTCATTATATTCCGAATTAGATATATTATTGCATCTGATGTGGACCCAGAGCTTGCAGTTGTTGCAAAAAACTGCTTTATGATGATCAAGAATGTTTTTGTGGCAAATGCCACAAGGACAATTGTCTCTTACCATTTCAACTCCTTAACATTAGAAAAATCTGTTAAATTCATAAATATTAAAATTAATATTTCCTGAACTGAAAGTGAAAAACAAACTTGAGCAGTCACACTCTTTTAACTCAATAAGCAAATAGTCAGCTTTTTTTACTGTCAATTTGATGATCAGCCTTGCTTAATAATAACTTCATCATCTGACCTACCATCATCTGTAGCACCTGGATCTATAGTTTCATTGTCTGAGCCCTGCTCACTTCTGCTTCTTCTCCTTGATTTCTGAAATGATCCATCTTTATGAACATGATTCTCCCTTATGATAAGCTTACTGGCCACAAAATAGGCTGTTTTTCCTGCATTTCTAGCTGCTTCCAGCTTCGGTATGAGAGCTTTTCTTTTTTCCAACGTACGGCTGCTAAAATCCTCCAAAAATTTCATACCTGGAGATTTTTACGAACGAATAAAAGAATATTGTTGATACAAAGAAAACTTAAGTGTCCTATCGTTTTAGGCCCTTTCCGGCCTCAGAAGTATGCCCCGGAACCAAGTTACTTAGCCATTTACCACTGCAAAAATTGACACAATAACGTCTGAATGGTGATAGAACTGCTGCCAATACTTATAACGAGAAATAGCTGCAATGGTGATAGACTGCTACACGATAAAATTCGAAAATCTGCGCCCTAAAGACAATGGTTGAAACCAAATGTATGCATAGACAGATACTATTACTGATACTATTACTTAAAATTGTGTGGGAGCTATTACTCCTAACTGTTGTGTTTCTGGCACTGCTCCTATACTACTTAAATTATTTTTCTGTAACCTCTTAGGTACTGCTACCATTATTGTATTGACACTAAAATATTCTTTGCTGCAAATGCAGTTACTTTTAGCTCTTGGTTATTATTGCTATTTATTACTTTAACTATTGCATATTTTTAACAACCTTTAAAAATATACCTGCAAAAGTTCTGAAAAGCAGCTCTGAAATTTGCTCCGAATCGTTGCAGCTTATTTTCAACGCTTGTGTACAAAATGGTTTGTTTCCAGACTTATTGAAACTAGCGGATGTCACTTCCCTTCATAAAACGGAGGAGAAAACCAGGAAGAAAAATTACAGACCCGTGAGCGTTTTGCCAACTGTTTGTAAGGTTTTTGAGAGACTTTTGGACAAACAGATTATTAGTTATATGGGACCTTATTTATCGTCACTTCTTTGCGGTTTTCGTAAAGGGTATAATGCGCAGCACGCATTGGTTCGAATGCTTGAAAAGTGGAAAACAAGCTTAGACAATAGAGAGAATGTTGGCGCAATCCTGATGGACTTATCCAAAGCATTCGATTGTATTAAACACGACCTCCTTTTAGCAAAATTAGATGCTTATGGATTCAGCCGTGAAGCACTGCGTCTCGTTAACAGCTTCTTAGAAAATAGGCGCCAGAGAGTTAAGATCAATGGGTCATTTAGTACCTACAAACAACTTTCTCTTGGTGTGCCACAAGGCTCGGTTCTTGGTCCCCTGTTCTTTAACATCTACATAAATGACTTGTTGCTCTCCATACAGGATACAGATATATGCAATTACGCGGATGATACTACCATATATGCATGTGATGATAATCTTGATAATGTAATTGCAAGGTTGGAGAATGATTCAAGCATTACTATCCAATGGTTCGCTAACAACTGTATGAAACTGAACACAGATAAATGTCATTTACTCATACTTGGCAGAAATTCTAATCAGCATATCACAGTTAATGTAGGAGACTCTGTTATAGGAAATACGGAAGAGGAAAAGTTACTTGGCGTTGTGATTGACAAAAGACTAACTTTTGAGACACATATCAGTAAGTTGTGTAAGAAGGCTGGTAACAAACTTTTCGCCCTCGCTCGCATATCTGGATACATGGACTCTAATAAACTAAGAATATTAATGAGAGCCTTTGTAATTAGCCAATTTCAGTATTGTCCATTAGTCTGGATGTTTCACAGTAGGCACCTGAATAATAAGATTAATAGAATACATGAAAGGGCCCTGAGAATCGCATACAAGGATTATGAATCTAGCTTTAACACCCTGCTAGGAAAGGATGACTCGGTTAGTATTCATGCTAAGAACCTGCAAACTCTTTTGATTGAAATGTTCAAAACTAAGGAAAACATAAACCCCCCTTTCATGAGGGAGATCTTCTATGAGCGTACTGTTACTTATAATCTGAGAAACAATAATGAATTTTTGCTACCAATGGTAAGAACAACAAGTTACGGATCTGAAACCATCAAATATAGAGGGCAGCGCCTGTGGCTATCTCTACCTCAGCACGTAAGGAATGCTCAATCTATCAATGAGTTTGAGAAAGAAATTAAAAGCTGGAATGGCACTGACTGCACATGCAGATTATGTAGGACTTTTATACCACAAGTTGGATTTTTGTGATACCATGACACACCAGAGCCAGAATTTCGGATTTTAAACTGCTCGGATTTTTATGATACTACGTTTTTAATTCTGCTTTGAAATTTTATACCTTGTATTTTACATCTTCTTTATTTAATCATGTATATATATTCATTAGATGTATTAATTTTAGCAGTTGGCTTGGATTAGCTTGTATAGTATTGTTTTTAATATTTACTGTACATAGTTATGTTAGCGCCAACTTTAAATAAATTGATTATTATTATTATATTATTATATATTGCATAGTTGTTACCACTATTTGTTGCTGTTGCTGCTACTATTTGATTAGACTTGCTCCAAGTCTAGTAGTTTACGCCCCCGCAGAGGTAATTATTTTCCTCAGTACTGATACACCACGGAATAGACTTGGAGCAAGTCTACTATTTGATATGTAACTCTTAGATACAATTAATCTCCTATAATAATCTGCTAAGTTGCTGTAAGAAACTGTTAAGTTATTGATATGGTACTGCCTGTTGAATAAGAAATGGTACATTTACTGAGATATATGCGCTAAATAATTCCAAAATAACATCGACAACGAAAAATTGTTCCCTGCTACCAAAATAATAATATGCCATCACAAATACTGTTAGAGATGTTGCATCTTTACTAAAATTGGTGTTGTTGCTGAAACTATTGCAAATTCTAATACCACAGTAGACCGACTTTAATTAGTGCACTATCTTTGTTATCTAACAAAAGATCACTTGCTCTTAGACTAACTACCTCAGTCCAAGCTTCCGCTTCTTTCATTGAATTGGATGCCGCCACTGCGCTTCATCTGGGCCTGATAATCAAACTAACTGAAAATCCAGCCAAAATCGCCGCAAAAATGGTGCGATTAATCAAATCGCAGGACCTTCTACTTGTGAACTGATTCGTCGAGAGAGGATCAGCGTTACGACCTATGCTATACGAAAATTCGATGCCACAAAATGATTCTGTTTTCCGAGCCCATAATGAATGCATGAAAGAATGCCATCAAGAGACGGGATCACATCTGGTAAAGAAAGAACAACAACACAGATCAAAAGACATGCTTGATAATTTGCCGACCATGAACACCCGCTTTATGTGAAGTCCGCGGAACTGGAATTATCATAACGAGGCTGGCCTCGTCTAGCCTCAACTGGCCGATTTTTCGAATAGCTTGATCCTATCAAGGAGCGAAACTACGACTTTTAATCAGTATAACTTGCTATACTCTGAAACATAAATACTTCCATCGACTCTGTAACTATGCAAGGATACATATGACCAATACCGATAAGGTTACAGTGTGGTACCAAAATGCATCGTGGGAGTATACTGAATAAAATTTTTGTTTCTTTCCGATCCATTCATATTTTGTAGATTGAATATTTGCTTACTGATACTGATGATATGGAAATTGCATTTCGATGTCTATTATTGATAAAAATGTATAACAATAGTATACCAAGATGATTGATTGTAACAGTCTACATACGACAGATTGAATAATTTTTCCAGTGATACAGATAATAATACTGAATTTCATTTGGATATATTTTATAGATTGTCAAATTGAAATACTTTTCTACTAATGTAACTAAGGTATACTTTGAATGTAAAATATTTCAAATATTTTAGAATGAAATAATTTTTCACTTAAATGATAATGAAACTGAATTGCACTTCACTGTCCTATAGATTTTAAAATTGACTATTTTTTCTACCGAAAATGATGATGACTAATGAATTGTCTTCCTATTGATTTTACATTGAAGATTTTTCTACTAATTCTCCATAATACGTGAATGGATCTCTTTCATAAAATTTTCAAACGGAATACTTGCTCTGTTGATACTGTTACTGACGCCTCTTATAAATTAAGCAATCTTAGAGCACTTTGTGTACAAAAGCATTACAAATCTACCCAACTATCCCATGGTGCTTGAGGCATGATAGTTAATTAGGGTATCTCTAGTGTATCTCGCGTAAATATTCGCGTTGAAAATCTTTACAACTGATACAGATACCATTACTTACGGAATTACTATTATCAGAGCATAACTAACAAATTGAATTGATTTTCACATTGAAGATTTTTTCTACTACTTCTCGAAAACATTTGAATGGATATCTTTCATAACATTTTCAAAATAGAATACTTGCTCTGTTGATACTGTTACTGATGCCTCTTGTAAATTAAGCAATCTTAGAGCACTCTGTGTAAAAAAGCATTGAAAATCTTTCCGACCAACTATCCTATGGTGCTTGCGGCATGAAATTAATTAGAGTATCTCTAGTGTATCTCGTGTAAATATTCGCGTTGAATATCTTTACAACTGATACAGATACTATTACTTACAGAATTACTGTTACCAAGATCCAGAGCATAATCAATATATTGAATTGATTTTCACATTGAAGATTTTTTCTACTAATTCTCAAAAACATTTGAATGGATATATTTTATAATATTTTCAAAATAGAATACTTGCTCTGTTGAAACTGTTACTAATGCCTCTTGTAAATCAAGCAATCTAAGAGCACTCTGTGTACAAAAGCTTTGAAAATATATCCAGCTAACTATGGTGCTCGAGGCATGATAAATAATCATAATTGAAATAAGTTTATTTCATGACTACTAGCGAATGCATTAAAACTTGAGAATATTATAGGGCCCAACTGAACCATGCAGAGTTTGAAGCTCCTGAAACGAATCAAAGCGACATTAAAAACACGTGCACCACCAAATGGCAGCCAAATGACGTGAAAAATCTTGATAAAACTGCAAGAAAACATGTATAAACCCAAAAACAAGCGAAGGAACATGCATAGGTCTAATGTAAAAGAAAGGAACACAATAACGTATCGTAGAAACCCGAGGGTCAGTACACCAGCTTTGTCGCTTGTTGTAGCAATAGGCCTAAGGCAAAAACGAAGGCAAGCAAAAACAACGAGGGTATAAAAGAGTTTCGAAAGACTTAACAAAATTCTATTGGCTGATGCAACGCCAACTAAATCAAACATACTCTTGTGATGAATGAAGTAGATTCCAACTTCCCAAAGTTTATGCTTCTTCCCCCTTGCGCCATTACAGAAGGAAGGCAAGCAGGCAGCAGTGAAGGCGAGCAAGACGAAAACAACGTGATCGATTTGACCTGTCTTGGCGAACAGCTCGTTGCTAGAAGACTGAACTGTTGGCGTACACCCATTATATACCAAGTCCCAAGAGAGTTTTGAGACGGCAGCACGCTCTCATGGGAGTACTGGAATCTTCCTTCTTTGGAAATTCCGGGCGATCTCCCCAGTGAGAATAATACCCTGTTCGGCGGCACGTCCCCGTACAGAAAAATATATGAGTAACCCCCCCCCCCTGGGGCTGCCATACTGGAGGTATGAAAGATTTAGCCTCGAAGAAATGACAGAAGAAGAATGTAAAAGTAGAACTGAGGTTCCAGAAAAACGATTATCTACCACCTTGCACATGCACTTAAGGTTACTGTAACCCTTCAGGCAGTGATTAAGAAACTCTGTTTACCACGGCCTTTTGTTAAGATATACCAAACAAGGCTATATATCATTCGATGCAGAATTAAACGCGGAATATCATAAAAATATATGCTATTGATTTTGCACAAGCACAAATGATTTATTCCAAATTTTAGGCGAAATCGACCACCCTCGCGAAAAAATCTTTGTGTACCCCAGCGAGCACTGTAGGACCACGACTATCTATTTACCATAGACTCAAGGTCCTGAACTGCAAAACCGTGTCACGAATTTTTGATAAAACGTACTGGCTAAAATAATACCATTTTAAACTTTGTATTAATGCATGGAATGTCTTTTTTAACTTTCAAACCTCTGTAAAAAATGGACTCGTGGATCTATCGAAAATCGCTGACACGGTTTCGTAGGTATATGCTCTGTGACCCTATGTACCAAGTTTCAAGCGATTTCATTGGTCCGTTGGGTACACAAAGATTTTTTAGTACGCACCAGTACTCCAGAATCCTGTTTCGAGAAATCAGGCTTTTAACAAATTCGGTCAAAAAGTGCGGGAAAAACGATTATACTTGTGCGTGCAGACACGAAACCACAGGTCAAGCAATAAAGATTTAGCGCGGTCTTTATAAATCTTTTTGTCAATAAAACTGCAACGAGTGACTTACAGATGTAACTATCACGAAATTCCGCTAGCGATAGACCGTCGTTAGGACTCGTTGGAAATGACTTCTTTGTGCTTTTTGATGGGCAGTCATCATTGATGCAGAAAATTTTCCAGCTGCCACCGAGGCCTTTTATTGTCAAATATTTTCAAATCGCTGTGGCATTCCTTGCAAACCGAGGGCAAAGAATACAGTAAACTTTTTGAGTAAAGATTTGCTGATGATTGGGTTGTACTTTCTTGGTTCAAGTCCTTTTTCGTCTGATTCTTCCGATTCTGATCCCTCATTGTCAAAACCTTCCTGGTCAAACCACGACCCCTTATCTGATAACGCAAGATTTGTAGCTTTGTCTATTCCAAAAGGTTTTTGAATCCTTTTTCCTAAACTCTGGTCTTTTTCTGCTCCATAACAACAGAGCAAACATTACATCCGTGCGGATTACACTTACTGCCTTCTAAACCACAGAACTGTGCGAATCATTCGCAAGGTCAAGTGAGTTTACCTTAATCCCCCAATGCCTGTTCGCGCAATTTCTGAAAAATATGAGCGCTTCTTTTAAAATACTCAAATTTGCAAGTAATTGGGTTTGTTTTGTGAAGCGAAGTGGCTAAAACGGTGCTTAAATACTTGAAGCATCAGAATATAGCAAAATTGAAAAATCGAAAAATTCTTGCTTTAAGGGTTACAGTAACCTTAATCAGTCCATGAGCCAAGTTCGCATTAGAGTTGAATGGTTTTTTGGTGACATAATTAGTTATTTCAAGTTTTTGGATTTTAAAAGGAACCTGAAGATTGGACTCAGCTCAGTGGCGAAGTTTTGTGCTATCAATAGTCTCCTGAGGAATGCTTTGACATGCTTGTATGGCAATACCACATCAGCATTCTTTGGGATGGACCCCCCAACATTAAACAGTATTTTTCGTAAGTTGTAAAGAGATTTTTAAGGTAGAAGGAAGAAGCCTTGAGGATTAATCATGATGTCCAATTGACAGCTGTCTTCAATTTTTGAAGAACTTTCAAACTTAAATGAAGGCAAAGAGTTTGATTGCATGATTGTATCAATGCCATTTTCATGAACACCTTTCAAAGAAAATACAGTTTTGTGAACAGTTTTTGTGGTTCAAATTTGTTTTCCGTGAATTTTTTCATAAAATCCAACAAGAGCTGATTTTGCTGCTGCATTTGCTGTTGCATTGTCTGGTGTTGCTGAATTTGTTGCTGCAATAAAATCATAAGATCTCTGTCTCTCTGCAGTCTTGCCTCACATTCCCTTTCTTTCATTTCTAGATCTTTTTTCTGCATTTCCCACTCTCTCCCCTTTTCTTTCTCTTTCATTTCAGTTTCCCTTCTTTTAATCTCAATTTCTTCTAGCCTCAATCTCAACTCTTTTTAATTCTTTTCTTTCAAATACTCCATTGGAGCCTGATCTCCATTGTTTCTTGTTTTCCTGCTCCCATTCTCTGGACTCTCTCTTTGTCTCGTCTCTGCTAGCCTCCCCATGGATCTTTTTCTTACAGACTATGCTGTTTCCTTTTCCTTCTCTGCTGCTTTTTGCCTTCTTTCATCACCCTTGGCCATCTCATCCTGTTCTTCATCACTCCTCTCAATGATATCTTGTTTAGCCTGATCCAGTTTAGTAGGCTTAGGAGGGTCGAGACCATTTGCACGCTCTTCCTCTGCCATTTTTCTTTTAAAATTTCTTTCCGGTTTTAGAGATCGGTCTCTTGCAGATCTCTGATCTACCAAAAAACGAGGCTTGCCCATTTGGTTTAGGCTGGTATTTATTTTGTCCCATTGCTGACCACGTTCTCGGGATCCATGCTTGAATTTAAAAGGCTCCTCTACGAAAATTTATCTACATAGCAGTACATCATGTGCAGGTATCCATGTCATTTTTTGCCTGATAAAAGTCTAGTTCACCTAGATTCCGTTAATAGAACCAAATTTCGTGTCACAAACGTTTACCGTAATTTCAAGTCCAGCAGGATAAAGAGTAGCAAGTTTAGAAATTATGTGCTTTTCTAATGCTTATCTTTAGTGCTACCTGTACGAAAGAAGAGGAGGCCAAAAATTTACATGCCTTCATTGGAATAGTTTGGCAGATTGAAGAGCTTTGATATGTTGCTATGTGTTCAACGAATCTGTTTGTAGGTTAATTCAATTTAATTAATTTTCAAATATTTAAGGAGGGTACCCCTTCATCAATAACAATGATGATTTACAAGGGGCCCTCCACTCCAATACTTACAAATTAAAATATCTTGAAAAAAAAAACTAAATTAACCTAATTACAATTTCATAAAATACTTATGAAATACCCTAAGATCTAAAATAAATATTTAAAGTAAAAAGAAATCCAAATGCATTTGTATACCTACTGATCCTCATGATTTTTGAATTTGTAAATAGTTGCAGTGGCGAAGCTGGCTGAAAACAGTTAGTCATGCTCTTATGCGCCCCTGGAAAGTTTTCTAAGCCACGCTTTTTTTTCTCCTGGAAACGCCCTTTTTAGGGATGGAAATGCCCTTTTTTAAAAAAGATCAAACAGCTCCTCATGATGCAGAGATGAAAATACACTGCTATAAACAATGAAAACAGTTGTTTTTACAAATTGAAAGCCAAAAATTGTTTCTAAATATTTTGTTTCAAATTTGATATTTTAGTAAAACATTATGTAAATGTTTATTATAGATTTAACAGGCACTGTGTTAGGGCTTCAGATATCATACAATTATTTCAATTGAAAAGTTGCCAGACTAGTTCCCACTGAGAAGATCATTGAGAGATCAAGCCCCATGTCAAGGGAATGCCCATTGCTTGAGTTTTCCATTTTTAAGCGGAAAGAACCCCACCAGCTCATTGGCAACAGAAAAACTGGGGGTAATCAAACTGCATTACCATTAAGGCTGAAAGAAGATTGGCTGTTAAGGGAGGAAGTTCTTCTGTTCTGTAACAAATTATGATAATACTGCACAAACAGGAAAGTTCCTTTAATCATGATTTATTGCTGATTAAAGAAACTCTAACTATCCAGGACAATTGTCCTGTTCATGCAGTATTATCACAATTTATTGCTAGTTAAAGGAGCTTTCAAAGAGAACTTTCCTGTTGGTGCTTGCAGTATCATAATACTACACAGACAGGAAAGTTCCTTTGCAAAAGTTCCTTTGTCAGTATCAGTTTATGATAATACTGCAAGTAAAAACAACTTCTCTTGGAAACTTCTCTTGGAAAGTGGTCAGCAAGAAATTGAAGCAATCCAGTAAGGATCTGATTGAATGCATAGATATGATTGGTTAAACCAGCTAAAGAATAATGATTATACTGCAAGCACAAACAGGAAAGGTCTCTTGGAAAACTCCTTTAATCAGCAAAATACTGCACAAGCAGGACAATTCTCTTGGAAAGTTAAAGTTTCTTTAATCAGCAATAAATTATGATAATACTGCACAAGCAGGACTCTCTATAAAGGGCATGTCAGATGGTGAACAGACCTGCCTTGCCTGTAAATAGGCCAAGAAAGTACTTTGGCAATCCATTATTCATGGTGTTTGTGCAACTTTGATTTGAATGGGATATCTTTTGATTGTTTTGCTCTTTGCAACGACCTTACACACCCTTTTAAATATTTCTGTTAGTGATTTATAAGAAGTTTCTTGACTTAGAGCTTCAGAAAGAGTTCTTAGCATCTCCCTGTTCTGTCTCACCTCTTCGTTATGCCGTTCAGTCACGTCTCTTCTGGCTCTCGAAAATAATGTATCAACCCTCTCCGACACATCGAAGGTTTTCCACATCTCGTAGGCCTGCATATATGAGACCTGGCTCTCTCGTGCTTCTGGCAGTCGGATAGAAAACCCAGAAAACCATACATGTTGCTGTAGCCTGTTTCAGCCCAAGTTTGGGAGGCTCAAAGGGGTCGAAATAGCAAGCATGGCCAACAGAAGAGGCGTCTCATTCTTTCGCTCTCACACAACCGATCTTTCTTTCTTGGTATACCAGAAGGACCAGACTTCCTGGAATTATCTGTCCTTCGTCTTCAGCACAAGCTTCGGAGTTGGCTTTTGTTTGACAATCACCTTCTGCCTGCTGACATTTTTTGCTGCAAAAGACTTCTACAACAGCTGGGAGACTACCTATGTCTCCCTGAGGAAGGGTTGCAAATGATTCCTCGTGCTCCATGGTAATCGAACTTCCAATAATAATTCTCCGAACTGACAGGTAAACTTTGCTTGAACTGTACGTAGGCCCGTCAGTTCGACTGACTGAGTGAAACCACAGGACAAAGTTTGTTTCGTCATCATTTCTATTGTTTCAAGGGAAGGCGTGCTGTGAAAATATAGCATGCCAAAGGGTTGAAAACTAGCGCATTGAGCGTGCGTAAGATCAGCCCCAGCCAATCAAATCGTCGCCAAGTTTATACTTTGATGACGTAACTCCTGCTCTCTCTGATCCGCCAGACATAACATAGGGAACCAGTACGAGAAACAGTGAAGTTTGATCATAACTGCAAAGTGGAGGCTACAGAGTTAGTATAGAAACCCTATGATAGGTCTGGCATTCTGAACCGAGCAGGAATTAGCACAGGGGACCATGGTATCAAACTGTAGGAGAGCGAAGGTTAGGTGTACAGTGATATCAATGTCACGATTTTTAAGACACTGTTTGCAAAAAACTTTTTTGGCAAAAATAATAACTTTTCGTCTAAAAAAAATCGTATCCCTGAAAATTTTTAGTCTTGCTGAGCATGACCAGCATGACCGCTGGCTTCGCCACTGAATAGTTGATGCATTCTTACGCTCAGCTGAGAGGCCATTCCAAGATTTAGCCCCTCTAAAAGAGAAGCATTTCTGCCCATTTGTTGACTTTTTCTTTGGTATCCTTAGATCAGTTGCTGAATTCCTAAGATTCCTTGAGGTTAGCTGGGATTTATTATTTATTTATTTATTATCAATTTATTTATCGTTGGATATAAATACCATAGCTAAAATAAAAAGTAGCTAATTAATTCCAACGTTAAAAAGTGTATATACAATATCAACAAAAGAAGATAGTAGGTAAAATATTTACATGTCATCAAAATATACAATTTAAAACGGAAATCTAAAAGCAATCTCTATAAATAGCCCAAGTTTGGTATAAATATGCGGCATAATCTGCAAGGACAGTTTTCTCCGAACCAGTTTTTAATCTTATTTTTAAATTGGCAAAGGGTTTCTGAATTCCGTATTGTTAGTGGTAATGTTTGCCACAGTTGCGGACCTTTAAATCGGACGCTTTCTGTCCCGTTGCTGACGGATCTCACTCTGGGTTGAGTAAATTCGTTATTACTTCGCAAATTGTAGCGAGTTGTATTTTCACGGAAGATTTCCCACATAAATAAAGGATTTAGCTCATTTTTAGTTTTGTACATCTCAGTCATAAGTATTTGCAAGTTCTTTGTATGAATAGTAACTGCACAGTCCTTCTGCAATAGCTCACTATAAGTAGATTCGGTGTCCTTATAAGTAATTCTCAAGGCCCTTTCCTGTATTTTGTTGATTTTTTGGTTAAGCTGCCGACTGTGAAACATCCAAATTAAAGGGCAGTATTGAAACTGACTGGTAATAAAAGCCCTCATCAAATTTCTAAGTTTGTTTTGATCCATATACGGGGATATGCGGGCAAGGGCGTACAGTTCATTGCTAGCTTTTTGGCAAAGCTTCGAGACGTGATGGTCAAAGGAAAGTTTGCTGTCAATGTGAACTCCGAGCAATTTCTCTTCGGAACTATTAACGACATCAGTATTTCCAATCTTAACAGTAACTGAATCATCACATCTCTGCCCAAGAACCAGAAGATGACATTTATCTGCGTTTAGTTTCATGAAGTTGTCAGCAAACCATTTTAAGGCCACGTTACAGTCATTTTCAAGCTTATGAGTTATGTTATCTAGGTTCCTATCGCAAGAATAGATAGTAGTGTCATCTGCATAATTGCAGATATCTGAGTTTTGAATAAAAAGTAAGAGATCATTAATGTATATGTTAAACAACAGAGGGCCTAAAACCGACCCCTGAGGAACGCCACGTGTTAGGTCTTTCCAAGAACTGAAGGAACCATTTACCTTAACTCGCTGTTGTCTGTTTGTGAGGTAATCGTTAATGAGTGTTAACGCTTCGTGAGAAAAACCATAAGCATGCAATTTTGCAATCAGAAGATCATGTCTAATACAATCAAACGCCTTGGAGAGATCCATCAGTACAGCCCCTGCCTTACCACCCTCATCAAGGCTAATTTTGAATTTTTCTAAGAGCCTTACGAGAGCATGCTGTGCACTGTAACCTTTTCGAAAACCACAGAGAAGTGACGATAAGAAAGGTGTAATATAAGCAACTATCTGCTTATCCATTATTCTTTCAAATAGCTTAGAGACTGTTGGCAGAACGCTAATTGGCCTAAAGTTAGTCCTGGTATTTGTTGGTCCATTCTTGGGAAGAGATGTGACATCCGCGCACTTAAGCTCATCGGGAAAGGTTGAATTTTCAATGCAATCATTAAAGATTTGTGTCAAAGGCTCCACACATACATCAGAATTAGATTTAAGGATTTTTGGAGGGATATTTTTGTGTGTTGTAGCTTTCTTAGGATTTAAATTTCTAACCTCCTTGTCAACGGTACCAGGAGCAACTTTTTGAAAAACGAAGGGGCCAACATTTTGATAGTGACTTTTGATTTTTAGAATGCTAGGATGATTCGAAAACTTTTTTACGGCCTTCTCAACAGGGTCTGTGACTCCATCTGTTGGGTTTTCATCAATGAAATTTTCATTTATTCCAAGAGAATCGGTAACGGTAACAAAAAATTCATTCATTGTTTCTGCTACTTCAAAATCGTCGGAAATTATTCTTTCACCTTCGGTCAGAACAATTTTATTCTGAGATTGTGATTTTTCAGAGAAGAAGGGTTTGACGGTCTTCCAGAATTTCTTATTATCTGTGACAAGTGAGATGTCTAAGTTATTGTAGTAATTTCTTTTTTTCCTTTCGAAATAACTTAACACAAGAATTTCGCTGTTTGCGAAAGTTGTTCCAATTTTCAGCAGTTCGATCTTCGTTATATTTATTACGCAGCCTAGAACGCAACATGGTAGCTTTACGCAAAGCACGTGTCATAAATGGTTTATCATTTACCCGGACATATTTTTTCTTGACTGGCGCATGTTTGTCCAGAACTCTGTCAAAAGCAGTTTCAAATGAACTGTAATTCAAATCCAATGGCTCTATTTTTTGTAACTCCTGTTGAAGATCACTTTTGAAAACATTCTCATTATACTTTTTGTAATTCCTATAGTTAATTACAGTCGGCCCTTGTTTGGGGAAGGTAGTTTTAAGGACAGTGACAACCATTTTATGAAAATCTGACAGACCAGTTTCGACAGTGGTGGTTTTTTGTACACTCCTATCTCTATTTGTCAATACAAGGTCTATACATTTTGGTGTGTGAGATTTATAGCAGGTTGGCTCCTTGACTAGATTTTTGAGACTATATAGGTCCAAAAAATTTTTGAGCTGTTCCTCAGTTTCAGTCATATTAAAATCCCCTAAAAACATAAAATTCTCATAGTTTTCACTGTAGTGGTCGAGCGCAAGACCAAGATTTTCAAATAGATTATCCTGAGATTGAGTCGGTGGTCGATAAACGCTAAAAAGTACCCATTTCTTTTTCCTCAAATTTATTTCGAAACTAATGCATTCGATATCGTCGGAAAATTTGAAAGACTTTAATTGATGCGAAGGTATATCACTTCGGACATAGACTAGTAAGCCACCGCCATTTGCATTTCTGTCTAATCGAAAAGGACTCGCGAATCCATCTATGGCAAATTGCCCCGTTGTAAAAGTAGGATCAATTTTTGTTTCGGCAAGCATCAGTACATCCAGATTTTGTGAAGTGATTTCCTTGAGCGCATCAAATTTATTTCTAACAGAATTAATGTTTAGGTATCCAATAATGATCTTACCAATGTTTCTTATCCTTAATAACTTCAGGGAAGATCTGGCATCCGTGGCATTGATATCTGCTGAATGGGGGGTTGCTGCGGGGGAGTCAAAGGGCTCAGTTGTGTTTAAGGGGATGTTTTTGTGAATAGACTGGACATGTAATTGTGGAGCAAGACCATGAAGGGGGGTTGCTGCGGGGTTGCTGCGGGGGAGTCAAAGGGCTCAGTTGTGTTTAAGGGATGTTTTTGTGAATAGACTGGACATGTAATTGTGGAGCAAGACCATGAAGGGATTTGAAGACCATGATATTAGACTCACTACTGATTGGCTCATCTATGGTCTTCTAGCCAAGTCTTTTTACAAGTGGCAAGCCCGGTGCATCGGAGCGCCTGCCAGTTATGATACGTGCAGCCCGGTTTTGTAATTTTTGCAACTGGTTAATCTCAGTCCGAACACAACAGCCCCAAACAAAACAACAATAGCGAAAATGTGGCTACACAACACCACTGTACATAGTTCTCAGAGTCTTTTCTGGCAGAAATGATTTTGCATGTTTCAAAAAGCCAATTGCTCTTAAAGCTTTTGAGGAAACTGTCTTAATGTGTTCCTCCCAATCCAACTTGTTGTCAATCTGAACCCCATGTTTTTTTTGCACAACATCAAGTTCATCATTCCGAATTTTCAACTTCAAAGATTAAACTTGATATTTTAAAGTTTTATGCTTCGGTTTTGTGGAAATTGGCATGGCATGTGTTTTCATTACATTAAGAGAGAGTTTATTACCCTTGAGCCATTTTTCAACTTTATCAGAGGATTAATGGCAGATACTCGTGTCATCAGCGTACATGGACACTCTTGATCCCTGGACAGATCGTGGGAGGTCCTTAATATAAATGAGGCAAAGAAGGGGACCAAGACATGAGCCTTGTGGTACACCAATATTTATTTCTTCAACTGATGAGTCAATGTCATTCACCCTAGAAAATTGTTTCATGGCAAGGTAAGATTTGAACCATGCTAACAGCCGCTCCTGCATACTATGATACTCTAGTTTTTTACAGAGTATGTCATGGTCAACTGTAATTTTTAACTAAATATAAATAGATTAAAAATTCTAATAGATAAAAAATAGATAGAAATAGATGAAAATAGACTAAAAATCTATGCAGGATAAATTTAATCCACCCTGGGACTGAAAATTATCAACAACATTTGAATCAAATAGCAACTTCGATCAACGAGTCTAATGAATTCAAGAATCGTTCGATGTGCATATGACCTCAGAAAATCAAGTAAATTTTACCTCAACTACACCTTATCAAGAAACTAAAAACATACCAGTGTCTAAGCACCCATGAATGAAATTCAAGACATTCAAATCAAATCATTTGTGAAACTCCCACAAGACATGCTGCAACTTTCACAGCCACTAACTGATCCACTTCTGAGCCATTTATAGAGATCATGATTTTTCGGCGCAGGTGATCTTTGGGTGGTGGTTTCTTGAGCCAGCGACTGAGATCGGAACAGGAGGATATCGGACAAGAGGTTGTTGGGAAGCTTCCTGGATATGTATGATATTACATTTGTTGCTAGATTTACAGGAGATGATGCTTGAAGATTATTGTAAAGGATATGTTTCCGTTGGTGACTGTAGTTGCTGGGTTGATGTGATTATACGTTTGGCAGAGGTAATGATTACATGGGCGTGTGCAATGGGAATCTGAAGGTCGAATGTTGGTACAAACAAGGCAGTCTCTGATGCTTTGCCTCTTCTGAAGGCCATAGATAGTGGGGCATGGAATATTTCTTTTGTGTTCGGATCGTTGCTTAAGATGTGGTGTCGTTGTAATGATTTTCTTGATCTGGTTGTTCAGTAGATGGTGGGTTATGGTGAATTCTGTTTTCTGCTAACTGGCTGTAAAGTATCGTCTGGTGATAGGCTGTTGACTTTATTGATGGCTAAAGTTGTGATCTTCTCTGGATAATTATTTTGATGAAAAAAGGATGTCCTTTCGGTTGCTTACGTTTGAAAATCGCCATCATGAGACCAGATACGTCGGAGACGGCGTGATTGAGAGGAAAGAATTGAACCTATGCATTTGCTTGGCTGGGATGATTTGTAACTAAGGAGGTATTGTGCTTCTGCGTCTTTGTAATAAAAAGCAGTTGCAATGGTATTGTTTTCAATTTTGAACAGGATGTCGAAAAAAGACAAGCTTCGTTCAGTGATGTTTTTGTGTGTGAATTGAAGAGCTGCAATCACTTACAAAATTATTGAGCCATCTTGAGAAAATGACATTTTCGTCCCCCCTTTCCCCCATGTCGATGTTGTTTTGGAAAGGGTACCCGATCGGGATGACACGCGTGACTCGGCAACTTTTTGTGGTACTGCAATATTGACCTGGGGGGGGGAAGGCGGGGGCAAAAAGCTGAAAATCTGCGGGTTGCTCAACAATTTTGTAACTGATTGTGGATGGAAATTGTTTCGCGTTCTCCGGAATACTTGTTTGCCGAAATTCCATGTGAGCACCAGTTATCTTACAATCTTCGAAACACTCGGGCTTATGACCAAAATGTAAGCAGAACAGTTTGTTTTACGAACACGTACTTTCAGAACACGCTGTATGAATGGAATCTGCTGGCTGAGGATATAAAAAATGCCACATCTCTTGCAGCATTTAAGAGTAAGATACTGTCGACCATACGACCGTTGAAAAGAACTATGTATGGTATTCGAGATGTAGTAGGTATCAGGCGTTTGACGAAACTTCGTGTGGAGTTTAGTGCGCTCAACGAACACAGATTCCGTCATAACTTTGACGGCGTCAGCCCACTTTGCTTGTGTGGTATGGGCAATGAAGATAACGCACATTTCCTCCTGCACTGCCATCGGTTTCACGAGATGCGTAGTGATCTCCTTGGTCAACATTCTGAAATCCCCGGTCTCGATCTTACAAATATGGACTCAAAAGCATTGTGTGAGTTGCTTCTCTATGGTAGCCCTCAGCTCACTATAATCGACAACAGAATAATCCTAGAAGCAACTATGTCATTCATTGATAGATCTATGCGGTTGGACTAAACACCAACATAAGCAGCCATCGCTTTTTGTTTGTAGTGTAATGTGTGAGATTGTCGTACTCTTTTGTCGTGTGAGGTGCGGCGCGGGGCCGTGTGGAGTGGGGCTGCCTTCTTTTGGTCGGAGGGCTGCCACTGATTTTCGGAGATAAAATGAAAATGAAATGAAAAATGAATGGTGCTCTGTGGTTGATGAACATGTGTCTTTTCCCGCTATGATTGGCTCAGATTATGGTATTGTCGTTTTTTTTAAGTGTTATGTTTATAAAAAAAGGGAAGTGCTACACCATGAGAATGTCATTACAAAAAAGTAACTTGTTGGTTGAGTCCTGCAGAATAAAGACTTAAAAGTTTCAATATGCGGCTCTCCTCCAAAGTTGTCCGTTTGTTGCTTTCTGTAGGAGCAAAGAGGAGGCCAATAATTGACATGTCATCAGTAGCGTGGTTGGGTAAATTGAAATGTTTTAATTTATGGCTTTCGGGATCATTTTCATGTTTTTTGTTAATGTGAATTTGTGTTTTAGTTTCTCTTGTACCTGATAAATTTCTCTGACTGGAAATCAGCCCCAAGGAAGGACGTTCAAGTGCTTAGGCAAATGCTCCATGAATTAGCCAGCACTGATTATGATGTCTCCCAATGTTACGCTACCAGAACTGCCACAAGCCGCGTAAAGCAAACTTTGTCGAATCCACTGCCTGCTACAAACTCTTCCATTGACTCAAAAAATATAATTATTACATGAAAATAATCTGGGTGCATGATGACATATGATCATACACGGAGGTTACTGCAAAGATCGTAGAACGTCATGATCTTTGCTCCTGCCCGACGTGATTTGCATGTATGCCGTGGTAAACTGTTAGCCAACTGCCATGCAGTATGAAGAATTTTGACCCTAAATGTACATTCAACGATTAGCGTAAAAACAAACCTCTATGAGACTTCATATTCTGCGTTCAAACTATATCGGTATGATTTTCAGACAAGCTGATTGTTCGATGATTCAGATGAGATGTCACTTCCCAGAAGATAAGGATTGGGATAAATGGGGGTTAATTCCTTGCAGTTATACGTCTTACTTAGAAAATTTCTCAGAGCTTTTGCTTAACCAATCTGACTTTAACGAGGAGCAGAAAACTGAGAATGTCGGGTACATAGGCTCTCAGGACGATTTTTGAGGAAATTTGATACGATCTGACTCTGTTTAGATGAACTGAATTCATCAGGTAGTTATAGAATAGTGAAGTATAGCCTCTATGAAGTACAATTCTAGGATCCACACGTGTTCTTAAGTATGGACGTTGGCTCTCAGTCACAAATCAAACTTTTTAGAAGATATAGTTAGAAGTCCATCTGAAGATCGAGATTTGTGATATGCTGGACCTTTATACCGGCAAACTTGCTTTATCTACTTTTGAGTTTGACCTATCAATACTTAACGTGGTGGTACTCTGGTTGAATTCCTTCATATCACACCATATCATATCATATCATATCATATCATATCATATCATATCATATCATATCATATCATATCATATCATATCATATCATATCATATCATATCATATCATATCACATCATATCATATCATATCATATCATATCATATCATATCATATCATATCATATCATATCATATCATATCATATTATTATTTATACACGAAAACAAATCCCTTCAGCTTAATTAAATAACAAAAATATCTACACCAAAACTAGCCTATGATGCTGTTCTTCCAGTGGGTCGTGTTTTATAATTAGACTGGTGTTTTCTGTCATCTCTTCAAGTACTCCTTTAGTTCTTTCTTAAAGCGAATAATAGTCGGGAGTTCTCTAATAGCAACTGGAATATCGTTCCAGACTTTAATAACAGAATATCGATAACTCTTTTTCGCATGTTCTGTGTTTAATCTAGGAATCTGAAGATCTCTACAGTTCCTTGTTGCATAGTTTGACTGCAAGGATCTTTGCTGAAATTTGTCCCAGAAGCTTTCAGGGCTTAATTTGTTCCTTATCTTATATGTCATGACCGACCTATCAAATCGAATTATATCCTCAACGCTCAGCCAGTCACATGACCAGTTATCCTTATATCTGGCGTTTTCAACTGTTGATCGGGCCCTGTCCTGTAAGCGTTGGAGAGTATCAAGCTTCGTTTTTGGAAGACTGCCCCAAATTTCATTGGCATAACGTAGATGGCTCTCAACAATAGCGTAATAGACACTACACAGCTTGCTTTGGGGAATTATATTTTTTAATTCCTTTAACAATGCAAGTCCACCACATATTTTACCCTTAACAGTATTGAAATGCTCATCCCACTTTAGGTTCTCGTCGACAGTTACACCCGGGGGGGGGGGGGTACATAACATGTTGAGGGTACGGGTATGTGCCGCCCATATGGGTGGGTTTTTGGGCCCCAAATTCTCTAAACAAGGGTCCCTTTTTCGGCAGATTTTCCATAAACAAGGGTGGGTTATCCAGAAATTGGCGAGATATAGCAAAAAATGGGTGGTTTTCTGCCAAAATTCGTCAGAAGAGTGGGTATGACGGCAGCTTTCGGTAATTAGAAGAGGGTGCCTTTCTGAAAACCGGGCGGCAGACCCCCGTCCTTCCGCAAGTCATGTACCCCCCCCCCCCCCGGGCAGTTACACCTAGCGATTTCGTCTTTGTGACACGTTTGATAACAGAGTCATTTAACATGAGGGCATTCGACTTATTCAACGTGTTTACTTTACGAGCATGGCCTATAATCATGTATTCTGTTTTTGCGGGGTTAGGACTTAGTTTATATATTTTCATCCACTCAGAAAGGTTGAGCAATGCCTGATGCGCCTCGAAACCAGCTTTTCGATGTCGTCCGATGCGATCGTTACATTGGTATCATCAGCATAGATACTAGCTTGGGAAAATTTCGAACAGTTCTCTAAGTCGTTCAGGTATATGATAAATAGGAGAGGTCCTAAGCAGGAAGCTTGAGGTATACCGCATGATACCTCCCTTGCCATTGATCTCTGTCCGTTTGCGGCACAAAATTGTGTCCTCTGATCTAAATAGGACTGAAACCAGTTCCCAGCGGTGTCCCTCATACAGTATCTGCGCAATTTTTCGACTAGGATTTTGTGATCAGAGTACTGGCAGGAAGTCGAAACTTCGCCAAAAAACGGAGGACAAGGATTGCGACGATAAACATATTTTCATTCCAAGTTTGACAAGCTCGACAATTCCAAGTTAGGCAAGGTTAGACAATTCCAAGTTAGACATATCCGATGTTGATAGTAAAAAGATAGAAGATGATGTTGACTAGTCCATGGTTAAATTTACGTTTCGAAGCAATTCTCCGTGCTACATCATCAGAATTAAATGTTCCAACAGCACGAGGCTCTATTTATACTCATAACGATAAAAAACTATAAGTGCATGTTTACAGTTCCTACGTGCAAAACAGGAGAGAAAGGGCAAGCCCAAAGGAATAATACTTAAAACAGAGCTAAGGGGATGGAAGACTGTTGGGAGTTAAGTGAAGGACGATCATGCAAAATAAGTAGACTTTCGTGGATAAGTAAATCAAAGTCATTGCTAACAACAATAACAATAACATCTCTCTTGTTACTTTATTACGTAATTATTTGTATGCAGACCACTTTTCAGGAGATTTTTTTTTTTTTTTTTTTTTTTATCAAGCAAAACCCTAATCTAAACATATTATACATTATTTGTCCCATCCACAGCGGGAAAAGACACGAGGTCACCTAGTTCCCACTGTAGATGGAACTTTTCAGGAGATCTTTCAGCTTCCTGCTTCAGTATGTCCCTTTTCCTCATATGCATGAAATTGATACTTAAAACATGATAGGTTGATGGCTACCCAAAATCCCTGTACTTGGTGAGTCAGAAAAACCCGCCAATTCAAAGGCTACTGCTCCCTGAGGAATGATGTTTTGCAATATCTGATAGAATAGCCAAAATTTTTAGTTATTCTTAGAATCTATGCTGCATGAAGTCAGTCGTTCCGTACAGATATTAGAAGGGATTTTCTCGAGAATTTTCTTCCGGGAAACCTTAAATAAAACGTGCTAAAATCAAGAGCAATTTCCTCTATTGATTCTACCTTTAGCAGTGAGTGAACACGTTCTATCCTCTTCGGAGGAAGAAAAAGACTTCACCCGTCAAAGCTTGGTAAACTGCTGAATCCAATCAACATATCGGCATGGCAATGAACCGAGACAATGTTCAGTATTATAACTTTGACATTCAGGGAGCAATATGTTTCAAAAGCCCTGCGTTCTTTTTTCCTTTCCTGTATTACATCGCTTTTTGAATTCAGCACCCTCAAATTGACTGCATGCCCTTGATCTCATCGCTCTCTTGCAATCATCCCCAATTTTCCAATTGGTGTCCAGTTGATTTGATATTGAAAAACGTCGATTTTAATTGTATCTTTTTGCATTGTTTGCTGTTTGCAAATTCAAAGTAGCACAATCATTTGAAATATGTTTTTCTACTTTAGGCGATCTTCAAAAATGGCGATGACTTACGACAAGATCAATTGATTCTGCAGATAATCACCTTAATGGACAAGGTAAGACTATTGTTTTTCCATGCCTACTTAATATTCATGAGCAATTATCACGTGACACTGAAAACATTGCGAATGTAAAAGACCTCCGATGTTATTGCCGGTAGCTATTCATGAAGTGTTTGTGTGCTTTTTGCCTAAGCAGTATGATTCAATTTGTATCAAGTTTTTTGCTTTCAAATCTTCAAGCTGAATTCACATACAGTAAGGTACCGCCTTTAAGAAGCTCTGTTATAAGAAACTAAGACCTTGCTTTCCTAAACTGAACACCACTCTGCAAGGAACTCCCCAGATTTTTTTTTTCAAAAAGGTACACAGTAATTGTATATGGTTCATGCAGTTCCGTATGTCCTCAAAGCTATTGAGCGCTGTCCAACTTATAGACTAGAAATAGCTATCGCTAACTAATGCCCACTCTTTATTAGATAATTCAGAAAGTAATGGACAAAGCGTGCAGTTACTTACTATTTGCGTTGGTAATGAAGGAGGACCCTGGGCTCTGGCCCCTTCCCCTTCAAACATGAATGTTTGAAAGCATCTAAGGCTGGCATGTATGCTGATGATGCCCAAGTATCGTTGGCATCTTCAAGTGTCGATGAGTTGGTTCACAAAGCCCAAGATGAATTAGGTAACATCTCTGAGTGGATGAGACTGAGTAAATTAAGTGCTAATCCGCAAGGAAGAGAATATATGTTTATAGGGCACCCAAATAGAACTAATAAGATAACCGAGGAAGGAAAACTCTAATTAAATGGCTCAGAAATAAAACGATTGAAGAAAACGAAATCATTGGGGGTAATTATAGATCAAGGACTCAATTGGGAGGACCATTTTAAAGCTATCAAAGCGAAAATACGTGGGGCATTGCTTCTTTAAAAACCCTAAAAAACATTGTTTCGCAATCTCAACTAAGCAATGCCTATCTTGCGCTCCTAGAGAGTCAGATACGCTGATGTCATATGGGGTAGTGGATCCAACTCCAAAATGGAATCATTGCAGCGTTTTCAAGCAAGGGACATTTCGATAATTGACGCTGCCAGGATAAAGGATGACTGGTCGAAGAACTTTTTACAAGTGAAGCAACTCATTACGTTTGATCAATCAGTCATGACATATAAGATCATGAACAGGCTATGTCCAGAAAACCTTTGGAATAAATTTCAACGGAGATCTCATTACTCTAAATATAATACTACATTTAGCGAGAACCTTCAAATTCCAAAGTATAATCTGGAATGTTCTAAAAAGAGATTTTCTCATACAGCTCTTAAGGCTTTGAACGAGATTCCTATTAATATTAGGGAGCTCCCTACCTTGTATCAATGTAAAAAAAAACAGTTAAAAACTCATTTGATGAGCTGAAAACCAATGCAAACAGGGCCCCCTGGAAGATCAGCAGTAGTTTTTTTATTTAGAAAAATGATTATAATTAGATTTCTTTTTTAGCTAAAGTTATTTTGTTGTCGAAGGGTCTCAGTGTATAAGAAATTAGAAATAGAAACAAAATAGAAAATAATCGCAGTACTTTCATGATAAGAACTTCCTATAAGAAGCTCAATTCCCACATCGCCAGAAACTCCTGTATATTGTGTAATTACAACTAAAGAAACTATTAATTTTACGAAATGGAATCCTTAAGAAATTTTCCTTTACTTTTACGATACCACTGCACAGGAGGCCCAATCGCGTAAATTGTGGGGCCTAGCTTTAACTGAAGCAATTTATGCTGTGTTGTTTTCCTAACTGCAAAATAAGTAACACTACCCGTTCTTTGAATCGATGAAAAATGAAATTCATACCGATAAATGGTTGACTGTTTATCTCTATGTCTTCTTCGTTCTTCAGCATCATCGCAACATGCTGCCTGCGTGGCAACATTTGTCCTGTTGCTGTTGTTGTACTGCAATGACGCAACATTATTGTCTGTGTTTGTTGTGTTGTATCATAATATGATAGTAACAAGGAATGCAGCTTGTTTACCTGCAAAAATCTAACAACAGTTTTGCCCTCGCTCTATCTTGGCTAATTTTGCATCAAACGCTCAGTTCTTTGCATCACAATGCTCTCTAGCTTTTAAACTTTGTACTCAATGCATTTGTTTTCACTTTCCTCCGTGAAATGATGTGATACAAACGCGAAATAAAACATATCTCCACGGTGGATTGAAATCTGCCGAAGGTCGGTCTCGGCAACCTGTCCAAGTCAAAGAGCGCCGATGTTCGATATTCGTCTGATTTTCGTTGAAAATCTTTTGTTTGTTTGTAATCTTGTTTTGCTTCGATATGTATATATATATATGTAAAGTTGTGCAACGAAAGAGAGCAAGTGTTATCTAGTCCGCCATGATCATGAATAACAACAACAACAAGCCTCAATATTTACAGCAACAGCAACAATATAACAACGTCACATCTTCCCTTCTCACTAAGAATAAACAAAAACAAACATAAAGGGTTCTTTGACTCTGTCACAGCAACAAAACAAACAGATAATAAAAAATAAACTTAAATGATAGTCTTTGTATATATCATTGATTAACAGTAGTCTGGGCGATTGATTATGCGTCCGCTCCTGGTTTTCATGGGTTGGAATGTTTTTTGTGCTTCATAGTTTTCATGAGCCTCTGTTGCATTGCTTTGAGATGCTTCAGATGGGTCTAATTGATCCTTTGAATCTATCTGGGTTTCAATTTCAATTTCACTTTCGTGGTTTACATTACCAGGACTTTGTTCCTTTTTTGTTGGGGATGGGAAGTCTGGGACATCTTCATCGATGTCATCAAACGTTTCTTTGGATGTTCTCAGGAATCTTCTGTTTCTTCTTAGAATCATCCCATCCTCTCTCCTCACAATGTAAGATCGTACATCGGCTTTTCTTAATACTTTTTCTTTTTTTCCAACGACCAAAGCGATCTTGTTTACTTGGCTGTATGCGCACAATTTCATTTTTCTGAAGCTCTGGCAGTTCCTTACTACCTCTGTTAAAGTGCTTGGATTGTACTTGTTTTCTTTCTTTGAGCTTTTCACTGACTCCTTTCTGTGTTTCGGGTTTTAGGAGTTGTTTCGATATGGGTAGCAAAGTTCTCATGCGACGGCCAAACATTCTTTGTGCTGGTAATGAATCCATACCTTCTGATGGTGTGTTTCTCCACTCTAGAAGTACAAGGTAGACATCAGTCTTTGCATCTTTCGCTTTTTTCATCAGTACCTTGGTGGTCTTAACGGCATTTTCAGCTTTTCCATTGCTTTGAGGGTATTCAGGTGAGCTAGGGGCTCTTTCAAATTCATAGGATTTTGCAAATTCGTCAAATTTGCGTGATGAGAATGGCATGTTATCACTGATCACCTTTTCAGGGATTCCATGGGTTTAGAAGTGTCTTTTTAACTTAAGGATGACTTCTCCAGCTGTCTTGTGGTATAGCCTGTCAACTTCAAAATAATTCGAGTAGCAGTCCACTGTGCACGAGTAATCTTTGTCGTCAGCAGTTAAGATATCCGCGGCAATAAACTGCCAAGGGCGTGCAGGGATTTCACGGCTTATCAGTGGCTCTTTCTGCTGGTTATTTTGAAAAGTCTTGCAGGTGTCACATTTTGCAATGTAATCTGTCAAAACCTTGTTCATACCAGGCCAGTACACAACTTCACGTGCTCATCGAAGACAGCTTTGGACCCCAGCGTGGGCCACGTGCAGCTTTTCTCTAATCTTTTTGCGAAGGTGCTCTGGTATGACTGTTCTATGCCCTTTGAATACGATTCCATCTTGGGTCGCTAATTCATCTCTGATATGAAAACATGGGTGTACTCTTGCATGTAGGCCATCTTTCTTTGTAGGCCAGCCTTCAATAATAATCTTCATGACGTCCTTGAGTGTTTCATCTTCGGATGTGGCTTGCTGAATTTCTTTCAGTTGAGGCTCTGATATAGCTAAATGGCTAGCCATATGGACAATTTTAGTGTCTTTTTCGGTTTCTGAGCGATCATCATTTTGAGATGGAATGTAGGCCCTTGAAAGCGTGTCGGCAAGGACCATTTCTTTCCCAGGCTTGTAGCAAATTTTGACATCATAGCTTTGAAGTCGCAAGAGTAGACGTTGTAACCTCTTTGGTGTAGAGGCAAGTGGCTTTGTGGCTATGGAGACTAAAGGTCGGCGATCAGTCCAAAGGGTGATTTCACGCCCATAGACATATTGGTGATTTTGTTCCATTCCAAAAACTTGGGCCAAGAGTTCCTTCTCAATTTGACTATATTTTTGTTCAGCTGATGTGAGTGCTGTACTGGTGTAAGTGACAGGTCGGCCATCTTGTAGTAGAACAAACCCAAGGCCTTTGGAGGATGCATCCCCTTGTCCTTCAACTGGCATATTTGAGTCAAAGAATTTGAGCAAAGGTGCTTTTGTGACTGCATTTTTGATGTTTTGAAACGCTTTATCATGTTCGCTGTTCCAATTCCAAACAGCATCCTTGTGTGTTAGTCTCCTTAGGGGCTCACATATATCAGAGACGCTGCTCAGGAACTTTCCAAGGTATTTAACGATGCCGATTAGTCGCTGCACTCCAGAGACATCATTTGGTTTCTCCATCTCTAGAATGCTTTGATTTTTGCAGGGTTTGTTTTGACCCCATCTGGAGTTAAAAGGTGTCCTATGAAGGAGACTTCATCACATTTGAAATGAAGTTTGTCAGCATTGAGTTTGATACAGCGCTCTTGGCATCTCTTGAGAAGAGCGATCATGTTTTCATCGTGGTTTTTCACGGTTTCTGAGCATGTTTTTCCTTTCCCTGTCACTAGTGCATCATCAGCAACGGCGTAAACTCCAGTGAGGCCTTCAAGTGCTTGATCAAAGCGATGTTGGAAGTGCTCACTAGCTGGCTTGATGCCAAAAGGCATTCTGAGGAATTTTCATCTCCCCCATGGCATGTGAAATGTTGTTTTTTTTTCTTTTTTTTATATCATCTAAAAAATTACAATGTAAATTTACAAACTACACTACTTTACAAAATTACTATACGACTATACAATACTACTAGAGCGATACCCCGAGGAGCAAGAGGCTAAGACTACCCCGAGACCAATTGAACATAGAGATTAAAACTACTCTGTCTCAAATTACATGCCACAACGAGAAATGCCTGCGATTAAACAACTAAAGTGATTGAATGAGTAATAAGCCATTATGACAGATATCGCCTGGCATCCAATTTGAGACAGACCTTAAGTATACCAGTAAAAGAAAAACGAAATAAAAGAAAACAAAAACAAAGAAAAGAAATACACGTTTACTTAAATGGGAAATGGTAGTTGTGGTTTTATGGCTTAGAACGGAGTTTGCAATTTTCTAATCAAATCGACCAGATTTGTGAATAAACTGTAGAGTTAGCAGCAGTATATTTTTATTGAGTTCATTGGGAAAGTTTTTGTCACCATACAATAAGATCTGCATGAGAACATCGTTTTGGACGTTTGTATATCCAAATGGTCGTAATAAAGCAAAGACTCCAGCGAGAAGATCTCTGCGTGGTATTGCAAAGGAAGGGCAAAGCAACAAGAAGTGTTCTGTATCCTCGATACCATCGTTTGTAGGGCACATTGGGTTTATTGTATCTCTAAAATTATGCCTGAATTTGTGAAAATTCAATTTGCTGAGACCAACCCTGAGTTGAGTAAGATAGGATAGACCTTCTGGGTCATGAATGCCAAAGAAAGATCTTACAGAGGGTCTGATTATTGATAAAAGCTTCTTCTTAAAAACGGCAACAGACGGTGCAAGTCTAATCTCAGAATCAAGTTCATTCCATTCAGACAAGCAATGAGGATAGAAACTAGATTTGAATTTTTCTGTTCTGGCCTTTATTCGCCCAATGACATCCTGGTTGCGAAGAGAGTATTGAAACTGTTGAAGCGGTGGGATTGGGTCCTTAGTATAAACCGGAGTTAGATTATTAATGATCTTGTAGAACAAAGTTAGGCGTCTGCTCCATCTTCGCCGCTTAGCGATTCCCATCCAAGTTCTGCGTACAGCTTTTCACGTGATGTTCCTCTCCATGTTCCCGTAATTGCTCGCGCAGCTGAATACTGGACAGATTCTAACTTTTCCATAAAGGTCGTTAAGATTACGCTTCCACTGAACTGACATACTTCCTCCGGGATATGGCAAATAACATCCCCGTAGTCAAGGTGCGGTCGTACATAGAGCTTATATAACTCGTTCAGGGTATGCCTGGGCAGATATTTGGAGAGATATTTCAGCAAGCCAATACCCTTTCTTGATTTCGAGATAGCTGATTTGATATGGGCAGAAAACGATAAATTTGAATCTAGTGTAATTCCTAAATGTTTATGTTCATCTACTTTCATTACTGGTGCGTTGTTAAAGGAAATGTCTGGATGATCAGCTTTAATCTTTTTTCTTGAAAATATGAGCTCCACAGCTTGTTTTTGAGGATCAGGATTAAACGACATCCTCCAGTCATGAGCCCACTGTCTTATCAACTCCAAGTCATGGTTCATGTCATTGGCAGCTGAATTAGGATCGCTCACGACCGTGAATAATGTCGTATCATCAGCGAAGAGCTTAGCATTGCACTTCAAGTCTTCGGTTAGGTCATTTATGTACACAAGGAAGAATAAGGGCCCTAGAATGGAGCCCTGGGGCACTCCTGCCGAAACATCTCCCCAAGAAGAACTCTGCCCATTTAAAA
The DNA here is from genome assembly GCA_964020215.1 of Aurelia sp. 3 sensu Dawson et al. (2005). Taxonomy (NCBI): domain Eukaryota; kingdom Metazoa; phylum Cnidaria; class Scyphozoa; order Semaeostomeae; family Ulmaridae; genus Aurelia; species Aurelia sp. 3 sensu Dawson et al. (2005). The sequence goes on along the minus strand of OZ026580.1, from coordinate 8,899,319 downwards.
CAGTTCGCTGTTTTCTATCCTTAAGAAAACTTTTGATAAGAGCGAGAAGATTTCCTGAGAAATGTTGTGAGGTCTGTTGACTCATAATCCAATTCAACTTGCAGGTAGCCTTCCTTGAGGTCGACTTTGCTGAAGACTTGTACATCATCCAAGTCTGGTAAGATATCCTCAATGATGGGAAGGGGATAATGGCTCCTTTTCAGGGCTTGATTTAAGTGCTGGGGGCAATATACACCCGCAATTTGCCATTGGGTTTCTCTGCGACAACAAGATTGGAAACCCAGTCAGTAGGCTTTGTCACTTTTGTGATAACCCCAAGAGCTTCAAGTCTGTCAAGCTCTTCTTTTAGTTTACTCTTCAGGGCAAGTGGGACACGCCGGGGTGGCATGACAACTGGCTTGACCGTTTCATCAATATCTAAGTGAAGTTTTTCTGGCATGTGATCAAGACCTTCAAACACATCTGCACAATTCTTCATGATATGGTCTCTTGTAAGGCCAGCTGTATGATGTGTAGCTTTGCTTAGATTTGCTTTTGGAGATGAAGAAGGTTCCTGTGCAGTAGCTTGGGAAGGAAAAGTGCCGCTGCAACTAAAGCAATCATTGCTAAAAGGCTCATCAATGCTATCATATTGTACAGTGAGTAACTGCATTTTTTGGGCAGCATGTGAGCCTAAAAATGGTATGTAGTCACCCTTGATAATGACAAAAGGGATTTCATAGCACAGATCATTTTTGGGATTTTTGATCTGCAGTGTGCAGGTGCCAACTACAGGCAGGCTAGCTTTGCTGTAGAGGGTAAGGGGCTGGGTAGATCCTTGGATTTTTGTTCCAAGAGGGACATACTTTTCTGGTAGCACATTGCAAGATGAACCAGAATCAACCTGCATTGTGATTTTCTGGTCAGATAATGTGATGTGAGCAAAAATCTTAGACTTATACTGAGATTTTGAAACTGTATGAATATGCAGATGGCCATTTGCATCATAATCAACAGAGAGAATATCATCATATACATTAGAAACAGCATTCACATGTGGCTTAGTAGTGTAATCTCTCTTACCAGCATGTTTGCGTTGGAGGCACATGGCAGCAAAGTGGTTTCTCTTACCGCAGTGTTCACAAATCTTGCCAAATGCAGGGCAGAACTCTTTTTTCCATCCGTGTTCACCACCACAATACTTACAATCAGAAATAATGTTTCTCTTGGTTCCAAAATTATTTTGATTTCTTTTCCACTTTCCTACAGCATGAACTTCATTGTTTGAGTCTTCACTTTGTCCAGTAATCACTTTTAATTGGGCGGTTGTGGTTTCAGCTGATCGAGCAATGTCAATACATCTATTCAAAGTAAGTTTGGGTTCTTGCAAAAGCTTTTGTTGTACTTTGATATTTGAGATTCCACTAACAATTCTGTCTCGAATGAGTTCATCTCTCAAATTGCCAAAATTGCATGTGGCAGCCAGGGCACGAAGTGCAGCAGCATAAGCATCAATCGATTCATCCGGTGTTTGGTTTCGATTATTGAATTTAAATCTTTCATAAATGACGCATGCCATAAATGAAGCAGTAGGCATGCAATAAATCAAGTATTTTGTCAATGTTTTGCTTATCAACTTCATTTTCAAATGCAATTCATGTACAGGCTTCCAAACTAAAACAAACAATATAAAGATCCAAGAGCGGACGGGCAGAAAGAATTTCCTAAAAAAACAGCGTGTGTCCCTAACGAAAAGCTGAGCGCAAAAAATCAAAACAACACAACAACCAAAATGCAAACAGAAATGAAATCTATGTATCTACCTGCCTAGTGTTTAATCCCTTAGGGGCAAAGCAATCCAGCCGATACTGCCAGAAGCTTTCCCGCATCCTATTTCCCCCCGTTAGCCTATCAATTATCTTAACACTAATATCCTTCAGAAACCCGTGGTGGCCTTCTTCAGTAAAATGTCTGAAGAATTCCACCTGGGATACTGAGGCCCCCGAATTAAACTTACGACTGCACGCCTTGTAATTGTTAAACCTAAGCCTAAAAGGCGTGCAGGTGCTACCAACATATTGTACACCACAAACAGTACATTCCAACAAGTACACAACATTTGACGAGTCACAGTTAAACAAATAGTTTATCCTATATTCCCGGCTATCTATGTTCGAATGAAAATGCTCACTATTGCTCATGACATTACACACTTGACAACGAGATTTACCACAACGAGAACATCCCTTCTTATCAGTCCCTCCATTTCCCTCATTACTAAGCCTGAAGTGAAGGTGAAGGTGAAGGTGAAGTTGCGTTTTTCAGCGCCAAGCGCTGGGATCGCAGAAATAGAGCAGACCTAATCGAGTCCGCGACCCCTTGTCATGACGCTCAAGTGGTTGGGCCCTACCGGGACTCGAACCCACTCCGCCTGACTATTCTGGCTGCAATGTCAGAGGATTACACCACTGCGCCACAACACCTTCAAGCCTAGCCCTAACAAGCATGTCCTTAAGGTTCTTACATCTCCTAAATGCTATCAAAGGTGGCTCAGGAAACACCTCCCTATGCTCCTTCGAATTCGTGAGCATAGGATGGAGTCTCCTGGCAACCTTCCCCAAATTATTGAGCGCTGGATGATATGTCGCAACAAGTGGAACCCTTTCCCCCCTCCCTTGGTCATTGGTCCTATTTCCCGAATTTGCTAGAAGAGTTGCCCTATCCAACCTACGTACCCTATCTATTTGCTCGTTAACTAAAGACTCTTCGTAGCCCCTGTCCTTAAGCCATCCAGCTAACTCGCTTACCCACAGTGATCCAGATTGACGAAATTATGGAATAAATAGGAAAAAATGAAGTTTCGATAATATGCCAAAGCTTACATCGCCATTAAAGAGGGTACCATAGGGCTTAACAGGAAACAAAAATTTTCAAAATCGGACAATCCAACGATGAGATATGGAATTTTGAAGTTTGTCAAAGTTTCAAGTAGTTGTTTACATTAGAATTTCCGGTGCAATTTAATGTTTTCAGCCAACTTTAAAGTGCCATAAATCAGCCTAGAAAAGAGCGATTTTCATGATTTTTGCACGAAATGGTTGGCAATCAAGTTTTATTTAGCATATCTGAAAATTTTGTATGTTGGGTTTAAGATCATGGGTAGGTGGACACTATTTTGATGCCTACGTTTTGAAGCAAATTTCGTAAAAAATTGCTATTTAAAGTTAAAAACAAAACTTCTAGGTAATTCTAGGTGTTAGGTATTAATATACTCATCTAGTAGAACCTATGTGGAGCATTCCTGCCAATGGGCTCGTTTCAAATCGTTCTAGTTTTTTGCAAAAAAAATTCAAAGATTGCACGTGACATCGGTTTGCCTTGCCTGATTTCCTTGTAACAGTACATTGGCTCTTTCCTGTGAGCATGGAGCCCTACATTTACGACATTGGTTCTGAAGAAACGAGCAGAGATGTTCTCAATGCAATGATGAACACAATGGCCGATTTTCGTGAAACGATAGCTTGGTGCTGTGAAACAATAGACCTTCATTGGAAAACAGAAGCTGCAGTTTCTTTCTTCTTTAAAGGTTCAACCAATCAAAATACATTTAATTCTTGATATGCTATGTTAAAATCCGTTTGATATCTAAATCTAGTGCAACTAACTACTTCAAAGCAGTTTCATCGTCTCAAGATCGAATTGTTTAGTTCAACGAACGTACATCAAATCAATCGCAAGGCTGTCATCTGTTGTTTCAAAGTGCGGTTGAGCGGACTGACGACTTTTCTTAAAGATGAAGTGACGGGATTTTGCCACAGCTGGCGATGAGGTTATCAACATTCGTACAAAGATGTCTTCAAGGTTGGATTTAGCCGAATTTTGCCTGGCCCTACACCCAGCTCCACTTCGAAAGTTTCTGATGTGCTTTTTCCAAGCCTCCAAGCCGCTTTCGGACCAAATTACAATTGGTCCACCCTGAAGCACCTCAAACAGCTCCCAATTATGGGCCAACATTTGGTGAACAGATGGGGTAATTCGGACACAAGGAAAGTGGAGACAGATGTGGATCATAGTATCATGGCAGTGTTGCTTGAAACATTTGATGTCAACAACTTTGCTTTTGTCGACACTTTCAGATACAGCGAGGCAAACATTTAACTGGCCAGGAAGAATTGCAAGATTCTCCCTATTATTTCGATCTGAATCTGATTGCATAGTGCTTCTCTGTTGCTTGGATGAAAAAGCATCTGGCGACCGGGCCAGTGTTGCTTGTCCCACCCTGCGTCATCGGGCTATCTTTTAAAAGGCCTCCACAACTAAGCTTTATGCGCTTGATCGCTTCAGCTTAGGCCTCACTAGCTTTGGCCTTCACAGATGGGCTTGCGTCACTCCATACTTTTTCGCCACACATCAAGTGATACAGGATCTTCAGCAAGAAGTCTAAAGATCGCAGCTCTTGGTGGAGGATAGCAACGAGACGGCCTGATTGTGATTGATTTCCAAATTGTGACTGGTTCATTTCCAGCCTAAACAACATCACAGTTGAGGAATAAACACAAAAGCAATACAAGGCTTTCCGAAATTATCTTAAAATTGTAGTCTCCTCCATCTCCAAATATCTTATAGTATGAATTCAAGAAAAAAATGCATTTTATTCAGATCTTAGGAATCTTTAGATAAAATTTAACATCGAGGGTTTGAGTGCATATACACGTAAAGAATATATTCTTGATATTTGGATTGTTTTCATCTTTGCATGGAAAACACCACTCTTTGTTTCTCAAGAACAAATTTTGTAAATGTAGAGCTGCTCTCTCATAGGAAAGTGTCAAGGTACTGTTACAGCATTGCAAGGAATCAGGCAAGAAAACCGATGTCACATGCAATCTTCAAAATAATTTTTTTGCAACAAAAATAGAACGATTTCAAACGAATCCTTTGGTACCAATGCTCCACATAGGTTCTAGTATTAGAATATATTAATACCTAACACCTAGAATTACCTAGAATTTTTGTTTTTAACTTTAAGTAGCAATTTTTTACGAAATTTGCTTCAAAACGTAGGCATCAAAATAGTGTCCACCTACCCATGATCTTAAACCCAACATACACAATTTCAGATATGCTAAATAAAACTTGATTGCCAACCATTTCGTGCAAAAATCATGAAAATCGCTCTTTTCTAGGCTGATTTATGGCACTTTAAAGTTGGCTGAAAACGCTAAATTGCACCGGAAATCATAATGTAAACAACTACTTGACATTTTGACAAACTTCAAAATTCCATATCTCATCGTTGGATTGTCCGATCCTGAAAATTTTTGCTTCTTGTTAAGCCCAAAGATACCCGCTTCAATGCTGACATAAAATCTGGCGTATTTTCGAAACTTCATTTTTTCCTATTTATTCCATGCTCTGGATCACTGTGCCACCCTCTCCTGAAATTGGCGATCTTCCGAACATATCCTACGAAACCTAAGAGCCTGACCATAGGGGATCGCCTTTTTCGTGTGCCAGGGGTGACAAGACTTCTAATGCAAGTACTGATGTGTATCAGTTGACTTGCAAAACAAGTCTGTCGAAAGGACTCCCCCCTCCCTCATGCTAACCTGAACATCCAAAAAACTATCCCGTGATTGCTCGCTAGTAAACTTAACGGTTTCGTGACTACTGTTGAGATGATTGATGAAAGACTTCAACTTTTCTTCCCCATGCGTCCAGATAAAGAATACATCATCGATGAATCTCATCCAGACGAGGGGCTTGTCAGCTGAAGCATCCAACAACCTCTCTTCCAACCGGGTCATGAAGAGATTGGCATAGGCCGGAGCGAACTTCGTACCTATAACCGTGCCCAATTTCTGCCTATATAACAAATCATTGAATTCAAAATAATTATTCTCCAAGACCAAGGACGCCAACCCCACTAGGGTATCAGTAGCCACGCCCGGGTTTTCCTTTCTATCCAGCGCCTCCCTGATGGCCTCTAAACCCTCCCCGTGTGGAATGCTGGGATAGAGTCCCACAACATCATCTGTACACAGCAAAGCTCCCTCTGGTATCTTACCTAACTTACTTAGCCTAGATAGAAAGTGGTTAGTGTCCTTAGCATATGATCTACTTTGGCTAACCAACGGGTTAAGGTGGTGGTCTAAATACTCTGAAATATGTTCTGTTATTGTACTACAGTTGGAAATGACCGGTCTCCCCTTAACACTACTAAGACCCTTGTGGATCTTAGGCAACAAATAACATCTACTTATCTCGGGTAGGTCCCGCTTAGGTTATTGTTTTTGTATTGTTTCTGGATTTTGAGATTGATATGTATGCTCTGTCTGATTAAAAGAACAGTTATTACTGATGAAGGCTTTCGCCGAAACGTTTAAAGAATGTGTTTTTTATGAGTTTTTATATCTACTTTAATTCGCATTGTGAAGGAGCTTATAAGAATATATATATACACACATATATGAGAATATAAATATATATATATTTATATTTATATAATTGAACGGAAGAAGGTGGCAGCAACAACTCTTTCAAGAAATAGGCATCAATTTGGTCTTTGTGCGCTTTTTGTTTTTTCAATGCTGACTAGTTTCGGCCAATGGCCATCATAAGAGCAACTGAATGTATTTAGGCTAAGGATGTGTTTTTATTGATGTAAAATCAATTAAAGATTAATTATGTGTTCAAATGTTTGTAGTTAAGAGTCATATTGTGTTCTTGGTGTTCGTAAGAGTGGTTGTTGTTTGCTGTTGTTGTTGTATTTATTTCGTTTGACGTCAAGTGAGTGAGATCGGCGGCTTCATCGCTAGCTTCATCGTAGAGCTTCTCTTCTTTTCAAATGGCTACTAACATTGTTTTCACCATTGTCGGGTGCACTAACCCTGCTCCATTTGGATCTCTTCAACTTCTTTGCTAATTAGGATTCATCTGTGGATTTCGGGTGTTTGGTGACGCATTTATCTTGATTCAGTATGTTTCTTGTTGGAATGTTTTAAGGTCGCGTATTTTCTTTTGTTGTTTGTTCTCATGATTTGTTTATTTGTAGACCATTTTTTTCTTATTTGATGTCTTGCTTTGTTCTGCTCACTGCTGTTGCTTCGTTGTTTTCTTGTACAAATCATGAAAAGAAACAACAAAGGAAAAACGTAGCCCTTTAACACTCCAACGAGAAACATACTGAATCAAGATAAATGCATCACCCAACCACCGGAGATCCACAGAAGAATCCTAGTTGGCAAAGAAGTTGAACAGATCCAAATGGAGCAAGGTCAGTGCACCCAAAAATGGTGAAAACAATGTTAGTAGCCATTTGAAAAGAAGAGAGGCTTTACAACGAACCTAGCGATGAAGCCGCCGATCTCACGCACTTGACGTCAAACGAAGCAAATACAACATCAACAGCAAACAACAACCACTCTAACGAGCACCAATAACACATTATGACTCTTAATTACAATTATTTGAACACACAATTAATCTTTAATTGATTTTACATCTATAAAAGCACATGCTTAACCTAAATACATTCAGTTGCTCTGATGATGGCCATTGGCCGAAACTAGTCAGCACTGAAAAAACAAAAAGCGCATAAAGACCAAATTTATGCCTATTTCTTGAAAGAGCCGTTGCTGCCTTCTTCTTCCGTTCAATAATATAACATTAGCGTCTGGACGCAGACAACAGGAGGCCTACTCTTAAGAATAGGAAGCGCATAAATCTAACTACACTAAGCCAAATGGGAGCATCAATCATAAAGAAGTCTAAGAAGACGGAACACCTAGAAAACAACGAAGCAACAGCAGTGAGCAGAACAAAACAAACAAGTATCAAAATAAAACCAACAAAAAGCACAAAGCTAGAAAACAACGAAGCAAAGCAAGACAACTATCAAAGTAAAACTAACAAGAAGAACAAAGCTAGAAGACAACGAAGCAACGGCAGTGAGTAAAACAAAACATGACATCTACCAAAATAGAACCAACAAGAAGCACAAAGCTAGAAAACAACGAAGCAAAACAAGACAACCATCAAAATAAAACTAACTAGAAGAACAAAGCTAGAAGACAACGAAGCAACAGCAGTGAGTAAAACAAAACAAGACAGCTACCAAAATAAAACCAACAAGAAGCACAAAGCTAGAAAACAACGAAGCAAAACAAGACAACCATCAAAATAAAACTAACAAGGAGAACAAAGCTAGAAAACAACGAAGCAAAACAAGACAACCATCAAAATAAAACTAACAAGAAGAACAAAGCTATAAAACAACGAAGCAACAGCAGTGAACAGAACAAAACAAGACATCAAATAAGAAAAGATGATCTACAAATAAACAAATCATGAAAAGAAACAACAAAGGAAAAACGTAGCCCTTTAGCACTCCAACAAGAAACATACTGAATCAAGATAAATGCATCACCCAACCACCGGAGATCCACAGAAGAATCCTAGTTGGCAAAGAAGTTGAACAGATCCAAATGGAGCAAGGTCAGTGCACCCAAAAATGGTGAAAACAATGTTGGCAGCCATTTGAAAAGAAGATAAGCTTTACAATGAAGCTAGCGATGAAGCCGCCGATCTCACTCACTTGACGTCAAACGAAGCAAGTACAACATCAACAGCAAACAACAACCACTCTAACGAGCACCAAGAACACATTATGACTCTTAATTACAATTATTTGAACACACAATTAATCTTTAATTGATTTTACATCTATGAAAGCACATGCTTAACCTAAATACATTCAGTTGCTCTGATGATGGCCATTGGCCGAAACTAGTCAGCATTGAAAAAACAAAAAGCGCATAAAGACCAAATTGATGCCTATTTCTTGAAAGAGTTGTTGCTGCCTTCTTCTTCCGTTCAATAATTTATATTTATATATATTTATATATATATGTATATATCGAAAAGAACGTTTCTGATGAAATAACAGTAATTTTAGAATCACATGAAGATAACTGGATACTACGTCTTAAAACCCTATCCCCAAATGGCCTAAACAGCAAACTAAACCACCCAGAAAACATCAGATTATAGCTCTTAAAACAAATGGATAAGCCACATAATCATGTTCAGTTTTTTGTTATTACATTGTTCCCCTGTGGCTCGTCATTTCTCAATCATTCGTAAGTTCAATCAATTAATTTAACGTCATATTTGCAAAAGGAATTTGTAAAACCCGTTACTGTAGAAAATATTGCTCATTCTCCTGATGATGACCACACGGTCGAAACTAGTTGGGAATTGAGAGAAAATTTGTATATATATATATATTCCTGTTCGTCTTTCTTTTTGTTCATCTTTATATATTTATATGTAGGATATGTTCGGAGGATCGCCAATTTCAGGAGAGAGTAGGTGAGTTAGCTGGATGGCTTAAGGACAGGGGCTACGAAGAGTCTTTAGTTAACGAGCAAATCGATAGGGTACGTAGGTTGGATAGGGCAACTCTTCTAGCAAATTCGGGCAATAGGACCAATGACCAAGGGAGGGGGGAAAGGGTTCCACTTGTTGCAACATATCATCCAGCGCTCAATAGTTTGGGAAAGGTTGCCAGGAAACTCCATCCTATGCTCACGAATTCGGAAGAGCATAGGAAGGTGTTTCCTGAGCCACCTTTAATAGCATTTAGGAGATGTAAGAACCTTAAGGATATACTTGTTAGGGCTAGGCTGAGTAATGAGGGAAATGGGGGGACTGATAAGAAGGGATGTTCTCGTTGTCGTAAATCTCGTTGTCAAGTCTGTAATGTCATGAGCAATAGTGAGCATTTCCATTCTAATGTAGATAGCCGGGAATATAGGATAAACTATTCGTTTAATTGTGACTCGTCAAACGTTGTGTACTTGTTGGAATGTACTGTTTGTGGTGTTCAATATGTTGGTAGCACCTGCACGCCTTTTAGGCTTAGGTTTAATAATTACAAGGCGTGCAGCCGTAAGTTTAATTCGGGGGCCTCAGTACCCCAGGTGGAATTCTTCAGACATTTTACTGAAGAAGGCCACCACGGGTTTCTGAAGGATATTAGCGTAAAGATAATCGATAGGTTAACGGGGGGAAATAGGATGCGGGAAAGCTTCTGGCAATATCGGCTGGATTGCTTTGCCCCTAAGGGTTTGAACACTAGGCAGGTAGATACATAGATTTCATTTTTGTTTGCATTTCGGTTATTGTGTTGTTTTTATTTTAGCGCTGAGCTTTTCGTTAGGGACACACGCTGTTTTTTAGGGTTTTCTGTTCTGCCAATCCGCTCTCGGATCTTTTTATTGTTTGTTTTGTTGTAACATGCTATCTTTTCCAGCTTCGACGAGACAGTCACAGACGCCGACTCCAGCGGTTCTTTATTCTGCTCTTTCTTTCATCTTTTCCGCTGCCACACCGGTTACCGTAATTTTAGCACCTTTGATCTGACACATTGTAATAGGTAGAATCTCCGGGCTATTGTTTGTATTGTTAGAATGTTTTAGGATTGATATGTATTGCTCGGTTTGATTATGAACAGTCACTGATGAAGGCTTACGCCGAAACGTTTACACGAAGTTGTATTTTTTGAGTTTATATTAATTTCTTAATACAGTCTAATGAAGGAGCTTAGGAGAATATATAAATAGATATAGATATGTATGCTCTGTTTGATTAGGAAAAGTCATTACTGATGAAGGCTTTCGCCGAAACGTTTAATGAATGTGTTTTTCTTGAGAATCTATAATTACTTTATTACATATTGCGCATGAGCTTATGAGAATATATCTCTAGATATAGATCTAGATCTATATATATATATATATATATATATTCTCATAAGCTCATTCACTATATGTATCAAAATAGAAATATGTACTCAGAAAAAACACATGCTTGTAAACGTTTCGGCCAAAGCCTTCATCAGTATAACTTTTCCAAATAAATATATATATATATTTAAATATTCAACAGCTAGCGAGCAACCAGGATTTCTCCTTTTTCGGTGCAAACGGAAACATTATTTTAAAATTCTCAGGAAAATCGAGAAAATTAAAATGCGCCACAGCCGGGAATCGAACCACGGATCTCCTGCTTTCCGGGCAAGCGCCTTAACCTTTAGGCTACCGTGGCACGTCTTAATTTTCTCGATTTTAGCAACTTATGGGTTGCTTTCGGCTTTCGCCTTTTTCAAGCAGCGTATTTTATAAATATTCAACAGCTAGCATTAACAAAAACAAATCTCGAAACAATGTCGAAGAAGAAAAAAGAAAAATAAATATATATATCGAAACTTAAAGAAGGCATTAACAAAAACAAATCTCGATTCTGTGGCGACTAGTTTCGTCTGTTCATGCAGACTCTTCAGGCTAAAATGATTAATTTACGATTGCAACAGATTTTATGTTATCGATTTAATTGTTATTCATATTGCGTAACATTTCTAATTATATTCATGTGACGTAAGATTAAGTCTCTGTCTTGCTTTAGCTATTTTCTTGACACGTATAGGAATTTTAGTGTTATGGTTGGCTTTAATGTCCATTCTCTTACTTCTAGATGCTTTATTATCATCATTTCTACTACAGTTACTTTCAATGTCAGTACCAGAGCTAAAATCTACTTGAGTTTTGCAGTAGTCTCTTTCACCAGTGATGGCTCCAAACACTTTTTCGAGTTTGTCTAATTTCTGGCCAATTCTTTCGAGTGTAGATTTATCAAAATATTCGTTGTTTTCCTCAGCACGCATCATTTTTTCGGATTCTTCTATGTATTTGTGTTCGAGTTCTCTAATGTTACTCATAGTGTCCTCAGCGTCAACCTCACCTTTCTTTTTTTCACTTGGATGTTCTGCGACGTCAATCTTCTTCGACATTGTTTTAAAAACATTACGATTCTCTTTGTGCAACTTCCTTACCCCTGAATCAGGAGGTGTTTTGAATATGCGCATCTTGGACTTAATTTTTCCTTCATTGGCTTGCCATATCTGTTCAGATCTAAACTCTTCCTTTTCACGTTCTGTTTTCCATTTATTTCTAAGCGATTCCATCTTGAAAGGGTATTTGCCATGCATAAATTCAATTATGTCTTCGATTTTTTTGTCGATAGTCTTAATCTTCTCCTTGTAGCTATCTCTTTTTGATCGCGATAGTTCTATTTCTTGCTTTAACCTTTGTTTGGCATGTTTGATTCGTAGTTGATATTCTTGTTTGCTTTCCTCTGGATGGTGCTTCGGAGCTAGGTGCTTTGGTACTTTAATGTCGCTGTTGTTGTAACATTCCTCGTACAGTTCAGCAATTTTCTTGTTCTTTAAAAAGTTGTAATAAGCTAGCTTTCTCTTTTTCTTCATCTTTCGCATAATCTTTGAATATTGTAGTGACTTCTGTTCTTGGGTTGTAGTTCTTGTTTCATCTCTCTGGACATAATATTCAAGGATTTTAGTCATGTTCACGATATTTCCAGCCGAGACTCTTCGTAGCCCCTATCCTTAAGCCATCCAGCTAACTCGCCTACTCTCTCCTGAAACTGGCGATCCTCCGAAAATATCCTACGAAACCTAAGTGGCTGACCATAGGGGATCGCCTTCTTGGTGTGCCAGGGGTGACAAGACTTCTTATGCAAGTACTGATGTGTATCAGTTGGCTTGCAGAACAAGTCTGTCGAAAGGACTCCCCCCTCCCCCACGCTAACCTGAACATCTAAGAAACTAATACTATCCCGTGATTGCTCGCTAGTAAACTTAATGGTTTCATGGCTACTGTTGAGATGATTTATTAAAGACTTCAACTTTTCTTCCCCATGAGGCCAGATAAGGAATACATCATCGATGAATCTGATCCAGACCAGGGGCTTGTCAGTTGAAGCCTTCAACAACCTCTCTTCCAACCGGGTCATGAAGAGATTAGCATAGGCCGGAGCGAGTATATATATATATATATATACCGGGTAAGTCAGAAAAAACGTGGGGCGTTTGGCGGACTGTGACGCCGCACTTAGCCATCCGATTGACGTGAACCAAATTTTTCCGTGCAGCCAAGAGTCCAACTTAGAGTTTAAACTTTTCCCCATCGAAGTCGGTCATTCGATGCATTTGCTAAAAAAGATTTCTTCATAAGACCTTGTATGTAAGTCTTGCAAACTGATGAAATCTTTAGCCAAGCCCTTCAGCATTTTAGATGAAATCTTCAGCATTTTAGCCTTGCCAGAGTAGCAGATACATGTGGTATTGTCAGGGAATACTGAAATATTTAGACCTTGTTCACACTACTAGGTTGTTTGGGTCATTGCGGTCGTGCAGACAGACCCAAAAGACAACAAGTCGGAGTTTTATGCACGACTCTAAGGACTCAAAAGACCTAGTGTGCACCAGGATTTAGGGAAAAGTGTTGTTTGCAAGCAGTCCCATTGCGATTTACAGAGCGTTGATCTCTTTGCAAGACAAAGAAGTGTACATTATTATTCTTCAATCGGGGCAAGTTATGATAAGGCATCCCAGGGAGAAAATAGTATCTTCTGGCTATTTTATTTTCCCCTGATAATAGCACGTCTACTTGTAAACCTTGCCAAGATAAAATGCGGAAGGGAATTGGCAAAAGATTTCACCATTTTGCAAGACGCCCATACAAAGTCTTACGACAAAAAAATTTTTTAACAAATGCACCAAATGACCGATTTTGATGGGAAAAGGTTTATGATCTAAGTTAGACCATTGGCTTCATGGAAAAACTTTGTTCAAAGCATCGGATGGCTAAATTCGATGCCACAGTCCGCCAAACGCCCCACGTTTTTTCTGACTCACCCGGTATATACAAGAAAGAATTGAGAAAGAAGATGTCGACGATATGACAAATTTACTTGAAACCCATGAGGATAATTGGATTAAGCGACTGCAGACTCTTACACCAAAAGGTTTTAACAACAAACTCAACCACCCCGACAAATATTAGCGAAAAAATCTTTCTAAAAATCAATGGATAGGCCATTTTTCCTCCGTTCACTTTTTTATGCAATACTTTGTTTCAATGTGGCCTATCATTTCTACACATAAAACGTAATATTAGATTTCAATTAAGGATTCATGTGACGCCGTATTCGGCATCACGTGACCCCAATTAAGCACCACGTGACCCCTTTTTTATCACGTGACTGCAAAAAAGGCTATTAAAGGGGCATGCCACTAGGTAAATCCTCGTTCTTCTGACGATGACCAAGAAGTCGAAACGCGTCAAGAATAGCAGATCAGATTAAACGAAAAGAATAGAACTCCAAGGCGTCTTTTTCTTGTGTTCATCTTTATATTATGGCTGGAAGACGTGGAGCAAAAGGGGCTAGCGCCCGCAAATCTGGAACACCGGATGCCGACTCATCGGCCAGTGACACCAGCGTAACAACCGTCTTGACACCACAGCGAATACGTCATCAAGAGTTGACGACACTGAGCTTCTGGCAATCAAGCTTAACCGGAAGATGGAAAAGATTGCCCGCTTCGAGTCACATCGTGACTTCTTGACCACCTGCATCAAGGACAAGATCATCCCGCCGAGCTTCAAGATTTAATCAATTTAATCCGCTTTAATCAATTGCGAGAGGATCTCTTTGGCACTGTCACTGAAGTGTCCGGTATTGATATCGCAAACCTGGATTCAGAAACCTTGTGCAACTTGCTTCTTTATGGCAGTCCTTATATGAATATGATTGACAACAGGATAATAATTGAAGCAACGATTGAGTACATCGAAAAAACAAACAGGTTAAATTGATTGTGGGTGCTGGCGTGTTGCCTAAGTGAGGGGACGGGTTTTCTTTGTCCTATCGCTTGGGTGGCATGTTAGTATCTGTGGATTAGCACGAAATTAATTTGGCATAACACAATCATCTAGCAGCTCTCTTTTCTATCTTCTATACAGTTCCACACCAAACTATCCAAATGCTCTAATAGTGCTTTACGTCCATCGTCATTGTACCATCAGTTTCGATGTGATGGTACAAAATTGATGTTAGACCTACGATATAAGGATTAGACACATAGCATGGTTTGAGTTTGGTTTGGAACTGCAAGTCTCTCTCTCTCCTTTAATTTTTGCTTCATTTACCTGTTTTCTTTTCCTGTTCCCAGTAGTTTTCGTTACTTTTGAAGTTGTATCTGAAAATTGTAAGTGCCGTTCTTGGTGTAGGCCAGATGACCTCGTGTCTTCTTACACCAAGGGCGGTACGGTATTAATGTATTTAAGTTTAATTTTAATTCATTATGAATAGAAAAAAAAAGCTTCAAGATTGAATTGGATCCTTCCATTGGTAACCACGACGACCAATTCCTAACATCTTGGTACGAAAAAATGGAAAAGTTTTCACTCGAGTTGATGGCAGACACAGTTAAGTTCTGTAAAGCGACGATCACCAGCACTGCGACAGAAGCCAACTCACTGGACGAGGCCCTGAAGACCGCAACAGCTGATGATGAATATAACGAAATTAAGACAATTGTCAATAAGTAAAACGAACAGAAGAAACGGGAACTTGAGAAGACAAAGAGAGCGAAGCATCGCAAACTCCGATGGAACATAGTTTCATTTCATTCATTTATTTCATTCATTTCATTTTATAATATTTATACAGGTTAAAGGTTCATACATATATATGTTTTTCAACCTGACCTGTTTTAAAAGATAAAAATAAGCACTAATACTAATAACAAAGGAAATTTACTAACCTAACCTAATTTACAATATTATATATATCTAAGGCTATAAAAAGAGAACGTAAAGATGAAATAAGAGTTGTCCCCGACTATAGATGATCTTTGAAGATTTTCAAGGAGGGGGCCAATTTAGTAGCTCTTTCTAGACTGTTCCACAGTTTTCCACCTCGATAAGAAAAGGCCTTTTGGCCACTGATCGTTTTTAGCAGCGGTATCTTAAGATCAGCTTCTGATGAACGCAGAAACCGTTCTCTATCATCCGAACATTTTGCGAATAATTTTCTCAAGTATTCTGGTGCAAGCGAATTTAAAGACTTGTAAGTTAGCGTGGCTGTCTCCTTTCTTACAAGATTACTGATAGTTGACCATCCAAGATTCTGAATTATCGGAGCAGCAGACGCATCGTATGGGCTGCCAGTTACAATTCTGGCAGCTCTATTTTGGATTTTTTGCAAGACGTCAAGCTTTGATTCACTACAGCAGCCCCAAACGGAACAACAGTAGCTCAAATTGGGCTCAACAATCCCTCTAAACATTTTGTTGAGTACGTCAGATGGAAGATATTTCTTAGAATACTTAATAAGTCCAAGGGCTCGATTAGCCTTGGTCTTGATGGTATCAATATGCTTGTCCCAGTTGAGTTTACTGTCTATCTGAACACCTAAGTATCTTGTGTTGGTAATCATTTCAATGTCATGATCACCTATAGAAAAAGATGATGGAGCATCAGGCTGGCTTTCGATCTTACGGATGTTTGGACCAGAGCCTATAATAAGTGATTGCGTTTTAACAACATTCAGAGAAAGTTTGTTTGCATGCAACCAATCCTGTAGCTTCAAAAGATCTAAGTTTAGGTCATTTTGCAGGTCATCAATACTTTTTGAAGAGAGGGAATTGGCCGTGTCATCAGCATACATGCTGACATGAGATTTCTGCAAGGAAGAAGGCAAATAATTGATGTAAATCAGGAACAAGAGTGGACCAAGACAAGAGCCTTGAGGAACTCCATAATTTATTCCCTTCACATCAGAGGAGGTGCCATCCACCCTGCAGAATTGTTTACGGTTACGGTTACGAAGTATGGTATCATAGGTCTTGAGAATACCTGGTTTGCTTCTTATCTGGAAAACAGAATGCAATTCTGCAGAGTTAATGGGGTTTCCTCAAACGTTAACAATATAAATTGTGGGTTGCCACAAGGCTCTTGTCTTGCTCCTCTTTTGTTCTTGATATATATCAATGATCTGCCATTTTCTCTTCAAAACAGTCAGGTTACCATGTATGCAGACGATACCACCATATCATATTCGTCCAATAACATCGATGATATCAACGATTACCTAAATAGAGACTTGAACTGCCTGAAGCAGTGGCTTCAAGGAAATAAACTGTCTTTAAATGTTATTAAGACTCAAGCCATGGTTGTAGGATCTCGACCTAATCTTAAAAAAGATCTCTGAAGGAAATGTTCAGTCCCCCTCCTTCGCTATAGGTGACTCGCAGATTGAGATTGTTGAGAAAACTAAGTATCTGGGAATTCAGTTAGATCAACACCTTGTTTGGGATGAGCACACTAGATTATTGCGTGCTAAGGTCTCCCGTGCCATAGGGTTTTTAAAGTATGCCAAGACAACACTACCCCAAGAAACTCTTAGTCAAATATATAGAGGAATCGTAGAACCGCATTTCCGCTATTGTTGCTCTGTGTGGGGTCAGCTGTGGGGAATCCAGAAGGCTTACACTGCAGAAGTTACAAAATCGGGCTGCCAAAATTGTAACAAACAGTAGCTATGATGCACCTGCTGATGCCCTTATACAACAGTTAAAGTGGCCAAATATCGCTGAAATCACAAAACGAGAGACAGCGACGATCGTTTGCAAATCTTTAAATGGTCTTGCACCGACATATCTCTCAAATATCTTTTCAAAGAACTCTTCACGGCGCACTGTCAAGTTGATCTTTCTCGTTGAAAATGGTTCAAGAATAACCTGTGACAAACAAATAGCAGAATGCTTTAACGAGTACTTTGTTAATATCACTTCTACACTGCCTATTGAGGCTTATGTGACCCCACCATCATATGTCCCTGTGCAGGACCCTGTACTGAATGCCATCAATAAATACGACAACCATCCTAGTGTAGTGTCGATTAATGGCGATTGAATGAAATTTTAATCGCAATTTATGGAACGTGATGTTTTTTAGTTTCTTACACAATAGGGCTGAGTCCCTTGTGACCATGGTTAATATTCTTCATTGTGATAAAGTTGTTGGCAGTAATTTTACACATTTTTGCTCAGTGGCTGCACGGGGAATGTCTGCTTATCGTGGCTAGTATAAAAGGAAATAAGTTGTTGTTGATCATTTGTGTGCTATCATCAGCCGTAGAGAGAGTCAGGGGCTCAGTGCCTCGTGTTTTTTGCTGAAGTTTCTGGTATCGCGACATTGGACTGTTTTGGAGAGATCTTTCCTTAATTTCTTTCTTATTCGTGATGTCTGAGGAAGAGACTTCGAGAAATTTGAACATGGCCAGTGGAGAGGCGATGGGTACCAGACTAGTAGAACTTGAATCTACACTTTCGAATATTCAGCAGTCGGTGCAGTTGCTTTTGTCGAGCAGGGGCCCCACTGAAGTCAGTTCATCAAATCAAGGAACTGCGTCTTGTTCTGGTACGAATTCACAAGCAATGGGTATTTCTTTAAGTTTAGGCCAACCTGTTTATAGCCAAAATTTTGCCCCGCCATTTTTGTCAGTGGGTTCAGTTGGCCAGAGTCAATCAAACGTTAATCTAACTTCAGGCCTTCAGAGCCAGCCGTCCATGAGCTTAGCCGCACCTCAGTCCTCGGATGTTCCGAGCCTAGCCAATTGGAATATTCCAAAGGAACTTTTTTGCGCTGAATCCTCAGCTTTTTGTCACCAGCCAAATTTCCGAGCCTGGTTTCTCTGTTGCGGGTGTTTTGCCTCCTGTGCCTGGTTACATTGTTAACATGGTGAAAAAGAACATATTTGTTGATTTTGTCCTTTTACGCCCAGCTAATTTGGACAAGCTCCCCCCGGTGGAACCAGTGGGAGCTCAATTGATGTGCCTATTAAAGTGTGAAAAAAGTTCGGAGTTACTTCCAATCCGCACCTTTCAGGATTGGGCCGAGGCTTGGACAGTATTTGCCTCTTTGTATCTTCAATTTCATCCAGACAAGGTGGGTCAACTCATGGGTTATTTTCTGCAAATGTCCAAAATTCAGCGAGATTCTTATTCTGAAGGTTGGTTGGCCTACGATCGTGCATTTCGCAAGAGGGTGGCGGAGAATCCCAGTGCATCTTGGTCCGATATTGATGTTAATCTCTTCATTTCCAACGTTTTCAAAAAGCCTTCATGGAGCTCTGTCGCTTCTTCGCCCAAGAGCAGTGATGAATCAAGCAATATATGTTTCTTTTGGAATAGGGGAGAATGCAAGTTTGACCCGTGCCGATATCGACATGTTTGCCTTACTTGTAAGGGTTCTCATAGAGTCGACGAGTGCTCTCGCGTTTCGCAAGCTAGTTTTTCAAAGAAGTCTAGGAGAAGATCCCCTTCACCTGAGAGTCCTCCAAGGAGAAAGAAATCTAAATGACTAGCTGATGACTATGTAAGTAATCCTGCAGTGGTTTTGCCGTCGCCACTTGAAGTGACTCCTATTGATTATCAGGTGTGGTGTAATTTTTTGGCGCTGCATCCTCATCCTGATGCTTTATCGGTTTTAAATGGCATTAAATTCGGTTTTGACTTGGGCTGCCTTGATGGCTCTCCTGTTTCGGCTCAAAGAAACTGCCCTTCTGCGAATGCACAGTCTCAGGTCATTGATGAGTATCTTAAGGAAGAAATTTTGCATGGCTCAATTGCTGGTCCTTTTCAATGCCCACCCATAAAGAATTTGCATATAAATCGTTTTGGTGTCATTCCAAAATCCACCCCGGGTAAATGGAGACTGATTACGGATCTTTCTTTTCCTCCAGATGAAAGTGTTAATAGTTTAATTCCAGATTCAGCTGCAGAAGTTAGATATATGGGAATTCAAGAAGCCGTCGATAAGTTAATGTTAGTGGGTCCTGGTGCTTTGATGGCCAAATTTGATATAAAAAGGGCCTACAGATTGCTTCCCGTGAATACTAACGATCGTTCGTTGCTTGGTATGAAGTGGAAAAATAAATATTACATCGATCTAGCTCTGCCTTTTGGCCTCCGTTCAGCTCCGAAAATATTTACAAAATTCGCAGATGTTTGGAATATTTGCTGTCGAGGGTTGGTTCAATTACTCATATTCAGCATTACTTGGACGATTTCTTTTTGGTCGGGAATCCTAATAGCAACGATTGTCAAAGTGCTTTGTCGGCGTGTTTTCATTTATTTAGAGAATTGGGCATTCCTTTAGCTGAGGATAAGACAGCTGGTCCTTCAACAGTGTTGACCTTTTTGGGGATAGAACTCGATTTGTCATCCATGGAACTTCGTTTGCCGCAGGATAAAATCACAAAAATCAAAACTGAATTAGCTTTCTGGGTTTCAAATAGGTCAGGAACTAAGCGTCAATTGCTATCTCTCGTTGGTCGCTTGCAGTATTGCTGTCAGGCCGTAGTTTTAGGCAGGCCTTTTCTACGTCGTCTTATCGATCGGGCTAGCACCGTGTCTGAGTTGCACCATTTCGTAAGGCTTTCGGTTTGGGAAAAAGATGATATTAAATGGTGGGATCTATTGTTTAAACAATGGAATGGACGCAGTCTGTTTCTGTTACCTAAATGGGAAAAAGCCCCGGAAATATTGGTCACCTCGGATGCAGCAAGAAGCATTGGTTTCGCTGCTTTTTTCAAAGATGATTGGTTCGCTGAAAAATGGCCTCTAGGGTGTGCCGACTTGAGTATAGCAGTTAAGGAGTTGGTTTCAATTGTCATTTCTGCGAAAACCTGGGGGGTCTCTTGGAAACGCAGGAGAGTCGCTTTTCGTTGTGACAATATGGCTGTCGTCAGCTGTCTTAAAAATGGGGCTTGTAAAGATCGTCACTTGTCTTTTTTGTTACGGGAATTATCTTTGTTGGCGATAACCTTGGATTTCACGTTTACGGCTATTCATATACCAGGGGTTAAGAATGCCAAGGCTGATGCATTGTCTCGCTTTGATTTCCAGAGATTTCGAGAAATTGCTCCTCAAGCAGCTCCAAAACCCAAGAAAGTATCTCAAGTACTAACCAGTCATTTGTTGTTTCCACCTTGGATCAAACATGGCAAAATTTGTTGAAGGATTCGCTTGCCTTAAATACACAACGTACTTATAGTTCGGCTCAAAAACGATTTATTAGGTTTTGTGAAGATCATAGCTTTCTGCGGGCGAATGGTTCTCCTTGCCCCGCTTCCGAAGTAACTATTTTGAGATTTGTTGGTCATTTGAGTGATACTTGCAAAGCTTCCTCAGTCAGGGTGTACTTGGCAGCCATCCGGTCTCTCCATATTTTTAATGGTTTTCAGGATCCTTTAGTGGGCTGCTTGCGTATCCCACTAGTTGTAAGAGGACTTCGCCGGAAGAGTCCTGTCCAAGAGAATCGCAAGGTGCCTATAACTCCATCAGTCTTGTGTGCCATCAAAGCAGAACTTGATTTCAGCAAATATGAAGATATTTTATTGTGGGCCGTGTGCTGTACAGCTTTCTTTGGATTCTTCAGAGCGTCCGAGTATACTACGTCGAAAGAGACCTTAGCTAAGGGATCGTTTCTTTCGCTCCAAGATGTAACCATTGACAAACATGATAGTCCATCCTGCATTTTTTTAAACCTACGTTTTTCAAAAACAGATCAATTTGGAAAGGGTTGTACTGTAGTCCTTGCTCGGTGCGATTCTTTCATTTGTCCGGTGGCTGCTCTGCTAAAGTACATTTGGGTTAGAGGTTCGGACCCAGGCCCCTTATTCTTATGTGAAGATAAATCACCTTTGACGAGGGACAAATTGAACAGTCGCTTGCAGAAAGTTTTGAAGTCGTGTGACATTCAAACCAAGGTTACGCTTCACAGTTTTCGTATTGGTGCAGCTACAACTGCCGCTTCATTGGGATTTCCTGAGTACATGATAAAGGCTCTCGGGCGATGGTCAAGTGACGCGTACAAAGTTTATGTCAAACTGCCGCTAGAGCGTTTTGTCTGCTGCCTCGCTGTACCTTGGTCAAGCAAAGCAATATTCTTCGTAATTCAATCTCTGATGGCGTGCAGTCGTCGTGTGTTTGCATTAAACAATGGAGTTTCAGTGGATCATGCTCTGTTTATGACTGTTTTACTATGGTTGAGGTATCATGCATGCACTTGCACGTATTTCAAACTATGTGGATGTTGAGAAACGGAAGGTTATGATGAACGCCTTCATTGTCTCCCAGTTTAGCTACTGTCCACTTGTTTGGATGTTTCACGATAGGTCGGTTAATAAGAAAATAAACAAAATCCACGAGAGAGCTTTGAGAATCGCATACAAAGATAGTTGTTCAAATTTCGAGGAATTATAGACAAAAGCGAACTCTGTAACGATTCACCACAAAAATCTACAGTTGCTTGCTACTGAAATTTTTAAAACTCAAAGGAATCTCAATCCAAGTTTTATGAATCAAATCTTCGTGGAGAAAGATACTCCATACACCCTTCGTAGTGGAAGAAATATTTTGGCACCACAACCAAACACGACAGGGTATGGTATTGAAAATGCACGTTTTCTTGGAGCGAAGATATGGCATACAATGCCATCTTCCTTAAAAGAGTCCCACACGTTGAATAACTTCAAGCGAGACATTAAAAGATACAAGTTTGAGTGCAACTGTAGATTATGCAAACGATTTGTTCAAAATTTAGGGTTTTTATGATAGTATCTTATGATTATGACCGTGTATTTAAGTTTTGGTTGGCGTTAATTAGCCAATTAACTGGCTAGACGAGAAGCCAACCTAAAAATAAAGAAATTAAAAAAAAATCAAATGAGATTTAAAAAAATCGTATTTATATTTAGGTGTAAAGTACAAAAAAAAGAAAAAAAATAAGAAAATAAAACAAAAAACAAAAAAAATAGAGGGAAAAGTAATATAAAGACTAGAAAACATTTTTTGTGTTTAGATACATATTATATATTATATATAGGAAAAGAGAAAAAAAATAACATAAAAAAGAATACAAATCTGCGTGTTACGTTTCCTGTTGTTCTGTTTATGTTTCGTATAGTTCGTAAGAAGAAAGTCAAATTCACCAGTGGTGGTTATAGAAGAAGAAGGAAAAGATAAAAGGACAAAAACATCAAAAAGTGGACAAAAGTAAAATCCCCTTGTGTTGGGGTGGCCAAGTGCTCGGTCGTTGAGCACAAAAAGTAAACAAAAGTAAATCCCCTTTTGTTGGGTTGGCCAAGTGCTCGGTCGTTGAGCACAAAAAAGTAAACAAAAGTAAATCCCCTTGTGTTGGGGTGGCCAAGTGCTCGGTCGTTGAGCACAAAGAGTAAACAAAGGTAAATCCCCTCGTGTTGGGATGGCCAAGTGCTCGGTCGTTGAGCACAAAAAGTAAACAAAGTAAAATCCCCTCGTGTTGGGGTGGCCAAGTGCTCGGTCGTTGAGCACAGTTTCTGCAGCTTTCTCCGTTTTCTGCCTTCTTTCTTAGGTGGTGATTGGGTGGGGCACTTCGTGTTGGGCGGAAAAAAAAATAAAGTATTTTTCAGTCCAATCACCGACCTTAAAAGTTGTTGTTGTATGTTCGTGCTAGCAAATTCCGGGCGGCTGCACTACTACCCAATTTTCTAGCAATTGTTTTGGCCTATTTCGCGAGAATGTCTAAATTTGCGCTAAAAGATGCTTGTGTTGCGTTTTTCACCAATTTCGGAAGCGCGAGGACAAAACCTCTGTGAAAGTAGATTGATAGAGTGGCTTTGGTCAAACTTGACATTGTAAACCTTGAGAGGTTTGTCCTCCTATTTCTTTATTATCAAAGGAACCATTAAGAAATAATGTTGCAAATGATGAGTCGTTTGAGTTTCATCCTGTCAACCCTACTGATGTATGGAATGAAATTAGACAGCTAGACTATTCGAAGAAAACTAGTGGATGTATTTCAGTAGACATTCTAGAATTAATATCCGATTTATGCCATGTAGAAATAACTAAGTACTTCTACACGATGCTATTAACCTGTGAGTTTCCCCGAACCTCTTAAGTCCATTGATGTATCATCGTTGTACAAAAGTTCTGAATTCACCTGTAAAGTTAATTATAGACCGATTAGTGTAGTAGCGACAGCGATGTCCAAAGTCTTTGAGCGTTTGATAGCTAAACAGATTAATTCTTTTGTAACTACAAAGATATCAAGTCTGTTATGTGCCTATAGAAAAGGACATAGTGCACAACATGCCTTGATTCGGCTCATTGAAACTATTCGTAAGACATTAGATAGGAAAGGTGTTGCCGGTATGATTTTGATGGACTTGTCTAAGGCATTCGATTGCATGCCACACGATCTACTTATCGCTAAATTAAAAGCGTATGGTTTTGGTCTGCAGGGTCTCAGATTAATAGCAAATTACCTCTCTGATAGAAAGCAGAGAGTGAAGGTTGGCTCAACATATAGCGATTGGTTACAAACAAAAACTGGTGTACCCCAGGGCTCTGTGCTAGGGCCTCTACTGTTCACAGATGTACGCCACGATATGAGAATGATTTTTGCCCATTACTGGTTTTATCATGGGTGGCCTGAAAAATGGGAAGTACCTATTAGATTAATTATAGTTGTAAAGAATAAGAACTGTCAGGCCTACCTTTGTGTGTTCCCTGTTTTTCCATCCTCTCCTTTATCTCGTCGATTCATGATTCTCTTTCCTCGTCATATTCAACATGGCCTGGCCTAGCTGGATTTGTTTTGAACAGCACACAGCCTCAATTCGAACTGTCTGAGCTCCTTCAATGGGGAGAGTGCGGAGCCACAGCGGAGCGAACGAGCGAAAGAGAAGGAGAGAAACGAATGGGAGAGAAATGATTTCAAATCTTTTGTGGCGCCTCGTCCCAGGCGTGCTACATTCCATCGTCTCGCAAACAATAGATGGCATGGTTGTGACGTAAGAACTATGCCAAGCTCAAGCCAATCCTGCGCATGACCCTACCTTGAGGACGGGGGCACCGATCTATTTTTGATAGTGGATCAGCCTCATTTTAGAAACTCAGTATGAGGCTTATGAACAAGAATGGCGCGCTTTTTCAAATGTTAACAAAATGCACAAAAATGGATTTCATTCGATTTTCATATGGGTGAGTTTAATTTTTAAAGTGAATTTAAAGTTTTTGGTATGGAGCTTTTCATTGAAGACAAGACACTTGCATTTCCCAGGGAAGGGGTGGAAGAGAACTTAGTCTAGTTTTCGTAGGGAAGGGGTTGAAGTGTTTACTACACTTACTCTTAGGGGTGGAAGATTTTACTAAACTTTCTTGTCCCAGGGAAGGGGTGCAAGAGTCTTAGTTTTCACAGGGAAGAGGTGGAAAAATTTACTGCATACATTTTTCCCTGGGAAGGGAAAAGCTCCACCCTGGGAAGAGCCTACTACACTTACTTTTACCAGGGAAAGGGTGCAAGAGCTCACTACACTTAGTTTTCACTAGGAAGAGTTTACTACACTTATTTTTTCCAGGGAAGGGGTGGAAGAGTTTACCACACTTATTTTTTCCAGGGAAGGGGTGGAAGAGTTTACCACACTTATTTTTTTTCAATGGAAGGGGTTGAAGAGTTTACCACACTCATTTTTTCCAGGGAAGGGGTGGAAGGGTTTACCACACTTATTTTTCCAGGGAAGGGGTGGAAGAGTTTACTACATGAAGGACATTGGGATGGGGCCGAAACTATTTCCTGCTGTGTTAGAGGTTGGAAGGGGCACATTATGATATTATTTGAAAGAATCTTAGGTGTGGGGTTGGTGGTAGTCGTTTTCTGAAGGGAAAATGTATGACCTTGTTATAAGGACTTCAACAGTAAAAGGCTGGAACATTCTCAAAAATAGGAAATAAGTGACTTTTGTAGAAAGCAATGCTTCTAACCTTGAACAAGGATTAGCAGCAGAAAATTACTGACAGTGTTAGAATATTTGGAATATATTGTTCAAAAAATTTATTTGTATCAGCCTCATTTCTCAAAACTATATTTTTTCACATTCCCAAGAAAATGTTCTGCTTGCAGAACAAGCTTGTGCAAACTTGACAGAAGCATTATTTAGGCTTAAAAGACCTCAAATTGATTATGTCGACACAATTGGCTAGTTTTGCATGTATGATTAGAGCTTGATTAAGGCTAACAATAGTTAAAAATTAAGGTTAACAAATATTCATTGTAAATTATTATTTGTTTTACTTTTTTCTTGTTTTAGTTAGGGCCCTTTGTATATCAACTTTGTTGAAGGGCTACACTTAAAATGAAATAAAAAATGAAATGAAATGAAATAGTCCCATGCTAGAATTATTTTCAAACATACACATCTTCAAACTTGATTGAATTAGCCTTCAGTTTAGGAACTGCATGCTGTAAACTCAAGCTCTCATGTATACTCAAATCATACTCAAAGCAAGTTAGTATCACACTTGAAGCATGCAGGAACATACTCAATATTCTGCTAAGGGTTAGCATGTACATAGTAACATGATCAAGTCATGAATTTATCTGAAAATTAGTGGTTTTTAACTGAGAAAAAGTTTCTTGAGTAGGCATTAATGCAGCAGAATGGGAACCTGACCCTACACTTACATATGTTTGCAGTATGCATAAATGTTTTGACTGGTCACATTAGTCTGCCATTCACCCTTGTATTTAAGTGTGTGACTCTGTACCTTTCTAAAAAAAATAATGCTGAGGTTAGCATTTGGTAATCTTATCAAGCTGCTAGTAAGATCTATCACAATTTATTTACAGAATGACATTTCAATTTTTGTAGTGAGCATATCACATATCACAATTATTGAGGAGTCTTTTGAGCCAGATCCTAGCTGTTGTGTGTTGGTTGAGCAAGCATTTGAAGTTTCTTTAAGTTAAATTTCCCAGTAATGGAGTTTCTTAATTTTTTGGTGATCGGAGTGTTGAGTTTCTCACAAGCAGTTTCTTATAAAAAAGAAATACGTGTAATATGAAAAGTTTAGAAACTTTCAGTTATGGCACAAAGTTGCATCCCATGATTATGTGTTAAAACAACTTTTGCTATAGTTGAGCACTGTATTGTAATTGCAAGCTGATTCTCACAAACAGATTCCCCACCAAGGTTACTCAATTATTTCCTTGGGGAAGGAAAACTAGTGGAAAGGAATGTGTCCTGTGCCAGCGTAGGTGTATACTCAAATAAAGTCTTTCTTTCTAAGTGGGAGGCACAAAATTGGAATGTATGCTCTTTGACAAAATTGGTGCAGTTGTTGTGGTTTTAATGAATAGACATCAAAGTATGATAACCAGCATGAAAGTGTAACTGCTGTAAAAGTCCTTTATTAGTTCATGCTGGGTAGGGTCTATTTGGGACAAATTAGTAGGCTGGGACAGTTCAATCAACATTCAACATTTCAAGGGGATAGCTCCAATATGTAGCCAGGAAGTATCAGTGTATCAAAAAAATTGCAAAATTCAACTGCATATTCATTTCTATATTTCCATTAGAGTATGTGGTTTCTGTTCTTACTTAGTTAGTAGCTGAAGCTTGAAGCTATGGTTATCTTGGGTCACATAGAGTATATACCGTACACTTTTTTTGTATTTCTATGAATAAAATTGAAATTTGATTGAATTTTCTTTGCTTTGCTCATTTTACCCCAAGCTCATTCATTTTATCCCTGTTTTTTAAAACAGTAATTTAATGATGAAAATATTTGTGCTGAGGTTGTGAAAGTGAATCTGAAGGTCATCATTCAAAATGACTTCGCTAATTTCAGATCTATTTTGACATGACTCTGAATGTCAAGCACCAATATGGATGGGTATGCAAGCAGACATGAGTATAGTAACAACAGAAAGTTAGAATTTGAATTTAATGGGATGGGGAACAATTCGGCTTGTTCCAAGTCTCATCTTTCTTCTTCTGGAGAAAAGGGCGGGTAATCTGCCCTTTAATCTCAAGGATCAGAGGATGCGACTTGGAGCAAGTCAGGAACATTGAGTCGAGTGGTGCAAGAAAGATTACTGGCAAATCACATTTCTGTCCATCTGCAGTGTTTTTCATTCAAGGGCAGTCAATTTCTTAGCAATCACTTGCATCACTTTGACTCATGTGACCCTATCTTCTCGATCAAACTCATGCAAATAGTATATGCAGTCAAGGCTTTGGTGCAGTATTCAAAGAAACTTCATGAGAATTCTTTTTGAACATTTCATGCATTCTTCTACAAGCCTCAAACAAACTTTGTCTTTTTTGGAGAGTTATAAATGTATGATTAAGAATACTTAAAAAATTCCCTGAGAATTTGTTGGGTGGTAATGAGCACAGGAGGATAAAAATATCAACACTGAAAAGTTTGTTGCAGGTATCAAATCCTGAACACTTGTCCTCTTTGGCTTTAGATTGTAAAAAATTGATGACTAATATATCAATCTTATCAATACTTCTATTTGTACCTGAGGATCATGGTACCAAATGAAACATAGTTTTATTGTCTACGATTCAATTACAGCTTTAGCACTTCAAATGTCATGCAGTAGTCCTCTGCAATCCATAACCATGAATATATATCTATGTATATAGTATATATTTGGAAGACTGTAGTTCTTTTCTGCTATAGCAGCAACATATACATTGTTAACAGAAATGCTGTATTTCATTTTTCAACTCTTTCTGTTTCTTCAGCATGAATATGTCACTGTGTAATCAAGCCAGCAGTCAGTGTAACAACTGGCCATCCACAAGATTTCTTTGAATTTGATCTCAAATAAAATAGTACTTCATTGCTTTATTCTGTGTTCTGTACAAGTGTTTCTGGGTGTTGTCATAACATGCCCAGCCAGTATTTCCAATGACTATGAATACAACTGACTGAAAGGATGTGTAAATATTATCACATCAGTCCTGCTAACAGTTTACTCCAACTTTGTCAGATTCCTAAAAAAGCGAGTTCCATCCTAATTAGTTAATGGCAATACTATATCCATTATTTCCAACATGAAGGCACAGTTATCGTCAGAAAACTCATCCATTCATCAATGGGCCAAGCCCTCTCCCGCCCCTCTCCACATTATTGATGTTTGGCCAGCCTAAAATCCAGTTCTTGCCTCCCCTCGAAGGAAGGTTTTGTCTGTCATAATCTTCTCTCTCTTCCTACCTGTTGCATGTTTATAAACCAGTAAACAAGAGTATAAGAATCCCGATGTTCCATCAGTTTTCCACAACTCTCTCTGGCTTACGCTTTGCCATCAGGAAGAATATTTTCCTCAGTCTCAGTGCAGAGGAAGAAGCAAATATGAACGAAACATCGTAGTTTTTTGGCCCTCCTTCATTGTATGTGTTGCATGCTCCAACTCAAGCAGCGAAACGTCCTTTCGCCATGATAAATGCATCAGAATGCAGGGGGCAACGAGAAGCTCGAGCTGTAACAAAAATCCAGAAGAGATCTTCTCCTTCACTCTATCCACAACCACAGCCTCTGGCAGCAGCCATCTTTATTCCGAAAAAATTTTGACTGTAGCCCCCTGGATAGATATAATTTTCTTGCTCGTTTCTTCTGGCCGATCATGTGATATCGATTACGTCATGTTACGCGGCTGTGCCGGTCGGGTCATTTGCTGAAACAATAGAATCTATTGTTCCCATTCCCCTCATTTCTCTCCCATTCGTTTCTCTCCTTCTCTTTCGCTCGTTCGCTCCGCTGTGGCTCCGCACTCTTCCCATTGAAGGAGCTCAGACAGTTCGAATTGAGGCTGTGTGCTGTTCAAAACAAATCTAGCTAGGCCAGGCCATGTTGAATATGACGAGGAAAGAGAATCATGAATCGACGAGATAAAGGAGAGGATGGAAATACAGGGAACACACAAAGGTAGGCCTGACAGTTCTTATTCTTTACAACTATAATTAATCTAATAGGTACTTCCCATTTTTCCCGCCACCCATGATAAAACCAGTAATGGGCAAAAATCATTCTCATATCGTGGCGTACATCTGTGGAACAGCCTTGAACCTGAGGTTAAGCAAGCACCCTCTTTATATGCTTTTAAACATCGTCTTTAATTTGATCGTGGGTGGCGGGATGCGGTTGGATTGGACTGGGGTCGGTCGGATTTTTTGCCTGCCTTGAGGTGCTGTAAATGGTGTCTTATTTCAGGGTGGGCATGGGGTCCGGTTTGCTCTGGTCCGGTCTGATTGTGTCATGCCACTCACGATATGAAAATTATGTAAATATTGATTTTAATTTTACTATAACTTTGTAATTAGATTGTTTAGTTTCGTTTGTTAATATATTTTACTTGTAAACTTTAGACTTTAAGATTTTGTCACGGCCCCCTGAAAAGCGGCCTTTGCCGACGGGGTTACCGTGTATAAAGAATATAAAATGAAATGAAATGTTAACCGTATAGTTAACGGAAAACCAAACAAACAACAACCCCAACAGCAGCAACCACCACCATCAAGGCAACATACTGGAAGAAGATCCCGATACACGCCTCCTATGAAAACATTTGGCAGAAAACAACAACCACCTACAGACGGTGATGAATCGGCAATCCCGAAGGATCAGGAGCACCGGCGACAGGACATACGCGCCCGTACCTATGCTGATATCCTAAAGCCGAAAACCACTCGAGGACCACCGCCAACATCAAGTAAGATCTCTTCCACCCAACCGATGAAGAACATGACGCATCAAAAAAAAACTACGCTGGCCCCCGGACAGACAGTATGGACGGGGGCATTCAAGTCCTACTTACAAGCACTCAACAGGCTTTCGAGCTGCTGCAAAGAAACTTCGAGAGACTTGTGGACTTCAGAATGACCCAAATGGACGCATTGTAAACTTAAGTAGACATAAATTTCCGGTAGATGTATTTAGTTCATTAGATAAAGGTTTGAAATTCTGCCCCAGACCTCCTAGATATAACACAACCGATTCTGATAAGGACCTTAAGGCATTCTTTAGACGTATTAGGCTTAGAGCGCACTTTGGATTCTCTGAGTATAACCCTACAATATCACAAAAATTAAAAGAATGGAACACTTCATTTACACCGCAAAACGTAGACAGTACTATAGTCACCTTTGAGTCTGCAGTCTTGGAAGATATCAAAAACCACACAAAACAGGCAATGCGCAAAAATAATCTTACGAGAGGAGAACGTAAAGCACTAAAATGCTTATCCGAAAGGGAAGACATATTGATCACGAGAGTAGTGAACTACATAGATTACATAGATCTCATTGCTAGATTACTAGCAGATACATAGATTTCATTTTTGTTTACATTTTGGTTGTTGTGTTGTTTTGACTTTATGCGTTCAGCTTTTCGTTAGGGACACACGCTGTTTTTTGGGAACTTCTTCTGCCCATCCGCTCTTGGATCTCTCTATTGTTTGTTTCATTTTAGCACATATTTTTCTCGGCTCCTGCGAGAAAGACATAGCCACCGACTTCAGCGGTTCTTAATTCTGCGCTTTCTTTGATCTTCCTCCGACCGCCTCTGTCAACGTCCGCTATTTTACACCTTAGTAAAATTCATATTGTATTTTGTAGGATCCCGCTTACGCTATTGTTTTGGTATCGTTTGTAGATTTCTTAATTGATATGTATGCTCTGTATGATTACAAGAACAGTTATTACTGATGAAGGCTTTCGCCGAAACGTTTAAAGAATGTGTTTTTATTGAGTTTTTATATCTATTTTATTACATATTGAGTTGGAGCTGATGAGAATATATATATTTATATATATACACTATCTACACTATCTATATACACTATCTACACCATCCATCTATCTACTATCGATATACACTATCTAGTTGTTTTTGTGGTACAAGATTTTTCAGTTTTTTAATAGAGCTTTTTTCACATATTCAAGGTTATATCTTGGAATTTCGATGTCCTTGCAGTTTCTCGTATTGTAGTTTGAATGCAAGGATATCTGGGGGAATTTATCCCAAACGGTCTCTGGGCACATCCTGTTCATAATATTGTACGTCATGGTTGATCGATCGAGTTTTATTTATTGTTCAACATTGAGCCAGTTATATGACCAATCGTCTTTGATTCTAGCCCTCTTAATTATTGTTCGGGCTCGGTCCTGCAGATTTTGTAAGATCTTTATTTTGGAACTAGGAATACTGCCCCAAGTAACATTTGCGTACCGCAAATGACTTTCTATATGGGCTCGATATACACTATTTAGTTGTGTTTGTGGTACAAGATTTTTCAGTTTTTTAAGAAATGAAAGACTTCCACGAACTTTCCCTTTAACAACTTTGAAATGTTGTTCCCAGTTCAACCCTTCATCTACGATGACCCCAAGTGATTTTGTCATCTTTGCGCGTTTTATTTCTGCGTTGTTTAGCATTAGCGGTTCGGAGACTTCCAATTTGTTGGCTTTGCGGGGGTGGCCAATCAACATGTATTCAGTTTTCTTAGGATTGGCAGTCAGTTTATTAATTCTCATCCATTCTGAAATGTTGAGAAGTTCTCTTTGAGCATTCTCAAGTAGATTTTCAAGGTTGTTGGATGTTATGGTAACATGTGTGTCATCTGCATACATGCTGGCTTTCGATAATTCTAAGCATGTTTCAAAATCATTCAGATAGATTATGAATAAGAGTGGACCGAAGCAAGAGCCCTGGGGAATTCCACAAGTTACCTTTTTAGCCGATGACTTGTGTCCGTCCATTGTGCAAAACTGTGTCCTATTTCGCAAATATGAAGTAAACCAGTCGCCTGTTATCCCTCTTATGCTGTATTTCTCTAGTTTTGCTAACAAGATTGTGTGGTCGACTGTATCAAATGCTTTTTTCAGGTCGAGAAAAATAACAAGGTTCACTTCTTTTCTGTTCATGGTGGAGTACCATGAGTCGGTACTCTCGGGTGCCTAATACAAGGGGGGTTCTTTATAAACGGGGGGATGGGAACCCCTCAAAGAAACTAATAAACGGGGCGGTCTTGATAAATGGGGGGGGGGGGTCAGAAGTTCGCAAAAACAGGTTTTTACGGTATCTACTGGAGACAAGTGCAATAACTAAAGTAAACAGCTGCAGATAAGTAAAAACAAGAACGTGTACCACTTTTACCCTTTTGACAAAAAGAACTCTTTCTTCAACTGTTTTTGAAAGAAAACATTCGAATTAGTTTACGAGTAGTTTAAGGTTAGTTTACGAGTACTTTTTTTCTGAAAGAAGACATTCGAATTAGCTTACGAAGTGCACTGCAATGACTTCTTTTCTGAAAGAAATTTTTGAATTAGTTTACGAGGACACTGCAATGGTTTATCTTTCGAACAACAAAATTTCGTTTAAAACTCATATTGAGCTTTGGACATTGCCGACATTGCCTTGCCAAAATTAATAAATTGGGGGTCTTAATAAGGGCCGGGGGGTTGGACAAAATTTTTGAAAACTTAGAAGCGTCCCCCCTTGTATTAGGCACCCGAGAGTACTGTTTATCAAGGATGTTATTGTGGAATACAGTTTACGAAAAGCAGCCTGGTTCGTCTTGAATATAGGCTGAAGAAATTCAAACATCTGGTCGTGCACAATCTTTTCTAAAATTCTTGAAAAGATATGATTGACTGCTTTCCAACCTAGATTCCGGATCAGTGGTTTGCTAGACGCATCACTGCTGCTATTATTGATGATCCTAGCTGCTCTGTCTTGAAGCTGCTGAAGTTTCGTTATTTGAGTAATGCCACAGCAGCCCCATACAGCGCAACAGTAGTGAAAATGGGGTGCTGCGATGCTAGCGTATCGTGTTTTCAAGGAATTTTGAGGAAAATATCTTTTGCATACTTTAAGAGACCAAGTGCTCTAGATAACTTGGCAGAGATGCTTTTAACATGCTCTTCCAATCAAGACTATTATCAACCTGAACATCAAAATATTTTTTCTTTCAACTAATACCAAATCGTTATCTCTTATTTTCAAACATAGACCTTCATCAGTACCTTCAAGTGACTTATGCTTATTTTGAGTCCAAATTGGCATTCCCTGCCCTGTTTCTTTGCTACATTAGGAGATAATTTTTTACCATTTAACCACGAATGCAAACCTCTAAGATCGTTATTGATGGCCTAATTCGGGTGCTTAATATTCTTAGAACGTAAGAAACCGAGCAGGAATTTTTTGTGAAATGAGTTTCTTAAAGGTTGGACTTTACTGTACGAAGCGTTTGTGATGCTGGCTAGCCAAGTATAGCTCTTACATCGAGATATGCTAGCATCTATTAGCTAGCTATCTCCAAGAATACTCCACAAGGTTTATTCAGCTTTATTGATTCTTCCATGATGGCAAGATAATTTGTTCCTGTAGAGTAGCGTCGCTCATTCTGCCTATGTCGCCACGACCCATTGATTTTATCCTTGGAGAGGTTTTTATGACAAAGCGGAATGAACTAGTAATATCCCCAACTAATTGAGAAAAATGCGGGCAAGTTTGAATCAGATCAATCAACTCTACATAGGGATCTTTTAAGGTTTCGAAAATGGAGGTAAAAACGGCCCTTACGCTAGGTGTCGCCCATTATTGTCGCAGTTCAAATAAGTTACGCCACTCTGCAGAGTAGGGTCAAACTAAGAAAAACAGCTTTAATTACAATTATTATTATTTGATATTTGAAAGTCAATGTTTGATTATTATGCGACTAATATTTGCATAATCTATTTCAATCGGTCACACTACTCTTGCCTTGACTATAAATACAAAGTCGCATTTTCTAAAGAATTAATTGCGTACGATACTAACAACCTACTACACGCAAGACCAAGTTTGTCATTCAATTGGAAACTTCCCTGGTTAAGTGATGGGCATAATGGACAATTAAAATAACAGATAGCAGCACGCAGACTTCATGGCCTTCAATTCAAATTGCAAATCACAAAGCTTTGGTTGTAGCAAAGGTTCCTTCTGAAGAGAAAGGACTTCTGAAAAATCAAGTCAGTTAAAAAATTTTAAACCAAAGGGGGCAAAGGGGCCAAAAGAAAAGGAATGTAACAGAAACAAGAAATGGACGAGTACTTACAGGGTCGATTAGACTTGTCCCTGAATTATCTCCATGAGTATCAACACACAAAGATCGATGAGCTATGGTGAAGGTCAAATTATGTTATAGCTGACGTCAGCAAAGATTTCCCCAGCAATTTCCATTTGCTTACTGGTTCCCAGTCTCCTGAGATCCAATTCTTCTTTCCAAGCGGTCATAATGGGCGACCGGCCATAATGATCGACGTTACTCTACCTGGTGTCCCAGAAAAACGCAACAGATTTGAAAAATTCTGATGGCAACTGTTTCATACACTTTATAAAACGATCATTTCTATTGAGATCTGCAATAATTAGAATAATTTTTGATATATTTTCCAGTATTTTTGGGGACTTGGTTGCAAAGTTAAAGATCTCCAAACTTCAAAGTTGGCCACACGTCAAAACCAGAGCGGCTGCTTTGGCAATAGTGAACTATAATTTCAAATTATAAAACATGACAATCCCAGCGATTACCGAAGACTGCTGAAATGCACGCAACACACAAATTAATCAAACTTATAACAGACGCTTTTTACAAAGATTTCGGTCAAGACACAGTTACTTTTTCTAAAATGACCAGACCATCATTAGAGTTATACTTTGAATTGGAGATAACTTATAAATCAGCAAGGGATTCCTTTGCCACGGTTTCTTGATCAAATTGTGTGCTTGTCTGTAATCCTGTGAAGTGGCATGTATGCCATGCCTATATTTTGCAGTATTCTTTGCACTAATGCTGACACCTCTTGTTTTGTCCTGACAACAAATTAAAAGTTCGTTAATTCTTAACTCTGCAACTAAGGGTCCAAAAATTCTGAAAAATACATCAAAACTTAAACTAATCATTGCAGATTTAGAGAAAAATAATCATTTCATTATTAATTTGAAACAGCTTGTGTCAGAGTTTTTTAAATCCGTTGCGTCTTTTTTTGGGACACCCGGTACCTTGTTTGAACTTTGAACATTGTAGTTGCTGATGCGAGAAAATTTGGATCTGAAACTCACGCCATACAATGTACTAGCAACTGGAAGCTCGCAAGGTGAGAAACAGTATTGTGACAGGTCGCCCCAGATATGAATCATTCGAGCAGCATATTCGTAAGCTTCTTTAATGTGCCATAGACAACTGTTAAGGCTGTATTGCGAGAATTACTGACTACCAAGTGACCAAACAGAGCAGAAATCTCGTCTACACCCACTGAAAAAATACAGTGTCTTTATTACCTTCAAAGGTACTCCAGCTGGGTTCATATATGAGACCCATTAAGGTACACTAGAGTGCCCCGGTAGAGGGTTACTATAGACTTCCCTTATTATAGTGCTTCATGATGCGTCTAGGGTTAACCCCTAGAATACCCCCGAAGGTACTTCAGAATATCCCAAGGGTACTCTAAAAACTATCGTTTAAGATACTCCAGAATATTCCTAGGCGGTACACTAGAGCAAAACCAATACTATGTTGAGTAAAATTGTATTGGTCATAGAAATAATATGCAAAATACTTTGGTGACATTTGATACAGTATTCACAACAGAACTTGAGTCTTTCAAGCGACATGAAGTTTTTGACTTAAGGGGAGCACCATCCCTTGACAACTTTAGAGTGCCTTTCTTGCAAAAAAAATTTGGCAGAAATCTTCGCGCCAGTGGCGTTGTGGCCAGGGGGCTTGGGGCCACGGCCCCCCTTGTGAAATGTTGTCGAAAAATTCGGCAGTTTTCCACTCGTGTTGGAAAATTTTAAATTGTAACTGATCCTGTTGTCTAAATCATTGGTCGAAAAACTAGTAGGCTTCTTACAGAAAGAGTAGGTTTTTCGGCGAGGAACTAAGCCTCTCTTTCAAAACAATTTGCTTTTTCTGCGAAAAACCTTTCGGACCAATAAATTCTGACAATTTGGATCTGGCCACAAAAATTTTGGAATGTTTTAATGAATTTTCAGATGTTTTTACATCAATTTTGTTTTGTACATGATGATTGCATCACAGAATGTTATGCTTGCTTTGACTTAGATGTCATACATTTGTAAATCGTGTTGTAAGCTTTCAAAGGGTCCCTCGTCAGAAATTTCTAGAAGTGATATTTCTTGAGGGTGATGGAAATGGTTGCTAACATGGAATTATCTTTTTTACTGTGAAAGTATGCTCATGAAAGATGCAGATTTGAATTTTTTACACTGAAGAAAATTATTAGAGTTATCAAGCCATTGCGGTTTGTATGCAAAATTTAAAGCCATCAATTTCTAAGTGATTTTGAAGTATGATGTTTTCCAAATTTTCCAGGTAAACCTGACCACCATTTATCACTAAAAGTGTGTTTTGCAGCGATCAAAAAGGTGTGGTCACGAAAGTCGTTCTTCTGGAAAGCTTTATGTTAAGAAGATATTGGAGCAAAGAACTGACCACAGTGCATTCTATGACACCTATGACAAGTATGGTCAAAACAGTCACTCCGTTCAAGATCTAACTGCATAGCACTGTTTGCAGTGACTTGCACTTTCAAGTGATGTATGGGAGTCTGAAAAGCAAGGGGGGATTTCGTTTTCGACCGCATTTTCAGCACATTTGTTGACGATTGAGAACCTCGACCAATCAGAATGCACAATGGCGTCACGTCAATGGAGGAAGCTGTGGGAAGCTGTGGGGAAAATATCTCCCCCTATGTCGTTTTTCTGACGGTGGTTATCCAACTTTGGACCGATTTTATTAGTTTGCATCAAAGTTTAGTAAATTTTGAAACTTTCTTCCGC
The DNA here is from genome assembly GCA_964020215.1 of Aurelia sp. 3 sensu Dawson et al. (2005). Lineage (NCBI taxonomy): Eukaryota > Metazoa > Cnidaria > Scyphozoa > Semaeostomeae > Ulmaridae > Aurelia > Aurelia sp. 3 sensu Dawson et al. (2005). The sequence goes on along the minus strand of OZ026580.1, from coordinate 8,861,731 downwards.
TGCAATTTTCGATCGATTGCTTTCTTCAATAGAAATCGTTTTTTAAATAGCACAAACATTCGAGCCTTCGATGGGAATGACATCCAATTAGGCCCTATTCTAAACCCTCGACCTTTCGCTTTCTCTGGCAAAAAAATTCGAGGACTTCTTGAACTTTTTCCAACTGCGACATAGAAATGAAAATTGTCTTGTTTTGATAGAAATAACCAGTTATGGGTCCCCTGGGATGGCGTGATTGATTGTTTGGCGCAATTGTTTTTACTAGGATGAAATTCATTCATCAATTTTCTCAGCAGCTTTCTCTTGATTATCTTACTTGACTGGCTGTTCTGAGAGAGTTGGTTGGAAAATATCTCCATGACAGGTAGCAGTAAATCTCTACTGCTTAGTTTAGTCAGTCTTCTTTTGCACTTTTCATGAGTGCATGTTAACATGGCATGTGAAGTTAAGCAAACATGCCAAAGTTCAAGAAAACGTGTGGAAACTCCTCTCACGAAGTACAGTCAGGCGATACCAAAGCATACTGGCGGATTGGAAAGCTGAGGCCAGGATCAAGGTGTAGAATGGACTGAAGAGTAAAAGGAGGGATGAACTGGCGGTGCTAAATTTTACCGAGGAATAGAGAATGTCTACAAGTCATGTTTCAAGAAATTTCCAAACCCATATCACAAAGAATGATAAAACAAGTAGGTATATCTTAAGAAACCTTCTTAATTTGAGAAAACTGAGTACACGTACTTTCATAGGAAACCAAAAAATTTCGGCCTGTGCTGAGAGCTTCTTACAGTTGTCAGATTTTGAATACTCAAGAGTTTTTTATGAGTTTCTCAGAGCTCCTTGAGAATCTTTGTGAACATTTCAAAACAAAGCTTTTTGAAACTTTTCCAATGTTTAGACGTGACTCAAGTAACTGCCGAGCAATATGATCCAAGGAATAAGTGAAAGTAATGTAAAAATATGCTAAGGATTTACGTTATCAAAATGAATAGTTTCCCTCAACTTTTAGTTTCCCAGTGCTGCAGTTTCTTAATTTTCTGGCGATCTGAGAGTTAAGTTTCCTATAAACAGTTACTTATACAAAGATACGTGTGAAGAAATTTTTTTAATAGCAAAGGAGGTTCCAACTATCTTGAATTATTGAATCATTACCCCTGGATGCATAAATTAAATAGATTTTATGATATACAATTATTTTAACAATAAAATTAGACCCAAGACTGATGTTAAGTTCAAAAACATTATTGCGCAAGGGAATTTCTGGGAATTTCACTCTTACATGAAAGTGCACGAGATTTTTGAAAAAAAAAAGAATTTGGAAAATTTCTTGTATGGTTTCCTTGAAAACGAACAGATTTCATCCAAATCCGTACACGACTTTTTAGGGGGTAACTTGCCCATCTAATATCCCCTCCAAATTTTTGTCCGCTTGCTTAGAAACTCTGCCGACTAAAACGAGTGCCCTTGCAAAGACTGTAAATTCTGGAAATCTTCAAAGCAAACAACAGTAATGAAGATGTTGACAATGATGAAGAAAGCGACGATGGAACAGAAGCGGATGTGGGAGCAGATATTGAGAAGGTAAAAATAAGCAACGTTTTTCTTGGAGAGAGAGGACAATTCTGAGATATCCGCTTACGTTCGCATTGTTGTGGAAACAATCTGTACTTGGCAGCGTAGATGATAGATTTTTACTTGGTTTTCTTTAGTAACAACATCATAGTCAATGCCTTATTTACGCTCCGAAAGAATTTCTCTGCCTTTATTTAGTGGTCATCGGCTGCCGGTAGTGTTATCGAGTTTGTTTACATTTTGATTTTGACCCTTGCAGATGAAAGAGACTCTCCTCCAGCATAGCGGACAAATCGTTTCTTTTGTCCAAAGATCCCGTGGGGTTCTCAGTCACGCTCTGATCAGATCAGATTTTCTGCCAAAATTGACCAATCAGGTGCCGTCGTTGTGTTTACTCCCGCGTTTTGCGGCAAAGCTTAGGCCATTTTTGACCGTTTTGACCACCATCCCGAAAAAAAAGATGGCAAGCTCGGCTATGTCGATTTTCATCAAAATTGCAACGAGAAAAGATTCTCTATACCTTGGACTATAAGCGTTTTCGGCATCGCCATGCGATCGCTAAAATTGGCTGATTTGTGACGTTTTGAAAATCATTGCAGCCATTTTTGCGTAACAAATCCTACAAAACTTGGCAAAAGGCGAGCACAACCGGATCATTTAAAGTCTATAAACCTACCTCAACTGCTTTGAAGGCAAATAGCCACTTCTCTGCTGCAATCCACTCCTAGTTTTACCATCAAATCGCTCCCATTGCTATGCGCCTTTTTCGATGTACAGTGCCCCAATGGGGCCCCAATCCTTCTCCAAACTCCTGCAATAATTGCAAGTGTGAAGGAGTGGAAGCCAACAATATCAACCGAAATGTGGCATATATTTTCACAGCCCATACTTCTTGCATAAGAGCACAAGAGAGGACAGTGTCGTCTTTCAGTGTAGCAGGTACGTGAAACAGAAATGAAATGAAGCTGTGTTTAATCTTCTTCCTAAAAATAGCAGCAAGCGGAGGAAATGTACATCTTGTTTTCATCACGAAAACCATTTAACTTTTTAAGGCTATTTTCACAAAGCCCCTCAAAATCAATTTCACATTTCGTGCGGGTATCAGAGAAGATATCTTTAGTCCTGCAGTATGTATTAGGAATTCACCCCTTGGCAGTCAAACAACAATCCAGCATCAAGGCAAACATAGATATAAACTCATGGGAGTACATTCATTTTTTAAGATACTATTAGAGATACTAAAACTATGATCTGGTATCGATAGCTTCTCAAAATTCTAATTATTATCTGAGTAACGAAAGATTCTTACAGTTTCACCTCTTGTGCCTGCTTTGAACTGTTCTAATCAAAGTTTCGAGGTATCTCAAATGTTTGGACATTACTCGGCCTTCTGAGTCTTATGATATAGAGTTTCTTACAGGCAGTTTCTTACAGAACATTGTTTAGAGAACAAAATCATTTCATCTTTTGCCTGTTTCTTTTTCTCCAAGTTTCTTGCGTGATCCCGATCCTAGAGATCCCTTACCAATATCAATGGAAATCTGAGGGGCCCCTAACAATGGAAATCTGAAGGAAGTTATGAGAAACCCTTACCAGGGCGTCCGACGAGACCTGAAAATTGGAGGGGCCAAAATTTGATATGTAAATATACCATAGCCCAATGCAATAAGCTGCCCTCCCAGGGACATATCAAGAGGGAAAAGTGACTGAGGTGCACGAGCGTGAAGCGCGAGTAAAATCCTGACGTATGGGTCCTAACGTAGGGGTCTGGGGGCTGCAGCCCCTGAAAGATTTTTTAGACTACACCTTTCAGCTCATTGAAAAATCTCCATTTTGATTTAAAGCTGGCAGAATTTAGAAGTAAGTATTTGTAAGATACCCTACCAAGAAAGTGTATGGTTTTTAGAAAGTAGCATTTTCTTTGGCTGGCAAGCAGCACTTGCCTACTAGATTTATGCCCAAATGGTACGAGGTTTTTGCATTCTGCATTGACTATCTGCTTCCTGGTGCAGTTTCTATAGCTTTAGCTTTCTTATATATTCATAGCGTTTTGAAAGGTGTAGATTTTGATATAACTGAAAATTGTCTGTGATTGTGTACAATAGTGAGGTTGTGACCTTGTTAGTTTCCGACTTGAAATTTCACTTATCAACAGAACAGGGATTGAATCGAATGGATGCTACGAAATTTGCTTGAAGTTAAATGAGCATAGGGTTTTAAAGAGAATAAAAACGATTATCAACAAATTTTGGCATTGCATTTTTTTGCAAAAAAGTGGAGGAGCCATGGCCCCTGCCCCCACCCCCCCCCCCCGTCGTCGGAGGCCCTGCTTACGAAACTTTCCATTCAGATGATAATAATAACAATTCTGAGAAGCTTTCAATACTGGATCACAGTTTTAGTGTGTCCAAAAATGAGTTTACGAAATGCAACACTGATATCTATGCAGAGTCCAGAAAAAGTGACGGTTCCACGGCTGTGAGCCGGAGGAAGGATTCTTGTTGGTGTCATATTTGAGGAAGGTTTAGTAGTCTTTACCAAGAAATCTAAGAAAATTTTTTGTGATTTCAGCAGTGGCAACTGGTGTATAAATTCTAGGGTAATATACAACGAGATTAGTTCAAATGTCGGTTCATTTTGATATGGTTGTAATGAGGAAGGTTTAGCTGACAAAATTGGCACCGGAGGACGGTTTGATCTTTTTCTGGACTCTGTATCTATGCTTGCTTTGATGCTGCATTGTTGTTTGACAAGGGTGATAAAATGTGACACACACAAAATGTGAAATTGATTTTGAGGGGCTTTGAAAATAGTTTTTAAAAGTTAAATGGTTTTTCGTGATGAAAACAAGATGTACATTTCTTCCGTTTGCTACTATTTGTAGGAAAATTACGCACAGCTTCATTTTTTTTTTATTTATTTTTTTTATTTATTCTTATTTATACACAATACCCTATCAGCATAACAAAGTAAATATAAATGTTGATAATATCATGAAAAAATAAAGCTGCTCTTCCAAGGGGTTGTGTTTGTGTCCCTCTACCTCAAGAACTCCCTCAGTCTTACTTTGAAGGAGCTCAATGAGGCAGAGTCTCGTATTTGCTTTGGGATCTCGTTCCAGGCACTTGCTCCCTGGTATCCAAAAGACTTTTTGCAGTACTCAAGACGAAGCCGAGGAATTTCGAAATCATCAATTTTTCTTGTGTTATATTTCGAAATATTCGACCTAGGAGTGAATTTATTTTTGAGGTTCTCTGGGCAGAGTCCATTTTTTATCTTGTATGTAGTAATTAGCTGGTCATATTTTATTAGATTGCGTACATCGAGCCAATCGCATACCCAGCCATCTTTGTGCCTTGCGCATTCAATTAGTCTGCGTGCCCTGTTTTGCAGCCTCTGTAGGGATTCCAGTTTTTCTGTAGGGATTCCAGTTTTCATTTCTGTTTCATGTGCCTGCTACACTGAAAGACAACACTGTCCTCTCTTGTTCTCTTATGCAAGAAGTATGGGCTGTGAGAATATATGCCAAATTTCGGTTGATATTGTCGGCTTCCACTCCTTCAGACTTGCAATTATTGCAGGAGTTGGGAAAAGGATTGGGGCCCCCTTGGGGCACTGTTTATCGAAAAAGGCGCATAGCAATGGGAGCGATTTGGTGGCAAAACGTGGAGTGGATTGCAGTAGATAAGTGGCTATTTTCCTTCAAAAACAGTTAAGGTATGTTTATAGACTTTAAATGATCAGGTTGTGCTCGCCTTTTGCCAAGTTTTGTAGGATTTGTTACGCAAAAATGGCAGCGATGATTTTCAAAACGTCACAAATCAGCCAATTTTTACGATCGCATGGCGATGCCGAAAACACTTATAGTCCAAGGTATGGAGAATCTTTTCCCGTTGCAATTTTGATGAAAATCGACATAGCCAAGCGTGCAATCCTTTTTTTCGGGATGGTGGTCAAAACGGTCAAAAATGGCCTAAGCTTTGCCGCAAAACGCGGAAGTAAACACAACAATGGCACCTGATTGGTCAATTTGAGGAGAAAATGTGATCTGATCAGAGCGTGACTGAGAACCCCACGGGATCTTTGGACAAAAGAAAAGATTCGTCCGCTATGCTCTCTCCTCCTTGTTGTCAAAACAAGCCATCACGCCATCCCAGGGGACTCAAAACTAGTTCTTGTTATTAAAGCCTATGAAGAAATCTTCGAAGTTTCCTGGCAGAGAAGGCGAAAAGTCGTAGGCTTGACATAGGGCCTAAGCAGATGGCATTCCCATCGAAGGCTTGAAGTTTAGCATTATTAAAAGAACGATTTCTCTTGAAGAAAGCAATCGATCGAAAATCGTAGCGGTAGAAAGTTTCAAAATTTACCAAACTTTGATGTAAACTAACAACATCGGTCCAAAGTTGGATGACCACCGTCAGAAAAACGATATTGGGGGAGATGTTTTCCCCCAGCTTCCCACAGCTTCTTCCATTGACGTGACGTCGTTGTGCATTCAGATTGGTCGAGTCCCTTAAACGTCAACAAATGCGCTGATTGGTCGAAAACGAAATTCCCCCTTGCTATTCTGAACACTTTTTGAAGTAAAAAACTTCCTTAAGCTGTTTAAGGACTAAGCTCCTTAAGTAACCAAAGTCTTACAAGTTCAAGTTCCGCTCGCTGAATTATTTCGAATAAAGATGGCCGTGAGGAATTTCTTACCAATATGTATTGCGTTCGAATTGCGAATCTTTAACCCTTTCGTAGTCATAACGACAAATATGTCCATATGGACTTGTGGAAGATAGAAAACGCAAAAATATGATAAATATAGCCAAAAATATGTAGGAACATATTCTTTCAGCATAAATCTGTACTTATAAAACAAATGACAACCTATTTTCAATGTTTCAGACTGAAATTAAGGCAAATTCCAGGCAAGGAAATGTTTTGACTTTTGCTCTCCAATTGTCTTTGTCCTTCATGATCGTGTTGTTTAATGATGGTCAAACTGATCACAGTAGCCAACTTGAGTCCTTTCTCCACCCCATAAGACACATGGTCAGGTTCTTCTGAAGGCTGGGAGGAAAATTTGGGGTAGACATTGTCTTTTGCTCCTCATGGTATCGTCCTCGTAGTGTTGCATAGTAGTTAGAGTATAGTAGAATGTAGCATGTGTTTTAAATTTTTACATTGATAAAAAAAGGAAAAATTGCTTCTCATGCTTTTCATACCAAATTTAGGCAAAAAACCATGAAATCCACTAAAATAAACACGAAGTTCTTCTTTTTACCTGTGTATGCAAGCCTATGAAGTCAACATATGTCTTTTAACTCTTTTTCAACCCTTTGGCCCTTGTTTTATGATGTTGTTTGTCAATTTTATCCAATTACTGGTCTTGATCAACCGTGAAAGAAATAGCTCTGTCTCCAAACTTGGACGCCATTTTGAAATGAAATTAGTCTGGCAAGTCTCCAGATGGTGTAGGATCAAAACGAGGCTAATTGCTTCGCACCCCCTAGGAACTTCTGGATTCCGCCGGACCTCCGGAACTTTTTTCTAGTGGGTTCATCGTTTTCAAGGACTTTCTCTTTGTTTCCACAAAATGCTCATAGTATTTCTCCGTGCATGCAAAACCAAAGTTCTTGCAATAGTTCCAATGGATTATTGCGGCAATTTTGTCACGTCTGCACTTCTTGTAATCATGTTGGGCTAACTGTGAGCATTCAGATACAATATGTGCTACAGTCTCGTCTCGTTCATCGCACATTCTGCATTTGGCTGAACAGTCTTGTTTATCTATCATTTTCTTGATCCAATTTACCCGTAATGCCTGCTCCTGTGCTGCTAGTATTAATCCTTCTGTCTCTTTCTTTAATACCCCTTTCTGTAACCACAGCCAGCTATCCTTGTCATCCCTAACCTCTTTTGTTTCTTTGAAAAACACTGAATGGAGCTTCTTTTCGTCAAAGTTTGCTTTCCGTCTTTTCATGATTTCCTGTTTTTTCCTTTTTGGTTCTACTGACTCTGTAAATAACACATCTCTCACCATCTCCTTAAGTAGCGTTTCTTCTGTCCGCCCCAGGTAATAGCCAAGACTTGCTTTCTCTAATTCTACAACCTCTTCAACACTCTTAAGTCCCCGCCCTCCTTCAGCCCTTTTCCAGTACAAACGGTCCACATCAGATTGGCGGTGCATGCTTCTGTGCATTGTAAACAACTTTCTGGTCTTTCTGTCAATATCCTGCAGTTCATCTTTTCTCCAATAAATGATTCCAGCCCCATATCGTATTAGTGATACTGCCCTTGAATTGATCGCTTGTATTAAATTTCCTGCATTCAGTTTGGATCTCAAGATCTTTATTATTATTATTATTATTATTATTATTATTATTATTATTATTATTATTATTATTATTATTATTATTATTATTATTATTATTATTATTATTATTATTATTATTATTATTATTATTATTATTATTATTATTATTATTATTATTATTATTAGCCAGCTTCTTTGGGCATTTTTTTGAAAATGGATACAATGGGAAATTTACGGTTGGGATCAAAATTATCGATGGGGCAGAGGACGTTTATTCACTTCGGAGAAAAGAGCTTTATTGGCAATATCGGGTTGAAACGTTCTCTCCCAAGGGTCTTAATGAAAGAGCGGCGGATGTGGAATTAGATATGTTTGAATGTGGAACAGCTTAGACTCTGCCATTACACTTGAATGGGGTGTAGGGAGGCCCTGCTAGCGTTATTTTCTGTGTTTTCCTCTGGTAACTTCGTGCCTTTCTGCACGTGGTGGTGGGGTGGAATTCCCTATCGGGCTGTCCCGGATTCAGCATTTGCTATGATTGTTTAGCAGCTAGCGAATCTATGGAAAGTTACCCTTGGGATTCACAGAAAAGTTAGCACAGCCTCAAGGGGTTCGTTAAGCTCCAGTTCCTCTTTACATTATAGTTCTGGCTCCCACTGGGTCCTTTGGCTCGTTGGGTCGTTTTCGGGGGGACCCCGGGGGACGGGAACTCTGTGTGGGTTCTTGTCTTCTGGGTCTTTCTTGGCGGCTTGATTGGCCCGAGGGACCTGGTATAAATTGCAAATTTAATGAAATAATTAAAAATCTCTCAGGAGTACGATGGTCTCGTAGGCATTGATTTTAGGTTCACTGAGGTTGTTTATGTATCGCACATTCAATTGTAAATTGGCTATTACTAAAAGTAGGAACGAGGAGGAACGAAGAGGAATGAGGGAGGAATGAGTAGGAACGGGGAGGAATGAGGAGGAACGAGGAGGAATGAGGTAGGAATGAGGAGGAACGAAGAGGAATGAGGAGGAACGGGGAGGAATGAGGAGGAACGAGGAGGAATGAGGTAGGAATGAGGAGGAACGAACAGGAATGAGAAGGAACGGGCAGGAATGAGGGAAGAATGAGTAGGAACGGGGAGGAACGAAGAGGAATGACGGAGGAACGTGGAGGAATGTGGCGGAATGAGGGAGTAATGAAGGTGAATGACCAGGGGCCGATGCCCCCTGAAGTTGAAGAGCGGCAACCTGCAAAGGGGACGCCAAAAGTAGAATCGAAAATGATTCTTGCGTGGACTCTTATTGTAAGAAAATTATTTGGTCTTTCTAAGAAATAACGACTTAGTTACTATGTTTGCCCACATTCATATCAAAACAATAAAAATGTGCGTCAGGGTCAGGATGAAGAGCGCCCTTCCTACCAAAATGGGGCGCAAAGCCTATAGCCGAATTTTCATCGTGAAGGAGGCGCCCCAATTTGCCAGACTGAAAACTGACAAAAGAATCTGCGCAAATTCCCCCGGAAAAAACCTTTGGTTTGGCCCATCTGCCCCCTAAAAGTCCTCCACTGGGAATGACCAGTAGTCCGGTCGGTTAGCAAAAATATTAGCAAAATATGATCATCGTTTCCATTAGCCTGCGTGCAGACTTTACTATTGTGGAGGAGAAATTCCTCAACAATAGAAGATAGGAATCAAATGTTTTAGCCGATTTTTGCTCGTGGCCCATGGCCGGAAACCTTCAAAGCCTCATTTTCACGGACCAATCAGATGGTGAATAAGCGAGGAAGACAGAAGAAATGTGTGAAAATTTTTCTCAACTTTACCAACCTTCATAAAACGCAACCAGGACAAAAAACTTCTGGAACTTTCCCAAATTTTTTTGAAGATATCGACGCACCATATGTTTGGGTATCCAGATTTGGATGCCGGTTTAAATACCTCACAGTTTGGTGGAGATATAGCGTTTTCTATTAGGCAACATCGGCCGAGGCTTGCCAAGCCTTGTTTACGCCACTTCAAGTCAGGTGATAAAGCCTCTTGATAAAACCTCCTTTCAATTTCATTACTAATTTCGAACCATGCCATGAATGCAAAGAGTAGTATAATACAGAAATTTCTCAAGAGTATTGCCATATGACTTGAAACGTGCGAACTAACCGAAGCAAATTTCTTCAGTTCACAAAGAAATCGAAGGGGCATTGAATCTTGAACCAAGGAAACTGCGGTGGAAGGACAATGGCAAGAACAATTGGAAACGTAAATATTTGCCGCTCTGGGATCGTTGTTAAAACAATCACTATTGTTATTGCCATTGTTTCTAACCCAGAGTCTCTGTTGTTTAAGGTTGAGTGCCTCATCGGTTTTGGAAAGGCTATAACTTTGAGAAACCGCGAGGTATTTAAACCGGCATCCAAATCTGGATACCCAAACATCTGGCGAATAGATTCCTTCAAAAAAATCCGGGAAATTTCCAGCAGTTTTTTGTCCTGGTTGTGTTTTATGAAGGTAGGTAAAGTTGAGAAGAATTTTCACACATTTCTTCTGTCTTCCTCGCTTATTCACCATCTGATTGGTCGGTGAAAATGAGGTTTTGAAGGTTTCCGGCCATGGTCCACGAGCAAAAATCGGCTAAAACATTTGATTCCTATCTTCAACAATAGTAAAGTCTGCACGCAGGCTACGTTTCCATCAGCTCGGAAAATATGATTTATCGTTTCCAGCAGCTCGGAATGTGTCGAAATCAAACCTTTTGATTTCTTTGTCACTTACGGTTTCCGTTTTATGAAGGCGGTCCCTATAGAGGACTGGGACCAAGTACCCCCGTCATAAAATAGCACTTGAAGGTAATTCCTTGATTCGATCTATTTTCTTATCGTTTTCAGCATCTTGAAGGTGTAGGAATCATCACTTTTCATTTCTTTATCAATTACAATTTCGGTGTTATGAAGGAGGTCCCTATAGAGGAATTGGACCAAGTACCCACGTCTAAAAAAGCACTTAAGGGTGATTCTTTTATTTGATCTATTTCTTATTGTTTTCAGCATCTCAGAAGGTGTAGGAATCATCACTTTTCATTTCTTTATCAATTACGGTTTCGGTGTTATGAAGGAGGTCCCTGTAGAGGACGGAGAGAAGCTCCGTCTAAAAATAGTACTTAGGGGTGATTCTTTTACTTGATATATTTTGTATCGTCTTCAGCATATCGAAATGTGTAGAAAACAAAGAGATTTGTTTCTTGGTCACTTGTGATTTCGGTTTTATGAAGGAGGCTCCTATAGAGGACTGGGACCAAGTACCCCTGTCTAAAAATGGCATTCGGGGCATTTTTCAGCTTGTGTCCACACCGCATCATTTTACTTTTGGCGTCTCCTTTGCAGGTTGCCGCCCTTCAACTTCAGGCGGCATCGGCCCCTGGTCATTCACCTTCGTTCCTCCCTCATTCCGCCCCATTCCTCCACGTTCCTTCGTCATTCCTCTTCGTTCCTCCCCGTTCCTACTCATTCCTCCCTCATTCCTCCCCGTTCCTCCTCATTCCACTTCGTTCCTCCTCATTCCTACCTCATTCCTCCTCGTTCCTCCTCATTCCTCCCCGTTCCTCCTCATTCCTCTTCGTTCCTACTCGTTCCTCCTCATTCCTCCTCGTTCCTACTCATTCCTCCTCGTTCCTCTTCGTTCCTCCTTTTAGTAATAGCCATTGTAAATTAGATTTCATCTTTTTTAAAAAGTCTTTATAATGTAAGTAAACATGTCTTTGCTATAAATATTTGGCTGCCCTGTGAAAAGTTTTACACTGAAGAAGATTTTAATCGAAACGTATGTCGGCAACAGTTGTGTTTTTATTATTATTATTATTATTATTATTATTATTATTATTATTATTATTATTATTATTATTATTATTATTGTTATTGTTATGAAAACTAAAACCACCTTCAGGAAAAACAGAAAAGAAAATATGAAAAATAAGACTGTTTTATAAAAGCTAACGTTTCGATTAAAAATCTTCCTCAGAGTAAAACTTTACTGGGACAGCCGAGAATTTATACAGATTGTTTACCGATAAAATTATACATAACGAGTCTATTTACAGATTAAAATACCTGATCCCTTTGTCCCAGACCAATAGAGAACGGATTGGAAGCGTTTTAAAGTTTAAGTTATTCCTTTGAGGCTATCCTGGCAGCTCTACAGTTACCCCCAAAAGACCCTCCGAAATATTCGCTTGATGCTTAACTCTTCTTTTAGCATCAGCTAAATCCCAGATGGCCTGATACTAATTCTTTACCCTTGAGGCTACCCTGGCAACTCAGTTACCCCCAACTGACCCTCCGAAATATTTTGCATGATGCTTAACTCTTTTTTTAGCAACAGCTACACTCCAGATTGCCAGATACGAATTGCAATTTTTTCCGATACTCTTGAGGCTGCTCTGGCAACTCACAGTTACCCCCAAGTGACCCCCCGAAAGATTCGCATGATGCTTAACTCTTCTTTTAGCAACTGCTGAATCCCAGATGGCCTGATACTAATTCCTTAAACAAGAGCAACCTCTAGGGACCTTTAGATGCATTGGCAGAATCTAAGCTGTTCCTCCGCACGCAAATATGTCTAATTCCACGTCTGCAGCTCTTTCATTAAGACCCTTTGGTGAAAAAGTTTGGAGTCGATATTGCCAAAACAACTCCTTTCGGCGAAGCGAAAAAACATCATCTGCCCCATCTATAATTGTGATACCCACCCGAAAAGTCCCATTGTGTCCGTTTTCAAAGAAATGACTGAAAAAACAAGCCTGTGGGACAGGCTTCCCTTTATCAAGAGAATTTTCGTCGTGTTTGCGTGCGTATGTCCTAAAATAGGACTTGTAAACATTAAACCTTTGCCGAAATTTAGTCTTAGTACTCCCCACATATTTCTTGTTGCATGACTCACACTGCAACAAATAAACAACATGATCAGAGTTGCAATCGTATCGCCCCGAGAAATTTTTAAAAGATCTGGTGGAATCAAAATTGTGGAATGTATCCCCCTCCCTCATCAAAGGACAAATCTGGCAACTCCTTCTGCCATTTCATCTAAAAGTACCCTTTTCCATCAACTCCGCATCTATACTTGGCAGCTTAGCCCTCACAAGTTTATCCTTCAAACTTTTTGCCCTTCTGAAAGAAACTAATATTTTGTCCTTAAAAACTGTCTCATGCTCACTGTCTACCAGTAATAGGTTCTGGTTTTTGCGAAGGATGTCATAAACCAATATTATTATTGTTATTATTATTATTTTACTTCATAAGGGCTACTTCAAGCCAGTAATTAAGACTACCAAAGTTTGTTAGCCTATTGATTTTACAGTGTACACGACATATACAGTCTAAGTTCCAAATGTTCATTCCGGTTGCACCACTCCCGACAGTACTTTCCTCATAATCGATTCACTGTCCATTTGTTGGCAAACCTCAAAGGAAATCACAAAGGGAGTCGACAAGACTCAGGAGACCCCCAGAACGTTTTGTCCCTTGAGGTATCTTGCCTTTTGTGTGGGTGCATTTTGCCCTGTGTGCTGGCGGTGTTGCGCTGATCCAGTTCCCTAAGGAGCCATGGTAAACATGTAAAACTATTACAACAGAAAACAAGAGGAGAGTTGTAGAGGAGAGTTGTAGAGAGAGCACAAGACAAACAAGACGAGCGCGTTCCTTACGAAAAGCCACTGAAGCTAGGCCTAGTCTCGAGCAGCGACGACCCAAGCCCAAGCGGCCCAAGCCCAAGTTGACGTCGGCATGATTTTGGTGAGCGTATTTATTCCTTTCCTTGTTGGGGACGAAGAATAAAGAGAACTAAACATGGATTATTGACAGTTTTTAGTTCAGTTGTGTTTGATACATTTTGAATATTTGCACTTTAAGGAAACTAAGATACATCTTTGAGTTATGTGTTTATGGGCCGCACGTTGAATCCACTACATAGTAGCAGAGGGTAGTTGATTATTAATTGAATTAGATGAATTATCCATTTCATTGGGGTATTGCGTGAAGTTCTTCCCTTTGAATTTGGCTTATTACGCTGGTACTTGCATCATTTCGAAATGATGGGTTGTTGTACCTTGTTATGTGCTGATATGCTGGGGAACTTTACGTACTACATCGGTGTATCTTTTTCTCGTTTGTTGCATTGCATGATGTATCTACTTGTTTGCTTTGAATTCAATTATGGTTTGCATTGTTTGTATTGAATTCATGCTTGCGTCTTAGTTCTTGTTTTTCGCGCGAAGCGCTTTTTTCGCTCTATAGAAAACTAGAAAGACAGCAGTTGTTTTCTGGTTTTTCATAATTGTGTAAGATATAGATAGCAGAGCTTACACAAAAATTTGAAAGAATTTGTAACTTGTTTTGCTAAGTTAAACTGATAGTTTCTTAGTTAGTTAATTCTATTGATATTGGTATTCTTTGGACATTGGTCGTTGGACAGTTTGTGTACCTGCTATTTGTCATTGGATTTGTTCACTCGCTCAAGATTGAAGAAAGATTTGGGACATATTGGTTTGAAAGTCGAATCGCTCGTGCCATATTCGTTATTTAATTGTTTACTGGATCAGTCTTTCGTGAACTTGCTATCTGTATTCCTCATGGGACAATGTCGTCGGAAGATCAATTGTATAAAAATATTTTGAAGTTGAATGTCGCGGAGCTCCGAAGGGAACTGGAGAAAAACGCATTGCCAGCCACGGGGAGAAAAGCAGAGCTGATACAGAGGCTGTACAAGTTCGCCAAAAGGGAATTAATCACGAGTCAAGGAGGTTCTCCTGAGGATTCCGTTCAGAGTGAAAAGTCTCAAGATAAAACAGAGTCGATCTTGAAAACTCCTTCGAGGATACCGCGTTTGTTGCCGAATGTTGAAGAGATAAGCAAGTCTGCACGTTCACGTTTGGACAGGACGTCATCAATTCGCGATAGAAATAGAATATTGGAGCAGGATTTGTTTAGCGTACAGTTCGAAGATCGGGACATTGATCTGTTCGGACATTCGAAAGGCAGTGATGGTAGAAGAGATGAAGGCAAGATTATACATGAACAATTGCATGATAATGGACAGCAAAGTTGGGAACACAACGGGCAGACCACACAAACCGGACAGCTTTCAAATACCGGACAGCCTCGTTTTCAAGTTAGTTCAGATGAACCAAAGTATGAAACAGATCACAGAGAATATGAATTTTCCGGACATAATGGAGATAACGGACATGGAGAAAGCAAAGATCATGAGAATATTTTTCAAGAGATTAGTGAAATGAAAGTTTTAATGGAAAAACAGTCGAATTTTGTTCATCAAATTGAGAAAGAAATGGATTTAAAGATAAATAGTTGGAGTAAGAAAATATTAGAGGCAGTGCAGCACAAAGCCCATGTTAATGCAGACACGGGAAATGATGATATAAGAAATCCAAGTGAGATGGAGCAACTTTACAGAAAATATAAATTTTATGGTTCAGCGATAGAGATGATACTGTTAGAGATTTCTGAGTTTGATCAGGGTGAAGTATCAAAAGCTGAGATGGAAAATTCATTACGTCGACTGAATGAAAAGGAACAACAGTGTGGGTCTATAGTCCAAGAAATCATTACATTACAGATAGATGAAAGTATTGTAGATAGAGAGATAAGAATTTGGACAGAATTTCAACAACGAATCCTTCGTGCATCAAGAAGAGCAGAACGACTTATTTCACAATTAACAAAGGATGAGGAAGCAGAGTTGAGATCAGTAGAGGATAGGACACCACTGAAGGAATACAGAGTATCAAATTCAAGTAGTAATTTGAAATTACCCAAGTTTACATTACCAGAGTTTCATGGCAATATGATAGAATGGGTTTCATGGTGGGATCAGTTCAAATCTTGTATTCACGAGAACAATACATTAAGTGAGAGAGAGAAATTCAATTATCTGAGAGTATATGTAAAGGGATCTGCAAGAAAAGCCATTGAATACATTGAAGTTACGAGTTCAAATTACTCAAAGGCCATAGATGCATTGAAGAAGCGTTATGGTAGACAACGTTTAGTCGTTGAACATTTGGTCGAATCGATACTAAACATAGAGAAGAGAGAAAGGGTGACTGCACAGTCACTGAGGTACTTGTATGACACTTTGGTTAATAGATATCACACTCTGGAGCAGTATGAGCCAAACCTTGAAGTGTGTCACAGAATTCTTGTACCAATTTTCCAAAGTAAACTGCCAAATGACATAAGGAGAAAGTGGGAGTATGAACTTTCCAAGCTAGAGAATGAAGAAGAAGATAAGAGAGTTACGGCAGAGTTTTTCTTCGACTTTCTTCGATCACATGTAATGTCTGAAGAGGCCATAGAGAAGTCGACTCCAAACCGTTCAACTCATCCCAGAATATCAAATAGGCCACGTATACAAAACGAGGATCAAGGGGACAGTAGGTTTTCATCAGCAACAGCATTAGCAGCTCAAACTAGTCAAGAAACTGTCAATCAAGGCCGAAATAATCAAAATAAATGTGGTTTTTGTGAGAAAAATCATGAATCAAAGAAGTGTTTTGGATTCAAGAAGAAATCAGTTGATGAGAGGATACAGACAGTTAAAGATAAAGGATTGTGTTTCAATTGTTTGAAGCCTATAAGTTCCACGTATTACAGTTCATGTTGTATGAGCCAAGGATGTATGGTCGAGGGATGTCAGAGAAAACATCATACATTACTACACAGAGCAAGTTCGAATCCCAAGACAGAAGTAACTAAAGATGAGAAGGTCAATTCTTCCGAGAGAGTAGAAGCTATAGTAGCAAGCCATGTTGGAGTTTTAAACGGTATTGTGAAAACAGATTCAGAAACTAAGATGAGGCTGCTACCCACAGCAAAGGCAAAGTTAATTCAGAATGGCACTGAAACAGATGTCAGGATTCTGATAGATAGTGGAAGTGATCACTCATACATAAAGCAGGATATTGCAGAGTCATTAGGAATGCAATCTGAGGGACCATCAAAACTGATGACAATACTAATGCATGGTGGTCAATCAAGAACAATTAAAGTGAGAAAGTTCAAATTTACTTTGACAGCATTGGATGGCAGTAAGTCTGCTGATGTAAGTGCATGGGCGGTGGATAAGGTGTGTGCACCGCTAGAAGCAGTTCCAGTCGATATTTCAAAATATCGATATTTAAAGGGATTAAAGTTAGCTGATAGCTACCCAAGACAAACAGCAAACATTGATATTCTATTAGGTTCAGACCAGTGGGGTCAGATCTTAAGAAGCGGACTAAAGAAGAGAGATGCTAGCAGTCCGATAGCAACAAATTCAATATTTGGATGGATGATCTCAGGAAACTTAGATGTAGGATCAGAATATCATCCAAGCAACAGAGCAACGACAAATTTTGCTACAGTGAAGACAATAGAGGAAGAGCTCAACCTCGATCTCAAACGATTTTGGCAATTAGAATCTTTGGGAATCGATGAAAGTGAAAAAAGGCTGACAAAAGACGAGGAAAGTGCGATGCAACAATTCAAAGATAGCCTTGTCTATGATGGAGAACGTTACGAAGTTGCATTGCCATGGAGAGAAGATTGTACAGATTTGGAAGACAATAGGCAGCAAGCTGTTAGCAGACTTGTGAAAGTAGAGAAACGTTTTCAGTATGACAAAGAAAAGGCAAGCATGTATCAAGATGCAATAAATCAGTACTTGAAAGATGGGCACGCAAGAGAAACAGACAAAACGGATTCAAATTCAGAGACAAAGATTAACTATCTGCCTCATCATCCAGTTTTTCGCTCAGGTAAAGTGACAACAAGGTGTAGAGTGGTATTTGATGCATCTTCGAAGAATAAGAATGGAGTTTCTCTCAATGACTGTCTTCTACCAGGACCTGTGTTACAACCTAATTTAGTTTCAATCATCATTAGGTTTCGCCTTCATCGTGTCGCCTTAATGGCAGATATCAGAAAGATGTTCTTGCAAATAAAGCTTGCAAAGCAAGATCAGAATGTGCATAGATTTCTGTGGCGTGATTTTAATACAAAGATAGAGCCAAAGACATACTGCATGACACGCCTAACATTTGGAGATGTTTCAAGCCCTTTTGAAGCAATAGCAACTGTGCAGCATCATACTGAAGTAAGCAAGGAATCATTTCCAAAAGCATCAGAAACCATCAAAGAGAACATGTATGTTGATGACTGTTTAACGGGAGCTGAAGATAATGAAAGTGCGTTTCAGTTGTATCAAGAAGCTACGGGAATGATGAAATCTGGAGGCTTCGAATTAGTCAAGTGGGCAAGTAATTCTAAAGAGGTTCTTGTCCGTATACCACAAGATCAAAGAGCAACGAAGAATGTGATAGAGATTGAAAGCGAAGGTGACCCATTGAAAGCATTGGGCATTTCATGGGATACAGAAACAGATGAATTTTTGTTCAATCAAGGAGAGAAACTGACAAATATTCAAGATCAAGGAACCAAGAGGAGTCTTATCAGTATATCGTCAAAGCTTTTCGACCCAATGGGATGGTTAGGTCCATTCTCTGTTACAGCAAAGATCCTATACCAAGAACTGTGGACACGGGGGTTAAATTGGGATCAAAAGTTACCAGCAGATCTTATGTCTTCATGGAATAAATGGAAAGAAGATTTGAAAGAGTTATCAAATCTGCGCATTCCTAGATGTTTTGTAAGTGATCTTACTAATGTCAACAGCGTCGAGCTCCACGGATTTGGAGATGCTAGTCCCAAAGCCTATGGTGCAGTAGTGTACGTCGTGTTGAAAGATGAATCTGGAAAAGTGAATGTTCAGTTAGTCATGTCCAAGAACAGAGTTGCACCGACTAAACGAGTGACTTTGCCAAGACTTGAGTTGCTAGCTGCATTTATTCTTTCCAAACTATTAAAGTTTGTATTGGAATCATTGAAAGTGACTGTCGACAGAATAGTGTGTTGGTCAGACAGTTTGGTAGCACTCAGCTGGATACGAAGGCCAAGCAGAAACTGGAAATTGTTCGTTGCGAATCGAGTGAAGTCGATACAAGAAAACGTATCACCTGAATGTTGGCGTTTTTGCCCAGGAAATGAAAACCCTGCCGATTTGTTGACTCGGGGTGAGAATTTAGGTTCAGTAATCAACAACCAACTTTGGTGGAATGGGCCAGCGTGGTTAAAGAACAGTGAAGAAAATTGGCCGGAAAATAAGCTCGAGGTTTCTCCAGAGTCAGAAACAGAGATGGTCAAAATTACAGTTTGCAACCATTCAACTACAAAGTCTGTATCAAGAGTAATTGATCCAGCCAAATATGAGAAATTTTTGAAGTTAGCAAGAGTTACTGCTTACGTCTTGCGAGCAGTTCGTAATTTTAAGACGAGTTTAAGAAGTAAAGCTACAAGCCAGCCGATGGAATCATTTGGAAAAGATTTAACGTCAGAAGAGATAAAGTCAGCAGAAAAATATTGGTACAGAACAGTGCAACGAGAAGAATTTGCTGGAGATTTTGAAGCACTAAAGAACGATGTACAACTCCCGAAAACTAGCAAGTTGAATAGCCTGTCTCCAATCTTTGATCATGAAAAGGAGCTTATCAAGGTCGGGGGTAGATTGCAGTTTTCTTTGATACCTGAAGAAAGTAAGCATCAAATCATATTACCTGGAAAACATATGGTCGTAGACAAGATTATTCAATCAGTACATGAAAGAGAAGCTACACATGCAGGACCAGAAACCACTTTAGCCATAACGAGAGAAAGATTCTGGATAATCCAAGGCCGCCGAAATGTTACCAGAGTAATTCACAGATGTCTCAAATGTAAAAGGCAAGTTACCAAACCACTGATGCAAAGAATGGCTTCCTTACCTGTAGAGAGAGCCAGTCCTTCACCACCATTTACACATGTGGGATTAGATTTCACAGGACACTTGTTCTTAAAGTTGAAAGGAAGTACCGTACCGTACCAAAAGGCGTATGTATGCATATTTACTTGTGCATCGACACGAATGGTTCATTTCGAATTAACCAATGATATGACAACTGACGAGTTCTTGCAAGCCTTCAAGAGGATGTATAACAGGAGGGGTCTCTGCAACACAATGTGGTCAGATAACCAGTCTACTTTCAAAAGAGCGAATAAAGACTTGCAATGGATTGTGGAGACTTCAAAAACGAAGACAGAGAAAATTTGGAAGAAGATTGATACTCAGAGAGTAGAAACAGATTTAGCAAATAGAGGAATCAAGTGGAAGTTCATTACGGAGCGAAGCCCACATCGAGGAGGTTGGTGGGAAAGAATTTGTCGTTCACTAAAAGAGCCATTACGAAAGATTCTCGGCAAAGCTTTCCTTACATATGTAGAGATGTACACAGTTTTGACAGAAATCGAGTCAACAGTTAACTCAAGACCTTTGACTTTTGTTGGAGAAAGTATCAAAGATGGACAAGTAATCACACCGGCACATCTTGCTCTTGGAAGAGCACTAAAGACTGTTCCAGACATACCACATGGGACGCAATGTGAAGCTCCAATCACTGATAGATATCTTTATCGTCAACGATTGATCGGTCACTTCTGGAAAAGATGGCAAGCAGAATATTTACCAAAGTTAACCGTGAGACAAAAGTGGAGAAATGAAGTTCCTCCGTTACAGAAAGGTGATGTTGTATTGATTTCAGAGGACAATGTGAAACGCAGCAGTTGGCCATTGGGAATGGTGGCAGAAGTTCACGAAGGAGCAGATGGTTTAATTCGGACAGTGACAGTCAAAACACAGAAAGGAAACTTTAATAGATCTATTCAAAAACTGCACCTCCTCGAAGGACACAAAGATCCAGAAAATCATGAAATAGTTCAAACAAAGGCATACGTTCCTGAAAGAGCCACCAAGACTAAGCCTACTGGAGTAAGATATGTTAACGTAGTACGTCAAGGTGGGGAGAATGTTGGCAAACCTCAAAGGAAATCACAAAGGGAGTCGACAAGACTCAGGAGACCCCCAGAACGTTTTGTCCCTTGAGGTATCTTGCCTTTTGTGTGGGTGCATTTTGCCCTGTGTGCTGGCGGTGTTGCGCTGATCCAGTTCCCTAAGGAGCCATGGTAAACATGTAAAACTATTACAACAGAAAACAAGAGGAGAGTTGTAGAGGAGAGTTGTAGAGAGAGCACAAGACAAACAAGACGAGCGCGTTCCTTACGAAAAGCCACTGAAGCTAGGCCTAGTCTCGAGCAGCGACGACCCAAGCCCAAGCGGCCCAAGCCCAAGTTGACGTCGGCATGATTTTGGTGAGCGTATTTATTCCTTTCCTTGTTGGGGACGAAGAATAAAGAGAACTAAACATGGATTATTGACAGTTTTTAGTTCAGTTGTGTTTGATACATTTTGAATATTTGCACTTTAAGGAAACTAAGATACATCTTTGAGTTATGTGTTTATGGGCCGCACGTTGAATCCACTACACCATTAGCACTGTTCTCTGCATTTCTTTCACTATTCTTTCAGCCTCAGTTTCAGTTTCTATCACTTTTTGAACATTCTTCCACAATTTTCTAATTCCTCCACCCAAACATCCAACGACTAATGGAATAACTTCAACTTTGTACCCAACCCGATTTTCCCTTGTTTCAAAGGCTAGCTGCTGATACTTATCCAATTTTTCCTTCACCTTAGCTTCAATGTTATTTTCCTGTGGGCATGCCATGTCACAAATCCATATTCTTTTTGTTTCCTTATCTTCAAGCGTTAAGTCTGGTCTTCTAGCCGAACTGCTTTGTCTCAATTTGTCCTCAAAGTCCCATACTAATTTCCCTTTCATATTCTCAGATACTTTTCCTTTCTCCCACTTCTCTTTGTACCACACTATGTTTTCATCGATTATTTCATGCTTCTTTGCCCATGCAACAGCGAGAACCATCAAAGCCTTGTTGTGACGTTGTAAATATTCTTTGCCTGCTAACATTTGGCACCCTGCTAGCAAATGATGAACTGTCTCTCTAAACGACCCATGCAGTCTACACATGTTCCTCCATCTGCTATTCCTCTTGAAACTTTCCACGATTTCATTTCAACCATCTGTTCTTGTAAGTTCACTATTGCAGCCGTTTTCCTAGGATCCAAGTTACATTCCAGCCACATATGACACTCTGTTTCCTGCTTGCTAAACGTCTCGCTTTGAAATTGCTTTTGTTTGTATTTCTCAATCAAAAACACTTCGTTTCCTTTCTTCAAAACATCCTTGATCTTCTTCCAACTTTTCCTCCAGTTTCCAATTTGCAGTTCTCCATCCAGTTCTATACCTTCATCTTTAAACTTCAATGCGTGTCCAATCTCACTTATCATTTCCTCGGCTGCAGTTTTCAGCGAGTTGTATTCTTTTGACTTTTCCTGCTTCCATGCAACTTTTATCCATCTGCTGTCTGATGCTGCCATATAGCAAGCCACCCTGATCTTAGTTTCCGTGTATACATTTCTTAGAGATTTTAATCCTCGTCCTCCAACTTTTCTTTTTAGATATAACCTCTCTTCACTTGACTGTCGTCCTAACATGTTGTTACTTCTGAGCTCTCGTTTTATCATCTGGTCTAGTTCTTCAAGCTCTCCTTTCGACAAGTTACATACATTCATTACGTAAGCTGCTACAGGAATCACCTTATTGTTGATTGCCCGAATCAAGTTCTTATCATAAAGCTCCGCATTCAGCAAAGTTCTTAATCTATTCTGCATCTCGGCTTTAACCCTTACCAACACTTCTTTAACTTTGATTCCTTCTGCTTGCTCTACCCCTAGAAATTTGTAGGTATCATTTTCATCGGGGTCTAATGCCCTCATTCTTTCCTCTAGAATATTTAGTCCTTCACCTTTAACCATCCTTCCATGCTCGAATACTATTTCTGCACACTTTGATATCCCGTAGCAAGCACCTGTGTCATGACTCGCTTGGACCAACATTTCATTCACTGCTACTAGTTGTTGATGACTCTCTTGATATACCTTCAGATCATCTATGAAGAGACTATGAGTTCTATTTATTTCTCTTTCCCCTGGCGGACCCATCCTATGTCCTCTCGTTTGGGACAGTAAGATGCATAACGGTATCTCTGTTAAACAGAAGCCCACTGGAGAGTAACTGTCTCCTTGTAAGAAACCACAAGAAATGTTTATCCATCTGCTGACACATTTTTTATTGTCGTCCCACACTTCTAACCTTGTCTTCCATCTTTTCATGAGCTCTTGCAATACCAACCTAATATCATTTGGAATTCCAATCCAATCAAAGACTCGTAACATCCAATCGTGATGGACGCTGTCATATGCTTCATATACCTAAGACATCCTCGACACCACTAAGTTGGCCTTCGTCCCAAATTCCATTGTTGCACGCATGTTCTCTCATGTACTTTCCAATGATTCCTGTGTAGATCTTGTAAGATGTATTCAAACATGTGATCGGTCTTCGCTCCTTTACGTTACTTAGCACATCAGTCTTAGGCAGCATTATTGTGCGTCCAGCAGGAAACCAGTCTGGTATTAAACTGTGATCTTCCTTGAGTTTTCGTAATGCTCTGCACAAGGCTTGCTGTGCAGTTTTAAACCTTTTCCACCAGTAATTCTGTATTCCATCAATACCAGGTGAGGACCAATTCTTTCTTTTCTTGATTACCTCTGTCAACTTCTCTTCCGTTACATCAAACTCTTTCACTTCCACTACCATTCTTTTCAGCTTTCCTGCAACTTCATCCATCCATGGTAGGAATGGTGTGACCTTCTGATCTTCCCATATTCCTCCCCAAAAAGCAACGAATTCATTACTATTGGGAGCCCTCCCCGTTCTTGACTTTGATTCATTGACGTTCCTGTAGAACTGTCTCTCATCTTTTCTGAACAACAAGTTATTCCTCACTCTGTTTCCTTTTGCCAACATCTTTTCCAATTTCACTTTCATGTACCGCAGTTTGTCAAGCAGTTTTTCCCGATGTATCATCAATGCCGTGGTGGTTGTTTTCTTCCCTTGTATTCTTACTTTTAGCTCCTTCAATAAATTTTTTTCCTTCCATGTTGCTCTTCGATGCTCTTTCCTGCGATGTAATTCATTACTAATCCTTGCTATCCATTGCCTTAACTCTTTCATCTCACATTTAGTTTTTCTCTCTCGTCTGTTCCCACCCTTTGCTTTAATGTTCTGTCTCTTTTCCTTTGTTTTGATACCCAAAGTTGACGCAACTGCTTTTCCCATTGCATAAGCAGAATCTGTTATTTCAGGAATGTCACTCTTTTCATCAAGATGTTTACTCAGTACTCTATTCGATCTCTTAACTAACTCTTCTGGCATCTTTAGCTTTGGTAGCTTATCTCTCTCTTGTATCTCATTAAAATTACTTCTTTCTAATCTCTCCAATTCAGCTAAAAACATGTTGTCAAGTTCTTTATCTTCTTCAGTCATTTGGTTCTCGCAGCCTGCTTGCAAATCCTCCACTCCATCCTGTATCCCTTCTATAACTTCCTCTGATATATGCACTTCTTCTTCGTTTTCATTTTCTCCTTGGTCTCTACCACTACATTCTCCGGTTCTGCAGGGCTCTAATTCCTCTTCAACACGTCCAACCGGACTCCTTTTTCTAACAAGTACCAAATTAGATATTTCCTTCTCTTTTCTAAACCTTGACGCATTGTCTCGAAGTCTCTGTGCTCCCATCGTTGCTGCGTTATTATTATTATTATTATTATTATTATTATTATTATTTATTATTATTATTATTATTATTATTATTATTATTATTATTATCATTATTATTATTATTATTATTATTATTATTATTATTATTATTATTATTATTATTATTATTACTCTATTATTATTATTATTATTATTATTATTATTATTATTATTATTATTATTATTATTATTATTATTATTATCATTATTAAAGCGAACTAAACCATCTTTCAAAGCCAAACAGAAAATAAAATATAAAAACAAACACTGTTGGATTACGTAAACGTTTCGATTAAAATCTTCATCAGTATAAAAAACTTTACATGGCAGCCGAGCATTTATAGACATTACGTTGTTTACACCTAAAATTATTTACATGGTGATAATGCTAAATTTACAATTGGTCTATTTGAAAAATCTTATAACAAACAATAGAATTTTTGCTGCTTTGCACAAGTTAAAATATTTTCTAGTGTCCTTTGTGAGTTAGAAAAGGGACTGGGAGCTCTTAAACATATACTGGAAACTTTTCTACTCCCCCAAGTGACCCTCCGATATATTCGCATACTGCATAACTCTTCTTTTAGCAGTAGCTGAATCCCAGATAATTATACAAAAAACTTTTTTCCTTTGTGAATTTGAGAAAGACTGGAAGCTCCTTGAACTCATACTGGATCTTTCTAGGTTATACTGGCAACCTTGCAGCTACCCCAAGTGACCCCCCGAGAGAACAGCACACTGCTTAACTCTTCTTTTAGCAATAGCTGAATCCCACGAGAAGCCACAAAGGGCAAACACAAAACATTATTAATTCACGCCAGTATAACCTCTTGGGACAATCAGATACAATGGTAGAATCTAAGCCGTTCCGCATGCAAACACGTCTAATTCTACATCTGCAGCTCTTTCATTGAGACCCTTTGGCGCAAAAGTTTCAAGTCGATATTGCCAAAACAACTCCCTCCTACGAAGCGAAAAAACATCATCAGCCCCATCTATGATTTTAATCCCAACCCGAAAATTTCCGTTGTGTCCGTTTTCAAAAAAATGACTGAAAAAACTTGCCTGTGGGACAGGTTTCCCCTTATCAAGAGAGTTTTCGTTGTGTTTGCGTGCATATGTTCTAAAATAGGATTTGTAAACATAGAACCTTTGCCGAAATTTCGTCTTAGTACTCCCGACATACTTCATGTTGCATGACTCGCATTGCAATAGATAAACCACATGATCAGAGTTGCAATCAAATCGCCCCGAGAAGTTTTTGAAAGACCTCGTAGAGTCAGAATTTTGAAACGTATCCCCCTCCTTCATCAAAGGGCAAATTTGGCAACTCCTTCTACCATTGCACCTGAAAGTGCCTTTTTCCATCAACTCTTCATCGATACTTGGCAGCTTAGCTCGCACGAGTTTGTCTTTCAAGCTTTTTGCCCTCCTAAACGTTACAAATATTTTGTCCTTAAAAACTTCCTTGTGTTCCATGTCTACCAATAACACATTTTGGTTTTCGCGAAGGATTTCATAAACTTTGTGCATGGCTGGGTGATAAGTTAGCACTAAAGGTATTTTCATATCATCTTTTTCCTTGGGCCTGGCATCCAATAAAGTAGCACGATTTTTGTCCCG
The DNA here is from genome assembly GCA_964020215.1 of Aurelia sp. 3 sensu Dawson et al. (2005). NCBI lineage: Eukaryota > Metazoa > Cnidaria > Scyphozoa > Semaeostomeae > Ulmaridae > Aurelia > Aurelia sp. 3 sensu Dawson et al. (2005). The sequence goes on along the minus strand of OZ026580.1, from coordinate 8,835,538 downwards.
CACCCGGTCAATTTGGCTGTCAACTTCGTTACCACTGTAGCCCCTTTCTAGAAGCCAAGATTTTAATTCTCCCACCCTATTTTGGAAAAACTGTTCCTCTGAGCAAATACGACGAATTCGAAGGGCCTGGCTATATGGAATTCCCTTTTTTGTGTGGTTAGGATGACATGAAGCTCGATGCAAGAGTTGATGGGTATCCGTAGGTTTTGTAAACAAATCCGTTACAAGTTTGTTACTCTGTTTGATGACTTGAACATCAAGAAAATTAACCTTTTCTGTAGACCATTCAGCAGTAAACTTTATTGATTCGTGCGCTCCATTTAAAAAGTTCACAAATTCCCTTAGTTTTTCTTCCCCATGCTGCCAAATTATAAAAACGTCATCTATGTATCTCCACCATACCCATGGTTTATTCTGAGCCTCAGCAAGTAGCTTTTCTTCTAGCGCTGCCAAGAAAAGGATCGCGTATGAAGGAGCGCATTTGGTACCAATCGCTGTACCCCTAAGCTGTTGATAGAAATCGCCATTAAATTCGAAAAAAGTGTTCTTAAGAACAACGTGAGCTAATTCAAGAAGGGTATCCGTTGAAATTGTTTTATCTTCCCGATGTTCAAGTACCCCTTTTAACGCTTCCAAACCCTCTTCGTGCGGAATACTTGGATAAAGCCCCACAACATCCACCGTACATAATATAGCACCATCAGGGAGGCCATCCAGATCCATGATTTTTTTAAGGAAGTGATTCGTATCTTTTATATATTCGTATCTTTTAGATATTTGCGTTGCGTATGGAGTTATTCCTAACGGGTTAAAGTTGAAGAAATCGGCACAGATTGGAACAACGTCGAATGTATTCAAACAAAAGTGGTCTTACATAATTTCCAGTGCTGAACAAGACATGCTTCGTGCGTTGAATGAGGAGTACAAATCATCATGCTTAGACATACAAACCAAGTTTTGGGAGAAGATAGTCCAGTTCTTATCGGATGCAGCTAATGCTATGAGTGTGTCAGAAGTTCTTTCCAGTTTACAACAGCATATTTCAACCATTGATAACAATATTTAAGGAGACGACACAAGAAACTTACTAACTTGCTTGGAACAAAGAATTTTTTGAATCTCGATAAGGATCTGGTGCAGCGATTTCAATTACCACGTGATTTGGCATCAGTTATGAGCATTTTAGAAACTTCAGAGAACCAACTTGGTGGCACCTCAGGAACTATTGAGAATGAGTTTGGTAATAGGTTAGAAACTGCAGAGAATCAAAATGCTGCTGAACTTGGTGGCCCCTTAGGAACTATTGAGAATGAATTTGGCGATAGGTTAGAAACTGCAGAGAATCAAAATGCTGCTGAGCTTGGTGGCACCTTAGGAACTATTGAGAATGAATTTGGCGATAGGTTAGAAACTGCAGAGAATCGAAATGCTGCTGAGCTAGATCTACAAAATATAAGAAGAATTTTGATGGAAAATGAAGAAGAATATGATGGACATGCCATACATAGAAACAGCGAAGAGACACGAACATTTGGAGAAACTTCAAGCGAAGAGAATACGCAACAAGATGTAAATAGCACGAATTTTGAATATAAGGTAGATAATAATGGTAGAATTGAGGGACAGTTTTTAAACGATAAGGTGGTTAATTTATCCAAAAGAGCCCTTAGTGAATCAGAAATTTCGGCATTATCTAAAGGCTTAAAATTCGTTATGACCCCTAAGGAATTAGATTATTCGCAAATTAAGGTGGATTTAGAGAGCTTTGGTAGACGTCTCCGCTTAAAATGGCACTCTAGGGAATCAGAGGATTTTTCGGAATATCCAGCCTTTAGGCCCCGTAGCAAATTTAATCCACGACATAAGGATGCTGCAATTGAGCTGTATTTGAGTAAATTAGAGGAGGAACTCATGAGTATATCGGCACAAGGGAATAATTATAGTAATGTTAGTAGAGAGGAGAGTAAAGCAATTAACAGTCTTAGATCGGACCGAACGATCGTTGTCAAGGAGGCTGACAAAGGCTCGGGTGTAGTAGTTTGGGATAGAGAGGATTATATCACGGAAGCAGAGAGTCAACTCGGTGACTCTGAGGTATATAGCAGGCTTGACAACGATCCTTCGGAACGACTTCACCAAATTATTTCGGACACTCTCAAAAAAATCAGCGATAGAGGAGATTTGGATCAAACCACATTAGACTACCTAATGGTGAATAACCCTAGGTTAGGGCAGTTTTATCTCCTCCCAAAAATCCACAAAAGATTGAATAGCGTACCAGGGAGACCTGTCATTTCCAACTGTGGTTTTTTTACGGAAAACATTTCGGCATTTTTGGACCACCATTTGCAACCTTTAGCGAAGAAGGTGCGGTCATATATAAAAGATACGAATCACTTCCTTAAAAAAATCATGGATCTGGATGGCCTCCCTGATGGTGCTATATTATGTACGGTGGATTTTGTGGGGCTTTATCCAAGTATTCCGCACGAAGAGGGTTTGGAAGCGTTAAAAGGGGTACTTGAACATCGGGAAGATAAAACAATTTCCACGGATACCCTTCTTGAATTAGCTCACGTTGTTCTTAAGAACACTTTTTTCGAATTTAATGGCGATTTCTATCAACAGCTTAGGGGTACAGCGATTGGTACCAAATGCGCTCCTTCATACGCGATCCTTTTCTTGGCAGCGCTAGAAGAAAAGCTACTTGCTGAGGCTCAGAATAAACCATGGGTATGGTGGAGATACATAGATGACGTTTTTATAATTTGGCAGCATGGGGAAGAAAAACTAAGGGAATTTGTGAACTTTTTAAATGGAGCGCGAATCAATAAAGTTTACTGCTGAATGGTCTACAGAAAAGGTTAATTTTCTTGATGTTCAAGTCATCAAACAGAGTAACAAACTTGTAACGGATTTGTTTACAAAACCTACGGATACCCATCAACTCTTGCATCGAGCTTCATGTCATCCTAACCACACAAAAAAGGGAATTCCATATAGCCAGGCCCTTCGAATTCGTCATATTTGCTCAGAGGAACAGTTTTTCCAAAATAGGGTGGGAGAATTAAAATCTTGGCTTCTAGAAAGGGGCTACAGTGGTAACGAAGTTGACAGCCAAATTGACCGGGTGCGGGACAAAAATCGTGCTACTTTATTGGATGCCAGGCCCAAGGAAAAAGATGATATGAAAATACCTTTAGTGCTAACTTATCACCCAGCCATGCACAAAGTTTATGAAATCCTTCGCGAAAACCAAAATGTGTTATTGGTAGACATGGAACACAAGGAAGTTTTTAAGGACAAAATATTTGTAACGTTTAGGAGGGCAAAAAGCTTGAAAGACAAACTCGTGCGAGCTAAGCTGCCAAGTATCGATGAAGAGTTGATGGAAAAAGGCACTTTCAGGTGCAATGGTAGAAGGAGTTGCCAAATTTGCCCTTTGATGAAGGAGGGGGATACGTTTCAAAATTCTGACTCTACGAGGTCTTTCAAAAACTTCTCGGGGCGATTTGATTGCAACTCTGATCATGTGGTTTATCTATTGCAATGTGAGTCATGCAACATGAAGTATGTCGGGAGTACTAAGACGAAATTTCGGCAAAGGTTCTATGTTTACAAATCCTATTTTAGAACATATGCACGCAAACACAACGAAAACTCTCTTGATAAGGGGAAACCTGTCCCACAGGCAAGTTTTTTCAGTCATTTTTTTGAAAACGGACACAACGGAAATTTTCGGGTTGGGATTAAAATCATAGATGGGGCTGATGATGTTTTTTCGCTTCGTAGGAGGGAGTTGTTTTGGCAATATCGACTTGAAACTTTTGCGCCAAAGGGTCTCAATGAAAGAGCTGCAGATGTAGAATTAGACGTGTTTGCATGCGGAACGGCTTAGATTCTACCATTGTATCTGATTGTCCCAAGAGGTTATACTGGCGTAAATTAATAATGTTTTGTGTTTGCCCTTTGTGGCTTCTCGTGGGATTCAGCTATTGCTAAAAGAAGAGTTAAGCAGTGTGCTGTTCTCTCGGGGGGTCACTTGGGGTAGCTGCAAGGTTGCCAGTATAACCTAGAAAGATCCAGTATGAGTTCAAGGAGCTTCCAGTCTTTCTCAAATTCACAAAGGAAAAAAGTTTTTTGTATAATCATCTGGGATTCATCTACTGCTAAAAGAAGAGTTAAGCAGTATGCGAATATATCGGAGGGTCACTTGGGGGAGTAGAAAAGTTTCCAGTATAAGTTTAAGAGCTCCCAGTCCCTTTTCTAACTCACAAAGGACACTAGAAAATATTTCAACTTGTGCAAAGCAGCAAAAATTCTATTGTTTGTTATATGATTTTTCAGATAGACCAATTGTAAATTTAGCATTATCACCATGTAAATAATTTTAGGTGTAAACAACGTAATGTCTATAAATGCTCGGCTGCCATGTAAAGTTTTTTATACTGATGAAGATTTTAATCGAAACGTTTACGTAATCCAACAGTGTTTGTTTTTATATTATTATTATTATTATTATTATTGTTATTATTATTGTTATTATTATTATTATTATTATTATTATTATTATTATTATTATTATTATTATTATTACGATGTAAGGAATTATTTTGGCAATACAGACTGGGAACGTTTCTTCCCAAGGGTTTGAATGAACGGGCTGCAGATGTGGAACTCGATATGTTTGCGTGTGGCATGGCCTAATTCCTGCCATTGTATCTGGTTTCTCTCTGGGGGGTTCGGTTGGCAGTGCTCTGCTGTCTTCCTATTTGGCTTCATGTTTTTTTGCATGTGGCGTTAGGGTGGAATTCCCTATCAAGCCATTCAAGATTCAGCAATTTGCGAATCATTGAAAGGTCAAGTGGGAGGGCCGTGGGGTTGCCGGCTGCATCCCTTGGAGGTTTGCTCTGTGATCTATTTGATCCCACGGGTAAAATGACATACGGGAGGGTCATATGGGAGGGAAAATTTGCTGATATGCCAGTTACTTCATTTCTTGTCTACGCTGAAGAAAGTTTGAATTTAAAACGTGATTTTAATTCCCACTGGGTCTTAAATTTGGGGTCAGTCATGTTTACTAATAATAGGGTTCTTTGTAATGAAATGTAATTTTAGTTTATTTTTAACTGTATTGAAGTGGTTTACCACGGAGTATAAATCCTCGGTTGTCCAATTGGAAAAGTATTGCTGACGAAGATTTTTAATCGAAACGTACAGAGTTTTAACAGTTGTGTTTCTTTTTATTTTCTTTTTCTGTTAATTTTTGATGATGGTTTTGTTTCTTATTATTATTATTATTATTATTATTATTATTATTATTATTTTTATTATTATCATTATTGTTATTATTATCATTATTATTATTATTATTATTATTATTATTATTATTGTTATTATTATTATTATTATTATTATTATTATTATAAAGAAACAAAAAGCACCATCTAAAAATAACAGAAAATTAAAATAAAGAAACACAACTGCAATTTTGCTAAAAACGTTTCGATTTGAAATCTTCGTCAGTTTACTTACAATTGGGGACAAGCCAGGTTTTATACGTTGTAAACAAAATTAAAATTAACATAAAGTTTCCATAGAATCAAAATTAGAATACCCTTGATACAACTCGAATTATGAACATACAATACATTACAACGTAAACAAAATTAACAGAAACCTAGGCCTGATTCACACTGGGTCCCCCGGGCCATCAAGGCAGCGCAAAAAAACCCGAAAGACAAAGAACTGGAGTTTAAGTCTCTGTCTCTCGGGTCCCCCCGCACGACCCCAACAGACCCAAAAGACCCAGCGCGAACCAGGCCTTAAAATAAAAACAAGAATAAAATACTACACCTTCCAAACCATAGAGTTACAATAATAATAATACAGCCTATCTTTTTGGTTTCTTTACCCACATGGGATTGAGAGTGTCCTCCGTATTATTATTATTATTATTATTATTATTATTATTATTATTATTATTATTATTATTATTATTATTATTATTATTATTATTATTATCATATTATCATATCATTATCATATTATCATATTATTATTATTATTATTATTATTATTATTATTATTATTATTATTATTATTTGTTTCTTCTCAGGTAAGTTCTTGTTCCTGGTGGATGTTATATGCATAGTGGGCTACTACCTGCAGCCATGTCTATCATATATATAGTCTTCTTCTTCTTATCCTCAACTGTTCATTACTTTTCTTATGATCCTGGCTGATCCAAGGAAGCATCCTTTCTCCAGCAGTGCAACTGGACAGTCTATGCCGATCTGTTCTAACCAGGAATCTATCTTTTCCGTCGCTGTTCCGAGAGCTCCAATTACAATGGGTACGATGGTTACCTTCTTCATGCTCCAAATTCTTGCAAGTTCGTATTTGAGTTCTTCATAATTCGGTAATTTCTCTTCCTCTTTCACAACTATACGAGAGTCAAAGGGGCACGATGGATCAATGATTAGATATGTTTTGTTTACTTTATCTATCACCGTTATATCTGGCTTATTGTGCTTCAATTTCTTGTCAGCTTGAATGGAGAAGTCTCACAGAATCTTACAGGAATTCGACTCCAATACCTTCTCTGCATTATAGGTGTAGCACATCTCACCCCTCTCTAAGTCCCATTTTTCACATAACTTCCAGTGGATCATCCTGACTACTTGGTCATGTCTCCATTTTTTATATTCGTTCTGTGCTATGCTTGGGCACTCTGCTACTATGTGTGCTATTGTTTCATCAAATTTGCCACACATTCGACACAGTGATGATACATCGTCTTTATGGATGTATGTATGTTTGTATGTATGTAAAATTCGCCATCACTAAATTAAAGTTTAAAAATAGTTATCTAATAAAATAAAATAAAAGAAAAAGTCTAATCACAATGTTTACAGAAATTAAGATGTAAAAAGCTAAAAGTCTATTTAAAACACCCCCAGTTTAAAATGGCAGGGATAAAAGGAATGTATATTGGAGAAACGGCAAAAAGCATCGGAGAGAGAGTAAGTGAACACTGTGTTGGATATGACCAAAATGAAAAGAATTTGGTGTTTTACAAACACATGTTAGAGTGGCACGATTCCAACCTCGTCCCCAGGGCCTTTTGTCATATTAGGACGGAGACGAAAAGGCCCTGGCATCGGCTGGTCACCTAAGCAATCTGATTGGCTGTTGCTTTTCACATAAATTATATACAATTCAAATCAATGACTTACCGGTTTGTTGTTGTGAATGTCAAAATCACTTCCTTTTGTGATCGAAGTTTCAAAGTTCATTTCTTTCAAAATTAAGAATAATCCCGTCCCCAGGGCCTTTTGTCATATTGGGACGGAGACGTCACAATATGACAAGAGGCCCTTGGGACGAGGTTGAGAACAAAACCTTGCAATTCCTTGGGCTGGCAAAATTTGTTGTCAAACTTCCTGCGGCATTTTAGTACATTTGATTTGATAAGGAAACTTCCCTGAGACTAAATGAAAGTAATTTAAAAATAACATTTTGATTATTTTCGTGTTTCTCGGAGGTGCATGACCGAAGAATAATCCTTTGTCTCTGTACAAACAATTCAAGTAACTCTCAACTCGAAATGTATTTGAAATCTGGTCAAATGGCAAGCTTCCCTGAAGTCATTGAGAAAATATAGAGAACTTACAAACCATCAGTTGATCTTCAATGATCGAATTCAGGGGAGTAATGACCAACACAATATTGCTTGTCGTCTTCGTTGGAAGGATATCGAGAAGCTGGAAGAGGAGGGACTTCCCATAACCAGTTGGCAAAACTGCGATTACATTTGTGCCATCGATCAGACTCTGATCAGACTTTCAAAACACTGCACCTGCTTTGGCTTTAGACAAAAATATTGATCACGATTCGATAGTGCGATTGACAACCTTTGGAAAACTGACAGAAACTTTGGCTGTCTGCTGCTACCTGTCCCCGCCATGGTACAGCGGGTATAGCAGCAGTGTAGTTGTGGCCTAAAATCTTGCATACATTATAATTTCTATAATTTATGACAGCCACTGAGAGAGGGTGTTTTGATGGTCATGTGACCAGCCGATGCCAGGGCCTTTTCGTCTCCGTCCCAATATGACAAAAGGCCCTGGGGACGAGGTTGGCACGATTCCGTTCCACAAGATATAAACGTAGATATATTGTCTGTGTGCTCTGGTGACGCGATGCTCCGGCAAGTGACTGAAGCAGTTTTTATCAATGAATTGAGCCCAATACTGAATACAAAAGAGCAATGTTAAAATTCGAACAAATCAAGAGAAGAACGTAATGTATTCGAACTCATCGAATTTACGAATCTGAATTCTACGAACAGTACAAGAAAGCAACATTCGCGAGCTTCAAACATACCCACTGAAGAGGCCGCCGAAGGGCGTTGAAACTATGGAGGAAAACATGAAAGGTATAAGTGTGTTGTAAATATTGGTTTTCAATAGGGTATGGAATTACCAAAATATTATTCAGGAAATGGTTTCATGAAGTCTGTTGGCGCTTTTCGAAATCTATAGCGAGAACAGAGCTGTTTCTTGGTGCGATTTAAAACATTCGTGTGGAAACGATAATTTTGTGGTTGTCTTTGTTGAAAAAGTGCTAGATTTTGCGCCTTTTTGTTCTGATTTAATACCAGGATTTGAATATAATACACCTGCCCATGGGAAGCCCAGGCAGTTAGTTAACTGAACAATGATAAGTTTACAATCTTAAATTTGCTAATTGTATACTACCTTTGTGTGTTATTTGTTGCACTTCTCCACCGCTGTACTTCTGCACTGTACTGCATATTTGTTCGAATGCGAGTGTTCGACACAAAATTACTTGCTGGTATTCTTATATTGGTAAACAAGGACTGAAACTAATCTTCAAGCCAAATTCAATAAACTGTGTTGTCCTCGCTCGTAATCCGGCATCCATGCTCCAAATTTGCAACACAACATATTAAAATGTTCCTAAATCATTGAACTATGCTCTCCAATAATTTGTTTCTTCATCATCAATGCATAAATTGCAACAATTTGCGACTTTTTGACGTACGTCTTGTCAGATCACGTTTCTCACCATGCTCCGGCCATCAAACGGTCCCAGAGCGATCGAATTTCGAATGTTTTCGTCTGCCTGCCTTGCTTTGCCTTGCACAGAATGTACAAAGGGATCCCGCGGTCCATCTGTTGATCGATTCAAACCGAAACTGCGCTCTATGGTATGCCAGGGGGTCCCTGCGCACATTCTGCGTAAAGCTGAGCGAGGTTGGCTGACGAAAACATTCGATATTCGATCGCTCTGGGACCGTTCAATGGCCGGAGCATGGTGAGAAACGTGATCTGACAAGACGTACGTCAAAAAGTTGCAAATTGTTGCAATTCAAGCATTAATGATGAAGAAACAAAGTATTGGAGGGTATATTTCAATGATTTTGGAACATTTTGATACGTTGTGTTGCAAACTTGGAGCATGGATGCCGGATTACGAGCGAGGACAAAACAGTTTATTGAATTTGGCTTGAAGATTAGTTTCAGTCCTTGTTTACCAATACACTTACCTCACGTAAGTATTGCACCACTGTATCCAAAATGGCGGCCAAAAAATGTCATGTAACTCAAGCAACAAAATTTGCATAACAAAAGCATCAGCATTTTAAGGGTTTCCCTGCCGGGTGTTTTGGCGGGAACATAATTGTCTGTTTGTCTACTTTTTATTTAACAGTAAAATAAACTGTTGTTTTGTTGCTTTCCTTGATACATTAACAAAACCTGAGGACAACATTGAACAAGATTTTGGCTAGACAATTGGAGGACCAGACCATAACAAAACGAAGAATGAATAGATTTCTTAGAGCAAAGATAACAAAACTTCGTAATTTTCAAATCTGGATTCTGCAAACTTTATCGCTATGACAAAAGTTTTCCGTGAGGAATGCGACCTGGCTATATAACAGAGGTGAAACTGAAAGAAGCCATTCCAAGGTAAGAATATGCTTGACACTATTTTTATCATATTAGGATTAATTTTGTTCATGGGAAACTTTAGGCAAGTGGTTGAAAATTAAATATCTTGATTTGGATATACCTCACAATATCCTCTCGCTCGAATTTAGTTTGAATGTGATTAAAACCTTGAAAGTGACCGGAGCTTGTTTTTTTTCAACATGACTACCTCTAAGATCGATTCAAGTTCATTTACCTTGAATGACTTCCTCCTTGTTTACTTGAATTTCACTCTTTTACCCTATTCAAAGCGGGAAACTGTTTTCATGGCAATGAAGTTTGCAGAGTACCGATTTGAAAACAACGAGGTTTTGTTACCGTTGATCTAAGAAATCTGTTCATTCTTCGTTTTGACAATGCCTACTCTTCTAGATTTTTTACTAAAATCTTGTTCAATGTTGTTCCAAAGTTTTTGCTAATTTATCAAAGAAATCAAAAAATAACACTTCATTTTACCTTAATCAAAGAGAAGACGAATTAGCAAATATGTTCTGTCCGGAAACACCCAGTAGAGAAACCTGTAAGTGCTGGTACTCTATCATACAAACTTTGTTTATTGAGTTGCAAGAAACTTTAGGCGACCATTTTGTTTTCGGTGGTGCAATACTTCTGTGAGGTTAAGTGTATAAGAATACTAGCAAGTAATTTTGTGTCGAACTCTCGCATTCGAACAATTATGCAGTACAGTGCAGAAGTACAGCGGTGGAGAAGTGCAACAAATAACACACAAAGGTAGTATACAATAGCAATTTTAAGATTGTAAACTTATCATTGTTCAGTTAGATAACTGCCTAGGCTTCCTGTAACCTGCCGAGCTGTATTAAATTTAATGCACTGATTTTCCCCAGATTTGCCTTAATCGGGCTTCGAGCAAAGCTCTGCAATCGGAGTTTAAATTTTAATCGCATTAAGTATTTTAATCTCAGATTAGCCCTGAACGGAGTTCTGAACAACCGGGCCCAGAGGACGTGATCTTGTGTAGAGGGGTGTCGCCCTGATTGAGGGTATTTAACGTTGGTAGAATATTCATGTTGAACGAAAAAATTTTCAGAACGAAACTTACCATGAACACCTTCGTAAACTCTTTACTGTTGTTGATAAAGAATATATTTGTCATTGGTGATGCTGTCTTTAAGAGCGAGCTACTCGAGAACAGAGCTGTCGAGAGGGCCTAAATTTCCAACGTCGCCCTGGTTGAGGGTATCAAGGTTTTCACATGGTTTCAGGTAAATTTAAGATAACTTGATACGAAATTAGCAGCATATCAACGATTAAAGAGTTTTTGTTGTTATCAAATGTTTTCTGATTGTGTTTGCTGTGTTTCGTTATCCTAAACACTGACCTTTGTTGTCGCTTTCATTCAAAGACTTTTCAGGCGAGCTGACATCAAGTTTTCCTCCTTCGGTGAACTGAACGATGCTTAAATCAATTTATGATTTAAAAAAAATAGTTTTCACAGTCCACTGATAGAACAAACCTGTTTTTCCTCATAATATGTCCTTTTACAGCAAATAGTAGTCGCCTGTCATGCGTTGACAATGCAGATTTCGTTCAAGAACCGGAAGATACCACAGTACTCTCAACCAGGGCGACTTTCGGCCAATCAGACGGGGTGCAAAAAGAAGCCCGTCGTGGCGGAAGCGGATGCCATATCTCTGAATTTACGTTAACTACTTATTCTGGGCAAGTTGAGCTTGGCAAGAGGCCATTTGTTTGCTGTGAAAGTTTTAACAACGTCAAGAAACCAAGCAAAAAGAAAATTGTGCAACAAAATGTGAAAGGAAAAATGGCGGATGCTTAAAGTTATATCTTATGTGAGCTTCTTTGTCCACTTCTCCCTCTGTTTGTGTACGGAGTTTTAAGAAACACAAACAAGGAAATGTTAAGCAAATGGAGTCATCAAAATATTTTTGCACACTTTTTGGTTTGAACTAGGCCCAAACGCCTGTTATTCAGCAACAAACGTAAGAGAGTTAAAATCGGTCAAAACGCGTTTGCCCTCAACCAGGGCGATACCCCTCTAGTTATCTTTTGTTCAAACATCATGCAAAATCATGCCCTTTGCAAAGATAAGGCTCAAATCCTTACTGGTTCTCAGAACACGCGGAATTCATCCAACCTCACGAAAATCAGCCAATGGCATCGCCGCTTCAAACCCCCTGAGACAAAATTGGTCGTTTGAGCTGAAGTTTCTAGTACACTCGTTTGTGTTGAAAACAACTCTGCTCAAGGTACGATTTATTTTATTGTTATATGTTAATGTCAAAGTTTCTAGTACCCTCACAAAAACTGAATTGGATGCTAAAATATTGCAGTTATTCAAAACATTTTTCAGATAAATCGGTTGCAGAGATATCCGTCCAGAGTTGTTTACATGTTTAAAGCAAATATCTTATTTGGAGCCGGAGCTACGAGCGTTTACCGGCCAAGAAAAATTGCCCTTTCTTCAAAAGTTCAGATAAATTACTAGAAAGGAGATATATCGATGACAATTTCACAGAATATAGATATAAATCTGGGCAATAATCCAGATGGATTTGTTTTCCTGAGATCTCAATATATTTTACAAATTTCAGCGATTTCCAACAAGCAAGGCAAGTGGGACTACGCTCATCCTGGGTAGAAACCCATTCTTGGGCCTAGAATCGGCAAATTATACAAGCCTGAACAAGATAATTCACTCACCGTTGACTCCAGCACCCATTTGAGCTCATTTATCCATTAAGTTTGGGTGGACTTCGACAGAAATCAAACAGAGTTGTGCAAATTTGAAGAAACTTCCACGTTCCATGTTATGTCGACGATTGGCCAAAGCCGAGCCACACGAAGATCTAAGTTTAAATTAAACCTACCGTTTCGCCAAAGTAACACTTGCCAAAAGTGTCTGTCCTATTTAGAGCCAAAAATATGGAATAGGCTATAATCGGATTTAAAATCTACAAATAATGTCAATTCATTCAAGCACAAGATCAAAGACAATTTTTCCAAAACATGCAGAGAGAGGAAAACAAGATATATGTGTTGTACTAAAACCACGTGTCCTCTCCCACTTTCATGACTTGGTAACAACATGGACAATTTTTATTGATTGTTATTATTTATAACCACCTCTAAGGGGACCATTATGGAAATAAGGTCACTCGATCTTTTAATGCTATCCCTGCCACTATGATTAGGGGTTTGTTTTTAACTTGTTTTTTAAGTACCGTGTAAATTGTATTGTACTTATTTTAACTATACATCTTTTTAACAACTGTAGATAGTTTAATTTTGTGGCAAAACCATACATGCATACATACGAATGCAACAACTCTCCACTGTTGAGAAACACACGAGGCAGTCTGGTATTGTGACTCAAGGGTAGTATTACGTCATTGCCCTCCTGAATATTTAAAATGTATTTGTACATTGTTTGAAACATGAAATGCCATTTTTTTTTGAAAAAGTGCTTTTGTAATGTAAAAAGATTTTGACATTTTAAAGCATTCTCAGGAGAGTCATGACAAAATTCTACTCTTCAACCATGACACCAGACTGTCTTGTGTGTTTGTCAACAGTGGAGGGTTGTTGCATTTGTCGATATAGCATGGAACGTGGAAGCTTCTTCAAATTTGCACAAATCTGTTTGCCTTCTGTCGAAGTTAACCCAAAGTCAATGGATAAATGAGCTCAAATGGGTGCTGCAGTCAACGGTAAGTGAATTATCTTGCTCATGGTTGTATATTTAGCCGATTCCAGACACAAGAATAGGTCTCTACCCAGGATGAGCGTAGGCCCACTTGCCTTGCTTGTTGGAAATCGCTGAAATTTTTCAAATATATTGTGATCTTAGGAAAACAAATACGTCTAGTTTATTGCCCAGGCCAATATACATAATCTATGAATTTTTCATCGATTTATCTCCTTTCTAGCATTTTATCTGAATTTTAGAAGAAAGGTCAATTTTTCTTGGCCAGTAAACGCTCGTAGCTCCGGCTCCAAATAAGATATTTGCCTAAACATGTAAACAACTCTGGACGGATATCTCTTCAACCGATTTATCAAAATTAAATGAGGGACCTAAACCAAAACCCAATGTTTTTAACAGGTAAAAGTTTCAGAACGGTAAATTCATAGAAACATCTAGACAGAGTTTGCAGACAGAAGTATGAAAGTTTCTTATGCGTTCGCATAGTTAACATTATTAGTACCATTATTACGATACACGGAGTGTAGAGTATTAGTTTCGGCTGAATGTCAGAAACTCGACTTTCCCGTGCTACGTAAGCAATTGTGTCACCCGCGATTTGCCTCGGGTTGTCAATGTATGACGTCAATGACAGTGAAGAACAAAAGAATTCTTAATCCTTGTTGTTCTCGCCTTTTGCTCTCATTCTGACAAGCACAGTTGAGTCTTTCATCATGAAACAAAAGCTGTTATCTGGTCGCTGTTGAAATGATGACCTTGGGTACTGGCCCCGGGGGCTAGTTGACTTTAAATTGTATTGGGGTGTGCACTCCAAGAAATAAATTTTTCACCAGGCTTTAGAATCTTTCCCACAAAATGATAGCCGGCTTTGAAAAAATCGGCGAAAAGTGTTCTCAAAAATTTAAAGAATTCATAGGAAAACAATGAAATAACACTTTTGACAACCGACTTTACGAAAATTGCCTTCCTCCGATGCCCGGTGTTGAAGAAAGGGGCAAAAACGATACCCGGGAAGGAGTGCACATCCCGTCAGCAAAATATGCTAAGTACGCCACCCGGGGTACTGGCACAAATTCTTAGTTTCTCATACAAAAAAATACGCGTTATTTGCTTCAATGGAAAATTTCAATGAGATATCCCCTTTCCAAAATATTTCCATGCACGTATTTCTTTATAAGAAACTAAGAATTTGGGCGAGTACTGAGAGTTTCTTAAAATCATCAGATCTTGAGAACTCAGAGTTTCTTACGAGTTTCTTAAAGGTTCCATAACAATCTTCATGTTCATTTGCCACGCCTGTTTGAATTTTCAAAACAATGTTTTTTTTAACAACTTTCCGATGTTTAGGCATCACTCAAGTACATTGCGAGTAATATGATACAAGAAACAAATGAAATAAAGTAAAATATGTTAAGGATTTCCTTTGTTAAAAATAAATAGTTTCTTAAGTTATATTTTCCCAGTACTGGAGTTTCTTAGTTTTTTTGGCGATCTGACAGCTGAGTTTCTTATAAGCAGTTCCTTAAAAAAATACGTGTATCGTCTTCAAGCCGTTCGGCTTCTTGTTTTTGATTTATTTAAGGTAGTCCTACAAATGTATCATAATCTGATCTCATATCTTTGTTGGTTATATCTCTAGTGGAAGTTATTGAATACGATTAATTTTATGGTTCAGGTTGCTATCGCAGAACATCCAAATCCTGGAGGGGATGGGTACTTGACTAGGGCAATGACCGGGGTGTGTGGTAAATCTCTTAACACCCTGTACCTTGTCGCATAAAAAATGGTCCAAAAGTATACCCTATCGCATGAAAATTTTCCCAAAATCTATTGTTTCTTGAGAAATCTAAAGGATTTCCTTCCACATGACACCCTGTCGCATAATTTTCTTATCAATTGTAATGCCCTGTCGCGCAATTTGTATCAAGAAAGGACACCCTGTCGCATAATGTTTACGGCGAAAGGACACCCTGTTGAATGGCACGTCCCGTCAAGTCAAGTATTGGATTACCCCCCCCCCCGGGGTCCAAACAAGAGGACAGTAGTTGAAGTGAGACAAGATAATTGCCCCTATTATTCGTTCTATTTGATCAGTATCAAGAAAGTAAGAATGTCTTGAGTGCATATAGTGTTTGACCTGCAATAGCTACCCTCTTTACCGGGTGACCCAAAAAGAAACTTCACGAGCTATATCGCACATATTTTCCTGAAAGCAAACGTTATGAAGACAAACAAGGTATCAGCATGTAGCTGAAAGGCTCCGCTATCTTTTGAGATGTTGCTTGGTCAGTTTAAGATATGCATACTGTCCGAAAAGACAGTTTCAAAAATATGGATATTCATTCATTTCTTGGACCATTCCCTCGCTTTCCTGTCCATTTTTTAGAAAGTGTGACAAAACCTGAATTCACACTTTGCTTTGGAGCATGAAATTTAAATGAGGAATTCACGTCACTCATTTTGCGAACAAAAAATTTCCCCAGAAGACTTCTGATGCATCGCTATGTCGAGTTTTCGCAGAATGTTAACTGGAACTTGATGGTGATTATTTCACTCAAAATGAGGAATCCGGGATTCAAAATTTTCATTGAATCTGGTTTTTCGGATCATAATCATTGCTTAAAATGATCATGCAGCATCTCAGAAGATAGCTAAGCCTTTCAACTAAACAATGATGGAAAGCATTTGGCAATAGCTTTTGATTTCAGGGAGCTAGTTTTGATCTAGCTTGTGAAGTTTTTTTCGGGGTCACCCGGTAGAAGTTGACAGAAAGTTGCACGTTTGAGACGGCAAAAGTTGTCAGTCCTTATGCAAAGAATACTAATTTTGCATTGATCAGGTTTCGTCCAATTCGTGAATTCAACACCAGTTGCTGAAATCCTATCATCAGATGGAAGCATACAGGTGAGTCTGCATTCAAACAGAACACGATTCCTTCTACTCAATCAATTTTTGCGTTAGGGCTCTACCTCAAATGAATTTTACTGATTTTGCTGGAATGTTTAATGGCACATATTTCTAATATGTGTTAACTACAGCTTTTTACACCTTTAGATGGTAAGAGTCTTCGACTTAAACTTCGTGACCTTGTCTGGGTAAATCGAACAAGTAATTGCCAACTTGCGATACAAAAAATGGAAAATGGATAGCTCCTTCAAAACCAGTTATCTCTAACATTGGTTTGTCTTCTCAAAATTGGGTTTGGGTGTCTGAAACATGGCTTGAAAGTAATGATTTTGAATTTTATACCAAGACAGACGCAACTGTGATTAATGGCGATCAATGCAAGGAGGTCTCACTACAACAAAAATGTGACACGAATGATAACTGTTAATTCATGTTTTATGGGTCATGCTTCGATTAGCAGATTAGTTTATGGAAGCAGATGTAGCGCAGTGCTTATCTCTTATGCTGTAATATCCATTTCTATGAACGCCAGATCTGGCATGTTGTTTCATCTTTTTGAAAGTTTCATCCCTTTTCATTTAGCACATCATAAAGTGGCGATATTAACCCTATCCAGACAAGGCTTTTTTATTGAAACTTTCGGGAGACTAGGGGGGCACGAAGTGCCCGCCCTCTGTTTTCTCAGAACCAGAAGAGCTGGAAGCTTGAAACTTGGCACAAGGAACAAATATGATCGGGCAGTGTAATGAAAACAAAGTATCAGCTAAAATGGCCTGCCTGCTACCCTTTAGATCATGTCGTTTCATCTTGTATCCCTGTTTGTTTACCAAATTTACTATCGTTTTCGTTAGTTTGTTTTGTGTCGGTTGTCTCTCATAAATATTATTTTCCTTGTGTCAAGTTCACCTTTCTTCGCTTCCCCTAGCACTTGCCAATGGTGGTTTCTTGATATCTTTTTGCCCCGTAGGACCAGCGAGAAGATTCTTTTGTTCTGATGCCGGTTAAAATAATCAGTAGTGGCGAACAGCAATAGGTTATTTTCGAGCATCCGTGCAAAAACCGTCCCCACTGAGGAAAAGCGTTAAGCCATTTTCAATTCTTTTTCAAATCCTCAAGTCATATTGGTTTGTTATTGTTTGATCGCAATTTCTATCCTTGCTCTGCCTTGTGCAATAACAAATGCACTCTTTGACATCGCAGTCATGTTTCTTGCCTTTGTTCGCCCTCTTGCATCACTTTGCGAATACGGTGCTTTACAGGACTCTTGAAATTTTCAAGTGAATCCCGTTTTTGTAGCCCCCCTCCCCTATGAAGTAGAAAGATATTATATGAGTTCGTATGAGCAGATGAACCACGATGCTACTATCATGAGAGAGAGAGCGAGAGAGAGTTGAGATGGAGATAAGGACAGGAAACTGTCCAGATAGACTTTTATGAAGCCTAGTTTCCGTCAATTTTCAAACCCGAAGGTTCTTTTGGTAAGATCTGGGAATTGGTAAGATCTGGAGAAATATGCAGGAGATCCACCACTGGCAGCAATTCAGCTTTTGAGTGGGGGGCAAGCGCATCAATTAGCTGAGTCGAAGGAAATAACGCTCTCATTTTGAGGTGTATTGCTGGAAGGCCTGGGCATAAATAGGTCCCTTATATTTTGCAAGATAATATGTATACCAGATTTTTAAAACTATTCATACTAACCAGTTGATAGAAAGAGGCAAGAACACATTGCAAAAACTGATCCAAGCACTATAGAGTCCGGGAGCAAAGCTCCCAGAAAATTTCTGATGGCACGCTTTCTACTTTTGCTTAGAATGCCTTTCGCAACCCCATGAATTTCGATTTTGGATAATTTTTTCACAATTTTATAACTAGCATCCCAAGGAACGTTTAGAACAGAGTCTCTGTTTAGGGAAATATAATTTACTTTGGCTTGGAAGACCTCTTTCAACCTGCTTGCCAGCGCCAACACTGAAAATTTGATAAGTATGAGCAACAAAAAATTTGAGTAGCACGTACTGTATGAGTAACATGTTTCAAAACTTTTGCTTATAACAATGCTTAACACAGTCCAATTTTTTCCTGTTCCTCACATAGAAACTTTGAAAAAATTCCCTTGTACTTTTTCTTGATTTAGCGTCCCAACGAAATTTTTTAAGAACTCCCTTTACATTGGCTTAGAGCGCCTGTCTCAGTAACATCTCTGAGAAATATTGCTAACCCTTTCCTACCTTTTTCCAACTACTTCCTTTTTCAAGATGGAAGCTTCTCCTCTTCTCGATGCTGACTTGTTTCTTACCACCTTCTTCTCGTTCAGTGCAGTTTCAGTCCCACCTAACAATTTCTCACTGTTCAAAGAAATGTCTGAGTATTCTTGAATTTTGAGGGAGGGCAGTCACCTCTCCAGCTCCCCATAGTTTCCACTTCGGTGCAGAATGCAATTGCAAAGATAACAGCTGTGGTATTTTTTACATATGGATATAAAAAAGCAAAGTTCAGCAAAAAAGACGGAACTGAGAGCAGCGGACAAGCCAGGCTACTTTTTGGCAAGATCAGCTATCAGATTCAGGGGAATACAAGTAGAAACTGTACTTGTTTAATCATAGTATGAGCTGTCATTACTTCTGAATAAAATAAAACTTGGCAATTTTAACTGAGAATTTTTCATGGCCCCCCTCTCGCTGTATGATTTTTGATCTGGCCCTCTTCTAGACAGAAAGAATTATTGGTGACCCCCCTTTAATATCTTACGGGGTGAGTGGACGAGTGGCTTATACAGTCTTCGTCAGGTGACTGAAATTAAGCTTGGTCGGGTGAGGTCAGACTCTGGATCGGTGACCACGGAGACCTGACCTCACAACTCACCTCGTCGTCCTTCGGAAGGGACGTTAAACTAGGGGTCCCATGCCTGGATGCGGCATGCACGGTGGGCCTAAATTAGCTTTCAGTGGCTAGAAATCTTGACAAGCCCACTCAG
Source organism: Aurelia sp. 3 sensu Dawson et al. (2005) (assembly GCA_964020215.1). Classification (NCBI taxonomy): domain Eukaryota; kingdom Metazoa; phylum Cnidaria; class Scyphozoa; order Semaeostomeae; family Ulmaridae; genus Aurelia; species Aurelia sp. 3 sensu Dawson et al. (2005). Next base: position 8,815,950 of record OZ026580.1, on the reverse strand, counting down.
AACAAATTGAAAACAAACATCCCGTACCATTAATAATGACTGGTCCCTAAACTATTGGAGCCACTATTGTCTGACAATGGGCTTCATCAGTTGATAACAGAACCAACCCACCAGTTGGGTGATTCCAAATCCTGCATTGATTTGATATTCACTGATCAACCAAACCTCATGATTGGGTCTGGTGTACATCCGTCATTATATGAGCAATTCCACCATCAAATTATCTACGGTAAACTATCGGTTTCAAACATAGCACTACCTCCATACACCCGCAAGATTTGGTACTACGATTAGGCAGACTTCGTAGCTATAAGGAAAAGCATTGAAATGTTTGCTTGGAACGAACATCTTGAAAACATGACATGCCCCAATGAACAGGTTAAACTACTCAATGAAGTCCTTTTGAACATTTACTCTAATTTCATCCTTAATAAAATTAAAATAATTAGTCCTGGTCAAGCGCCGTGGATAACGCAAGCCGTCAAAAACTTTCTTAGGCAAAAAATCATGCGTATAGAAGTTTCGTGAGGAATGGTAGGCCAGTTGACAAGCTTGAAGGTATACAATAGGTGAAATCCAAGCAAAATTACTTCCGTAAGGCTGGAAATACTTTGGCTGATCCTGGGACCAATAGCAAAACTTACTGGAATGTAATAAACACAGATCGAAACAAAGGCTAAGATCCCACTGATACTACCTCTTCTAGAAAACGGCTTGTTTGTATTGGATTTTACTGAAAAGGCAAAGATTTTTACTGACTATTTTATACTTCTGTGCACGACCATTGACACAGGCAGTGAAGTTCCACAAGCCATTCCAGTAACTACGAGCTTGATGAATAATGAAACTTTTCTTGTTCTAGTGTTTACTGTCTGCAATACCCTTTGCAACAGAAATTCAAATTTACTTAAATGTATTTTCCATGGCAAGCCCGCAGTTTTCAATGTCAGACAGAATCGGAAAATCCAAAATTGTAATCCATAACTGTTAATCAGCCCTTTCGGGATGGGGGTGCGGGGGCGGGGGTCTTCCGTTGTCTGGGATCTTGCATTTTTTGGGCTGGGGTCTTGTTCTGCGTGCGGGGTTTGGTGGAGGGCCGGGTTTTCGCATTCATGTCGGTCTTCGTTTCGGCATTGTAGGGATCTGGGGGGTTTGGGTTCGTGGGGGCTCTGGCCGTGGGATCAAGGTTTGGACAAAAATTCGCCCGGATTTTGGTTTCGCGGTTGGAGCCCTCGTGGCTTTGGGCTCTTTGGGTCGCTATGGTTTTGGGATGGGAGTGGATGTGGGTGTGGGGATTTGGCCTTTTGCTAGACTTTGTGCGCGGGGCGGGGTTTTTGCCTCGTGGATGCCGGTCTTGGGCGGCGGGGGGCTTCCGCTTTTGCGCCTTTTGTCTTCATTTCATTTCATTTCATTTCATTTTAAATTATTCATACAGGGTAAAGTCTACAATAACAATTGATTTACAAACTGCCCTGTTAAAAACCTAATTACAATAGTTACATAAGCAATAAATAAATAAATAGACCCTAAAAATACGTTAATGAAAAGAAAATTAAAATTTGAAAGGAAACGGTTACATGCTGCCAAAGTGGCGTCATAATAAGGCCTGTTTTTCATAATTTGTGCTTCAAAGGCAAAAATGTGCTTGCTCGTTTTGCCTCATTGCTAAGGTTGTTCCAAATACGTGCTCCCCTAAATTCGAAGCTTTTCTGTCCTGAGGACGTTTTGAACAGAGGAGTATGAAGATCTGTATTGGAATTGCGTAGCACCCTACTTTTAGTATCAGACAGCCTATGAAATAGCCTTTTTAAGTAATCGGGAGCCTCATTGTGGAGAGCCTTGTAAACAACCTTAGCAGTTTCTGACTCAATTAGCTCCTCAATAGTAGGCCACCCAAGTTTTTGTATTAAAGGCTGGGAATGGGCGTCATAAGGACTGTTTGTAACTATCCTCGCTGCCCGGTTTTGTAATTTCTGTAGCTTCTTTAGAGCTGTAATACCTGCAGCTCCCCAGACGGGACAGCAGTATCGGAAGTGCGGCTCAATAAGGCTTTTGTACATCGCTTGTACAGTTACTAAAGGGAGGTATCTTTTAGCATAACGCAGCATTCCTAGACTGCGGGAAACCTTTTTTGTTATAGTCACTAAATGTTCATCCCAGTTAAGAAATTGGTCGGCCTGGACACCCAAATATTTTGTGCTGGTTATGATAGAGATTGCTTCGTCTCCAATATGGTTTTTGGTTGTCAGGTTGCTCAACCGCTCTAATTTTGTATCTACTACCTATCAAAATACTTTGTGTTTTAGCAACGTTAAGAGATAATTTGTTCTCGTCCAGCCATGACTTAAGAGACTGTAGGTCATTGTTAACTGCATTGTTGATTGAGGAAATAGATTTCGAGGAGGGGGTGCATTAGTTTTTCCTTACATAGGAGCAAATAGATTTTGATTTGACCCTTGGACCCTATTGTTTCACCTTACTGAACCATGTTGAGTCTCCCCTGAGTTTGTTGTTCATTGCATGTGTTTATTATTGCAGGTGTTTGTTTCTCAAAACTTCGCTCCCTTAGGATGAAGAAAAAAATTTTTACCTTAGCAAACTCCCAACTTTCAGAGAAGAAAAGGAATAAAACAGCAGTTCTTTGAACGATCAAAAAATGTTTTCTTAGATTTCCCCTGCAACTTTGTTCACTAACACAACACGGTTTACACTTATTGTGTTGTTGTTGTTATTCTCCTAGGACGTGTCTTTTCATTTATCTGTTTATTACATTATTCTTTTTTGTTTGTATTCGTGGAAACAAATGTATTGTTCGTAAGCTGTGAGTACATATGTTTGTCATGTCTTTTGTTATTGGTTAGTGGTGGCTACATCGTGGTTTATTGCCAATTAGGAAAAACAGCGAGAAGATTTCTTTGTGACGATGCCGGTTGAAGTCAATCAATGGCGAGCAACAATAGGGTGCTTCCGTGTATCCGTTCAAATATCTTGTCCCTTGAGCAAAACATTCTCACCGTTTTCTGTTCTTTTCCAAGTCTCTAAGCTTTACTGGTTTTGTTGTTGTTTTATTGCAATCTCAATCCTCATTCTTCCCTGTGTACTAATAACACAGTTTCTTGCAGTGCACTCTGTGGCAACACAGTCCTCTTTCTTGTCTCTGTTTGCTCGCACACATCAGTTTGCCAAAAGGGTAATTTACACGACTGTTGAACTTCTCAAACGAATTCCGCTCGTTGCCATTGGGCTCTTTCGATGTAAGCGTTTTGTCAAACATCTTTTCCAGTATACCTATTTTTATATCGCGTGCATGACATGCTACACACTTCATACACAGTGGTTGGTTTTTGCAACCATCCTGCTATGTGGGGATGTTGAAACAAATCCTGGTCCTGAAACACTTGACTTTTGCTGTTGGAATTTGAATAGCATCGCTGCACATGACTTTTTAAAAATCTCCCTTATTGAGGCATACAACTCGGTGTGTAACTATGATTTAATCGGTATTGTAGAAACTTATATTGACAGCACCGTTGATGAAGATAGGCTCGCACTTGACGGCTATACATTTCACAAAGATAATCATCCGCAAAATGTGAAAAGGGGAGGTGTTGGACTCTACGTAAAAGATTCTCTCCCTTCAAAAAACCGCCCTGAGCTGGTTACTCTCCCAGAATGCGTTGTTTGTGAGATCCAATCAAGCAAGAAAAAGTATTTCTTTGTCGTAATTTATAGAAGTCCAAGTCAAAATCAAAATGAATTTGACAATTTCACAATGAATTTTGAACTGTTGCTGTCAAAATTGCATGCTGAGAATCCTTTTTGCGTTATTATTCACAGCAATATTTCATAGCAATATTTCACAAATAAGCTCCGTTCCTGTGAAGGAAACATAAAAGAAACCTGGAAAACTATGAACCAAGTAATTAATAAGAGATCAAAAACCACGAACATTAAAGCTCTCAAAGAAGGTGATGAAACCATTACTGACAATAGATCCATTGCTGATACTATGAACAGTTTCTTTTGCAACGTAGGGAAAAGCTTAGCTGAAAAGATCGCCCCCAAACCCTTCTTAATGGTGAGTCTGGAGATCCACCCAGCTGCGAACCTTTCATGTTTTCCCCTATCAACGAGGAGACTTTCATTAGGGTTTGTGGCGGTATTAAAACCTCCAATGGGTCGGGTGTTGAGTGTATATCTAGTTTTTTCTTAAAAGTTGGTATTTCAGTATTGGCACCTTCTCTCGTGCAGCTGTTCAACTTATCTCTTTCTCTCGGGCGATTCCCGGACAGTTGGAAAATTGCGAGGGTAGCACCTATCTTTAAAGATGGAGCCACCGATGACAAATCAAACTATAGGCCTATCTCTGTGCTCCCCGTTATTTCTCGACTTTTCGAGAAGCTAATCTTCGATCAGCTTTACGACTATCTTAACCGGAATCAGCTCATCTTTCTCCTACAGTCAGCGTTCAGGAAACTACATTCAGTCCTAACGTGTCTACTTAAAAGTACTAATGACTGGTATTTAAACATTGACAAAGGGAGGTATACTGCTGCACTCTTTATCGATCTTAAAAAAGCTTTCGATACTGTGGATCATGAAATCCTTTTGAACAAATTGAACTACTATGGCGTCAGGGGTAAAGAACTGAGCTGGTTTCGGTCGTACCTTTTCAATAGGAAGCAGTTTTGTAGAGTGAATGGTCATTCATCTGTAACTGAAGGGGTAGATTGTGGAGTTCCCCAAGGCTCCTGCCTAGGTCCCCTATTCTTTCTAGTTTACGTAAATGACCTCCCCTACTGTTTAAAGACTTCTGATGTGGCAATGTATGCTGACGACACCACTATCTATTACTCCTCTCCTTCTATGACCGATATTAATACTGCAATAAATGCTGACCTTGAAGCCCTTCGAGGTTGGCTTGAGGGCAACAAGCTATCGCTTAATGTCGTAAAGACTCAAGGGATGATAATAGGTAGCAGGTGCAAGCTTCTTAGTTTAGACTTGCCTAGTTCTTCCAAACCTGATCTTAACATCGGTAGCGAGGAGATCACTATGGTTAACAACACCAAGTATCTAGGTTTGCAGGTTGACGATCAACTGAAATGGTCTACCCACTTGTCCAATACAATCAAGAAAGTCTCTAGAGGTATCGGTATGTTGAAGTTTTCAAAAAGATACCTACCAAAGGAAAGCCTCATTATGCTGTATAGAAGTCTCATCGAGCCCTATTTTAGGTACTGCTGCCCTGTTTGGGGATCTTGCGGTACATCAGCCCTCGATAAGTTGCAAAAACTGCAAAATCGAGCTGCTAGGATTGTCACAAACAGCCCCTATGACGCCTCAGCTTTGCCTTTGATAGGGAGTCTTGGCTGGCTGACCATTAGAGAATTGATCGACTTTGAGACGAGCAAGATGGTCTATAAATCTCTGAATGCCCTCGCCCCAGATTACTTGCGAAACCTATTTCAAAAGGTATCTGAAGCTACTAACCGTCAGCTGAGGAACTCTAAAACTGACCTTAGATTACCACTATTGAGAACATCAACTGGTCAGAAATCGTTTGCTTACAGAGGGGCTAAGGTCTGGAATGACCTAGATAGTGTTGTCAAAGCGTCCGCATCATTCAGCTCCTTTCGAAGAAATTATGAAACCAAACTATGACTCATCTCGTTTTCCTTTCCTTTTTTTTTTGACTGAGATTATTGTAAATAGGGTTGAATATCTTAGTTATTATTAGGTTTTGTATTTGCATGGCTCCCTGTAAAACAGTGTATCTGAGTGGATTACCATGGATAAAAAAGTTAAAATGAAAAATGAAAAATGAAATGAAGAACCGTCTTGAACGGACAATGTTCTAATTGGGGAGATATTTCGGCAGGAGTGCCCCAGGGTTCCATCTTAGGACCATTATTCTTTCTTGTGTATATAAATGATCTTATTGCAAATTTGAAGTGTAATGTCAAACTTTTTGCCGATGATACGTCCCTTTTTACGGTCGCCCGGAAAGCTAATGAAGCTGCACAACACATGAACCATGACCTACAACTGGTAAGTCAATGGGCCCATGATTGGAAGATGTCATTCAATCCCGATCCGCAAAAGCAAGCTGTTGAATTGTTATTTTCAAGGAAAAGAAGTGAAACAGACCATCCAGTGATTCTTTTTAACAACATACCAGTAAAAGAAGTAAATGAACATAAACACTTAGGTATTATTTTGGACTCGAAACTTTCTTTCGCACCTCATATCAAAACTGCTATCTCTAAAACTAGAAAGGGCATTGGTTTGCTGAAGTATCTCTCCAAATACTTGCCCATGCATACCCTAAATGAATTATACAAACTTTATGTTCGGCCCCACCTGGACTACGGGGATATCATCTATCATATTCCAGCTAAAGAGGATGATTTCAGTCAAGACATAATTTTACCAAGCTTAATGGAAAAATTAGAACCTGTTCAATATTCTGCTGCTCTTGCTGTAACAGGAACATGGAGGGGAACATCACGAGAAAAACTGTATGCAGAGCTTGGCTGGGAGTCACTAAGTGCTCGTAGGTGGAGTAGACGCCTTACTTTGTTCTATAAGATTATAAATAACCTCACCCCATTGTATACAAAGGAGCCAATCCCACCTCTTCAACAGCCAAATTACTCTCTTCGCAATCAGGATGCTGTTAGGCAGATAAGGGCAAGGACAGAAAAATTTCTATCAAGCTTCTATCCTAACTGCATTTCTGAATGGAATAAACTTGATCCAGAAATCAGACTTGCACCTTCTGTTGCTGTTTTTAAAACAAAGCTTCTATCAAGAATTCGCCCCAGTGCAAAGTCTGTCTTTGGTATTCATGATCCAATAGGCTTGAGTTATCTTCTACAACTAAGGGTTGGTCTTAGTAAACTGAATTTTCATAAATTCAAGCACAACTTTAGGGATACAGTGAACCCAATGTGCCCAACGAATGATGGCATTGAGGATACGGAGCATTTTTTGTTGCTTTGCCCGTCATTTGACATTCAACGCTAAGATCTTCTCGCTGGAGTTTCGGAATTGTTACGACCATTTGTCCAAATCGACGCCCTTCCAAACAACGTTCTTGTTCAATACTTATTGTATGGTAATAAAGAGCTTTCTAATGACATAAACAGAAATATACTCGAACGTACTTTAAATTTCATCCACAAAACAGGTCGGCTTGGATAACTTCAATCTTTCCTTTTACGCCACACAACCACTAGGTACACTTTTCCCCGTTTCTCTTGTAAGTCTGTTTCACATTTGGTGTTAGGCACATGAAGCAAAATATGGGAACTTATCCATGCTAAACCAATGACGGTTCAGCACATTTACTTATGCTGGCCTGACATCCAATGTGAAACGGATTCGAGTAATTAATCGTATGTTTAGTGTTTTGTAGGTTTCATTTAGTTAATATTTACATGTCTTTATGTTAATGGCCACAGGGTAGTCATTGTCCTTTGCTCCTTGTGGTCCTGTCCCCGTAGTGTTTGTATAGTTTGTATAGTAATTAGGAAGTATAGTGGGATGTAGGTGTAGCATGTATTGTAAAATTTTAGATGAATATAAAAAAAACCTTGTTAACTGATTTTGTCATCTCCGAAGAGAAAATAATTAATGTCATGCGATCACTTAATCCTCATAAAGCATATGGCTGGGATCAAATATCTGTGAGGATGATAAAGTTGAACGATGGTGCATGGGTTCTTCGACTTAAATAATTTTCACAAATTGTTTGAGGCGTGGATTATTCCCAGAAATGTAGTACCAGTTCATAAGAAATATAAAAACATGTTAAGGGGAATTACAATCCTATTTCTCTTTTACCAATTTTTGGGAACATAATTGAAAAGCTAATATATGATTCTCTTTATTGCATCTCGTAACACATGGACTCCTTAACCAAAGTCAATCAGGTTTTCGCCTAGGAGACTCAGCAGTCAACCAGTTACTTTCGATAAAACATACAATATTTAGAACTTTTGACTGTAATCCTCCTCTAGATGTTCGTTCTGTGTATATTGACATATCTAAAGCTTTCGATAGGGTATGGCACGACTGTCTAATTTATAAATCAAAGCGATGTGGTGTCTCGGGACAGCTTCTTTTTCCAATCCAGAGTTTCCTCAAGGATCGAAAGCACAGTTCTAAATGGACACAGTTCTAAATGGGGAGATATTTCGGCAGTGGTGCTTCGGGGCTCTATCCTGGGACCCTTGTTTTACCTTGTTTCTATAAATGATCTAGCTGTAGGGTTTAAGTGCAATGTTAAGCTGTTTGCTGATGATACATCGTTGTTCACAGTGGTTGAAGATTCCAATACAGCTGCCAACGACATGAACCATGAATTGGACTTGATTGGTCAGTGGGCTCACGAAGAACGTCTTTCGATCCTGACCCGCAAAAACAGGATATTGAATTAACATTTTCAAAGAAGAAAATTGAAATTTATCATCCAGTGATCCTGAATGGATAGAGTTCTAAATGGGGAGATATTTCGGCAGGGGTGCCCCAGGGCTCTTTTCTGGGACTCTTGTTTTTCCTTGTTTATATAAATGATCTAGCTGTAGGCTTGAAGTGCAATGTTAAGCTATTTGCTGACGATACATCGTTGTTCACAGTGATCGAAGATTCCAATTCAGCTGCCAACGGCATGAACCATGATTTGGACTTGATAGGTCAGTGGGCTCACTCTTCGAGAATGTCTTGCAATCCTGACCCGCAAAAACAAGATGTTGAGTTAACATTTTCAAAGAAGAAAATTTAAATTCATCATCCAGTGATCCCTTTTAATGAAATAGATGTGGAAAAAGTTAATGAACATAAACATAGGGATTATCCTTGACTCGAAATTACCCCTTTTCAGCTCATATAAAATCAGCTGTCTCTAAAGCAAGAAAGGGCAGATACAGTAGATCCAATTCCTGAGTATACAGTAGATCCAATTCCCCCACTTCATCAGTCGCAGTACTGTCTTTGTGACCAGGATGTCATTGGGCGAATGAGGGCAAGGACAGAAAAATTCAAATCTAGTTTTTATCCCAACTGTTTATCCGAGTGGAAAAGGCTAGACCCTGAGTTGAGACTTGCACCCTCAGTTACTGTTTTTAAGAAAAAGCTATTATCAATAGTCCGTCCCCCTACAAAGTCTGTTTTCGGAATTCACGATCCAATAGGGTTACCCTATCTTAACTCAGCTTAGGGTTGGTCTCAGCAAGTTAGATTTCCACAAATTCAAGCATAATTTCAGGGACACCGTAAACCCTATGTGCCAAACAAGTGATGGGATTGAGGATACGAAGCACTTTTTGTTGCTCTGCCTTTCTTTTGAGCTTCAACGAAGAGATCTTCTTGCTGGAGTTGTAGAGTTACTACAAATCACTAGTCTTTCAAATGACGCTTTGACGCAGCTTTTATTATATGGCGATCAAGACCTTTCTAATGATTTGAACAAAAATATTCTCGAATTGACTTTACGTTTCATCAACGAAGCTGGTCGGTTTGATTGATATCTTTTGAAACCTCAGCAATTTGTCAAGTCCCAACCACCAAGTACCTTTACGGTCCCAGTTACACTATACCGGATCGCTATCGGAGCGGAGTGACTTTCGTATCGGATAGGGGTTTGAGTTACACTACGCCGCACCAATCCGATACACAACGCAACGCTCCGTCCGCTCTGGAGGTGGTATGAAAATCACTCCGGAGTCACTCCGTAGCGAAGCGTTGTAGTATAATCGCACGAATCCGATATACTCCGCTTTGAAACAATGAAATTCCAGATTAGCAAACAATAAACTTTGGCGCCAGCCTGCAAAAGCACCCTGCAGTGTAGATCAGAATTGCGTAGGAATATAGCGTGGGAGCAAGAGAAGCGATGTAGTGTAACTGCTACCCCAAATATCGCTTCGGAGTGAAAATCACTCCGCTCTGCTCCGCTCTGCTCCGCTCCTATAGCAATCCGATATAGTGTAACTCTAGCCTACGTATGGTGTATCACCCATTAGTGTTTTTTTTTCATTTTACTCGTTCTTATTTTACAGTAGTTGCATGTGATGTATCGTTGCTTATCTTTATGTTTTGACCATGGGGTAGTCATTGTCCTTCGCTCCCCTTGGTATTGTCCCTTTGGTGTTGTATAGTAATTAGATGAGTAGATTTGTTGTAAATTTTCTTAAGATGAATTGTATAAAAAGACATGATCGGGCAAACGAGATGGCGTCATTTGTCTTTGTATTTGTCTTGTGACTAAGTGCTGACGTCAGCAAATGTGCCTAAATTATGTGCAAAACCACGTGGACTTTGTCGCATTGTATCTCCTAATTGATACAACATACCGATATGAGATTTGAAACGTAGAAAGATTGTATCCTTGAAGTTTTTATTGTGAAATTCATGCCTCGTACCTGTAACAGTTTTGCTGATGTCAGCATTTATTTGTTTTGTCCGCAAAAAAGAGCAATTTTATTCAAAATTTTGTTTTAAATTTGTTTAAAAGATAGCAAAATATGCTGAATGTAGATAAAAAGACCAGCTGAATCATACTACGTTGCTCATTTTGCGAGAAGTGAAGCCTAACGTGGTTTTTCGTTAGTACACATGCGCAGCAACCAAATATTGCTGACGTCATTAAAAAATCAATAAACTATGTATCAAAAGAAAGCCTCTTTCAAGACAAGTCCAGTGATGTTTTTTCATTGTTATAGAGCCAGTGGTTCAAAGGTTATGACTGAAAAAGAAATTTTTTGCAGAGCACTCAAATCAACGTTATGCGTTGACTCCCGGAATCAGGGTTGAAGATTTTGAAATCGACACGGAAGGATGTCGCATAGATTGAAACCAAAAGTCACTAAAAACTTGACTATTCTAAGTGATATTCAAGGAGCTGTGTGGAAAAATTCACTAAGGGGGGGGGGCACTCCCCCTAGTCTGGATAGGGCTAACGTCTTTGAAAATCTGCTTGATTTTTGGCACAGCTAGCTAATAACAAATCCCTTGGTTTTGTTGCAAGCTCTCTTTCTGACTTTCTTGTGTCGTGAGTTAGCTGTCGTCCAACTTACCCAAATAGGAAAAATTTTTCGGCACTCTGCAAAGGCGTCTTTGCTCTGCAGCTTTTTATTGGAAACTGGGTAAAAATGGCTAAAATTAATGATGATTTAGGCTGACATATTATGATAGTACCGGGTGATCCAGAAAAAAGTTCCCACTTTTGAAAATTCATAGCACCAAGACTACATTCACAGATTTGAATCATTCAAATTCTAGTTAAAAGCCGAAAGATTCAAGTATTTTTGTGATTTTTTTCGCTGTCCTACCGGTACTAGGAGTATTTGTAAATTCAACTTTATAAAATTCATGGTTGCAAAATGATGGAAAAAAGGCCTAAGAAACATTGATCAAATCGTAAGGACTCTATTCACACCGAACAATAGGCAACAGGCATTTCACCTCCCTCAAGTGTTATAAGACATCGATTTCCAAACAAATGCGGAAGATTTTCAATCCCATGGCAATTAATGTGTGGAGGATATCTCTCACCCATGAGAAATTGCATTTCCTTCATTATTCTGTGCGAGGAGTCATTTATGCTTTGATCCATATTTTAGGCCATTTTTCAGTCATTTTACAACCATAAAATTTTTGTAAAGTTGAATTTGCCTAAATTTGTAGTGCTCGTGAGACAAAGAGAAAAGTCACAAAAATACTTCAATCTTTTGGCTTCTACCTAGAATTGGAATCATTCAAATCTGTGAAATACTCTTGCTGTTATGAATTTTCAAAAGTGGGTTCTTTTTTCTGAATCACCCGGTATAGCAATCAAGAAGCAATTCATTGCAAGTTTACTTTGAAGCAAAATTCTCAGTAATCGTGATAGTGTTAGCGATAACATGCAGAGGGAAGTATTTCTGACCCAATGGGTAGGCGTCAGTTGAAGTTGCTTCGTCCTTTATGATCTGATGATATTCCATGCGACCAAAGGAAATCTGTCGTTACTGCTGAAATTTCAGATACGGTTTGACGAATCCCCAGGAATTTCTGGGCACCATTCAAACCGCAGCTTTTCGGTTTCTTACTTTAAAATCAGCAAACTTCAAATCACTTATCAGAACAGTTTCAACGAAATGACATTTTCGAATTCACCGTTGAAACAAATCTTCTATGGATTCGAATTCGATGCTTCGTAAATTCGTTGCAAGATTTTAGCTTTGACGCAGTGGTTCCTATTTGAAATGAAGATGATTAAAGAACGAAGCGAAACATAACAGCCATTTTAGCCTTACCTTGATAAGGAAACTACTGGTTGTCCCAAAAAGTATACAGATTTGGTCAACCCTAGCGATAAGAATATTCCGTGAATCAATTCGAAATGATTTTAAAACATACCTCGATAGCTAACTTGAACATAGATAGCTCTCTTGTTGATATTGGTGCGTTGGGAGTTAAGATAAATCTTCAAAGGACAAATTTGGCTCCTCCTCTAAACCAGAGCTTTGACGTTTTCGCTCAAGCTAATTCTTAAAGCTCGGTGAATAAATTCAACAGAATTTGAAAAACGGGAGAAACCTAAAGACGGCACAACAGATGTGTTTCAAAATACAATCTGCGAATACAATCTGCGTGTCATTTGTCGTCACGGGAGCTCCGAAATCAGCTTCGATCATCTTAGTACCAACAATTTGGTTCACACATACTATTCATCTGTAAAAGTACTCCATTGAGCATCAACGGATAGACCAGGCTGTAATGATGGTGTCGAATGCATTAGTTTCGAAATAAATTTGAGGGAAAAGAAATGGGCATTTTTTAGTGTTTATCAACCACCAACTCAATCTCAGGATATTTTATTTGAAAATTGTGGTCGTGCACTCGATCACTACAGTGAAAACTATGAGAATTTTATGCTCCTAGGGGATTTCAATATGACTGAAACCGAGGAACAGCTCAAGAATTTTCTGGAACTATATAGTCTTAAAAATCTTATCAAGGAGCCAACGTGGTACAAATCTCATTATGCCAAAATGTATAGATCTTGTTTTGACAAACTTAAATTGGAGCGTGCAAAAAAACTACTACTGTCGAAACTGATCTATCAGACTTTCATAAAATGGTTGTTACTGTCCTCAAAACTACTTTCCCCAAACAAGGACCAACTGTAAGTAATTAACTATAGAAATTACAAAGAGTATGATGAGAATACGAAGAGAATATGATGAGAATGTTTTCAAAAGTGATCATCGACAAGAGTTGCAAAAATAGATCCATCAGATTTGAATTACAGTTCATTTGAAACAGCTTTGGACAGAGTTCTAGACAAACATGCTCGAGTTAAGAAAAAATATGTCCGGGCAAATGATAAACCATTTCGGACACGTGCTCTGCGTAAAGCTGCCATGTTGCGTTCTAGGCTGCGTAATTAATATAACGAAGATCGAGCTGCTGAAAATTGGAACAAGTTTGGCAAACAGCGAGACTCTTGTGTTAAGTTATTTCGAAAAGAAAAAAGAAATTATTACAACAATCTAGACAGCTCACATATCACCGACGCGACAATAAGAAGCTCTGGAAGACTGTGAAACCTTTTCCTCTGATAAATTACATTCAAATAACAAAATAATTTTGACTGAAGGAGAAAGGATTATTTCCAACGATGGTGAAGTAGCAGAAGCTATGAATGATTTTGTCGTTACCGTCACTGATTCTCTTGGAATAAATGAAGATCCCCCGGGGGGGGGTAACTTGGACCAAAGAATGACGGGGGCGTGCCGCCCAAATTTTAGCGTCATACCCATCCTTATTAATTAACATGTATTTTGCATACCCACTTTTAAGGATTTTGAGAAAAAAATGCCCAGTTTTATGGTTTCCAAACTCCACTGTATGTTTCATTTTCATTTAAAAAAAAAATTTTTGTGCGGGTAATAAGTTTTATATACATGTTTTTCAAACTGGCCTTTAAAAATAACATGCAAGAGATTGAATAATAACGTAGGTAGACTGCTACTAATATTTTGTACGCTTTTTTATGAGAAATTTGGATCTGGTTACAGTGCTAAGCGTTTCACAATTCAAATGATTCAATAATTTTTGCATCTTAGTACTGAAAGTTTCTTAATTTTTTTCTTACTTTTCAAACGCATGACTTGTCACTTTGGTCTCAGCATTGCTGCAGATATTTTCCTCGTTGTTTAAAACATCATGTAGGAATAAACAGTGTTTTTTTATTTCTCAAGAATCAAGGCTCAACGACATAGTTGCCATGATATCTGTTGCATTTAACTTCTAAAGGTCTAACTCTCTGACATAGTGCTAGAGTTTCTTAACATTGCGGCCATCTTGCTATCAGTTTCTTGTAAACTAGTTTCTTGCAAGAAAAAGCGTGTTCATTACAGTGCAGGTCCGTGGAGAGCCAGCTCTGGGGCCCTGGAGTGATCTATGGGAACGTGCGCCAATGGGGGGTTTGGGGGCGCAGCCTCCAAGAAACATTTTGGCGACCACGCCCTCTAGATTCCCGGAAAATGAGGAAAATGCCCCTTTTAAAACTGATTATCTTAAAAAAAATGCTGTTTCAAGGTATGGTACTCACACAAATATCCCTCCTAAGATTCTTAAATCTAATTCTGATGTGTGCGTGGAGCCTTTTACACAAACCTTTAATGATCGTGTTGGAAATTCGACTTTTCCTGATGAGTTAAAGTGCGCGAATGTCACATCTCTTCCCAAGAATGGACCAACAAATACCAGGACTAACTTTAGGCCAATAGACCTTTTAGCTATTCTAAAAAGAATCAGAATCGAATGATATTTTGTTACAATTTGTAGAATTTTCGAATGTGCACAATAGTGATAGAAGCTCTAACGCCACTCGATGGAACCTTGCGCATAAAATGTATAAAAATAACGCTCGAGCCAGGCTCTTTTCTAGAATAACTAAAAGGTCTATTAGCGTTCTGCCGACGGTCTCAAAGCTGTTTCAAAGACTAATGGACAAGCAGATAGTTGCTTATGTTACACCTTTCTTATTCGTAAGACTTTTAGAAAAATTGAAGATTAGCCTTGATGAAGGTGGTAAGGCAGGGACAGTATTGATGGATCTCTCCATGGCGTTTGATTGTATTAGACATGATCTCTTGATTGTAAATTGCATACATATGGCTTTTCTTATGAAGCGTTAACACTCATTAACGATTACCTCACAAACAGACAACATTTCATTTCATTTTCATTTTATTTTAAATTCTTTAAACACGGTGGCCCCATCAGCCAAGAGTGGCTGCTTTTCAGGGGGGCGTGGCAAAACTTACTTACAATATTACAATAAATAATTTTAGAAAAAAAGAATATTTACAATGTAAAACTAGAATAAATGAAAAAATAAAAGCTATTTACATTTAAGTCTACATTTAAAAGTAGACAGAGAGGGGGCTAGTTTGACCTCATGTTCTAACTCCTTCAGAACCTTTGATCCACGGAACGAAAATGCTTTTTGGCCATTGCTCGTTTTCATTCGTGGAGCAAATAGGTCAGTCTCACGATTTCTCAAATTTACAATATCCCGTGTTGAGTTCCTCGAGAATAGAGTAGAGAGGTAAATGGGCGCGAGACCACTTATTGATTTGAAAACAATGGTAGCCGTCTCTTGTTTGATCATGTCGTGGACTGTCGGCCATTTGAGGTCTTTTATCAAGTTTGCTGCTTGTGCATCATAGCAACTGTCAGTAACTATTCTCGCAGCACGATTTTGTAACTTTTGTAGCATTAACAGGCGAGAGTCTCTACAGCTACCCCACACAGAGCAACAGTAGCGAAAATGGGGCTCAACGATAGCTCTATACATCTGACTAAGGGTGTGCTTTGGAGGCGTTTTCTTAGCATATTTTAGGAAACCCAAAGAGCGAGATATCTTTGAGCGTCAAGCCTCAGTATGCTTTTCTTTTTTTTTTATATATATTCCATTAAAAATTTACAAGACGAATTACCTATTACAATACCTACTAATTACTCTACAAAACACTACAAGGACGATAATACCACGGGGAGCAATAGACTATGACAACCCCGTGGCAATTAACATAGAAAGAAATAAAAACTACCGGGTGAATCAGGAAAGATGCACCGCCCGCCCGCAAAGCCGCACCCAAGAGCCACCAACCGACTTGCACAATTCATTTCGAATTTACGATGTATTGAAGAGGCTATTTCAAAAATTATGCGCAGGCCTCAGTTGGAGAATTTGGGATTAGTATGCTCATCCCACTCGAGATGATTATCAAATTGTACTCCCAAATATTTCGCATTATCTACAACATCAATATGCGAGCCGCCAATGGCGAAAGTCGGGGTCGGTACTGACTTGTCTGATATCTTCTTGATATTAGGCCTAGAGCCTATAACCATTGCTTGTGTTTTGATTACATTCAGAGACAGCTTATTACCTTCAAGCCACTGTTTCAAGGAGTCTAAGTCACTGTTGAGGGTTTCATTAAGCTCGTCGATATTCTTAGAAGAATATGATATACTGGTATCATCGGCATACATCGTTACTTCACTGTTTTTTAGAGAAAACGGCAGATCATTAATGTTTATGAAGAATAAAAGGGGACCAAGGCAAGAGCCTTGAGGAACTCCACATTTTATTTCTTCCATATAAGAGACTACTCCATTCACTCTACAAAGCTGCCGCCTGTTTTTCAGGTAGGAAGAAAACCAGGTATGTTCAAGGCCAATCACTCCATACTTTTCTAATTTTTGGAGTAGAATATCGTGATCTACAGTATCGAATGCCTTTTTCAAGTCAGTGAATACCGTAGCAGTGATTCTACCTTTGTCCATATTAACATACCAGTCATTTGTAGACTTCAGCAGACAAGTGACAGCGGAATGTAAGGACCTAAACCCGGACTTTTATAGTATATGAGCTTGTTTTTATCAAGATACTCATAAAGTTGGTTAAAAACCAATTTTTCAAATACCCTAGCCAAGAAAGGGAGCACTGAAATCGGCCTGTAATTAGATCGATCATCAGACTGACCACTTTTAAAAATGGGGGGAACTCTAGCAATTTTCCAACAGTCTGGGAATACACTATAGTTGCTACAGAAAGATTGAAGATGCTGCAAAGTGACTCACCGATGACAGGAAGCGTAATTTTCAAGAAATGATTGGCAATACCATCAGTGCCAAAACCTAAGGACTTTTTGAATTTTCCAAAAACCTTCTCCACCTGAGCAATATTTACAGCTTGAAATTCAAACCTCAAATTATGCTCGTTAACAGAGAACCTATTTTCAAGAAGAGGGTTCTCTGTCTGTGGCAGTTTGTCACTGAGGTTATAGCCAATATTGCAGAAAAAATCATTCATCTATTCTGCAATGGCCTTATTGTCGCAAACTTGCTTTCCATCAACATTAAGGGATGCGATTTGGGTGGTTTTTGGTTTTTTTGTTCAAAACAAGATTAATTGTCTTCCATGTGTTTTTAAGGTCCCCATTATGCGAAGCAATCTTATTTGAAAAATACTCACGCTTAGACTCTATGTTAAGTTTGTTAACTTTGTTGCTCATTTGCCGATGGGCTTGCATCAATATTTCAGAGTTTGAGCGAACCGCTTGTTTCTTCAGCTTATCTCTAGCAGCAGACATAAGCTTAAGATCCTTCGTGAGCCAAGGACAGAACTTTTCTGAGACACGTCTTTCGCGAAGTGGCTCATGTTTCTCAAGAATCAGTGAGAAGGAAGAGGTCCACTGTTAAACGACAAGGTTAACATCATCGTTGTTATTGACAATGCCATTCCAATCAATTGAAAGCAGATCGTTTATAAAGTCAGCAGAGTTGAAATTTTTGAGTTGCCTTGGAGAAATGTTTTTATGCTGTCTTCTAGAAGCACCACGAAATTTTCTAACACAGTACACCATATGGTGATCACTGATGCTTGTTTCATGCACCCCAAACGTGACTATGTTTGATTTATTTGTAGTCGCGATATGGTCTACGAGGGTGTTGGATGTTAAAGTTTCCCTGGTACCTCTGTCAATTAGCTGCTGAAATCCAAAAAGATTATAGACTTCTAACAATCTAGACGAGTGCGTAGGAAGGTTAGCACAGGCACCAGCACAATCCCCCTTTCTCAAATTAGGCAAGATATCGCAATTTTTATCTCCCAAAAGAATGATTTCTGTGTTCTCTTTGTCTAAAAATTTTAGGTTGTTTTCAATTTCATTAAATGAGTCTGGAGATGCATCAGGGGGTCGATACCAGGCCAAATCAAGCAAGGGGCGGCCCGCACAGGCTTGATTTCCACGCAAATGGTCTCCAAAGATGATACGTGGAGATCATTATGTAGTTTGCATCTATCATAAATAGAGTCCCTTATGTAAATAGCTACCCCACCACCGTGGCGGTTACGATCACGTCTTCTAATTGTATAGCCCTCAATACTGACAAAATCATCGTGAATATTTTCATCAAGTTTTGTTTCATTGATTGCCAAAATGTGTATCCCAAGATCCTTTACGAGGGTACGGATCTCGTCGATGTGAAGTAGAAGGCTATTCACATTCAAAGACGCGATCACCATGCCTTTCCTCTTGGACATAGGTCCTATGTCCAAGACCTGACCCTTGATTTTCAGAGGAGCTGTGTGAGATAGCTGATGGAGGAGACTGCTTTGCAGGGGTCAAGCATGCATCCTCTCTGTCAATAGGACGATCTAGTCAATAACGAAGGGCACGGATTAAGTTACTTTCAAACAAATTTGCACCAGTCCTATTAAGATGAATTAAGCTTTGATTTAGATGCTGTGACGCATCGATATTTGTGTGTTCAATGAACGCGTAATCATTTTCGGAACATAAATCTGCTAATATCAAATTCACTCGCTTACGTTTAGTCTCAAACTCATCACCTCGAGGCACTGCCAGAAGTAACCACTTCTGTGTCATTCACCCACAGGAGGCCCAACGTTCTGTAGTGAACGTATGGAGGCCCTTGAATATTCTAACGTATGACTTACCAAGATCTTTTCTTTCTTCAGATAGAATATCTTGTTGAAAGTGCTTGCAAATCAGGTTTTCTTGTCTTTGTCTCATATGACAGTCAATTCGTTTTTGTTTTGCGTCGTTGCTGTCGATCAATCCAATACAGCGCCTCGAAGAAGGCTAGCTATCAAGGCGTAATGATAATAACGATAATCGAAATGCCGTTCGTTTTGACAAAGATAATGGAAGGGAGGACTGGATTGGAAAGTGGGCAAGAACAAAAGGCTACGTTATGTTCCTATTGTTCTTGGTTTGGTAGTGCATCTCTCACTTCCGGCCTAGGATAAATTCATGTCAACTGTAACAAGCATCAAAGATCGTCGTAATAAGCTCTCAGTATCATCGAGAACATGACCGTATATTATCGCAAATGACTGGAGCAAATTGTTGTGTAGTGAATTGTGGAAGGCACCGAGATAAGAGAAAGTTTCCATCCGTTCGTTTTTACCAAATACCGACAAGGAAGAAACACACAGACTGGGCGAAGCAACTCGTTGCCAAAGTGAACAGAGCCGATCGAAGTTTCAACCCATCGAAAGCGTTTATTTGTTCGGTTCATTTCAAGCCAGAATGCCAGTACGAAGGTGGGGGCTTATTTTTTTACCCTGTTCTGCCTTTTGGTAATGTTTCAATATCTTTACATAGAGAAATTGTTATAACTGTGCGAAATAAAGTAAAGTATGACGGCGTTGGTTGCGCGATATCAATTTTGCTTCGAGACTTTGATATGTTGTTGGTGCTTATCATGGCATGACGCCAACTTACATATTTTTTCTTTTATAAGAAACTATTTCATAAGAAACTAATACCATGACAGCTAAAAATCCAAGAAACCCTTGTACTATATTAGAGAAGTGCTAAGAAATATTTGAAAGCCAAATCCGAGGGAGTCGCGGAAAACTGCTGTGAGCCTCTATTTTTGAATGTTTACTTCTACGTTCTGAGCCCAAAAGACCTCTTTCTCAGTGTCAAGAAAAAGTATGCAGTAGAGGCAGTAAACTACATGCATCCACAAGATCAGAAACAAATTGAGAAACTTTCAGTGTACCTGGTGCTTATCCAAGGTTCTTACAAAAGAAAAAATGTGCATTCTGCTTAAAGATATTAGATGGAAGAGTTTCTATTTTAAGGAAGTGTATGGATTGTTAAATTTCCAAATAGATTTACAAGTTTCATCTCATTTACCTTGTAGATAAGAACGGCAAGTGGCACTTAATACCTGGCAGCTTTCCTTCAGAACTTCTCCCAAAAAAGAGCCTAGAAGTGCCAGAAAAGCCCCAAAGAAGACCTCTTGCTTACGAAGTTGATTTGGAACTCCCAGAGCGAATTTGCTATTATTATTATTATTATTATTATTATTATTATTATTATTATTATTATTATTATTATTATTATTATTATTATTATTATTCTACTTTTACACGGTATTGATCTAACAACCGGCTAATTGTCTAAATTATGTTTCTCATCGAACCACTACCCGTGGTCTAGGATGGGAAGCACTTCTGTCCTTCTTCTTATTATTGTCCTTCTGTACAGTACTCCTTTGTTCTTTACTTTGTATCGAGGACCTTTCGTAGAATTCGCGCTGTCCCTAGAAGACATGTTTTTTGAATGGCATCAACCCCCAGGTGCAGGTCTACCTTGTCAAGGTTTTTTCTTACATTATTTGTCACACTTCCCAAAGCCCCTATGACGATTGGTAGGATCATGACTTTATCTACTTCTTTGTTCCAACATTTCAAAATTTCGTATTTCAAGTCATTGTAGTATTCTATCTTTTCTTGCTCTTTTTTCTTGATTCTGGTGTCGAACGGGCATGCAACATCAATGATGAGGCACAACTTCTGCTTCTTATCTGGGACCACAATATCTGGCTTGTTATGCTCTATTCTCTTTTCAGTTTGTATAGAAAAATTCCATAATAGCTTAACTTCATCGTTTTCAAGGACTTTCATCTTTCTTTCCACAAAATGCTCATAGTATTTCTCCGTGCATGCAAAACCAAACTTCTTGCAATAGTTCCAATGGATTATTGCGGCAATTTTGTCATGTCTGCACTTCTTGTAATCATTTTGGGCTAACTGTGAGCATTCAGATACAATGTGTGCTACAGTCTCGTCTCGTTCATCGCACATTCTGCATTTGGTTGAACAGTCTTGTTTATCTATCATTTTCTTGATCCAATTTACCCGTAATGCCTGCTCCTGTGCTGCTAGTATTAATCCTTCTGTCTCTTTCTTTAATACCCCTTTCTGTAACCACAGCCAGCTATCCTTGTCATCCCTAACCTCTTTTGTTTCTTTGAAAAACACTGAATGGAGCTTCTTTTCGTCAAAGTTTGCTTTCCGTCTTTTCATGATTTCCTGTTTTTTCCTTTTTGGTTCTACTGACTCTGTAAATAACCCATCTCTCACCACCTCCTTAAGTAGAGTTTCTTCTGTCTGCCCCAGGTAATAGCCAAGACTCACTTTCTCTAATTCTACAACCTCTTCAACACTCTTAAGTCCCCGCCCTCCTTCAGCCCTTTTCCAGTACAAACGGTCCACATCAGATTGGGGATGCATGCTTCTGTGCATTGTAAACAACTTTCTGGTCTTTCTGTCAATATCCTTCAGTTCATCTTTTCTCCAATCAATGATTCCAGCCCCATATCGTATTAGTGATACTGCCCTTGAATTGATCGCTTGTATTATATTTCCTGCATTCAGTTTGGATCTCAAGATCTTCTTGACTCTACGGAAGTATTCTTGCCTGAGTATGTCCTTCATTTCTGTGCTTTTGATTTTATCATTCTCCAATACTCCAAGGTATTTATAAGCTTCTTCATCTTGCAAGGATTTTATTTTCTGGCCTTCAGGTAGATCTAATCCATCACTATCAGTCAATTTTCCTCTCTTCATCTCCACCATAGCACATTTCTCAATACCGAATGTCATCCCGATGTAATCCAATTGACGAATGTAATCCAATTGATTCTTATCTTTTCCATATAGCTTTAAATCGTCCATGAAAAGGAGGTGATTCAATTTAGCCCTATCCTTTCCTAGAGAATATCCTTCTTTAGCTTTATTTAGTATCATAGACAAAGGGATCAATGCTAACACAAATAAGATAGGCGATAGACTGTCCCCTTGAAAGATCCCTCTTTTTATCTGTACATCTGCTAATCTTTCTCCTCCTGATGTTAACTCTACTTTCCACTGCGGCATTGCATATTCTAACAGATTTCTAACTTTTCCTGAGATTTTGAAAAATTTGAGACAACGCCTGATCCAAGAGTGCGGAACTAGGTCATATGCCTTTTTATAATCGATCCAGGCGATGCACAAATTTGTCATTCTTCTTTTGCAGTTCCTCAACACCATCTTATCGATCATCAACTGATCTTTCGTCCCCCGACTATTTCTGCGGCAACCTTTCTGTTCATCAGGCAACAAGTGTTTTTCTTGTAGATGTTGGTATATCTCTTCGGCAATTATTCCTGTTAAAAGTTTCCACATAAGTGGTAAACAAGTAATCGGACGGTAGTTTGAAACAATGTTCCCTTTTGATTTGTCCTTCAATATCAGGCAAGTTCTTCCTTTAGTCATCCACGATGGTACTTTCCCCGTTGTCAGACATTCATCAAGTCGCATTGCTATAGTTTCGTGAAGGTTTGTGAATTCTCTCAGCCAATACCCATGAACGAGATCTGGTCCAGATGCTTTCCACTTTGCTACTTTTTTCAAGTGTTTTTGTACCCTTGCTTTCGTGATATTAAAGTCTTCCTGTGTGTCAACATTTTCTGTGTGGTTTTGCACTTGCTTTATCCACTGTGCTTTATCATTATGTTTGGTTTCTTTTCCCCAAATCTCCCCCCAAAAAAGTTTGCTTTCTTCAGCATTCGGTGTTATGTTATCACTTTTCTCCTTTCCCTCGAGAATATCAAATAATCGTTTTTGGTTTGTTTGAAAAAGACGATTTTGCATGAACTGGTTATTGCGTTCCTCATACTTTCTTATTTTTGCAGCCGTTGCTTTCACTCTTTGCTTGAGCTCTTCGATCACTGTCTCAAGTCCCTTTTTTCTTACATGATATGTTTGCTCTAGTCTATTTTTATTATTATTATTATTTATAATTATTATTATAATTATAATTAATATTATTATTATTATTATTTTTATTATTATTATTATTATTATTTATTATTATTATTATTATTTATTATTATTTTTATTATTATTATTATTATTATTATTATTATTATTATTATTATTATTATAAAAACTAAACCACAATCAAAGTAAACAGAAAACGATAAATAAGAAGAAAGACTGTTTAAAAGCAAACGTTTCGATCATAAAATCTTCGTCAGTGTTTACATTGCCAGGACATTAAAGTATTTATAGGGTATAAGTTACAGACTAAAAATTACATAAAATCACGATCAAAAAATCCCCCGAGATCCCACTTGCAATATAATACCAAACAAAAACACCCAGACCATTTAAAATTTCTTTGCCAGCCCAAGTTTTCGAATTCAAATAAAAGTACACAGTAAATACCCCAAGCCTTTAGATTTCGACATTGGAATGGAAGCTCTTCGTAAACAGTCCCAAGCAGAAGGGGAGGCACGCCTCCTAACGACCCTCCTGTGATTTGCTTAAATTGCTAAATCCCTAGATGGCAAGACAGGGAATTCCACCCTGACACCACGTGCACACTGACACGAAGTACAAAAGGAAGTATGCCCCCCGGATAAAGCCCAAGACTTATTCAAGTGCAATGACCGGATTCAAGCGGTTCCACATGCGAACATATCCAATTCAATATCAGCCGCTCTTTCATTGAGACCGTTGGGTCCGAAAGTTCCCAATTTGTATTGCCAAAATAATTCCTTTCTACGAAGTGAGTAAACGTCTGAAGCCCCATCAATGATCTTTATGCTAACCGAAAATGCACCCTGATGGCCTTCGCTAAAGAAATGCCCAAAGAAACCCGCCTGTGGAACCGCCTTACCCCTGTCAAGGCTGCCCTCATTGTATTTACGTTCATAGGTTCGAAAATACGACTTGTACACATTAAATCTTTGCCGAAATTTGGTTTTTGTGCTGCCCACATATTTTTTATTGCAGCAGTCACATTGCAACAAGTAGACTACATTTTCAGAGTTGCAATGATAAGCACCAGAGGAGATCGTAAAAGAACGAGAGTGATTAGAATTTTGAAACGTCTCCCCTTCCACAATGGATTATTATTATCCTGTCCTGTCATGGATTATTATTATTATTATTATTATTAGCAAACTCAAACCATCACCAAAATAAAACAGAAATAAAATTAAGAGAAACACAACTGTTGACATAGAACAGTTGTGTTTCTCTTATTATTATTATTATTATTATTATTATTATTATTATTATTATTATTATTATTATTTTTATTATTATTTTATTATTATTATCAATTTATTTAAAGTTGGCTTTGTAATTTAAATAGCTAAAATAAGCTAATTAAGGCCAACTATAACTAAAAGGATGTTGGTTGTGACTTACAATGAAAAAAGCACTAAAAGAAGACAAAGTTAATTAATCTGAAAACCCCAAATCTATTATAAAAACTCTACACAATCTGCAGGTGCATGAATCGCCATTCCACTGTTTTATTTTTCTTTTGAATTCTTGAATTGTGCTACCGTCTTTCAAAAAACTTGGAAGTGAGGACCATAAAAGGCAGCCTCTATATTGAATATTCTCTGTACCATATATTGTCGTCCTAACTTTCGGCAGTTGCAAGTGATTTATATTCCGCAGGCTATAATAGTTGCCTCTTTCTGCAAAATGTCTTTCATAAAAGTTGGGTTAAGATCGTTCTTTGTTTTGAAAATCTCTATCATAAGCAACTGCAGATTGCGTTGGTGCGTAGCTACAGACGTATTTACATTATTTACCAAATCATATCCACTATCTTTGCATACAATTCGCAATGCTCTTTCACGAATTTTGTTTACCTTAGAATTGTTTGTCCTGTCATGGAACATCCATACGAGGGGACAATAATTGAACTGCGATTTGATGAATGCATCCATCAGCAATTTTAATTTGACAGGGTCCGTATAATTAGAGAGGCGAGCAAGTGCGTGCAATTTTTGGTTTGCCTTTGGGGACATTGATAGAGATCTCAAATATATAAAGCATCCCTGGCTTGTTTTGCAGAGGTCAGAAGAGCCATACTTCTTTGGAAAGCTGTCACCACTTGGGGACATAATTTTCAAAATTCTTGTTTCAAAATCATTAGATTTTAAAGTATACTGTCATTCAGCCCTGTTGTCAAGTTCACATCACTTGCAGAAATTTTGTTTGGAAAAAACGCGTATACAGTGGTTGATGAAAGAAATAGATGCTGCCAAAGAATGTGAGGGTATCTGTGACGAAGAATTGTTAAAGTATGGTGAAATTCCATCAAAAGACACATCAAAGAGTTTTTATAAACATGTTGATGCCAAACCTCTGCTTGAGAAGCAGAAAACCCGAGTGCTATGTAGTACTTGCATAAGGTCATGTGAATGCCTATTCCTGTCAGATGCTAATATTTGTGGGCCTTGTAAAATTGTTGAAAAGTATCTGAAGCAAAAACTGAGAATTGAGAATATTGTAAGCAAGAAAACATTATCATTGTCAACACCATTACATAGTGCAGCAAAGAAGAAGTTGATCAATGCAGTGATTCTAGCACGGGCAAAGGAAAAGAGTTTAAATGAGAGAATTAAACTGCTAGAGAAGAAAATACAGATTGAAGGTGTGAAGATTGATAGTGATGTCCATGATGATCTGCGAGGTATCATTGAATCCAATTTGGCTTCTGTAAGTAAGAATTCATTTGCTGACCTATTTTGGTAAGAGCAAGTTAAAGCATTTAGCAGGAGTTCATCAGGGATTAGGTGGCATCCAATGATGATACGAGTTGCTCTCCATTTGCATCTGCGATCACCTTCAGCATACAATGCATTAAAGGAAAGTAAAGTCATCAAATTGCCATCAGATCGTACACTAAGATACTACAGCAACATAGTACATCCAAGTGCTGGATTCAAAAAAGAGGTATTTGATGAGCTGAAGCATGAAGTCTCTAAGTACCGCCACCCATCTCAGAAATATGTGACATTAATGTTTGATGAAATGTCAGTGAAGGATGATTTGGTGTATGACAAAGTAACTGGACAACTGATCGGATTTGTTGATGTTGGAAAGAACATGGAAGCGTTTATGAAACAGGGATATAAAGCAGGCAACCTAGTTGACCAAGTTGCAACCCATGTCCTTGTTCTAATGGTCTGTGGGTTAACCTCACCTGTTAAGAAAGCAATTGCTTACTTTGCCACCCAAAGCTGTTCTGGGACTATTCTCTTCTCTTTGCTTTGGAAGGCAGTTGGCTACTTGGAAACATTTGCCAATGTCAAAGTGATAGCATTGGCTTCAGACAAAGCAAGTCCAAATCAATTCTTTTATCAGATGCATAAAAGTGAAGATGAGGAGATAGCTTATAAAGCTAAAAATCCTTTTGCAAGAGATGGGGAAAGGTACATCTACTTTTTTTCCGATTCCCCCCACTTATTGAAGACATTAAGGAACAATCTTGCTAGTTCTGGATCTGGGAAAAAAAGTAGGCTTTTGTGGAACCAGGGTCATGACTTGTTGTGGAAGCATGTGGGAGATTGTTATGAAGAGGATACTAAGTGTCAAGTGAGAAAACTACCAAAGCTAACAAGTGAACACATATATCTGAATAGCTATTCAGTTATGAGGGTTAATCTTGCAGCACAAGTAATGAGCCATTCAGTTTCAAGTGTTATGAAGTCATATTGCCCAGCTGAATCATTTGAGACTGCAAAATTCATAGCTTTGGTTGATAAATTTTTTGACTGCATGAATAGTCGATCTCTGAATGAGGCTGAGAGAAAGAGAAAGCCCTTCTTGGCACCATATAAGAGCTTGGATGATCCAAGATTTGATTTTTTGGAGAAAGATTTCCTTGGTTATATGGAAAAATGGAAAACAGCTGTTGAAAACCGACATGGTAACTTTTCAAATGCAGAGCGCACGAAAATGTTCATTTCGCAGCAAACTTATGATGGCATCAGGGTCTCTATACATTCACTAGTTGAATGTACAAAGTATTTACTGGCGAATGGGCTCCAATATGTTTTAAGTAGCAAGTTTAACCAAGACCCATTGGAACAACACTTTGGGCGACACAGAATGCTGGCAAGGAGATCAACTAATCCAACAATTCAAGCTTATGGTTACCAAGAAAGGAAGTTGAGTTTGCAAAGATCATTGGCATTAACATTAACTCCAAGGGGGAATGTAAGGGGTGTAAAGAGGAAAGCTGAAGGAATAACAATTTCTACAAGTCCATTGAAAAGAAAGAACTGATTAACTGATTCTTAAAGCATACTGTTGAGCTATTACAGTAGGCACTGTACACATTACACTATGCATGGTGTTTCAAAGAAATGCGACCCATCTTACAGTCAAGCCCAAAATTATTCATACCAATACAACAGAGCAGAAACTGTATACAGAGATGGGGAAGCTTGTAAATGCGAGCCCCCTAGCTCCCTGCAACGGATCCCAAAATTGGGCAACATTTGATATTTTTTATATAACATTCCCTGCGGGATCTGCGTTAATCTGCGGGATCAAGCTCGCACTTGCAGATTAACGGGGGTTGATTCAGATTTCCGTGATAAGTTTTGTCGAGCTCAGCAGGTACTGTCGAGTTCGAATTTCGAATATTGGGCTTAAGGGAAGCTACAGAGCCTACTGAGAAAGATAAATAAAGCTGACTACATGAACTTTAGCAGCGAAATTTGCTGAGTTTTGGTAAAACATTCAAACAGAAAGATATCTCAGAATGTTGCCTGATAAATTAGCAACGTTTTGATATGTTGTTTTGCATGTTTGGACAAATATAGATGTAACGTGGGTGAAAAGAAAACAGTTGTTGCTGATCTGTTTGGGAATAAGTTGCGCTCCTTTACGTATAACTATA
This sequence comes from Aurelia sp. 3 sensu Dawson et al. (2005), assembly GCA_964020215.1. Taxonomy (NCBI): domain Eukaryota; kingdom Metazoa; phylum Cnidaria; class Scyphozoa; order Semaeostomeae; family Ulmaridae; genus Aurelia; species Aurelia sp. 3 sensu Dawson et al. (2005). Next base: position 8,787,859 of record OZ026580.1, on the reverse strand, counting down.
CAATAGATACAACAGTGCAATACTAACACAAATCAAAACGAACGGCATTTCGATTATCATTATTATCATTAGCTAGCCTTCTTCGAGGCGCTGTATTGGATTGATCGACAGCAACGACGCAAAACAAAAAACGAATTGACTGTCATATGAGACAAAGACAAGAAAATCTGATTTGCAAGCACTTTCAACAAGATATTCTATCTGAAGAAAGAAAAGACCTTGGTAAGTCATACGTTAGAATATTCAAGGGCCCCTTCACTACAATACGTTGGGCCTCCTGTGATTCACCCTCATTTCGTTAGCAAGCTCAATTATTTCATGTGCAATCTGGACAGCTGATTTTTCTGCTTCGTTCCTCCTTTGGGCCAGATCATTTGTGCAAATGTGGAGTATTATCAAATTCGGTTTCCTCTCCATGGTTGGTTTTGCATAACTGTGCATGTCCTTAATATTGGCTCCATTGAAGTATTTCACATATATGTTGTTGTTTTCTCCAATTTTTTTCTTCTACTCCCAAGCATTAATATTTTTAACAAGCGAATCCCCAAATATGACTGCTGAGCGTTTCTGTCTTTTGCTCCAAAGCTTCGTTTTCTTATTGTGGCTTTTGGTATTTTCATTCAAGATGTTGCTAGTTGAGGGTTGGTTTTCTCCAACTGCAGGGAAATTTTTCTTGTCATTAGTCGAAACATCTTCCTTGTTAGGGACTTTGCTATTGCTATGTTCACACGATGTGGCACTTGTGGAAGGTTGACTGTTTTTAATCACAGGAGAGGAGTCATCAGGCAATGCATTAGCACTGGCCTGTTGGCAGTTTTCATTCACAGAAGAGTAGCCATCAGCCAGTGAATTAACATTGGGGTGTTGTTTTTTCGCACTACTCTCGGCAGAAATTTGTGCATCAGCATTCAAAGTAATATCTGCATTCGAGCCAAAAGTTTGATTATTTTGATCTCCAGAGGGAGTTCCATCACCGGTCAAATCAATTTGAGCAGACGATCTAAGCAATGGACAGAAATGTTTTTTATGCGCGCGCATATTGTTGCATAATCATTGGTTGGATACGAGGCTACTTGTTCACGTGATGCTGAAAGGCGGGAAAGCTGAAAACACAGCAGATTTGTTGACATTTCGTGACAAGAAGAAACATAAATATGCGATCGCTATTCTTCGGAAATGATCACGAACGGCGAACTATTATCTTTAAGCATATCATCATTTGATAGCTGTCTTGCATCCTTGTCTTGATATGAATGGTACTGTGTGGACAGGAGACGAATATTATCTTTTTTTCAAAGAGGAATGCGAGGGGATACCGACAATAGAAACTCAGAAAGTGGAAGAAAATTGCTAATTTGCAAAACATGTAATTCTAAGTAAACAAGAAGATAGTAAACTATTTGAATAAGTCCAGAAGGGGAATAACTAAACATATGAACATAAAACCAGATATTTCTCAGTGTTTTATTTGAGCACTGTTTCAAATTTCTGACACGCCAACTATCTGCTCCTTATGAGACTCTCCCTGAAGGTACTTATGTGTATGTATCACCCAGATGGGTTGGTTTTTGGGCCCAGAAACATGACTGCGCTTAGCTGAATTTGGCAAAAAATTATTACGAAAAAATCATTCTGAGTGGGTACAAATTCTTGGTTTCATACAATTTTCAGTCTCTCTGTAGGCCTACACACAGAGAAAAACACAAATCAAATTCAAATTGATTGCATCATAAGATAAATCAGAGCAGAAGGTGTTCAATAAACAGTTATAAAACTTGGATCAATTACTTATTTTCCGCTGCATAAAATAGATGCAGATTCTACCAATGTTAAAGATATGTTACATTTCTTGTCATATAAAGCAACTTGTGGCAAGAGTCTTATCAGGCTAATACCATCAATTGCAGTGAATTTTAATCAAGGATGAAGGTTCAGATATACCTTTGCTCCTCAACCATGTGCCCCAATGCTACTCTCAGTTCAGAGAAAGCAGGTCTACAGGGATACACAGAAAATAAACAGGGTGGGTGGAAATCCTTCCATATCAGAATGAATGGGAGGCCAGGAATGAATAAGGCATAAACATATTTTTTATAAGAAACCGTCAATAAGAAACTCAACTCTCAGATCACCAAAAAATTAAGAAACTCTAAAGGAAATCTTTGACATGCTTTACTTTATTTCACTTGTTTCCTTTATCATATTACTTAGAATATTCTTGAGTGATGTCTAAACATCGGAAAGTTTCCAAATAACATTGCTTTGAAAAGATAACAAGGGGCAGTTAGTGTACATTAAGACTGTTATGAAACCTTTAAGAACTTGTAGGAAACTCTGAGTACTCAAATTACTCAGATTTAAGGAAACTTTCAGCACTGGCCCAAATTCTTTGGTTCTTATAAAGAGACAGCATGTATAGCAACATTCCTGTGGTTAGGCAAAATACCCAAGGTGTTTTCATTGCAAAAACAAAGCCAAGTACTATCCAAGCAAACATTAATTTTGGAATGAAACTACAGCTTGAAACACACTTTAGGAAACTGACTTTGCATGCTTTATACATTTCAAAAAGCTCAAAATTAATCAACAAGGGCAGGCTATTTTTTAAAAGTAGCATGTGGGGGGGGGGGTGTGCCTTTTCCATACTCAAAGTTTCATAAGGTATGACAGAGATGTGTGTTCATTGCCTTTCATTTCATTTCATTTCATTTTTTATTTTTCATCCACGGTAGCCCCGTCAATCTGCATTGATTGCTTTACAGGGGGCCGTGCAAAAATACATATAATTTCCAAATTTAAAACCTAATCCTAATTAATTTACAATTGTGTTTACAAAAACGAAAAAAAAAATCAAATGAATGTACATAAAAAAGATCTTCAACCCTCCACTGCGTCTTTAAACCTCCTTTTGAAGGTAGAAAGGGAGGGTGCAAGTCTGACATCAGAGCTTAATTGATTCCACAGCTTAGACCCACGAAATGATATTGACTTCTGCCCATTTGCCGTTTTGAAGAGAGGAACACGCAAGTCAGCTTCGGTATTTCTAAGTCTCATTGTGTTAAGCGCTGAGTTCTTTACAAACAGCTCGGAAAGATATTCAGGCGCAAGACTATTTGTTGACTTAAACATTATGGTCGCTGTTTCACTTAGAATAATGTCCGAGATTGTTGGCCACCCCAGCTTTTTAATCAGACCAGTTGCTGAAACATGATAGCTGCTATTCGTAACAATTCTGGCAGCTCGATTTTGCAGTCTTTGGAGGGCATCAATTTGAGTTTTGCCGCAACATCCCCATACTGAGCAACAATAACGAAAGTGGGGCTCAACAATTCCTCTGTACATTTTACTGAGCGTTCCCTGTTGGAGAAATTTCTTTGCATATTTCAGAAAGCCTAAAGCTCGAGAGACTTTGTTTCTCATACCCTTTATATGCTCATCCCAAACAAGATGACAATCCAACTGAACACCGAGGTATTTAGTCCTCTCGACAGTTTCTATCTGTGTGCCATTTATGAAAAAGGAAGGCTGCTCACTGACTTCTTCGGAAATCCTCTTGAGCTTTGGACGGGATCCAACTACCATTGCGTGAGTCTTAAGGACGTTTAAAGACAGTTTGTTTCCCTGAAGCCAATCTTTTAAACAATCTAGATCTTTGTTCATAAATTGGTTTAGATCATCGATGTTATTTGATGCAAATGAAAGACTAGTGTCATCTGCATACATGGTCACTTTACAATTATGCAGAGCACGCGGGAGGTCATTAATATAGATTAAAACTAACAGGGGACCAAGGCATGAGCCCTGTGGAACACCGCAAGTGACATCCTTTATGTGCGACAATGCACCATTAACTTTGCAAAACTGCTGTCTGTTATTGAGATATGAAACGAACCAAGAATGTTCCAGATCTTTAGGGCCATTACCTAAAATCTAACAAAAGTATGATGTTATATCTGCAAACCCCATCAACAAGAATTCTGTCTCTTGAAAATTTGATGCTTATCAAAATGAAGCCATTTGCTCATTTCATGGTGGCACTGTTCCATCAACAAATCTCCAGATAACATTTCAAGCATGTAAGTTAATTTACTCATCACTTAAAGCTACACTCCCATAAATAGATCCAAGGCTGCTGGGGCTTGGCTGCCCTTCAGATATTTTCAACCTTTTCGTAAATCTTTCCTCATAAGCATCAGACAGACATAAGGTTGCATTTTCTCATCATTAGGGCAATTTGGGCTTTGAGGGAACTAGCCCATCTCCCGAAAAAGCAAATAACCCTCCCGAAGGTGGGGTTGGAAGGAAAACCTGCATTTTTCCCGCCACAGAACACGAAGCGAGGAAATGAAATGAAACGAATCAAAGTTTTCCTCCAACCCCAAACCAAGAAGAGAAAAGAAAAACAGCGCAAGACCCGAAGCCAAATAGGGTCGAAGCGTAAATAAGATGAGAAAATGCAGCCCCTGTAAGCGATAGCTAAAATGATACCTCCAAATACTTGCATTGCTATAACCAGAGGCGACAATACAAATGATATAAATGAAAAAGAAATTTCTCACCAAATCTGAGGCTCCATGCCTCGTGCTAAACCAATGTAGAAGTGCATTACAACTGGCCAACAAAATGGCCAGCTCGAACGTAGCTGAAAAGGAAAAACATGGCTCGAAGGCCACAAGCACGTAACACACAAACACAAGCAAAGCCCGAAGGCCATTTCAACCAACAAAGCAAAGCCCGAAGGCCATTTCAACCAACATTGCTCGACTCGCTGTCGAGACTTTTAGCATTTTGATTTGCAACCACTCAGAACGAGTGTGCAAAATTTACTAAATTCTCAAATCAAACTCTGTTTTATACTGCATGGAAGAAACCATGCCGCATGCACGACTTTCAATGAACACGCAGCTGATGAAAAACATTACACCTCTAGAGAGTCAAAAACAATGGTACTTCAAATTGCCAGATTTGTAAATCTGTAATAAACAATAAACAGCATGTTCGTTGCTTTAACTCCGATTAGAATTTCATTCTAATCGTCATTAAACCAAAGTCAGCAAACACAATTTCCTCCACTTTAGTTAGTTCACTGTCTTTTAACTTCTTGGTCTCTCATCCACATTCCTTCACATCTTTGCAAGTTACAGAATCTTGCCATTAAAGTCATGCCATTGCTTGAATTTCATTGTATCATGGCCCATTTTGAAAATGGTGCAAATTAATTGTAATTCTAAGATAAGGCATCCAGCCTGAAAACGATCATCAAATTCTGTAAAAGTCCATTTTCACAGCCTCAGATGATTGATAAATGCCAAAAGTAATGCCTGGATGGAAAAGGAAGAGGTTAACTTTGTATTTCAGCAATGAACAAGAAGACCATTTGGCTACATCTGAAGTGAAATTAGCCATGTAACAAGTTGCAAACAGCTCAATGCACGTTTATGTCAGAAATAGATAACAGGCTTTCAAATCATAAGAAATATGGAAACAAAATATCCACTTTCCTTTAACAACAACATAGTGTCTAAACTCAGGTGCATCCATTTGGTACCCTTTGTTGTGGATTTGTAATGCCACTTGCAAAACCTAAAGGAAATGTAATTTCCCACACTGCCAAATTTTTTCCCACTTTTCATTTTATATGCGATCTAAGAAACACAAAAGACTGGGAAGAAAAGAGGTACCAAGACTTTTGTGTAACCATAACAAGAAGTTGGTTGGACTTCTTAAAACAACAACAACATTGTTGTTTGGCTAGGCCCAATGTTGCTTTCAGACATTTGTTTGAGTACCTGAAACAACCGCACAAACAAAATAAAATAACCCTAACTTAGCAAAGTTTCCGGAATGAACGGAAACCACGAATAAGTAGTTTGAAGAGTGCTCTTGAAAGTAAGGATATTTTGGTTTAGTGGCAACGACCAGATTTTGTGAAATTTTCCTTCAATTTTTAGTACATCAGACAAGCATTTCTGTCAGCAAAATCTGGGGATGTTGAAACTTTAATTTTTCCTGCTCATGCTAGTGATCGTGTCGCTTTTTCAAACAGAATTTACGAAATATTAGGCCATAGGGAATAAAATATTAAAATATCAAGGGGCAATCTCCGCTCTTTCAGTTCCTACCACGAGCCTGTTCTTAATGCAAGCTAACAGGCAAGGATTTCCGTTTTTGAAAACACCCTGACTTTGAAGAAAAAGATAACGTCAACGCAAATTCTCCGAAAATACCGACCTGTCTTGAAATGAAGTTTGTATCCTGTAGAATATCTCCTGAAATGTTGGTTTGAAGGCAACGACCTGTTTTTGTGCAATTTCCATTTTCGTATTTCCATTATTTTGAGTAAACATTTTTTCTCCTTGCAGTGACTTTTGATGTCGTATTTTCCATATTTATTTTTGAATGATCGCTTCCAAAATTTTTTCCGCCATTACTGCTGCCCTCGTCATCACGATCCGCATGCGCTCTTTCCCAGACCACCTCCCATGAGGCCTGGATCACAATGGATTCGATCACGACGGGGTGCCGACGAAATCCTGGCGTCTCCGATTTCCAAAACAACCTGCAGGCGCAAAGTGCTCTATGTACAGCGGTCAAAACATTTCGGTCTCTTGCTGACGATCTACCTTTCTTATTTCTCCTTTTGTTGTTTCTTTTACGATTATTCTTGTTTCTCTTCGTACATTTTTTGTCATTTCCATTGTTTTTCTCCACCTGAATGTTTTCGTATACAATCTTTGAGGATTCAGCAAGTTCTGATTCATTGTCCAAGGTGTCAAATGATTGTTCATTGATAGTTTCCTGAACTCGAAGCCAGTTTTCGTTTAGGCATAAAAGTGACTTTAAGTTAAAGTTTTCCTCTAAAAGACGATGATTTATATCGCGTTTTTTATCAAGTGTTGATTGAGATCGATGACCGACCTGGCTAAATCACCTGCTGTTTGGAAAATATTGCTGTCCACATGGATGGAGTCATCTTTCGTGATTCTGGCTGTATTGATTGGATGGGCGGGAGACAAGCGTGCTCTCGATTCATTGCATTCCACAATCGTTTGTTTATCATCAACTTCCGTAAGTTTAGGCTCTTCGAGTTAAAAAATATCCGAGAGTTGATCGTTTCATTGACATGACTTTCATTTACAAAGTAAGATTCCTTTATGCACAATTTTTTTTCGAGAGTCAACTTGTCGAGCATATGAGCAACCGTATCCTTGTCTAGGCCATGGCGTAATTCTGCTTCACGACGAATAGAATCTTTATCGGGTCTTTTTCTTTTGCTTTTTCGAACATGGTCAATAATATCTTTGACGCTGTCTATACTCAATTCATCAACAGAACCCATCACTTATAGAATGGGAAAAAAACGAACAAACTCGATGACCTTTACGATCGAGCTCCGCAGTCCGCCATGTCTGAAATCGGACTGGTGAATGGTTCATTCAGTTCTTGGAAAGACCTAACACGAGGTGTCCCCCAGGGATCAGTCTTATGCCCTCTGTTGTTTAACATATACATCAGTGATCTCTTACGTCTTATTCAAAATTCAGATATCTGTAATTATGCAGATGATACCACAATCTATGCTTGCGATAAGATCCTGGAAAACGTAACTCATAAGCTTGAAAATGACTGTAATGTAGCATTAGAATGGTTTGCCAACAACTTCATGAAATTAAATGCAGATAAATGTCATCTTTTGGTCATTGGGCGGAGATGTGATGATCCATTTGCTGTTAAGATTAGAAATGCTGAAGTCATTAATAGCTCTGAAGAGAAATTACCTGGAGTTCATATTGATAGCAAACTCTCCTTTGACCATCACGTATCGAAACTTTGCCACAAAGCCAGTAATAAACTTCATGCACTTGCCCGCATATCCCCGTATATGGATGATAACAAACTAAGAATCTTGACGAGGGCACTTATTACCAGTCGATAGACCATTTGCCAATTAGGAAAAAGGGACTGAGACGAGCGCGGCCAATTCCAACAGCCCTAGTAACAGTCAGAAAACAGGGGAATCCTTTCCATTTTAGTGAAACAAGTAAGCAGCGCTGAGCCGTCTAGTCGCTGAGCAAGCTTGAATATTTGGCTGTTTATTTCCCCTTCTAAGAGTTGCTTGTTACTTTCTATTATGTTAAGTACTTGCCCTAGATTTTCGAGCCATTTCCTCATTATTTTAATCATTTTGGAGTGTACTTCAAGGCTCTTTCGACGTATTTCGATACAATTTGTGTTTAACTTTTTAAAGAAGATTCGAAGGAAAATCTACGAAATTCATAGATAAACCAGGAAACCAGGAAACCTAAATATGCTTGAATCAGGTTTCACTTTTGACTTGCACTTTTTGCCTCACAATATACTTCTTCTGAAGATTTTGTTGCCTTCTCGTCTAAAAATCAACTGTACGAAGAATGAACTTTGAATTGCTTTATTTCTCGGAGATTTAAAAGATTAATTTAAGGGGAATATGTTTTTAAATCACTTACCTGCTCGAAGCACATTTAGGTTTCCTTGCTGATTTATACAAACTCATAGATTGTCTTTCGAACCTTCCTTCAAAAGTTAAAATTCCTCGGACTTGCAGTTTGTTGTTAAATCTATTTCGATGTTGAGCTATTTTACCGGAAGATTAGAGCAGATGACCTCCCATTTAAGTGAACGAAGAACAGTGTTTGAAATTCTTCAGCGGTTTCTATGATAAAGGTTTTTACCACTTGGGCCCACTTTACAAGTAACAACAGTCGGAACGGTACCCGTTGAAAGCCATCGAAGAGACTTACCTTACTAAGAATGGGCCAAGTAACTCTTGGAAGTGGTAAATAGATAGTAAGACATTCAAGTTTGCACAGCAACTAGACCGAGCAGTACAGCTTGCCGTGTATACTGAAGTGGAGAGAATTCCCCGGATTTCCAACCGTTACTAAGGCTGTCGGAATTGGCCGCGCTCGCCTTTGTTTCTATTTCTATTTCTATTTCTATTTCTATAAAATTACTTTGCAAAGCCTTACAGCATTAATGCAAAGGGGTCTAAGACCCAAAAAGAAATTAAAGTAAACATTACAAAGTTAAAAAAATTATATTACAAAATTACAAGCTAATCAATAAAAACAAATTGAATGTCTACAGTTCTAAAATTTCATTGTTAAAGTAAGCATCCCAAGTAGTCCTTTATCGTTCTCGAAAAGAAACTGTTTTTGTATGATTCAGTCTTGCATAGCAGCGGTATAAATGTTTGACTGTTTTTGCTGCATTGTCTTGTGCTTGTTGTATTTCTTAAAGCGTAGCTGGGAACTTTTACAGCAGAAGTGTTGTTTATGATTATTTTTGAATAACTTTAGACGAGCTTGCTTTCTTTGGTCCTGTAGTGCCGATGTGTCTAGCCTTTTCATCTGGGCCTCAATCCCTTTTCCTAATTGGCAAATGGTCTATTTCAATACTGACCTTTAGTCTTGATGTTTCACAACAGGCAGCTGAACCAAAAAATCAACAAAATACTGGACAGGGCATGGAGCTTTACATATAAGGACACCGAATCGACTTTTAGTAACCTATTACAGAGGGACTGTGTAGTCACTATTCATACAAAGAACTTGCAAATACTTATGACTGAGATGTGCAAAACTAGAAATGACTTAAATCCTTCATTTATGCAGGAAATTTTCTGTGAAAATACGACTCGCTACAATTTGCGTAACAATAATGAATTTATTCAACCAAGAGTGAGATCAGTCAACAACGGCTCAGAAAGCGTCAGATTTAAAGGTCCGCAGCTGTGGCAAACTCTACCAACAATCAGAGATCTCATTAGTATAATACTGCTTCTTTAGTTGGATGTTAAGGACATTGACCTGGTATGCATTAGTTTTTCAGGTCCTTATCAATCCAGGGGCAGTACTTCTCTGAGACACGCATTGCGGTCATCGGGGCATGCTTTTCTATGATTAGAGAAAACAGGTTTGACTAATTGCTCACAAGAACATCAATGCCATCTGTTCCATCAAGCATTTTTTCCCAACATATGGCAGAAACATCAGCCAGGAATACTTCTTCATTAAAATTTTAATCTTCCGAGTTTTGATCATTTTATGGCCTTTCTCTACTGCTCTATTAAATTTCCGAACGCAGAAGACCATATAATGGTCACTCAAGGAGATCTCATGCACTCCAGATTTTACAATATTTCTGGCACATATTGTAGCAATATGGTCAATAGTGGAAGATGTAGTTAGAGTGACCCTGGTGGGTCCCCCAATAATCTGTTTAAAGCTGAACAACTCATAGAGATCAAGTTGTTAATGAAAGAAAAGGCGGAATCAGTCTCTCTTTCACCATAATCACCATTCAAAGGAGGGTTTTTCTTTGATAGGTATATTTTCGCTGAGGTCCTTACCAACATCGCAGACAAATTTATTCATGGTTTCCGCTATTTCCTGGGGTTGAGAAATTGTGTTCTCACCACCTTTGAGTGACAATATCTCAGTTGTTTTGGACCTTTTATTAACCAACTGGTTTATTGTCTTCCAAGCTTCCTTAGTGTCCCCAGCACAAGACTGAATCTTATTTAAAAAATGGTTTCTTTTCATTTTAGCGTTCAAATTATTGGCCTTACATTGCATTTGTCTGTAGGCACCCATAAGTAGTTCAGATTTTGCCTTTACTGCAGAAACCTTCATTTTATCCCGTGTCCTGAAGAGCTGCTTCAGATCAGGGGTGATACATGGACTGAAACCCTCAGTGACTCTACGCTCTCTTGGAGGGGCATGCTTCTCAATGATTGAAGACAGATGAGAGGACCATAAACGCACTGCATTGTCTAACCCATCGCTTTGTATACAATAGCAGACCAGTCAGTTTCGGCAAGGTCACTGATAACAAGGTATTATTTCAATATTTTGCATTTTTTGGAAAACGCAACCAGAATATGAATTTAATTGCAAGTGTCACGACGAACAGTTTCATTTTGACCCTCAGGATGACATGTAAAAAGACTGAGCAAGTTGGTGGCAATTATTCGACAAATCCAAGTAATATTAATGACAAATCCATTTTAATGACAAGTCCAAGTAATGTTGACGATCCAAGTTAAGTAAAATCCAGTAAATATCAATTAAGTCATAATGATCAATTAAGACATGATCAAGACGTAACTGGTTAGACAAAAATAATTATTAGAACGTTTCGGCACTCAGACTCGTGCCATCCTCAGTTAACAAATCAAATTACACGTGCTGTTTATATAGCACTGATTAAGAAACCGGTTCAACTGGTCAGTCAAGAAAACTGGGGAAAAAACAAAGTGAGTAGTAAACAAGCCGAATACCCCAGGGATCAAAACAAAACGAGGGGTATTGAAGGGCTCTGTGCATTTAGGGACGGTCTATCACGCAAAATTAATAAGCTCTCAAAGATTAATCAACCAAATTCATTATTTGCCTTCTCCAGAATTGTAAAATTTTCTAAATTTGCACTATGGCCTGTTTGTTTAACATGTTCAGTAATGGCCGAATGTGATGACTTAATAGGCTGACTTTTTTTACCTATTCCTAAATGTTCCCTACTTCTAATCAACAAGTGGCGAGATGTTTTACCTATGTAACAGGCCTGGCAACCTGAACACGAATACTTATACACCACGTGGGAGCAAACATTCTTGGGAATACGATCCTTGAAGGGGAAAAAGTTTTCAGTACGTCTTCCTGACCGAAAAACAACCCGAAAGTCTACGCAGGGGTAAGCTTTACGTAATAATCTGGAGATCTTGCGCCTAAGTTGAAGGCTGATTTGACCTAAATAGGGCATATAAAAGCACAAGGGCATTTTCTGGACTGTAGTATTTTGCATTTTTCTGGACATTATAACTTTATGGTTGGCTTTGATACATCCTCGATTCTGCTCTCCACTGGCTTGTTCTCCACTTGCTTTGAATGATTCAACGTCCACCTCAAAATAGTCATTAACTATCGCCTGCAAAGGACTTGATCACTTTTGATGTCTTGCCATCTCTACTGAATGTTTGTTCTTCTGATCGATTGCATCCCAAAAACAACTTTCTGACTTCGGCTTACAAACAACTTTGGTTCGGAAGATCTTTCAGTTCCGACTACCGAAAAGGAACTAAACCATATTCAACATGCTCTGTTTTCTGGTGCAATAGCAAGTAGATCTTTTGGCGATGAAGTTGCATCTCAAACTCGTTACCGTGGACTTCAAATGAATGACACGCTGAGTTTCATAAGATCCAAGTAAGAAAGCAGCCAAATATGTGATGTTCAAATTAATTTTCCCTTGCAAATTCTTTCATTGATGCCGTGCTACAAACATACTGAAAATGTTGGCGTAAATAAAGGACATAGCCTGTCCGTTGTTTGCAACTGTACGGAATTGCCAGGTGTCCCGCAGAAATGACGAATTCAATTCAGTATCAACAAGAGAACTTCATGATCGTCAATTGCGAAAGTCCCCTTTTGTAATGATGATGTCACATAAAAATGACGTCATATACTCAAATTACCTCGTAGATTCGGTAAATTTTGATATTTTCTGGATCTATAGCATCAATTCTGTGCGATATGCGTCTCTACAGTCAGGCAATGGCGTAGAAGGCACCACATGCATTCGCTATGCAAGAAATAGTGAAAAATGTGTAAGCCTCGCGTTAGGCCTAAGTACCAAACGGTAATTTGCGCATTTCGTGCAAGATCATTACAAACTTCCCGTTTACCATCGATTTTCGTTATACCGATGCATATGGCTATTTGATATTTATTTTGATATTTTGATATTTGATATTTGACTTTATTAAGGAGGGTTGCCCTTCAACAGAGTTGGTTTACAAGGGGCCCTCCACTTGAAAACATTACTAACAATATACAATCTAAAATTACCGAATAAAAAGAAAAATTACAATATAAAAACCCTAATATAAAAACCTAATACAAATTTACAGTCTAATTTGAAAGAAAAAAAAGAAAGTCCTCAATAGATTTTTTAAAACTATTCAGGGAAGATGCCTGTTTGGTGTCGGCAGGAAGGTCATTCCACGCTTTTGCTCCTCGGTAGGAAAGACATTTTTGCCCATTACTTGACTTTTTCATGGGAAGTCTTAAATCTGTCTCTGAATTGCGCAGGACATACGAAGAGCACTTTGAGTTTCGGGTGAAAAGGTCACACAAGGATTGGGGAGCCAGTTCATGCAGGGACTTGAAGACCATTGTTTTAGATTCACTAGCGACTAGTTGTTCACTGGTCTTCCAGCCCAGCTGGTCGATAAGTGGTCTGCTAGGGGTGTCAAAGCTGCTGTTGGTTATAATTCTAGCAGCTCGGTTTTGAAGTTTTTGTAGCTGATTAAGCTCAGTCGAACCGGCACAGCCCCAAACAGAGCAACAATATCGAAAGTGTGGCTCTACAATTCCTGTGTAAAGAGTCGTCAACGTTTCCTGTCTTAAGAACGTCTTGGCGTGTTTCAAAAAGCCAATAGCTCTTGAAACTTTGGTAGAGGCAGTCTTGATGTGTTCCTTCCAGTTAAGAGAGTTGTCGATCTGCACACCAAGGTATTTTGTTTTTTGGATTATTTCGAGCTCATTGTCGCGAATTTTCAAATCCAAATCTTCATTTCGACTTTTGAGGATATCATGCTTTTGCTTGGTGGAAACAAGCATGGAATTTGTTTTAGCAACATTTAAGGAAAGTTTGTTGCCTTGAAGCCAAATGTCCAGTTGTTTGAGATCGTTATTAATGGCCTCGTTCAGCGCATTTATATCCGAAGACTGGTAGCACAGACTTGTGTCGTCAGCATACATGGAAACGGCTGAATTTTGGACAGCTTGCGGTAGATCGTTGATATAAATAAGGAAGAGGAGAGGACCCAGGCAAGAGCCTTGGGGAACACCGACCTCTATACCCTCAGTTTTTGAGCAGACACCGTTGACCCGGCAGAACTGTTTTCGATTGCACAGGTATGATCTAAACCATGCGAGTTCCCGCTGCTGGACACCGTAGTGCACCAATTTGTGGCAGAGAATCTCATGGTAAACAGTGTCAAAAGCTTGTTTAAGATCAATGAAAACTAGGCCTACAAGCTTACCAAGATCCAGCCTATTGTACCAGTCATCTGTATTTTAAGTAAGTGGGTTACAGTAGAATGGAGGCGTAAGTAGGCAGATTGGCCAGATGAAAACAGACCATTATCTTCCATATGCTGGTACACCTGATTGGTTACAAGTTTTTCAAAGAGCCTTGAAATGACAGGTAAGACTGATATGGGGCGATAGTTTGACTTATCAGCCCTATCTCCATTTTTGTAAATAGGAGTAATCCTAGCAATTTTCCATGAGTCTGGAAACATACTTGTTTGAATTGATGTATTAAACATGAAAGCAAGGGAATTTTCAATGAAGGGTAAAGCAAGCTTCAAGGAGTAGCTAGATATATTGTCAATTCCAAACCTGTTTGCTGTTTTAATCTTGGCAAATGCATCTCTGATTTCCTGCACCTCAATGGCCCTGAAGTGGAACTTTGCTTTAGCTTTATTCATTTTAAAGTCACCTGATAGAAGGGGATTAGCAACAGGACTGATTTTATCTGCTAGATCCTTACCTACCGAGCAGAAGTAACTGTTCATTGTATCAGGAATGTCTTTCCTGTGAACAGTTTCTGAACCATACTCCTTGAGACTATCAATGTTATGTTACTTGACTTAGACCTCTTATTGAGAAGTCATAGTCCCAATTTCTTCACCATAGTCCCGAATTCTCCGTGGTACCTGGCGCCAGTACAGCCTGGTCTAGGACTTTTGGTATCGTCGAATCATTCCTTAAAAATTATTTGTAATCATGTTTCTTGGGATCGGGTTGAGCATGGCCGCTTTCAAAGGCGGGTCATCAACAAAGGAGGAGACAATTTTGGCCCCCTAGATCTCCAGACCTTTCTATCGTAGACTCTCGAGAGATGTGAGAACAAATTCTCTTAAAGGAAGGATTCGACGGTTCCAACAGTGTGTTGATGCTCCAGGAGGTTCTTTCACCGATTATTAGTATGTGTTTAAAACATATTGTCGATATTTGGATGAATGAAGTTAACTTCGGAGCTCCCTTGAGGAAAGGTGGCACATAAATTGTATTTTGTAAAACACACCTGTTGCGCAGTCTTTAGCTTTTCCTCTCGTGCCTCAAATTTTGTTTATTTTATTCACCGGGCTTCAAGAATTTTGCTTAGGCCAAAACACCACAGCTCTTGTTTGGAGGTGGAGGTAAATTTGTCCTTTCATGATTGATATCGTAACTCTCAACGCACCTTCATAAACAAGCGAGCTATTTATGGTCAAGCGAGCTATCGAGGTATGTTTTAAATATAATTTCGGATTGATTCACGCCATATTCTTGTCGCTAGTGTGGACCAAATCTGTACACTTTTTGGGACACCCGGTAGATTTACTGTTTCGGGCCTAATTTTGCCAGGAATCGATGTAAGGGCCTTCGATATTGTAAAGTCTCCTGACAAATCTACTTCGCTACTCAGTAAGTTTTTTAGCCGCAAGAGCAAACTGTTTTTCCTTTATTGTATAAAAAAATAGTTCTTTGAGGGAAGAGATTTCTTTCACAAGAGAGAGACTTGTTTGATTATTGACTAAATATTTCCCAGTTTGGTCATTGAGGATCTAATTGAAATACCTCAATTTCATATAACGTAGTGTTTGATTAATCATATTCTCTATTTCTAGAATTTTTTCAGAAAACATAACCCGTTAGATGGTGCACAATATGGCATAAACCCTGACTGCATGGATACTTATATAAAGAGCTGCGGTAGGTTGAAATTCAATCAATCAAATGTTGTCCTGATTGTGCATCCTTCCAAGTCAGAGAATCTCTCTCTCTCTCTTTCGCTCCCTTTATCGGTTTATACGCATGCGTGCCTCTGTGTTAGCCATCAGACTTCTCCACTGTTCTCTGTTGGTCACTTTTATTATTATTATTGTTATCAAATTATTTGCAGTTGGTATAATACATAGTGGTAAACTAATTCAAACCAACTATTTACAGTAAATACTACAAAAATCAAAAAGTTAAAATCTGGGATCCTCATTGTCACCTCTTTTTAAATCTAACTGCAGATCTTGCATGTACAGTTTTGCCCACTCCATCCTTTGATCATTCTTTTAAATATCGCTGTTGAGTCAACGTTTTTTAAAGTATCTGGTAGTTGAGAGCGCCAGAGGAGAGTTCCAGAGGAGATCGCCTTTGAAAGTGGGTGAATTGGCTCCAATTTTGTTCGCACATCTTTTCGGTAATTGCAATAGGTTCTTATTTCGTAATTCATACGTTAAGTGTTTCCTTTCAAAGAATGTCCACATAAATGATGGATTTTCTTCTGAAAGGCACTTAAAGATTTGTAGCATCAATTTTTGCAGATTCTTTGTGTGCACCCTTTGTTCATCTGTTCTTTTGAGAAGTACTTCAAATTGTATATTGAAGTCATTGTGCAAAATTCTTAAGGTTACGGTAAACGTTTTCTGGGTGAAAATATCCATTTCTCGATTATTTCATATCCTGTTAGCCGAACTTTCAAGGCACACAATGATACCTTGCTTGAAGCCAACAGAAGTTTTGAAAATGGAAGAAATTTCATGTAAACGAAGGCTTCTACAATTTCTTAATCAAAGTTTTTTGTTTGTGGTCTTCAAAATCCATACCTAAATGCTTGACCTGTTAATCCGATAATTCCTAAGTCCTTGTGGTTTGTGTGAAATAGCATTGCGCGTTCTTGTATGCTTGTGTTTATCGGGTAATTATTTGAGGACTCTAATTGATTTTAAGCCTAAATGGCTTGATCCGGATTAGTGTGGTTTATATGGTCCCGTTGTCTACTTTACCAGTACCTTTACGGAAAATCCATTTTTCTCAGGACTCACAAATCCATGAGGTACAGGTAAGAAAAAGCTATTTTGTACCCTTCGAGCCAATCGAATGGCTCAAAAATTTGCACATGGCCAGGACAGACTTGGAGCTTGGAAAGTGTGTCCCAAATCTTTTGTATGTGTCCTGGTCCGTCTTTTATAGCCAAATACAACTGTGGGAGGGCAGAAAAATCATTTGCTAATTTTTGACAGCATGTAGTTTCAAAGGAAGAAGGAATTTGAAAAATCCCAGACCCACTTTAAAAGCTTAGGATCTGCACTTCCTGCTGATGTAAGTCAGATTCTGTTACCTCAAACGCAAGGGTACAAAATAGCTTTTGAAGGTAGTACACTCTTTTAAGCAATAAATTTGCCTGGAAAATATCATTTTACAGTATTTGCCAATAATTTTAATATGGTTAAAATCCCCACTTTCTTGTGCATCGAATGATGTATAGTTTACCTAGATCCCGTCTATAGTTCGGCTTTTAGGGAGCGAAAACCAAATTTCGTGTCACAAACGTTTACCGTAACCTTAAAGCTCTCTTTTGGACACGATCTACCTGATTGCCTGATGTCTTCCCATGATACATCCAGATCAAGGGGCAATAATTGAAATTGGACATAACAAATGTATTATAGAGGATCTTACCCTTCTCGTGGTTCAGATAAGGAGCCACGCGCGAAAAAGCATTCACTTTCCTGTTCGCTTTCTGGCAGAGGGCTTTAACATGATCATCAAATTTCAGCTGAGAGTCAATAGTGACTCCTAGCAATTTAACTTTGTCTAGGTTTTTCAAAATTCTAAAAAATTGATGTGCCTCCAGCCCAAAAAAGGTGGAGGGGGGGGGGCTGGTTTTTGCTCCAATAATGTGATGCTATTACAACCAACCCATAGCAAAGTCACGTGCAAAATACAGTCTTTGATTGTATAGAGACACGCATAAGATGGAAACAAACACGCATAAAACCTAAAGAACAAGTAGAAGCCAAAACATTTTTCCTCCTTGCGAAGTTTGCTATTTGTTTTGTTTCTTATCATAGCTGGGTACTGTGTTATAACGTACATCCTTGGCGTTGGTGATCGACATCTGGATAACTTAATGCTTACAAAGTCTGGTAAGTTTAAGTCTTTAAAGTGATAAACGTTTTGGTAAATTTGTAGTTAGAAACACCGCAAAACGACGAAAAACAACAGCGAATGAGAATGAGTCGTTTTAATGAGTATAAATATTGCCAATATTTCGTCTTGCCATGCTGGAGTTCTTCAGGGCAGTTTTACGATGGTTATTCAAGATTTAGATATGTACGACAATTTGAATAGGAGAGGCTACATGTGGTTGGTTAGATATGATTGCTACGTATGGGCTATTTCGGGTAGGTTAAAAGTGTCATGTCATACGCTAATGATAATGATAACGCTGATGGTAATGATAATAATAAGAATGATGATGATGATGATGATGATTATGATGATTATGATGATTATGATGATGATGATGATGATGATGATTATGATGATGATGATGATGATGATGATGATGATGATGATGATGATGATGATGATGATGATGATGATGATGATGATGATGATGATGATGATGATGATGATGATGATGATAATATTATAATGTAATGTGAACTAATAACAACGATGATAATGATGAAGATTGTGATAAGAAGTAAGATCGGCAAGGGAATTATTTTTTTCAGCGGTGTGTGGCTCTGTTTAGGTGACAAGAGTTTTGGCCAAGCCAATGAAGTGTGCTTCCTTGGCTTGTCTAACACTCTCTCTGGTGCCATGTATCTGGAGTAGTGGTAGTAGCTGTGTGTCTTGTACGGAGTGTCTGGATTCGCAGAAGTGCTCTGCAACCCCAGGAGTGTTATTATTATTATTATTATTATTATTATTATTATTATTATTATTATTATTATTATTATTATTATTATTATTATAATCATTATTATTATTATTATTATTATTATTGTTATTATTATTATTATTATTATTATTATTATTATTAATTCTTTATTTAAAGTAGGCTAATGTAAAATAGCTAATTTAAAGCTAATTAAGGCCTACTAACGAAAAATAATCATGAGAAATAAATTTATAATAAGAAAAAAAATAAAATACTAGTTACAAGTTCACATTAAAAACCCTAGATTTGCTACAAAGATTCGACAAAGCCTACAGTTCCACTTCTCCCCTTTCCATGTTTTTATTCGGTTTTTAAAAACAGCCAAAGAATTAGCAGTTTTTATATCATTTGGTAGCATTTGCCAAAGTTTGTGTCCAATAAAAGGTGTGGTTTCAATCCCAAAATTTGTGGTCCTTGCACTTGGTTGCAGAAGACTATTGTCACTTCTTAGGCTATAAGGCATATCATTAGTTATAGATATGTCCTCCATAAATTCAGGGTTTAAGTTTTCTTTTGTCTGATAAATTTCGACCATTAGCAACTGTAGGTTTCGTTGATGGACTGTCACTGAGTTGTCCCTTTTCAGCAGAGTTTCAAAATCAGACTCGTAGTCTCTGTATGCAATTCGCAGTGCTCTTAGGTGCATCTTATTTATCTTGTCATTCAAGTTTCTATCGTGAAACATCCACACTAGAGGGCAATAGTTAAACTGGGACATAATAAACGTTTTCATTAACAAGACTATTTTTTCCGTTTCCATGTATTTTGAAATCCTAGCTAGCCCATGAATTTTCTGATTGGCCTTCTTACAAAGATTGCTCACATGGGGTTTGAAGGTAAGGTGTTTGTCAAAAGTTACCCCCAACAATTTTTCCTCAGAACTTTCCTTTATTTGAGCGTTGCCAACATGTATGGAGGTATCAGTGCTAAATGTGCTGAATGTCATTAAATGGCATTTTTCTTCATTTAATCTCATGTAATTGTCTGGAAACCAGGTAATTATTTTCTGCGTGTCCTTCTGTGTGTTTTCTGTGTGTCGGAAAACACACAGAAAACACACAGAACTTTTCTGCGTGTTTTCTGTGTGTCGGAACGTCTGTTTATAATGTATCGTCGATGTTCGTTGAGTCTGTCTCTTATACGTCGTTCCGTTTGTCCTTTGTATTGGCAGTCAGTCTTTTTGTTGCGTATGCATTGTTTGCATTGTAGTAAGTATACTATATGTATGTATGTAAAATTTGCCATTAAAAAAGGAATAAAAGATCATACAAAAATTAAAGGAAAAAAGAAGAATCTACTTACAAATGTATACTATAATAAGAATTTTGAAGGCAAAAAGTAGATTAAAAACACCTTTCAGTTTAAAAAATGGCAGGGATGGCATTAAAAGGTCAATACAACCTTGTTTCCGTAATGGTCCCCCCAGAGGTGTCAATGAAAGAAAATTTTTCACAAAAAACAGAGAAAACAATGTTTGTTGCTGAAAAGTTGACAGTAAAGTTGCATTTTTGATAATTTGATGGATAATTTCTGATAAAGTTTTTAGAAATTTAATTATATATATATAACAGCAGCCAAACAGAGAACGAAACAGCATCCAAACAGAGAATAACAGAGAATAAAACAGCAGCCAAACAGAGAACAACGAGCAACTACCAGAGAAAAAACAATACAGCAACCCTATTCACAAAGATTACAACAAAACCTTAGAGATAAACCAGCAGCAGCTAACGAGGCACCAACACGAACAACACCACGCACTTACGCGGATATCCTTAAACCAAAATCCAACAACATGAAAACAACACAACGCATTGCAGAACACAGTGATAACAATAACCCTGAGAGATATCTAAAGACAACAGGAAAACAAATGCAGATGCCTACAAGAGAAACCCCAGCACAACAATCTCAGACAGAAAGAAACACAAAGTAATACAAGTATCAAAGAAACGGAATAGGCCCCCAACCAAGGAACTTGGAAGGGGGCATTCAAGAACTTCTCACCACCACGATGCAAGCTTTCGAGCTCTTACGAAACAACTTCGAAAGACTCGTAGACTTAAAAATGACCCAGATGGACGAATAATTAATTTAAGCCAACACAAATTTACAGTAGATACATTTAAATTATTAAGTAAAGGCCTCAACTTCTGCCCACGCCCAGCAAAATTTAATAAACATACACTAGAAGACGACTTAAAATCATTCTTTAGACGAATCAGATTACGAGCCTATTTTGGAATATCTAACTATGAACCAACCATTTTACAATCACTTAAAGGAAAAAACAATTCACTTACACCGAAAAACATTGATGCCAAACGTTTGAAATTGCAATTATGGAAGACATAAAAAATCACGAAAAACGACATTTACCCCCACGATAACTTGACAAGAAAGCAACGTGAAGCCCTTAAAAAACTCTCACAAAGAAACGACCTCATCATAACCCGAGCCGATAAAGGCGGAGCAATAGTTATTTGGGGTATTGATGATTACCTCAAAGGGGCTAATAGCTAATTAAGCAACACTGAATTTTATGAAGAACTATTAATTGACCCATTTGAAGATTACCAAAAAATAATTGTAAATTCACTTAAGGAAATGCTCTCAAATAATACTATTGACAAAGAAACATCTGATATATTAAAACCGGTAAATGTAAAACCTGCTCGCTTTTATTTACTCCCAAAAATACATAAGAAGAACAACCCGGGTAGGCCAGTAATATCCTCAATTAACTGCCACACGACCAGACTCTCAAAATACGTTGACCACTGCATACAACCTCTAGCAATGAAAGTCAAGTCTTACATACGTGATACAACAGACCTCATTAACAAAATAAAACACATTAAAAGAATACCACACAATGCAATTCTAGTCACAATGGACGTCCGATCTTTATACTCAAACATAAAACAACATGATGGAATATCAGCCTTAAAAAAATGCCTTGACAACAGAATATCAAAAGATCCACCTACAGAAGTATTAATAACCCTGATGAACCACATATTAACGTTAAACAACTTCAACTTCAATGGAAGATACTTTCTCCAAATAAAAGGTTGTGCTATGGGCACTGTAGCAGCCCCATCATATGCCACTATATACATGGGAAACTTTGAAGAAACTCATATCTATCCAGACATTGACAATGATTGCCCCGTTTATGCCAGATACATTGACGACATATTCCTAATATACACAGGTGGAGAAAAGAAATTAGACGAATTCCTAACAAACATTAACACCAAGCATGACTCCATTAAATTTGACTATGAAAAATCAACACAATCAGTCGCATTTCTAGACACTCTAATATATATCGATGAAAAAAGACAACTACGAACGACACTCTACACAAAACCTGCAGATACTCATAACTATCTACATTTCAAATCCTCTCACCCACGACACCTTAAAGAAAGCTTACCCTACTCTCAAGCACTTAGGTTAAGAAGAATCTGCTCAGAAAACAACGAATTCATTAAGCACAGTGACAAATTAAAACAGCAATTTACAGCACGCGGCTATTCTCAAACTTTAGTTGAAAACCAAATAAAAAAAGCTATCGCTATCCCAAGAGAAGCCACTTTAAAGCTAGCAAAGAAAGAGAAAATTAATCGTATCCCCTTTGTAACAACGTTTAACAATACCCTACCTCCATTAGCTCAAATCATCCGAAACCGCTGGGACATTTTAAAGCTAAAACCTAACTTAAAGGACATTTTTAAAGAACCAGGCATGCTGGCCTATCGTCGACCTATGAACCTTAAAGACATGATAGGGAGCAACACTATTTTAGATAACAAAGTTAACCGCAAAAATCCAACAATAAAAACCATCAAATTTTGCCAACCGTGTAATACTAGAAATAGCTTTGTTGCAATCACCTCAAAACTACAAACTCATTCACCAGCTTTGTAACTAAGAATAAATATAAAATCTACCACGAATCAAATTGCAAAAGCAAAAATGTTATATACCTCTTAGAATGTACATATTGCTCAAAACAATATGTTGGAAAGTCCGAATGGCCTTTCAACTTCCGACTCAACAACTACAGACATAGAATCAAATCGACTGACCACGATAAACTCCTCCCTGTCGAGCAACACTCTCACCTAGCAAACCATAACTTCTCTAGAGATGCAAAATTTACAATCATAGAAAGGATTGAAAAGAACGTATCTGATGAAATAACGTCAATTCTAGAATCACACGAAGGTAGCTGGATCCTACGTCTTAAAACTTTATACCCAAATGGCCTAAACAGCAAATTGAACCATCCAGAAAATATATCATTATAAAAATCGGTTTTCTGAAACCAAAGGACAAGCTGCAGAATTACGTTCACTTATTTGCTACTACAACGTTCCCCTGTAGCCTGTCATTTAATAAAACGTAGTATGTGATACACAGTTTAGCGTCATATTTGTAAAAGAGCATGTATAATCCGTTGTATTGAAAATACTTCTCATTCTCCTGATGATGACCATATTGGTCGAAACTAGTTGGGAATTGAGATAAAGTAACTTACATAGATACATTTCCGTTCGTCTTTCTTTCTGTTCATCTTTATATATATATAACATCGTATAAAGTGCTGCTATGTATATATATATCTAGATGTCGACTCAAAAAATACAACTTGGTAAACGTTTCGGCATAAGCCTTCATCAGTAATGAACTTTTCAAATTCAAACAGAGCAATACATATCAATCTGCAATATCTAAACAATAGAAAAGCAACAGTCTAAGCGGGATCCTACTAATACAAATTAATAATAGAAAGGTGTAAAAGTTACGGGTACATTAATAGGCGGCCGGAGATGGATAAAAGAAAGCGCAGAATAAAGAACTGCTGAAGTCGGCGTCTTGTGTCTGTCATTAACTAAAGACTCTTCGTAGCCCCTATCCTTAAGCCATCCAGCTAACTCGCCTACTCTCTCCTGAAACTGGCGATCCTCCGAACATATCCTACGAAACCTAAGTGCCTGACCATAGGGGATCGCCTTCTTGTTGTGCCAGGGGTGACAAGACTTCTTGTGCAAGTACAACGGTTCGTAACTGTTATTCTGGGAACCCACTGCGAATTCTTTCTCGCGCTTTTTCAAGTTTGTGACGTCATACTCATGATCATGGTGCGATTCATGCAGACATTCCGATCGGTCCTCAAAGATGGCGACCTCATTCACGGTGAGGTGAATGTGACGAAGAACAAACGTGGCGGCAAATACTGTGTAGTTGGTGGTCCAAACTTTAATAGTTACAAAAATGGAAAATATAAGGAATGAATCCACTAATTTCGAAATAAAGCTAAGGATGGTAAAAGATATCGGATATGAGTACGCTTTGTGCAGGGGCAGAGATATCGACAGGCCTAACGGGCAAGGAGCTTCATCGTCTGTTTTGTGTTCCTTCCACTTTGAGGAATCATCTTTCACAACTAATAAAGCGGTTGCAGAGTTGCTAAGATGCAAAGAAAACGGCAGCCAGATGCTATTCCCACTATAAATCTTTCAGCCATGGAAGACAACAACAATACGAAATCAAATTCACGTTGGAAAATACGAAAAGTAAGGAGAATACTTTCTAAACCAAACCGTCCTGTGTACTGTTCTCCGAAGTTTTAAGTTTCAGTTTCATGACTTACGACTTCACAACACGTGATTCAAATCATGAGAACACTAGGGTCTACTGGGGTAAAAGAAGCAGACTGGAAAGGGGTAGCGTTGATTGCTGGAAAACAGTAGCCCCAGAACTGGCAAGGCAACATTCACTGTGTCTAGGAGGCAGTTCTAGCAGGAGGAGGAAAACAATAAACAAAGATTTTGGCAAGATTTATCCAAATCTTTCATCCTGCTCATTTTACCCAAATTGAACCTACTTTACCCCAGTAGATCCTCTACAATGACAATGTTATGGAAGGAAGTGTTGAAAACAAAGTTACACGTTTGTTGGTTTATAAGAAACTAGTACTAAGATGGCCGAAATTTTATGGAACTTCAGTACTATGTCTAAGTAGAATTAAGAAACTTTTCAAAGTTAAAAGCATGTATATTATAGCCAATAGATCGATAAACGTTTATTATTTTGCAATATCAACTAACCATTTGTGTTTTCATCATGGCAGAACACTTTATTCCTATACGATATGTTAAATGTCAAGAAACATTTCTGCTGCAGTGTTAGCGACCACATTGACAATTCATGCATTCAAAAAATAAGAAGCCAATTAAGAAACTTGTAGTACTATCATGGACAAAATTTCCAGTTAAATTAAGAAACTTTTAGTGCTATGGCCTGATCCAAGTTTCGTATAAAAAAATGTGTACAAGCAGGGTAGCATCATTCAGGATGAACTGAAAAGAACATATACAGATATGGCTACATTTATGTTTTATGAGAAACTGAGATCTGGGCCAGTACAGAGTTCCTTAAATCTTAGGAAGGTTTTGCTATTTTTTCTTCCATTTTTAATGCCGGCAGTGTAGAGTTAATTTAGTTTGTAAGATTTGCTCCCAAATCACCTGGTATAACTCAATTTGCACTCAAAACAATGTCAAAACAGTTACTATTACTGTACAGTTTCAAGACATTCTTTGAATGATATAGGGAAATTAAAGCTATGAATTACAGAAGTTTCTCAGTTTGTTTTATTCACGTAGGGTACAGTATAAAGTTTTTTATTTTGCCAAATATACAAGAACTAGCGGTTTAAAAGTTGTTTTTTATGAAAGATTAGTGTAGTCATTAGACAGCACCTTTGGTCTTAACAATTTCTAATAACTAGTTGATAGCTTTATTCATGGATACTAATTAGGTTTTTTTCCCGGATTTTAAAATCTTTGTAGGAGATGCTCAGTCAGAATGCAGAGCATTTAAACACGGAAAGTTAAAGTTGCCCTAGTGACCAGGCTGAGGAATAAAGGGGGCAATCAACATCATCATACAGTACATCATAAGTTCAACATGAAGCAAGCCTCTCTTCACATGCACTTTAAGGAATCATGACTTGGGGGGAAGTTTCAAAAAGGGGACCTCATTTTTGATACAAGAAATGTTTCTCTTTATGAACTCCCTAGGAAAGCCTGTATTTGTTTCAAGGCATAAATTGTGGTAGAAGGCCTATCCCTACTATTATGCCGTTCAGCTTTGTGACCAGGACGGGGAGTGGATTGGTGGTTGACCCCGTGTCAGAAAAAACATGGGCCTTTTGCAAAGTGAGTTTTGAAAGGTACGCCAAAGGCGCGTCTATCTAGGGGGGAGGGGGTCCGAGGGTATGCTCCTGTGGGAAAATTTTTAAAGTTTGGATGCTAGAATCGCTCTGGTAGCCATTCTTCGCCTCTAACTCTGTTATCATATCAAACTGGCCATCCATTATGCACAAACTGTAGTAATAGTCAATCTATTGTCACATATAGGCCAAGAAAGTCATATATCATATATTGTCACATATGGCATCACGACATTATCACATATGGTTACTTTTGTTAAAAGTAACCATCCACAAAATGTGAAGAGAGATGGTGTAGGGCTTTACATTAAAGATTCTCTGCCTTCAAGAAACCGGTCAGACCTCGTGACTTTTCCGGAATGTATTGTGCGCGAAGTTCAAGTTAATAGGAAAAAGTATTTCCTTGCTGTTATTTATAGAAGCCCAAGTCAGAATCAAACTGAGTTTGATGATTTTACAATGAATTTTGAATTGTTGTTATCGAAAATGGCTGCCGAGAATCCTTTCTGCGTTGTTATCACCGGTGATTTCAATTGCCGCTCTTCTCAGTGGTGGGAAAATGAAATAGAAGACAATGAGGGGAAGCATTTTGAGCCATTAACGTCTGACCTTGGCCTTTACCAATTGATTTCAGAACCAACTCACTTGATGGGTGATTCTAAATCTTGTATTGACTTGATATTCACTGACCAGCCTAACCTGTTTATCGAATCTGGTGTCCATTCCTCATTGCACGAGCAATGTCATCATCAAATCGTTTATGGAAAATTAACGATCTCTATTCTTGCCCCACCCCCATACACTCGTAAAATTTGGTATTATGATAAGGCTGACATAGTGGGCATTAAGAAGAGCATTGAAATGTTCCAATGGGAGGAGCATCTGGGGACAATGTCATGTCCAAACGAGCAAGTTAAACTACTCAACGAGGTCCTTCTGAATATTTCTTCCAATTTCATACCGAATAAGGTAAAAACAATTAGGCCTAGCCGGGCACCATGTTTATCGCAAGATGTCAAGAATTTTTCTGCGAAAAAAGAATCGTGCGTATAAAAACTTTGTGAGGAAAGGTCAGCCAGATGACAAGCTGGAGGTAATGAAAAACATGACGTCGAAATGTTCAAAAATGATTGAGGATGCCAAGTGACAATACTTCCTAAAAGCTGGTAAAACCTTAGCGAATCCTGGGACTGGCCTCAAAACATATTGGTCTTTGGTTAATTCTGTGCTAAACAAGGCAAGGATTCCTATAATACCACCTCTTTTGGAAAACGGGATATTCGTGATGGATTTTACCGAGAAGGCCCAAATATTTAATAATCACTTCATACTTCAGTGCACAACAATTGATACCGGTAGTGAAATTCCGCGAAATGATCCAGTCAATGCCACTCTTTCGACAGAATTTCATTTGTCTGATGAAAAGATACTGAAAATTATCAGATCACTCAATCCTAATAAGGCGCATGGCTGGGATGAAATATCTGTAAGGATGATAAAAATGTGTGATTCTGCATTGATCGTACCATTAAAGATAATATTTGCAAACTGTTTGAGTAAAGGTATATTTCCCGATATTTGGAAACATGCAAATGTTGTGCCTGTTCATAAAAAGAACGAGAAAAACTTGAAGGGGAACTATCGTCCAATCTCATTGCTTCCAATTTTTGGTAAAATTCTCGAAAACTCATTTTCGATTCCCTTTACTCTCATCTTGTTTCATCCGAATTGCTAAATCCCAATCAATCTGGTTTTCGTCCCGGTGATTCAACAATCAATCAGCTAATCTCGATAACACACACAATTTTTGGAGCCTTTGATTGTAACCCTCCTCTAGATGTTCGCTCTGTGTATCTCGACATTTCTAAAGCATTCGAAAGGGTATGGCATGATGGTCTAATCTATAAACTGAAACGATGTGGTGTCTCTGGACAGCTTCTATGTCTTATCCAAGATTTTCTAGGGAATCGAAAACAGCGAAAAGTACTGAACGGACAGTGCTCAAATTGGGTAGATATTTCAGCAGGAGTACCGCAGGGATCCATTTTAGGCCCATTGTTCTTCCTTGTCTATATTAATGATCTCACTACAGACTTAAAGTGCAATGTTAAACTGTTTGCTGATGATTCGTCACTGTTTACAATAGTACACGACTCAAATACAGCTACCAATGACATGAACCATGATCTGGAGTTGATTAGCAAATGGGCTCATGATTGGAGGATGTCATTTAATCCTGATCCACAAAAGCAAGCAGTCCAGTTGATATTTTCAAAAGAGAAAAGCTGAAGCTCATCATCCTGTAATTCTTTTCAATAACTTACCAGTGATGCAAGTAGTCGAACACAAGCATTTAGGACTAGTCCTGGACTCAAAGTTATCTTTTTCCACGCATATTAAATCATCTATATCCAAAGCAAGGAAGGGTATTGGCATGTTAAGGTTTCTCTCTAGCTATCTGCCTAGGAACACCCTCAATGACCTATACAAGCTCTATGTTCGACCCCACTTAGATTACGGAGATGTTATATACCATGATCCACCAAATCTGTGCGAGTTCAGTGGTAATACCACCTTGTCTAATCAAATGGAAAAGATAGAATCTGTTCAGTATTCTGCTGCTTTAGCTGTGTCGGGAGCATGGAGGGGAACATCTAGAGAGAAGTTGTACGCAGAGCTAGGATGGGAATCGTAAGTCTTCGCAGGTGGAGCAGTTAAGTCTTCGCAGGTGGTTGTCCGACAAAGAAATGATTGTGAAAGAGACATCTACAATGATGTATAAATCTCTAAACGATCTTGCACCACAGTACCTTAGTGACCTATTCGTTAGACTATCAGATTTCCACACACGAGAGCTAAGAAACACCAAAAATGATCTTGCAGTACCGTTAATGCGAACAGTAAGTGGCCAAAAGGCATTCTCTTACCGTGGTACCAAAGAGTGGAACAAGTTTAACAATGATATCAAAGAGGCCCCCTCGGTATATTCTTTTAAATCAAGGTTGAGACAGTTGGGGTACGAAAATCTTTAATTTTGTATATTGCTTATTGTCGCCAAACAGGGCCAAATTGTAAAACAATATACTTATTGAATTTGTACCCTGTATAAATATGTTTAAAATATGAAATATATGAATACGCCTTACTCTGTTCTTCAAAATTGCAAATAATCTCACTCCAGACTATACAAGGGATCCTATTCCACTACATCAGCAGTTTCAATACTCTCTTCGCAAACGCGATGTAATCGGGCAAATAAGGGCAAGGACTGACAAATTTGAAGCTAGCTTTTATCCCCATTGTTTGTCCGAATGGAATAAACTTAAACCTGAGATAAGACTTGCACCATCTGTTGCTGTGTTCAAGAAAAAGCTGCTGTCAGTTATCCGCCCCCTGGAAAGCCTTTTTATGGGATCCATGACCCAAAAGGCCTATCCTTTTTAACTCAGTTGAGAGTCGGTCTCAGCAAGCTAAATTATCACAAATTTAAACACAATTTTAGAGATACCACAAACCCCATGTGTCCAACAAATGATGGCATTGAAGATACGGAACACTTCTTGTTGCTCTGCCCTTATTTTGATGTACATAGACGGGACCTCCTCGCTGGAATCTTGCATTACTACGACCACTTAGATATTTTGATCTTGCAAATGATTTTTTGTTACAACTGTTATTGTATGGTGGTAAAGATTTTCCTGACTCAGTGAATAGGCATATCCTTGAACTTACATTAAATTTTGTACATAAAACTGGTCGATTCGATTGAAGTCTTATACCAGACCCTTCCATAAGCCACCCAATTGTAGCGTTGTTTTGTAACCATTGTTTTCAACTTTAATTTTTTCTTTTATTTAGTTTTCTTTTGTCTTTGTCTTAGATATTGTAGTAGGACCGTATAGTATTTTTGTAAGTGACTTAATTAGCAAACTGTATCGTAGTTGTTAGTCTAGTTCCATGTCTTTATGTTATGGCCATGGTGTTGACATTTATTTTTGCTCCCATGGCATCGTCCTGTAGTTTTGCATAGTTATTTTAAGGTATAGTAGAATGTAGCCTTGCAGTAATATTTTATATGGATATATAAAAAAAGTCATTTCTTGAATAGAAATATGGACCAGCGAACCGGGTGAGCCAGAAAAGATTCCCCACATTTGAAAATTCATAGCTCCAAGAGTCTCTGATGAATCGATATTTCATTGATAGCCGAGAGCAGAGAAATTGAAGCAATTCTGTAAGTTTCTTCTATCTTATGAGCACTGCACTAGAAGATGAGCAAATTCGACTCATTCGACTTCACAAAAATGTTGCAAAAGGCCTGAAAAGGGGTCTAAAAACAGCAAAAAGGATCATATGCTTTGGGGGGCTTAACACTGTGAAAAACTGTAACTGGGGGGCAAGCAATCAGGACTGGGGGGCTTTTGCCTCCTAGTTTGTATGTTAAAGGAGACCCTGATAGCAGTTACGGCGTGATGAACATTTAGATATACCTCTGGGAGTGGTGGTGGCGTCATTCTTTGCTTTGGCTCGCACCAAGTATTCCCTGAGGTTTTTGGTCTGCGGTTGATAAGGATCGATTGGTCCGAGAAGACTTTCTTACAATTCACCGAATTTTGTAGTATGTGGAAGTTGTTGTGGAGTATGGACTTAAGAAGTTGTGGAATGCTGGAGTGGTAGGTTATAACGAATGGCATTCTGTTGTTATGTCTTTCCTGTTTCGTTTGTAAGCTTGATTGTCGCGTTATTTTGGAAGCCTTCCGTATTTCGTTACGTACATGTTTGGCGTTTGTATCCTCATTTTGTAAGGTATGTACGCAGTTGGTTTGACCGTTTATTGAATGTATCATCGTTAGAACATATGCATCGTAGTCGTAGTGCAATGTATGGAGTGACTTGCCTGGAACATGGCTGGTTCACATCGTACTTGGATAATCGTAAACAATTTTGCACGATAAATGGCTCTTCTTCTGATACGAAGGGAATAAATTGTGGAGTTCCTCAAGGCTCTTGTCTCGGTCCACTGTTGCTCCTGATCTACATCAATGACCTGCCCTTTGCCTTGCAAGAGTCTCATGTCAGCATGCATGCTAATGATACTACTATTTCGCTCTCTTCGAAAAGCATTGCTGACCTGCAAAATGACTTAAATTCAGATCTTCTGAAGCTACAGGATTGGCTGCATGCAAACAAACTTTCTTTGAACGTTGTCAAAACGCAATCGCTTATCATAGTTTCTGGTCCAAACATCCGTACGATAGATAGCCAGTCTGATGCTCAACCATCTTTTTCAATAGGTGATCAGGAAATTGAGATGATTGCCAATGAAAAATACTTAGATGTTCAAGTAGATAGTCAACTAAACTGGGACAAACATGTCGATACTATCAAGACCAAGGCTTATCGAGCCCTTGGACTTATTAAGTATTCTAAGAAGTACCTTCCACCTGATGTACTCAACAAAATGTGCAGAGGGATTGTGGAGCCCCAGTTGAGTTACTGTTGCTCTGTTTGGGGCTGCTGTAGTGAATCAAAAAAAAACTTCTTGCAAAAAATTCAAAACAGAGTTGCAAGAATTGTAACAAATAGCCCATACGATGCTTCTGCTGCTCCACTGATTCAGAATCTTGGTTGGCCGACTATCAGTAATCTTATAAGAAAAGAGACCGCCACGCTAACATATAATTCTTTGAATTCGCTTGCCCCAGCCTACATGAGAAAAATATTTACAAAATATTCGGATGATAGCGAAAGGTCGTTGCGTTCGACAGAAACTGATCTTAGGTTACATTTGCTAAAAACTGCCAATGGCCAAAAGGCCTTTTCATATCGCGGTGCAAAGCTTTGGAACAGTTTACCAAAAGAAGCAAAATTGGCACCTTCCCTAAAAACTCTCAAGGAACGAATATAGAGGGTGGTGTCATTTTAATTTCTATTTCATGTCTGTTATATTTTATTGTAAATTAGGTATTATAGTGTATTATATCGTAAATTAGGTTTATGAAATTCTTTTGTCCTTAGTTTAGCCTCTTTTCCTTTGTTTTCTCTTAATCAGGTCAGTTTGAAAAACATGTATATGAAACTTATTACCTGTATAAATATTTTAAAATGGAATGAAATTTAAGTGAAAGTGCTAGGCTGCACGGTATGGACTGTTTCGTGTGCTTATGGTGGGCGGATGTGTCGAATATAGCCCCAAGCTTTATGACGGAGATTTTCATTGAGAAGAATCATGCCCATCTTCTTAGAAACAAAAGTCTCTTACAGATGCCCAAGGCCCGAACAGTTCAGTTTGGGACAGAAGGTATTGCTTTCTTGGGATGTAAACTTTGGCATGGACTCTCAAACGACATTAAACAGTCACCGAATGTTTCCGTCTTAAAAAGCACATCAGAAAGTGGATTGGCGAAGGATGCAACTGCCGATTATGCAAGACATTTCTAGCACAGGTTGGGTTCTTGAACTAATTTAGTTTTATCTACTTTGAAAGCTCACCTGTAAATATATATTATATGTAGATATCATTTTATTGTTAGATTAATTAGATTTTACTTTGCACTTTGTAATTATTTTATCTTAATGTTTGTTTTATGTTTTAGTAGGCATCAATTAGCTGTAGTAGCTATCCTTAACGTCTAACGGGTGTCTCAAAAA
The DNA here is from genome assembly GCA_964020215.1 of Aurelia sp. 3 sensu Dawson et al. (2005). NCBI lineage: Eukaryota > Metazoa > Cnidaria > Scyphozoa > Semaeostomeae > Ulmaridae > Aurelia > Aurelia sp. 3 sensu Dawson et al. (2005). The sequence goes on along the minus strand of OZ026580.1, from coordinate 8,755,143 downwards.
AGTACCCCCTTTTGACTGGAAATAGTAACGAAACAATAGGAGATCATAACTCACGGAGTGAACAGCTATATTCATCAATCTTCAACTTAGAATCACATACCTTGCATTTAAAAATCGTCTGCCAAACACCGGAGATGCAAGCTTGCAAAGTCAAAACTTACAGTGCACCTGAAACCAGAGGTTTTGTAAAAGGGCCTAGCCCTGATTTGGCATCACAGGCATATTGCAAAAAAATTCAAACTTTGACCTTTAGCTTTTTCTTTTGAAAGAATTATACCTTGAAATGCTTCAATTGTCCTACAGATAATTATTCCTTTGAGGAATCAATCTGTGGGTTGCATTCCATCCCAAGTGTCAAAGAAGAAGAATAGAGCACATGCACGTTCATTTTGGAGATGTGGCACGTCTCTTGAGCCTAATTCACACTGGGTCGTTTGGGTCGTTAGGGTCGTGCAGAAAGACCCAAAAGACAAGAAGCAGGGCTTGAGTCCTTTGTCTATTGGGTCTTTCTGCACGATCTTAACGACCCTAAAGACCTAGTGTGAATCAGGCCTTTCTGCATCTTTATTATATTTGTTTAATCAGGGCGATGTCTATGAGTCTTTTATTCCTCTCAAAGGAGAGTTAAAGTTTACAGGTGCTTTGGAAAATATGCATGATACAAATCGTGGCTAGGCCCTTTCTCAAAACCTCTGGTTTCAGGGGCACTGTAAAATTTGACTTTGCAAGCTTGTATCTCCGGTGTTAGGTGGACGATTTTTAAATGCAAGGTATGTGAATCTAAGTTGAAGACTGATAAACTTATCTGTCGACTCGGAGAGTGATAATATCTTATCATTTTGTTCCTATTTCCAGCCAAAAGGGAGTACTTTTTTTGAGACACATAATAATAATGATAATAATAATAATAATAATGATAATAATAAACACACCGGTGGTGGTGTAACCTTAAATTCACTACTCTTATACTTATGTATGATGCTTTCAAATCAAATAACAAACAACTGCGTTAATGAGGCTAGAACCAACAATGGTGAAGGTCTCTCGCACGGCAGGTGTCCTGTGGAAGAGCAGCGCAGGCCCGGTCGACATCAAGCTACTGCCAGAACAGGAATAAGGAAGAAGTGGTCGAGAGAGGAAAATATGTTCGTGATGGAGTGTTATTACAGAAGTGTGCCAAGCCGCCGAGGATACAGAAAACGAATGTTAGATCTTTGGAGGGAAAAAAGTATGTTTATTGTAACTGAACAGCGTCTGGTTGATCAGAGTAATCAAATAAGGAAAAGAGGTTGGCTAACAGATCTGGAACTGGAAGAGATTATCAGAAGAATAGAATATGGGAACGTCCAACACGAAAGAGAAGAAAACAGAGAGCAGCCAAGAAGCAATGATACTGGCACTGATATTGAAATTGACATAGTTTACAGCCAGGACCAGGAATCTTCATTCAACCTACAGTCAGAAAACGATAGTGACGCCCAGAGGGCCAACGGCAGTGACAATAACATCAGACAGACACTATGCATGATTAGTGGAGCAAGTTTAACTGACGAGGAAAAAGCCCAAATAAACAGATTAAATGAGATACTGAATGAAGGAAGAAAAAGTTTACCATCAATGCGAGCGGTTGGAAAAAACAAACTTAATATAGAAGTGCAAAGGATCAACAAGCTTTTACAAAACATACAAATAGATGATTTAACGAAAATGAATGAATTGATTTATGCTGGTGCTGTGTTTATTGCAGAAAAGTTCAATATGTTTGAGGAAAAAACCAAGAAATCGAAGCCCGCTTGGGAGCTCCGATTAGAGCAACAAATCAAACAGCTGAAGCAAGATTACAGCAGAATGAAAGCATTGAATGAAAATAAAGCTGTCAAAAGAAAGCACGTCGACAGATTGGAAAGAAAATATCGATTTGATCAAAAGGGGAAGAGCACTGTCTTGGAGACAATAAGACAAAGAATGATAGCTAAAGAGGGCAAAATGAAGAGATACCGAAACAGGATCAACCAATACAACCAAAATCGCACCTTTCAAAACAATGAAGGACGATTTTGCCAACAATTAAGTGGGCAAATAGGTGGCAAGGAGCAAGAGAAACCGAATGCAGAAGTAACTGTTACCCCAATAGTGATTGGGGCTTTGGGAACAGTTCCAAAGTCATTGAAAAATAGATTAGACCAAATCGGAATCCGAACAAAAATTGAAACAATGCAGACCACAGCGTTGCTGAACACAGCCAGGATCGTAAGGAAAGTCTTGGAGCTCTAAGGAGGCTCGTTGCTACTGAACCTTCAAGAACAATCCACCAATAACGGTGTGAAATGAACTCATGATAATAATAATAATAATAATAATAATAATAATAATAATAATAATAATAATAATAATAATAATAATAATAATAATAATGATAATAATAATAATAATAATAATAATAATAATAATAATAATAGAAGCTCTCTTATGTGCTGCACAAGAGCAAGCAATAAGGACTAACTATGTCAAGCACTATATAGATAAGAGCAGCGACAGTCCAATGTGTAGAATGTGTGGTAAACGAGGTGAAAGCATACAACATATTGTTGCAGAGTGCGAGAAATTAGCCCAGAGGGATTACAAAAGGCGCCACGATAACGTGGCAAAGAAATTACACTGGGATTTGTGTAGGAAACACGGGCTTCAGCATTCCGATAAGTGGTATGAACACGTCCCAGAGGGCGTTGTTGAGAACGAGGCTGTGAAAATTCTGTGGGATATCAATGTACAATGTGATAACGTCATTCAGGCAAGAAGACCAGATGTTATAGTAGTTCATAAGGAAAAGAAAGAGGCTCTGATAGTTGATATTGCTGTACCTGCGGATACGAGGATTGCAGAAAAAGAGTTAGAGAAGGTAGAAAAGTACCAAGATCTGAAAAGGGAAATAAAAAGGTTGTGGGAATTGCTATGTGCAAAAGTTGTTCCAGTAGTGATTGGTGCCCTCGGAAGCGTTACAAAAGATCTTGAATGTTGGATTGAAAAGATGGACATTGTGCCTGAGGTTGGAGTACTGCAGAAGACTGCTTTATTGGGGACGGCAAGAATACTGAGAAAAGTGCTAGAACTTTAAAGGAGAAGGACATCTGTTAGCCTTTAGTCATGCGTTGTGACTCGCCTAACAGGAAGAAAAAAAACGGCAATAAGACCAGCCAGTGCAGCAATGCTTAAAATCCCATAATAAAAATAATGATAATAATAACAATAATAATAATAATATTAATAATAATAATAATAATGATAATGATAGCGCTTTAAGGAAATAATAGCAGCGCTTGAAGAAAAACTACCTGCTGAAGCTCAAGATAAACCGTGGGTTTGGTGGAGGTAATAGATGATATCTTTTTAATTTGGCAACATGGGGAGGAAAAACTGAGGGATTTTATAACTTTCTTAAGTGGGGCACATGACTCGATAAAATTTACTGCAGAGTGGTCCACGGAGAGAGTTAATTTTCTCGATGTTCAAGTCATTAAACAGGATAATAACCTTATAACAGATTTGTTTACAAAACCGACAGATACCCATCAACTCTTGCATCGAGCTTCATGTCATCCGAACCATACCAAAAGGGGAATTCCTTATAGCCAGGCCCTTAGAATTCGTCGCATTTGTTCAGAAGAACAGTTTTTCGTAAATAGGGTAGCAGATTTAAAAACATGGCTTTTAGCTAGAGGTTATGGTGAAAACGATGTTGATGATAGTCAAATTGATAGGGTGCGGGCCAAAGATCTTGCTCCTTCGTTAGATACCAGACCAAAGGAAAAGGATGATATTAAAATACCTTTTGTGTTGACATATCACCCAGCCATGCACAAAGTGTATGAGATACTTTGCAAGAACCAGAACCTATTGCTGGTAGACGAGGAGCACGAGGCAGTTTTTAAGGACAAAATATTTGTAACATTCAGAAGGGCAAAAAGTTTGAAGGATAAACTGGTGAGGGCTAAGCTGCCAAGTATCGATGAGGAGTTGATGGAAAAGGGTACTTTCAGATGCAATGGCAGAAGTTGCCAGATTTGCCCTTTGATGAGGGAGGGAGATACTTTCCATAATTTTGATTCAACAAGATCTTTTTAAAATTTCTCGGGGCGGTACGACTGCAACTCGGATCATGTTGTTTACTTGTTGCAGTGTGAGTCTTGCAACAAGAAATATGTTGGAAGTACAAAGACCAAATTTCGGCAAAGGTTTAATTTTTACAAATCTTATTTTAGAACGTACGCAAGCAAATACAGCGAAAACTCTCTCGATAAAGGAAAGCCGGTTCCACAAGCAAGTTTTTTCAATCATTTTTTTGAAGACGGACACAATGGTAGTTTCCGGGTTGGAATTAAAATCATAGATGGGGCAGATGATGTGTTTTCACTACGCAGGAAGGAGTTGTTTTGGCAATATCGACTTCAAACTTTTTCACCCAAGGGTCTAAATGAAAGAGCTGCAGATGTGGAACTAGACGTATTTGCGTGCGGAGGAACAGCTTAGATTCTGCCAACGCATCTGAAGGTCTCTAGAGGTTGCTCTGGTTTAAAGAATTAGCATCAGGCCATCTGGGATTCAGCTGTTGCTAAAAGAAGAGTTAAGTATCTTGCGAATCTTTCGGAGGATCTCTTTAGGGAAAACTGAGTTGCCAGGGCAGCCTCAGGGTTATCAAAGAAATCAGAATTAGTATTAGACCATCTGGGAGTTAGCTGTTGCTAAAAGAAGAGTTAAGCATCATGCGAATCTTTCGGAGGGTCTTTTGGGGGTAAATGCAGAGCTGCCAAGACAGTCTCAAAGGAATAAGTTAACCTTTAAAGCGCTTCCAATCCATTCTCAAGTGATCAGGGACAAAGCGATAACGTAAATTGGCATACTTTAATTTGTAAATAGACTTGTCATGTATATTTTTATCTGTAAACAATCTGTAAACAACTTGTATAAATTCTCGGCTGCCCCAGTGAAGTTTTACTCCGAAGAAGATTTTTAATCGAAACGTTAGTTTTTAAAAACAGTCTTATTTTTATATTTCATTTTCTGTTCTTGCTGAAAGATGGTTTAGTTTTCATAATAATAATAATAATAATAATAATAATAATAATAATAATAATAATAATAATAATAATAATAATAATAATAATAATAATAATAATAATAATAATAATAATAATAATAATGAAAGTAATAATAATAATAATAATAATAATAATAATAATAATAATAATAATAATAATAATAAATCAAAAGCACAGAAATGAAGGACATACTCAGGCAAGAATACTTCCGTAGAGTCAAGAAGATCTTGAGATCCAAACTGAATGCAGGAAATATAATACAAGCGATCAATTCAAGGGCAGTATCACTAATACGATATGGGGCTGGAATCATTGATTGGAGAAAAGATGAACTGAAGGATATTGACAGAAAGACCAGAAAGTTGTTTACAATGCACAGAAGCATGCACCCCCAATCTGATGTGGACCGTTTGTACTGGAAAAGGGCTGAAGGAGGGCGGGGACTTAAGAGTGTTGAAGAGGTTGTAGAATTAGAGAAAGTAAGTCTTGGCTATTACCTGGGGCAGACAGAAGAAACTCTACTTAAGGAGGTGGTGAGAGATGGGTTATTTACAGAGTCAGTAGAACCAAAAAGGAAAAAACAGGAAATCATGAAAAGACGGAAAGCAAACTTTGAAGAAAAGAAGCTCCATTCAGTGTTTTTCAAAGAAACAAAAGAGGTTAGGGATGACAAGGATAGCTGGCTGTGGTTACAGAAAGGGGTATTAAAGAAAGAGACAGAAGGATTAATACTAGCAGCACAGGAGCAGGCATTACGGGTAAATTGGATCAAGAAAATGATAGATAAACAAGACTGTTCAGCCAAATGCAGAATGTGCGATGAACGAGACGAGACTGTAGCACACATTGTATCTGAATGCTCACAGTTAGCCCAAAATGATTACAAGAAGTGCAGACATGACAAAATTGCCGCAATAATCCATTGGAACTATTGCAAGAAATTTGGTTTTGCATGCACGGAGAAATACTATGAGCATTTTGTGGAAACAAAGATGAAAGTCCTTGAAAACGATGAAGTTAAGCTGTTATGGGATTTTTCTATACAAACTGAAAAGAGAATAGAGCATAACAAGCCAGATATTGTGGTCCTAGATAAGAAGCAGAAGTTGTGCCTCATCATTGATGTTGCATGCCCGTTTGACACCAGAATCAAGAAAAAAGAGCAAGAAAAGATAGAATACTACAATGACTTGAAATACGAAATTTTGAAATGTTGGAACAAAGAAGTAGATAAAGTCATGATCCTACCAATCGTCATAGGGGCTTTGGGAAGTGTGACAAATAATGTAAGAAAAAACCTTGACAAGGTAGACCTGCACCTGGGGGTTGATGCCATTCAAAAGACATGTCTTCTAGGGACAGCGCGAATTCTACGAAAGGTCCTCGATACAAAGTAAAGAACAAAGGAGTACTGTACAGAAGGACAATAATAAGAAGAAGGACAGAAGTGCTTCCCATCCTAGACCACGGGTAGTGGTTCGATGAGAAACATAATTTAGACAATTAGCCGGTTGTTAGATCAATACCGTGTAAAAGCAGAATGATAATAATAATAATAATAATAATAATAATAATAATAATAATAATGAAAGTAATAATAATAATAATAATAATAATAATAATAATAATAATGATAATAATAATAATAATAATAATAATAATAATAATAATAATAATAATAATAATGGAAACTTTCATTCATATATCCTAAAATACATACAAAGTAGAATAATAAGTATAACTAAGCTATGTAGTAAACTCTCCATTACAGGGCATTAACTACATACTCACACAGGCTAATAAAAAGTGATAAAAGTTCTAAAAATTATTGTTCAAAAGGATAAAAGTTCGGGTTTGGTCCATTCTTTATTTCTGCGACAAAAAATGAAATAGGAAGTACGAATACAAACGTTAATAATGCTTTTAGTTAGATATTGAATTTCTGTCTTTGGAATCTTTAGTTTTGTCATAATGTCGAGAAACTTCTTGCTGTCTTTCTCAATAAAACCGCAGGCACCCATTGAAATGTTGGCATACACAACATCGTCATATGATTTCTTTAATCTGTCAACTAGAGCCTTGTATTTTTCACGTTTCCTTGTGCTATTAAGCTCCATATTAGTTTCAAAACCTATTGTAAGCTCTAATAGCATAACGGCTTTCTGTTGGACTATGACAATATCGGGCCTCTCTTGCTCACCAGTTATGACACACGGAGAAGCAAAACTCGGTAAGTCCACAAACAAATTACTGCAGAATCTTGTCAGCGAGTTTGCTATCACTTGAAGTACTGAGTCATGCCTCCAAGTATAACGACCATCAGCAAGAGAGACATTACAACCAGCAACAACATGACCGAGTGTTTGGACTTGATGACAAAGAACGCACAGTTTATTTCCAGAGTAACCCCAAATGTGCATGTTGCTCATATTTGAAGTTGTGCATGTTGCTCATATTGATTATAATAATAATAATAATGATAATAATAATAATAATAATAATAGACAAGATGATTCTCACTGATTGCAAAAAGTAACAAAAGAACCTCGCCATGGCATGGGTGGACTATAAAAAAGCCTATGACATGGTACCCCACTCTTGGATAGTCGAATGTTTGAAAATGGCACAAGTACCACAAAATGTGACAAGTTTTCTGCAGCGATCAATGAGGAACTGGAAAACGGAATTGACATCATGTGGAGAGTCTCTCGGAACGGTCGACATCAAGAGAGGGATCTTTCAAGGAGACAGCCTCTCTCCACTTATTTTTGTAATGTGTATGATACCTTTGTCAAAAGTATTGCGCAAGGCTAAAGCAGGGTACAGGCTTGGAGACGTGAAAATCAACCATCTTTTATTCATGGATGATTTGAAGATGTTTGCTAAGAACAAGAATGAAATTGATAGTCTTGTGTCGACTGTGCAAGTGATAAGTCTGGATATTGGAATGCAGTTTGGGGTAAAGAAGTGTGGCATTACTATCATGAAACGAGGGAAATTGATCAAAAGTGAAGATATCAGACTAACAAATGGAGACAGTATTAAGGAGGTCCGTGATGAAGGATACAAATACCTGGGTATTTTAGAGCTTGACAAGATAAAGGAGAAGGAGATGGAAAGAATTATTCCGAAAGGAATACTTGCGACGAGTCAATCTCATTATGAAATCAAAATTAAACGGTAGGAACAAAATATTGGCGGCAAACACCTGAGCAGTGTCACTTATGAGGTATGGAGCAGGCATACTTAGATGGACTAAGAATGAGCTTCAAGAGATCGATAGAAAAACAAGAAAAGCCACGACCACAAACAAGGAACTTCATCCAAGGAGTGACGTTGCAAGAATATTCGTTTCAAGAAAAAGAGGTGGAAGAGGTTTGATGAGTTGTGAGAGTTGTGTAAAGGGAGAAGACAATAACCTGGGTTGGTGCAAAAAGAACAGCAGAGAGATTCTCTTGAGAAAAGTAGGGGAAACCAGTATAGTTAAAACCGAGGAAGCAATGGAACCAAATGAATACAAAGGGTCTAAGAGCCAGGAAATGGAAGATGCTTGGAAACAGAAGGTGATGCATGGCCAGTTTGTGAGGGACAAGGAAGGAATGAATTGGGATAAATCATGGCAATGGCTTGCAAAAGGAGATTTTAAGGGATGCACAGAAGCACTGGTATGCAGTGCTCAAGAACAAGCTTTAAGAACGAATTATACAAAGTTCCATATTGATAAGAATACTGATTCTCCGCTCTGCAGAATGTGTGGAGAAAAAGGAGAAACTATTAGTCATCTGGTTAGTGAGTGCGGAAAATTAGCTCAAAGGGAGTACAAGAGAAGACATGATAATGTGGCACGATATGTTCATTGGCAACTTTGCAACTGTGGAGATGTCTAGAGATTTGGGTACTAGTCACGTGTTATTAAGGTTTTTAAGGTGTGTCGAGAAAACAGAATGTGTGTGTGTTGTGGAGCTGCTGGAGTTTTGGACGTAAGATAGGTTTGGTCGAGATTGATGGAAGTTAGGTTGATGGGAATCTATAGAAGTGAGAAAATGGATATCTTGTGTTTATATCTTGTGTTTACTTGTATATAGTCGGTCGTGGTACGGCGTTACAAAATTTTGGCGATCCTGCCAGGACGAGAAGGCCATATGAGAGCTGGAAGATGCGATTTCGATTATTTGTTTTGCTGTAAATATTTGTAAATATTGTTGAACTGGACATGATTAAGTATGGCGAATCCTGAAGGAGAAGGCGACGCTGGAGCTGGAGCAAATGCAGTTGCATTAGGAACAGACCAAGCACGATTATCCTACTCTTTATTCCGTCGCCCTGATAAATATAGAATTGGAGATGACTTTAACTTGTTCGTCAAGAAACTCAACCTCTATTTTGAAGCGGTAGAACTCGAAGACCAGAAGAAACGAAGACTTACGTTATTATTCAGTTTAAGTGACGATGCATTTCGATTAGCTGAGTCCGTAGACTTTCCAGATGGAGACAATGGTTATGTGGAATGGACAAATCAACTGAAGGTATTATTTGAGAGAAATCAGACTCAAACAGAGAAGAGATACAGTTTTAATCGAAGGGTTCAAGAACCAGGCGAATCTGTTGATTCTTACGCTGTTGCATTGCGAGAATTTGGATCAAAGTGTGGTTTTAAAGGAGATGAGTATACGAATCGACTTGTTGATCAATTTATTCTTGGAATAAAAGACCTTTCTACGCAGAACAAGTTGCTACAAGAACCACCGAGTAACTTGGAAGATGCTTTGTCAGTTGCGAGAAGATTGGAGGCTGCAAATGCCACTATGCAAAAACTGAAAGCCGAGACTTTCGAGGCATCGCAGCCATCTAGAGCTCAGATCGGAGCAGTCGGTTCCTCAGGAGCCACGAAAGTTTGTTTTAATTGTAACGGGTATGGCCATGTGGCTAAGCAGTGCCCTTCTTGGCAAAATTTTAACAGAGAAAGTAGTGGGCCAAATCGAAATAAAATCTGTTATCGCTGCGATAAAACTGGTCATATCTCTCGAAATTGTTATGCAAATCAACCGAGTTCAAGTTCTGTCAATACCCCAGTTTCTGAAAATATTTCGGTAATGAACAAACAACAGGAAGTAGTCTGTTTTCGTTGTGGTAAACAAGGGCACATTTCGAAGTTTTGCAGAACGCAAATTCAATCAGAAACGGGTCGAAGTGATTAATGGCAAAATCCACAAAATCCTCAAACCTAGTCTAAAGGTCAAAGTGCCCAAAAAGATTCAAAGGTCAGATTTTCTTCAGTTTCTCCTGCAAATAAAAGAAAATGTCTGATGATTGAAGTCAATATAAATGGTAATCCACGACTTTGTGTTGTTGACACTGGTGCATGTGTATCTTTAATTAGTAACGAAGAGTGGCAATTTCTGTGTAATAATTCTGGTTCCCTTTTACCCTCCGATATCGTTGCGGAGGCAGCAAACAATTCCCCTATTGGAATTCTGGGTAAATCCGTTTTGTCAGTTGATGTTGAGGGTAAACAACAGTGCAATCAAGAGTTTTATGTTGCCAATGACATGATGAATGAAATTATTTTGGGTTTAGATTGGCTCTCGAGTTGTTCGTGCGTCATTGACATAGAAAAACTGACATAGAATAACGAAAACAGCTTGAAAATTTGCTGCAAAATTATGAAAATGTTTTCGCGAGTGATTTGAAAGAGTTGGTTCTACCTCGCTGGTTGAGCACAAAATCGAGACAGGTGACGCTCAGCCCATAAAACAGTTGCCCAGACGACTTCCAAATACCCTAAAACCTGTTGTGGAGGGTCAGGTCAAAGAAATGCTTGAAAACGAAATCATACGGCCCAGTCAGTCACCATGGGCAAGTCCAATTGTGCTTGTCCAGAAAAAAGATGGTACTTGGCGTTTTTGTGTAGACTATCGAAAGTTGAATGACGTCACCATTAAAGACGCCTTTTCGATACCTCAAATCAACGACTTGATCGATACCCTTTCAGGGCAACAATATTTTACTACTTTGGATATGATCTCAGGTTACTGGCAAGTCAAGGTTGATGAAAACAGCAAAGAGAAAACAGCGTTTACTATTCCAGGGGTCAACACCTGGAATTTAACCGCCTCGCTTTCGGGTTGGCAAATGCTGTACCCACGTTTCAAAGGTTAATGCAGCGTGTTTTAGAGGGCCTAACACCAAAGAAATGCTTAGTTTATTTAGATGACATTTTGGTCACAGGAAGAGACTTTGAGGAGCATTTACGAAATCTCGAAGAAGTCTTACAGGCTATGCAAGAAGCAGGATTAAAACTAAACCCATCAAAATGTGTTTTTGCCCAAACGAGTTTGAAATATCTTGGTTTCATTGTTTCAAACAAAGGTCTCGGCCCAGACCCAGAAAAAGTGAAGGCTGTTGCGGAATATGAACAACCAGAAAACTTAACAGAATTACGACGTTTCATGGGCCTAGTTTCATACTACCGCCGTTTTTTTTTATATTCAATTTAAAAAGCTTACAATAACGAAATTACCTAAGACACTAACTACGAATTACTGTACCACACTACAAGGACGATACCAGGAGGAGCAAGATATCATGACTACCCCCTGGCATTTGACATAGAAGATCTAAAATACGACTAATCATACGACACACAAAAACGATCTTACAAATAAACGAAAAAGAAAAATTTTTAAGGAGAGAGGAGAGTTTACAAGTTTTCATTACCAACTTATTCAAATCGCTTTGAGGCCTGGATATATTCTAGTGTTGCTGTGAGAATTTTCGCATTTGAATCATTTCAATTACCGCCGTTTTGTTTCTGGTTTCAGCGATATTGCAAGCCCCTTGCATAAGCTCATGCAAAAGGATGTTCCTTTCGTCTGGAACACTGAATGTGATGAGGCTTTTAAAACTTTAAAAGAGCAGTTGATCACGTGTCCAATTTTGAGTTTCCCCGACAACGAAGGTGAATTTATGCTGTATACCGATGCCAGTGATGTTGGCGTTGGTGCCATTTTGACACAAAAACTCGCAAACGGAGAAGAAAAGGTTATTTCTTACGCTTCGAAAGCATTTTCACGCGCTGAAAAGAACTGGACAACCACTGAGAAAGAAGCGTATGCAATTGTTTGGTCTCTTGAGTATTTTCATGCCTACGTCTATGGAAGACCAGTTACTGTGTACACCGACAACAAAGCACTTCAATGGCTGCGTAATATCAAACAACCCAATGGTAAACTGGCAAGATGGATCCTTAAATTAGAGCAGTATGATTACACTGTGGTACACAAACCGGGCACCATGATGAGCCATGTTGACGCCCTTTCGCGTGCACCTGTTTAAGGAATCAAAGTATCCACATGGTCCACTGAAGAATTTCAAGAGCTTCAAGACCTAGATGAAGATATTTCAATTGTCAAAAATTGGATACACGCAGGAAAGAGGCCTGATGATCGACCAAAAGACTGCACAGACACGCTTTCTGCCCTGTACAACAATTTCAGTTCATTGGTCCTAGAAGATGACGTCCTGTTTACAAGATGGACTGACCCAAACAATGTCGAACGCCTACAAGTTGTTGTGCCAAAATACATTTCGGCAAAAGTGATGCAAGACGTTCACGCGCAAATCGGTCATTTGGGCATCCATAAGAGCTTTGAAATGCTGCAGAGGAAATTTTACTGGCCTGGATTCCACAAGGACGTTGAAGAATTTTGTAAAAGTTGCGAGGTTTGTGCAAAAAACAAGACTGTTCCTCGACCGCGCAGTCCGATGAAGCCAATTAAAGTTGAGCCACTCCCTTTTCACATGATTGGAGTAGATCTCATCGGTCCATTGAAAACAACAAGACAAGGTAGCAAGTACATCCTGACTGTAATTGATTATTACACCAAGTATGCCGAAGCTGAAGCATTGCCGAACCAAGAAGCTGAAACAGTTGTTCGAGCATTAGAAAAAATTTTTGCACGACATGGAATGCCATCCGTCTTACTCACTGATCAAGGAAGAAATTTTGAATCACATTTGTTTACCAGTATGTGCAGATTGTTCGGCATCGAGAAGCGACGTACTACGCCATACCACCCGCAAACTGATGGGTTATGCGAAAGATTCAATGGAATTCTTAAATTACTTCTTCGCATGCGTGTTGACAAAGAAATGGACTGGGACGATCAACTACAATCAGCATTACTCGCGTATCGAATAAGCAAACAAGAAAGTACAGGCGTTTCCCCTTTTGAACTCATGTATGGCCGTGAACCGAAAGTTGCCTTTGATGTCAGGGGGGAGGGAGAGATTGAGAGTAAACCGATTGGAGGCGCCGCACAATATTTAGCTGAACTTAAAGAACGTCACCAACATTTGAAGTCTTTAGTTGTGGACAGGATCGAAAAAGCGCAAGAGAAACAAAAGAGAAATTACGATTCGAATTACAATACGAAGAAGAATAACATTTTGTCGTTGGAGAAGTTGTCCCTCTAAAGAATTTCAGAGCAAGAGGACTCGACGAGAAGTACCATGGTCCTTACCGTATTGTTAGCGTTATAGAAGAAGACTGTGAAATAGAGTCGATAGAAAACGGAAAACGTAAATTTGTTCATGCAAATTGTTTAAAGCCATTCAGTTTAGCCGATATCGCTTTTGAAAACTCGACTGAATCTGACTCCTTGATGGATGAAGAAAGTTCCGATACTGAAGAGATTGTAGTACAGAAGCAGAACAATGAAGCAGTAGCCGTTGCAAAAGATGTCCGAAACGACGAAAGACGTTATGATTTACGCCGTGAGCGTCGACCTCCAGAACGTTACGGCACCCCCGTGTTTAACTTTTGAAGTTATGAAAGACTTGCGATTTTCCAGAAAAGGATTGAAGTTTCTGAGAAAGACTGTAAATATTGTACATAGCACGTTGGAAATCGAATAAACGGGAAAATGGACCCATACCATATTGCTGAACTGTGTTATTGAACTTTTATGGAAGAACAAAGAAAAGTGGACAAGAAAAATTTTTTATTACAGCTGATGTAGTTTAAATACCAGGTTACTAGGTAGTTTTTTCTTGTGTATTTATTCTTCATTTTACAGATATGTTCATTCTAGGGAGGGAGAGTGTGGAGATGTCTAGAGATTTAGGTACTAGTCACGTGTTATTAAGGTTTTCAAGGTGTGTCGAGAAAACAGAATGTGTGTGTGTTGTGGAGCTGCTGGAGTTTTGGACGTAAGATAGGTTTGGTCGAGATTGATGGAAGTTAGGTTGATGGGAATCTATAGAAGTGAGAAAATGGATATCTTGTGTTTATATCTTGTGTTTACTTGTATATAGTCGGTCGTGGTACGTCGTTACACAAAAAAGGAGGCTTGGAAAGAGCTGAGAAATGGTATGAACAGCAACCGGGAGCAGTAATTGAAAATGAGAATTTCAAGCTCTTATGGGATTTTACCATTCAGTGTGATGAATTTATTGAGGCAAGGCGACCAGATATTGTGTTTGTAGATAAGAAGAGCAAAGAAGTGAAAATAATCGATATTGCTGTACCAGGAGATTCAAGAGTAACAGAAAAAGAACTTGAAAAGATCGAAAAATACCAAATGTTGAGAGAAGAAATAGGTCATGTATTGCAAATGAATAAAGTTACGGTGATACCCGTAGTAATTGGCGCATTGGGAGTCATTTCAAACAAGTTTGAAAGATACATGGAGAAGTTGGATGTGAAGATTGCGACGGAAATTATTCAGAAAACGGCATTGCTTGGAACAGCGAGGATACTGCGAAAAATTTTGTCTCTTTAGAGCAACAGGAGAAGGAACTTTGAGACCCCTGGTGACTTGTTGTTACCCGCTCTCAGAGATAAAAGAACAGAAGAACTTACCAGACAAACATGTCTGAGATGTACATTATTGACAATGATAATAATAATATTATTATTATTGGCTCAGAAAAAGTACAAGCGTCGACATGATTGGGTTGGAAAACGAATCCATTGGGAAGTGTGTCGTAAAAATGGGATCGAAGTAAAGCCAAAGTGGTACGAACATCAGCCAGAAGCAGTACGAGAAAATGAGAGATACAAGATGTTGTGGGACTTTAACATCCAAACTGACCATGTGATTGAGACTAGGCGTCCTGATATGATTGTGATAGACAAAGAAACAAGGTTTGCTAAAATCATAGACTTTGCCATTCCCTATGATTCGAGAGTAAACTCAAAGGAGGTAGAAAAGATCGAAAAATATCAAGACCTTGCACGAGAGATAAAAAAGCTGTGGGGTATGAGGGTGATAGTCATCCCAATAGTCATAGGAACCCTTGGAACAACACCAAAGAAACTGAAGAAGAGATTGGAGGACATTGGAATAGAGACAAGGGTTACTGAGTTGCAGAAAACTGTGATCTTACATTCTGCCAGGATTCTGAGAAAGGTTCTCGAGATTTGAGAAATCTTGTTGATGCCAAAGGTGAAGGTGAAGGTGAAGTTGCGTTTTTCAGCGCCAAGCGCTGGGATCGCAGAAATAGAGCAGACCTAATCGAGTCCGTGACCCCTTGTCATGACGCTCAAGTGGTGGGGCCCTACCGGGACTCGAACCCACTCCGCCTGACTATTCTGGCTGCAATGTCAGAGGATTACACCACTGCGCCACAACACCTTCCCCGACCCCGAGAACCCCGAGATGCCAAACCCCGAGAACACACTACCACTGTTATGTTATAAACATGGCCTCGCCAAACGAGACATAAAAAACAACACGTCTGCTTCGCAAAACACTCAACTCAGAATCATAAGAAACTTTTCATAAACAACTTATCAACGCATGAGCTACGAGTTCCCTCGGGACTAGTCTAACTAGTCTATTCAAAACTAGTGAACAATAACACAATAACACCTCATCTCCCCCCTTAATTTCGTCCACCCAAAATGTCATAGTTCAGTCTTTCCGGCTGTCTTCTCGCACGAAGTGAATGACGTTGAACAGGTTCGTTTTGCTCCTCCACAATGATCTCTGGAACATGGGTTGCATCGTCATTTGATCGACTGAAGAAAGGAAACGGTAAGTCATCTTCATCAAAGTCTAATGTCTGATCTCTTGCTCTAACTCGAGATTTCAGTTGCTGAGAATGCCGTCGCCAAATTAAGCCGTCACGAACAAATACTCGATACGACAGCGGGCTTATCTTGTGATGAATCTTGGCACGAACGAATTTAGGTCCTCTCCTACTGTAGTTACGTGCCCATACATGGTCTCCTATTTCAAATTCTCGCATCTTTGCCGAACGATCGTGATAAGCTTTCTGCTTCCTCTGTGACTGATCAACTCTTTCTTGGACAGCAACACGATTTTGATCATCATTGACACTTTCTTTCACTCTGGGATGAATCAAATCTAAACGAGTACGTAATTTCCTTCCCATCAACAATTGACTTGGAGCTACATCAGTTGTTGCATGTGCTGTAAATAGATATGTAAGCAAGAAATTATTCACATTATAATCAATATTCTTGCTATTCTTTGCCATCTTGTGCATACACTTCTTCAAAGTTTGAATGAATCTTTCAGCCTGACCATTAGCTTGAGGGTGATATGGTGTAACGTAGCAATTATTAATTCCTCTAAGCTTGCAAAATTCCTTGAATTCCTCTGAAGTGAACTGTGATCCATTATCTGAAACTAGTTGTTCAGGTAATCCTTGAACATCAAATATCTTCATTAGAGCTGCTGCTACAGTTGCAGATGTTGCAGTTCTCAATTTAATCACTTCAGGCCATTTAGAGTAAGCATCCTCAACAACTAACCACATGAGACCAAAATATGGACCTGCCAAATCAATATGTAACCTTTCCCAAGGCCTATCCGGAAACTGCCAAGGATGGAGGGGCACCTTTCTAAAGATCATTCCCACCTTCTTGACATTCACAACAACTACGAGCAATATTCTCAATCTCTGCATCCATACCAGGCCACCAAAAATTTTCCCTTGCCAACGGCTTCATACGAACAATACCTGAATGAACAGCAAGCAATTCCTTCAACAATCTTCCTCTCAACTCTTTAGGTACAACAACACGAGATCCCCAAATCAAAACTCCATCACATACGGTAAGTTCAGTCTCACGTCTACTAAAAGCAGTTACTTCACCATCTTTAAAATTCACATTTTTGTTCAATTTCTTTCCCTTACAAACATATACTCGACACTCGACAGTACTCGACAGTACAGTTACAGTACGACACTCGACAATAACACTCGACAGTACAGCATTCCTCTTTGAAGCATCCTTTCTAACTCAACTGAGACAGGCAAAGTTCCAAACACCTCATATTCTACAAGATCCACCAAAGCATGTCCAGATTCAAACTGTGGGTCAAAGCCACAAGGCAATCGAGACAAACCATGAGCGTTTCCATGTTTGGCAGTTGGCTTGTAAACAATTTCATACGTATATGCAGATAATATGATTGACCACCTTTGTAATCGACTCGCAATTATTGCAGGAATACCTTTCTTTGATCCAAAGATAGTCACAAGTGGCTTGTGATCCGTCACTAACTGAAATGTATGTCCCCATAAAAACTGATGAAATTTCTTCACACCAAACACTATGCTCAAACCTTCCCTCTCTATTTGCGAGTAATTCTTCTCTGCAGGGGTTAACGACTTTGATGCATAGGCCATAGGACGTTCCTCTCCATTTGGTAGAATATGAAATAACACTGCGCCAATTCCAGAACCACTTGCATCACAGGCAAGTCCCAAAGGCACAATAGGATCGAAATGCATCAATACTGACATAGACATAAGATCATCTTTTAGACCATTAAAAACAGCTGACTTCTCCGAATTCCAGTTCCATGGAACACCTTTCTTCAACAATTCATGCAAAGGAGCTGCACGATCAGACAACTGAGGCAAAAATTTGGCAAAATAAACCACCATTCCTAAGAAACTCTTCAGCTCAGTGACATTAGTAGGCTCAGCAATTTTCTGTATAGCTTTTATCTTCTTTGGGGATGGATGTATACCTTGACTTGAAATAACATGACCAAGGTATTCAACTGACTCCTGAAGAAAACTGCATTTCTCCTTACGTAATCTTACGCCATATTCCTTGATTCGTTGAAGAACAGCTTGTAAATTTTGCATGTGCTCCTCTTCTGTTTTCCCAGTGACAATAATGTCATCTAAATAACACTGTACTCCATTCAATCCTTGAAATATTTGATCCATAACTTGCTGATAAATTGCAGGAGCTGAGCTGATTCCGAATGGTAATCTAGAATACTGGAACAATCCTTTGTGTGTATTGATAACCACTAATTTCTGAGATTCTTTATCCAGCTCTATTTGCAAATATGCTTCAGAGAAATCAAGCTTGCTAAACAACACACCATTATTCAAATTTGTAAACATTTCATTTGGTTGAGGCAGAGGATACTGATTAACTTCCATCTTAGGATTAATCGATGCTGAAAAGTCACCACACAATCGTACTGATCCATCACGCTTCAGAACTGGAACAACAGGAGCTGCCCAGTCTGAGTACTGTACTGGTGTAATGATTCCCTTCTGCTGCAAGCGATCAAGCTCGTTCTCAACCGTCTTCTTCATAGCATATGGTAATGGTCGTGCTTTACGAAATGTTGGAGTTGCATCACTTTTCATGTTGATTCTTGCCTTAACAGCCTTGCATAATCCTGTTTCTTCCACAAAAACTTCATTGAATTCATCCAATACAGTCTTTAATTCCAATGATGCAGGTTTCAATGTCGGGGCATCAAGTGAGTTGCGCCATGTAACCTCATTGATAAGCGTAACGACAGAGCCAGTATCCACTTCCAAAGTGACCGGGTGTCCGTTAATCATAGCTTCAACTTTTGGACATGGTTTCAATTTGTTTGCAACATGATTGGTTTCCTTTGAATCAACAGACAATGCTTCAAAATCTAATATTTCTTCAGAAATATGCTTGACTTGGTTTTGTGCTGAATTCTTACGAGGGGTACGAGGGGCTTTTCGGGGGGCCTTGCAGTCTCTTGCGTAATGTCCCTCTTACCACAATTATAGCATTTCACTGATTTCGCTGCACTCGAAAAATTTTGTTTTCCTTTAGAAACTGCTTCATTTCGAGCACTCGTTTCCTTATTTCTCCGCTTCACTGCATGAACATCATTAGATCCTCTCGCTGAAAAAGTATTGAACTGATGAGCGTCTTTCCGTGCAGCTTCGGCAGCTTTCGTTATTTCGACAGCTCTCGTAAAGGTCAAAACTTCAGCTTCTTGCAATAATCGACGTTGCCATGCCTCGTTATTCAAACCAAAAACAAATTGATCCCTCAGTGACTGTAGTAGTGGTGTCAAAGCTGGATCTGTAGAGGCTGTAAATTCGCATGTTTTTGCTAACCTTCTTAGTTCTGCTTCATATTCAGCTATTGACTCATTTGGCATCTGTTTTCTGTTATAATACTTATAACGTTCGGCCATAATCGAAGGTTTCGGTTTATAATAGTTTCTCAAAAGATTTAGGAGTTCTTCTCAAAAGATTGGTGAACAGAGTGTTGTCAACTTCTCGAAAGCATCAAGTCCAACGAAAAGCAAGAACTGATCGGTTTTCTCCTCTTCGGCGACTTTTTTTACTCTCCAAAAAAGTTTCACACGCGCAACGTAGCTATCAAAGTCTTCTCTTGCGTCGAATTCCCCAGGAATTCTGACATACGGCTCTCTTCTTGGCCTAGAAGCTTGTCCAGCCTGTTCAGGGCTATCATCATCGGACATCTTCGATAAGAAAAGTTGTCGACTGCGCCAAAATGTTATGTTTTTCTAAACATGGCCTAGCCAAACGAGACATAAAAAACAACACGTCTGCTTCGCAAAACACTCAACTCAGAATCATAAGAAACTTTTCGTAAACAACTTATCAGCGCATGAGCTACGAGTTCCCTCGGGACTAGTCTAACTAGTCTATTCAAAACTAGTGAACAATAACACAATAACACCTCAACCACTGACATTTAGTGAGCAACAAATGTACATAATAATAATAATAATAATAATAACAACAATAATAATAATAATAACAACAACAATAATAATAATAATAATAATAATAATAATAATAATAATAATAATAATAATGATAATAATAATAATAATAATAATAATAATAATAATAAGTGTATTGTTTACACCCGGCCAAAGAAAAAGCAACCAGTATGAACTGTGACATTTAGTAATAATAATAATAATAATAATAATAATAATAATAATAATAATAATAATAATAATAATAATAATAATAATAATAATAATAATAATAATATAAGAAACAAAACCATCATCAAAAATTAACAGAAAAAGAAAATAAAAAGAAACACAACTGTTAAAACTCTGTACGTTTCGATTAAGTTAATTTGCTGACGACGATTTTTAATCGAAACGTACAAAAACTCTGTACGTTTCGATTAAGTTAATTTGCTGACGACGATTTTTAATCGAAACGTACAGAGTTTTAACAGTTGTGTTTCTTTTTAATAATAATAATAATAATAATAATAATAATAATAATAATAATAATAATAATAATAATAATAACAATAATAATAATAATAACAACAATAATAATAATAATAATAATAATAATAATAATAATAATAATAATAATAATAATAATAATAATAAGTGTATTGTTTACACCCGGCCAAAGAAAAAGCAACCAGTATGAACTGTGACATTTAGTAATAATAATAATAATAATAATAATAATAATAATAATAATAATAATAATAATAATAATAATAATAATAATAATAATAATAATAATAATAATAATAATAATAATAATAATATAAGAAACAAAACCATCATCAAAAATTAACAGAAAAAGAAAATAAAAAGAAACACAACTGTTAAAACTCTGTACGTTTCGATTAAGTTAATTTGCTGACGACGATTTTTAATCGAAACGTACAAAAACTCTGTACGTTTCGATTAAGTTAATTTGCTGACGACGATTTTTAATCGAAACGTACAGAGTTTTAACAGTTGTGTTTCTTTTTAATAATAATAATAATAATAATAATAATAATAATAATAATAATAATAATAATAATAATAATAATAACAATATTAATAATAATAATAATAATAATAATAATAACAATAATAATAATAATGGAAACTTTCATTCTCATAAATAAAACTTACAACAAGATGAATAATTAAAATGTAAAACTTACAGTATAAAGAATTTATTCGTGACTACCACTCTCCATAAAAGGGCATGCTAGTCAAGCCTTACTGCCTTCAACAATCTTACGTCTTTAGAATGCTAAAAGTTCTGGATTGGTCCAGTCTTTGTCTTTTCTACAAAATATATAATATGTTGTCCTGATACAGATGTTTATTATGTTTCTAATAATGTTTTTTGATTGAAGTTCCGAAAGTCCAATGCTCTTTAATGCTTGCATTATGCCATTTCCATTATCATCCCTGCATATCAATCCTAGGGCGCTCATGCTCAGATTCACAAATGTTACTTTCTCGAACTGCTTCTTGAGATCAACGATGGTAGAGTTGTATTTTCCAATCTTCCTTGCACAATTTTCTTTCACGTTGGTAATAATAATAATAATTGGTTGATAATAATAATAATAATAATAATAATAATAATAAGAGCCATCAGAAAGAACTGCTGGCTCTCAGAACTTGAGTTGGAAATGATAAAAAGAAGTGTTATAGAGGAAGAGGAAAGAGAAGCTAATAATGATGTAGAGGATGGTAGAGAGCAGGTCGATAACGAAAACTTTGTGAATGTCGATGTGAATAGTGAAAATGTTGTGAATGATGTAAATGTGGAGGAAAATGATCAGCAAAATGGATGTTTGTCGTCGAAGATAATGTGTTAGAGAATATCTTGTCTGAAAGTCAAAGGGAAATTGTTGAGAACCTCAGAAAAGTTTGTGTTGAAAAGAAAACAGCAGAAGGAATATCTTTTAAAAAGGTTGATAAGAACAAACTGAAGAAAGAAATGAACAGAGTAAATCAAGTGATTCGTCACATTGAAACCAAAAACATCACAGAAACTAATGAATTGGTAAGGGCAGGAACCGTATGGGTTGCAGAACAGCTAGGGTTAAAGAAGACGGAATTTAGAGCTAAGAAAGATCCCTGGTGGAAACGCCACATTGAAGATGATATCAAAAGAATAAGGAATGATGTAAACATACTAGAGAGAGACTTAAGAGGTGAACTCGGCCACAAGAAAAGTGAAAAATTGCAGAGACTGAAAGAGAAGTATCGGGTGAACAAGAAAGGCATTAAAACTGTGGTTGAAGAATTGAAACAAAGAATGATTGCCAAAAGTGCGAAGATTAAAAGATACGATCAAAGGATTAACCAGTTCAGACAAAATCGAATATTTAGTGTTGACCAGAAAAAAATTTACAAGGAATTGAATAGAAGTGAAGCTAGAGCAAACGAGGTACCAGATGCTGAGGAGAGTAGAAGGTTTTGGGGTGATATTTGGACAGTGGAGAAGGAACATAACAAAGGTGCAGAGTGGCTGTCTGAGTTAAAGGATGAAATTGAAGGGAGACACTCACAGGAAGGGGTCTCTATAAGTATTGAAAATGTCAGAAAACAAGCTAAGAAAATACCAAATTGGAAGTCTCCAGGCAAAGATGGTGTCCAGGGATATTGGATCAAAAATCTGACCAACATGCACGACAGAATTGCTGATCAATTGAATAAGATTTTGATGGGAACGGATACCCTGCCCACATGGTTAACACATGGACGAACTGTGTTGTGCCAGAAGGATCCAAGGAAAGGGAATGCGGTCGAGAACTATAGGCCGATAACATGCCTTCCACTGATGTGGAAATTGATGACAGGAATCATAGCTGATCAAATGTACGATTACCTAGAAAGAAAACATCTACTACCCGATGAACAAAAAGGTTGCAGGCGAAAGAGCCGGGGCACAAAAGATCAGTTATTGATTGACAAAACAATCCTGAAGGATTGCAGGAAAAGGCACACTAATCTGGCTATGGCGTGGATAGACTATAAGAAAGCTTATGAGTTCGTTCCCCATAGTTGGATTAGTGAGTGCATGGAAATGTTTGGAATAGCAGGTAACGTGAGAGAGTTTTTACAAAGAAGCATGGTGCAGTGGAAGCTGTCCTTAACTTCCAATGGAGAGGAACTTGGTGATGTGGATGTTAAAAGAGGGATATTCCAGGGGGATAGTTTGTCACCATTGTTATTTGTCTTGAGCTTGATACCATTATCGTCAGTACTCAGAAAGGTAAATGTATTCTATGAGTGGGGAAAAAAGGAGTATAAACTGAATCACCTACTCTTTATGGATGATTTGAAACTATATTCCAAGAGTGAAGAACAGATAGACTCCCTAATACAAAGTACTCACATCTTTAGTACTGATATAGGAATGGAATTTGGAATCAGGAAATGTGGGGTTCTAGTCCTAAAAAGAGGGAAGATTGTAAGATGTGATGTCATAGAATTACCGAATGATGAGATAAAGGGAGTGGGACAAGAAGGATATACTTATCTGGGTATTGTGGAATTAGATAAGGTGAAGGAGAATGAAATGAAAGAGAAAACAATGAAGGAATATAAGCGACGGCTGAGGTTAATTCTAAAATCCAAGTTGAATGGGAGAAACAAGATAACTGCAATTAATACCTGGGCAGTTGCAATATTCAGATATGGAGCAGGAATAATAAGCTGGAGAGAGAGTGAACTGAAAAGCATCGATAGAAAGACTATGAAATACCTGACAATGTATGGTGCTATGCACCCAAAGAGTGACGTGGACAGACTTTACCTGAAAGGAAGGAAGGAGGTCGTGGCCTTATCAGTGTGGAGCAATGTGTAAAAGGAGAAGAAAACAGCTTAGGTTTCTATGTGGCAAACTCAGAAGAGTTGCTGATAAGAGGTGTGTGTGCATCAGGAACCATACAAACAGAGGAAACAATGGAGAAAGAAGAATTCAAAAGGAGAGAAGCAGAAGAACTCAAACAAAAATGGACAGGAAAGGCAATGCATGGGCAATTTGTTAGAGAGATGCCAGAAAAGGTAGACAGGATTAAATCTTGGGAATGGCTTTCAAGGAGTGATTTGAAGGTTGGAACGGAAGCTCTCTTATGTGCTGCACAAGAGCAAGCAATAAGGACTAACTATGTCAAGCACTATATAGATAAGAGCAGCGACAGTCCAATGTGTAGAATGTGTGGTAAACGAGGTGAAAGCATACAACATATTGTTGCAGAGTGCGAGAAATTAGCTCAGAGGGATTACAAAAGGCGCCACGATAACGTGGCAAAGAAATTACACTGGGATTTGTGTAGGAAACACGGGCTTCAGCATTCCGATAAGTGGTATGAACACACCCCAGAGGGCGTTGTTGAGAACGAGGCTGTGAAAATTCTGTTGGATATCAATGTACAATGTGATAACGTCATTCAGGCAAGAAGACCAGATGTTATAGTAGTTCATAAGGAAAAGAAAGAGGCTCTGATAATTGATATTGCTGTACCTGCGGATACGAGGATTGCAGAAAAAGAGTTAGAGAAGGTAGAAAAGTACCAAGATCTGAAAAGGGAAATAAAAAGGTTGTGGGAATTGCGATGTGCAAAAGTTGTTCCAGTAGTGATTGGTGCCCTCGGAAGCGTTACAAAAGATCTTGAATGTTGGATTGAAAAGATGGACATTGTGCCTGAGGTTGGAGTACTGCAGAAGACTGCTTTATTGGGGACGGCAAGAATACTGAGAAAAGTGCTAGAACTTTAAAGGAGAAGGACATCTGTTAGCCTTTAGTCATGTGTTGTGACTCGCCTAACAGGAAGAAAAAAAACGGCAATAAGACCAGCCAGTGCAGCAATGCTTAAAATCCCATAATAATAATAATAATAATAATAATAATAATAATAATAATAATAATAATAATAACAATAATAATAATAATAATAATAATAATAATAATAATAATAATAATAATGATGATTCTCTGGGATTTTACAATCCATACAGACAGGCAGATTAATGCGAATAGACCTGATATTGTTATCAAAGATCTGAAACAAAAAACCTGCTTCCTGATAGATATGTCTGTGCCAGCTGATCGAAACATCTCGGTGAAAGAATGCGAAAAGTTAGCAAAGTACAAGGACTTAGAAATAGAGATAAGCAGGATGTGGCAGCTAAGAACAATCACATTGCCAATAGTAGTTGGAGCATTAGGAATGTTAAAGAAAGGATCCAGTGACTTTATTGATCAAATCCCGGGAAAATCGAACATCTGTGAAGTTCAAAAAATTGCACTAACATCGACAGCCCATCTCTTGAGGAAATTCCTTTCAATGTAGTTATCGATTTGCGGAACCATCAAAAGATTATGACACTTGGTCAACTTTCCAGAAGGACTGTCATGACATAGTTGCTAGCCTTAAGTCTCTGGTAGTGACTCGGCTAGTAACTAAACATTACCTGAAATCAACGCTAAAAATTCAATTCATAATAATAATAATAATAATAATAATGATAATATAATGATAATAATAATAATAATAATGATAATAATAATAATAATGATACCTTGTTACTGGATGTAAGACGATAGCCAACAGTGAGTACTTAGCACGGCACAATAGCGCGTTAATGGTAATGGCTATCGCATGGGCAAAGGAATACGGGTTGGTAGGAAAAGAAACAAAGTGGTATAAGGAAAATTGGCTGAGAGGACAGGTCTTGGAAAACAGTCGTGCCAAGTTAGTCTGGGATTTTGAGTTCAACTTACGTAAAACAACAACATCCAGGAGACCAGATCTGGTATTGGAGGACAAGGAAAGAAATAAGATTTGGATATGCGATATGGCATGTCCGCAGCAGGCAAATATAGCAGCTAAAAGAAATGAGAAAGTGACAAAATATCGACAACTTGCGTTTGAGAGAGAAGACCAGGATATGATATAGCTATAATTCCTGTTGTCATTGGTGCTCTTGGTGGCGGTATGAAAGAAGTATTGTATGATGTGGAAAGAGTATTTAGCGAACGCTTAGAACGAAAGCGATTAGCTGAGAAAGCAGTAGCAGAGATGCAGAAAACTGTATTAATGGTCAGTGAAAGCATGGTTCGAAAAGTACTTTTAGGACTCGTCCAACGCGAAGATTAAATATTGACTGTTTTTTTTGTATGGAATATGTTGCTCATTTTTAGGACCAACAATATTTGATGGTCCTTATTGTTGGCTATTTAACTGTAGCTATTTTGCTTCAATAATAATAATAATAATAATAATAATAATGTGCTGAGGAGGTATTGATGTGTATCTGCCGGTTTGGCGTAGAGGTCTATGAAGATGGTGTTGTCTTCGTTGAGTATTACTGTGACGTCGAAGGAATGTGTGGTAGTAGGTGATATGTCGCTGGTAAATTTGATGTTTTGGTGGATGTTGTTGAATGTGGATATGAATTCTATTTGGTTTGCCATGCCCGTGAGTCAAATTTTGAAAAAATTGTCCTCGATGTAACGCCACCAAACAAGGGTTAATTTTAAGATAAGGTACATAAATACAGGGTGTCTCAAAGAATTTGTTTGACGTATGATTAAATATTGAAAAATAACGATAACATGAATCCTCATGGGAGGATAAACCTGTCCCTAAGATTATGAAATAGTTTTAGAGACCAGAATCTTGCAAATCGGTTGAAAATTCACTGAGTTGCGAGCTTTCAAAGATCAAAAATATGCGATAGCTGAAACCAGAAACCCCCAGATTACTTGTAATGGAAAAAACCTCGAAGACTGAGGTAGAAGAAGTTTGTCTAATGTCATACTGTAATGAACACTTCAACGAGACATGTCTGAGTCCAAAGATCGAACTCCCTCAAGAGACATGCTTTAGACAAGTACGAGTAAGAAACTCCCGCGAGAGATAAGATTAAGACTTTTACGAACAAGAAACCCTCATGAGACATTCTTTTTAGTAAAATAGTAATGTTTGTAGTTTCCTAGACAAAAGCTTCTGTACAAAAGTTAGCTCGACTTTGGACTGTTGTCTTGGTATGAATACAAGTGTAGATTTATATGTTCGTTCGTTGATTATCGTTGAGTTATGAAGACGTATCCGAGATAAAAGGATCAAAACTAGAAGCTTCACTTTTTGTCGATATGGACTAGACCTCTGAACAAACACATACCTCTCGTTGATATCTGAGCAAACCAAATAGGACTTCCAAAGTAATTTAATTTTTGTGATCATTGTCAAAATTTGCTGAACACTGCATATGTCCAAACACAGCAGATCAAAACATAATCAACTAGAGATTGAATCTGTTTCCTCAAAGCATCCATATGATTTACCATGTTTGGCTCTAAATCTACCAATCAACCCATGCAATTACCTTATTTAGTTGCAGGCTACCTTTGCTTGTATCCTTATTGTCTGTTTGTATTTTTATAATTCCTTTTTTCTGTAATAGTTATATGTAGTTTTATGTAGCTTTTAATTACTTTTAGAATGGCCGCAGGGTAGACATAGTATTTCGCTCCCTGTGGCATCGTCTTAGTAGTATTGTAACGTAGTTTGTAGGTAATGTAATTAGTAATATGTCTGTAAAATTTTTAATTCAATATAGAAAAAAAATATGTTTGAAAGTGAGGTTATCGAAAACCTTTTCAAATCCTATTTGTTTCGCCCTGAAACAATTGAGAAATATCAGAAACGATGGTCTATGAGATTTTTACCAAAATGCCATTTCGAGGCCTCTGGCTTCAGTTTCGCTCCAACTTGAACTTCAAAAGCTTGCAACTCCATGAATTTTTAGCGGATGTGTAAGATTCTCATGTCAAAAATTACAAATACAAATAATCAGTTATATAGCGCAGTTTTGATATCACATCTTCAAATGCGCTTCACAGTTCCTAAAAATTCCTTAAAACCTTAGAATGTCCTTTTAAAATTTATTAAAAAGAAAGGTCTTTAACTTTTTCTTAAATGTTTTTCAACATCGACACATTGTTTTACTTCATTAGGAATGTCATTCCACAGTCGTGGTCCCATTACACTGAATGATCTGTTTGCAAATGGATTAATCTCTTTACTTTGGGAATATCTAGTTTCATGTACATATTGTTTAATCTTAATAATCTCACACTTATACTTAGTTTCAGCATATCTCTCAGGTATTGAGGAGCTGTGCCTTTCAGTGCCTTAAAAACTAGAGTTAGAACTTTGTGTTCGATTCTGAGATGGTTTGGTAACCAATGAAGTTGTTTATAGTCCAGTAAACGAAAGGCAAATTTTAGTCGAACCTAGAACAAATTGCAACAGAATTTTTTTTCATGGCAAACCATTCTACATTTGCTACTAAATAGCATATCAAAAGTCTAGGAAATTCCAAGCATCGGAAGACCATGAAATTAGATGTATTTTACCGGGTAATCCACGTCGTTCCATCTTTTACGATATAGTTTTGAAGTGGAACCAAAGCTTGTCGATTTCACAAATTTGTATTGAAAGTGCCTAACGTATAAAATGCGGACCATTGGAAAGTTGGACCTTTGTTGTTGTTCTTCTGTAAAGATTCCGAAAAAAATTGCATTTCGAACGAACATAATGCAGAGATCTCAATTGTTTGGCTTGCTCTAGACGTTTTGGATATCAAATAGC
This sequence comes from Aurelia sp. 3 sensu Dawson et al. (2005), assembly GCA_964020215.1. Lineage (NCBI taxonomy): Eukaryota > Metazoa > Cnidaria > Scyphozoa > Semaeostomeae > Ulmaridae > Aurelia > Aurelia sp. 3 sensu Dawson et al. (2005). The sequence goes on along the minus strand of OZ026580.1, from coordinate 8,726,367 downwards.
ACTACTGAAACTATCAATTCTCTCAAATATAATTTTTGTTATAATTCTTCGTTTCAATCTCGATCTACTGGATCAAGATGAAGAAGCCACACCAACAAATTATTCAATGGGAAAATGCTGCTGCAAAGGCTTGGATTGATTTACTGGGGAACAGGGACGGATCCAGCCTGAAGTTGAAGGAGGGGCAGCTGGCAGAGAGGGCGCCCAAATTTCGGTAGAAAGTAGGCGCCCCGAAGGTGCACGAAAGTGTCGGACTCCTGATTAAGAAAATTCATTGGTTTTCTACTAAAGAAATGTCTTGATTTGCATTTTTGCTCCACATTTCAGAAACTGCCTACCAACCCCTGTAAATTTCATCTGAGAGCGTAGCCTACGAGGAGACCCATTATTCAAAAGAAGAGAGGGTCCAAAACAAAGAGCAAAAGATTGCTATTACGGTTTCCAGATTTCTGGAACTTGATTTATGTGACCTGTGTTGAGACACATTTCGCACATTATTTGAATAGGGGATTAAAATGATTATTTTGGCGACCGTAGCAAGTTAGTGCTCCTTGTTTCATAGACTCTTTCTTCTTTAATTAAGGGATTTGTGCATAGGCCATTGAAAGCATGTTTCCTCCCGATTTAAAGGCAGTCTGTCCCCTCGTTGATTGGTCACTTTAACGATAGGCGTGTGGCGAATGAAGTCATCCAATCATGACAGAGAAAAAAGAGGATGCTGCGCGAGTAGGCAAAAATAGTAGGCCTATGTAGCTGCAGCGAGGAACATGGTATGACGATTTGCTGTTCCTGACATTGAGAATGACGCAACGCCATCTTCAGTTGGAACGCGGTTGTTTGTTTCTGGACGGGAAAGAGTCACTTCCCCATGGCCTGGTTAGCGACTTTACGTCGGTGTTTGGTCCAAACACAAACACGTCCAGCACAAGGGAGCCTGTCGTCAGTCTGAAACCCAAGCTCATTCCTCAGTTCACGCCATGAATCGAAGGTCTTCTCACGCAGTGCCACTTTCTGAAAGCGAGTACTGCCAACTGGCCGCCTTCGGCCAAGTCTTGAGATTCCTGTTGAGGCCATCCCTTCCGCAGAGCTGCGAATGGCCGCCATTGCGATCTGATCAACTTTTCGTAGAGATTCTGCTTTGCGTAATCCTGCACGCTGATTGGCTCTCCCGTTTGGAAGGTCACTCATGCGTAATATTCATGGCCACGAAGAAAAAGTTGAGAACAATAGGGGAAGTCTGCCTTTAAAGCCAAAAACCACTTGCTCATGTAATTCGCACTGTTAACGTACCCCAACGGCAAAGGCTAACCCTAAAAGAATAATATCTTTCACTTATGAAAGCTAACAAGCCAATTTTTTTCTGAATTTTAAAGAACAGTATGTCCAATCATCCCATGTTCCAGTAGTCCGCATTTTATATGATACCGGATTTCAATATGGTTTTATGAAATTGACAAGTTTTGTTTCCGCTTCGCAACTGTCGTGTATAACATGGAACAGAGAGGATTATTCTTTAAAAATATGTCGAATTTGGTGGTCTTCCGATGCTGTGATTTTCTTAGACTTTTGGTATGTTAACTAGCACTGTTTAAGCTATTAGATCCCGCAAAAATCATTTCTGTTGCAATTTGTTCTAGGTCAAACCCTAGATTTACTGGACTATTAAGACATCTTGTGCTACTTTCATTAGCTTTCGTTCCTAGTACAGCTCTGGCAGCCAACATTTGTACTCTTTGCAGCCTACTAATTTCGTGTTTTGGTAGGCCTATCAAGATTGCATTTGAATAGTCTAGGTGGGACATTACTATACCCACAGCTAGTGTTTCTGCAGCTTCATCTGTTGAAACTTTCCTCACTTGTTTCAATCTGTACAGTCCATACATAGCTTTTCGACACATCTCCGTTATATGTTTTTGCATATTGAGTTGTTCATCCATATAGGCTCCAAGGTATTTTATTACTTCAGTCCTCTCAACTAGCTCTCCATTAACATCAAGGCTCTTATTCTCACATTTTGTAAGTTGATGAGAAGAACCAAAGTATATGTATTCTGTTTTAGAGGCATTCATTTTCAGTCTATTGCTATCCATCCAGTCTTTCAAAGCAAGACAGATTCCCCGTAGTTTCTGGTTGCCATCACATTCATTTTGGTGGCCTGGTTTGAAAGACGTACTTAAAGCATGATCATCAGCATAACCATAGATATGTAGGTTTTCAGGGATAATATTTGCCATCGTACTGGCATAGATTTAAGTAAAGAACTGGCCCCAAACATGACCTCTGTGGGACAGAGCACGTCACATCCTTTATTGGAGAATATTTTGATCCTACATTGACCTTGAACTTGCGGCCTCGAAGGTAAGATTCAAGCCAGCTGAGAGCTACCCCTTCAATACCAAAGCGCATGGTTAGTACATCTAACAAGATATCATGGTCCACTGTATCAAATGCTGCACTAAGATCAAGTGCCACTAACGCTGTCACTTCTTGCCTTTCCATCTTCTATAAGATATCATGGTAAATATTTTACTAGTGCAGTTTCACAACTATAGCCCTCTCTGTAGGCTGACTGATAAATTAATCCAAAATCTCGGGAAGGGGGGGGGGCACTTTTTGTTGCTCTGCCCTTCTTTTGACGTACCACGTAGAGATTTTCTCGCTTGAGTTTCCGCTTTATTACGACCACCTGGACATATCAATCCTTCAAACGAGTTTCTAATGCGGATTTTATTGTACGGTGATAAAGATTTTCCCACTAGTATCAATAATGATATACTTCTCTTAACGCACCGATTTATTCATGAAACTGGTCGTTTTGATTAGAAAAATTTAGATCTCAGTTATAAGCCATAAAGACATAAAGCCACCAAGTCCCCTTTAAGTAAACGTTTCTCTTTTTTTGCCTTTGTAGCAGATACGTGTTATCAGTAACGTGTAATTCTTTTATTTCATTTCATTTCATTTCATTTCATTTTAAAATTATTTACCAAGGGTACAATTCAATCTAAGTACTGTTTTACAATTGGCCCTGCAAAAAGATTATTTACAAAATTAAGAAGTTATATACTACAAAATTTACAGTAAAAGTCGAAGATATCTAAGATTATCTTTCCTTGAGTTTGGACTTGAAGGCATTGATTGAGGGAGCCATCTTTGTATCCAAATCAAGACTGTTCCAGAGACTGGCCCCGCGATACGCAAAGGATTTCTGGCCATTGCCAGTTCTGAACTTGGGTATTGCAAGGCCAGTCTTAGAGTTTCTTAACTCTCTTGGATGTACCTCGGATAATCTCACGAAAAGGTCACTGAGATACTGGGGTGCAAGAGAGTTAAGAGATTTGTAAACCATAGAACCTGTTTCTTTATTCATCAGCTTTTGTACAGATGGCCAACCCAGTCTCTGGAGCAAGGGAGCTGCAGATGCATCAAAAGGGCTATTTGTTACCATTCTGGCGGCCTTATTCTGTAATTTTTGAAGCACGTCTAGCTTTGAAGTACCACAAGAGCCTTGTGCTATCTTTGTCTTTATAGTCGTAACGTGTAGTGTTATGTTCGTGTTTCCTGTTAGCCATGCGGTAGTGAAGGTGAAGTTGCGTTTTTCAGCGCCAAGCGCTGGGATCGCAGAAATAGAGCAGACCTAATCGAGTCCGCGACCCCTTGTCATGACGCTCAAGTGGTGGGGCCCTACCGGGACTCGAACCCACTCCGCCTGACTATTCTGGCTGCAATGTCAGAGGATTACACCACTGCGCCACAACACCTTCAAATGTAGTCGTAGTTTTTCGCTCCAAATGGTATTGTTGTAGTAGTAGGGTATAGTAGTTTGTAAGTAGTGTATTAAGTAATATGTATTGTAAGTTTTTTAGTTGGAATGTAAAAAAAATTGACCAAGTGTCCATGCAGCGCATCGTTATATTTTAGTATTTAATCAAACGTCAAGCAATTTTTTTATTTAAATCTTAAATGAAACTATCGTATAACAGCCCTGAAGAAATCTAACATGGCAGGATGAATTATTGGCAATATACCGGATGTCCCAAAAAACTTTCCCCGTTTGAACAGTTCCACAACAACACCGCTGCCTCATTTTAAACTATGTAAACGGCAATCATTTGCTTAAATGCTCACTTGGATTCATACAGTTTTTCCAATTTTTTGCTGATGAAAAGACCTCCCAAATATGGATTTTTCGAGAATCGTAAGCTGAAGAAGTCTTTTAAAAGGTGGCAAGTCTAGCGGTGGAGATATGTTAGAAGGTGGGAAATCTAGCGGTTGAGATATGTTCCATTCCTTCTATTTGTACATCTCAGGTGTGAAGGCATACAAACGCATATCAGCTTCACAAATTGGTATTCAAAGTCGGCAATACGCTAAGGTGCGGGACACAGGACCTTTTACGGACAAAACAGACAAATTTGATTTTTCTTGAGTCCCTTTATGGAAGTAAAGCTCCGTACTGTTTGTATTTAGTTAAAAAAAGAATGTCCTTGGATTTTGAGGTGAAGGCTTAACGATTTTATTGATAGATCTTTTTTTAGCTCATTCTTAAGCATTTCAGGAATTCTGTTTTTCAAGAATCAATGCGGGCAGATACAGAAATGAAACAAATGCTCAAATCTAAGTTGAGAATTTTATGGGAGATTTCTTCTAGAATCTTTATCAAATAAAATACACTTTTACTAAGATAACGGCTCAAAAAGGGAATGTTTTTTGGAACACCCGGTATATACTCATTAAACAGACTTATTCGCAGTTTTTTTTTCGTTGTTTTGCGGTGTTTCTCCCTACGCAATTTCTTTGTTATCCTTCATCGCAAGCATCTGCGGATCCGACAAGCGAAATTTACATCGTGGTCTTTTCTTTTCGATTTATTTTATGACACACCTCCGGATACAATTTCGAATGTATCAACGCCGTGCAACAACAAGCAGTACGGGTATCGACTTATCTCAACGGAGACTGAAAATTGGAAAATTTAATCATAACCAACATTTACATATTCAATCTGATTTAAAAGAATGAGGAAGAATTATACAAGCAACCAAATAGCCATCAGAAAATAACATCACTTAGCCTATGTATCCTTTGACTATGTATGTGTATGTGTATGTGTATGTGTATGTGTATGTGTATGTGTATGTGTATGTACATGTATGTATGTATATATTTTATCGCTATCTATCCACTTATATGCAACGATATTGAGACAAACCCTGGCCCCACTTCCTTTTTCTCCCACCTCAGTGACATACAAAAATATAGTTTCAATAAAATCAAACGGGCAGAACTAAGATGAATGAAGCACCGACACTACCTGGACTTTCAACAAATGCAAGCTTCACAATGTACCGTACCGCAAGGCCTCATTCCAAAGTGAGCACCACAGACATCCCTTAATCGAGAAATGGATATTTTTATGGCATCACAACACCCTGATGTATGCACAATCACAAAAGAACGTTCTGACCTTTCAACACCAGCGAACAGTTCCATCCATTCAACACGACATACAACTCTCATGGCATCAGTTGTCATCCCTCTGCAACTATGATCTCCTCTAAAGTATGCAACGAAGCATTTCATTTTCCTGTTACAACCTCCGCCGCGAATTGCACTCTATAAAACCAAGAAGAATAAAACGAACAAACTCTAGATGTCGAGCACCTGTTAAAACCCGTCATCATTCAACACATAGGCCTCTTCAAATATGCGCGAAACTTTGTTGAAAGTGACACTATGGCCAACCTACATAGTAGCATAACAGAGCTCCATTTGAGCTACCGCCGTTCAAATAGGTCATTCACAAAGAAAGCATTCACAAAACATCACTCATTTCTTATGCGACTAGTTTCATCTGTTCATGGAGATTCTTCAGGCTAAACTAATTAATCTACGCTTGTAGCCTTATTTTTGTATACCGGATGTCTCAAAAAAGTACCCCCTTTTGACTGGGAATAGGAACGAAACGATAAGATATCATTACTCTCCGAGTAGACAGCTAAATTTATCAATCTTCAACTTAGATCCACATACCTTGCATTTAAAAATTGGCCACCAAACACTGGAGATACGCGCTTGCAAAGTCAAAATTTATGGTGCACCCGAAACCAGAGGTTTTGTAAAAGGGTCTAGCCATGATTTGCTATCACAGGCATGTTGCACAGGAATCTCAACTTTGACCTTTAGCTTTCTCCATTGAAAAGAATTATACCTTGAAATGATTCAATAGTTATTCCTTTGAGGAATTAATCCGTGCATTGCATTCCACTCCAAGTGTCAAAGAAGAAGAAAAGGAACCCATGCATGCTCATTTGGGAGATGTTGCACGACTTCATCATTCTTACCACATTTTTGTTATATTTGTTTAATCAGGGCGATTTCCACGATTCTTTTTTATTCTCTTCAAAAGCGAAAAACTGAAAGTTAAAGTTTACAGGTGCTTTGGAAAAGATCCATAATACAAATCATGGCTAGGCCCTTATACGAAACCTCTGGTTTTAGGCGCACTGTAAATTTTGTCTTTGCAAGCTTGTGTATCTGGTGTTTGGTGGACGATTCTTAAATGCAAGGTATGTGAATTTAAGTTGAAGATTGATAAATTTAGCTAACAACTCGGAGAGTAATGATATCTTATCGCTTCGTTCCTATTTCCAGTCAAAAGGGGGTACTTTTTTGAGACACCAGGTAGTCTCCCCAAGGTTTCAAAAAGCCTAATCTGGATAGGGTTAATACACGTGAATTTCTCTTTCACATTTGCAGGAAAGCTGTTTCACATTGATTTTGGCTACATCTTGGGCAGAGATCCGAAGCCGTTTCCCCCTCCTATGAAACTAAGCAAGGAGATGGTACGTACTTACTTCCTGTAACTGTAATGCTGTAGGCTCACGTTAACTGAATACCTATCATATACAAAAGTATGTAACGCGTCGTGCCTTTAACAGATATGGTACTTATTGAGCCGGTAAGGAAGCTGTTCTTCATTGCAGCAAGCTAAATTTATGACTGAATTGAAATGATTGATAACTATAACCAACAGGTGTAGGTGCTCTTTGTGTCTAATTTTGATATATTGAAGGCATTTCATTTCATTTTCATTTTAAAATTATTTACCCAGGGATAATATTCAGTTTGAATAACTGTTTTACAATATACCCTGCAACTAAAAATAAAATAGCCTAATCACAATAGCCGTTTAAACCTATAAATGTACAAAACACCTATTGATAAAAACTTGAATAGAAAAACGGAAAATTTAAACCAGCTTGAATATTTTCAATTATGAGCTTTGAGTCTGGTTTCAAACGACTGGATGGAAGGAGCTAACTTGATATTAGAATGGAGTTGTTCCATGTATCAACTCCACGGAAAGCAAACGCGTTTTGACCATAAGCTGTTCTCATTCGAGGTATAACTAGATCGCATTTCATATTTCGACCCGACTGTGAACATTAGACAATCGGGAGAAGATCTGACATAGATTGCGGAAGCAAGTCCATTTGGGCATTTATATACCATGGTAGATGTTTCCCTATGCACAAGCCTATCAACTGAGAGCCATCCTAATCTTTGCAACAATGAAGCAGCCGATTAATCAAAAGGGCTGCCCGTGACAATTCTTGCAGCTCTGTTTTTTGCAATTTTTGCAAAGGCTCGCATGGTCCACCGTGTCAAAAGCCTTTCGCAGATCAATAAATACGGCTCCAGTCATAACACCCTTGTCCATATTGGTTCTGATGAAATCTGAGAAAAAAGTAACTGCATGTTGAGTAGATGATCTGTTTCGAAAACCAAACTGTCTCTCCGAGAGCATATTATTGGCCTCCAGATAGTCATAGAGCTGATTGTGCACAACCCGTTCAAAGACTTTCGAAATAACAGGGAGTACTGATATTGGTCTGTAGTTATCCATACTCGTTCTCTCACCTGACTTATAAACTGGTGTAATTTTGGAGCATTTTTCAGAAGATGGAAAGACTGCCATTTCGAGGTCTCGATTGATCAATTTTGAGAGAGGGCCAGCTATCTCGTTTGCCCCATCGACAATCAAAGATGTGGGTATATCATCATAACCAGCGGCCTTTTTTCTTTTTAGTTTCATTAAAATGTCTCTGATCTCTTTGATGCTTGTCATTTTGAAGTTAAAGGTGAACTTTTTTGGTTTCTGTGTATGATCCAATGTTGAATGTTCGTGATGTTTCCAAATTTGATTCACTAGTACTGGCAAAGTATTTTGCAACTTTCTGCCAATCGTCGCAAAGAACATGCAGAATTCGTTTGATATGATTTCCTTCAGATGTAAGTTCCCCATTTATTTAAAATACTTTGCTGCTTCCTTCTTTTGAGGATTTTGTTGGATAACATTTCTTAATTTGCTCCCAAAACTGCTTTGGTCTATTGATATTCTCTTGAAAAACAGATCTTGTGTAGGTTGCCTTGCTGTATCTAATGATTCGAGTTACTGCATTACGCAAACGACGATATGAGGACCAATCGTTTTCCTTCCCCGTTTTTCTTACTTTCCTTAACCAGTAATCTCTTTCATTCATTTTAGATCTAATTTCATTTTTTAGCCAGGGACAGTCACGCCCTTGTACCTTTTTCTTTGTTAGGGGTACATGCTTATCTATTACTGACTTCAAGAGCCCTCTGAAAATTGACCATGCATTTTCAACATTTTGCTCGTTTTCTACATTTTGCCACGGCTGACTTTGGAGATCTTTTCTGAAACTAATGAAACTAAACTGATGGGGATGCTGTTCCATGCAGTAAGAGCTGAATAATCCTTTTCACATATTCAAGGTTATATCTTGGAATTTCGATGTCCTTGCAGTTTCTCGTATTGTAGTTTGAATACAAGGATATCTGGGGGAATTTATCCCAAAGGTTCTCTGGGCACATCCTTTTCATCATCTTGTGCGTCATGGTTGATCGATCGAATTTTATTAATTGTTCAACATTGAGCCAGTTATATGACCAATCGTCTTTGATTCTAGCCCTCTCAATTATGGTTCGAGCTCGGTCCTGCAGATTTTGTAAGATCTTTACTTTGGAACTAGGAATACTGCCCCAAATAACATTTGCGTACCGCAAATGACTTTCTATAAGGGCTCGATATACATTATCTGGTTATTTTTGTGGCACGAGGTTTTTCAGTTTTTCAAGAGATGAGAGACCTGCACCAACTTTCCCTTTAACAACTTTGAAATGTTGTTCCCAGTTCAACATTTCATCTACGATGACCCCAAGTGATTTTGTCTTCTTTGCGCGTTTTATTTCTGCGTTGTTTAGCATTAGCGGTTCGGAGACATCCAATTTGTTAACTTTACGGGGATGGCCAATCAACACGTTTTCAGTTTTCTTAGGATTGGCAGTCAGCTTATTAATAGACCTTTTAGCTATTCTCAAAACGAATGTGGATCGAACGATATTTCATTACAATTTGTAGAATTTTCGAATGTGCACAATTGCGATCGAAGCTTTAACGCCACTCTATCGAACCTCGCGTATAAAATTGTATAAAAATGTCGCTCGATCCAGGCTCTTTTGTAGAATAGCTAAAAGGTCCATTCTCATCCATTCTGAAATGTTGAGAAATTCCCTTAAGTAAAAAATTAAGAGAACGACGAAACATATTCGAATTCATCGATTTTGCGAATCTAAATCTTACGAACAGTACAAGAACGCAACGTTCGGGAGAGTCAAACATTCTCACTGGAGAGGCCACCGAAGGGCGGTGAAAATTTAAAGAAAAACAAAGAAAAGCGTATAAGTGTGTTTTAGATAATGGTTTTGAAAAAGAAGGTATGAAATTACCAATATATGGTCACGATATCGCTAGCTCGATGAACAATAACTTCTGCAGTGTGGGCAGGAATCTCAATGACAAGATACTCGCCCAGCCTAATCCCATTCTGTCTCATCAATGCGACATAACAAGTCCCTTGAATGGAAGAGAGCCATTCAGATTCGTTGCCATCGACAAGAGGACCATCGAGAAGGCCTTGAATAAGATCAAGACATCGCATGGGTCTGGTGTGGATAACATTGCCAGTGGAACTCTTCAAGCGAATTCCTGTCGGTGTTATCGGTATTGTTCGGTATAAGCGTGTAGCCTTGAAGCAATTTCTCTTTCTGTATTCCTACTTTTACATTGGGTGTATGACATGTGACTTACTGCACACACAATGGTTGGTTTTCAGGGTAATTCTGCTTAGTGGTGACGTAGAAATGAATCCTGGCCCTGAAACAGTTAATTTTTGTACCTGGAATTTGAATAGTATTACTGCGCATGATTTTTTACGAGTCTCGTCGATAGAGGCCTATAACTCGGTTTACAATTATAACCTTATTGGTATTGTTGAAACTCACCTTGACAATACCGTTGATAAAGACAGACTGGCACTAGATGGATACACGTTTATTCAAGATAACCATCCTCGTAATGTGAAGAGGGGTGGTGTTGGGCTATACATCAAAGATTCTCTTCCTTCAAAAAACCGTTCTGACCTTGTGAATCTTCCTGAATGTATTGTGTACGAAATTCAATTAAATAGGAAAAAGTACTTTTTCGCAGTTGTTTACAGAAGCCCAAGCCAGGACCAGTCTCAATTTGATAACTTTACTATAAGTTTTGAATTGATGCTGTCCAAAATGCATGCTGAAAATCCTTTTTGCGTCATCATTACTGGTGATTTCAACTGCAGATCAACTCAGTGGTGGGACAATGATATAGAAAACATTCATTCATTTTGTTCATTTTATATTGTTTATACACAAAGAAACCCTTCAGCAAATCAAAATACATAAATCTATTTACAATGATAAAAACCAAGAATAAAAACCTACAGCCCTATGAAACCTAATCGTTGCTGTTCTTCCAGGGAGTTGTGTTTTAGAGTCTAGCTCTTTAGATGCGTTTTAAGCTGTTTTTTGAAACGATCTAATGTCGGTAGCTGACGAATTTCAGCAGGTGTATCATTCCATGATGTGAGAGCTGCGTAATGAAAGCCTTTCTTGGCAAATTCAGTTCTATATCTAGGGATCTGGAGATCTTTACAGTGCCTCGTATTGTAGGTCGAGTGAAAAGATCTCTGTTGGTATTTATCCCAAAGGCTTTCAGGGCAAAGTCTGTTCACAATCTTATAGGTCATGACATTCCGGTCGTAACGGAAAAGATTTACTACATTCAACCAGGAAGCCGACCAGCTATCTTTTATTCTTGCATTTGATATTATTGAACAGGCCCGGTCTTGAAGGCGTTGAAGAGCAGCTAGTTTTGTTTTTGACAGACCCCCCCAGATAACATCACCATAACGCAGGTGACTCTCAATTAGTGCATGATATACATTACACAGTTGGGATTGTGGAACGATATTTTTCAACTTTTTTAGAGCTACAAGACCTCCACTCATTTTGCCTTTAGTGCGCTTAAACTGTTCATCCCAATTTAGCTTCTCATCAATTATGAGCCCGAGGGATTTTGTCTTATCGACTCTTTTAATATCAGAAGCATTTAGTTTCAGCACTTCTGGCAGGTCTAGATTTTTGGTTTTAAGCGGATGCCCTATGACCATGAATTCGGTTTTTTTCGGATTTGGGCTGAGTTTATTCACCCTCATCCACTCAGAGAGATTGGAAAGCTCTTGATGTGCGTCCTCAACTAGTTTCGCTACATCATCCCATGCAATCGTTATACTGGTATCATCAGCATAGATGCTAGCCCGCGAGAATTTAAGACACTTTTCTAAGTCATTCAAGTAAATGATGAAAAGAAGAGGGCCTAAACAAGAACCTTGGGGGATACCACATGTTACGTCTCTGGCTTTTGACTGCTGACCATTCAGAGAGCAAAACTGTTTTCTATTATTTAGGTAAGATTGAAACCAATCCCCAGCTTTGCCTCTTATTCCATATGCACGTAATTTTCTGAGTAATATATCGTGATCGACCGTATCGAAGGCTTTCTTAAGGTCGAGAAAAATAGTGAGATTGACATTGCTGCGATCTATGTTTTCGTACCAAAAGTATGTGCTGCTTATGAGTGATGTTATCGTGGAGTATAGCTTACGAAAAGCTGTTTGGGTGCACGTAATACTCTTATTAATGTTGAGAAACTCAAACAGTTGATCGTGCGTTAACCTTTCTAGCATCCTTGAAAACACTGAGATTACAGAGATAGGCCTGTAGTTGAGGGAAAGCAATGAGGGAAAGCTGTTTGAGCCATTATCGTCGGACGTAGGCCTACACCAGTTGATTTCAGAGGCAACACATTTAATGGGTGATTCAAAATCGTGTATTGATTTGATTTTCACTGATCAACCTAACCTCGTTATCGAGTCTGGTGTCCATCCTTCACTTCATGAGCAGTGCCATCACCAAATAGCTTATGGAAAATTATCTGTGTCACACGTAAAACTCCCTCCGTACAAACGCAGGATCTGGTATTACGACAAGGCAGATTTTGTTGCCATTAAAAAAAGCATTGAAATGTTCCGCTTGCATGAACACCTTAACAATATGACATGCCCTGATGATCAGGCTGAATTACTTAACGAAGTTCTGTTAAATATTTACTCCAATTTCATACCGAATAAAGTTAAAACGATTAGACCTCATCAAGCACCCTGGATAACGGACAATGTTAAAAACTTTCTGAGGAAAAAGAATCGTGCTTATAGAAATTTCGTGAGGAGTGGCCAGCCAAATGACAAGCAAGAGGGAATACAGAAGATGATATCCGAAGATTCGAAACTGATTGAGGACGCAAAACGAAATTACTTCCTGAAGGCTGGTAATACTTTAGCAAGCCCCGGGACTTCTAGAAAAAGATATTGGTCTTTAATTAACATAGTCCTGAACAAGTCTAAGGTTCCAATTATACCACCCCTCTTAGGAAATGGGTTGTTTGTAACTGACTTCACTGAAAAGGCACAGCTGTTCAATGACTACTTCATACTCCAGTGTACAACGATTGATACAGAAAGCGAAATTCCAGCTAATTTTCCAGCACCTTCCTCCCTGATAAATGACTTTCCTATTACTGACGAAAAGATACTGAACATTATGAGGTCATTAAATCCTAATAAAGCACATGGTTGGGACGGAATATCTGTTAGAATGATAAAATTAAGTGATGCTGCACTAGTTACTCCTCTAAAGATAATATTCGAAAATTGCTTGAGACATGGTCTATTTCCCAAAATATGGAAATATGCGAATGTAGTACCAGTCCATAAGAAGAACGAGAAAAATCTAAAGAAGAACTATCGACCAATTTCTCTCTTACCAATTTTTGGGAAAATTCTGGAGAAACTCATGTACGATTCTTTATCCTCGCATCTCGTTTCATGCAATTTGCTCAATCCGAACCAATCAGGTTTTCGTCCTAGTGATTCAACGATTAATCAGTTAATTTCCATAACCCACACGATCTTTAAAGCCTTTGACTGTAATCCTCCCCTGGATGTACGTTCTGTTTATCTCGATATTTCTAAAGCATTCGACAGGGTATGGCATGACGGTCTGATCTATGAACTAAAACGTTGTGGCGTCTCAGGAGACCTTCTTTCACTTATCCAAAGTTTTCTCAAGGATCGAAAGCAGCGAACAGTTCTAAATGGACAGAATTCTAACTGGGGAGATATTTCGGCAGGAGTACCCCAGGGTTCTATTCTAGGGCCCTTATTTTTCATTGTATATATCAATGACCTAGCTGCCGAGGTTAAGTGTAACTTTTACAACTCTTTGCTGATGATACATCGTTGTTCACCGTAGTAGAAGACATAGACTCTGCTGCCAGTGATATGAACCACGACCTAGAGTTGATAAGGCGGTGGGTTCATGATTGGAAAACGTCATTTAATCCAGATCCGCAAAAGCAAGCTGTTGAATTGATATTTTCTACGAAAAGGATAGAAATGAATCATCCAGAAATTCGTTTTAATAACATGCCAGTGATGAAGGTAGATGAACATAAACATTTAGGGATTATCCTGGATTCAAAACTATCATTTTTGGCTCACATTAAGGCAGCTATCTCTAAGACAAGAAAGGGAGTTGGTTTGCTGAAATATCTCTCCAAGTATCTACCCAGGCACACCCTAAACGAATTATTTAAGCTTTATGTACGACCCCACCTGGAATACGGAGACGTCATCTATCACATTCCGGCTAAAGTGTGTGAGTTTAGCGGTAATACCATATTGTCAAACTTGATGGAAAAGTTGGAGTCCGTGCAATATTCTGCTGCCCTTGCCGTGACGGGAACATGGAGGGGAACATCACGAGAGAAGCTGTACGCTGAGCTTGGTTAGGAGTCACTGAGCTCCCGAAGATGGAGTAGACGCCTTACGCTGTTTTACAAAATGATGAATAATCCGATGCCTAAATATACAATGGATCCGATCCCACAACTTCAGCAATCACAGTACTCACTTCGCAATCAGGATGTCATTGGGCGAATAAGGGCAAGGACAGAAAAATTCAAATCTACAATCCTCGCCAAAACCTCTTGTCACAAATGAAGATTTTCAGCATTTTTCGACAAAAATCACAGCACCTACTAATTCAACTGAAATATTCTGTAAACCCCCCTTCCCCCCAAGTCAATGTTGTTTGTCTTGACTCAGGAGACGTGCTGCATGATTTTTTCCGAGTTACAGAAATCAACAACATTGACTTGGGGGGGGGGGGTAAAGGGGGGCATTTGCTCTTCCGATCTACTTTTTTCCGTTTTGTGACAAGGGTTTTGGAGAGGATTGTCTGAGGTCAAGTGAGTGGATGTATGCATGTTTAGGCATGTAAAATCGGACTAGAAAACAATTAAACGCGAGGAAGTCATTGAAAACTCGAAGGGGTATATATGTCTCCAAGACATAGTCAGCACAAACTATTTCTATAATACCCCTCTCCTGACTGGAGGATGCTTCAAAGCCAGCATCAAAATATGAAAAAGAGCCGAGAAAGTTGATGACTTGCTCAGGTTCTTTCTTTGTGGTTTGTTATGCACTGCATGGAAGAGCAGTGATGCTACAATGATTGTATGTGGCTATGAAAGCTTTTACTCTAATTTTGTCGAAGTTTTGAATGTTTCCATTAATTGAAGGTGGTTAGTTTAGTGTTCAAATTCGGACTGCTGGATAGCAGAGTGTGGTCCCACCACGAGTTATACCACGGGTCACAGTACGGGTCACAGCACGGGTCACACCCTTCCTAGATGCTGCAGTGCACTTTTTGCTAAAGAGAACCACGGGTCACACGGGTCACACTTGTTTTTTATAAAAAAATAGTATCTAATGTTTTTTTATAAAAATCAGTGTGACCCGTGTGACCCGTGTGACCCGTGCCAATTTCTATACAATTTCAATGGATATTGCCATTCAGTTGTGTGACCTGTGGTGTGACCCGTAGTGTGACCCGTGAATTTTTGCAGTATGACCATGCTAGTCTACGAATAAATATTATTCATAAAATTGATGCTATTTGACTGCCACTACACTTGTTTAGTTTGATTAAAGGAGGAAATTCTATGATTTCGGAGCCACAGGCCATCCCCATTCATTTTGTGACGTCAAATTGAAAAATCAACATCACTAATCACTAAACAAATCACATATCTGGAACAAGCGCTATCAAATTAGTAACATGCGACTGAAAAGGTTTGAATTTGAGCTCTTCCAAAAATTTTTCCCCTCAGACAATCCTCGCCAAAACCTCTTGTCACAAATGAAGATTTTCAGCATTTTCGACAAAAATCACAGCACCTACTAATTCAACTGAAATATTCTGTAAACCCCCCTTCCCCCCAAGTCAATGTTGTTTGTCTTGACTCAGGAGACGTGCTGCATGATTTTTTCCGAGTTACAGAAATCAACAACATTGACTTGGGGGGGGGGGTAAAGGGGGGCATTTGCTCTTCCGATCTACTTTTTTCCGTTTTGTGACAAGGGTTCTGGAGAGGATTGTAGCTTTTATCCAAATTGCCTGTCTAAATGGAACGAATTATGTCCGGAAATTAGAACTGCACCATCAGTTGCTATCTTCAAGAAAAAGTTGCTGTCGAAAATTGGCCCCCCTGCTAAGTCTGACTTTGGAATTCATGACCCAATAGGCTTATCCTATCTCACTCAACTTAGAGTGGGCCTTAGCAAATTAAACTTTCACAAATTTAAGCACAATTTTCGCGATACCATAAATCCAATGTGCCCTTCTAACGATGGTATTGAGAGTACGGAGCACTTTTTGTTGCTTTGCCCTTCGTTTGAGGTTTTTTTTTACATTCAATCTAAAAAGCTACAAAACATGATACTTAACTACACTACTTACAAAATACCATACCCTACTACTAATACAATACCATTTGGAGCGAAAAACTACGACTACCTCATGGCAACATAAAACAGAAAACACGAACATAGCACTATGCGTAACGACATGAAAGACAAAGAGAGCACACATACTAATCGTAACTAATAACAAAACGAATGTAAACCATTTACATTTACTAGGGACGTTGGTGGTTGAATTGCGAAGTTATCAACTCGAGGTTCAACGTCGAAACCTTCTCGCTGGAGTTTTGCATTACTTCGACCATTTGGATATATTGATCTTTCAAATGAAGTTTTGACGCAACTTTTATTATTTGGTGATAAAGGCCTCCCAAACGACGTCAACAGAAATATACTCAAGTTGACTCTACTATACATTCACACAACCGGTCGACTAAATTAAGCCAAATGTAACTAAGCCACCACACCATGTTCATTTTTGTAACGTTCCCCTATCATAGAGTCTCGTTTCTCTGTTCCATTGTTCGTAATAGTTTCTTGTAATTGTATATTTAGTTGTAGTTTTAGATTAATATTCTTCATGTGGATGGCCCTGGGGTAGTCATGATCTTTTGCTCCCCTTGGTATCGTTTTGTGGTATTGTATGGTAGATCGTTCGTAGTCGTAGGTAATTCGTAAATTGTAAATTTTCATATTGAATTTATATAAAAAAAAACATTGCCAGTTATTTCTTAAAAGTGGCTATTCCTGTTATTTCTGACTCACTCTGTTATGTTTGAACCTTTCCTTATCTTCTGGAGTTTTCCCTGACAGCTGGAAAGTTCCTAGAGCAGCTCGTATATTTGAGGAAGGCCCATCTGATGAAAGATCAAATTACAGGCCAATATCTGTTCTACGAGCTGTTTCTAGATTATTTGAAAAACTTGTGAACCACCAACTTTAGCGATTCCTAGATGAAAACAAACTCACATGCTTGCAACAGTCCGCTTTTTACTCTTTACACTCTGTTGTCGCATGCCCTCTAAAATGCACAAATGACTGGTATGTCAACATTGACAAAGGGAAATGTACAGCCATGATCTTCAGTGACCTCAAGAAGACCTTCGATACTGTCGATCATGGCATTCTCTTTGATAAGATGAAATTCTATGGTATCAATGGCATTGATCATGATTGGTTTCGATTGTATTTGAATAACAGAAAGCAGTTTTGCAAAGTAAATGGCGTGTGTCCTGACATCAAAGATATTGCTATCGGACTGCCACAAGGGTCTTGTTTGGGATCATTTTTTTCGCTTTATATAAATGATCTTCCCTTTGCATTAACGAAGGCAGAGACAAACATGTATGCTGATGATACGGTGATTTCATATTCCTCCAAAACCTTGGATGAACTGCACAGGGTATTAAACGCAGAACTTTTCGATATTGAGAAATGCCTCCAAGGCAACAAGCTATCCTTGAACGTAGGCTAAGATTGTTGTTCCCATTCCAAATGTAAATAAAATGGCAGTGCAGCCTACTTTGTTGCCAGTATTTCACATAGGTGGTAATGAGATTGATTTAGTGAACAAAGTGAAATACCTTGGTCTTCATATAGAGTGAAATACCTTGGTCTCCATATAGACAATTGTCTAACGTGGAGGTGCCAAATAGAGAGTATAAAAGTCAATGCCAAATGTAAATAAATGGCAGTGCAGCCTGCTTTGTTGCCAGTATTTCACGTAGGTGGTAATGAGATTGATTTAGTGAACAGAGTGAAATACCTTGGTCTTCATATAGAGTGAAATACCTTGGTCTCCATATGGACAGTGGTCTAACGTGGAGGTGCCAAATAGAGAATATAAAGGGAAAGTTTCTCGTGCAATCGGCCCTTTGAAATACTGCAAAAACTTTGTATCAATGGAAACCTTGGAGAACATTTATCGTAGTATTGTAGAACCTCATCTAAACTACTGCTGTTCCGTTTGGGGCTGTAGTGGTGTTACGAGAGTAGATTCTCTACCAAAATTACAAAACGTGGCTGCTCGAATCGTTTCGGGTAGTCCTTATGATGAGCCTTCTGCGCCGTTACGCAAATAGCTTGGCTGGTTGTCAATCAAATAAATGATTATGAAAGAGACATCTTCGATGATGTATCGTTCTTTAAACAATCTTGCACCAGAGTACCTTAGTGACCTATTCGTCAGACTATCAAATTTTTACACATGAGAACTAAGAAACACTAAAAATGATCTTGCAGTACCGTTAATGCGAACAGTAAGTGGATCAAAGACTTGAATTAAAATTTTCAATGAAGAAATCTGAAATTGATCATCCCGCGATTCTTTTTAATGACATACCTGTGAAGAAAGTAGATGAGCATAAACACTTAGGAATTATCCTGGACTCAAAGTCATCCTTCTCAGCTCACATCAAGTCAGCTATCTCTAAGACGAGGAAGAGTATTGATTTGCTGAAATATTTCTCCAAATACCTGCCCAGACATACTCTAAACGAAATATATAAGCTCTATGTTCGAGCCCACATGTACTATGGCGATGTTATTTATCATATTCCTGCTAAAGTATGTGACTTCAGTGGAAATTTCGTTTTACCAAATTTAATGGAAAAGCTGGAGTCTGTTCAGTATTCTGCTGCTTTGGCTGTAACAGGAACATGGAGGGGAACATCTCGAGAGAACCTGTACACAGACCTTGGCTGGGAGTCACTAAGTTCCCGAAGATGGAGTAGACGCCTTACTTTGTTCTATAAGTTTGTAAACAATCTTAGCCCTGAGTATACAGTAGACCCAACCCCCCCCCTCCCTCTTCACCAGTCACAGTACCGTCTTCGTAACCAGGATGTCATTGGGAGATTTAAAGGCGAAAGCAGAAAAATTCAACTCTAGCTTCTATCCTGTTTATCAGAATGGAATACGCTTTACCCTGAATTAAGACATGCACCTTCTGTTGCTGTTTTAAAGAGAAAGCCTTTGTCGATAATCCGCCCCCCCCTGCGAAATCTGTGTTTGGAATTCACGATCCAAAGGGATTTTCCTATCTTACTCAACTCAGGGTTGGTCGCAGCAAATTGAATTTCCACTAATTCAAGCATAATTTTAGAGATACCGTAAACCCAATATGCCCAACAAGCGATGGGATTGAGGATACGGCGCCCTTTTTGTCGCTCTGCCCTTCATTTGATGTTCAACGACAAGATCTTCTCACTGCAATTGCTGAACTATTACGACCAGTCGTATAAATTGCCGATCTCTCAAATGATGCTTTGACGCAGCTCTTGTTATAAGGCGATAACGACCTTTCTAATAACTTGAATAGAAGTATACTAGAATTGACTTTACGTTTTATCCATGAAACTGGTCGGTTTGATTGAGATCCTTTCAACCTGAGAACTATGCAACCACCAAGTCCCTTAACATAATGCGTCATTCTTCATTGTAAATTCTTTTCCACATCAGACGTCGGGCCCCTGTCATTTCCAGTCATCGCAACCTTGATCTGACGTCTCATGTGGAACAGAATCTAGTACATTATCAATTAGTTTTTTAATCGTTTGTAGTGTAGTCGTAGCTAGTTGAACGTTGCCTGTCTTTTTATATTGGCCATGGGGTAGTCATTGTCTTTCGCTTCCCTTGGTATCGTACCTGTAGTGTCATTGTAATCAAAAATCATTGCAGACTTTTATATTTGCATACAAAAAAAAGTGTGGAACAAGTTAAACAAACGTATCAAAGAGGCCCCCCTTGGTATACTCTTTTAAATCTAGGTTGAGACAGTTAGAGTGCGAAAATCTTTAATTTTGTAGATAGCTTATTGTCGTCGGATGTATATACTTTATGTAATTTATTTGCAAATACCTTAGTAGATACTTTAAAGTGCCCATAAACCCACGAATTTTTATTCTCGATTATGATAGATGCTACTAAGCTGAGTTGAAATCCAAAAACAGAATTGAATTCCGATGCATGGTTCCGGAGTTATGCCCCACCAAAGTCGCGATTTTGGACAATATTTTGTGGACTTTTTTGGCCTTTTTTTGGCCAATTTGGGGTCTGGGTCGAGAGCGCATGTGACGTCCAGTCAGGAACACATTGGTGTGGCCTAAATAAGACCGCTGCAAGTGCAAGCTGACTTAGGCATCTTTTAGCAACATTTCCAAGTTAAATAAGGTTCGAAGAAACATATTGTGGCAATGCTTGGTGGATTCCTGACTTTGGAGAACACTGAGCTTCACTCAAACTGTCAAAGAACCTGGATGGAAGTGGCAAAACGTCTTATTTTGTTCGGGTGTCCGAGCAAGATGAACGTAGCAAAACTATCTTTCAAATGTCACTGTCGGAAGAAAAAGGTAATGTGATTTGCTATTCTTATTGTTCATGCCATAAAAACTTAACTGGTTGTTCCAGATGCAAAAACGGGTAGGCTTAGAGACACAAGATGAGTTGTTTAAAGGGGCCTATGCAACGTTAGTGCTTTGCGGGCGCGCAGTGCTTCCTGAAAAAAAACTTGCCACAGAACGATGGTGCACATCACCATCCTTACTATTTTCCTTGATGCCATAGGCGTGATCGTTAATGTTTTCACTGTTTAGCTTCGCACATCGAGTACATGAATCCGTGAAGTGAGTCTCGTAGCTCTGCAACAGCCACAGAGCAAACTCGTTGTTCAAAAGCGACTTCTCGCCACTACTTTGAGATACTTTCGACTTCAGTCTTGTCCGAACTTCATATGTAGACTTGTTGAAGTAAAATACATGTTGGGGTTCATTACGACTTGGTCTTCCAACTTTATTCTCGGCCATAGTTCAGGAGATTCCTGCCTCGAGGAAGCCATCTTAATTTCTGATTATCAGAAATTATCGATCACAGGGTAACAAGGCATCTTTGCAGTCGCAAAGCAGTGACGTTGCACAGGGCCCTTTAAATGTCTTTATCTATTCGCTAAACTCTTCTGCGTATACGACTAACAACGTCCAGTTCCAATAAAAGACCTTGTATGAAAAATTCTTACCACTGACTCTACTGCCATGGCTATCGATACTGCCATGGCAATCTAAATGCGGTCTCTCACCGTACAATGAGAGACCACATTTTTGGACTGATCGTCAAATCACAGCATTGAGAATTTTACATCATTCACACTGAATGATACAGTTGAACCAGCTTTATCTGCACCAAGTTACATTTCAACCAATCAACTGCATTCAATTTCTTGAAATGACCAAATTAGAAGGCCTCATTTGATAACCTGGTTTAGTTTAAACTACCTTAACATGCTATGCATGTGAAGTGGGGGTATTTGAGCAATTATGGATTTGTAAACCACTGCCATGCATGTAGCCACATGAAGTTTTGCACTTTCAATTGTAATAGACGGAATCGGCTAAGGTTTGTTTACACCCATTTCAAGTCATGTGATCAATCTCTTGATAAAATATCTTTTGATTTCTCCTACATATTTCGTGCCATGCAAAGTTGTGCCAGGTGTACAAAAAGAAAGACCATAATTAAAATTCCTAAGAGTATGGTCACATGAGTTGAAATGGGTAAAACAAACCTTAGTCGATTCGGTCTATTAGATTTTGTTTGATTTTTTCTTTTAGTTCATTATTGTTGCTATCAACAATGGCACAAAAAACACAACTTTAACATGAAACGAAAATCAATAAAATGAAAGTCAACAACATATCATGCCATGCAGTTGCAATCCAAGAATGAAACTCTGAGCATTGAAACCTTGATGCTTTCATGGCAAAGGAATATATCTGATGAATTTGGCTGCGTATTTTCTGAAGATCTTTGGCACAAAGAAACTTTTTTCTCCGTACAAAGCCCTCCTAATGCGGCGCAATCTTTGGTGTAATCTTCAAGACAGAGAAATGTACGGACTTTGACGTGTAGCCTTGTTGATGTATTGTTTGTGTATTTAGCATTTATTGACGGACACTGTTTGTCACAATTTTTTTTTTTTTTTTTTTATCAAGCAAAACCCTAATCTAAACATATTATACATTATTTGTCCCATCCACAGCGGGAAAAGACACGAGGTCACCTAGTTCCCACTGTAGATGGGACTTACAAATTAAGGCTCACAATTTCCAAAAAGAAAATCAACAAACAATCGAAAACAACGAGAACAAAAAAAAAAAATAATAACAAATAATAAAATGATAATGAAACAAAAAAAAACACTAGAAAAAAAAAACCAAAGACAGAAAATTAATGAAACTGGACCATTAATGGCTCAACCCCCACATCCTCTTGGCAAACTGCTGGACTTATCATCAGATTTTTCATTGTTTCCATAGTTATAACTGCCATAGCTAGATGAAGTCTGCACTGAAGATTATGTCATATGTCCACATTTTTCTCCCATTCTACTCAAGTAGACCTTATTCTTTAAAACTTGATATTAATGTCACATTTGTCGGTTTTTGTAACTAAATTGACATTTTTAGTGCATTATAGCAGACCTTGGTGGCTCAATTCTATAAAATGTGATTAAAATTGTCTGTCAAGGACCACTTAATACTGCAAAAATGATTTTTTTCTGGAAAGGAGAATGTCTCAAAAATACTGTAACTACTTCAAAATAACAGTCATATTACATGTTAAAGTTGTGTTGCTATGCATACCATTTCAATGTTTGTTACTAATCCCTGTACTGCAGTGGCAGACACCATGTGGCAAGTAGTGCAGTCATATCCTAAACAATGGCCAAATGCAATATTCTCGTATTGAACGATGGGTGCACATATTTTTTGCTGAAAGAGTAGTTTCTGCCATCTGGAAGGTATAGCAGCCAGGGGAAAGGCTACTTGGGTATATTCAGGATAGGGGTCTTCAGGCTAGGGTATGGAGCATCAGCCCTAAATAATTTCTGGCATAGAAAAAAACCACACAAAAAATTTTCTGATCCAACATACCTGAGTCATGAAGCAAACTTAAATCTAAGGAAAAATGTCATATATAACTGAGTAGAATTCTCATAATCTATTAGGATGTTTAAGTATTTTGATTTTATTAAAGCTACTTGATTCTAGATTTTGTCTTTAAACTGTGTTTATTCCAATGGTCTTCCTTTTCCCTAAACTTGAGACCCAAAAAGTAATGCAGCATTTCAGGAACCAAAAAAGTAACTGTACATATAACTGACTGCAGAAATAAGCTTGCCCAAATTTTAAAACCAAAAAAGTAACCTGAGCACCCTTATCCTAGACATAACCGAGTATCCCCAGGGTATGGCATTGCTGCACTATAATTGTTGATGAAGATTTCTGAATATGTTTACCAAAATTTTTTATAGAAATTAATAAACAGCTGATAGGACCTGTCATAACTTAACACAGGTCACACTTCCCAAGTTTAGCTTTACAAACTAAGTTTTTGCTATTATTTTGGAAGAAGATTACTGAAACAGAAAGGCAAAAATTCTCCTAGTTGTTCAATTCATAGAGATATGATATGGTTATCCTCATTGACAGAGATTGTTTTGTGCCCTAGATTTTTCATCCAATATCATTATTTATTTGAATGCAGAGAATGTGAAAATCAAATGACTTTGTCTCTCTTTTTCAATTATACATCCCTTCTACACAGTGTGCAGTGTACGCATGTACAATGACCACCCGGGACCTAAAAAAGAAACAGCATTCATTTTCCAAATCGATAATAGCCCAGACCTCCAAGATCTTACCGGCTCATCAAATAGTAGCCTCCGACTTGCAGCTTGAGAAACAATCATTCAGCTCAGGCAGTTTTGCACAACTCGATCATATTACACACTCGTGAGCTTGTTCTAAAGATGTAACGTTTGAATGTTGTCATGCTGATTTTTCTTTGCATAACTGTTATGCTATTCTACGATATTCCACAGTGGCAGCCAAGTGCCTTGGCCTAATGATTCAATTCTAAAATGGTCTGCGTTCTTCTCTGAACCTAACTTCGCTCGCTCAAAGAATGCAAGTGCCTTTGAATACCTTTGGAAGTAAGCTTCCCAAATGAACTAGCAATATTTTCAAAGATATCTTACCTCAACTTAAAGTATACTTCCAATAGACATATCATTGTGCTCGCAAAAAGATCCCGCAACAACAATCGATCACAAATAAGGGCGAACCAGATTTAGGCCCGTTATGAAACTATCTCGAAGTTCTGCCTGCCGTGGCAGTTTCTCTGCCTTTCTTATGAGTCTATGCCAGCTCTGTAAACGTCCATATGTTTCGCCATGGTTTCGCAAACAATTTGCTCTCGACAAGGACAACAAGCACCATCGTCGTCACGTTCTTTCTTTCTCGATAAAAACAGCCAAGCAAATTCAAGCGTCGATCGAATCATGGATTCACAAAGGAAGTACTGTCGGCTGCAGTAGTGAAGGATGTTAAAGCCTTTGTGTGTGTTCCTTGGTAGACGTCACTAGTACCCAGTCCTTAGGTGCCCTGAAGTGTCCACAATCCATACCACACAAAACGCGTTGTAAAAATGGTTTAGAAAAAGATTTTGAAAAAATTTTTTTTGCAGAACACCATAACTTGATGGGTTCTATCGGAAAATGAAATAAAAAATTTTGGGTTTATGGCCCCTTTAATTTGGACAGGGGCAAATTGTAAAACAATATACCTATTGAATTTGTACCCTGTATAGATATGTTTAAAATGTGAAGTGAAAATATGAAAATATGTTCATAAGAGCCGTCTTCTTTCATCTGTCCCTTAATCGATCCCAGCGGGAGAACATATTCTTACTCCAATTGTGGTAGCTCACTCGTGGTTGATATTATGCCTCCATGTCAGCTAGTGCCGAATTAATATTTCTTCTTTGGTACATAATGATCCCCCCTCTTGAAAACCTGTGTTTCTTACCTCTTTCTGGGCAACGTTTCCGGTCTACTTTGTTTACCTATCTTGCTTGATCCAGGGGGGGTACATTTTGTTTCCGTGCCATAGGGTTGTGCCATTCTGCATATAGAGCCTAATGTGGCATCCATAAATTTGGAACATTTCTGAAATGTATGCCCGTATATCTAGGAAATTAAGGTGTATGCCGTGAGATAGAGTTTTAAGATGTAGTACTGAAGATATCGCTGGGTGCTAGATTGGTCTACTGTGAAACCTCTGGTCATGTACTTGATTACTCAAACGATTGAATTCCCAGTCTTTTCGATGAAAATGAGCTATATTGAAGGAATATAAAAGCTACATTTCTTCAAAACCGAAAACGAACAATATGGCTAGGATATACCAAAACGGGCAGACATGCTAATCAAGTACTGAAATCATAATCATAAAAACTTATTTATAGTTGGTTTACTTCTAGTTAACAACAACTAATTAACACCAACTATCTACAGAATACAATATATAATGTAACAAAATGTATAAAACCCTAAATTAAGTGCAGATGTAGCACGTGCAGTTGTTGCCATCCCAGCAACGTATTTCTTTTTTGAATTTCACGAGAGAAGTTGTTAATTTTAGGTCATCACTAAGAGTATTGCACAAGAGACTCCCTCTGAAGGATAGGGAATTTATTCTCCCTCTGAAGGATAGGGAAAAACGAAAACTAGGAAGAAACAGCGGAAATTTTTAATGAAACTACAAATTGGTACGATTTCTTTCTTTGTTCATGGACTTCAAATTCTATCCTGTCTTGTTTTTCTATGAGTGAGCCTTAAAACTTATGCATTGCAGGTCGAAGCAATGGGAGGAACAACAGGAGACTTGTATCCTGAATTTAGAAGACTTTGTTACACAGCATTCTTGCATCTTCGCAGGTCAGTTCATATTCATTTTTGAGAGCCATTTTACTCTCTGCAGACAGAGCAGATAATGCGCACGCATGCACGAAAACTCGTAATTTTGAACCCCTTTAGCTCCCTGCAACAGATCCCAAAACTAGGCAACACTTGATATTTTCTTCCTAGGGCCTTGAACTCTTGATTTATCATGCCAAGAAGCTAATCTGTCCAAACACTTTCTTATCTCAGATTGGTCGATTACTTCATTTTATGCAGTTTCTACTCTGCCCTCTCTGGACGTTCTAGCTTGAACAAATTTTCTGCTTAACTTCATGCTGTTTGTTAGTCATGATTCAAAAATCTTTGACTTGATGATTTTAGTTTGGATGGAGAAAGACAAAATGACCCAAAATCAGCTAATCAAATATCAACAGTCTGACCTGCCTGAGTATAAAAGCAGCACATTTTTGAATCAAGCATAAGACTAATCATTCAGGTTTGAATACAGTCGACAACAGGGCGCAAAAGCTTCAGTATTTTACTGCATGTTAGCCACCATGAAGTAACATGCATTTTCCATCTATAGTAGATAAAGAAACATATGAACTTGCCTTGTTAAAGAATGGCTAGAACTGTAACATCCAGCGTGGCGAGAAGAAATGATTCCTTGATGTTCCCTTTGATGCACCTTGGCTCCGTTCCTTTTTTCAACTGCTGTTGTCGTTGCAAGTTTAGAAGAGTCGGAATAGCATTAACTAAAACATCATATATCCATTAGAAAATCACCTCTATGGTCAAAAGACACAGCAGCACGGAGCAAAGCTGGGCGTTGGAATGGCAAGTTGTAGACTCATGAAAGCAATCATACATTTTCCGTTCTATATGCAATGCGCAACAATGCGCTTGCAGTTTTCAAAAAGACAAAATACCTAATTGACTGCTCTTTGGATTCATTTCATTTCATTTTAGGAGGGTAGCCCTTCGGCAGAAGCTGTTTTTCAAGGGGCCCTCCGATAAAAACTTAATTATAATATACAATTAAAAATAAAATGTCACTAGAATATAAAAAACCATAATTTAAAAGCCTATTTACAGTGATAAAATGTATACAATAGAAAGAAAAAGTTAACCCTTTATTGATTTTTTAAAACCATTCATGGAGGATGCCGTTTTAGACTCAGCAGGAAGGCTATTCCATAGTTTAACTCCCCGGAAAGAAAAACATTTTTGCCCATTTGCAGAATTTTTCTTCGGCAACCTCAAATCGGTCTCAGTGTTCCAAAGGCTGCGGGAGGAGCATGCTGAGTTTTTCGTGAAGAGGTTACACAGATACTGTGGAGCCAAATCATTGAGCGCCTTGAAGACCATCGTTTTAGACTCACTCCCAATGAGTTCTTCAATGGTCTGCCAGCCCAACTCTGCAATGAGTGGTCTGCTTGGGGTATCAAAGCTGCTATTTGTAATGATTCTAGCAGCACGATTTTGGAGCTTTTGCAGCTGGTTGATGTCTGTAGATCCAGCACAACCCCAGACAGAACAACAGTATCGAAAGTGGGGCTCAACAATACCTGTGTAAAGAGTTTTCAAACTTGCCAGAGGCAGAAAGGATTTAGCATGTCTTAAAAAGCCGATCGCCCTGGAGACCTATGTAGAAACTGCCTTAATTTGCTCTTTCCAATCTAAAGAGCAATCGATTTGCACTCCAAGGTACTTTGTCTTTTGAACAACTTCGAGTTCATTGTCGCGTATCTTCAGTACCAAGGCTTCATTTCGACTTTTGAGAGAGTTGTGTCTCTGCTTGGTGGATATGAGCATTGAATGAGTTTTTGCCACATTCAACGAAAGCTTATTTCCTTGAAGCCAAGTCTCCAATTTACTGAGATCGCTATTTATAGCCTCATTAAGCTGAGTCAAATCGCGAGACTGATAACAAAGACTGGTATCATCAGCGTACATAGTCACAGAGGAACCTTGGACAGCCTCAGGAAGATCATTGATATAGATGAGGAAGAGAAGAGGGCCAAGGCATGAACCCTTTGGTACTCCTACTTCTATTTCCCCGATATCTGAATCAACACCGTTAACCCTACAGAATTGTTTGCGGTTAGATAAGTAAGACTTAAACCAAGACAGCTCTCGCTGCTGGACGCCATAAAGTTCGAGCTTTTTACAGAGAATATCGTGGTCGACCGTATCAAATGCCTTTTTCAGGTCAATAAATACTAATCCAACGAGTTTACCGAGATCAAGCCCGTTGTACCAGTCATCGCTCATTTTAAGCAAACAAGTTAGTGTGGAATGTAGGCGCAGAAAACCTGATTGATCAGATGTAAAGAGACCATTTTCTTTCATATACTGGTACAGCTGGTTGAAAACAAGTTTTTCAAAGAGCTTTGAGATGACAGGCAAGACTGATATGGGGCGATTATTAGATTTTTCAGTCTTATCTCCATCTTTGAAAATCGGAGTAATTCTAGCTACTTTCCATGAATCTGGGAACTGGCTAGTTTCGATGGATGTGTTAAACAAGAAAGCCAGAGAGTTTTCAATATATGGCAAAGCAAGCTTCATAAAGTAGCTAGAAATATTGTCAATTCCAAAGCTCTTTGCTGTTTTAACCTTGGCAAATGCATCCCTGATATCTTTTAGCTCAACTGCCTTAAAGTGAAACTTGGCCTTATCATTATTAATCTCATATTCACCTGATAGAAGGGGATTAATGGCAGGTTGTATTTTATCTGCTAGTTCCCTACCTATAGTGCAAAAGAAATTGTTCATTGCATTAGAAACGTCCTTTTTATTCCGAGTTTCAGTGCCAGATTCTTTGAGACAATCAATGCTACTTGACTTTGATCTCTTGTTGAGAAGTTCATTAATTTTTTTCCAAGACTCTTTCATATTACCTTTACATGCAGCGATCCTATTGGTATAATGCTGCTTCTTCAGCTGAACATTAGGGACATTGACCTTATTACGGATCTGTCTATAAGAGTCCATAAGGATTGGGGATTTACGACTGCTGACTTTTTAAGTTTGTCTCTTGTACGCATTAAATCCCTAAGATCTTTGCTGATCCATGGGCAATACTTTTCAGAGACCCGCATTTCACTCAAAGGGGCATGTTTTTCAATGATCAAAGAAAACATTTCAGACCAATAGTTGACAAGCAAGTTGATATCATCAGTTTCAGTAAGCATTTGTTCCCAACATATCCCAGAAACATCAGCAAGGAATGCTTCCTCATTGAAATTTTTCATTTTGCGAGTCTTAATAGTTTTGTGACCTTTTTCTACTGCACCATTAAATTTCCAAATGCAGTAAACCATATAGTGATCACTCAGGGAAACATCATGCACTCCTGATTTCACGATGTTTCTGGGACATGTTGTAGCAACATGATCAATGACTGTTGCCGTGTCAAGAGTGACTCTTGTTGGCTCCTCAATAAGCTGTTTGAAGCTGAAAAGCTCATGCAAACTAGAAATGTGCTTTGCGTTGTTATCCAATGTCTGATCAGTTGACTTTTTTGGCAAGATCACAATTTGTGTCACCAAGGAGAATAATTTCTTTGCCCTCCTTGTCAAGGTAAGCTAGAGCTTTTTCCAGCATATTAAAGGAGTCAACAAGGCCACTTGAAGGTCTATACCAGGCAACAACAAGAAAGGGCTTGCTTTTTGGTGGGGAAATTTCAACACAGAGAAGTTCCAGTCCATCAGAGGGCACATCATCCCTCGGTGTCATTTTAATAGAGTCTCTTACGTAAAGAGCAACACCGCCACCATTGCAGGTCCTGTCAAGGCGCTTTTGCTGGTAACCGGAAATTTCCGTAAGCTCTTATGGAACAGAAGCATCAAGCTTAGTTTCATTTAGGGCAAGAATATGGATCCCCTGGTCATTTAAAAGCAACTTAATTTCGTCATGATTACTGCGCAAACCATTGATATTCAGGGATGCAATTGCCATACCCTTCTTAAAACCTAGATGCCGATGACACCAAGTCGATACAGTATCGCGAATGCCAGCATCCTCCCTGGTTGAACAATCACCCTCTTTATCTACAATCTCATTATTATCTAGTCAAATTCTTAATGCACGAAGTAAATCGTTACCAAGAATATTATCACCAAGTTGGTTAAGATGGATCTGACTTCTGTTAAGATGTTTGTTGGCATGAATATTGCTGTGCTCCAAAAATGCAAGGCCATTCTGTGAGCACAAATCCTGGAGTACAAAGTTTACCTTCTTTCTCTTCGATTCATACCTGTCGCCACGTGTTATAAGCCCAGAAATGATGACTTCAATACCATTATCGCTAATTGACTTGGCCAGATTGATAATTTCCTCAGCAATTTGTACCTCCGTTTTTTCTTTTCCATCAATTTTCAGATCATTTGTACCGCTGTGCAGGAGAACTAGGTTGGGCTTTCTTTCAATCGAAGGCTGAGCATAACTATACATGTCTCTGGTTGTTGCACCATTGAAATTCTTTACAAAAATATTCATTCCGCGATTTCCACACTTCTCTTTTAATTCCCAGCCATTAATATTCTTTATCAAAGAGTCGCCCATAATGACTGCAGTGCGTTTATTTCTTTCTTGTGAGGGAGTTTGCGTTTTGTTGCGGCGTATAACTTTCCAGGTGTCACTGTCTGATGGAGACAGCTGCTCGTTGATCGCATTTGAAGAGGCCTCTGATGCAACAGAATCAGGATTTACTGGAGTTGCCGCGTAGTTGTTTACGTTTTCATTACCTTTTCTTTTGACTGAACTAATCGTTGCGACCTCAGAGCTTTGCGAGGCTGCTGGCGTGTTGTCAGAACTGGCATTGCAATTGGCTGTTGGTGCAATGGTCGTTGATGGTAATGCCTCCGCTGTGGTATACATTTCAACTTGCACTTTAGATTTCTCAGAATTGTTTACCTGTTCACTTGAATTTGTGGGGCGATCTTTGTCCTTGTTTGCAGAATTTAACACGCTTGATCTCATTCGCCTTTGTCTTCTATTCTTCGCTTTGCGACTATTTCTGTTGCTGTTTGGACTTCTATTGTCATTTGTTGTTTGTTTTGTACTCTCGTACACAATAGAAGGACCAATCCTATTGTCCGATTCATTTTCCAAGGTATCACGTGATCGATTTTGAAGATTTCCATCATGGCGAAGCTTTGATTGAAGGTCAAGGTTTTCCTGCATGAGGCGGTGGCATTTATCCCGCTCCTTTGACAAGAGCTCGTTCAAGTCGGCAACTGATTTTGATAACTGACTTGCTGTCTGAAAAATAGTGGTATCCAGCCAAAAGGGCGCCATTGAGTTATCAAAATCAGGACTGGACGAGCCCTTGTTCATGGCTGCACGTGCACTTGGTGCATCAAGTTCGTCTGAAGCTTGTTTGACGCTATGTTTTGACTTGAATGCTGAACTTTTTAACTTCGACAGTTTGTCTCTAACTGCTTCACACTCGACTTCAGTTTCATTCGTAAAATAGGATTCTTTAACATATAATAAATCAGCACGAACCATTTCATCGAGAGCACTTGAAACCATGCCTTTATTTAGGCCATGCAAGGACTCAGCTTCGCGGCGAATAAAGTCTCTATCAGGACGCTTCTTTTTCCCACGAATAGAAGCGATGATGTTAAAGATTTTATCCATATCATTATCAGTATCTAGGTCGGTATCCATTGCTTGCAGCGTTAAAAATAAAATCTCAATTCCAGCGAACAAAGTGAGAGCTCCGTGCAGCCCTCCGTCACGTCATTAGAAGAAAGATTGGAAAGAAAGAATCAAGGCAGCTTCTACCAAGGTCACCAGGGCGGTTGATTTTAAAACATGCCAAGTCCTTTTCTGCCGAAAGAAGCTTTGCAAACTCTCTACACAGGTGTTGTTGAGCTCCATTTTCGATACCGATACTGTAGTTCTGCCTGGGACTGCGCTGGTTTAACTGAAAGTAAACAATTGGGGCTAATGTAATAATAAATAGCAGCTTTGATACCCCCTTGATGGGCTTTGGTAGACGACCATGGACGAACTTGTATCCAAGACAATAGATGTGACACCTGAAATTAATCTGAAATTCACAATGTTCATCTTATAACCTTGTTAAGGTTACTGTAACCCTTCAGGCAGTGGTTAAGAAAGTCTGTTTACCACGACCGTTTGTCAAAGTATACCAGACAAGGTTATATATCATTCAATGCAGAATTAAACGCAGAATATCATAAAAATACATAAAAATATATGTTGTTGATTTTGTAAAGGAACAAATGATTTATTCCAAATTTTAGGCGACATCGACCACCCTCACGAAAAAATCTTTGTGTGCCCCAGCGAGCACTGTAGGACCACGACTATTGATCTCTCATAGACTCAAGGTCCTGAACTTCAAAGCCATGTCACGAATTTTTGATAAAACGTACTGGCTAGAATTAATGCCATTTTAAATTTGTGTTAATGTAGGGAATATCGTTTTTAACTTTCAAACCTCTGTAAAAATCGGACTCCTGGATCCATCAAAGATCGCTGACACGGTTTCGTGGCTATATGCTTTGTGACCCTGTGTGCCAAGTTTCAAGCGATTTCATTGGCCTGTTGGGTACACAAAGATTTTTTAGTACCCACCAGTACTTCAGAATCCTGTTTCGAGAAGTCAGGCTTTTAACAAAAAATTCGGTCAAAAAGTGCGGGAAAAACGATTATGCTTGTAAGTGCAGACACGAAACCACAGGTCAAGCAATAAAGATTTAGTGCGGTCTTGGTAAATCTTTTTGTCAATAAAACTGCAACGAGTGACTTACCTTCAGATACAACCTTGATGGAGTTAATCCCTTCCACTTTTTCATACTAAAACGAAGGCCAAGTCTTTGTAGAGAGAGGGTGATACGAGACCTACCTCTTGACCATGACATCATGACCGCTTTAACGATAACAAAAAGTTTTCCACGTTAGCACACTTTTTCAAAACTTGGAATAGATAGTGTGGCGAAGAGCTGTTGAAAGTTCATCGCGTTTTACCAAAGTTGATGGTGATTTTCGGCGGAGAATAGTGGACATTGGTGCTATGTTGTTGATGAATAGCTGTACTACCTGGCTACGGCAAAGAAGCCGATTTGAAACAGAATAATGGCATTATCCAGTGGATGAAGGTAGGCCCAAGCCCAATGGCTTTCTTCGTAGCAAATAGCTGAGACTCGTCAAGGATTTGGGAAACTGAAGCAAAGAAACATCTTCAGCTTATTCCTTGCTATAATTCACGTAAGGTGCGAAATTTTGGAAGCTATATCTTATTTGTTGCGTTCCTAAATGATGTTTGAATATAGGCCTATTTTCGGTTGCATGAAACTCTATGTAGTGCTGATCCCTGAGGAGATTTTATTGAAATGCAAAATCTAAAATATGGAGTTAGGCCTGTAGAATCGACTCGTCGCAAAACCAGCTCTGTATCTTTATTAGTCGAATGTCCATTTTGATTTTCGTAAGTGTACTCGAAAATTCGTCTCAAAGAGCTTATTTTCGGTCATGTGACGAAAATACGGCAACACCATTGGCTGATAAGCATGAAATTTGAAGATTTGTTGGTTTCCCTGTGCCCTATTAAAAGATTTGACTTGTATGCTGGTGACAAGGGTCTTGCCAACTAACGATTTTCGGACAATTCTTGAATGGCAAAAAACTCGCAAGGGGTAAAAAGACTGAGGAAAGAAGCAGCAAGGATTGAAAGTGGCAAGGTTATTACAGATATCCAAATGAGAAAGTACAAGTAGGCAATAGTATTATAAACACAGGCAAACATTTCCGAAAAATGGATTTTTATCATAGCTTTTGAGGAAAGCTCGCAATTGAAACGCCCTATTCCTGGACGCCACTGCTCAACTCCTACAGGTATTCGGTGCAAACTTGATCTCACAAGTCAAAAACAATTTCCGCAAATCCCCAGACAGGATCGTTGAGTGTGAGATACATTTTTACCAGTAAACAGCAACCAATTACAAAGAGGACAGAAAATTGTAGTAGGCAACACAAATAAAACGAAAACAACGATGAAAAAGTGAAGCATCAAAAAGATGGAAAACGTGAGCATGGGAAAGGAAAAAGAAAAGTGGTTTCTGGATGATGTGTCTTATTATAGATAAAAGTACAATACAATTCATAACCTTAGGTGAGACCAGAGACCTGCACAGGGCTGATTTTCACAAAGACAATGTTAGACAAAGAAAACAAACATGAATAAATCCACTCTGTGAAATGTTTACCGAGACTGAAAGGCTTAAATGAAAACTTAAATCCCAGAAGCAGCATTTGGTCATTCTAGCCAAAGAGATATCATTTTGAAACGGTGAAGCTGCTCCCATGGGGAACAACACTGATCATACACACCAAACAAACAACTGTTGCTAATTCTACCGCGCAGTTTACAGTGCAACAGGTGAGGGGAAAAATACCTGAATACTGTCCTTGTTAACCAAGGACTTTTTTGGCAAGAAACTGCTAAAGGACCCTCCAGCTTCTCAACAAAGGAACCCAGACCGGAGCAATATTTCTATCCGAAAATGTTTGGTCGAGTGGCAATTAGAAACCTCGATCAAAGGGGCAATTCACTATCACAAAACTCATACACCTTTGAGGAAAAAAACCTGCCAGAAATCCCAAAGGCAACCTTTTGCTGAATAAAGAATTTACGTACGCTTTCTGGGAGGCTGAACTGCCCCTCGCTACTTTCATTGTCGTTCACATCAGAAAAATTCTTCAGATTCATACACGATAGTACGTACAAAAATGTCGCCTGAGACAAGGCCCATCACAGAAGTGCTAGGAGACCACTAACACATTTTCCTAGGTCCAATAGCTTCTTGCCAGGCTTTAAAAACTTAAATTGAGGAAAAGGTAGCATATAGCATGGAAAACCACAAAATCAGAGTTCCTCGATACTATCAAAAAAAGTGAATGTACCTCCAATTTTTGCACGAATGCGGCGGTTAATATCTGTGAAGGCATAGTAATCTTTACAGTCCTCTATCAAGTCATTTGCACTGATAAGAAGGTCAAGTCTCGCCTTAGTTGAATCCAGGCGAATTTTAACCGATGATGTGGCTTTCTTTCTTGCCCAATAGATGGCTGTTCTGTGCCTCCATGTGGTAAGACGAACACTGACCTGTTGCATTGGCTTGCAATTTCCATTCGTTGGTCCAGTGCGGTGATTTAGACTCAGTCGTACGTAGTCGTAATCAACGGTCGTTTGCGACAAACGAATTGTAGTGTTCTGGGTCATTACATATCATATTCTGAATCAACAAAAAGAGTGGGCTCCGTCGTACGTAGTAGTAATCAACGGTCGCAATCAAAGTCGGAATTCTTGCGACAAATGAATGATAGTTTCTTGGTCATTATACATATCATGACCATCGTGTATCTTGGCCATCGTGTGACTATTCCAAATGTAAGGCAATGGGGTTATAATAAGGGTCTGTCAACGGAGCTATTACTTGTATATCTAACTGACAAATGGAAAATGGAAATGGGCAGAGGTAAATTTGTTGGCATAATACTAATTGACTTCCGTAAGGCCTTTGATACGGTGGATCATTCCATCATGCAGTTAAAGCTACAGGGAGCAGGACTAGCAAACGGTGTCGCTGAGTGGATAAACGACTATTTAAGTGACCGACAACAGTTTACTGAAATCAATGGGGAAAAGTCTGAATTGCAAGGTATCACTCGTGGTGTTCCACAAGGATCGCTGCTAGGTCCACGATTGTTTTCGATATATGTTGAAGATTTCCCTTCATGCACATCTCAGGGTGAAATAGAATTGTATGTAGATGACACCACAGCCTACTGCACGGGAAATTCCATAGATGAGGTGCACGTGTCCTTGGAGAAAATGTTAAAGATATACAAAGTTGGTGCACCAGAAACAAACTAACCATACACACTGGTAAGACAAAAGTGTTACTAATCAACAGACAAAGGTTTATTGGCCTTTTAAATGAATTGAATTTTGGAGACACACCAATAGAATATGTTGCTGAAGCTAAATGCCTAGGAGTAAAACAAGATCAAAAGCTCTCTTGGCGACCTCAAATCAATTATGTAACAAAATCATGTAATGCAAAGGTAAAACGATTAAAGAGTATGAAGTATCTCCAAAAGGCTTTCCTGGAAGAGATCTATTTCAAAACTATCATCCCATCAATTACCTACTGCTTGGCTGCCTGGGGATCATGCAGCGAGAGTCTTTTCCAAGAAATTGAGAAAATTCATGTGCGGGCTGCCAAAATCATTCACGGCATTGCAAGTGACAATGCTGATGAGGATATATTACGAAAAGCAAAATGGACCCCAATATCATATCTTTATAAAAGAAAACTATTGATCATCATGCAAAATGCACGTCTACAGAGATTGCCTGATCGGATTTGTGATCTATTCGATAAATGTAAAAACACTAATCGTCACCTTAGGAGTGGCACAAAGTTTAATGTCCCTGAGTACAAAACTGATGCAGGGAGAAACTCGATTCGCTATAGAGGACCATTACTGTGGAATCCCCTGAAGGAAAACCAAAAGGAAAAGACAATTGACTCATTCAAGAAATCAATCGGGAAATTTAGAGAACAGTTGCAGAAAATGTCATTTGCTAAGGGTACAGGACAACTTTTGAACAAAAAATTGGATTTTAAGTATTTTTAACGTTTTATTTTATTCTTAAACTGTATGAACATTACTTTTAAATTCGTAGATAGCAGGTCCCAATCAGCTGCAAGCTGACATTAGTTAAACCTGCTTTACCAAATAAATATGTATGTATGTATGTATGTATGTATGTGTGTGTGTGTATGTATGTATGTATGTATGTATGTATGTATGTATGTATGTATGTATGTATGTATGTATGTATGTATGTATGTATGTATGTATGTATGTATGTATGTATTCTGAATCAACGTAAAGAGTGGGCTCAGTCGTATGTAGTCGTAATCAACGATTGTAATCAACGTCGGAATTCTCACGACAAATGAATTGTAGTTTCTTGGTCATTATACATGTCATATTCTGAATCAACAAAAAGAGTGGGCTCAGTCGTATGTAGTCGTAATCAACGATCGTAATCAACGTCGGAATTCTTGCGACAAATGAATTATAGTTTCTTGGTCATTATACATATCATATTCTGAATCAACATAAAGAGTGGGCTCAGTCGTATGTAGTCGTAATCAACGATCGTAGTCAACGTCGGAATTCTTGCGACAAATGAATTGTAGTGTTCTGGGTCATTTCATCTCATAATCGGAATCAACATAAAGAGTGGGCTCAGTCGTACGTAGTCGTAATCAACGATCGTAGGCAACGTCAAAATTCTTGCAATAAATGAATTGTAGTTTTCTGGGTCATTACATATCATATTCTGAATCAACATAAAGAGTGGACTCAGTCGTACGTTGTCGTAATCAACGATCGTAATCAACGCCGGAATTCTTGCGACAAATGAATTGTAGTGTTCTGGGTCATTACATATCATATTCTGAATCAACATAAAGAGTAGGCTCAGTCGTACGTAGTCGTAATCAACGATCGTAGTCAACGTCAGAATTCTTGCGACAATTGAATTGTAGTGTTCTGGGTCATTTCATATCATATTCTGAATCAACATAAAGAGTGGACTCAGTCGTACGTAGTCGTAATCAACGATCGTAATCAACGTCGGAATTCTTGCAACAAGTGAATTGTAGTGTTCTGGGTCATTACATATCATATTCTGAATCTACATAAAAAGTTGGCTCAGTTGCACGTAGTTGTAATCAACGATCGCTTCCTAACTGACACGAACGCTAGCAACTTCTCCCGTGACAATTGTTCAATAGAATCTCCATTCCAGTCAAATAAACACAAGGCATTATCGATTAAAGCTGCAAGCATAACATCATTCTAACAGCAGTCAATAGGCGGGAGTCAAAATGTAAGCAGCGAACAGCCATCTTTGTTCTTAGAATTCGTTTCCACCCTTCCTGGTAAGATTTTGTTTTCATGGTTAAGCAATGTGAAACTATAACGTTGTTTGTAAACATGCATCGAAAATACAAGAATAAAACAAGCTTGTGTCAAAAATTTACAAGAGTACAAGCGTGTGTTAAATTTAATAAAACTACGAGCATATGTCGAATTTCACTCAAATTGATAAGCATATGTTAAATTTTATTCAAATAGACACCATATGTTAAATTTTAGCACATACAAGCATTACATTGTTTTTTGCATTTGGTACTCCATAAAAAAAAGATGGGTAAAAATGAAATAATGCTTCAGTATTCAAGATTCTAATTTTATTTTGATCTGAGATTTCGAACTTTTTAAAAGAGTTTCATGCGATGCAATTAGCCCAGAACAATTTCTTTTTTACTCCTCTTTATTTTTTGCGATGGTGCGATGTTTTTTATAGCACGCATTCCCTTTGTTTAATTTCCCCTCAGCATTAATTCTTGAATATCTTTTGAGGTATTTATGGTAGCTTGAAACTGAATAAGGTCTAGCATTCCAGCTGTTGTTTAGTGCATCTTTTGATGCCAAAGTCGATAGATTTTGCATATGATGCTCAAGAAATTCACGGGAACAAACGAAAACTTGTTGATTCATATCCCATGCTCTTCACAATAAATGCTAATATCAGATGGAAACTTAGTTTAATTTTTTTTCCTGAAACAAAGTCTTGATACTTTCAATTAGGTACGCAAACTTGATACTAAATCTCTTCGCACTCATGGTGGATGCAACGGTCCCTGACATTGCATTAGAACCTGACAAAACGGTTAAAAAGGTATGTTTCATTTTCATTTTTCATTCTAAATTATTTACTCACAAAATCTCATCAACAAAATCTAACATTGCTAAAGTAAAGTTTTATTTATCAATATTATACACAAAAAGAAAAACATTGAAAATTAATGGCATTGCTTATCTTCCAGGGAGTCGTGTTTTGATTGGCTTTCCGCCCATCAAATGTGTTTTTAGTTGTTTGCTGAATTAGCACAAGGCAAGATAAGGCTCAAATCCTTACTGGTTCTCAGAACACGCGGAAATCATTCAACCTCACGAAAATCAGCCAATGACATCGTCGCTTCTAACCCCCTGAGACAAAATCGGTCGTTTGTGATGAAGTTTCTAGTACCCGCACAAAAATTGAAATGGATACTCAAATAATGCAGTTATTGAAAATAGTTTTTGATAAATCGGTTGCAGAGATATACGTTCAGAGTTGTTTACTTGTTTAGGCAAATGTCTTATTTGGAGCCGTAGCTACGAGCGTTTACCGGCCAAGAAACACTGACCTTTCTTCGAAAATTCAGATAAATTGCTAGGAAGGAGATATATCGATGAAAATTTCACAGAATATGTAAATTAATCTGGGCAATAAACCAGATGCATTTGTTTTCCTAATGTTTCAAAATATTTGACAAATTTCAGTGATTTCCAACAGGCAAGGGAAATGGGCCTACGCTCATCATGGGTAGAAACCAATTTTTGGGCCTGGAATCGGCCAATTATACAACCCTGAGCAAGATAATTCACTCACATTTGACTCCAGCACTCATTTGAGCTAATTTATCCATTAAATTGGGGGCTAACTTCGACAGAAAGCAAACAGATTCGTGCAAATTTGAAGAAGCTTCCACGTTCCATGTTATGTCGACAAACGCAAACTCTCCACTGTTGACAAACATACGATGCGGTCTGGTGTCATGGTTGAAGAGTTTTATTATATTATGGCCCTCCTGAGAATGCTTTAAAATGTCAAATTCTTCTTACCTTACAAAGCACTTTTTCAAAACAATGGAATTTCATGTTTCAAACAATGTAAAAATACATTTTAAATATTCAGGAGGGTAATGACATAATACTACCCTTGAGTCGCAACACCAGATTGCCTCGTGTTTTGTCAACAGTGGAGAGTTGTTGCGTTTGTCGACATAACATGGAACGTGGAAGCTTCTTCAAATTTGCGCGAATCTGTTTGCTTTATGTCGCAGTTAGCCGCAATTTAATGGATAGATTAGCTCAAATGAGCTCTGGAGTCAACGATGAGTGAATTATTTTTCTAAGGATTGTATAATTGGCCGATTCCATGCCCAAGAATGGGTTTTATATATATATATATATAAATATATCTAGGCTAAGTAAGTTAGGAAAGATACCAGAGGGGGCTTTGTTGTGTACAGTTGATGTTGTGGGACTCTATCCCAGCATTCCACACGGGGAGGGATTAGAGGCCATCAGGGAGGCGCTGGATAGAAGGGAAAACCCGGGCGTGGCTACTGATACCTTAGTGGGGTTGGCATCCTTGGTCTTGGAGAATAATTATTTTGAATTTAATGATAGGATTTATAGGCAGAAATTGGGCACGGCTATAGGCACTAAGTTCGCTCCGGCCTATGCCAATCTCTTCATGACCCGGTTGGAAGAGAGGTTGTTGGATGCTTCACCTGACAAGCCCCTCATCTGGATGAGATTCATCGACGATGTTTTCTTTATCTGGATGCACGGGGAAGAAAGGTTGAAGTTGTTCATCAATCATCTCAACAGTAGCCACGAAACAATTAAGTTTACTAGCGAGCAATCACGGGATAGTATCAGTTTTTTGGATGTTCAGGTTAGCGTGGGGGAGGGGGGAGTCCTTTCGACAGACTTGTTTTGCAAGCCTACTGATACACATCAGTACTTGCACAAGAAGTCTTGTCACCCCTGGCACACCAAGAAGGCGATCCCCTATGGTCAGGCACTTAGGTTTCGTAGGATATGTTCGGAGGATCGCCAGTTTCAGGAGAGAGTAGGCGAGTTAGCTGGATGGCTTAAGGATAGGGGCTACGAAGAGTCTTTAGTTAATGAGCAAATAGATAGGGTACGTAGGTTGGATAGGACGACTCTTCTAGCAAATTCGGGAAATAGGACCAATACCCAAGGGAGGGGGGAAAGGGTACCACTTGTTGCGACATACCATCCAGCACTCAATGGTTTGGGGAAGGTGGCCGGGAGACTCCATCCTATGCTCACAAATTCGGAGGAGCATGGGAAGGTGTTTCCTTAGCCACCTTTAATAGCATTTAGGAGATGTAAGAACCTTAAGGACATACTCGTTAGGGCTAGGCTGAATAATGAGGGAAATGGGGGGACTGATAAGAAGGGATGTTCTCGTTGTGGTAAATCTCGTTGTCAAGTGTGTAATGTCATGAGCAATAGTGAGCATTTTCATTCGAACATAGATAGCCGGGAATATAGGATAAATTATTCGTTTAATTGTGACTCGTCAAATGTTGTGTATTTGTTGGAATGTACTGTTTGTGGTGTACAATATGTCGGTAGCACCTGCACGCCTTTTAGGCTTAAGTTTAATAATTACAAGGCGTGTAGTCGTAAGTTTAATTCGGGGGCCTCAGTACCCCAGGCGGAATTCTTCAGACATTTTACTGAAGAAGGCCACCACGGGTTTCTGAAGGATATTAGCGTAAAGATAATCGATAGCCTAACGGGGGGAACTAGGTTGCGGGAAAGCTTCTGGCAATATCGGCTGGATTGCTTTGCCCCTAAGGGTTTAAACACTAGGCAGGTTGATACATAGATTTCATTTTTGTTATAATTTTGGTTGTTGTGTTGTTTTGATTTTAGCACTGAGCTTTTCGTAAGGGACACACGCTGTTTTTTTAGGGTTTTCTGTTCTGCCAATCCGCTCTCGGATCTTTCTATTGTTTGTTTTCTATTGTAGCATGCGATCTCTTTCAGCTTCGGCGAGACAGACACAGCCACCGACTTCAGCAGTTCTTAACTCTGCGCTTTCTTTGATCTTTCTCCCGCCACTTTTGTATTACCAGCTGCTTTTACACATTTTTATTACGCATTGTAATAGGTAGGACCCGCTTAGGCTATTGTTTTGTATTGTTTTTGTAATTCATTATCTATATGTATGCTCCATCTGATTTTGAAAAGTTATACTGATGAAGGCTTTGGCCGAAACGTTTACAAGCATGTGTTTTTTCTGAGTACATATTTCTATTTTAATACATATAGTGAATGAGCTTTTGAGAATATATATATATATATATATATATATATATATATATATATATATATATATATATATATATATATATATATATATATATAACAGGTTAACACAGAAAATGAGAACCTTGTATTGCAACTAATAGTTT
Source organism: Aurelia sp. 3 sensu Dawson et al. (2005) (assembly GCA_964020215.1). Taxonomy (NCBI): domain Eukaryota; kingdom Metazoa; phylum Cnidaria; class Scyphozoa; order Semaeostomeae; family Ulmaridae; genus Aurelia; species Aurelia sp. 3 sensu Dawson et al. (2005). The sequence goes on along the minus strand of OZ026580.1, from coordinate 8,684,155 downwards.
CACGTTGATACGATCATCAGGCAATAGTGCTACAAACTGTTAGAAGCTAGTATTTACGGGAAAGTCGGCACATCAGTTAAAACACAAAACAATAGGGAGTAGTTTTTAGGGTTAATAGGATTAAGAGTGATAGTGTTAGAAAGTTCTAGTCAGAAAGTCCCACGTGACTTGGCCTTTGCGTGAAAGTTGCTAAGTAGAAATTTGTTTTGGTGTCGGCATTTGGATAAGAGTTCTGATCTGTTGTTTAGGAGGTCTGTCTGGTTTTCAAACGAGATGATGGATAACTTCTCAGTGAGGCAAAGAAGGCATCTTTTTGTGATGTTGTTGTAAGCTGGGACTGTTTTGGAGATAGACCGTGAGACTTCGGGCGTGACTCCTGCTGTTTTGGAATCCCATATGAATTTTGACAGTGTCGTGCTCTGCTTGTACTTGGGGTGGGTGAATGACAATTTATGCTGAGAGTACCTTTGCTTGAATGGCCCTTCAGTTAATCCTATGTATGTTTTTGGGCTGGCTGATGGTGTTGTTGCTGTTGCTGTGTAAATGACGTTTTGTGTGCTGCATTTGCCTTGCAGGGGGCAGTGAGCTTTAATTCTGCAGTTGCAAGATGGGTTGGTTTCTTTGCTTTTAGGCTTTGCTATCTTTTTGTTGTGTTTCTTGATGATCTGAGACATGTTTTCGGTGCAACTGTAGCTTAGCTTTAGCGTGTTTTTGTTGAATATTTTATGGAGCTTGCTCGATGTCGGGAAATGCTTATTGATGAGGTGTAAGAAGATTTTTCCTATGTTTGTTTGGACACTAGCGTTGTAAGGTGGGTTGAACCAGATGATGTTTCTCTTCCTCGTTCTTGTGTGCTTGATTGGTTGTGGTGATGAGTATGAGAGGGTTGGTGGGTGTCCGCTTGCTTTGAGGGCTTTCTCGTATTCTGGTTTGGCATTGTTGAAAATTTCCTTATTTGATGAATTATCTGAGAGTCTTTTGCTGATTGAGCTTGGGATTTGTTTGATGACAGTGGGTGGATGGTTTGAAGATGTATTGATGTAGAGAAGATGGTCGTTATCTTTTTTGTATGGGTGATGTGTTCCAGTTGTGAGGTTGAGCGTTACGTCGAGGAAATCTACTTGTTTTAGATTACACTTTATTTCGATTTGGAATCCTATGTTCTTAAAGGTTGCTGCTATATCTTTTCGCAATTTGTCTGCTCGCTTCCCATTTGAATTTCGAAGTAGGGTCAGTCCATCGTCTCGGTAGAGGCCGCAGTCTTTTTGGTTTGCAACTTTTGAAAGTTTAGAGAGGATGTAGATTCCAACAAGTTCGCAGATTTCTGCTCCATCGTAACTGCCCATCGTTACATCAAAGTTTTCTGCAGTGGATTTTTTCGCCCAGGGTGTGTTATCATTAAAAAGGAGAGATTTTCGGCAGTGCTTTATGATTTGGACGCTCTCGTCGCTGATGTTGAGGTGTTGTCTGGCAAATTGGATGGCGTTGTTGAGGATTTCGGGGGTTATAGATGGATAGAAGTCTTTGATGTCGAATTGAATGAATGTACATGAACTCTTGTTGTTGATGTCGTTGAACCATTTGATGACAGAGCTGGTGTTTTTCCACTGGTTGATTTCTAAGAATTGTCTAAGCGGGGAGTTGATGCTGTCTAGGGTGGATTTGCTAATTTTTCCTATTTCGCTTTTTGATGGGTTGATGAGGCGGCAAGTTGGATTAGAACGGAAGTTTTCTTTGTGGTCTTTCATGGTGATGAATGCTTCGGGCTTTGCGAGGATGTCTACCCGGTCGTCTATTCCTAATTCAGTGGTGATAGTTTTAGCTTCGAGGTTGATTTCGTCGTACAGATGGTCATGAGCTTTCTTATATGATTTGGTGATATTTTCCTTGAAAAATATGACGTCAAAAAAATGACGTCAAAAAAATAAAGAAATCGCCAAACCTACTGGTTTTTGCAGATAAAACAAGCAACTTGTACGAAGTACCACCAGAAACCCACGAAAAGCTAATCAAGGAAAATATCACCAAATCATATAAGAAAGCTCATGACCATCTGTACGACGAAATCAACCTCGAAGCTAAAACTATCACCACTGAATTAGGAATAGACGACCGGGTAGACATCCTCGCAAAGCCCGAAGCATTCATCACCATGAAAGACCACAAAGAAAACTTCCGTTCTAATCCAACTTGCCGCCTCATCAACCCATCAAAAAGCGAAATAGGAAAAATTAGCAAATCCACCCTAGACAGCATCAACTCCCCGCTTAGACAATTCTTAGAAATCAACCAGTGGAAAAACACCAGCTCTGTCATCAAATGGTTCAACGACATCAACAACAAGAGTTCATGTACATTCATTCAATTCGACATCAAAGACTTCTATCCATCTATAACCCCCGAAATCCTCAACAACGCCATCCAATTTGCCAGACAACACCTCAACATCAGCGACGAGAGCGTCCAAATCATAAAGCACTGCCGAAAATCTCTCCTTTTTAATGATAACACACCCTGGGCGAAAAAATCCACTGCAGAAAACTTTGATGTAACGATGGGCAGTTACGATGGAGCAGAAATCTGCGAACTTGTTGGAATCTACATCCTCTCTAAACTTTCAAAAGTTGCAAACCAAAAAGACTGCGGCCTCTACCGAGACGATGGACTGATCCTACTTCGAAATTCAAATGGGAAGCGAGCAGACAAATTGCGAAAAGATATAGCAGCAACCTTTAAGAACATAGGATTCCAAATCGAAATAAAGTGTAATCTAAAACAAGTAGATTTCCTCGACGTAACGCTCAACCTCACAACTGGAACACATCACCCATACAAAAAAGATAACGACCATCTTCTCTACATCAATACATCTTCAAACCATCCACCCACTGTCATCAAACAAATCCCAAGCTCAATCAGCAAAAGACTCTCAGATAATTCATCAAATAAGGAAATTTTCAACAATGCCAAACCAGAATACGAGAAAGCCCTCAAAGCAAGCGGACACCCACCAACCCTCTCATACTCATCACCACAACCAATCAAGCACACAAGAACGAGGAAGAGAAACATCATCTGGTTCAACCCACCTTACAACGCTAGTGTCCAAACAAACATAGGAAAAATCTTCTTACACCTCATCAATAAGCATTTCCCGACATCGAGCAAGCTCCATAAAATATTCAACAAAAACACGCTAAAGCTAAGCTACAGTTGCACCGAAAACATGTCTCAGATCATCAAGAAACACAACAAAAAGATAGCAAAGCCTAAAAGCAAAGAAACCAACCCATCTTGCAACTGCAGAATTAAAGCTCACTGCCCCCTGCAAGGCAAATGCAGCACACAAAACGTCATTTACACAGCAACAGCAACAACACCATCAGCCAGCCCAAAAACATACATAGGATTAACTGAAGGGCCATTCAAGCAAAGGTACTCTCAGCATAAATTGTCATTCACCCACCCCAAGTACAAGCAGAGCACGACACTGTCAAAATTCATATGGGATTCCAAAACAGCAGGAGTCACGCCCGAAGTCTCATGGTCTATCTCCAAAACAGTCCCAGCTTACAACAACATCACAAAAAGATGCCTTCTTTGCCTCACTGAGAAGTTATCCATCATCTCGTTTGAAAACCAGACAGACCTCCTAAACAACAGATCAGAACTCTTATCCAAATGCCGACACCAAAACAAATTTCTACTTAGCAACTTTCACGCAAAGGCCAAGTCACGTGGGACTTTCTGACTAGAACTTTCTAACACTATCACTCTTAATCCTATTAACCCTAAAAACTACTCCCTATTGTTTTGTGTTTTAACTGATGTGCCGACTTTCCCGTAAATACTAGCTTCTAACAGTTTGTAGCACTATTGCCTGATGATCGTATCAACGTGAAACTATTAGTTGCAATACAAGGTTCTCATTTTCTGTGTTAACCTGTTTATAATGCTCTGCTAAATGCATTGAGCACTTTGGTTACATGTACAAATCATAAACAATTATATATATATATATATATATATATATATATATATATATATATATACATATATATATATATATATATATATATATATGTACTCAGAAAAAACACATGCTTGTAAACGTTTCGGCCAAAGCCTTCATCAGTATAACTTTTCCAAATAAGATGGAGCATACATATAGATTATGAATTTCAAAGACAATACAAAACAATAGCCGAAGCGGGTCCTACCTAATACAATGCGTAATAAAATGTGTTAAAGCAGCCGGTAATACAAAGGTGGCGGGAGAAAGATCAAAGAAAGCGCAGAGTTAAGAACTACTGAAGTCGGTGGCTATGTCTGTCTCGCCGAAGCTGAAAAAGATCGCATGTTACAACAAAACAAACAATAGAAAGATCCGAGAGCGGATTGGCAGAACAGAAAACCCTAAAAAAACAGCGTGTGTACCTAACGAAAAGCTCAGCGCTAAAATCAAAACAACACAACAACAAAAATATAAACAAAAATGAAATCTATGTATCAACCTGCCTAGTGTTTAAACCCTTAGGGGCAAAGCAATCTAGCCGATATTGCCAGAAGCTTTCCCGCATCCTATACCTATCGTTAGCCTATCAATTATCTTTACGCTAATATCGTTCAGAAACCCCCGGTGGCCTTCTTCAGTGAAATGTCTGAAGAATTCCGCCTGGGGTACTGAGGCCCCCGAATTAAACTTACGACTGCACGCCTTGTAATTATTAAACCTAAGCCTAAAAGGCGTGCAGGTGCTACCAACATATTGTACACCACAAACAGTACATTCCAACAAATACACAACATTTGACGAGTCACAATTAAACGAATAATTTATCCTATATTCCCGGCTATCTACATTAGAATGAAAATGCTCACTATTGCTCTTGACATTACAGACTTGACATTTCATTTCATTTCATTTCAAATCAATATTTAAAGTTGGTATTTACAGTAGTATCAAGCTGACACTAATTCAAACCAACTATTTACAAAGCATAGTATATACAAAAATAGAAAAAATAGTATTTATAATCAGCGACATATTTTACAGGTGCATCTATCTGCTGTCCAATCTTTGATCCTCTTTTTAAAATGTGACAGAGTTGGTACTTGTTTGATACTGTCATCAAGAGTGTTCCATAGGAAACTACCTCGAAAAGACAGTGAATCGAGTCCAAAGCCAAGTGTCTTAATTCTTGGCAGCTTACACAAGTTTTGTATTCTTAGATTGTACATTATGGGTTTCTTTTCATGAAATTCCCATACAATTGAAGGGTTCAAGTGATTCATGGACTTGTAGATTTCTGTCATCAGTTTCTGCAAATTCTTTATATGCATGCTATTGCTGCCACTTCGAGCGAGCAATGTTTCAAATGAAGATTCGTAGTCTTCATAGAGGATCCGAAGCGCACGTTTATGAGTGCGGTCAATTTCTTTATTTGCACCTTTATTGCAGAATAGCCATATCAAAGGGCAATAATTGAAGTTCGACAAAATTACCGCATTACAAACTGTTAATGCCTGCTCTCGAGAGATATAATTATTCAGCCTAGCAAATGCACTGACCTTTTTGTTGACTTTGGAACATAACGTTTCAATGTGTTTGCTAAACGTTAATTTGCTGTCAATTTCCACTCCTAGAAGTTTAACGTGACCTGCTGTAGGTATTTTGTTTTCCTCGATGTTAAGACGAAGTCTTTTTCCCCCTTGCAAACCAAGGAACATTAGCTGGAATTTTTTAGGGTTAGCAACCATTCCATTGCTTTTAAACCATTCGAGTAATTTACTGAGATCATTCTCCAAATTGGTCACTATTTCTTGTAGATCATGTCCACATGAGTATAAGGTGTTATCATCTGCAAAATTGCATATCTCAGAGTCTAGGTTAATGAGACAGAGGTCATTAATAAAGATATTAAACAGCAAGGGGCCTAGGACCGATCCTTGTGGGACCCCAATTTTGATTTCTTTTGCTGTACTTCTATGTGAACCAATTTTTACCCTTTGAATACGGCTATCCAGATAACTGTACATCAAGCGAAGGCTATTTACATCTAGTCCATAAGCTTCCAATTTTGCAATAAGGAGGTCATGAGGCAGACAATCATATGCCTTGGATAAATCCATTAGAATAGTCCCCACTATACCTGACGCGTCAAGACATTGCCTCCATTTTTCAATCAATCGTATCAAAGCATGTTGCGTGCTAAACCCCTCCCTAAAACCACATAAGATTTCTGAGAGTTTATTATAAAAGTACGAGCTGATTTGTTCTTTTAGAATTCTTTCGTAGATTTTAGAAACAGCAGGTAAGACACTTATAGGTCTAAAAAATTTCCCTTAAAAGTTGAATCATCATTTTTGAAAAGAGGGCTAAGATCAGCTTCCTTCAGTTCATTTGGAAACTTACAATCATAGATAGCACAATTGATACAGTCAGTTAGGTAGGGGCAAACTATTTCCCTCGTTGCTTTCAAAATACTAGTTGGAATATTCCCACTACTAGATTTATTATTGTCAAGTAGATCTATCTGCTTCATGACCTCGGTTGGGCTTACATGAGAGAATTTAAAGATGGCACAATTCATTGTTACATGTTGTTTAATCACCACAATACTAGGGTGATCCTTATATTTATCTATCGCTCTCAAAACCATTTCATCTATTGTCTGTTGTTCATGGACCACCTTGAAAAGGGGGTCAATATCTAGACTATCTGTGATGTGTGTAAAATACTCATTAAAGCACTCTGCAATTTCCTCATCATTTGAAAGGATCTTGCCATTTTCAATCAAAGTTATCTTCTCACACATAGGATTTCTATTTGAGAACAAAGGCTTAACAGTCTTCCAAAATTTTTTCTCATTGCCAATCGTTTTCGACTGTATCGACATAAAATGTTGCTTTTTAGCCTTTACATTCAATTTGACAACTAGGTTCCTTTGATCCTTATATTTTCTTACATCTTCCTTTCGTTTGCTCCTGTTTGCAATGTTTTTCAAAGTAGATCAAGTAGACAACGAGATTTACCACAACGAGAACACCCCTTCTTATCAGTCCCCCCATTTCCCTCATTACTCAGCCTAGCCCTAACAAGTATATCCTTAAGGTTCTTACATCTCCTAAATGCTATTAAAGGTGGCTCAGGAAACACCTTCCTATGCTCTTCCGAATTCGTGAGCATAGGATGGAGTTTCCTGGCAACCTTCCCCAAACCATTGAGCGCTGGATGATATGTTGCAACAAGTGGAAGCCTTTCCCCCCTCCCTTGGTCATTGGTCCTATTGCCCGAATTTGCTAGAAGAGTTGCCCTATCCAACCTACGTACCCTATCGATTTGCTCGTTAACTAAAGACTCTTCGCAGCCCCTGTCCTTAAGCCATTCAGCTAACTCATCTACTCTCTCCTGAAATTGGCGATCCTCCGAACATATCCTACGAAACCTAAGAGCCTGACCATAGGGGATCGCCTTCTTGGTGTGCCAGGGGTGGCAAGACTTCTTATGCAAGTACTGATGTGTATCAGTAGGCTTGCAAAACAAGTCTGTCGAAAGGACTCCCCTCGGTTAGCGTGGGGGAGGGGGGGAGTCCTTTCGACAGACTTGTTTTGCAAGCCTACTGATACACATCAGTACTTGCATAAGAAGTCTTGCCACCCCTGGCACACCAAGAAGGCGATCCCCTATGGTCAGGCTCTTAGGTTTCGTAGGATATGTTCGGAGGATCGCCAATTTCAGGAGAGAGTAGATGAGTTAGCTGGATGGCTTAAGGACAGGGGCTACGAAGAGTCTTTAGTTAACGAGCAAATCGATAGGGTACGTAGGTTGGATAGGGCAAATCTTCTAGCAAATTCGGGCAATAGGACCAATGACCAAGGGAGGGGGGAAAGGCTTCCACTTGTTGCAACATATCATCCAGCGCTCAATGGTTTGGGGAAGGTTGCCAGGAAACTCCATCCTATGCTCACGAATTCGGAAGAGCATAGGAAGGTGTTTCCTGAGCCACCTTTAATAGCATTTAGGAGATGTAAGAACCTTAAGGATATACTTGTTAGGGCTAGGCTGAGTAATGAGGGAAATGGGGAGACTGATAAGAAGGGGTGTTCTCGTTGTGGTAAATCTCGTTGTCAAGTCTGTAATGTCATGAGCAATAGTGAGCATTTTCATTCTAATGTAGATAGCCGGGAATATAGGATAAATTATTCGTTTGATTGTGACTTGTCAAATGTTGTGTATTTGTTGGAATGTACTGTTTGTGGTGTACAATATGTTGGTAGCACCTGCACGCCTTTTAGGCTTAGGTTTAATAATTACAAGGCGTGCAGTCGTAAGTTTAATTCGGGGGCCTCAGTACCCCAGGCGGAATTCTTCAGACATTTCACTGAAGAAGGCCACCGGGGGTTTCTGAAGGATATTAGCGTAAAGATAATTGATAGGCTAACGGGGGGTAATAGGATGCGGGAAAGCTTCTGGCAATATCGGCTAGATTGCTTTGCCCCTAAGGGTTTAAACACTAGGCAGGTTGATACATAGATTTCATTTTTGTTTATATTTTTGTTGTTGTGTTGTTTTGATTTTAGCGCTGAGCTTTTCGTTAGGTACACACGCTGTTTTTTTAGGGTTTTCTGTTCTGCCAATCCGCTCTCGGATCTTTCTATTGTTTGTTTTGTTGTAACATGCGATCTTTTTCAGCTTCGGCGAGACAGACATAGCCACCGACTTCAGTAGTTCTTAACTCTGCGCTTTCTTTGATCTTTCTCCCGCCACCTTTGTATTACCGGCTGCTTTAACACATTTTATTACGCATTGTATTAGGTAGGACCCGCTTCGGCTATTGTTTTGTATTGTCTTTGAAATTCATAATCTATATGTATGCTCCATCTTATTTGGAAAAGTTATACTGATGAAGGCTTTGGCCGAAACGTTTACAAGCATGTGTTTTTTCTGAGTACATATTTCTATTTTAATACATATAGTGAATTAGCTTATGAGAATATATATATATTCTAGAATATATATGCTAGCTGTTGAATATTTATAAAATAAGCTGCTTGAAAAAGGCGAAAGCCGAAAGCAACCCATAAGGTGCTAAAATCGAGAAAATTAAAACGTGCCACGGTAGCCTAAAGGTTAAGGCGCTTGCCCGGAAAGCAGGAGATCCGTGGTTCGATTCCCGGCTGTGGCGCATTTTAATTTTCTCGATTTTCCTGAGAATTTTAAAAATTGTTTCCGTTTGCACCGAAAAAGGAGAAATCCTTGTTGCTCGCTAGCTGTTGAATGTTTATATATATATATATATATATATAAATATTCAACAGCTAGCGAGCAACCAGGATTTCTCCTTTTTCGGTGCAAACGGAAACACTAATTTAAAATTCTCAGGAAAATCGAGAAAATTAAAATGCGCCACAGCCGGGAATCGAACCACGGATCTCCTGCTTTCCGGGCAAGCGCCTTAACCTTTAGGCTACCGTGGCACGTCTTAATTTTCTCGATTTTAGCACCTTATGGGTTGCTTTCGGCTTTCGCCTTTTTCAAGCAGCGTATTTTATAAATATTCAACAGCTAGCAGCCAGCTAATATATATATATAGGTCGAAACGAAAAGTGTCTAGGTACTGTAAAATACAAGTCGAAACACAAAATATCAACAAACCACTTGAGACTCACTAAATTGATTTTATAAATAAATTCTCGCAACTAGTTTCGTCCGTTCACGCGGACTCTTCAGGCTACAGTGATTACATGATACTTTCTTCTACAATTTTATACATGATACTATATCTAATCTGACGTAATATGAATATAACGCATTAGCCTTGTTCCGATTAATGTGGTCCAGAACGAGTCTTATTCAAAATGGCTACACCTATGGAGACTCTTTATTGAGAGAGGGATTGTATTTAGAAATGAAATAGCTTTCTTTCTCTTTACGATATGTTTCGTCTTGATTGTGTAATTTGAAAAAGGGGCAAATTGTGAACATTATGGGTTTATTCTTTGCGCATTCTGCAATGTGTTTGCTTACTTTCAATTTTCGATATTGTGGCATGGAGATCTGGTTACGATGTAGTGTTGTTCTGTGTCGTAGGGTGTCTCCTGATTCACCAATGTATTTTTCTCCACAGCCATTGCACGTTATGACATAAATAAAGTCTCTAACCCCACAATCCATATCATTTTTAATGTTGAATAGCGTTTTATTTGGTTTGTTTATTACAACTTGGCTGCAAACAACGATTTGTTTGCATGTTTCGCAGCGTTTATCACCACATTTTGTCACTTTAGGTGTACTGTCTATTAGATTTTCTGATGTGAATTTCGCCCGTGTGAGTATTCGTTTAAGGTTTTGTGGTTGGCGTTTACTTGGTATTATTTTCGTATTTTCTATTTTATTCTTTAATTTCGGACTTGCATTTAATATTGAAATTGATTCTTTAATTATTGGAAAAAATTGTGGGTTTCTTGGGTTATTTGTGGATACGAATGTAAGTAAGTTCTGTTCAGGTATTTTCTCTTTTGGCGTTCTCAGTTGTTCTTGAGGAATTCCTTTGGCTTTCTCAAAGCCATTTTTTATCAATGTCAATGGGTATCCCAGGTGCATCAAAGTTTCTTGCAACTTATTCATTCGCATTTCGAGAGTTTCCCTCTCGTCCACTATAGTACACAGTCGTCTGGCTAGGTTGTATGGAATGTTCCTAAGTGTGTGCTTCGGATGTGTTTAGTTAAATGGAACGTAATTGTGAGTATCCGTTGGCTTAAAATATATGTCCGTAATTATTTTGTCTTTTTCTGCTATCATTTTTATATCAAGAAAATTCATTTGTTGGTGGTTAGTTTCAATTGTGAATTTTATGTTATCGTGTAAGCTATTGAGAATGTCATGAAGTTGTGTAACTGGGCCTAATCTAGTGTCCCAGTAGATGAAGCAATCATCCAGATATCTCATCTATTCCTTCTGGAATTTTTTTCGGGCTTCCGATCCAAAATATTCCTGAAATTTATCATATAATCTTACTTCTAAAAATGCTATTACCATTGTAGCATATACAGGGGCACATTTTGTTCCCATTGCCGTTCCGCAAATTTGAAGAAATGTTCTATTATCAAAATTAAAAGTGTTTTGCTCAAGGACAATCCGAATAGCATTTATTATAAACTGGTCTGGTATGTTTCTCGGTTTAATTTCCGGAAATTTTTCTAGCCAGAACTGGATTGCTTCCATTCCTAAGTCGTTATCAATATTAGTATACATGCTAGATATGTCAAACGTTGTGAACACCTTTTTTGAGTCTGCTTTACGGGGCATCTTAGTCAGAAAATCAATATCGTCTCTAACGTAGCTATCTACCTTGCTTAAGAAAGGACGCAACAATTTGTCAATGAAATTGCTTAAGTGACTTGTTATGCATTTAGGACCAGCAATAATTGGTCGCATTGTTAAACTCGCTGGACAGTTCACCGTTATACATTTGTCTGGTGACTTTTTGATAGTGTCAAGTATTTCCTTGCATTTATGTACTTTAGGTAATCCATAGATATTACTTGATTTAAAGTCAAAATTTGTTATGTAATCAATCTCTTTGCTTGTTAATTTATCTTTATGTGTATTAGTTAATTTTCGAATTTTGATCAATATTTCCTTTTCGATTTCGATAGCGGGGTTGTTGATCTCTTTGTAAGTTTTTTTGTCATTTAACAAAGATAACATTTTGTCTCTGTAGAAGTCTCTGTCCATTATGACGCAAGCTCCCCCCTTGTCTCCTTCTTTTATTATCAAATTACAGTCATTCTTTAATTGCATTATAGCTTCCCATTCATCTATTTTAAGATTATATTTGGTTTTCTTTTTTGCTACACTTTCTTCCTCCAAGGGGTATTTTGTTAAATAGTCAATATATGTGTCTAAAATCAAATTTCTATTGGGTGGAGGGTTAAATGTGCTTGGATTTTTTACCAAACTTGGGTCTAAATTATCATCGGTTATAGGGTCATCTTCGTAATATTCCATTAAACGAAGCTTTCTACAAAATTTCTTTACGTCAGTTTTTAATTCACTAATGTCAGCTCTAGGTGTAGGAGTAAATTTCAAACCATATTTTGTTAATGTCTCCTTTGCTTTGCTGCCGATATTCCTGTTTGTTAGTATAAGGAGCTTCGGCTGAACAGGCTCAGTTATTGCTAGAAGTCTGGAGCTTGACTCCGGCCTTGGGACAAAAAAGAATTGCTTCTCTGCAGATTTCTTCCATTTTCTGGGTTCCCATTTCTTTGCCATTGTTGGTTCGTGTTTTTGTTTCGGTACTGACTGTATTGGTTTCTTCTTCTGCTGTTTGTATGCTCCGGGATGTATGTTGGTCGTCGAGAGAAACCATTTCCGGTGTTATTGCGCCGTTGACCGTTTGTAAAGTTTGTATTTCTGGTGGTTTGCCGTGGATTTTCTCGTGTTGGTTGACGATTTTCGTTGTTGTCAGTTGCTTCAGGGTCGAATTCAATATTTGAGAACCATTCTTCTTTTTCTTTCCAAATGGATTCTGAGTTCTGTTCTTCAAGTTTGCAGTCTTTCATCCACATCTGGCGCAGGCTCTCTTTTATTTGGTCGTATGATGATGTCTCTATTTCCGAATACATTGCTTGGTCAGTTGCCTGGTATTTCAATTTGAAGTTGTTTATTTTTATTTCCATCATATCCATCTCGGATTTCATCGTTTCCTTAGCATGGCGCATTCTTATTGCTCTTTGTTCTTCTGCTTCTCCAGGAATTGTTTTCGGTAGAAATTTTCTGGGAATTTTTTCTGGAGTTGAATCGTACCATTCTTTGTATTTTTCTGAAAGTTTGCTGTTCTTTAGGTAGAGCCAGAACATTTTCTTTCTTTCATTTAGCGTATCTCCCCAGTTTTTCATTTTTGATTTCAGTTTTTCGTTGTCTTGTTGTTGTACTTGTTGTTGTAGCATGTTGTTGGTTGTAAGACAAAATAATTACGGACATATATTTTAAGCCAACGGATACTCACAATTACGTTCCATTTAACTCAACACATCCGAAGCACACACTTAGGAACATTCCATACAACCTAGCCAGACGACTGTGTACTATAGTGGACGAGAGGGAGACTCTCGAAATGCGAATGAATAAGTTGCAAGAAACTTTGATGCACCTGGGATACCCATTGACATTGATAAAAAATGGCTTTGAGAAAGCCAAAGGAATTCCTCAAGAACAACTGAGAACGCCAAAAGAGAAAATACCTGAACAGAACTTACTTACATTCGTATCCACAAATAACCCAAGAAACCCACAATTTTTTCCAATAATTAAAGAATCAATTTCAATATTAAATGCAAGTCCGAAATTAAAGAATAAAATAGAAAATACGAAAATAATACCAAGTAAACGCCAACCACAAAACCTTAAACGAATACTCGCACGGGCGAAATTCACATCAGAAAATCTAATAGACAGTACACCTAAAGTGACAAAATGTGGTGATAAACGCTGCGAAACATGCAAACAAATCGTTGTTTGCAGCCAAGTTGTAATAAACAAACCAAATAAAACGCTATTCAACATTAAAAATGATATGGATTGTGGGGTTAGAGACTTTATTTATGTCATAACGTGCAATGGCTGTGGAGAAAAATACATTGGTGAATCAGGAGACACCCTACGACACAGAACAACACTACATCGTAACCAGATCTCCATGCCACAATATCGAAAATTGAAAGTAAGCAAACACATTGCAGAATGCGCAAAGAATAAACCCATAATGTTCACAATTTGCCCCCTTTTCAAATTACACAATCAAGACGAAACATATCGTAAAGAAAAAGAAAGCTATTTCATTTCTAAATACAATCCCTCTCTCAATAAAGAGTCTCCATAAGTGTAGCCATTTTGAATAAGACTCGTTCTGGATCACATTAATCGGAACAAGGCTAATGCGTTATATTCATATTACGTCAGATTAGATATAGTATCATGTATAAAATTGTAGAAGAAAGTATCATGTAATCACTGTAGCCTGAAGAGTCCGCGTGAACGGACGAAACTAGTTGCGAGAATTTATTTATAAAATCAATTTAGTGAGTCTCAAGTGGTTTGTTGACATTTTGTGTTTCGACTTATATATATATATATATTCAACAGCTAGCGAGCAACCAGGATTTCTCCTTTTTCGGTGCAAACGGAACATTATTTTAAAATTCTCAGGAAAATCGAGAAAATTAAAATGCGCCACAGCCGGGAATCGAACCACGGATCTCCTGCTTTCCGGGCAAGCGCCTTAACCTTTAGGCGACCGTGGCACGTCTTAATTTTCTCGATTTTAGCACCTTATGGGTTGCTTTCGGCTTTCGCCTTTTTCAAGCAGCGTATTTTATAAATATTCAACAGCTAGCGAGCAACCAGGATTTCTCCTTTTTATATATATATATCAAGCTAAAACTTACAATACATATTACCTAATAACACTACCTACAAAATACTATACCCTACTACTAAAAGAACACCATTTGGAGCGAAAATTAACGTCTACCAAATGGCAACATAAAACTAAAAACACGAACATAGCACCAGACGTGACGACATTGAAAGACAAAGATAGCACATAAACTACACGTAACTACTACAAGAAAGAAAGAACGTTTAACTAAGAGGGGAATTAATTGACCTAATCGGCCAAGGTTTGCTTCACTCATTCCGAGTCATGTGACCAAACTCTTGGAAAATTTTTTTTGTATTATTCAACTGTTGTACTCATGGCACAACTTTTCATGACACGGAATATGTTGGAGAAATCAAAAGTTGATTTAACAAGAGACTGATCACATGAATCGAAATGTTCGTAAACAAACCCTAGCCGATTTTGTGTATGGCTTTGTGGCGCATCGCAAAAGTCAGGAGTTGAGTTATTTTAATCAAACCGACCTGTTCGGTGGATGAATTCGAGAGTCTGCTCGAGTATACTTCTATTGACGTCATCAGTAAGGTTTTTATCACCATACAGCAAGCATTCTATTAGAACGTTGTTTGGAAGGGTGTCGATTTGGACAAATGATGGTAATAATTCTGAAACTCCAGCGAGAAAATCTCGTCGTTGCATTTCAAATTAAGGGCAGAGCAACAAAAAGTGCTCCACATCCTCAATGCCGTCATTCGTTGGGCACATTGGATTTACATTATCCCTAAAATTATGTAAGAATTTGTGGAGGTTTAATTTGCTTAGACCAACTCTGATTTGAGTAAGATAGGATAAACCTACTGGGTCGTAAATCCCAAAGACAGATTTTGCAGGGGGGACGAATTATCGAGAGAAGCTTGCGACAGATGGTGCATGTCTCAGTTCCGGATCAAGTTCATTCCGTTCAGCTAAGCAGTGCGGATAAAAGCTAGATTGGAATTTTTCTGTTCTTGCCCCTATTCGCCCAATAACATCCTGGTTACGAAGAGAGTAGTTGGACCGGTGGAGAAGTGGAATTGGTTCCTTTGAATACAAAGGGGTCAAATTATTTACAATCTTAAAGAACAAAGTTAGACGCCTGCTCCATCTTCGGAAATTTAGTGATTCCCAGCCAAGCTCTGCATAAAGTTTTTCCCGCGATGTTCCCCTCCAAGCTCCTGCTACAGCCAGAGCAGCAGAATACTGGACAGACTCTAACTTTCCCATTAGATTTGACAAGGTCATATCTTGACTGAATTAAGATATTTTCGCCGGAATATGGTAAATAACATCTCCGTAATCCAGATGGGGTCGCACATACAGCTTGTATAATTCGCTTAGAGTCTGCCTAGGGAGATATTTAGAGAGATATTTCAGCAAGCCAATACCCTTTCTTGTTTTAGAAATAGCTGCGTTGATATGAGCAGAGAAGGAAAGTTTCGAGTCCAGGATAATACCTAAATGTTTATGTTCACTTACTTTTTTCACAGGAATATCAGTAAAATTTATCACTGGATGATCAATTTCGATTCTTTTCCTTGAAAATATCAACTCAACTGCTTGTTCTTTCGGATCTGGATTAAAGGACATCTTCCAATCATAAGCCCACTGTCTTATTAACTTCAAGTCGTGGTTCATGTCATTTGCAGCTGTGTTTGGGTCTTCTACTAAAGTGAACAATGATGTATCATCAGCGAACTGCTTAGCATTGCACTTTAAGTCAGTTAGATCATTTATATACACAAGGAAAAATAAGGGACCCAGTATAGAACCCTGAGGTACTCCTGCTGAAATATCTCCCCAGTTGGAGCTCTGCCCATTCAAAACAGTTCGTTGTTTACAATCCTTTAGGAAACTTTGGATAAGGGAATGGAGCTGTCCTGAAGCACCACATCGTTTTAGTTTGTAGACAAGACCATCATGCCACACTCTATCCAATGCTTTTGAGATATCGAGATACACAGAACGAACGTCCAATGGAGGATTGCAGTCGAACGCTTTGAATATTGTGTGTGTTATGGAGATTAATTGGTTGACAGTTGAGTCACCGGGACGAAAACCTGATTGATTTGAGTTAAGTAGCTCATGTGAATCAAGGTGTGAATATAGAGAATCGTATATGAGTTTTTCGAGAATTTTTCCAAATATTGGCAAAAGAGAGATCGGACGGTAGTTTTTCTTTAGATTTTTCTCGTTTTTTTTGTGAACTGGCACGAAATTTGCACATTTCCATACTTCAGGAAATACACCACACTTCAAACAGTTTATGAATATGATCTTTAGGGGGGTAACTAGAGCAGCATCACTTAATTTTATCATTCTGACAGATATTTCGTCCCATCCATGTGCTTTATTAGGATTAAGCGATCTTATGATGTTCATTATTTTGTCGTCGGAGATGAGAAATTCACTTATCTGGGAAGTGGGTACTGGTGCATCATGTGGAATTTCACTACCTGTGTCAATCGTCGTACACTGAAGTATAAAATAGTCGTTGAATATCTGTGCCTTTTCAGTGAAATCAGTTACAAATAGTCCATTCTCTAGAAGAGGTGGTATTATTGGAATCTTCGCCTTATTTAGAACAGTATTTATTAAGGTCCAATAAGTTTTGCTACAAGTTCCAGGATTAGCTAAGGTTTTCCCAGCCTTACGAAAGTAATTGCGTTAGCATACAGCTCAAATCCTTACTGGTTGCTGAAGTCACGCGGAAATCATCCAATTTCACAGTAGTCAGCCAATCAAATAGCCCCTTTCTAACCATGTGATAACAAACTGGCCGTTCGAAGTGAATTTTTGAGTACCCTCACGAAAGTTGAAATGGCTACTAAGTTACAATAATTACATGGAATTTTCTTTGATAAATCAGTAGAAAGGATGCCCCTCTACAGTTTGTAGCGTGCTTGGAAAAATATCTCATTTAGAGCCGAAATTACAGTCATTTTCCGGTCGAAGAATATTGACATTCGTTCAAACTTCGATAAAAGTCGCTGCAAATGAGATATAAGGATAAAAATCTCAGCGATTATGGATATTGCCCTTAGCAATAACCCAAGCACTGTCCCTTCAATTGCATCTCAAAATCTCAGGTAATTTTGAACGATTTCTGCCAGAATTGTGATCTGGGCCTAAACTTCTTACCGATTAAAACCCATTCGTTGACCTCAAAAGGGCTTAGTTTGTATTCTTGAGCTAAACGATTCACTTACCAACGACTCAATGATCTATTTGGCTTCATTTTCCATTTAGATGTCTCCAAATTTCGTTTAAAACATCCAGTCTTGAGCAACTTCTTGCAAATTTGTCTCGTTCCATATTTTCTCTGCAAGCGCCAGCAATCTCCTCAAAAACGTCTCATCGATAGGCTTTGTGCTACAGATAATGCGATTCGATACAATTCATACACTCGTAAATAGATATGGCATTGCCTGATTTGCTCTGTTCATTCAAATGGAAACAAAAAGGATAAAACAGTTTTTGGCTGTTTGGTTCACCAATGAATAGATCTTACACAAAACAACAAAGCAACAAAAAGTTTGTGCAAGAAATGTGTCAAATCTATTCATGAGTCCATAAGTTAAACAAAAGGTTAACAGGGGTAAACTTTCAACACAACAAAACATTTAGTTTTGTTGTTTTGTGTAAGATCTATTCATTGGTGAATCAAACAGCCAAAAATGTTTTATCCTTTTTGTTTCCATTTGAATGAATTGAGCAAAATCAGGTGTCCCATATCTATTTACGAGTGTATGAACTGTATCGAATCGCATTATCTCTAGCACAAAGCCTATCGATGCGAAGTTTTTTGAGGAGATTGCTGGCGCTTGCAGAGAAAATATGGAACCAGAAAAATTTGTAAGAAGTTGCTCAAGACTGGATGTTTTAAACGAAATTTGGAGACATCTAAATGGAAAATGAAGTCAAATAGATCATTGAGTCGTTGGTAAGTGGATCATTTAGCTCAAGAATACAAACTAAGCCCTTTTGGGGTCAACGAATGAGTTTTAATCGGTAAGAAGTTTAGGCCCAGATCACATTTCTGGCAGAAATCGTTGAAAATCACCTGCGATTTTGAGGTGTAATTGAAGGGACAGTGCTTGGCTTATTGCTTAGGGCAATATCCATAATCACTGAGATTTTTATCCTTATATCTCATTTGCAGCGACTTTTATCGAAGTTTGAACGAATGTCAATATTCTTCGACCGGAAAATGATTGTAATTTCGGCTCTAAGTGAGATATTTTTCCAAGCACGCTACAAACTGTAGAGGGGCATCCCTTCTACTGACTTATCAAAGAAAATTCCATGTAATTATTGTAACTTAGTAGCCATTTCAATTTTCGTGAGGGTACTCAAGAATTCACTTCAAACGGCCAGTTTGGTATCACGTGGTTAGAAAGGGGCCATTTGATTGGCTCAGTACCGTGAAATTGGATGATTTCCGCGTTCTTTCAGCAAACAGTAAGGATTTGAGCTGTATGCTAATTGCGTTTGGCATCCTCAATCAGTCTTGTGGCTTCAGATGTCATGTTTTGTATTCCCTCGAGCTTGTCGTCAGGCCGACCGTTTTTCACAAAGCTTTTATAAGCTTGACTCTTTTTCTTCAAAAAAATTTTAACAGTTTTCGTAATCCACGGAGCTTGACGAGGCTTAATGGTTTTGACTTGGTTAGGAATGAAGTTAGAATAGATGTTTAAAAGTACTTCATTGAGTAATTTGACCTGCTCATTGGGACATGCAATTTTCTGCAGATGCTCTTGCCAACGAAACATTTCAATGCTTTTTACGATTTTCACAAAATCTGCATTATCATAAAACCAAATCTTGCGGGTGTGCAGTGGTAGTGTTATGTTCGATACAGAAAGTTTCCCATAAACTATCTGATGATGACACTGTTCATGCAATGAGGGATGAACACCAGAATCGGTAAGGAGGTTGGGCTGATCAGTAAAAAGCAAATCAATGCAAGATTTGGAACTTCCCATGAGGTGAGTTGGTTCTGAAATTAGCTGATGTAGACCAATATCAGCCGTTAGTGGCTCAAATAGCTTTCCTTCATTATTCTCAATATCGCTTTCCCACCACTGGGTTGATCTACAGTTAAAATCCCCAGTAATAATGACGCAGTAAGGGTTTTCGGCGTGCATTTTGGATAGCATCAATTCAAAATTTATCATAAAATTGTCAAATTGACCCTGGTCCTGACTAGGACTCCTATAAACTACGACGAAAAAATGCTTCCTTCTATTAAGTTGAATCTCACAAATAATGCACTCAGGGAGAGTCACCAGGTCAGATCGCTCTTTTGAAGGAAGGGTCTCCTTGATGTAAAGCCCAACACCTCCCCTTTTCACATTTTGTGGATGGTCATTCCTCGTAAAAGAGTAACCGTCTAGAGACAGTCTGTCATTGTCAACGGTGCTGTCTAAGTGAGTTTCTGTAATGCCGATCATGTCGTATTTATACAACGAGTTGTATGCCTCGATAAGGGAAACTCTTAAAAAATCATACAAAGTAATACTGTTTAAGTTCCAAGAACAAAAATCAAGTGTGTCGGGACCGGGATTTGTTTCTACATCGCCACTAAGCAGAACGGTCTTTAGAAGCAGCCACTGTATTTGAATTATGTAACATGCTATGCATGCAGTGTAAAAGTCGAGGGGCATTTCACTCCCAAAAAATCTCGTACACCTTGGGCAAAAATTCTTTTGTTTTCAATAAGAATCCACCAAAAATCCGTAAGAATCCTTTTGTTATGAAAGAATCTCGTACGCTTTTTCGAAAGAGTGAAATGCCCCTCGGTAAAAGTAGACATACTGGGAGTGAATATACTTGTATCGAACATGAATGATAAAACCGCATGGAATTCGCTTGGAAAGTTCAACAGTCACATGAAATACCGTCTTCGTAAAATGATGCACTCGGGCGAGAAGGGACAAGAAACATATACGATCAACGAAACAATGCACTGCAAGAAACTGTGTGATTGGAACAGCGGGCAGGACTAAGGTTGCGATTACAATGAAATAAAAACAACACCAGTATAACTTTGTGACTTGAAGTAGAATTGAAAGAGGCCAAACATTTTTACTCAGGGGACACAATCTAGGAATAGAGGCATTGAAGCACCCAATCGTTGCTCGCCATTGATTCAATTCAACCGGCATCAAAGTGAAGAAATCTTCTCGCTGGTGCTAAAGGGAAATAAATCACAGCGCAACAACAATCTATTTGACTGGACAAAAACAATAAAACGCTCATAGGACAAACGTAGTTACAAATAGCCACAAAAAGCCATGATAAAGTAAACAGCACATTAAAGAAACAAAAGAAAGTTACATACACAAACAAAGTAAGACTTATGAAAACAACACAAAAAAGAAGTTTTACATAAACAATTCGCACGTCCATACTAGCTACAAACAGGTAGCAGGTGTTTCCCAGACTGCAGTGGCTCTCCAGGGACATCAATTTCATATGTTATTATCATAGTAGTGAAGTGGTTTTTCTCCAGTAGTTAGGTAAAAACTGTGAATACTTTGAATAAAATGTAAGGAAGGGTTTCCCAAAGAGCAAAAAAAAAAATCACTGATGGGGCAGTTTTCTAATTTTTAACGGCACTCCACAAGGGACAAAACGAGTCTGACGGAAAGCGTGAAAAGTGATTAATCTAATTTGAAAGCACTGCCGGCAGTTAACCATGGAGGGCACCCTGCCGGGCACGACAGGCTTTATGCGCTAGTGGGGCTAATGGGGCTAATGGATTTCTATCCAGGATGAGCGTAGGCCCATTTCCCTTGCTTGTTGGAAATCACTGAAATTGGTCAAATATTTCTAGAAATTAGGAAAACAAATACATCTGGGTTATTGCCCAGGTTAATATATTTAATCTGTGAAATTTATATGAATTATCGAAGAAAGGAACAGGGCAACATTTCGTTTTCAATAGATTGCTGAGTTTGTTTTGATGTCGAGATTGACCAATCAGATCACGCTATTTTTAAAGATGGCGGCTCGCTGTAAACAAACCAAGCCTCGAAAAAGGGCTAAAACCCCTCTTTCTTTTTGCGCCACGGATTTGCCGTTTTCGAATATTTTCAAACAATGACAACGAATTTCTTAAAAATGAAGTCTGATGAACACTTCCAATATGCATTTTCTCAATATTCGGCCTAAATCAAGATTAACAGGGTTTTGAAAATAACGAAAAATCCATAGTTTCAGACTGTGCCTTTTCTATTACAGTTCAAAGAAATTCCAGGAAAATTACTTGAAAATCAAAACATGTCCGAAAAGATTATTTTGCAAGTCAGTTCACTTTGAAATCGACAAATAAAAGTAGGTCTCTAAATCCTTTTGAGTTGAAATGATGTCACAGGGGTTGATTTTTTAGTCTATCAGAAGTGTAGGCAGGAAGCGGGCCTGTTGTGATTTTATGTTAATGGTCATAGCATCAAATTATTTGGACATTTGCGACGAACTGAGATCGCAAGCGCTTGCAACATCAATGTTTCATTAAAACAAAGTTTCGAATCTAAACTGAAGACGGCGACAGAGCGGAAACGATGCGCACCTGCGCACTAAAAGTTTCCAAAATCGAAAGATGGAAGACAACAACTCATGCCGTCGAAAGTCTGATAGGGAAAAAGATTAGATGGTTTCGATCATAAAATGTTTACTTAGGGCAATTTATGCATGGAAAATATTCATAACTTGTTACACATCTTGTTCAGTTTTCTTTCGTCTTTCTTTTAACGACAAAAACATTCATGTAAACAAAATTTGTTATGCAAAATTGAGGGGATAAAATGGTTGGTCAAATCTCAGCAGCGATGATTTCGAAAGTATTCATGTCACAAAAGTGCCAAAGATAAGGCCGTTTTGCAGTTGTTCAGAGGAATTTTTTTCTTTCAACTTGTACTCTGGGGATGCCTCCACCATATATCAAGAGTTCCCGTAAATCCAAGGTTGTTCTTGCTCGCAATACCGAGACAAAATTGAAATTTCATTAATTCCGAAACTTTTCAACGCTCTCGAATTTCTGCAACGATGTTAATTCACAGCAGCGACCAGAGTTTATCGAAATTGCTTTAAATTACTTACCAATGAATGAACTCTTGTTTGAACTAGTTGCAAATTTCTTTATCCTCCAAATACAAGAGTTTTTGTCACAACCTGACCATCGTTTGTGCTGAAGACAGGCGATATTTACAGTAAATCCAGATTTCTTGCCTAAAATTACTTCTTTGATGTTTGTAGTCGCTGGATATACTTCAAATCGTCACCAAAACTCGACTGAGGTATGATGGACTTGAGAATGATGTAGAAGATGTAATCTGAGTATTTAAAAATCAAAAGCGTGAAGTCTCTCGAAAACAATCGGCTTCTCCCCAACTTCTACTTTACAACGCACTGATGTGACACTGTCGAATTTCGAACAACAGAGATTGACAATTTCCAGTTTCACAAAGGTTTCATCATTATTTTCATAAATTTTTTTGAAAGCAGCCAAACAAATATTTTTAAAATGAATGAAATATGTAGCAGTTGAAATAAAAGAAGGATGACATGATGAGGCGGGAAAGGATCTTACATTCTGCCCCAAAATTAAGTTATATTATAAAAAGAAATTAAGAAACTTTTTACCAACAACCATTCCAGTTTCCTGAATAGTAGTTGAAGTCTACCTAGCTTTACGACCTTTCATATTTTTCTAGTGGATCTAATAGCTTTTGCATAGTAGGCACGATTATGGACGAAATATTTTTAGCATGAAATTAATCGCATCCTCGCAAGGCAGGCTTTGGTACGAGTTTAAGTCTCATTTGAATTGAGAAAAAGAGATAGATTTATAAAGCGTGAGCACATTTTTATAAGAAACTAGGATCAGGTCATGGTACTAAAAGTTTCTTAATTTAACATAAAATTTTGTCCATTTTAGTACTAAAAGTTTCTTAAGTGGTTTCTTATTTTTTAAATGCAGAATTATCAATGTGGTCGCTAAAACTGCTGCATATATGTTTCTTGACATTTAAACATCATATAGGAATGAACAGTGCTCTATTATGTCGAAATCACAAATGGTTAGTTAATATTACTCAAGAATAGAAGTTTAACGATATATTTGCCATAATATCCATGTTTTTGACTTTTAAAAGTTTCTTATTGCTTCTCAGACATAGTACTACAGTTTCTTAAAATTCTGGCTATCTTAGTACCAGCTTCTTACAAACCAGTTTTTAATAAAAAACGTGTATTGAAAAAATTGACAAATGTTGCCCATGATCATTGTGTTCTTGCCAAGACACTTCAGCAGCAGTTGAAGTTCTAACCATAACTTAATTTGTCTGTATTCCCAACCTAAAGAATCGAGAGCCAACGAACCAGGACAAAAATATGGGCAGCTGAGGAGTGAGTATGGAGGTAGGAACAGAGGTAGGAACTTTTGAAGTGTTCTGAAACAATGAAAACGAATGTCCCTGCTTTAGGAGCTTTATGGAAAGATGTCATAGGCATATTTTTGTCCTATTGATCACCTCACAGGAACGAGGCATCGTATGAATTGTTCCAGAGGAAGAGTCTCTCTCTCTTTCTTCCTTTTCCCTCAGTTCTTTGACTCTGAAGGTACCATACGATAAACAATTTCAATCAATTTTGCTAACTTCTAGAAACAACTAGAAGGTCAACAGGCCTAAGAAATAGTCCTGATTTTTTGACCTCTGTTAACGCATTTCATCGCCATTAGTGGCTTTGCAGCGGCATTTTATTGCCAGCCAACCCTTTCAGAATGCTTTCCGTTTATCTGGTCTCAACACGAAAGCAGTTGCCCCTCTTGCCCCCCTGCAGGACCTGGCTCAAGTGGATTCAGCTTAAAACATTGATAATGTGATGATCTGCTGGAGCATGCTCGGTAGTTTAAGACAAGGAAATCATAAAACTTAAGCATTCGAGATTTCTTTCAAAATTGCAACTTGGTAGACTTACAAATGCTGTTTGAGGAAGATTGATTGGTCAGTACAGTAGGTTCATTCCTTTCTCTTAATTTTTCAAACAAAATTTCCTAATTTCTGAGTAGGTGGTAATCACAAACACATTATAGATGAAAATGCTTTTCTCATCTTGACATCCGTCTGTTATTTTAACTGCTATGGTTATACACGTTTTTTCTTTTTTAATAAACTTGGATTAGCCCGTAGTACTAAAAGTTTCTTAATTTCACATGAAAATTTCAGCTTTCACAATTAAAAGTTTCTTAAATTGTTTCTTATTTTTTCAATAGAGGGGGTTTTCTATCATTACCAGGTATTTGTTTCTTGACATGCAGAGCAATTTTTATCACGAAAACAAATTTTTGGGGCTCAAAGCACAGCATTATTATGAATATTTCCCAAAAACAAAGGGTCTACAACAATTTTCCCCACAATTATCTTTGATTTGGTTATAAATAGTTTCTTAGCACATCTAGTTCATGGTACTGGGTTTCTTAAATATTTTGCCATCCTACTAATAGTTTCTTATGAACCAGTTTCTTATAAAGTAAAACACGTGTACTTCATTCATTTTGAAAATATTTGTTTTTGGCTGACTGCTTTCAAAACTTTTTATTAAAATATCGATGAAACCTTTGTGAAACTGAAAATTAGCAAACTCCGTTGTTCGAAATTCGAATGCAGTGTCGCATCAGAGAGCTGACGTTTTCTCCCCTTATTATGAAATTCTTGCAACTTTTCGATTGTGTTGCGTTGGCAAGTAGAAGGTGTGGAGAAACCGATTCTTTTCTATAGACTTCACGCTTTTGATTTTTAAATGCTAAGATTACATCTTTTACATCATTCTCAAGTGCATTATATGTCAGTCAAGTTTTGGTGACGATCTGGAGTATCTCCAGCGACTACAAACATCAAAGAAGTAATTTTAGGCAAGGAATCTGGATTTACTGTAAATATCGCCTGTCTTCAGCACAAACGATGGTCAGTTTGTGACAAAAAATCTTGTATTTGGAGGATAAAGAAATTTGCAACTAGTTCAAACAAGAGTTCATTCATTGGTAAGTAATTTAAAGCAATTTCGATAAACTCTGGTCGCTGCTGTGAATTAACATCGTTGCAGAAATTCGAGAGCGTTGAAAAGTTTCGGAATTAATGAAATTTCAATTTTGTCTCGGTGTTGCGAGCAGGAACAACCTTGGATTTACGGGAACTCTTGATATATGGTGGAGGCATCCCCAGAGTACAAGTTGAAAGAATAAAATTCCTTATCAACTGCAAAACGGCCTTATCTTTGGGACTTTTGTGACATGAACAATTTCGAAATCGTCGCTGCGGAGATGTGGCCATTCATTTCATCCCCTCATTTCAGCATGAGAAATTTTGTTTACATGGATGTTTTTGCTGTTAAAAGAAAGGCGAAAGAAAACTGAACATGATGTGTATCATGTTATCAATATTTTTCTTGTATAAATTGCCACAAAGAAGCATTTTAGGATTGAAAACATTTATTTTTTTTCCTCGATCAGACTTTCGACGGCGTGACTTGTTACCTTCCATCCTTCGATTTTCGAGCTTTTAGTGCGCAGGCGTGCATCGTTTCCGCTCTGTCGAAGACGGCTAATTGTTACAAGGATCGCTGTTACAGATCAGGATAGCGCTTGACAGCATCTCAAGGTTCTGTCTACCAGCACCCGTTATCGCCTGTTGCCTCCGAATCGTCAAATTCATCTGGAAGTTTCATCGCTATCATCACCGTCTTCTCCTATCAAGATATCGTCTTCTTCATTCTCTTTGGGAGTCTCTGAGCCAGATTAAAACCAAGGAGCTCACCTTGATTATCATCGTTGCCATCTCGGACATCAAGAACCCAAGAATTCGAAACAAATACTAGAGGAGTAGCTGAACTAGCTGATTGCTGGCAAGATGCATTCTGTGTGAAATGAGTGACCTTTTGGCCATAACCATGAACAAATATGCGGACAGGACTCATCAAGTACTCTTTTCAAGATTTAAGACATTTTTCTTGAAATTTAGAAAATCTGAGACCTATAACTGCAACAGATCATGCAGTCTGATGTCCAAAAGAAGGACGGGTAAGTTCTACATTTACTTTGCTCAAAAGTTTTATGAGGAAATACACGTATTTTTTTGTAAGAAACTAAGAATTTGGGCCAGTACTGAAAGCTTCTTACAATTATCAAATTTTGAAAACTCGAAGTTTCTTACGAGTTTATTAAAGGTTTGATAACGATCTTCATGTTCACTACCTGCGCCCTCATGAATATTTCAAAGCAGCGCTTTTTGAAGCTTTTCCAAAGTTTTGACACGACTAAAAGTACCTTTCGGGCAATACGATACGGGAAACAAATGAAAATAAAGCGAAAACATGCTAAGGTTTCCTCGGTCAAAATACAAATTTTTTTATAAGAAACTAAGAATTGGGGCCAGTACTGAAAGTTTCTTAAAATTATCGGAATTCAGTACTCAGGGTTTTTTTAAAGGTTCCACAACATTCTCCATGTTCATTACCTGTTCCCTCCTGAACATTCCAAAACAAAGTTGTTTGAGGCCTTACTAATGTTTAGATTTTAATCGAGTACCTTTCAAGAAATATGATACGGGAAAGATGTAAAAATAGAGTAAAATATGCTGGGGAAAACTTAATAAACTCGTAAGAAACTTCGAGTTTTCAAAATTTGATAATTGTAAGAGGCTTTCAGTACTGGCCCAAATTCTTAGTTTCTTACAAAAAATACGTGTATTTCCTCATAAAACTTTTGAGCAAAGTTATTTCCTTTGTGGAAATAACTACTTTCTTAAGTTATATTTTCCCGGTACTGGAGTTTCTTAATTTTTCGGCAATCTGAAAGTTGAGTTTCTTTTTAGCAGTTTCTTTAAAAAAAAATACGTGCTGTCTTCTTCGTTTTGGGTTATAAAAGGAATCTTCCAGTCACTATGGTCTTGGACCTGCGAAGTCCAAAGGAAAGTCCATTATCGACTCAACTGAATGAACGTGCAGGGAAGGAAACTGATAAAAAAGCTGGAAATGAGGTCAAGTGTAAGTCACATCACTTCTAAAACTTATTCAAGACATAAAATAGTTACCTCCAACAAAACAATTTCAGTTTTACTTTGGGGAGCACCCTGGTGAACTCTCGTTTATGTAAGCTAATCTCAATGAACGAAATACATATTTTCTCCAGTCTTTTAATTACTTTCCTTAACTTTGACTTTTATCTCTTGCCAATTCTTTTCAAAACATTTTCAGGTGTTGTTACAATATACGTTTCTGTATCATTCTTTATCCAAATTTCAGCTTCCCATGTTTCTGTGAAAATTCTTTAGGGATCCCAGCAACTTACTCCGTAAACACAGGCATACTCCCCCGGCAATGTTGGGCCTACATTAAGGCGGCCTAAGAGCTCAGATTTTCCCGTCAAAACTTTCCCGCCAAAACATGCTAAATTTCTCTTCTGGGAAGAGCTGAGCTGAACAGTAAGGAGGTATGTGAAGAATGAAAAACACACTTTGATTCTTGAAGCAAAAAGATCTCGAGTCCCCTTTTCCAAACTACCCCTGGCCACCAGAGCCTAAAAAAAAGAAAGAGGAAATTTCTTCTCTGTTTTTTTTATCTTTAAATTTTTATTAGGCTTTGGTACCCAGGGTATGTCCAAACACGTTTTGCAAAATGCTAGATAAAAATTCCCTGTTTCCACATGTAGTTACAAGCTATTTGACCTTTTGTCCTTGACCTCCTTGACAAGTTGATTAAAAAAGTAAAGTTTAGTTGTCAATTTCAAAGTAGTATGGCATGTGAAACGATGTTTTTGGGCATGTTTTGATTTCCAAGCAATTTCCTTGCAGTTTTATCGAACTGAAAAAGAAAGGGCACAGTCTGAAACTATGCGATTTGTCGTTATTTTCAAAACCATGTTAATCTTGATTTAGGCCGAATATCGAGAAAATGCATATTGGAAGTGTTCATCAGAGTTCATTTTTAAGAAATTCGTTGTAATTGTTTGAAAATATTGGAAAGCGGCAAATCCGTGGCACAAAAAGAAAGAGGGGTTTTAGCCCTTTTTCGAGGCTTGGTTTGTTTACAGCGAGCCGCCATCTTTAAAAATAGCGTGATCTGATTGCTCAATCTCGACATCAAGGCAAACTCAGCGGTCTATTGAAAACGAAATGTTGCCCTGTTGAAGAAAGATCAATGTTTCTTGGCCGGTAAACGCTCGTAGCTCCGGGACTCCAAATAAGATTTTCGTCTAAACATGTAAACAACGCTGGACGGATATCTCTGCAACCGATTTATCATAAAATATTTTAAATAACTGCAATATTCGAGCATCCATTTCAGTTTTTGTGAGGGTACTAGAAACTTCAGCTCAAACGACCGATTTTGTCTTAGGGGGTTAGAAGCGACGATGCCATTGGCTGATTCTCATGAGGTTCACTGATTTCCGCGTGTTCTGAGAACCAGTAAGGATTTGAGCCTTATCTTGCACAAGGCAGGAAGCTCCCTGATACTTAATGTGATTTCATTCCAGATCTTAAGAGCTGAATAGGAAAATTCTTTTTTTGGCATACTCCAAATTGTAACTCGGAATTTGAAGATCTCTTCAGAATCACATAATAATGATAAATAATGAATGATTTTTTTTAAGTTGGCAGAGAAGATAGCGTTAGCTAATTGAGGCCAACCACACATAGTTCATCGAGAAGCCTAATTTCAAAAAAACCTAATTACAAGAAACCTAAATTCGTAATAAGATTTTTACACAATTTATAGCTGCATTCAAAAGCTCTGATAGTTTTGATATTTATTTCAAAAATCTCCAATGATTGGGCTCTTTGATTTCTCTTGGCAGAGTCTGCCATAATTGTTGACCTACAAACCTGATAGTATCAATGCCATACAAATTCGTCCTTGCTCTAGGCAGAGCACGATTATTACTGCCACGAAGATTATATGGCACACCTTTGGTAACAAATCCACTGCCATAAAAGACGGACTCAATTTGTTTACGGTTTTATAAATCTCAGTTAGGAGCAACTGTAAATTCCTCTGATGGACAGATACTGAGCTACTTAAGTTCATTGATACTGAGTTCATGTATCATAGCCGGAGTATTGGGATCTTCGCTTGAATTTGTTCCAGAGATTTCTGAGCGGAGTCTGTTCATGATCTCGTCGCGTATGCCATAACAGCACGATTAAAACAGCACGAACAAGTTGCTCGGCACGAAGGAAATGATTTGACCATTCATCTTTAGTCCTCGACGTTTCGATTATGGAGATGTCGCTGCCTTGAAGACGTTGAAGGGATTCCTTATTTGAATTGAGAGGCTACCCCAAATAACATCTCTGCAGAATCGTGTATTATAGCTGGAATATTGGGATCTTCGTTGGAATTTGTTCCAGAGATTTTCTGAGCGGAGCCTGTTCATGATCTCGCAGGCCATAACAGCACTGTAGGAAGCAGCTGCTGATTGAGGAGGGGGCAATTGTACTTAAATGCTTTTAACGTAACACCATTGGTTTCAAAATCATTAGGGGGCTTGAGCCCTACCTGAGTTCCGCTTCCTACGGGCCTACTGCATGTGAATTTCTGTTGTGACCTTGGTGTATCAAGAGCACGATATACATTGCTTAATTGAGATTATTGGAGGATATTTTCAACTTTTTTAAAGATGCAAGACCTCCATGAACTTTCCCTATGACAGTTTTGAATTGTTCTTCTCAGTTAAGCCCTTCGTTTACAATGACTGCAAGTGATTTGGTTTCTTAACTCGCTTTGAACCATTTATCTTTTTGAACCATATCTGGACCGTTCTTCTCAATGTTTCGTGTATCTCAACTTTATCAGTTTTACAGGGGTGTCCATTTATCATATACTCCGTTTTCTGATGATTGGTTCTTAATCATTTTAACCTCATTTATTCTGAAATATGGGTCAATTCTTGTTGAGCTTATGAAGAAGTTTTTTAACATTCAAAGATGTTAAGGTCACATGATTATCATCAGCGTACATACCGAACTTAGAAACTTTCAAACAAAGTCGTTCAGGAGCATAGGTTTCAAATCTTTAAAAAGCTGGGTGTAAAATTCTATGACCTATTTATGTGAACTGAATGACTTCAAAGAAACTTTAACTATTCTACAATAAATCTGCCGTTGGACTTTTCTGAAATCATCAATATTTTCAGAATTACAGTGATTTTCTTCTTTTTTAAGAATTCAAGAAAATTTTCGAAAAAAACTTAAAACAATCGCAATTTCTAAACCTGTTGACGAAAGATCAAATAATTTTCAAGAAAACCATAGGTTATGGATGCCTACAATATGGTATCAAGGAAAACTCTTTCGCTCTTCTGGTTTGTGACTTAGAAATTTGATGACGTCACATCATAAAATGAGCTGAAATATAAAATCGGCTGTAATCTCGACAAATATTCAAGATTTCTGAAAAGTCCAACGGTAGAATCATAGAAAAGTGGCTAAAGTTTCTTTCAAGTCATTCAGTTTAAAGAAATAGGTCATTGAATTTTACACCCGCCTTTTTTCGTATATTTAAAGATTTGGAACCTATGCTTCGTTCAGGCATATTATCAAGAGAAGAGGGCCAAGACAGGAACCTGGGGAATACCACATGTAGCTATCCTACACTTTTACTCATAACTGTTGGTGGCACAGTACTGCCTTCTGTTTTGAGATATGATTTAAACCAGTCTCCGGAAAGTTCTCCAATACGGTATTTCCGCAGATTTTTGAACAAATCTTATAGTCAACGGTATCGAAAGTCTTTTTGTCATATCCATCTAAAGTGTTACAATACAAGGTTACAAACTACTCTACTTTCTAATTACTTTACCGACTATACCACACTACCGTGACGATACCACAAGGAGCAACAGACAATGACTACCCTGTGGTCTTAACATAAAGAAATATCCAACCTAACTAACAAACTAAATATACAGTTACAGATAGCTACACATAAACGATCTCCACAGACTACAGGTAGATACTGACGTCTGTTTCGCGTTAGATACCAGTCCTTTTATAGGATTTAGGTGCCTTTGTCGGAATATGCGCATTTGAATATCTATATAAAATATCTTACACAGGTATTCAAATTCACACAATATATGCCCTGCATCAAACGTGAAACAAACGTAGTACAAAATGACACAGAGAAAGAACAAAAGGACTTAGTTATTCGTGGCACAAGCAAAGACAAACTTGTCTTACCCAAACCGACCAGTTTTGTGAATGAAATCTATAGTCAGTTTGAGTATAATTTTGTTAACGTCATCTGGAAAATCTTTATCACCATACAGTGAAAGTTGCAACGGAGCGTTTCTCGAGAAACTATCGATTTGTGCAAGAGGTCGTAATAGTTCCGAAACTCCAGCGAGATGATCTCGTCGTTGACTGTCAAATCATAGACACAAGAAAGCGATAGACTGGAAGCGGACAATGCGCTATTGTTCTCGGAGATTGTTCGCGCGATATGATGTTGAACGAACAACAGCAACAACCTGTGAGTGCAAGTTTCTGATCATCATTGAAGCCAAACACGCACAGTTCAACGTTCTGATGATATGTTTCTCTTATTTGAGCGTCGTTTTGAGAATGGAGATAATGTTTTGAGTTAATAGATCAACGCTATGGCTGCATTCGTTGTCTGAGAGAAAGAAAAGGTGGTTGTCACAAATGGTCGGTTTTGGGCCTCACCATATGTGATTCCGAATTCTTTTTGTTTACATTCCAATGGTTTATTTTTTATATTTCGTTGCACAGGCAGCTATGAAGTACAAAACGTGCAACGCAACATCATCTAGAAAATCAAGGTTCCTGGTGGCCTAAACACAAAATTGTTTCTTCAAAACAACCAACAAACGAATATCATACGATCTGCTCTCGTATCTACTGTTTCCAACAGTCAAACGTCCAGTCTTTCTGCACAACATCTCTTCTTTTCTTTCTTCTCTCCTCGCGTCTCCTCGTGTCTCCTCCATTTGCCCCCCCAAAAAAAACTTCTTTTTTCAAGTTCACACCTCCCAGTTGTTTACGCTACGGTCCATCGCCAAGATCCCGTACGTCGTTATGTCCCGGATGTGATTCAGGTCCTGGATGTGATTCTCCGGATGTGATTCTCCTCTTGGGGGGGGTCTGATTTGTGAATTTAATCACAAGGTGTGACACTACCCCTCATTCAAGCGAACAGTCTTAGATCTGTTAGCATAAAAACAACTTATAGATTAAATATGAACATTAGATATCACCAAAACTTCTGGATATAACCAAACAATATTATGATAAACTATTCCAGGCTGGTCCAACAAATAGAAATCTACAAAACAAAATTTTGAGTAAATCTAATGTAAGACTAACCCAAGAACAAAAAGATTTTGCGGAAAAACATGTTGATTTGTCAGAACTTGAGAATGGAATGAAAAATTTACCAATTGGTAAATCACCTGGTTTAGACGGTCTGCCAGTAGAATTTTACAGAAAAATGTGGCCGGTGATTAAAGAAGATTTTTTAGAAATGGTAATGGAAGCTCAAAGATTGAAAATTTTGAGCGTGACGCAGAGAAATGGAATATTTAAACTCGTTTTCAAAAAAGAAGATCGTTCTGACTTGAAGTACTACAGACCAATATCGCTGCTTAACGTTGATTTGAAAATAATCACCAAAACTCTTGCCATACGACTTGGCAAAATTTTGCCGGCTATCATAAATAAAGACCAGACATGTATCCCAGGAAGAAATATTTCAACGAATCTACATACCCTGCATGATATAGTCAAATATGCAAACTCACGAAATTTAGAGGCTGCCGTACTTTTCCTAGATCAAGAGAAGGCATTTGACAGAGTTGACCACAATTTTCTTTTGCGAACGCTTAAACATATGGGCTTTGGTGATTATTTCATATCTTGGATTGAAATCTTTCTTAAAGATATATCGAGTCAGATAAAAATAAATGACTTCCTATCAGAAGAGGTTTCAATAACCAGAGGGGCACGGCAAGGGGATCCCCTTAGCGCCCTTTTATATGTAATCATAGCTGAAGTTCTGGGAAACCAAATCCGCTCCAACAATGATATAAAAAGCATCGTAATAAATGATGTCGAGCAAAAGATTCTACAGTATGCCGATGATACCCAAATTTTTCTTACCAACGACACCTCAATAACAGAAGTATTTAGACAACTTGAATACTATGAGGAAGCAACCGGGGCAAAGGTAAATATACAGAAAACTGAAGGGCTACTGATGGGAAAATGGAAGAACAGGCACGATAAGCCTTTTGATTGCAAATGGACTAATGATAAAGTATGTGCGCTGGGGCTATGGATAGGAAATAAAGACACATCAGAAATTACTTTCGTAGAGCAACTAGCTAAAATCAAGCGGAAAGGAACCTTCTGGAAACCAAGAAAGATTTCATTGATAGGGAGAGTACAAGTTGTAAACACTTTTCTACTTTCTAGATTATGGTACCGAACCGAAAAATTTCTATACCACCTCCTATTCTGAAAGAACCAGACAAATATTTACTAGAGTTTGTATGGGCGGGAAAGAAACACGAAGTCCAAAGAGACTTGTTGAGAGCTGATTTGGAAAAAGGAGGTCTAAAACTGACTAATATACAAAATAAGATTGCTGCACAAAGGATGGTTTGGTTGACGAAACTTTGCAATATGGAAGTACTTTCTTTCACGAGAGTTTTTGCAGAGCAACTGCTGGGATCTTTTGAGGGGGATTACCACGGCCTTGATTTTATTAACCCTATAGTGGTTGGGCTATTTGATAGTACTATTTTGGTTGGGGGGGGCAAAAAAGCCCCCCCTACCTAACTCTTTACTGGTAATAGATAGAGCCACCAAATTTGGTGTGCTAAAAGCCTCAGGCATGTACTTTCTGTAAATATAAAAATTTACTTAAAAATAGCCACCATTTTTGCTTACGTCAGCATTTTCCTTTGTGTGGTCAAGAAAAGCGGCAAAATTGGCCAAAATCAGGAAAATCGAGATAAAATTAAATTTGGAGCATATTTTCCATCCAAACATGGTATTTATGATAGAATGCATCAAATAACACAACATTAAAAAAGAAATTTGCAAAATATTCCACTTCTGCTCCTTTTTTCGCGATAATTGAGATTTGAGAATTTGCGATTTTTCCTGGGTCAGTCCCAGAAAATTGTCTCCCGCCCCCTCATTTTTCAAAATATTTCAATGAAACTTTTTGAGAAGTTGCACAATAAGTAGTTGCAAAAAGTCAAGAAGTTTCATGGCTATAAAATTCTTCCTCGCAGAGTTATTCAAAAAAATCTACTAGGGGGGGGCAAATTTGCCCCCCCCCAACCAAAATAGGGTTAAAATAAATCCGGGCTTTTTTTCTCTCAAAACAGAAGACATATTCTATGACGAAGTCATCAAAACGACCAAAAAATTTGAATTTGACTTTACAATTCTAAGTGAAGCCCAATTAATGGAAGAACATGTTTTTGGTAACCCAAAAATACTGGATCGGAATGGCATGCCCTATAAACCATTTAAGGAGCTTACAAATCTCAAAATCTTTAGGGTAAGAGACTTGACTTTTAGGAAAGGAGAAGCAGGTTTTAACCGAAAAGTCTTTGATGCAATCAATGAAATTAAGAAGCACCTACCTCCACTGGCAAATCAGACCTACATCGACAATGCTATTCCCTGTACGATCTCTTTAAAAAACAATGGAAACCATTTCCGAATATAAAACTGAAAGACTTTTATGTTGAACTACAGGCGAAAGAGAAACTTACTAAAAGTTATGAAAATAAGTGGGAAACAGCTTTGAACAATAAGGATATAGACTGGAGTCAAGTATGGAATAATTTACACATGACAAAAATTTCTCTCCAAAAAAAATCAGCGATATACTCACAAATACATTTAGGCTTTTTTAGTGAATATATCTTGGTTAAAAATGGAACCCTTCCATTTGCAAATTGCAAGCTATGAACTCATCACTGCACATTACCACGAAATTTTACACTGCAAAATCTTGGCGCTCGCATTAAATCACTTCATGCCTTTGTTTAATAGGCTCTACCAAAACCCTTTAACTAAAAGCGAACAGGTCCTTGGAATTATTGCTTCTAATAAGGAAGAACAGCAACATAGATGCAAAATGCAAAACGAGGCTGACCGGAAACGCTCTTCCTTCCAGTCCTGGCGCAAAATGGCGTCCGCACCTGCAGGCTACGGCTGCGCAGTTGATGGCCCGATCTCGCGTGCGCTCGCCATTGAGCGCAATCAAAACATTTCAATCGACATGGCAGGCCCTCAGCGAAAGCAAGGCAGTGTCGGAGCGCCGAGATTCATCAGAGAAGATGCAAATTGACGTCAAAGAAAAACCCTGGAAATGACGGGAATTTGGCACGAAGAAAGGTTTTAGAAAAAGTTGTTTTGCAGAAAAACTGGCCCCTGCCCCGAAAAAAGGCTTGGTGGTGTAAAATTACAGAATGCAACGAACATGGCAAGCCAGGTGAGTTTCCCAGGAAAACTTGCAAAGTTTGCCAAAAATTGTCTTGGTTTGTGCAAATGACGACCTGAAGAAATTTCTACAGAATGGTTACTTTGACGTCAAATGCACATTAGCTATCATCTGTTGCAATTTGCAGTCGAGTGCCAATGTCCACAGAGAGTTTACACATGTTAGATGTCGATTTCCATGTCGTCTTTGCCCTTCGACATCTCTTTCAAACATCCCATACAAATATTCAATGTCGACTGTTTCAAGCCTTTGACACCTTGTCCACAAACTATCTGCCTTTAGGTCAAAAAAGAAAAAAATTCCTACCCTGCCCCAAAAGCAGACTGGTATTTTTGCAAAATGAATATATCAATGTTTGGTGGTCTGCATTTCGATTCTTTGGGAAAACTTGCAAAGTACTGTTTTTTTGCACTTTAAAATTTGGCTTTTTGGACCATTACTTAGGCCCATTTATTCATATGTTTATGTTGTTGATGATGGAATCACATGAAGACAGGCCCAAGGATAGGCTGGTTTATGCAACATAGTTAAACAAACTTTGTACTTAACTAGAGAGGAGGGTTACTAGATTCATTTTTGCACCAAGTATGTTTAGTTATTTCATATTTGACAATGGTTAAATTTCTCACCATGATCACTGCACAAGGTCCTGGTAATCCATGCACTACACCTGTTGTGTATTCTCTTTAAAAAATGGAGGACCATTCATGCAGTAGCAACTATTCTACCCTGGAAACTTACACGTTGTGAAAAATTTTTGGTTGTCTCAAGCCACAATACTTAAGTTTTCTGACAAAGAGATCCTACCTTTTTTATCAAATGAGCATTGACTTGGCAGTTCATAGAACTTTAGGCCAGCAAGTATCAGAGAGACAGTGTAAACACTTTGCTTTTGTGCTACAAATTTCTACTCCTCTGTGGGATATTTTTTTGATATTTTGAATATTAGATGAATTATGAAATCAGTCCTGCACAGTCACCAAGTACTGTAATTAGAATTTCAATTTAGAATTTCCAAGCTGTGCCAGGTACAAAATTGAATATTTCATCAATTCTTTGCAGGCTTATCATCACCAAGATTGTCTCTTTGAATGGACCCTATGGACTTTGCCAGCTAAGTAGATTTGACAATCAAAGCATCTCCATGTTCTTTGGAGCATTTCAACATTGTTGTTATTGAAATTGAAAGACAAACTCCAGACTATTCCAGAAAGAAATAAAAAGGAAAGTCTGTGATTCATCTTTATTCATGCAACAAA
This sequence comes from Aurelia sp. 3 sensu Dawson et al. (2005), assembly GCA_964020215.1. Lineage (NCBI taxonomy): Eukaryota > Metazoa > Cnidaria > Scyphozoa > Semaeostomeae > Ulmaridae > Aurelia > Aurelia sp. 3 sensu Dawson et al. (2005). The sequence goes on along the minus strand of OZ026580.1, from coordinate 8,646,912 downwards.
TATTTGCTGGTTTATTATTATCAACTGCATAAGAAATAAATCCCTGCTTTTTATTTTGTTTACTCTGAACTTGAAACAACTGGAAATTGTAGATACTGCATAAATTTTGCAAAGAGTGATACTCATGATGGATAAAGTACAGATATGCCCCCTTTAATTTTATTTGTTAACCATATTCCTGTAGGGGGGGGGGGATTTTTCCCCACCCTCAAAACTTTTTCAATTTTGATATACAAGGCAATTTTTGTAGTAATAAATCCTCATAGATATGTCATTAAAATTTATCGGTCCTCATTATTATGGTTAGAAGAAAAAAATTTGAGACAGGTGACTTAAATATTATGTCATCGCTCAAGCGACCCAATTTTTGGGGAAAAAATTTGCTTTGATTCCATTGTGTTGTATAGCATTCGAAAGCTAATAGAAAGAGGACTAAGAAAAGCTAAAAAGTTAGCCTCAGCAGCTGTTTAGTTAAGTCCAAATGTAAGGAGTTAAGTCCATTTTTATCACGTGTGACTGAATCATGAGGCCATTGTATACATGTGATAATGTGGTTAAAAATGAGGTAAAGTCCACATAGTACTAATATTTCAACTACATGCGACGTGATTTCATCAATAACTTTGCCATTATCGAAACATTTATTGAATTACAGCATGATTTACTGTGGGGAAAAATCCCCCCCCCCCCCTACAGGAATGTGAGCTACTGATTGACCCTACAGTAACTGGGTTAAGAATCATGCCTTCAACATTTTGCAATTTCAAAATTCAGTATTTAATCAAACATTTCTGCATCACAAATGGAATTTAGGATCGTAAATTTAGTTTTTGATGCTACCTGGATAAATTTATGATGCAGAGCCTGCCTTGCTTATGCAAAGGGAAGGGTGCTTAAGGTGTGAATAGACAATTACACTAATGACAGCGGCAAGAAAATTTTTATCAAGATATATTGCACGCTTTAATCAAATCATTGTAGAAATGTTATGGATTTGTACTTAGAAACTGGTACATTGTGGTAAAAAGTTCCTTGCAGCCATCATTAGCGTAATTATATATCTGTTCAGCTTTCGAGGGTGCTAAGGGTGGCAGCTGGGTTCGCAAAAATTGACCTTTTAGCTATTCTGAAAAGAATCAGAATCAAATGATATTTTGCTACATTTTGTAGAATTTTTTAATGTGCACAATAGTGATCGAAGCTCTAATTCCACATTATCAAACCTTGCAGATAAAAATGTATAAAAATAACGCTCGATCCAGGCCCTTTTGTAGAATAGCTAAAAGGTCTATGAAATGTTTCAGGAAGATTGTGGCTACAAGTTATCAGGCCAACCAAAAAAGGTACTTTAAACTTTTATTTTCGTTTTAATGAAGATCTGATGGCAAGATTGAGAATAACAAGAGTCGAGTGTTAATCTCTTTCATACACATCTTGCTCACATATAACTAATTTAGCTTACAAACTGTGCGTGAATTCAGGTAGACTGTAAGCTTGGAAATTGGTTGATATGAAGTCCTTGCTGCATCAACTGAACTAGACTGCTAACTTTGCTAAGCACATACAGTGTTTCTGTTCCAAAGGATATGTGCATGCGTGAGCTTCAACAGAGTGCATGACATGGTAATTGTTTGCAAACAAATCAAATCTTTTTCGATAATGCATGTTTCTTTTGAAGATTTAAGTGTGCTTAAGATCTCTTCTGTACAGAAGGCGAAGCTTGGAGTTTGATAACAGATTTGAGCAACCGTTTTTTGAAATTCTGGAGGTGTTGGACTTTTGTCATGGCAGTTCTTAAGTGATACATTCAGATGAGATGAGATGGATGTGACCTGCAGTGCAGGCCCTGTTTCAAACATCATTTCCAAAGTTCTGCTTCATTTGTCGCTTGAAACTTGATCCATAGGTAATTATTGCACGTGACTGCTGGAAGAATTGTGGAAGGGAAAGTCTTCCCTATGCGTATCTTTTATGGCCATGGTCTGGCCTACTCTGCACCCAGATTGGAAAGTTTGACATGCGCGGGGGATTAATCCCCCGCGCACTTTCATGCTATCCGCGCAGCCATCCGCGCATTTGCAAAATTTTTGCTAACAGAACTGCATATTTACTTGTATTCTAAGTAAAAAATTCTATGCTGATATCCGCTTTTTCAATTCAAATTGGACTACAATGTGCGCAATTTTCATCCCTGTTTGAAAATCCCCAGCGCAGTTTTCAAACTTTCCAAACTGGCTCTGCACAAACAAACACCACGTCCACCACCATGGCCAAGGCTTAGATTGTTCTGCTTGCAATTATCCTCATTGTCAGGGCAAAGGAAAGAAGTGCTAGCAAGATTTAAACAGATTCTCCAACTTAAAATAGTTTCCACGACTGGCATAAGGGCTGTGAAGCGCTCCATAACGATTATCCATTTCTCGCAACTTTAGGCCACACTCTAAGCGGAAACTTGACCTGGGCTCTGACCGGGTCTGGAAATATGGCCTCGTTTTCGTTATGCATTTTTTATCCTTGTTAAGAACAGCTAATAAATTTTGTCGTCTTTACAATCAGGTCAGTTGTTCACGTAAACAGAGGAATAGATTTTCAAAGCCCAAAAGCAGCTAAATGCAAGGTTATCAACATGTCCAGGCAAAAGATAAGTCAAGAAATCCTATATGACTTCCATTTAGCTCTTGAAAAAGGGGCTGTCGAAGCCTTTCGCAACGACTATCTCTTTGAAAACATGCTCGGATCCCTAGAAAATGGCACTCTAACCCTCAACAATATCTTGAGAAACTAGATTCAAAATTGTTTTGCGAAAAGCCTGCCTGATAGTATTCAAGTTGTCCTCACTTTTCAGTCCTTGCTAATCATCATCGGTAAGGAAATGCAACTAATAAATTCGTGGTCGGATTTTATATTATTTAATTATCACACTTGTACGTTTTAGCCTTTAGATGATTTTTCTTTTTCTTTGGTCACACTTATTTTTTTATGTTAAAGGACACAATTAATTTTGATACTTTAATTTAGACTTTAAACTTTATTTTGCCCAGGTACTTTGTATTTTAATTTGTATTTTGAATGTTATTTTACCCATTTACTTTTGTAATTAGATGAATTGATTTTATAAGAGAAAAAAAAAGAAAAAAGAAAAAAATAGATATCACCAACCCTCCGTGGTATTACTCTCAAGGACTCTAGCTTTCGCCGTCCTGTATCCCACATCAGATAAGTAGGTATCTAATCTAGCCGACTTAAATAATCTGCACAAACATTAAGGGTTCCCTTGATAGCCTCGACTTTAAATCTATACTCTTGCAGGATTAACGACCATCTTAAGATTCTGGAATTAGTCAGTTTAGCTTTGTTTATATGAGCAAGTGAAGCATGATCGGTTTGTAAAGTGAACTCTTTCCCGTACACCAAAACATTAAATCCTTGAACTGTCCAAACCAAAGCGAGACACTCCCTCTCAACCACCGAATAATTCCTCTCCCTTGGCAAAATTTTACGACTAGCATAAGACACTGAAAACAAGGTTCCATCATATCTTTGCATCAAAACTGCTCCAATGCCTACATCTGATGCATCAGTCTGCAACACAAATTCTCTGTCTAAATCCTGCAACCTCAAGACTGGAGCCTTACTCAACGCTGACTTCAGTTGATTATAAGAGTTTTCATGCTTCTCTTCCCAGATTACTTTATTTGGCTTTGCTTTCTTAGTTAATTCACTAAGAGGGGCTGCAATTGTGCTGTAGTTTTGAATGAAATCTCTATAGTAACCAGTTAGTCCCAGAAAGGATCTGACTTGTTTCTTTGTCTTTGGTCTTTCCGCTTCCTCTATCTTTTCCAGTGTTCTTGTAATTGGTGTGATAGATCCATTACCCACATTGTGGCCTAAGAATTCAATGGTTTCGAAACCAAAGAAACATTTGCTTGGTTTTGCAGTCATGTTAGCCTCAGAGAGACGCTGCAAAACCTCATCGAGACACTTCACATGGTCATCAAAACTCTCAGTGTGTATCAGAATATCATCAATATAGTTGTCAACTCCCTTTAAACCTCTTAACAATGTTCTCATTAGTCTACTAAAGACGGCAGGAGCACAGACAAGGCCAAAGGGTATTGTTTTGAAGTTATACAGACCATCTGGTGTTGCAAATGCTGTTTTATCCTTTGAAGCAGCATCCATTTTGATCTGCCAGTAGCCTTTGCGCAAATCAATCTTTGAAAAGTACTTGTCTCTTGACAATTTTGCATAGATATCATCAGCAGATGGCATTGGTTCAGCATCAAAAACAGTAATTCTGTTCAGCTTCCTATAATCCACGCAGAATCTGATTGTTCCATCTGGCTTCTTTAACAAAACTACTGGTGAGCTATAAGGTGAGCTTGATTTTTCAATCGCATCTGCCTCTAGCATCTTTTCTACTTCTTTGTTCAATGTCTCACCACAAAATGTCTTTTCTGATCGTCGTCTTTATCCTGCGATTTATAATAAAGCTGCGTTTCCCTGAATCATCATCAATATCTTTGTTCAATGTTTCTCGCAATGCATGTGGAATAGGATAGGCTTTAGTTCTTACTAGGTCATCACTCGTAAGCTTGATTGTACACTCTGTAATAGATGTTTGACCTGGTGCATCTCTTACTACATGGTCATACGTTTGTAGTACCTCTTGAATTCTTTCTCTCTCAACTTTGTTCAATGTACTTGCAATTGTAGCCTTTTCATCTGGCTCATCAATAGGGAATGTTAGTATCTCACTATTATCCTCAGTTTGCATCTTTGTCTGGTCTACCATCAGGCTTGCCCCAATTTTCACTTCATCAGCTTTAATCTCTCTCTCAACGTATTTCTTCAGCATATTTGCATGAAATGTTTTTGTCTTTCCATTGATATCTGACGTGAAATCTTTATCACTCTGTTTGTGAGTTACAACGTATGGGCCTTTCCAATGCATCAGCAACTTGTTGTTATCTGTGGGCAATAGAGTCAGTGCCTTATCTCCTACTTTTAACTTGCTTTCTTTACTTCCCTTGTCATAATACTTTCTGTACCTTTCACCAGACTTTCTGAGCTCTTCATGCGCCTGCTTGCATGTGGTTTCTAATCTTTTCTTCAGATCTAGAACATATTGGTATGTTGTCTTTGTCTCAGCTTCTGTTTCCTCATTGGTCCAAATTTCTCTTAGAATGGACAAAGGACCCCTCACTGATCTTCCATATAATAACTCGAAAGGCAAGAAACCTGTGCTTGCTTGTGGGGCTTCTCTGTAGGCAAACAGCAGAGAAGACATGTATCTGTCCCAATCTTTGGGTCTCTCTTCAGCCATCCTTCTCAGCATCAACTTAAGTGTACCATTAAATTTTTCAACAAGCCCATTGCACATTGGATGGTATGGGGTTGACGTAAGCTGTCTCAATGACAAAAGTCTTCCAACTTCTTTCATGACATCAGAAATAAATTGGGGACCATTGTCACTTAAAACTTCATTTGGTATTCCTACCCTTGCAAACATGTCTACCAGGGCCTCTGCAACTTTCTCAGTATCTGTTGTCTTTAATGCTACTGCCTCTGGAAATCTTGTGGCATAGTCTACCAGGGTTAATATGTATCGGTTTCCCTTATCTGACTTTGGCACTATAGGTCCAACCAGATCCACTGCTACTCTATGAAAGGGAGTTTCAATGATAGGCATGCTTCCCAGGGGGGCATTTACCACTTTCCCCTTTGGACGCTGACATGCATCACATGACTTGCAATACCTCTCTACATCTGCTGTTATGCCAGGCCAACTAAATTGTGCCCTGATCTTATCAAGTGTTTTCTTGTACCCCAAGTGTCCTCCCATGATAGAGTCATGTGCAATTTGCATAATGGCTTCTCTGTGTATGGTTGGTACTACCACACAACTGTCTTCCTCTTGCCCCAGTTTATTGGCCTTGTATAATACCCCATCTCTCACAAAATATCCATCACCCTTCCTCTCAATGTCTTTTTCCAATTCTACCTTTTCAAACAATTTTTCAAGGCTACCATCTTCTCTCTGGTCTCTTCTAAATTGCTCTGGTGACACATCTTTTACCTTTATTTCAGGTGTTTTCAAAGGTCTCCCTTTTTTCTGTTGTTCAGCTGCTACTTGGGCCCTTGTCTGAGCTGCTCCCACTTCCTCTGTCTGATCAGCACTTTGGGGTTCTTTTTCATCTAAATCTATTTTATCCTTATGATTCTCCCCTGAATTATCTTTACTGACACCTTGTCTTTCTTTCTCTTTGTGGGGCTTTGCTCCTTCCTTGTTACTTCCAATCACTTCAGTTCCTCTTACACCTGGAATATTTCCAATTATAAGGTCATAGATTGGCCTCTGCATGCACATAGCTTTCACTTTTCCAGAAAAAAAGGTGTTTGCACTTCAACTTCTGCTTCATCAACCCTCCTAACTGTTCCATCAATCAAAACACACACCTGTTGCAACCCAGTGAGTTGTTCATCTCTCACCAATGAATGCCTTATTACTGTACCACTACAACCACTATCCCGCAAAACTGACACAGACTGCCCATTTACCTCCCCTTCTTTGACTGGCATCCTTTCTGTCAGAACCAAATTCTCTCTCTTTCCTTCTCCGGTATCCTGACATGCTGCACTCACCACTGGAATCTTTTCCCCTCCAGCCAGTTCTATCTGCTTATCACTGCTTGCTTTGATCAACTTTACCATACAAGCACTTGCTTCCCGTCCTTGGAGAGTTTTAGAGTCTGCTTTACTTTCTGTTTGTTGTAGTGCCTGAGCTTTGTGAACCCTGCTGTTATTCCCCTTTGACCAACAATCTTTTGCTTTGTGATTACTTTTTCCACAGAGAAAACATTTAAACGTGTTTTTATTTTGCTCTCTACTGCTACCATCTTTGTCTGCACCTGGCTTGATATTGGTTTGCTGTTGATTTTCCCCAACAGGACTGAAACGCTTACTAAAATCAGCTCGTTTTCTTCCACCATGGGCTTCCAAGTACCTGTCACTGAGACGGGCCAGCTCTTCAGCTGTTTCACATGAGTATTCCTTTACGAAAATCTCTAATTCTTTTGAACTAGTGTTTAACAGCTGTTCCCTCAGAAGTAAATCACAAACCCCTTCAAAAGTGTTCTCAATTTTTGCTAAATTGATCCATCGTTTTAAGTAATTCTCAATTCTTGCCAGAAATTGTAGTGGTTTCACCGTCCTTTGGTTTTCCTCTTCTGAATTTCCTTCTGAAACCTTCTTCTGTAAGCTGAAAACGTTGCAATAATGCTTCTTTTAACTTATCATAGTCTAAAGAATCCTCTGGAGACAGTCTAGAATATACTTCTAGTGCTTCTCCCGATAAACATGAACTTAAGTTGGTGGCATAATCCTCATGTGACCAAGCTTGTGCTCTTGCAAGTCTTTCAAAGCGTAGTAGATATGCATCTAAATCCTCCCCTGCACTAAATGGGGGCATCCTTGGAGCTGGAACTGTCATTTTAGGACTACCCATATACCCTGGTCTATCAGAACTAGACTTCTTGCCCTCCATTTCTGATAACTGCAGTTTCATCTCCATCATGGCTTTTTCATGTTCAAGTTCCCTTGCTCTCAGCTCAAATTCTTGCTCTTTTATCAATTTCTGTCGTTCATTTTGCCTTTCACGCTCTATTCTTTCTTCTTCCTCTCTCCTTACAGCCCTCTCATTGGCACGCTCTTCTCTTGCTATTTTCTGTTGTTCCCTGATGAACTCTGTCAAATCCTTTCCTGAAAGTTTCAATTTCTCCCCTAACTCCACTAACTTATCCATATCCATGTCTCCAGTAAGCCTACTACCCTCAAGACCATGAACCTCAGAATCTCAACACAAATCAACATCCATCAGACAAACCAGTCATGCTCACTTGCACCACTTAATTATTAATATCTATTTGACTGAAAATAATGTGATCACTCAGTTAAAGACCTGATAAAAAAAATTTCACTAACAGAAATATACGTTTGCTCAAACAGAAGATAGGCCCACCCAGCAAACAAATTCGCCCATACAGTTTTTTTTTTCTTCCTTGATTTTCCCGGCCGAGCCCCCAAATGTCACAAATGGTCGGTTTTGGGCCTCACCATATGTGATTCCGAATTCTTTTTGTTTACATTCCAATGGTTTATTTCTTATATTTCGTTGCACAGACAGCTATGAAACACAAAACGTGCAACGCAACATCATCTAGAAAATCAAGGTTCCTGGTGGCCTAAACACAAAATTGTTTCTTCAAAACAACCAAAAAATGAATATCATACGATCTGCTCTCGTATCTACTGTTTCCAACAGTCAAACGTCCAGTTTCTTTCTGCACAACATCTCTTCTTTTCTTTCTTCTCTCCTCGTGTCTCCTCGTGTCTCCTCCATTTGCCTCCCAAAAAAAAACTTCTTTTTTCAAGTTCACACCTCCCAGTTGTTTACGCCACGGTCTATCGCCAAGATCCCGTACGTCGTTATGTCCCGGATGTGATTCAGGTCCCGGATGTGATTCTCCGGATGTGATTCTCCTCTTGGGGGGGGGGGGTCTGATTTGTGAATTTAATCACAAGGTGTGACAGTGGTTGAGTTCATGGATCTCGGTGTAAACGGTAAAAGCCGTGCTACATTACCTTGGTCTGTGTGATAGGCCTAGGCACTTAAACGCAAAGTCCCTGTCCTGATTCTTCGACTGTTGGTTGGCTTCTACCGCAAATAGAATGCTGAAATGGTCTTATTCCAACTTGTTAATTGCAGAAATAAGTTCCTTAAGGCTTCATCTCTGTCAACCAAGACCAATCGTTGCAAAATGCGGCGAAAAGATGTCCATAAATTTCTTCTTCTTACCTCCCATTTCCGAAAAAAATTTCAAACATGTTTGGATTTAAAAATGTTCTGTTTTTTGCCATCTGGGTGCAAACAACTTCCTGCAAACTTAGACTTTATGAAACAGCCATAAATATGCTCACTGAGGCTGCAAAATTCTTATTTTGGGTGAAACCATGATGCTCGTTCTTAGTTGCTACCAATGAACCAACCAAAATCTTCATCAGAAATTAAAATAGTGAAGATATGCCATGCCGTCCTGGGCTTTTTATCAAATTCAGTCAAATCTCTATTTCTATGTTCAACCAAAACTTCTATTCAAGAACATATCAGCAAATTGCTTCGGTTAAAAAGTAGTTTTCTCTCCAATCAGAATCTTAATTATCTTTCTCAAGTACTGAATATCTTGCAACAAATTCAGTCAAAGAAATTTATCCGTAACTCAACGCATTTTATTCCATAAAAACTAAAAATCTGACCCAGTGGTAGAAAAAGGTTTTGGCCTCTGAGTACCAACCAGTTGAGGGTTTTTCCAGATTTTTCTGGAAATTGAATAATATTTTTTGTTCTGCGTCTATTGCATAAAATGGGTAAGCTAAATTGATGGAGCTATGCAAAAAATTAATAACATCATGATTAACATATCATTTCTAGCTACATGTGGTTGAATGCTCTTGGACATTGGAAATGTTGATTTCACTCATGATCTACCATTTTTCTGCCATCAACACTGCTGATGTTGACCAATTTTACCCATACATACCCTAACCTTGGTGGGTGGCTTCCTCTGCCTGAGGTAAATACAAGTAACACTGATAGATTCAGATTTCTGTCATAGAACAGTAGAAGAAAGAAACCTTATTAATACCAAACCGAATTCATAATCCTTGGAACTCAATATGATTCAGTTTCAGAGCGAGCAAAAAAAGTCAACTCTTTTAAGGCATACATCCACCCCTAGTCTAGCAAACGTTTTGGCAAATAATCAACTTTTCATTTGGCAGCTCCTAAGATTTTATCTTCCCATACACATTTAAGTCTCAGATTGAAAAAACTACAAGGGACATCAGTATGGGAAAATGTAACTGAAGAAACTATTTATTTTGATAAACAAAATCCACAGCATCTCTTTCACTTGTTTCCTGCATCATTTTACTCTGAAGGTACTTGAGCTAAGCCGAAACAATGGACAGGCCTCAAAAACATTGTTTTGAAATGTCTACAAGAGCATATGGTTAGTAACATGCTTTGGAACTCATAAGAAAGCACAAAATATGAAAACTTTAAGGAACTTTCAGTACTAGCTCAAATTCTTAAAATATAGAAAATCATGCTTATGCAGGTATAATAGTTGCTTACTTCACAAAAATGGTCTCCAACAATCATAAAATGATTGGAAACTTACAGCACCAGTCATGTATCATGCAACTGTCAGTCAAGTTTATCTCCACATAACACATACATGCAACTGCATTGTTTTCACAAGCACCTTTTAGCTTGATGGAAAGTCCCTTGAAAAGTACAGGCATTTGCTACCAACTGTTTCTTGTGAGTTTCTTAAATGTTAATTCTCTAAATGGAAATTTTATTCCATTTTGTTAAAAATCCCTCCAGGTACCACTTTATGGTTGGATCTTGAAGAAAAATTTTAACAGAATTCACTTTCAGTGCTCAATTCATTTTTGTTTTGGAACTCAAAACCTTGTACTGTTACGTAACTAGAGAAAACTAAAGTTAAAATTTGCTAGTCCTTTGATATCAACTTTCAAAATTCTTAGAATATTTGCTGAAGGTTTTCCATGAGCAGTTTCTTGTAAAACAATTGTCTATACTTCATTAAAGTTTTGAACTCTTCAGTTAACATCCACATTCATCAAAATAATTTGTTCTTTGATGAAGATACTCCTGAAAATGACTAAAAGATCTTCTAGCCATTATTCTGTGAACAGCTGTTGGCATTGAAGACTGAGCTAGAGAAGACAGATCTTTCTTTCTAACCCGTATGAAAAAAGCCTGGAAAGTCTAGGGAATTCCCGGGAAAAAGGCTGGAAATTTTGCCAGCCTTTCCCGGGAATCCAGGAGCCTGGAATCGGAGTAAAAATCCCGGGAAAGGCTGGAAGACAGCCAGACTTTCCCGTACAAGTAAAGCCTGGCAAAAAGCCTGGAAAGGCAGGAAATCCCAAGAAGCTCCAGGCTCGCCAGCCTGCCAGGGCTAGAATAGGCTGGAAAAGTCGGGTGGAAAAGCTAGTGCCTGTTTTGCGACCCTGGAACAGCCAGGAATGTCTGGAAATTTTCCTGACTAGCCATGAAAGCCTGGAAGTTGATTCCAGGCTAGTATGGAAAGTGAGGTAAAATGAGATCTCGCAACAATGCCAGGCTGGGAAGGCTGGAAATAAGGATTCCTGACATAGCCTGGAAAGGTTGGAAGTTGATTCCAGGCTAGCATGGAAAGTGAGGTGAAATGAGATCTCGCAAACGATACCAGGCTGGGAAAGGCTGGAAAGGCTGGAAATAGAGTCAAAGGGTTCCTGACGTAGCCTGGAAAGGCTGGAAATATTCTCACAGGGGTGTTGTAAGGTGTTGGCCCTTTTTGTTAGAGAGAGTGAAAGGAATATTTTTATGTTTTACATAAGAAAAAGAGTTTTCCCACTGAGCTAAGAAACAGGATTTCATTGGCTGGATTTGAAATTTGGCGGTAGCGGATGAATCTGTTGTGATTTCAACTTGACGGTTGAGCCACAGAAAGTTTGAGTTGGTGGTTGGTGTTCATTTTTACGTTGCTGTTTTATCAAAGTTCACAGTTATTACGGCGATGGTCTCTGTAATTCTTGGTCGTTCATTGGAAGAAAGTCAAAGAATTAGGAAACCTTGACACCAAATGCGAATGGATTACCAGTTACAAGGCACATGTGCTCCAGTGGAATGTAGGCCTATTTTGTGGTTCTGAAGTGTACAGAAGATTGCGAAACACCAAAACATAGTTGCAAGAAAAGAGGGACGGTCATACGGTAAGTCCGATTTGTAGTCCAAAAGCTATGTTGAAGCTTGAATTTGTACAAACGGTAAACCAGTTTACATTGCTTTTTCCTCTTCATGACGGTTGCACGAGATCTCGGCTTGCTTGGTTTAGGCCCTTGCAACGAAACAACTGCAGTGGATCGCAAGGTAGTAACTTCCTTAAGTACTTCAACGGTAACACAGCACAGGATTAGGGCCTAATTTCTGGTTCATCCAAGAGAAGAGAAGCACAAGGTCCCACAACTTTAAAGCTCGTCATAGAGGAAGAAGAGTTAAACCCAGACGACAAGCAATTTGATGTTTGGCAACCAGCTGTTCGGCCGTACTGTTCACCTATGGTGAAGATGAAGTTGCAGTTGTTCACCGGATTTTAGTGCAAGCGCTGCGCTGGGATCGCACAAGCATAAGGTATCATATAATTCTTAATCATCCGGTCCACACCCCTCTTTGGCTTGATCCAAGTCATGGGGCAAACTTCTCGCGCATCCTAAATCTCTGAACGAAGACAGTAAAAGAGAAGAGATGGAGTTTATGATAGTTAGGTCACAACCACGATGAATCAGGCCTATTTTGCATAGAGTCGATATGCAAAGCTGCTGTGCTGGGTTGCTAAAATTTTTCTGCTGCCGTTTTTACATACTTTGCGTGCCTTCCAGGATCCCCAAGGTTTTCCCATCTTTTGCTTGTTGAAGCCAGCCAGCCAGCCTTCCAGGGTTTTCCAGGGTTTTCCTGTCTCCTAATAGTTCAAATTTGCCTGCCTTCCCAGGAATTCCAGGGTTTTCCTGCACCTCGTTTGTTCAAGCTCACATGCCTTCCAGGCTTTTCCAGGCATTTTTCCTGCCTATTACGTCCCGCCTTCCAGGGTTTTCCAGGGTTTTCCTGCCTATTATTTATCAAAGCGGTAACACCTTTCCAGGGTTTTCCAGGGTTTTCCCGGGTCTAACGACAACTGGAATTGAATAGATTTTCTTCCAGCCTAGGCAGGAAAGTCTGGCTGTCTTCCAGCCTTTCCCGGGATTTTTACTCCGATTCCAGGCTCCTGGATTCCCGGGAAAGTCTGGCAGAATTGCTAGCCTTTTTCCCGGGAATTCCCTAGATTTTCCAGGCTTTTTTCATACGGGTTCCTGCCTAGGCTGGAAGAAAATCTATTCAATTCCAGTTGTCGTTAGACCCGGGAAAACCCTGGAAGGCGGGAAGTAATAGGCAGGAAAAATGCCTGAAAAAGCCTGGAAGGCATGTGAGCTTGAACAAACGAGATGCAGGAAAACCCTGGAATTCCTGGGAAGGCAGGCAAATTGGAACTATTAGGAGACAGGAAAACCCTGGAAAACCCTGGAAGGCTGGCTGGCTGGCTGGCTTCAACAAGCAAAAGACGGGAAAACCTTGGAAATCCCTGGAAGGCAGGCAAATCGTTGTACATATTTACATCGTCAATGTAACTAAAACATAACAGCCCTGAAGAAGTTCTGCATGGCAGGACGAAATATTGGCATCTAATATATATATTTCTTAAGTTCGCACATATTTGCTGTTGTTCTTCGTCGCATTGCGGTGTTCCTGCTTTCAAACTTATTCACGTTTTATCACTGCAAGCATCCTCGGATCCGACGAGCGACATTGGTATCGTGTCCTTTTCTTCTTCGATTTAAAGTGTGTAAAAACGGCAGCAGAAAAATTTTAGCAACCCAGCACAGCAGCTTTGCATATCGACTCTATGCAAAATAGGCCTGATTCATCGTGGTTGTGACCTAACTATCATAAACTCCATCTCTTCTCTTTTACTGTCTTCGTTCAGAAATTTAAGACGCGCGAGAAGTTTGCCCCATGACTTGGATCAAGCCAAAGAGGGGTGTGGACCGGATGATTAAGAATTATATGATACCTTATGCTTGTGCGATCCCAGCGCAGCGCTTGCACTAAAATCCGGTGAACAACTGCAACTTCGTCTTCACCATAGGTGAACAGTACGGCCGAACAGCTGGTTGCCAAACATCAAATTGCTTGTCGTCTGGGTTTAACTCTTCTTCCTCTATGACGAGCTTTAAAGTTGTGGGACCTTGTGCTTCTCTTCTCTTGGATGAACCAGAAATTAGGCCCTAATCCTGTGCTGTGTTACCGTTGAAGTACTCAAGGAAGTTACTACCTTGCGATCCACTGCAGTTGTTTCGTTGCAAGGGCCTAAACCAAGCAAACCGAGATCTCGGGCAACCGTCATGAAGAGGAAAAAGCAATGTAAACTGGTTTACCGTTTGTACAAATTCAAGCTTCAACGTAGCTTTTGGACTACAAATCGAACTTACCGTATGACCGTCCCTCTTTTCTTGCAACTATGTTTTGGTGTTTCGCAATCTTCTGTACACTTCAGAACCACAAAATAGGCCTACATTCCACTGGAGCACATGTGCCTTGTAACTGGTAATCCATTCGCATTTGGTGTCAAGGTTTCCTAATTCTTTGACCCCCTTTGACCTTCTTCCAATGAACGACCAAGAATTACAGAGACCATCGCCGTAATAACTGTGAACTTTGATAAAACAGCAACGTAAAATGAACACCAACCACCAACTCAAACTTTCTGTGGCTTCAACCGTCAAGTTGAAATCACAACAGATTCATCCGCTACCGCCAAATTTCAAATCCAGCCAGTGAAATCCTGTTTCTTAGCGCAGTGGGAAAACTCTTTTTCTTATGTAAGACATAAAAATATTCCTTTCACTCTCTCTAACAAAAAGGGCCAACACCTTACAACACCCCCTGTGAGAATATTTCCAGCCTTTCCAGGCTATGTCAGGCACCCTTTGACTCTATTTCCAGCCTTTCTAGCTTTTCCCAGCCTGGTATCGTTTGCGAGATCTCATTTTACCTCACTTTCCATACTAGCCTGGAATCAACTTCCAGGCTTTCATGGCTAGTTAGGAAAATTTCCAGACATTCCTGGCTGTTCCAGGGTCGCAAAACAGGCACTAGCTTTTCCACCCGACTTTTCCAGCCTATTCCAGCCCTGGCAGGCTGGCGAGCCTGGAGCTTCCAGGGATTTCCTGCCTTTCCAGGCTTTCTGCCAGGCTTCACTTGCACGGGTAGGTGGCTTGGATGTGTCTCCAAGCATTGAGAGTGCCTTTCACTTCAGGAAGATTCAATGAGGGTGCAACACCAAATCTGTGTCTTGTGTGCAGCTGCTATCAAATAAAGAGAACGAATATCATTACACAAAATCACACATATTTTCCAGTCCTTGAAAGAAAAAAGCGTATCATAAATGCGTCTTTACAAAGTAAAAATTTGTGCTTCTTGCAGCTTTGTACTTATCAAGTTCCCTCTGATGATATTTCCTCTGATTTCTCTGATGATGATATTTCCTCTGATGATATTATCTTCTGATGATAAGCTAGCTAGGAGTTGCTAGCTACATCATGGGTGATCTGAACTTAGGCCTAACCGGGCGTTGAAATATTTCCTCAAGAACCAGCGCTGTTTAGAGGAAATCAAAAGCGTTCATTTGCTTTTTAAATGGGTAAAAAAGAATGAAAGACTACTTACAAATCCAACAGTCGTCTTTAATGAAGTGCTTTTGCCAATACATCCCATATTTGTGTTGATTTGTCATCTAAGTTTCGTCAGCACTGATTTTGAGGTCATTCGCGACCATCTCCATCGCGTGTCTCGCCTTTCCATTCCTTGATTACTTAAATATTTGGCAAATGGAAATTGAGGAGACTAACTTGCTCAAATCTTCTTGATATTTAATAGCCATAATATCAACAATTTGCTCCAGAAAGTAGCAAAATCGACGAGTGAGGAAGGCAGATAACCCGCAAACAACTGTGATCTGCATTCAAAAGATACACATCGCGCAAAATTCTTGCACCTAGGGAGGTCCGGGTTCGAGCAAAACGGTGAACAAAAAGATAGAACAATAGCGTATTGTTCGCTTCCAGTCTATCTATTTCTTGTGTCTATGGTCAAATGAAGGGTAAAGCAACAAAAAGTGCTCCGTATCTTCAATGCCATCATTCGTAGGGCACATTGGATTTATGATATCTCTATAGTTGTGCTTGAATTTGTGAAAGTTCAATTTACCGAGACCAACTCTTATTTGGGAGCGATACGATAGGCCTATTGGATCATGAATACCGAAGACAGATTTTGGAGATGGGCGAATTTTCGATAGAAGCTTTGTCTTAAACACGGCATGTCGAAGTTCTTTTAAGATAGAGGAATATTATGAGGTGCCATTACCGTCAACTTTACTATGTACAGATTTTAGTGGCACTGTAAGATTTTAGCTTTGTTTAGCTTTTCCAAGACTCGTGATTTTCATTCACATCCAAGGTTTCTAGGCTGTTTTGAGATTAAACATGCAACACTAACTATCAGTTTTGTTTTCAGATTTGTACTCTATTTAAATTAGTAATCAGTCTTCAATTCATTTCAGATTCTTTGTCTTCCGATAATTTCAGATTTGGCTTCAAGTAGCGTACAATTTCAGATTTTCAGTCAACGCTATGTGAAGATTTCAGATTTTCATGTTATGACTTTAAGGGATGTCATGAGATTCAATGATTTCCACATTATAGTCAGCGGTCAGGGAGCTTTTGTTGTTGGTGAGATGATGTTGAGCTGAGTTATTGAGAAACAATTAAGAATTACAACAGAGAAAGAATTGAAAGATGAAGATTGTTTCTGTCAACCCTGTAAACCAATGGAGACCCTAGACTCATTCCAAAGGTCTCTTGTTTCGCTCCCCCTGCAGACTTGTCGCTGCAACAGAGACTTATGGACTGACGGTTCTGAAATCGGCAATTTGCTGCAGCCTGGAATGGTATGTATAAAAGCCGGACCAGATAAAAGGTGGTTGTTGCTGTTGCTAAGTGGCAAAAGACTGTTGATGAGATACAGTATGAAACTGTCATACAGTATTTTTAAAGACTTTTTACCAAATGGGATACCTCTAAATAGAGCATTTTTCATTTTGAACTTTGAGTTCTCAACCAACAGTATTTTTATGATGTTGCATAAATTCTGAGACGTCATGGAAGAAAAGAAAATTCAGTTGAGAAAGATTGCTTGGAAGACCCCAGCTCTAATCTAGTCTATTCCTACCAAAAGCTATTTATCTAATCATGCTGAGCCAATCACATTGTAACCTAAAGATGAAGAGTAATAGACCATTCCAGAAAAACTGGCATTTGGGGGGCATTGGATCAAGATGCATTCTGTAATGTAATCAACAGTAATTCTATAGAAATTTGATCGTTAACCCTACATGGACCGGGATGAAATTTGTGCGCTTCTGACCGTGAAGAGGCGTTTTTCACCTCCCTCTTTATTTCCGAAACTACAAGAGATATAACAATGAAACTTGGCTCAGTTGTTCTTTGGAAAATAAGCTTTGCAAATGTAACAATTGAAAAATGGTCAATGTCTAGAAATGGGCTAAAAATGAAAAATTTATTTAGAATAACGTAAGATAACAAACAGGCAGAATTGTAGCAAATAAGTGCAGGGGAGGATATTTACAGAGGAGTTTTTTGATTCAAATAACAACTCTTGCTAATCAAGAGCAATTAGCAATTGAATAGACTAAATGAGATTTCAATTGTCGGTTATTTTCAATTTTTAGGCCTCTAATTAGTGAAAATAGGTAAAAAGGAAACTAAGACTATTTCAGAACGTTTTCAGAAGCTTAAGGACATAAGTCCCTCAACTGAAGCGATAACAACAACAACAAGCGAAAGTTAAAGGGACTTACGTCGTGAGTCTATGGAGATCCTACAGCGTAAGCTTATTGCTATTGATGTATGTAGGTGTGCATGTATGTATGTACATTTATGCCAAAAGTTAAGATTAACTATGCTATAAAATTCACTGGAAAATAAATGGGAGGCTAAAAACATGTTGTGTACAAAATTAGTAAGGAGACAAGCAAACTAAGATCTGATATAAAAAGCTAGCATAAAAACACCCTCAGTTTAAAGTGGCAGGGATAACTTTAAAAGATCAGTGTGACCTTGTTTCCATAATGCCGCCCCAGAGGTGTCATTGAAAGAAAAGTTTTCTCGGAAGAAAATTGTAACAAATGTATATTCTATATCAATGTAGAAAGTAATGGTGGAATCTTGTTTTATTTGCAAGTTTACAAATTCAGTAATATTCATAAGCGTTGTCTTCTTGATTTTGGAGCTCTTTGAAAAATTGTCCTTTATCTTATCTTTGTTCGCTTTGTTCACGCTCTCAGCTGACTTTAGGTCAGAGTGTAGATTGTTCCAAATTTTAGGTCCTAGGTAGGAGGGACCATTTTGCCCCTTTTTACTCTTTCTAAATGGTTGGCTTAGGTTGGTTTGATTTGTTTTTTTTTTATCTTCGAGTAACCCGGCTCTGGCCCATTGGTAAGAATATTTTTAAATTCTGTAATTCCTATATGTGCTCTGTCATTTAGGTTTAAGCAGAATCTGATACATTTATTTAGGGCAGTTTGAATTTTTTTGGTTAATCTTTTATTAATCAACGGAAACCAAGCACTACATGCATGGTCGAAATGAGGCTGCATCAGTGCTTTTGCTAGTAGCCTACGAACATAGAAATCAAGAAAATTTTGCTTTCTATAGAGGAACCCCAGCCCGCCATTGATTTTACCAAGGGTCCTGGTAGCCATTGATTGACCAGATGTGTTTTATAAGGAATGCTCTTCGTTGTGTAAAAAGTACGAGGTATCCCTTAGTTTCTTAAATTTCTTAAACAGTAACAGCAAATGTTTTGACATTTGCTACCAAATTTTTGTAATGAGTCTCTTTTGTTTTAATGCCAAAGATCTAGAGTTGATTTAAAAGGGATCCCAATTTACGTAGTTAGGTCTCGAAACAGGTAGGAACATTATTTGAACCCAAAAATTGTCAAAATAGTTGCTGTTACAGTACATTGTCAGAACATTTAAAGAGGCCTGAGGAAATAAAAAACGAGTCTATGGATTATTGTAGCGTAGCTTTTAATGAATGCTCAAAATCTAGCTGCGAGACGCAGAGGTAAGGAAATTGCAGCATCTGATTGGTCAATTTTAGGAGGAAATGCGATCTGATCAGAGGATGAGTCAGCGTCCCAGGAGAACTACGGACAAAAGAAAAGATTTGGAGGCTATGCTCGCTTGGGGTAAAATGGGATGACAAAAAAATTTTAAAAAATTGTTGATTCGCAGACTTTTCTCTGAACAGGTAAAAATTCAATGTTTTCCAGGTGTGAACACAGGAGGCCCAACGTATTGTAGTGAAGGGGCCCTTGAATATTCTACCATATGACTTACCAAGATCTTTCCTTTCTTCAGATACAATATCTTGTTGAAAATGCTTGCAAATCAGATTTAGTCAATTCGTTTTTGTTTTGCGTCTCGAAGAAGGCTAGCTATCAAGGCGTAATGGTAATAATGATAATCGAAATGCCGTTCTTTTTGATTCGTGTTAGTATTGCACTGTTGTATCTATTGTATAGTTATACGTAAAGGAGCGCAACTTATTCCAAATAGATCAGCAACAACTGTTTTCTTTTCACCCGCGTTGCTTCTATATTTGTCCAAACATGCAAAACAACACATCAAAATGTTGCTAATTTATCAGGCAACATTCTTAGATATCTTTTTGTCTGAATATTTTACCAAAACTCAACAAATTTCGCTGCTAAAGCTCATGTAGTTTTCTTTATCTATCATTCTCAGTAGGCTCTGTAGCTTCCCTTAAGCCCAATATTCGAAATTCGAACTCGACAGTACCTGCTGAGTTCGACAAAACTTATCACGGAAATCTGAATCAACCCCCGTTAATCTGAGGGATCAAGCTCGCACTTGCAGATTAACGGGGGTTGATTCAGATTTCCGTGATAAGTTTTGTCGAACTCAGCAGGTACTGTCGAGTTCGAATTTCGAATATTGGGCTTAAGGGAAGCTACAGAGCCTACTGAGAAAGATAGATAAAGCCGACTACATGAGCTTTAGCAGCGAAATTTGTTGAGTTTTGGTAAAACATTCAGACAGAAAGATATCTAAGAATGTTGCCTGATTAATTAGCAACATTTTGATGTGTTGTTTTGCATGTTTGGACAAATATAGAAGCAACGCGGGTGAAAAGAAAACAGTTGTTGCTGATCTGTTTGGGAATAAGTTGCGCTCCTTTGCGTATAACTATACAATAGATACAACAGTGCAATACTAACACGAATCAAAACGAACGGCATTTCAATTATCATTATTACCATTACGCCTTGATAGCTAGCCTACTTCGAGGCGCTGTATTGGATTGATGGATAGCAACGACGCAAAACAAAAACGAATTGACTGTCATATGAGACAAAGACAAGAAAATCTGATTTGCAAGCACTTTCAACAAGATATTCTATCTGAAGAAAGAAAAGATCTTGGTAAATCATATGTTAGAATTTAAGGGCCCCTTCACTACAATACGTTTGGCCTCCTCTGGTGTGAAAACTTAACTATTTCACCTCTTGCTTGCCCATTTTACCCCTGCTGCAGACCCTCTGCAACATGACGTATTATCAATTTTCATTTCTGCTAATTTTGAAGGCACAATAAAGGTTTGTTGATTTAAGCATATTCTTCATGAGATCCAGCTCTTGGAAAGCGAAGTTTTTCACTGTTTTCTTTGATTTCTATTCCCTTGATATCACTTGAAATGGCTTTATTTGGAAATTAATCATTGCCATGAAATTATCCTTCCTGTTCTGGCAGATTCAAATGCTAATCATTAAAATCCAGCAAGAAGTTAGGTAGAAAAGGTCTTGTTATGTTAGTGATTCTTGTTACTTTCCTTTCTGATTGACTTCAAAATGGAAAACAATAATCATGGTAGCTCAAAAAGTTTGACACAGGCTTTGGCCTAGAGATGAGAAGGGATATCAAACTTCAAAATTACTAGAAAGAGATATCAAGCAGCATTGACCAAAGAAAATTTTTGGTGGTTAGGCGTGTAGTTATTCTTGTTCATTTTCATGTATTATCAACATCTCCAAATCTCAACTGTTTTCATATTAGAAGACGTTTCAGGCTATCTGATAATCTGAAATCGTTAAAAATTTCAACTTTGTGATGATTTAATTGCTATTATGTTACCATCTTCACATCATCAGAACAAAGTCATCCGTATCATTTACTACAGCACAGTAAAAAGTTTCTTATATGTTGTAATTAGTTTCTTCATTCAACAGTGATGTTCCATCGGTTTGGCATCAGTCTTCAGTCATTGTACCAACAAGCATCCATTTCTTCGTCGTTGTCATTTATGCTGCATCAGGGCCGTGCTTGATAACGATGAACTTGCTCTATTTGAGAATCCTAGGGTGGAATGGCCTCAAATGCTTGTGCTGCATAACAAATCGTATCAGTCTCATATGGAATTTCATGTGCAAAAGAAACTGATCAAAACAATGACATGAATCTAGCTGCGGCAAGCTTCGCATTTAGAGGCAAAATAAAAAGTAAAATGAACAGTAATGAGTTTTTCGTACGAGACAGTCTTGACAAACATTGTTCCATAGGTAAACCTTGTATTTCTAAACCAGAACTACCCTATTGGTGCAAAGTTCATCAGCAACGAAGAAACGTTATGATAATTTACATTTAGGCCAAACCCAAAGAAAGTTCTCAGAACGCAAAGTCAAAGTTTTGACATTATTCTCTTTGCCTTTTAGCTGAAACGGCTGGCAAGGTACTCCAAAATAATTCCTCTTTCAGAAACTTCAAATAAACTTCGAATGTGGCAAACTTAGTAAAGGTCAACATATTTTTCCGACTGAAAAGGAAACACGTTTATTAAAGGAAGCACGCAAAGTTAACGAAAAATAGACGGCCACGGTTCTCGAGCAACAATTGCCTTTGAAAACTATGGGCAAATGGCAAAGGCAAAACGGCGAACATTTTCAGAAGTAGATGCGTACAGCTATTGCGTTATATCTCCAAATTGAGAATTTCTGCCTTAGTTTAGAAAATATTGCACTTTTAGAAAATTCTTGGTACATTTTGGCCAAGAACAGTTGATTTTCTTGAAACAGCCAGGCCATGTTCAAGGCGGGAAAAATACAACTCTGTTGGTCAACAATTCGCAAAATGTGGGAAAATTGATCAAAACAATATCGAGGAATCCAAAACTTTAAACAAAATTGCCATGAAACTAACGTCAAACGTTAAATTTACGAAAAAGTCTGCTCACCTGCTGTGTTGCATCCCAAGTTTATAAACAGAGTTGCCCACGGCCTTTGAAAAGTTTGAAAAACCAAGGAACTTTTGGTCCGAAGCTCATAAAGAAGTTGAAAGAACAAAGATACAGCAATTGCGTTATATCTCGATATTTCGCTTTGCGACACTTGGGACGCTGCTGACGCCATTATTATTATTACTAGCAATAACATGGAATAACAGAAATAGCCTTTCTCCCCGCCTTTCTCATTCTGCTGATATTACGAGATGCCTTTGCCCCCCTCCCCTGTGTACGCAACCAGTTCAGTCTGTTTTTGCCACTCTTCCTGCCCACTGTCTGAAGACCATGACGAAGTCACACAAACACGCATTCATTCTAGATAATGATTCATTCATTCTTGATAACAGCGCCTCTGATGTTTTTGTTATTTTGTGATAAAAATAGGTCATTTGGAGCAAATCAAATAGCAGGATTGTGATGTTTTCACAAACCGACACAGAGACTTCACAATGTGTTCTTTCGTCATGCTCTGATCAAGATGCCAAACAAGGTTTGCTATAATCGAATCTTTGCTGTATTTACCGGCTAGTATCGAATCGATGGGATGGCCGTTGCTCTAGAAATAATTCTGCTGTGGATAAATCGAGAAGCTCAAAACAAACACTTTAAGGACCTTATTTAAGCTTTTTTGAAGGTATCTGAACAATAATCTGGGGTTAGCAAGAGTGGTAATGTGAAAAAAGCACGGTTTGTTTGCCCAGGGGGGGGGGCACTCTATAAAATCTAAGATAGGGATGCTCATTTGGACAGATTTTTAATCTACCCAAAAAAATGACAGGCCCAAAATTTTCAAACCCAAAAAAATGACGGAATTATTCTCGAGCCCCCATAACTATCCTTTTTGTACAACAAGTTAAATTGAGAAAATTGCACCTTACAATTCTGCACAAGATAGTAAAACTGATATTGAATTTGGCAATCATCATGTTAATAACCAACTATTCTTTCCAAAAACTATATCAATGAATTGACACATAGAGTAGGTAAAACTTCTGATTCAGCATAATTGGGAAGAAAGAATTATTCAACAACTTGTAGCACTTCCATTAATTGATTGAGATTATGATTTTCTAAATACAAAGTTCAGTATCCCAAAAAATGACGCAAATTTTCAATGAACCCAAAAAAATGACGGCAATTTTTTCAACCCCAAAAAAATGACGACAGCTTAGCGAAACCCAAAAAAATGACGTTTTCGTAAATTTCAAACCCAAAAAAATGACACGAGCATCCCTATCAAAATTTTCACAAGTACCCCCCCTGGGTTTGTTTGGGGCGAAAAGGGGCCTAAGTTGCAAACAGAGGAGCTTTCTCATCGCAGCTTCCAACATGAAATGGCTCGTTATTCTTCGAATGTCGGAAATAAATTTCAAATGATGATCAAAATAGGTAAAGTATGTGGTTTTACATCGAATTTTGACACCCCGAAGCCATTTACTACGCGCAAAACCGTGCGGGGTTGACTCCGCACGGAATTTCCGCGCATTTGACGATCATTTGTCCAAATCGACACCCTTCCAAACAACGTTCTAATAGAATGCTTGCTGTATGGTGATAAAAACCTTACTGATGACGTCAATAGAAGTATACTCGAGCTGACTCTCGAATTCATCCACCGAACAGGTCGGTTTGATTAAGATAACTCAACTCCTAACTTTTGTGATGCGCCACAAAGCCATAGACAAAGCCATGGACAAAATTGGCTAGGGTTTGTTTACGAACATTTCGATTCATGTGATCAGTTTCTTGTTAAATCAATTTTTGATTTCTCCAACATATTCCGTGTCTTGAAAAGTTGTGCCATGAGTACAACAGTTGAATAATACTAAAAATTTTCCAAGAGTTTGGTCACATGACTCGGGATGGGTGAAGCAAACCTTGGCCGATTAGGTCAATTAATTCCCCTCTTAGTTAGACGTTCTTTCTTTTTTGTAGTAGTTACGTGTAGTTTATGTGCTATCTTGTCTTTCAATGTCGTCACGTCTAGTGCTATGTTCGTGTTTTTAGTTTTATGTTGCCATTTGGTAGACGTAAATTTTCGCTCCAAATGGTATTGTTTTAGTAGTAGGGTAAAGTATTTTGTAGGTAGTGTTATTTAGGTAATATGTATTGTAAGTTTTTAGCTTGATCTATAAAAAAAAAAAAATTTCCGCGCAGATCCCAGAGTAGAGGCAGAGCAACGAACTCACTCTGGAGACTAGACTGGCACTAAATTGATTTAACCACAAAACGACAGAAAGAAAGAGACAGAGATATCGCATCTTGCTAATTGTCTTGATATATAATGCAGCTAACGCTGCAATTATTATTATTATTATTATTATTATTATTATTATTATTATTATTATTATTATTATTATTATTATTATTATTATTATTATTATTATTATTATTATTATTATTGTCCATAATGTAAATCTCAGACACGTCTGTCTGGTAAGTTCTTTTGTTCTTTTATCTTTGAGAGCGGGTAACAACAAGTCACCAGGGGTCTCAAAGCTCCTTCTCCTGTTTCTCTAAAGAGACAAAACTTTTCGCAGTATCCTTGCTGTTCCAAGCAGTGCCGTTTTCTGAATAATTTCCATCGCAATCTTCACATCCAACTTCTCCATGTATCTTTCAAACTTGTTTGAAATGACTCCCAATGCTCCAATCACTACGGGTATCACCGTAACTTTATTCATTTGCCATACATGACCTATTTCTTCTCTCAACATTTGGTACTTTTCAGTCTTTTCAAGTTCTTTTTCTGCTACTCTTGAATCTCCTGGCACAGCAATATCGATTATTTTCGCTTCTTTGTTCTTCTTATCTACTAACACAATATCTGGTCGCCTTGCCTCAATAAATCTATCACACTGAATGGTGAAATCCCATAAGAGCTTGAAATTCTCATTTTCAATTACTGCTTCGGGTTGCTGTTCATACCATTTCTCAGCTCTTTCCACGCCTCCTTTGTTGCAAAGTTGCCAATGAACATATCGCGCCACATTATCATGTCTTCTTTTGTACTCCCTTTGAGCTAATTTTCCGCATTCACTAACCAGATGACTAATAGTTTCTCCTTTTTCTCCGCACATTCTGCACAGTGGAGAATCAGCATTCTTATCGATATGGAACTTTGTGTAATTCGCTCTTAAAGCTTGCTCTTGAGCACTGCATATCAGTGCTTCTGTGCATCCCTTCAAATCTCCTTTTGCAAGCCATTGCCATGATTTATCCCACTTCACTCCTTCCTTGTCCCTCACAAACTGTCCATGCATCACCTTCTGTCTCCATGCATCTTCCATTTCCTGGCTCTTAGACCTTTTGTATTCATTTGGTTCCATTGCCTCCTCGGTGTTAACTATACTGGTTTCCCCTACTTTTCTCAAGACAATCTCTCTGCTGTTCTTTATGTACCAACCCAGGTTATTTTCTTCTCCCTTCACACAATTCTCACAACTCATCAAACCTCTTCCACCTCTTTTTCTTGAAACGTATATTCTTGCAACGTCACTCCTTGGATGAAGTTCCTTGTTTATTGTCATAACTTTTCTTGTTTTTCTATCGATCTCTTGAAGCTCATTCTTAGTCCATCTAAGTATGCCTGCTCCATATCTCATAAGTGACACAGCCCAGGTGTTTGCTGCCAATATTTTGTTCCTACCGTTCAATTTTGATTTCATAATGAGATTGACTCGTCGCAAGTATTCCGTTCGGAATAATTCTTTCATCTCCTTCTCCTTTATCTTATCAAGCTCTAAAATACCAAGGTATTTGTATCCTTCATCACCAACCTCCTTAATACTTTCTCCATTTGTTAGTTCTATATCTTCACATTCGACCAATTTCCCTCGTTTCATGATAGTAACGCCACATTTCTTTACCCCAAACTGCATTCCAATATCCAGACTTATCACTTGCACAGTCGACACAAGACTATCAATTTCATTCTTGTTCTTAGCAAACATCTTCAAATCATCCATGAATAAAAGATGGTTGATTTTCACGTCTCCAAGCCTGTACCCTGCTTTAGCCTTGCGCAAAACTTTTGACAAAGGTATCATACAAATTACAAAAATGAGTGGAGAGAGGCTGTCTCCTTGAAAGATCCCTCTCTTAATGTTGACTGTTCCGAGAGACTCTCCACATGACGTCAATTCCGTTTTCCAGTTCCTCATTGATCGCTGAAGAAAACTTGTCACATTTTGTGGTACTTGTGCCATTTTCAAACATTCGATTATCCAGGAGTGGGGCACCATGTCATAGGCTTTTTTATAGTCCACCCATGCCATAGCGAGGTTCTTTTGCCGTTTTTTGCAATCAGTGAGAATCATCTTGTCAATCAAAAGTTGGTCCGTCGTTCCTCTGCACTTTTTTCTGCATCCTTTCTGTTCTGTTGGTAGAATATCACTTTCTTCTAGCATCTTGTATACACTATCAGCAATTACTCCTGTCATCAGTTTCCACATAAGTGGTAGGCAAGATATTGGTCTATAGTTATCAACCACATTTCCTTTCTGCGGGTCTTTCTGGCACAGCACTGTTCTGCCCGGTGTCATCCAGACAGGTATAGGAACCCTGTTATTTATCATTTCATTCATTTGTTCGGCGATCCTGTCATGCAGTGATGTCAACTTTTTTATCCAGTATCCTTGAACCCCATCAGGTCCAGGAGCTTTCCAATTCGGTATCTTCTTTGCCTGTGCTGTTACCATTGCAAAGTCTATTACTATGTCATCCTGTCTTGTTTCCCCACATTCATCTTTTAATTCCTTCAGCCATTCTGCATCCTTATTGTGTTGTACCTCGTTCCCCCAAATATTAGACCAAAATTGTTCACTTTCCTCTGCATCTGGTGCTACGCCTTCGTTTTTTGACATTCCATTAAATTCCTGATATACTTTCTTCTGGTCTTGCTGAAACAGCCTATTAATTCTAAATTGGTTAACTCTCTGTTCGTACCTCTTCAGTTTTGCTGCTTTCGCCTGCAGTCTTTGCTTCAGCTCTTCAATAACGACATTTTCTCCTTTTTTCTTAATTTGATATTTCCTCTCTAGTTCCTTATACCTTTCTTTTCTAGTGAGTTCTCCTAATTTATTTCTTTGCAAAATATTCACATGCTTTCTTAGTTCTTCGATTGTTCCTTTTATCCTCCTTTTCCACCAAGGTTCTTTCTTTGTATTCCTTCTTGCATTACCTGTCTTCAACCCAACTTTTTTCGAGATGTAGATAGTAACTGCATCGATTAACTTATTTGTATCAGTTAAGTTTTCTGTTCTTATTTTCCCGATGATCTTATTTACTTTACCTATCCACTCTGACAAAACATTTCTATTTACTTTCTTTAGTCCTCTTGTATCACACACTTGACCACTTCTCATGATTTCAACTATCTCCTCAATCATACAACTTTCCTGTTCGCTTTGTTCGTCGGTTCTGTTGATTTCCACTGATATCTCTTCCGTTTGTCCATGTTCTTGCACTTCTGTTTCTGGCAACTGCCTGTTTGGATCGTTCCCTTCTCCATTACCACTATCTACTTCTAACCTTCTGCGAATTTCTTCCAGCTCTACTGTGGTGAACCATTCATTCTTTCGTATTGCCCTAGCTTGATCACATAACCTTTGTTCTGTTACTGTTGGTAATTCTCTCTCCTTCCAGATGTTATGCATTCTTCTTCTGTAGCCTCGTATAGGTTTTCCATTTTCATCTGTTGGTTTACTCAGGAAATAGCACTCCATCACAGCAACATTCAATTCCTTGCTCCACTTCATTTTGGCAGACGCTTGATAACGACCGGGCCCACCCTGCCGTACAGTGGGGCACCTGCCGGGCGAGAAACCTTCACTTGATGCTCCAGTCTCATTCACGCCGTTATCTTCATAATTTGAATAAGACATTTCACTCATAAGAGGATAGTGGATTTTAGGTTACACAACCACCGGTGGGTTTATCGAGACCACCATCTCTAGGAGGGCTGCCAACCAAGGCTGAAGAGTCCCCCCCTACCCATGAGACAGACTAGCCCCCGCCGGACGCCAACCCGGAATTTCGAGGCCTCGGGGAGAGCTGACAGGTACTACACCTTGCTCAAGGGTGACCTGGAGGTAATTGTGGCAAAGGGTAACCTCATTCTCCCACGTCGAAACTCCACAACCGGATGCAGTTTAAAGTCATACCCAGGACATTATTATTATTATCATTATTATTATTATTATTATTATCATTATTATTATTATTATTATTATTATTATTATTATTATTATTATTATTGTTATTATTATTATTATTATTATTATTATTATTATTATTAGCAAACTCAAACCATCACCAAAATAAAACAGAAATAAAATTAAGAGAAACACAACTGTTCTATGTCAGACGTTTCGATTATAAAATCTTCATCAGTGTATTTACAAATCTTGACAGCCAAGTATTTATACTCTAAACATAAAATTTGCATTAAAATGTATTTCTAAAACCCAGACAAATAAAAGAAAAATTAACATTTTAAAATCGTATTGAAATGAAAAGAAGTCCTTACATAAGAACAAAGCGGTTCCGAAACAATGAATGATTTCTGTGCCCAAAATACCCCCAAGTGCCTTCCAAAGTCTCCTACTCCCTGTTTAAATTTTTGGATTTGGACTGACTAGAAAGAGAGTGAAAGCTCTGCGTGACAAGAACTTATACAACCCGAGACAGAAGGCAAGAGTGCAAGCTAGTGACCCTCCAAGGATTTGCTTAAGTTGCTAAATCCAGGATAGCTCGATGGGGAATTCCACCCCACCACTACGTGCAATTTTGCACGAAGTCAGCCAGCCAACACCCCTGCCATTATGCTGCCCATGATTTTCAATGCAATGGTAAGAGAACTAAGCAGTGCCACAAGCAAATATATCCAGCTCAACATCGGCTGCCCTCTCATTTAGGCCATTTGGTGTAAACAAACCCAATTTGTATTGCCAAAAAAGCTCCTTCCTGCGAAGGGAGTACACATCCTGTGCTCCATCAATGAGGCGAATAACGACCGAAAATTCACCATGGTGGCCTTCCTCGAAAAAATGAGAGAACAAGCTTGCCTGAGGGACCTCCTTTCCCGTATTAAGAGTACCAGCATTACGCTTCTGTTTGTAAGTCCGAAAGTATGATTTGTACACGTTAAATCTTTGACGAAATTTTGTTTTAGTGCTGCCAACATACTTTTTGTTGCAACATGTACATTGCAACATATAAACTACGTTTGTAGAATTGCAATCGTAAGCCCCTGAAAAATTATTATTATTATTATTATTATTATTATTATTATTATTATTATTATTATTATTATTATTATTATTATTGTTATTATTATTATTGTTATTATTATTATTATTATTATCATTATTATTATTATTATTATTATCATTATTATCATTAGATTCCAATCCTTGGTCAAAACACAAGGGCACAAAAAGCTGGCTTTGTGGCCGAACAGCGTGCAGGATACATATTGCTGTGTCTTTTTTTTCTTTTTTTCTTCTTTTTTTTTCGTTGTTCGCTTATTTTGTTATACAACTTCTTTAGCTTTCTCCCCATTTCTTTTATTTCTTTCTTGTTTTCTTCCAGCGTTTGCAATATTCTAAAGGTTTCTTCTCTTTCCTTTTTGTTTTTGAAGATGTTGTCCGTTCGTTCCTGGACAATGTAATATATAGTGTCTTGTCGACTGTTCTTTCTCCATACTAAATTTACATCTCCATACCCTATCCCAGTACGGCTTTCTTGGGGTGGGATCTAAGACCCCTGCTCTTCCTCTGAATATTGCACTGGCAACTTTTCTACTTAATTCCATATATTTTTTTGGCTCTTCTGGTGTTACCTCGTCAATTGCGATATCACCATATCTTTCGCTCTCCTTAATTTCCTCTTCAGACTGTATTTTTATTTTTTTTTCATTTTTCCCTTTATAATTTCTTTCCATTTCTGTTTGCTGGTATGCATGGATATCAATTTTCATTTCGTTAGCAATTTGAATTATCTGTAAGAACCACGGTAGTTCCTCTCTTATTTGTGCGTTGACGACTTCCTTTATTGTTCTATTGCTTTTCGTTTGGTTTATTCCGTGCCAAGTCATCAGCTTTCGTTTTGTTATCTCGTCTTTTATCGGCCATATTCCAAACTCATTTAGGAGGGCAATTTTCGGAGTTCCTTGGGGCAGATTTCCAAAGTTTCTTAAGATCTTCCTTGCTGTGATTTCCATCATTTCTTCTTCTTTCTTTGTGATGGCAAAAGCCCCCATCCCATAGAGTTTGGGATCATGCATTTGTTATATAGGATTATCATTGTCTTCATGTAGGCGCTGCTCATCATTCCATTTTCGATTGTTAGCCCTAGCAATGCTACCATATTAACTACTTCTTCTTCTTTTCTCTGAATGTGTATGGTGTTGTTATTACTTTTGCTAAAATGATGTCCTAATATTTTTCATGTTCAACTTCTTGTAATTGTTGCTTGTAATTAAATTTCCTTGTTTTCCTATGATTAACACTCTACACTTTTCTTCTGAAAACATTATCTGATTTTCCTCTGTGCTTTTGGTCATTGTCTTAATCATTATGTCCTCATCTTCTCTTTCTGGAATTATTAGAGTTATGTCGTCTTGCCATCCTATATCTGGTATAATTTTATTCCCAACCGCTGTTCCTTTACCCGTCTTTTCTACATCTTCAATCACTTTTGCTGCGTGTTGTGCATACAATATTGCGGATAGACCACTTCCCTGTCTAATGGATTCCTCCACTGTGAAATTTTGACTGTAACTCTCCTCGTCTCCTTTTATCCTGGCTATCAAGCTCTGGTTAATATCAATCATTAGTCTTAGATTGTTACCCTGTATGTTTCTATCTGCTAGGTTACTGAAAACCCCTGCCCTCCATGCCTGATCAAAAGCCTGACAAAAGGATCAGTGATCACAAGTTTTATGTCATTGCCTCTCATAACGTTGATGTCAATTGTTGTTTGGAGCATTAAGAGATACTCTTCGGCTGCTTCGCCCATTTCTCCACCTCCTTGTAAGTCTGTTACACTTCCTTTATCACGGGGCCAATTCTATATGCTATTATCTTTTCTAAACATTTCAAAACACAAGAGGTTAGGGTCAGTCCTCGTTGATTCTTCATTTCTTTCCTCGCTCCTTTGCCCTTATATATTGACACGATGTCACCTAGAGCCCACTGTGGTGGCAGCATGTCTTTGTTTTCAAGCATATAATTGAAAACTGATGTTAACATTGGTGATAATATGTCTTTTCCTTCTTTCAGTAATTCATTTATGATCCCATCAGGGCCTGGGGCCTGGGGCCTGGGGCCTTTTTATTCTTAGTCGACATTATGGCTCTCGTGACTTCCTTTTCTGTAATTTGTTTATTCATATCTCTAACATATTCCCCATGTCTATTCCCCAAGCCTGCATGTGTCTTTGTTTCTTCTTCTAATATTTTGCACAAGTTACCCTCTTTTTCCTTTTCTTCCCTACTTTGTGTTCTTTTAGAGTACAACTCCTCATAATATTCAGCTTTGCATTCTAATATCTGCCTTTTTTCTTCTACAATTTCACCATTCTTATTTCTCATACTTTGTTCTTCATTTGGTTTTTTCTTTAGTCTTCTGATTACTTTCCAGAAATCCGGTTTCCAGAAATTTCTCTTCGCCATTTTGTCGGAAAAATTTTTCTTTCGCGCCACAGCTTTCTCACAACAGAGGCTGGAAGTGACGTCAGACTTCAGGCTTGGTTTTGTCGGGCGTGCTGAAGTTTCCATCGTTGGTTTAATTACCCCCTCCCCATTAGGACGAGCCGGCTAAAATCATGTACATAATTCATAGTCATCACTTTACTTATAATATCTTAGTTTTCGTTTTTATTATGTCATATTGTTATTTTCTTACATTAGATTATATAAAGAGCAACGTAGTTAATTAGAGAGATAATGGACTTGGCCAAGTCACCCTGTAGGAAATGGAGAGAAGACTTGTCGCGAACAGCTCACAGCTGGAAAACACAGCCGGATGGCCGCACAGTTTTTGATACGGCAGACGGCACCTTTGATCATGATGTTTGACCAATAGCAGACAAGATACTGCTTTTCCCTGAAGGAAAATGACGGGGGCAGACCAAACATTGAACGAACAGATACTCATATTGGCGCCTCCACTTCCACAACAGCGCACCTGTGTAGACAGTTACAACTGACCCCTGGTTTTCAAATTCTTTGCGGTTAGGTCCTACTATAAACATCGGGTCAGGTCAAGTCATACATCCTTATGCATAATTAATGAGGAGCTCTTCGCAACAAGTGAAATTCGATTACATGAAACGGTTAGGGACTCCGATGTGAACATTAATGGTTATAATATTTACAGAAACGACCGAAATGCCAATGGCGGAGGAGTGGCAATTTACGTGAAAGAAAGCTTGTCGGAACCAACTGTTAAGATCAAAAGTGACAAGTTAGAGCTGGTTGCACTTGAATTCACATCAAATCATGCCAAACCTTTTCTCGTTATGTGCTGGTACCGTCCTCCAACCTCAGGAGTGGACGATGGATCTTTCGAAAATCTAAGAAACATATTGAAGGAAGTAGACAAAGAGGAAAAAGAGATAATTCTGATAGGTGACACCAACTGTGACTTTAAAAACAATCAAAACGCAAATGCCAAGAAACTCAAAATGATTTATTCCGAGTTTCAGTTCGCGCAACTAATAAATAAGTACACAAGGGTTGCTGTTACGACAAACGAGCAAAATGAACAAAAAACCACAAAAACACTAATAGACCATTTCTCAACAACGAGCCCCAGGTACATCTTAAGAGCAGATGTTTTACGGATCGGGATGGTTGACCACTACATGGTGTATGGCGTAAGAAAAATTAATGCTTGGAGACTCAAAAAGAAAAAACCAAAAATCATTGAGACGCGCAGCCTTAGCAAATATGATAAGGAACTTTTTCGAAACGATCTACGCCAGATCGATTGGCCTGCCATCCTTGATCCACTCTCTGAAAATCCAGATGCAATGGCCTCCGCCTTTCAGGAGATTTTTGAGCTTGTCTTAGATATGCATGCACCTCTCAAAAAAGGAGGGTACGAGGTGACTTTGCACCTTGGCTAAATCAATCCATTAGAAACCTAATGAGGGAGAGGGATATGGCAAAGAGAGCTGCTGAAAAATCTCCTGAGAAATGGAGTGTATATAAGCAACTTAGAAATAAAGTAACGAAAGAAGTAAACGTTGCTGTACAGTCATATTACCACGGGTTAATTAATGAAAATAAGGACAACCCGAAGAAAATGTGGCACACTATTAACAGGGTCCTAGAAAAATCTTCAAAATCGACAATGCCTGCGAGTTTGAACATTGAGGGCAGAAAACTAACCAAAGAAGGGGATATATTGGAGGCATTGAATCACCATTTTGTCTCAGTTGGGCCGAAGCTTGCCAGTAAAATTGAACAAAATGCCAATGATGATCCTCTTAAACATATTGATAGTGAACCTAATACGATGCGGCTTACCCCTGTTGATGACAACTACGTACCAAAAGCCATTAAGCAACTAAAAAATGGCAAGGCACCAGGGCCTGACAAGATTCCGACAATGCTCATAAAGGACGCGGCGGATCTCATATGCAAACCATTGACAATGGTACTCAACTCTTCTTTGCGGAAGGGTATTTTCCCTGATGTCTGGAAACTGGCGAGGGTCACCCCTATCTTCAAATCAGGTTCTAAAAGCGAGGCTAACAACTATAGGCCTATCTCGGTGATCTCTGTGTTCTCAAGGATTCTCAAAAGAATTGTGCATGATCAAGTCTACGAATAAATCAAGGCAAACAAGGTACTAACAATGAGTCAATCAGCTTTTCAAAAACTTTGTTCGACAGTAACGTCATTGATTGATAGCACTGACTACTGGTATGAGAATATTGACCACAAACAATTTAATTTAGCAATATTTCTCGACCTCAAAAAGGCTTTTGATACCGTTGACCATAAGATTCTGCTAGAAAAACTGAGGAAATACGGTATTCGAGAACTTTCTGGAGACTGGTTTCAATCATACCTAGAAAACAGAAGGCAGTACTGTGCCGCCAATGGTTATGAGTCAAGGCCTAGGACAGTTACATCTGGTATTCCCCAAGGTTCCTGTCTTGGCCCCCTTCTCTTCATAATCTACCTGAATGACTTTGAAAAATGTTTGAAAGTTTCTAAGGCTGGTATGTATGCTGATGATACTCACGTGACCGTAGCATCTATGAATGTTGAAGAACTTGTTCATAAGGCTCAAGAGGAACTGACCCATATTTCGGAATATATGAGGTTAAATAAATTAAGCGCCAATCCTCAAAAAACGGAGTATATGATGATTGGACACCCTCGTAGAACTAATAAAGTCGAGATACATGAAACATTGAGACTGAATGGCTCAGATATAAAACGAGTGAAAAAAACCAAATCACTTGGAGTCATTGTAGACGAAGGGCTTAATTGGGAAGAACAATTCAAAACTGTCAAAGGGAGGTCTTACATCTTTAAAGAAGCTGAAAAACATCCTCCCACAATCTCAGTTAAGCAATGTATATCGTGCTCTTGTAGAAAGTCACATGCGATATGCAGATGTTATTTGGGGTACCCTCTCAAATTCAAAAAAGGAATCCCTTCAGCGTCTT
Source organism: Aurelia sp. 3 sensu Dawson et al. (2005) (assembly GCA_964020215.1). NCBI lineage: Eukaryota > Metazoa > Cnidaria > Scyphozoa > Semaeostomeae > Ulmaridae > Aurelia > Aurelia sp. 3 sensu Dawson et al. (2005). The sequence continues at coordinate 8,612,115 of OZ026580.1, read as the reverse complement.
CAGGACAGAGCCATCTCCATAATCGAAACGTCCAGGATTAAAGACGAATGGTCACATAATTTCCTTCGCACTGAGCAACTTGTCATGTTTGATCGTGCCGTTATGGCCTATAAGATCATGAACAGACTCTGCCCAGAAAATCTCTGGAACAAATTCCAACAAAGATCCCAGTACTCCAGCTACAACACGCGATTCTGCAGAGATCTTCAGATTCCGAGGTATAATCTGGAGTATGCCAAAAAAGGATTTTCCTATTCAGCTCTTAAGGTCTGGAATGAAATCCCAATAAGAATTAGGGAACTTCCTACCTTGTGCCAATTCAAAAAACAACTAAAAACATATTTGATGAGCTGAAAGCCAGTTAAAACACGACTCCCTGGAAGATCAGCGATGCGATTAGCCCTCAGTATTTTATATTTTTGTATGATGTAATATAATTAATAAAACTTTATTTTTTGTAAGCTGAAGGGATTTCGTGCATAAATAATTTAAAATGAAAATTTTAAAATGAAATGAGTCGTCTTTCTTTCTGGGCAAGTCCAGAGAGACAATAGCTATGGCTTCGCAACACTTAATCAAGGATGCAGGCGCAAGAGGTTTGCGAGAGGTCTTGTCGTCCTGAAAGCTCATCTTTCGCATGCCTTAGGATATGGCACTTTGTTATGATAGGCTTTATGTACAGTGCTTGCGAAAGGCTGTATCATTTACTTCCTACGTTCATGTTATTGTATTTTGGGTGGATTTATGTAACTCCACCAGAGGAGACTAGTCTTGGCTTCAATGTATGGAGGACTTATCATTAAAGTTACAAAGAACGCTCAAATTGTTGTCAATTCGTTGAAGACCGCTCTTGGCCGAAATCCTGAACACTACACATTATTCGAAGCAGTTAACGCTATGTTGGAAAATTTATCGACAAGTAAGCAAGAGTAGGTGTACTCAAAGAAGAAATTAACTATTTACAGAGACGTTTTGCATACTGCATAACATATTTTGTAACAGAGATGGTGATTGGACGAGTCCAGAACATTTAGCACTTCAAATTTTTCCTATTTATACAAATCTTGTATTACGGACGTTTCAGCTTTATGTTTTCTATTTGTTTTAGGAATGTTTTTGATTATAACTTCAGTGTTAACTTTTGACTTTCTCCATCTTGTCCAGATTAAGAGCGACGGTTATCATCACGTAGAGTAGTTTTGTAGTTTCAATGGTAATTATTAAAATTATTTTGTTTGCTTTCAGGTACAAGACAAATTCCGTCTTGATCTAAACGACGAAGAAGCCGTTCAATATCTGCAAGCTCTCATTGATGAAAGTGTCAGTGCAGTTTTCGCCTCCGTTGTCGAACATTTACACAAATGGGCACAGGTAATAGGCCAATGATATTCTTTTATGGCTTGAAATTGTTATGTTAGTACATACTAATGTGCTTTTGTCATTGTGAATTTCATTGTGTTTTCTTCTATTCTGAAATTTGAAAGGAGTATCGAATTTCAAAAGTGTGTTTGTCATAAGTATTTCACAAAATTAGGTCAGTAAGACTCTGTTGTCTCCGCCCTCTCCGTTTTCCTTTTGAATCCCAGCCAAAACTCCTTAGTTTAAGTCTTTGGTCAAAGAAAGCAGCTTTCATCATTGGATGACGCATGCCAGAATGAATAAACAAGGAGTAGATTACAAAGAAATAACTGTTCATGCGTATTTTGTGCTGTCCACGACACCGGGTGAGTCAATAAAAACGCCCGTCGTTCGAAAAAATCCTGATCCCTGAATATCAAAGCGAAAATTACAATCCTGATGTTGAAAAATGTCTTGTTTTATCCCCGATCTGTCAAATTAGGTTCCGTAATTTACCCGGCTTTAATCGGTCAATCCTTCCCGTCGAAATAGGAGATTTCCCGCAGAAAGCCCCTTTCGAAAACCTGCAAAAAACGAGCGAAAACAGCAAGCAAAATCTCTGTTCTCCCTCCTAGATTCTTGGATGTGTTCATGTATTTTCTCCTCATGGGAGAATGGAATCCCCCTGAATAAGTTATTCACTCTAGGGGGAAGACTTTTCAACCCGCCAAAACGAAAGCACGTGCTAAAGCGTGCTGAAACTCATCGCTGTGAGGTATACACATTAGGAACTTTTGCTCGTAATTTTAGCACGTTTTTTAAGGTTTCTCAAAGGGACTTATTTTAGAAAATTGCCTACAGAAGCTGAGCGGAGCGACCGATTTTAGTCAGGAAAATTTCTAGAAATAATTGAACAAGTTAGCTATTTAATCAAATATTGCAACATATCATTGCATATACATTCAGTGAGCAATGGCTTTTCAAACGTCGGGCGTTTTTGTTTTACTCACCCGGTAGTCCTGTCCAGATGCCTCGTTGAAGTTGTTGAAGCTGACCTTTTGTTTGCTCACTGCATTTGTTTTCTTTTGCATTTAATAAACATCTAGGTATATAGTAATTTCGTTTTTCATTAGTATTGGAGAAGATGATCAACGGAGATGTCAAATTTACAACGAAGAAGAAAATGTGTTTGCTTTTTATAAAGGAGCAAAACTGAAACTATTGTGTTGATATCAGAAATATCGTGGATTCAACGGCAGAACTAAGATAGGCTCTTACCTTTAAAAATTTGGTGTACATTTCTGTTATCTCTTTCCTTGAACTGAATGGTGTGGAATGGATAATTGGTGCTTTGCTGTAAGTCTACTGTGAACTTCTCTGATATCTTGATTATCCTTAGAATGGTAGCGCTTCTTTGTTTCAATTTTTTGGGTTGTGACGTCTTGAAAGCTGTAAATTGTACACCAGATGAGCGAAATATGTTTGCTTTTTACCACATCGTAGACCTTTACAAACTCAGGATTTCTTGAGAATTCTACCATTGCGTTCTCCTTTGATTTTAAAGCTACGATTAACGAATGCTACGAAACGTTTTCCAAATTCTTTTTTTGCATTCATTTTGGAATAAGACGAGCGCTTTGATTTTGAGAATACCATAGCATCAACAAATTCCATTAGAGAATTCCAATTAGGAAGCTGTGTAACTTGAAAATAAAAAGGTACAAGATAAAAAGATAAAATATGAATAACTGTGCTACGAGCAGAACTTTGTTTTGCTGTATAAAAACAAAGCTCTCTTCGTAGCATAATCATTTACATTCTACTTGTATATTTGCAATTAAACATTATGCCAGTGCCGTAGCCAGGTCCCTGCTTTTGGGGAGGGGACGAAGTGCGAGCGTAGCAACTAAGTACGAGGGTCCGGGGGCTTACCCCCGCGGGAAAGTTTTGGGGGCCACACCCTTCAGACGCTCAGAAAACAAGGGAAACGCCCTTTTTCAGTTATATTCTGCATCACGAACAAGAGTTTATTGAACACACATTGAAATAGGCAGGATGTTTCTTGAAATTTGGACTAAGAATGTATGCTGTCCAGGTAGCAGATAGATACTCTAAGAGAGCAAAAGAAGAAGTCTTATTCAGTTACAAGCGGTCTAACAAATCAAGTACGAAATACGAAATGGATCTTCTTAGCTTTAAGAAAAAATTGTTTGGTGCGCTGGTCGGTCGATCTTGATATTCAAGGAACGTTCTCTTTGCCCTACTTTAACATTTTCTAGTCAGTCTACAGCGTCTTTTGTAAGAAACTTTTGCAGAAGAAATTGTAATTGTTATTCAGTGTAAAGGTTCTTCAAGTCTGGATGTTCTTCAAGTCAGGATTCAACAAGATTTTTCCAGAGTAGTAGCAAATAAGGACCCCTACAGCCATATCAAGGCTAAGACAACTGGGGATATTGAAATGGATCAGTCCAGGGTCAAGGCACCAGGAAAAGTTTTTGATGACATGCATTCTACTTTGGCTGGGAATGCCTCTGCGAACATTGTTCAAGAATTTGTACGCCACTGGAAAAACAAGAATGCACCCTAACTAAAAAGCAGAGAAAACTTTCGGTGCCGTGTTGAAACCGGAAGCGACTATTTCTATCAGTCATTTTTCAATTCTCGCCAAATTTCGCAATATAGTACCATGGGTACGTGAGACAAAAGAAGTAAAAATATAGCAATTTAGAAAATCTCTTGTTGAAATGGATCGGTCTAGGGTCACGTCACCAGGAGAATGTTCATGTCACGCTAGACAGATCGATTGGAAACATTTTTAGGAGGAAGAGCTGAGCCATCAAAGGCCATTGCAGAATAATGGGATTTATGGTATCGTTCACAAATTTCAACTTTGGATTGTTTTGAAAGCAACGATGCTTATGAGGCACACAGAACATAAAGAGAATGCGAGCGAAGCGACCCAAACATATTTGAGAAGCACACCCAAAGTTTCACTGGATGGTCGAAATGTCACATGACTGTAGAAGAGATGCACTGTCAATTAAAGTTAAGTAAGGTTTAAGCTGGATTCATAAATTCTTGTAATGCCTGATACGTAGGAAAATGCAGAAATCTTTTAAGAAGACAAGTGGCAGCATAGGTACACAGGAAAGCCTTGATAGAAGTGCGAGCGAAGCAAGAAAAATTCGTGATATAATGATTAATTTGATTTTATGTTCTGTGTCTTCAAGACCAAGGGCAGATTTTGTAAGAACCAATCAGCGCATTTGTTTACATATGTGCCATAAGCCAGTTATATTTCGTAATTCTGCAATGGCCCTTGATGGCTCAGCTCTTCCTCCTAAAAATGTTTCTAATCGATCTGTCTCTCTTTGCGAATTCTTCTAAAAACGGAAGCTGTGGAGGGGGGCAACATAATACCTGCCTCCCAGTACTGATGGCGTGCAAGTGGTTTTTTGATCAATACTGACTTCTTTGAAATTGTCCATTAAAGTATAAGTTGAATTACAACTCTGTCGCTTATTTTTTTCATATTAGTCTTTGATCGCGACAAATCGCACTTTGAATATCCCCCCAAGGCCGGGGGTTCTTACTTAGGCCCAATGGTCGGATTTCGGGGCCTTGTTTCTTCCGCCTGTTGGATCGTTCTTCCTCATCGCCGTTTCCTTTGATTTGTGCAGCTAAATTTTATGCTGCACAAATTTCTAGGTCTTCTCATGAAATCGGAGGGTAAAATCGGGTAGGGGGGAGGAAGTAGCCCCACACAAAAATCGTTTTGCTTTGTTACACTTGGAGAATGGATACTAGTCACCTCGCCTTCGACCTGAGTCCATTCGAAGAGAACGTACCTCCACTTGCCACCAAAATAAGATGGCGAAAGAGTCGAGAAGAGAACAGCAGTTGTTCAATAACTATTCATCGACGCAAGCTCTAAAACACAAGTGAATTCTACCAACAGACAACCTACTAGTTCCTGTTTACACATTGTTTATTTCCCTGGGGTGTCGTTCACATTTCTTCCATCGAAAAGAAGAGAGGAGTTGAAACCCAACTGTGTTGGCCTATATAATATTCTGTACGAAATCAAGACACATAGCTTTGTTCATGGACATCCCTTGAGACTTTAAAACCATTTTATGATATTCTCAAAATTTCCAGTCATCAGTTTCCTCGTATGAATGAAAGCATGGTCCAAAACCCTGGTTTCTCATTGGTTCGTGAAGAAATTTGGCGGGAAAATAAAGGAGTTGAAACACTGATCTCTGCGATAACTTAAAAGGCCCTTTCATTTCATTTCATTTCATTTCATTTCATTTCATTCATTTCATTCATTTTTCATTTCATTTTCATTTCATTTCATTTCATTTCATTTTAAAATATTTATACAGGTATAAGTTTCATTTATAAATAAATGCTTTTGAAACTGACCTGTTTAAAAGAAAAAATTAAAGGAAAAGAGACTAAACTAAGAACAAAAGAATTCATACACCTAATCTATATTAATATTTTATGAAGCAAATTTTGTTGCACGTAAAACTCGAGCACTGTTGAACCAATCCTCGCGAAACTTTCCAGATATCTTCGTCTTCACTGTACCTAACGCAATAGAGATTTCGTTTTTTCAAATTCACCCTAAAAGCGGGGTAATGGGGCAAAGCGGCAAAGTCAAAGGATCGATGGACTCCCCTTATGAATTGGAGGCTACAGAAAGCGAGGAAAGTGAGGAACGGGATGACAGGACCTGCTGGAATCAGTCAAAATTGTTGATAACTTGAATACTGCAGAACTAATGCTCACCAAACTTCCTAAATATATTTTTCTTTTCCCGCTAGATACTTCAATAAAAATTCTATTTTTTATATTTTCGCCATAAAGAGGGGGAATGGGCCAGATAAGACCTTAGGTGTCTCAACTACAAGGGATTTCCACTGCAAAGAGAGAGGAAACATAGACTTTATTTCTATCGTTCTTTGCTTTCCTCTTTGATCCGAAGCACTTTGCTGCGGTGAATGGCCAGGAAACTGACTCATTCATTGCAAAGAATAAACGATCTGTTTTGTCACTAATTTAGTTTATTTTTAAATGTTAAAAAATGAATAACAATATGAAATGTGACTAGTCGCCAACCCAGCGCCGCACGGATGATCACCCATGTAGAGTATGTCATTACGGAAAACATTTTCCCGTGTTGATGGATTTGGAGACATGTTGTAAAGTCTCGAGTATGCCAATTTAAACCTAAACTGTCATGCTGGAGGCGTATGAGTCATCAAGCCAACCAACTGCAGACCTTTGGAGACGTTTCATCGATGACATATTCATGGTCTGGCCCCACGGCCATACTGCCTTACACCAGTTTCTTGAACACATCAATTGTTTACATGAGACAATTAAATTCACAGCACAACTGTCAGAAAAAGAAATAAGCTTCCTTGACACTATAATTTATGTCAATAGGGAACGAAAACTCGAAAGCAACTTGTTTATTAAGCCAACAGACATCTGCACACTCCTACACAAAGGGTCCTTTCACCCAAACAATTGCAAAAATAGCGTCATTTTCAGCCAAGCCCTGAGGTACAGACGAGTCATAACAGCAGAAGAGAACCTAAAACTGAACCTGGACAAACTCAAATCCAACCTCATCAGAAGAGGATACACACTATTAGAAATAAACAAACAATTTGAAAAAGTTTCTAAACTCTCCCAAAGAGATGTTCTTTTTAAACAATCCATTGCGAAAGAGACAGGAAACCTCCTCCCTTTCGTAATACCTTACGATGAAAACACTGTAAAAATTAACAATATCTTGAAAAGACACTGGAATATGATAGAACAAGATGAAACATTGAAAAAGATTTGGCCAGAAAAACCCTTCTTGGCATTACAACGACATAAAAATTTAGCCGATCTCTTGGTACACACATCTTTGAGTAACAAACATAATACGCCTGAGAGCAATAGGTATGTCTAAAACCTTTGACTAAAAGCTTGACTAATTACAAACCTACTGTCATGCATAGGAGGTTAGAGAGTAACTTTGGAAACGAGGTTACTGGATGCTCTGCGGACCACATCGCGTCCCGACCGTAAAATACATCCGAAACGCGGGTCCGCAGTTGGTTGGCTTGATGACTCATACGCCTCCAGCATGACAGTTTAGGTTTAAATTGGCATACTCGAGACTTTACCACATGTCTCCAAATCCATCAACACGGGAAAATGTTTTCCGTAATGACATACTCTACATGGGTGATCATCCGTGCGGCGCTGGGTTGGCGACTAGTTACATTTCATATTGTTATTCATTTTTTATCATTTAAAAATAAACTGTCCTCTCTCGGTGACCCTCTCAAAAAGAACTGCTTTTTTATTCAAAACATAATGGGGAGGGTTTCCACAGATTTCTTGTTTCCACTTTGAAGTGTCAATTGAAACCCCCAGGTGCAAAGGTTCTTATTTGTTTGGTCATCTAAGGAGTTCATGAATTTCTTATATAGTTTCCTATTCAAAGATATGTGTCCATTCATTCAATGGAGTCGATTAATGTCAGGTTTCAGGGTATCGTTTTTTCACAAAGTTTTGGTAGCGCGTTGTTCTAGAACCATTTGTCATCAAGGGGATAAATTCATAGGAAAGTGTTATTTCAATGTTAATCGCTTAAGTTCATATGTTTCCATAAAATTTTTCCCAACAGAGTAGCAATGGCAAGACTATATTTTGGAGGAAAGTCTGCAACTACCGAGGTTGAAAGGTTAGTGGGCATAGCCTGCTTCATAAAAATGAATGTCGATGAATTACGAAGACTTCAGGAAATGGTGATAGCATTTGTGGGATAGGAATTGTTGGAATGACATCCTAGAATGAAGTTAAGGTGAAATTTGCCTTTGATTTACAAGAAAGGGTCTTTAGAAGAGGCTTTGTTAATGTTTGGATCTCTGTTCAATAAATAAACGAGGAAACGAGAAGCATAGCATTAGAGGGATTAGGGTCTGTGATTTTAGAAGTAAAGAGCGTAGATATTCACAGGCAAATTTAGGTAATTTCTTGATGTAAATGGTAACATTCTTATATGCCTCAATAGATGGCTGCAAGTGTTAGGAGACGCAGGAGACGCCACTAAAATCATGGAATAGTAAAAGCGACCAAGGGAGGAAAATAGCTGTAAAGTACATGGAAGAAAAGGGAGAAACACGTCAGAAGAAGCTAAATTACAATTTATATCAATTGAAAGCTGCAATGTGGCCTATATGCAATTTAAATGGATCATGTGCTGGAATGGTTCCCATAACGGAAAGCATCAAGCATGAAAAATCCACTTGCCTTTTAACGGGGTAAAGTGATCAATGACTATATACAGTACAAGTCAATTAATCGAATGCATGCTAAACAGAGTGATTTTAAAACTGTTGTAAGAGGAGGACAGAAGGAAAAGGAAATGATTCAATCAACAGTGAGTGCAACATGAGAAGAAATATTAAAAACGTTGCGATAGTTAAGTTTCTGAGGTAGATAACACTTAAAATTCTGCTTCCCAGGGATCGCTTTCTGAGATAGAGGAAACAAAAGGAGAATGAAGGGGTTCTTGAAAGTGGCATCTTAGAATATCTAAAGAGAAAAATTCACTTCACTTAAGTGATTGTAGCACATTTTGCGCACGAAATGTTGCAATTTCAAGGGCAGCTACAGTATGAAATATAAAAAAGTACTAATAAAATGAAGGTAAAGAAAAACAAAAAATCGGCACGAAAGGTTTATGTTGAGTTTGGAAATGTAGCAAGCACAATGGGAAGAGGCATGTAAATAGAGAAATGTTACAAAGACTGCATTGGTTTTTTGCTTAGTATATGCTTCGAAGAAGTAGATCCTACTTGAGTTTTCCCTTTAACCCATGGGTTGTAGTGAATTCTTTTCGATGATCCGAACAGTTTTTACAACCTTTACTTGGCGAGCGGATGAATTTGATATGCCAAGAAACTTGGTTGATGCATAAATTTAAATATCTTTGAATAGGAAAGTATCAACCTTTCCCTTTCCAGTTAAAAGTATTTCTACACTGTAGTGCAATCCTTTAAAACACTATTTTGTAACGAACAGTGCATTACATAAACAAAAAGACAAACGCAGATAATATAATGTGGAGATCTCATTAGGTCCCCTTCCCCAAGAGGCCCATTTCATCTCCAAGGCTACGGAACGAGGCTTGAAATGGAGCGAAATTTCTATAGAAGGACCTCATCCATTGAGTCAGTTGTCAATGCTAAGAATGATAGTATTTGCTTCTTAACACTAATCGAGCGTGGTATGATTATATGAACATCAAGATCGACATTATTTTAATTCAATAAATGTTACCCTGGGTACCAGACTCTATCTCTTAGGGAGTCTGGTACCCAAGTTACAATCATGGGAAACATTTAGGACGATGGTTGATAACGTTTTGTGTTTCATATGAGTTGAAGGAGTAAATAGAATGGGCATATCTATAAGTATGCCTTGAAAGGATGGGGTTGATTAGGTAAGGAACGTTACAGGGCAGGACTGAGCAGAGTTTCTCATTCCTTTCGTAATCATTATGAAAGCAAAGTACGACGGCGGGCCGGCGCCGCGCCGCAGGCGACGCGCGGCAAGCCTAGTTTACAATATAATATGCTAAAATACCTAATTTACAATAAAATACAATGGATATGAAAAAGAACAAGAAAGTAAAGTTGTACCGCCCTCTATAGTCGTTCCTTGAAAGATTTCAGGGAAGGTGCCAATTTTGCTTCTCTTTCTAAACTGTTCCAAAGTTTTGCACCGCGATATGAAAAAGCCTTTTGGCCATTGGCAGTTTTTAATAACGGTAACCTAAGATCAGTTTCTGTTGAACGCAAAGATCTTTCTCTATCATCTGAATACTTAGTAAATAGATTTCTCATGTAGACTGGGGCAAGCGAATTCAAAGACTTATATGTTAGCGTGGCGGTTTCTTTTCTTATAAGATTACTGATAGTCGGCCAGCCAAGATTCTGAATTAGTGAAGCAGCAGAGGCATCGTATTAGCTATTAGTTACGATTCTTGCAGCTCTGTTTTGGATTTTTTGGAAGGCGTTAATTTTTGATTCACTACAGCAACCCCAGACGGAGCAACAGTAGCTCAACTGGGGCTCGACAATGCCCCTGTACATTTTGTTGAGCACATCAGATGGAAGATATTTCTTAGAATATTTAATAAGTCCAAGGGCTCGATTAGCCTTGGTCTTGATAGTACCGACATGTTTGTCCCAGTTTAGTTGACTATCTACTTGAACACCTAAGTATTTTGTATTAGCAATCATTTCAATTTCCTGATCACCGATTGAAAAAGATGGTTGAGCATCAGGCTGGGTTTCTATCTTACGGATGTTTGGACCATAGCCTATAATAAGCAATTGCGTTTTCACAACGTTCAAAGAAAGTTTGTTTGCATGCAGCCAATCCTGTAGCTTCAGAAGATCTAAATTTAAGTCATTTTGCAGGTCACCAATGCTTTTTGAAGAGATCGAAATGGTCGTATCATCAGCATACATGCTGACATGAGACTTTTGCAGGGAAAAGGGCAGGTCATTGATGTAGATCAGGAACAAAAGTGGGCCAAGACAAGAGCCTTGAGGAACTCCACAGTTTATTCCCTTCACATCAGAAGAAGAGCCATTTATCCTACAAAATTGCTTTTATCCTTGCATTTATCCTTGACCGATCGGTTGCTGTTTGCAGATGTTTACTTTGAGTATTACGAGTTATGCCTAAATTTAAGAAACATTGCCACAATTTTTTCCATGAAGAATGGTCATCAGGCGAGGAGGATGAATGGAAAGTTGAGAACCTTAAGCCTGGTTTCCATATGATTGTAGCAGTCGGCGACGCTTCGGCGACGTGTCCCTGATCAATCGGCGACATATGGAAACGATCTCTGTTACGATCATATAGAAACTAGGAAGTTTAATTTTGTTAGCGACATCTTCATACTTAACTCCATCAAGCAGTTAAAAAATGGGAAGGCACCAGGACCCGACAAGATTCCGACTATGCTAATAAAGGACGCTGGAGAGGTTATATGTGAACCGTTAGCGATGATTTTTAACTACTCCTTTCATTCATTTCATTCATTTCATTCATTTTATATTCTTTATACACGGTACCCCCGTCGGCAAAGGCCGCTTTTCAGGGGGCCATGACAAAAACTTAAAGTCTAAAATTTACAAGTAAAATATATGAACAAACGAAACTAAACAATCTAATTACAAAGTTATAGTAAAATTAAAATCAATATTTACATAATTTTCATATCGTGAGTGGCATGACACAATCAGACCGGACCAGAGCAAACCGGACCCCATGCCCACCCTGAAATAAGACACCATTTACAGCACCTCAAGGCAGGCAAAAAATCCGACCGACCCCAGTCCAGTCCAACCGCATCCCGCCACCCACTATCAAATTAAAGACGATGTTTAAAAGCATATAAAGAGGGTGCTTGCTTAACCTCAGGTTCAAGGCTGTTCCACAGATGTACGCCACGATATGAGAATGACTTTTGCCCATTACTGGTTTTATAAAGCGGAATGCGTAAGTCAGTCTCCGAGTTTCTCAACTTAACAGTGCGCCGTGAAGAGTTTTTCCCGTGAAGTGATTTTCATTGACCTAAAAAAGGCGTTTGATACAGTAAATCATGATATCTTACTAAAGAAGCTAGAAAAATACGGAATGAGTGGACTAGAGCTTGACTGGTTTACTTCCTATTTGCATGAGAGAAAGCAGTTCTGCAAGGTAAATTCCACCTCTTCTAGTATTAACGCTATAGGTTGTGGTGTCCCCCAGGGTTCCTGTCTTGGCCCACTTCTCTTCCTTGTTTACATAAATGATCTACCATTCTGCCTAAACAAAGGAAAGTTCACCATGTACGCTGATGATACTGCGATTTCACACTCCTCGAGATGCCTTTCTAAATTGCAGGATGATCTAAACCAGGATCTTGTGAATTTACAGAACTGGCTACATGGCAATAAATTGTCCCTAAACGTTGTAAAAACACAGTCTTTGATTATTGGTTCCAGACCAAATATTCAGAAAATCGAAAAGCAGACTGAAGCTAAGCCTAGTTTCGAAATAGGTGATCAAAAGATCAATATGATAACCGATACTAAGTATCTGGGAGTTCAAATTGATGACAAACTCCAATGGGATCGCCACATTGAACATGTTAAGGCTAAGGCACTGCGAGCTCTCAGTCTTATTAAGCATGCCAAGAAATTTCTTCCATCAGGTGATCTGCAGAAAATGTATAGAGGAATTGTTGAGCCACATTTCAGTTATTGCTTCTCGGTTTGGGGTTGTTGTAGTGAAACCAAACTTAATTCTCTCCAAAAGATCCAGAATAGAGCTGCAAGAATAACTACAAATAGTCCATACGATGCTTCTGCTGCCCCTCTGCTCCAAAATCTTGGCTGGCCATCAATCAAAGATCTTATCAGAAAAGAAACAGCAACGCTGACCTATAAGGTATTGAATTCACTTGCTCCTCAATGTTTAGGGGAACTTTTCAGTAAATGCTCAGAGGGCAGTGATCGCATTCTTCGCGCTACCGAAACAAACTTGCAGATACCCCTGCTAAGAACAAGCACAGGCCAAAAAGCATTTTCGTATCGTGGAGCAAAATTATGGAATGAGCTGAACAGGGAAACTAAATTGGCTACCTTTAAAAAATTCATATGAGAGGTACATTATATTTTCATTTTTAGTTCTATTATGCTCGTTTGTACATTATATATAATTCTCTTTAATTTAGGCTTTCTGTTTTTGCACAGGTCAATTTGTAAAGCAGATATCTTTTACTGAAATTTTGTAACCTGTATAAATATTTAAAAATGAAATGAAATGAAAATGAAATGAAATGAAAATGAAAGTTCTTTGAAAAGATATTTGAGAGATATGTCGGTGCAAGACCATTTAAAGATTTGTAAACGATCGTCGCTCATTTTCATTTCATTTCATTTCATTTTCATTTTATTAAGGAGGGTAGCCCTTCAACCAGAGTTGTTTTACAAGGGGCCCTCCACTTAAAAAGCTTAATATACAATTACATACTAAAACTAGAAATAACAGCAGTTAGGAAGTGCTGCGGATTGGTATTTATAACAAATGCGAAGGAGAAAGAGATGTTATACGGGAAACAATTATTAGAAATCGTGTTCTTTCTGGGAAAAGGGTTTCCTCACGTGTTCACAAGTTACGGGACATTGTGGCTCCGTAGTAGGGATTATTCGAGAGTTCAGAAATAGATGAGAAGTTAGTTGGGGGCGGACCATATCGTGATGGAGTCAGAAAGCGCTACTATGCATGGAAGGAAAGGTCATTGGTCACTGGAGAATGGTCAAAATACTTGGGACAAGTTACGAACTTGCGCTACTTTGGTCTTTGATTACGTGCCTCCTGCTCCTTCCGTTTCAATGTTGCTTGAATGAAACGCCATTCGAGCACGTCAACAGTGAATTAGGCCAGGGAAACCAGAAGGTCCTAGCTAAGTGCATGGTTTTGTCTCGATATTTTAGGAAATATCACGAAAACATGGGAAAGTGCCTATGTCCCAGCTTATTTCGCCCAGAATTGCGTGGAGATGGTTGTTAATACGTCTTCCATTTTCACACAAAAGCGATATCCGGCGGAAGCAAACCCTATCGGACAGTACCCTCGTTCCAGAAAGAAATTTGCCTTAAAATTCCATCAAGAAAACTCTATTTTTTACGGGAATGGGTCCTCGTCCTGTGGTCCTACAGTCCTAGCCGTGGCAGACAATGGTCTGGTTAATAGATCAGGCCTTCTTTGTGTTGTTCCAAAGAAGTCGATTTATTGCTTCGCAATTCTGATCAAGTGAACAAAGGCTATTTTATTGGCATTATATCAGCATGACAAGCAAATTCCTTTCCCACGTAAAAATAAACCTTTATTTGAATGAAGCATTCTTTGCCAACATTGTGGCAGCATCCTTCAATATTGATACGAAGGAGTTGTTGCATTCATGTTGGTGAATTGAATTGTTATTGATTTGAATTGAAATCCGTCGCCCATTGACCCATTGACGCATTGACCCATCCATCCATCCATCCACTCTTTCAAGCTGAATTTCACTGTGCAAGAATATTAATGCTGCGCATGCGCAGCAAAGAATAATTACAATATAAAAACCATAATATAAAAACCTAAGACAATATTTACAAAATCTAACATAAAAGAAAGGGAAAAGGAAAAATTCCTAAATAGATTTTTTAAAACTATTCAGGGAAGATGCCTGTTTGGTATCGGCAGGAAGTTCATTCCAAACTTTTGCTCCACGATAGGAAAAGCATTTTTGCCCATTACTTGACTTTTTCATGGGTAATCTTAAATCTGTCTCAGAATTGCGCAGGACATACGAAGAACACTTTGAGTTTCGGGTGAAAAGGTCACACAAGTATTGGGGAGCCAGTTCATGCAGGGACTTGAAGACCATTATTTTAGATTCACTAGCGATGAGTTGTTCAATGGTCTTCCAGCCCAGCTGGTCGATAAGTGGTCTGCTTGGGGTATCAAAGCTGCTGTTGGTTATAATCCTTGCAGCTCGGTTTTGAAGTTTTTGCAGCTGATTAAGCTCAGTCGAACTGGCACAACCCCAAACAGAGCAACAATATCGAAGGTGTGGCTCGACAATAGCTGTGTAAAGAGTCTTCAATGTTTCCTTTGGTAGGAACGTCTTGGCATGTTTTAAAAAGCCAATAGCTCTAGAAACTTTGGAAGAGACAGTCTTGATGTGTTCCTTCCAGTTAAGAGAGTTGTCGATCTGCACACCAAGGTATTTTGTTTTTTGGATTATTTCGAGCTCATTGTCGCGAACTTTCAAATCCAAGTCTTCATTTCGATTTTTAAGGATATTATGCCTTTGCTTGGTGGAGACAAGCATGGAATTTGTTTTTGCAACGTTTAAGGAGAGCTTGTTGCCTTGAAGCCAAGTATCCAGTTGTTTGAGGTCGTTATTAATGGCCTCGTTCAACACATTTATGTCCGAAGACTGGTAGCACAGACTCGTGTCATCAGCATACATGGAAACAGCTGAATTTTGGACAGCTTGCGGCAGATCATTGATATAAATAAGGAAAAGAA
Organism: Aurelia sp. 3 sensu Dawson et al. (2005); assembly: GCA_964020215.1. NCBI lineage: Eukaryota > Metazoa > Cnidaria > Scyphozoa > Semaeostomeae > Ulmaridae > Aurelia > Aurelia sp. 3 sensu Dawson et al. (2005). Next base: position 8,596,620 of record OZ026580.1, on the reverse strand, counting down.
GGGGACCCAGACATGAGCCTTGGGGAACACCAACATCTATACCCTCAATTTTTGAGCTGACACCGTTGACCCGACAGAATTGTTTTCGATTGCACAGGTATGATCTGAACCATGCGAGTTCCCGCTGTTGAACTCCGTAGTGCACCAATTTCTGGCAGAGAATCTCATGGTCAACAGTGTCAAAAGCTTTTTTAAGATCAATGAAAACAAGGCCTACAAGCTTACCAAGATCCAGCCCATTGTACCAGTCATCTGTATTTTTAAGTAAGTGTGTTACAGTAGAATGGAGGCATAAGTAGGCAGATTGGCCAGATGAAAACAAACCATTATCTTCCATATGCTGGTACACCTGATTGGTTACAAGTTTTTCAAAGAGCCTTGAAATGACAGGTAAGACTGATATAGGGCGATAATTAGACTTTTCAGCCCTATCTCCATTTTTGTAAATAGGAGTAACCCTAGCAATTTTCCATGAGTCAGGAAAAATACTTGTTTCAATTGATGTATTAAACACGAAAGCAAGGGAATTTTCAATGAAGGGTTTACCCTTCATTGAAAATTCCCTTGCTTTCGTGTTTTCGTGTTAGATAGATGACTGAGCATATCTTACAGATATGCACGGAAGGCCTGCGTTCTTAGATATCCAGTAATCGTTTACGGTGAACGTAAGAAAGGTAAAAATAATGATTGGTTAAACGTTATCTCCATTTCATAATCCTCAATTTCTTCCAATCAATGATATTCCACGTTAAGAATGATGAAAATTATATCGTTTAGTTCAGCGTCCCTTCGCTAAGAATTGCAAGTGGCGAGATGAGAAATACGATTAACTTCGTGAGCGATTAATTGTTCCGTTTCCGACTTGATCCTTGAGCGTTTTTCCCGTTGTGAATGCGATTATAAAGTTCACGAGTTATTGAGTTCTTTACCGATATGTACATGTAATTTGATGTAGAATTCTCAAGCGTTCGTTCACGTTAATGCTCTGACTTGCGTTCGTTGTGACTCCGTGTCTGATGTCTTCTCACTTCGAGACTTCTCACGTCCCTCCCTCCATAGTGACTGTACTCTCTCAAGTTCTTCGATAGGCGTGTCTCATCTCGCCACAGGTTGACCATACGTTAAATATTCAGCATAAAGCAAGCTTCAAGAAGTAGCTGCCTCTCAAGATTTTGCGCTGTCTCCCGTCTTATGATTTCAGCGATATTTGGCCACTTCAACTGTTGTATAAGGGCATCAGCTGGTGCATCATAGCTACTGTTTGTTACAATTCTGGCAGCCCGATTTTGTAACTTCTGCAGTGTAAGCCTTCTGGATTCCCCACAGCTCCCCCACACAGAGCAACAATAGCGGAAATGCGGTTCTACGATTCCTCTATATATTTGACTAAGAGTTTCTTGGGCTAGTATTGTCTTGGCATACTTTAAAAACCCTATGGCACGGGAGACCTTAGCACGCAATAATCTAGTGTGCTCATCCCAAACAAGGTGTTGATCTAGCTGAATTCCCAGATACTTAGTTTTCTCAACAATCTCAATCTGCGAGTCACCTATAGCGAAGGAGGGGGACTGAGCATTTCCTTCAGAGATCTTTTTAAGATTAGGTCGAGATCCTACAACCATGGCTTGAGTCTTAATAACATTTAAAGACAGTTTATTCCCTTGAAGCCACTGCTTCAGGCAGTTCAAGTCTCTATTTAGGTTATCGTTGATATCATCGATGTTATTGGACGAATAGGATATGGTGGTATCGTCTGCATACATGGTAACCTGACTGTTTTGAAGAGAAAATGGCAGATCATTGATATATATCAAGAACAAAAGAGGACCAAGACAAGAGCCTTGTGGCACCCCACTTATACGTAAATTGAAACACTTAACACTCAAACCTCAAACTCCTTTGTCACTGAAACACTCAAAAGTTAGCATGTATGCTGATGACACTAGCATTTCATTTTCAGCCAACTCCATCCCTGTAATCAATGAACGTGTTAATGAGGACCAGACAGTCTCAGAACCTGGCTTGGTGCAAACAAGTTGTCACTAGATGTTGCCAAAACCCACAGCTTTATTTTTGGAAGCGGGCAAAAATTGAAATTATGGATAGGCGCGATCCTAGTGGTTTTCCACAAATCTGGAAACATCCCGGTAGAAAGGGACAAGTTAAAAAGCTCTGAAAGAGTCTCTGCACAAGATAGGCATTCCAGCTTTCAAAAGAAACTAGAAATTTCATCCATTCCTTGCCCCTGCGAACTTGCGCATTGCTGTGATAACTTGTTCCTGAAGTAACTTGTATGGGTGTAAAAAAGGTGGCTTTTGTTGGGTTGACGTCAATACATCAACGTGAATCTTTGAAGTTCAAAATTTGGAATGATGAACTTGAAGTTGTGCAAACAACGAAATATCTTGGGGTGCAGTTGACAACAAGTTGGATTGGAAGGAACACATTAACCCTATTAGTACTGGGGGGCGTTTTTCGCCCCCTACCACACTTTTCTACATTGCACTAAAACGGCCTGTAATTTAACCACCAAACTTTGTGACTTTTAGTCAAATTTAATTAATACATGGCAATTAAATTTTTGACATTTCATTGTTCTAACTCTGATCACGTGACCAGAGTAATACCATATTTGGAGAGCGGTCAACAAAGAAATTCTTAAAACCTCCATAGATTCTGCCTCGTTTGTGCGATTGATCTCAAACATGCATCATTCGATTGCTTGTGATGAGTACTTTCATTTGATATACACCTATTTTATATTTGCTGACATCAGCAAAATTTAATACCTATGACGTCATTGACATTTGTAGCGTCATTACTCTAATGAATAAATGTAAGATATGAAAAATTGTTGTCTTTTTTGCTTCAAATTATTTATTTGATTACTTCTGAGTCCATATTTACTAGATAAAAGGACAAGACTTAGAAATAACTGCAAAGAGAATTACTGTACAGAGACGATACATGGAACAAAAAGCTAATCAAAAGCTAATTGTACTAAGAATAGAAAATGGAAATATGTATTTTAAATCTGCAAAATGTTTGCTACAATTTGAGACAAACTTGGAGAAAATTGGATGAGAGGTAAGTTAAATAGAATTTTTCTTGCTAAGAAGGTAAAAAATTGCCAATTTTCCTTTGTTTTTTGGTTGCCTAGCAACGAAATACGTGACTAACTAATTTTCATTGTTACATTTTAATAGCCAATTTTCTAAGGAACCATAGGAGTAAGTCTTATTGTTATATATCTTGTGGTTTCGGAGAAAAAGAGGGGGGCGAAAAATGCCTCCCCCCAAGTACAAAGTTAGTAAAAAATTGCCCAGTACTAATAGGGTTAAGACAGTTTCCTCAAAGGTCTCAAGAGCAATTGGCTTTTTGAAACATGCAAAATCATTTCTGCCAGAAAATACTCTGAGAACTATGCACACAGGTATTGTGGAGCCGCATTTTCGCCATTGTTGTTCTGTTTGGGGCTGTTGTGGTCTGACTGAGATTAACCATTTGCAAAAATTACAAAACCAGGCTGCACGTATTATAACTGGCAGTCACTTTGATGCACCGGGCTTGCCACTTGTAAAAAGACTTGGCTGGAAGACCATGGATGAGCTAATCATTAATGAGTCTAATATCATGGTCTTCAAATCCCTTCATGGTCTTGCTCCACAATACATGTCCAATCTATTTACAAAGACATCCCAGCTAACCTCAAGGAACCTTAGGAATTCAGCAACAGATCTAAGAGTACCAAAGAAAACGTCAACAAATGGGCAGAAATGCTTCTCTTTTAGAGGAACTAAATCTTGGAATGGCTTCTCAGCTGAGCATAAGAATGCTTCCACAATTTACAAATTCAAACGTATTGACAATCAGTAGGTGTATACATGTATTTGGATTTCTTTTTATTTCAAATATTCATTTTATATCTTAGGCTAGTTTATTAGTATTTTATGAAATGGTAATTAGGTTAGTTTAGTTTTTTTCCAATATATTTCAATTTGTATGTATGTGAGTTGAGGGCCCCTTGTAAATCATTATTGTTATTGATGAAGGGCTATCCTCCTTAAAAATTTGAAAATGAAAAAATGAAAAATAATCACCATTTAGAAGGTCGTTTCCTGTATCGGAAATATCATTGCATAACTTGACACAAATATTACTAAAAAAGTCATTCATTGAGTTAGCCATACCAACAGGGTCGTCAATAGTCTGCCCGTCTACTTCAAGAGCTGTGATATTTGTAGTTTTAGATCGTTTGTTAACAAGTTTGTTTATAGTGGCCCAAGTTTCTTTTAGGTCACCTTGAGAAGCCTGCAATTTGTCTGAAAAATAGGCCGTCTTGACTTCTCTATTCATCTTAGTCGCTTATTTCTCAGCTGTCTATAAGCTGACATAAAAATCTCACAGTTGTTTTTCACAGCAGCAGATTAAATTCGGTCTCTTGTTTTGAAAAGATTGTTGAGATCCCCTGAGATCCAGGGGGCATACCTTTCAGACACTCGTCGTTCGACCAGAGGGGCGTACTTTTGTATTACCCCTGATATCAAAGAAGTAATTGTATTGACAATTGTACTTATGTCAGCTGAAGATCTTAGATAAGTTGTCCAGTCAATGAGGGCCAGGCCCTGCAAGAAATCGTTCTCATCAAAATGCTTCATTTTCCTAGTTTTGATGACTTTGTGTTGTCGCTTTGAGCCACCTTGAAATTTCCTGATAGCATATGGCAAATAATGGTCGCTGATGGCAGTTTTTAGGATCTCTAAATATAAACAGCCCAATGCTCCATATTGACGAAATTCACATTGCTTTAAATGAAAGAGGCATACATTTCTTAGCCCTCAATGAAATAAAGCTTGACGATACCTGCCCAGATGCGATACTGAATATAGAGGGGTATAAATGTGGTCGGCTTGACCGCAATCGAAATGGGGGAGGTGTCGCCTTTTACCTTTCAATGTGCTGTTAGGGATGACTCCCCAACATCGACACTTGAGTTGATCTGTGTCGAAATCACACCACCAAAGGCCAAACCCTTCATCATAATTTTATGGTATAGGCCGCCAAATAATCCCATTGAAGATTTTGATAAACTTGAGCAGGCTCTTCAATTCTTTGAATCAGAGGGTAAGGAAATCATCCTTCTGGGTGATAAAAATTGTGATTTGCTTCATAGAGAAACCGCTTCTAACTTAGATCATGTAATACCTAACTTAGATCATGTAATACTTCACTTAGATCATGTAATACCTAACTTAGATCATGTAATACCTAACTTAGATCATATAATACCTTATCACGTAAAGTGGATAGTAGATATCTATGACTCGTATGACTTAAAGCAGCTGATTACGGAGCCAACTAGGGAAACAATTCATACCTGTACGCTAATCGATCACATTGCAGTTAGCAATACCAACAACATCGTAGAATCTGGTTTTGACAAGGAGGTTAGGAATTTCAATCCTAAGAAAGTTTCAACACACAAAAATATCTCTCCTAAGATTCATAAATCAAATTCTGGTGTGCATGTAACCTTTAAGACAAATCTTAAATGATTATGTTGAAAATCCGACTTTTCCTGATGAGCTAAAGTGCGCAGATGTCAAATCTTCCCAAGAATGGACAAACCAATACCAGGACTAACTTTAGGCCAATTAGTGTTCTGCCGACAGTCTCAAAGCTGTTTGAAAGAATAATGGACAAACAGATAGTTGCTTATATTACACTTTCTTATCTTCACTTATCTGTGGTTTTCGAAAAGGCTACAGTGCTGCCTTGACGAGGGTGGTAAGGCAGGGGCAGTATTGATGGATCTCTCCAAGGCGTTAGACAAATTGCAAAATTGATTGCAAAATTGCACGCCTATGGCTCTTCGCGTGAAGCGTTAACACTCATTAACGATTACCTCACTAACAGACAACAGAGAGTCAAGGTGAATGATTCCTTCAGTTCTTGGAAAGACCCAGCGTGAGGTGTCCCTCAGGGCTCAGTCTTAGGCCCTCTGTTGTTTGATATATCAATGATCTCTTACTTTTCATTCAAAGTTCATTCAAAGATATCTGTAATTATGCAAATGATAGCACAATCTATGCTTGCGATAAGAACCTGGAAAACATAATTCATAAGCTTGAAAATGACTGTAATGTAGCATTAGAATGGTTTGCCAATAACTTCATGAAATTAAATGCAGATAAATGTCATCTTTTGGTCACTGGGCAGAGATGTGATGATCCAGTTGCTGTTAAGATTGGAAATTCTGAAGTTATTGATAGCTCCGATGGGAAATTACTTGGAGCAAGTAATAAATTTTATGCACTTGCCGCATATCCCGGTATATGGATCATAACAAACTAAGAATCTTGACGAGGGCACTTATTACCAGTCAGTTTCAATACTGCCCTTTAGTCTGGATGTTTCACAGCAGGCAGCTGAACCAAAAAATATACAAAATACAGGAAAGGGCATGGAGCATGACATATGAAGACACCGAATAGACTTTTAGTGAGCTATTACAGAAGGACTGTGCAGTCACTATTCATACAAAGAACTTGCATTCATAAGAAAGTACTTATGACTGAGATTTACAAAACTAGAAATGACCTAAAGCGTTCATTTATGCAGGAAATTTTTCGTGAAAATATGACCCACTACAATTTGCGTAACAATAACGAATTTATTCAACTAAGAGTGAGATCAGTCAACAACGGCTCTGAAAGCGTCAGATTTAAAAGTCCGCAGCTGTGGCAAACTTTACCACCAACAGTACGCAATTCAGAATCCCTTTGTCACTTAAAACAAAGATAAAAAATTGGTACGGAGAAAATTTTAGATGCAGGTTATGCCGCACATTTGTTCCGAACTTAGGCATGATGATATGATGCACACTTTTAGATATCTGTTTCTAAACTGTTTAATCTTGATGGTTTGTAAATATTTTATCCACCATTTTTATGTAATATTTGTATTTTGTAATGTTTTTACGTTGGAGTTAATTCGCTAACTACTTTTAGCTATTTTTGTTGTCATCCAACCGCAAAGGAATTGATCATAACAATAAATGTAACAATCGTTACACCATAATTACTACAATCAGTTACAAAATTGTTGAGCCACCCTAGAAAAAAATGAAATTTTCGTCCCCCCTTCCCCCATGTCAATGTTGTTTTGAAAAAAGTACCTGATCGAGATGACACGCGTGATTCGGCAACTTTTTGTGGTACTGCAACATTGACTAGGGGGGAGGGGGGAAAACAGGGGCAAATGAACTGAAAATCTTGGGGTGGCTCAACAATTTTGTAACTGATTGTCTGAAAAGCGCGCAACTTTAACTCCAGTTTTCAAGAAAAGTGATGAAGGCAATGACGCACAATTTTGCTTACAGAATGTTATTGATACAAAGTTGATATAAGCATTGGGCTTACGGAGTTTCATCAACAGGACATTTTTTACGTGATTTTTGAAATTTGCGTTTTTCCCCGATTTTGCAAGAAAATGGCATAATTGTCTGAAATAGTGAATATTTAAGGTTCGCTTTCCTTTCGTTGAAATCATGATAGAAAGTAATCATAACGCTTTTCGATATTATCAAACCTTGATCAAACTCTGGCAACTCGAACACACTAAAGATGGCAACAGGATGCGAGCAGTTTGTGTGCATGATGTCAGTTCGTCTGCAAGGCGAATGACGTCATCGTCTCTCGCCACAATGCTCAGTGCTCAGTACACATTTCTCACTAACATTGCTCATTCCATTTTGTGCTTCTTTGCAAGGGTAAAAATACCTTATTTATCAAAAGGACATAGGCGTTGATGTCAGTGGGAGTGGAGACTCCTATTTATGACCAAAAACGAACAATACTTTGCACAACGAAGCTAAACTTTTAGGAATCATACCGACATTGCTCACTTTTGGTGCCTTAAAACTAATAGAAGTCATTTTAGTAGTGTCTAAAGTGGGAATTGTTGACCTATTTGTCATTTTACATCAAATGAGTGTCAGCTTTTTGCTGAAAACTTCGCACATGTCTACTCACAGGCCTTTGCTACATTTTGGCTGACTTTATTGACTTTTTATCGAGGTCTTTGGCCGTTTTTAAGGAACTTCAAAAAGTGGGAATTGTTGGTGAGAATTGTTCTCAATCGCAACCCCTCACTCGGTGCCGTCAATATCTTTATTTGGTTATTTGGGCTTTCAGATCATTGTGGGCTCAGTGGACCGATTAGAAGTGATTTGTTATGGGGCTTTGTCCGTTCCCAAAAGAATTTTGACTGATTTCAAAGGGGTAACGTTTGCCCTTTGAAATTCAAATGTCGATTTTTCAAATTTCCCGCGCCTAATCAAGTGAAATGATTCCTCTGAAAGACACAAATACGGCACAACACTGTTTGGTTTATGGGAATAATTGCGTGAACGTCTGTTCTATTCTGAATGTATCATGAATTTCCGCTAAAGAATTTGTAATTTCGTTCGACAATCACATTTTTCGTTTTGTATAGGGCTTGAAAATGGTTAATTTTGCACAAAGGAACTCCTGTAAGTTTACAGCCAGACAGAGGCTATCGCAGACGTGGTATCTATTTGATAGCTGTTGCATATGAACATACATTAGTAAAGCTTCACGAAACCAGCTTTCCTAGCAGATAATCATCATTTCCCTATGACCCAGTCATCGTGACAAAAACAGGCAGATTCCAGAGAATTACCCTAAATTAACAGAAATCACGCAGAAAATGTAAACCTATGCAGCTCCACCTCCGTCATCAAACAAGGCAATGTTAGCAATTCAAAAAGTTGATTTAAACTCTCCCGTGCTAACAAAAATAACTATTGTGGTATACTTTTTCGTCGAACCTGATTATTGCGAGGCCTAAACAAGTAGGCACATAACTAAAAAATGTCGAAAATAGGCATATTTTCAAAGGGACGCTGCGAGGCCGCATGAGTTTCTAAAATTCCCGAAAAAATCTGAGGCATTTATCTACCGATGTATTGCAAATGCTATTAATTTTGCATTGTTTGAGGCAAAAGTTTTTGATTTACATCCATTAAAAGGTGCTACATTTTCAGACAATCAGTTACAAAATTGTTGAGCCACCCTAGAAAAAAATGAAATTTTCGTCCCCCCTTCCCCCATGTCAATGTTGTTTTGAAAAAAGTACCTGATCGAGATGACATGCGTGATTCGGCAACTTTTTGTGGTACTGCAACATTGACTAGGGGGGAGGGGGGAAAACAGGGGCAAATGAACTGAAAATCTTGGGGTGGCTCAACAATTTTGTAACTGATTGTAGGTGATAAAATGCTATGCCCATAAGCGCGATAGAAATTGTGGTCCATATTCTGGCCCATAGTCTTTGCACACAGGGTGTTCAGTAACAACATTTACTAATCCCTAAGGCAATGCCTAATTTTTTATGACACTTGCCTCCTTCCGTCATTCTTTTGCTACAGAAATTCGGATATATATTTCATATTTCATATTTTCATATTTCATATTTGAATCTTTTAAGGAGGGTTGCCCTTCGGCCGAAGCCGTTTTTCAAGGGGCCCTCCGATAAAAACTTAATTACAATAAACAGTTAATAATAAAACTAGAATATAAAAAACCATAATTTAAAAGCCTATTTACAATAATACAGTATTTACAATGGAAAGAAAAAGTTAACCCTTTATTGATTTCTTAAAACCATTTAGGGAGGATGCCGTCTTAGACTCAGCAGGAAGGCTATTCCATAGTTTAGCTCCCCGGAAAGAGAGGCATCTTTGCCCATTTGCTGAATTTTTCTTTGGCAACCTTAAATCAGTCTCAGTGTTCCGGAGGTTGCGGGAGGCGCATGCTGAGTTTCTAAGAGATTGCACAGGTATTGCGGAGCCAAATCATTGAGTGACTTGAAGACCATTGTTTTAGACTCATTACCAATGAGTTCTTCAATGGTCTTCCAGCCCAACTCCACAATAAGTGGTCTGCTAGGGGTATCAAAGCTGCTATTTGTAATGATTCTAGCAGCACGATTTTGGAGCTTTTGCAGCTGGTTGATTTCTGTAGAACCAGCACAGCCCCAGACAGAGCAACAGTATCGAAAGTGGGGCTCAACAATACCTGTGTAGAGAGTTTTCAAACTTGTCATTGGCTAAAGCATGTCTCAAAAAGCCGATCGCCCTGGAGACTTTGGTAGAAACTGCCTTAATTTGCTCTTTCCAATCTAAAGAGCAATCGATTTGCACTCCAAGGTACTTTGTCGTTTGAACTACTTCGAGTTCATTGTCACGTATTTTCAGTTCGAAGGCTTCACTTCGACTTTTGAGAGAGTTGTGTTTCTGCTTGGTGGAAATGAGCATTGAATGATTTTTTGCCACATTCAACGAAAGCTTATTGCCTTGCAGCCAAGTCTCAAGTTTCGTGAGATCGCTATTTATAGCCTCATTCAACTGAGTCAAATCGTGAGACTGATGACAAAGACTGCTGTCATCAGCATACATAGTCACAGATGAACCTTGCACAGTCTGAGGAAGATCATTAATATAGATGAGGAAGAGAAGCGGGCCAAGGCATGAACCCTGTGGTACTCCCACTTCTATTTCCCCGACATCTGAATCAACGCCATTAACCCTACAAAATTGTTTGCGGTTCGATAGGTAAGACCTAAACCACGACAGCTCTCGCTGTTGAACGCCATATAGTTCGAGCTTTTTACAGAGAATATCATGGTCGACCGTATCAAATGCCTTTTTCAGGTCAATAAATACTAATCCCACGAGTTTACCGAGATCAAGCTCGTTGTACCAGTCATCGCTCATTTTAAGCAAACATGTTAGTGTGGAATGAAGGCGCAAGGAACCTGATTGTTCGTATGTAAAGAGACCATTTTCTTTCATATACTGGTACAACTGGTTGAAAACAAGTTTTTCAAAGAGCTTTGAGATGACAGGCAAGACTGATATGGGGCGATAATTAGATTTTTCCGCCCTATCTCCAACTTTGAAAATCGGAGTAATTCTAGCTACTTTCCAAGAATCTGGAAACTGGCTAGTTTCAATGGATGTGTTAAAAAAGAAAGCTAGGGAAGTTTCAATATATGGCAAAGCAAGCTTCATAAAGTAGCTAGAGATATTGTCAATCCCAAAGCTCATTGCTGTTTTAACCTTGGCAAATGCATCCCTGATATCTTTTAGCTCAATTGTCTTAAAGTGAAACTTGGCCTTATCTTTGTTAACTTCATATTCACCCGACAGAAGGGGGTTGGCAGCAGGTTGTATTTTATCTGCAAGATCCCTTCCTATAGTGCAAAAGAAATTGTTCATAGCATTAGAAATATCCTTTTTATTCCGAGTTTCAGTACCAGATTCTTTGAGACAATCAATGCTACTTGACTTTGATCTCTTGTTAAGAAGTTCATTAATTGTTTTCCAAGATTCTTTCATATTACCTTTACATGCAGAAATCCTATTGGCATAATGCTGCTTCTTCAACTGAACATTAAGGATCTGTCTATAAGAGTCCATATGGATTGGGGATTTACCTTTGACCGCTGATTTTTTTATTTTGTCTCTTGTTCGCATCAAGTCCCTAAGATCCTTGTCAATCCATGGGCAATATTTCTCAGAGACCCGCATTTCACTCAAAGGGCATGTTTTTCTATGATGAGAGAAAACATTTCAGACCAATAGTTAACAAGCAAATTGATATCATCAGTTTCTGTAAGCATTTGTTCCCAACATATCCCAGAAACATCAGCAAGGAATGCTTCCTCGTTAAAATTTTTCATTTTGCGAGTCTAAATCGTTTTGTGACCTTTTTCTACTGCACCATTAAACTTCCGAATGCAGTAAACCATATAGTGATCACTCAAGGAAACCTCGTGCACTCCTGATTTCATAATGTTTCTGGGACATGTTGTAGCAACATGGTCAATGACAGTTGCAGTGCCAAGGGTGACTTCCTTGATAAGCTGTTTGAAGCTGAAAAGCTCATACAAACTAGAAATGTGTTTTGCATTGTTATCCAATGTCTGATCCGATGATTTTTCGGCAAGATCACAATTTGTGTCTCCAAGGAGAATAATTTCCTTGCCCTCCTTGTCAAGGAAAGCTAGAGCTTTTTCCAGCCTATCAAAGGAGTCAACAGGGTCACTGGGTGGTTACCAAGCACCCTTGGTGGTTACCAAGGAACAACAAGAAAGGGCTTGCTTTTGGGTGGGGAACTTTCAATATAGAGAAGTTCCAGTCCATCGGAAGGCACATCATCCCTCTATCAGAATCTATTTTGATAGAGTCTCTTACATAAAAAGCGACACCTCCACCGTTGCAGGTCCTGTCAAGGCGTTTTTGCTGATAACCGGAAATTTCAGTAAGCTCTTTTGGAATAGATGCATCAAGCTTAGTTTCGTATAGGGCAAGAATATGAATACCCTGGTCATTTAAAAGGGCGATATCAAATAAGACTTCCCACAGAAGTCTGGGACGGTGCTCTTCAAAAGCCGGAAATACAGCTGCAGTAGCAAAAATCGTATACAAATAGAGTTACTTGGCTCATAAAGAATTGGGAAGGCTCAAGCTGGTTTTCCACTGGGCGGATTTTGCCGCGCAGCGGAGCGGCTGAGCACGGAAAAGTCCGCCTGGTGGAAAACTGGCTTTACAGCGTGAAAAGAAAGATTTACCTACTTCATAACAGTGGGATCCAGCTCTTCATTTTCATGTTGCAAACCTTCCTGAGGTCTCTAATTGCCAAGAAACTACAGCTAAACTCTACTTTTCTTGCCTTACCTCATCTATTGCAAATATATTTCAACGGCACTTACATCATGAAGAGGATTCCCCCTCACAAATTATACGCCATCTTCCAGAGAAGTAGTGTGTCGTTGTCGTCCCAGATTTCCATGAAAATGGCCATCTTTGACTTCTTTGCTCCTATCCTCACTAAGTTTTTAACATGTTAATGTAGTTATTGTTTGCTCCTAAGTTCTTTAAATTCACATGCAAATGAGATCAATTTCATATTGTGAGCACTGTGAGCCCTTAGCAATAACTAGAAAAAATTAACAAAGACATCTATTGCAAATACATTTAACAGTATTTACATCAAGAAGAGGATTCCCCTCACAAATTAGCCGTCACCTTCCAGCGAAGTAGTGTGTCGTCCCAGACTTCCATGAAAATTCTATCTTTGCTTCTATCCTTCCCTCACGTTAATCACTGATTTCAATTTCATATTGTGAGCACTGTTAGGCCTTAACAATAACAAGACAAAATTAGCAAAGGCATATACCATTAAAGATTATACGGCTTAAGATTCTAAAAATTCAAATCAAAACAAATAAAACAAGAAACTTCATGGAAGAAACAAGAAACTCCAAGAATATTTGTAGGATATGATTTCATACCACCCGTGTCCCGATACGTACTGGTGCCTCAGCACTTATCTAGACAAGGAAGAACTTTAAAACAGCTTACAGTTGCTCAAGTAATTTTCAAAGAAAAGCCAAATGTCTTCCTGAAAGCTTTCTGAATTGATTACCTAATTTTGAATGGATAATCTTCAGATCGTTGAAACTGATAAACTTGGAAAGAGATACGTTCAGCGAACGAATATTAGATGGTCACCCCGGGTCCGAGGGTTACGAAAAAACAATGCTCAAATTCGATGGAAGGCTTCTTTCCAGAGCATAATATTTTTCCCTATGTAAAATAGGTTTGACATAATCTGTCACTAAAGTAATGGTACAAGCATTAACTTGGGACTACACTTTAAAGATGTTGCCTAGCGGTTTCTCCGTAAAACTAACTTAACGTAACGTAACTTAACTGTATGCATGACGTTTGACAACAACAGGTACTGAAACAGCCATTTAATAAAAATTGTGTCACGAATCATATTTGAATTACTTTTGATTTCTACCTAGTAAGACTTGTGCAGGTTCTTTTTTAATTTGTGCAATGCATCATGTGCCTGAAAAAGAAAGAATGAAACAGTAATCAGGTATAAAGATTTAGGCGTGAAGAAACATTGAGTAGGGCTGTTGGCCTTAAGGCGGATCTCCACTAGACGATTTTCATGACGATCGTCTGAAAAATTCGCGACGATACATGCGCAGAAGAAATAGAAGATCGTCAATGAGATCGTCAAGCGCTCGACGAAAAATAGAAACCAGTTCTACTTTTCGTCGAGCGCTTTGCGAATCGTCATATTTTCAACCAGTAGGAGTTCACTTTGCGCTGATTCAAAGTGGCTGCCGTAGGAGAGAGTGAAGATGGATCAACAGCACAACAAGTACAAAATCTCGTAACAGAGTTTCTTGCTTCCTCGAAGATGCAAGTAGTTAAGGTAAATTTGATTCACTTCCGCCATTTTACTAGCTAACATTGAATTCCCTGCCAGCACTTTTCAAAATCGTCAAATTTTTCAGACGACCGCTCGACGATCTCATGGACGATACTGCGCATGTCTCGTGGCGAATTTTTCAGACGATCGTCATAAAAATCTTCTAGTGGAGATCCGCCTTTAGACGTTTTCAAGACCTTTTATACAAACTGCGTACGCATACCTGACCCAAATTTAATGTACTGCCTATGCTTGACTGGAAGTTTTGCTCCAAATTTGATTGTATCGCATATTTTTCTAATTTTTTGCCAATATTGCCCCATTTCTTGACCACAAGTAATTTTCTTGATTTCTTTCCCCATTTCTTGGAATAAAGTCCTGACCAGAGGCGCCGGAAGGAAGACGGAGCGGCAGGGGCAGCCAATTAAAAAGGGCACTGCAAAATAGGAGCTGACAAACAACACACTCTCAAGTAATGTTACTTGTTACGGGCTACGGGTAGCAGTGAGAGTGGAGATGAGTACCTTGGTAAACTTTGGATTTCGGTGTACAAGAACATGAATTGAAAAGGAAAACAGTACCCTGGGTACCAGAGCCTCAAAAAATATTTTTTCCTGAGGCTCTGGTACCCAGGGTAGGAAAACAGGCCGTAAACGTTTGCATTCAAATGCATGCAGATTTGCACCTAGCCTAACTAAGAGATCCAAATTTAGCATACAATTGTTTACATGGATTACGTCATTCTCAAATCTGACTTTGGCCAAGCCTTGGGCTGACGAAGGTAATCGATACTCACTTGAACAGCGCGTGTTAAAACAGGCGTAGCCTTCATTGCAGCGTAGTATTTCTAGGAGTTTCATTTAGGGTTATACAAGACATTTATCTTTTATCCAGACTGAAAATACATACATTTGGCCAGCAAAAAAAATAAACTCCAGCGATACTCACTTTTTCACCTTTAAAAGAGACAAGATCAGCTGTTTATTGATCGAAAAAGTGGCCTTCGCAGACATTCGACCCCATTGTTCTGAATGCAACCGTCAATAGTCTATATTTCAATCCTAATATAGAGCTTGACATCCTTGTCACTGTTTGTGTCCAAAACTTCGTTTCTAAACATTATTCTGAATTTATTATGAATTTATTTTACAATGCAAGTGCTTATGAGGACCGTTGCGCCAGAGTGCTTGACTTTCCTTTTGAATTCTGTTTTGATTCGTCCAGGGACAATAGGATATTTACAACAGTCACTTTGAATAGCCAGGCATTATCTGAAACCTGAATTGAAAGGCATTGATCTTTCCAGGCTCAATGCATTCTGCAGTATTCACGTCATATGTGCAATGAAGCAGCTATTTGCGTCAACACTCACAAATTACACTGCACACAACAGAAATTTCTCGAATTTTTCCAAGTCGCTTTAGTCCTTACAGCTTACAGTAGAAACATAAGACGAACATTCCTGATAGCCGTTGCGGAGATGAAAAAGTTCTGAAAATTTCAGCTAGTTGTGATAACCGGTCTGAGAGTTATGCGACCTTGACGTTTTCAACCCTTTCAGACAATCCCGGACAAAACTCATGACACACTTTGTATTTTGGAGGAAATTTCGAGTTGTGATCCCCCCACCCCCATTGCAATGTTGAAAGCTGATGAAAATGTCAAAGATGACTTGACAAATATGTCTTCTGCCAGCAACCAACATTGCAGTGGGGGGAGGGGGGCCTTAGCAGTGAAATGAAACAGTTTACATACAAGAAAGGCCTCTTTTAACGCAAAACTCATCTGTCCCAACGAGTTTTGTCCGCGATTGTAGAGTTAGAGGGGTTTCCTCCCAAACCAAAGTACGACATGTCAAATAGCTCAGCCACTATAGAGATAAACTGACCAAGCGAGATTTCAAAAGATAGCTGGGTCTTCCAATTAACTGCTCGTTCAGAATCAGCTGTTTCTTGACCTAAAGGAGGCTTTTGACACAATAGATCATGAAATACTTATCAGAAAGCTTTGACACAGTTAAGGTCAGTAGAGCATCAGTCAACCTCGTCCCCAGGGTCTTTTGTCATATTGGGACGGAGACGAAAAGGCCCTGGCATCGGCTGGTCACCTAAGCAATCTGATTGGCTGTTGCTTTTGACATAAATTATGTAGAATTCAAATCAATGACTTACCGGTTTGTTGTTGTGAATGTCAAAATCACTTCCGTTTGTGATCGAAGTTTCGAAATTCATTTCTTTCAAAATTAAGAATAATACAACCTCGTCCCCAGGGCCTTTTGTCATATTGGGACGGAGACGTTCCAATATGACAAGAGGCCCTTGGGACGAGGTTGAGAACAAAACCTTGCAATTCCTTGGGCTGGCAAAATTCGTTGTCAAACTTCCTGCGGCATTTTAGTACATTTGCTTTGATAAGGAAACTTCCTTGAGACTGAATGAAAGTAATTTAAAAATAACATTTTGATTATTTTCGTGTTACTCGGAGGTGCATGACCGAAGAATAATACTTTGTACAAACAATTCAAGTAGCTCTCAACTCGCAAATGGCAAGCTTCCCTGAATTCATTGAGAAAATATGGAGAACTTACAAACCATCAGTTGATCTTCAATGATCGAATTCAGGGGAGTAACGACCAATACAATATTGCTTGTCGTCTTCGTTGGAAGGATATCAGGCAGAAGCTGGAAGAGGAGGGACTTCCCATAACCAGTTGGCAAAACTTCGATTACATCTGAGCCATCGATCAGACTTTCAAAACACAGCACCTGCTTTAGCTTTAGACAAAAACATTGATCATGATTCGATAGTGCGATTGACAACCTTTGGAAAACTGACAGAATCTTTTTTTTTTATATTCATCTAAAATTTTACAATACATGCTACACCTACATCCTACTATACTTCCTAATTACTATACAAACTATACAAACACTACAGGGACAGGACCACAAGGAGCAAAGGACAATGACTACACTGTGGCCATTAACATAAAGACATGTAAATATTAACTAAATGAAACCTACAAAACACTAAACATACGATTAATTACTCGAATCCGTTTCACATTGGATGTCAGGCCAGCATAAGTAAATGTGCTGAACCGTCATTGGTTTAGCATGGATAAGTTCCCATATTTTGCTTCATGTGCCTAACACCAAATGTGAAACAGACTTACAAGAGAAACGGGGAAAAGTGTACCTAGTGGTTGTGTGGCGTAAAAGGAAAGTTTGAAGTTATCCAAGCCGACCTGTTTTGTGGATGAAATTGAAAGTACGTTCGAGTATATTTCTGTTTATGTCATTAGAAAGCTCTTTATTACCATACAATAAGTATTGAACGAGAACGTTGTTTGGAAGGGTGTCGATTTGGACAAATGGTCGTAGCAATTCCGAAACTCCAGCGAGAAGATCTTGGCGTTGAATGTCAAATGACGGGCAAAGCAACAAAAAATGCTCCGTATCCTCAATGCCATCATTCGTTGGGCACACTGGGTTCACTGTATCCCTAAAGTTGTGCTTGAATTTATGAAAATTCAGTTTACTAAGACCAACCCTTAGTTGTAGAAGATAACTCAAGCCTATTGGATCATGAATACCAAAGACAGACTTTGCACTGGGGCGAATTCTTGATAGAAGCTTTGTTTTAAAAACAGCAACAGAAGGTGCAAGTCTCATTTCTGGATCAAGTTTATTCCATTCAGAAATGCAGTTAGGATAGAAGCTTGATAGAAATTTTTCTGTCCTTGTCCTTATCTGCCTAACAGCATCCTGATTGCGAAGAGAGTAATTTGGCCGTCGAAGAGGTGGGATTGGCTCCTTTGTATACAATGGGGTGAGGTTATTTATAATCTTATAGAACAAAGTAAGGCGTCTACTCCACCTACGAGCACTTAGTGACTCCCAGCCAAGCTCTGCATACAGTTTTTCTCGTGATGTTCCCCTCCAAGTTCCTGTTACAGCAAGAGCAGCAGAATATTGAACAGATTCTAATTTTTCCATTAAGTTTGGTAAAATTATGTCTTGACTGAAATCATCCTCTTTAGCTGAATGTTTATGTTCATTTACTTCTTTTACTGGTATGTTGTTAAAAAGAATCACTGGATGATCTGTTTCACTTCTTTTCCTTGAAAATAACAATTTAACAGCTTGCTTTTGCGTATCGGGATTGAATGACATCCTCCAGTCATGGGCCCATTGACTTACCAGTTGTAGGTCATGGTTCATGTGTTGTGCAGCTTCATTAGCTTTCCGGACGACCGTGAAAAGGGACGTATCATCGGCAAAGAGTTTGACATTACACTTCAAATTTGCAGTAAGATCATTTATATACACGAGAAAGAATAATGGTCCTAAGATGGATTTTTTTTTCGACTCAATGGCGGACGGGTCGCACGTGTTTACATGAGCTAGAACGAAGCTCTTGGGCAAGTGATGTTTTAAAAGTGGTAGTGTGAATATTCTGTTTTGAACATTATTAACGTGAAATAGTCTGCAAATAACAATCGGTTCTCTGTGATAATAATGCCAGGGAAAGCAAGAACGCAAGAAACAACGAATGAAGAGCTAGGCCAGCATGGCAGTTCAGACAACGAAAATGACGGAATTTCACAAAAGTCGTTGGATGCCTTCGGTGCAATCGTTGAAGACAAACTAGCTAATGTAGCTACGAAAGAATGTTAAAACAGACGATTCTCGATCAACAATTGAAGATCCAGGAACTTGAGGCGAAGGTAGTTGTTATAGAAAAATGTATTGAAAGAATTGAAAAGGTGGAGCGGAGAGTTTGCGAGGTCGACGGCCTAAGCGAACGCATTGCAGATCTTCAACGTGTTTGTGATGATAACGAGCAGATCAACGAAGGCTCTGCCTTAGAATTAACGGCGTTGAAGTGGAAGAGGATGCTGCCGAAAGTGGTCGCGACTGTCTTGAGATGGTCAAAAAAATGTTCAAAGAAGATCTTGGATTAGATATCCCCGAGGTGGTTATCGACAGGGCCCACAGAATTGGCCCTATCAAGGAAGTCCCAGAAAGTAACAAGAAGGTTCGCTACATAATTGTACGCTTCACGACATGGAGGCATAGAACAGCAGTATACAGTGCAAGAAAGAAGACGGATAAATTTAGAATTTCGCTGTACCTAACACACCAAAGAGCGAAGCTGTTGAAAAGAGCCAACGAATTAGTGAAGGATGATGACAATTGCTATGCATTTGCTGATGTGAACTGCCGGCTGTGCATAAAGTATGAAGGAAACTATCATTATTTCAGTGATTTACATGAACTTTATGATATCGTCAAGTATGGCTAATCATCACTTACTCGCTTCAGAGGACACATTTTGATTCTATGCCTGTTTATGGTTTGTTGCGTGTTTTTCATTTTCATTTGCTAATTATAGGCCAGTAGTTTGTGTCTGTTCGCTAATACCAAAGGTGATTGAATTTGTTATTGGTGGAGTGGGTAGTTTGGGTCAAATGGGTACTTTCTCCATAGGCTTTATATACAAGCTTGATGATGAATTTGTTGTAGCTCTACCCATTTACTCCATGAAAACAAACTTCATTTTTCATAGTAGCCCGTTTTATGTTGCTACGTTTTGAATAAAGATTTGCCGCATGATGCAGGTTCATATCCCTTGTAACATTTAGGAAAGCTTTGCTATTCTAAAGTTTGTTTAAGTTGGAGGCCTTGTGTATTTTTCACTTGCAGTTTCACGTGGCATCCTACTTGGGTCAGTGTTTTGATTTCCTTTGGTGCATGTCACGCTTCGTGATTCACAAGAAAAATAATGTTTTTTATTTTCATTCTTGTTAGTATGAAAATCCAATTGCCCCTTGCGGAAATGTTTGGTTCCTTGGGCTGGTTTTTTTTCCGTTGGGTGATGGGAGCAGTGCGACGCGACAGACTTTAAATTTGTGACGTTCGTCGCGTCGCGCGGCGTTTGTTTCCTTAGCGGAAAATAAACCAGCCTCAATCAAAACACACTCTAACGAGTAAGTAGAACGAAAACACAGTGTTCAAGTCAATTCTGTTTGTCTGTAAACAAAGGATGAAATTCTTTAGATCTTTTCCCAAGTGGATCTCATACATGTTATGGAAACAGAATACATATGCACAACAATTTTAATGTATTTGATCAAATTCCCTGGCCCCAAGAGCGTACCCACGAAAATCCCAAGAGCTAGTGCCATTGTGCATCGCATTCGACTCTACAATGATTCTGAGTCGATTACTTTATGTATGGTGTGTTAAATTTTCTGTTTGTTGTAATAACCTTTCTATTTTGGAACGTCTTTGTTTGTTATGTACTTTGTTAACGTCTTTTGGACTTATCATTGATGGTTGCATTGGTACCTGCTGCCCCATAGGACTAGCGAGAAGATTTCACTTCGATGATGCCGGTTGAAATCAATCAATGGCGAGCAGCAATAGGGTGTTTCCTTGTATCCATACAAAAATTGTCCCCATTGAAGAAAAGTGTCAAGCCCTTTTCAGTTTTTTTCCAAGTTATTTTGGTTTTGTTATTGTTTCATCGCAATTTCAATCCTTGCTCTGCCCTTTACATTAACAATACAGTTTCGTACAGTGCACTGTGTCACAACACAGTCTCGTTTGTTGCCTTTGTTCGCCCGCGTGCATCACATTGCAAAGACGGTACTTTACACGACTATTGAACTGTTCAAACGAATCTCTCTCGGTGTCATTGGTCTTGGTCGGTATAAGCATGCAACTGTGAGGCAATTTCTTTTCCTGTATGCATATTTTTACATTGGGTGTATGACAGGTTACATTCTTCATACGCAGTGGTTGGTTTTTAGGACAGTTTTGCTGAGTGGTGATGTAGAAACGAACCCTGGCCCTGAAACACTTGACTTCTGTACCTGGAATCTAAATAGTATTACCGCGTATGATTTCTTACGGGTCTCTCTCATGGAAGCTTACAACTCGGTTTACAATTATGACCTAATTGGCATTGTTGAAACCCACCTTGACAGCACCGCTGATGAAGAAAAGCTGTCACTAAATGGCTACACATTTATTAAAAATAATCATCCTCAAAACATGAAAAGGGGTGATGTTGGGTTATATACAAAGATTCCCTTCCTTCAAAAAATCGTACTGATTTAGTGACTCTTTCTGAATGTATTGTGTATGAAATTCATTTAAATAGGAAAAAGTACTTCTATGCCGTAATTTATAGAAGTCCAAGTCAGGGTCCTGAGGAGTTTGATAACTTTACAATAAACTTTGAATTGATGTTATCCAAAATGCATGCCGAAAATCCTTTCTGTGTTATCATTACTGGTGATTTCAACTCCCACAGAGAATTAAGAAACATCTCGGAATGGATGAGAGTAAACAACCTAAGTGCCAACCCTAAAACAACCGAATACATGATTATTGGCCATCCACGGAGAATCAATGACGTTGAAGTCTCGGAACCACTGAATCTTAATGATTCTGAAATAAAGCGTGTCGCAAAGACAAAATTACTAGGGGTTGTTGTGGATGAAGGATTAAATTGGGATAACCAACTCAGCAAAGTGAAGGGGAAGATGAGTGGTGGTCTGAGGTCACTAAGAAAACTGAAAAACCTTATTCCACAATCTCAGCTTGACCATGTATACCGCGCCCTTGTTGAAAGTCATCTGCGATATGCTAATGTTATTTGGGGGAGTCTTTCAAAATCAAAAATAAATACCCTCCAACGTCTGCAGGATAGGGCACGTCCTATCATTGATAACGCCAGACAAAAGGATGGCTGGTCTCATAACTGGTTGACCGTTGAACAACTAATAAAATTCGATCGATCAGTTATGACATAAAAAATAATCAACAGGCAATGTCCCGAGAGCCTTTGGGATAAATACCATCAAAGGACCCAGCTCTCCAACCACACAACAAGGAATTGCAGGGACCTTCAAATCCCAAGAAACGATCTTGAATACGTCAAGAAAGACTTTCATTATTCGGCACTGAAAGCTTGGAACGACATTCCCATTGGCATCAGAGAGCTCCCTACACTTAGTAGGTTCAAAAAGCAACTAAAATGTTATTTCAAGAGCTGAAAGAAAACAAAAACACGACTCCCTGGAAGAGCAGCTGCTTCATAATAGGTTTTAGATAGATACACTGTAAATATGTATATATTATAATGTATTATTGTAATTAGGCTTTTTTCTTTTGTTACTTTCTATTGCTGAAGGGATTTTGTGTTTAAATAATTTAAAATGAAAAAAAAAATGAAACTGTAGATCAACTCAGTGGTGGGAAAATGATATCGAAAATAACGAAGGAAAAATATTTGAGCCAATAACAGCTGACAATGGTCTTCACCGGTTAATATCAGAACCAACCCATTTGATAGGTGATGCAAAATCCTGTATTGATTTGATATTTATTGATCAACCTAACCTCATTATTGAGTCTGGTGTTCATCCGTCGCTGCACTAGCAGTGCCACCATCAAATTGTTTACGGTAAATTGTCTGTTTCAAGCATAGCACTACCTCCATACACCCGCAAGATCTGGCACTACGACAAAGCAGACTTTGTAGCTATTAGGAAAAGCATTGAAATGTTTGCTTGGCCAGAGCAACTTGACAATATGACATGCCCTAATGAACAAGTTGAACTACTAAATGAAGTCCTTTTGAACATTTATTTCAATTTCATTCCTAATAAAGTTACAACAATTAGGCCTCGCCAAGCACCCTGGATAACGCAAATAATCAAAAACTTTCTTAGGAAAAAAATCGTGCATATAACAGCTTCGTGAGGAATGGTAGGCCAGATGACAAGCTCGAAGGTATACAAAAGATGATATCTGAAGGTGCAAGACTGATTGAAGAAGCCAAGCGGAACTACTTCCTTAAGGCAGGCAAAACTTTATCTAATCCCGGGACAAGTAGCAAAACCTATTGGACTTTGATAAACACTGTTCTAAACAAAGTTAAGATTCCCATGATACCACCTCTCCTTGAAAACGGGCTGTTTGTGACGGATTTGACTGAAAAGGCACAGATTTTTAATGACTATTTTATACTTCAGTGCACGACCATTGACACAGGTAGTGAAATTCCACAAGATGCTCCTGCAACTACTACTTTGATAAATGATTTTGTCATCTCTGATGAAAAGATACTCAATATCATAAGATCACTTATTCCTAATAAAGCACATGGTTGGGATGAAATATCTGTGAGAATGATAAAGTTAAGCGATGTTTCTTTAGTTCTCCCACTTAAAATAATATTCACAAATTGCTTGAGGCGTGGCTTATTTCCCGAAATATGGAAATACGCTAATGTAGTTCCGGTTCATAAGAAAAATGAGAAAAATCTGAAAGGAAATTACCGTCCTATTTCCCTGCTACCAATTTTTGGGAAAATGCTTGAAAAACTCATATACGATTCTCTATACTCGCATCTTATATCACATGAACTGCTTAACCCAAATCAATCAGGTTTTCGTCCAGGAGACTCGACAGTCAACCAGCTACTCTCAATAACGCATACTATATTTAAAGCTTTTGACTGTAATCCTCCCCTTGATGTCCGTTCTGTGTATCTTGACATTTCTAAAGCGTTTGATAGGGTGTGGCACGATGGTCTAATCTATAAATTAAAGCGATGTGGTGTATCGGGACAACTTCTTTTTCTTATCCAAAGCTTTCTTAAGGATCGAAAGCAGAGAACTGTACTGAATGGACTGAGTTCTAATTGGGGAGATATTTCGGCAGGGGTGCCTCAGGGCTCTATTCTGGGACCGTTATTTTTCCTTGTGTATATAAATGATCTAGCCGTAGGTTTGAAATGTAATGTTAAGTTGTTTGCTGATGATACGTCATTGTTCACAGTAGTAGAAGATTCCAATACAGCAGCCAGTGATATGAACCACGACTTGGATTTGATTCGTCAATGGGCCCACACCTGGAGGATGTCATTTATTCCTGATCCACAAAAACAAGCCGTTGAATTAACATTTTCAAGGAAGAAAATTGAAATTGACCATCCTGTGATCCTTTTTAATAACATACCTGTGAAGAAGGTAGTTGAGCATAAACACTTAGGAATTATCCTGGATTCAAAGCTATCTTTCTCAGTTCATATCAAATCGGCTATCTCCAAAACAAGGAAGGGCATTGGTTTGCTGAAATATCTCTCCAACTATCTGCCCAGGCATACTCTAAACGAATTATATAAACTCTACGTTCGTCCCCACTTGGACTATGGTGATGTTATTTATCATATCCCTGCTAAAGTATGTGATTTAAGTCAAAACATCGCTTTCCAAATTTAATGGATAAGCTAGAGTCTTTTAAAGTGTTAATGCAACGAAATTTTCGAACCTCATTTTTTGGCTTCAAACGAAAGTTCAATCTTTGCTGAGCAATATGGTATAAAGATAGGCAAAAGGAAAAAATTAAATCGTCTTAAAATAGCCCGCTAAAGTAACGAGGTCAGGGCGAATTTTTCATATCGGGCGTGACGTAACAAGTAGAACGCATTGAATTCATCATCTGCATTGTGCAACAACAACAAAGCCCACTCCGGTGGCAGTCTCTGGCTGTTTCTCGAAAGCAGGTTCATTTTAATGTCAATTTTACCAAATCGACATAAGATGTCAGCGAATACAGCAGCGATGAGAGTTTGCCGCATCAAGTGATGAAGATCATTGTGCTGTGAGCTACAAGCTCACGCGCCTTATGAAGAGGACGGCTAGGCCAATGAGGTCAAGCATGAGCATGATGTCCGAGGGAGGTATTCCTCGTCAAGAATTGGAAGCCATATTTGGGAAGAAAGTCGCTGCTAATGACTGGTACGTGATCTTAGTTGAATAGGAAGGTTTTGGTGAATTCATTCCTGAGTGATTCAGTCACAATTAGGGCCTAAAATCTTAAATAGCCTGTGTAGGCCCTGTCGACCATGGGGAAGGCCTACCGATTATTGTCGGGGCGCAAAAAGTGACTGAATCATTCATCCCGAATGAACATTGCTTTGTACGAAACATTCATGCGCGATTTGTGCAATTTTTGCAAGGCAAATCGAATTTGTACAATGGTTCACTCGTATTTTCATATCTCGTTCTTCCTTCTTTTCACTAAAAATATGAAAACTTTTCCAAAAATACAAATTGATAAAGGTGCTTTTCTCTGCGGAACAAGGATGAACTGTTGGTTGTTTCACACAGGTACAGATGCTGCAGGGATGTTCCCTGCACAATGAAAGGCAATGTTTTATGGCACTATAGATCAAATAAATTACATTACTCCGCATCAAGATTACAATGCATTGATAAACAGTCCTACAAATGGTTGGACCTACATCAAATGACTTGCAAGCGTGAGTGTACCCCAGCAAAAAAGCAGGACAATGCAGAAATGAGCAAGACAACTGTTTGCAACGAATTCTTTATGATCTTTGCTCTTTCAAATCCAAAATCTCAGAGAAAATCAAATTTGTTTGAATACACACTTTGTTATTTTGTTTACAATAGCTGACCATGTCTCAGCTTAGAGCATTACACAGCTGATAAGCCTTAACCATTGTTGGACACTTTGGGGAAAAGCGGGGGAGGGTCACAGGGTGCAATAACTCCAACATTGGCTAGAACAAAGACCTTTTTTAAAACAATGCAAACAATACTTTCAATTGAAACAATAGCTTTCCCCCAATAATATCTGGCAGTGTATACCACTGGCCTGAACCAGCAATTCAAAGACAAATTCAATTTCACTTGGAAAACACAAAGTCAACTTCACTTAGAAGAACCACACAATAAGTTGATATAACTTTTTCTGCGCCAAGATTAGCCATTTTACAACATGCAAAGTGCAATGTGTGCAATGTGGGCAATGGGCATCTGAGACAACTCTGAAACATCTAATTTGCATCCATTTGGTCACTTGCTATATGACAACCATCCTGCTGTGTAAAGTGAATAAAATGGATTTGCCTTAGCCATGGATCTGGAAATACTGACTTCTATTTTTCGATACACTTTCTTTGTCCAGGAACTGTGGAGCGGAATCGTCAACTGATGACTGGTTTGTTGGTTCTCTGGCTACACTGGTTGGGACAACAGACAATGACTGCCAGCCTGCAATTACCACCAGATAAGGACATAGTTCCCCATAGTACATGATACTGGCTATGCAAATGCTGATTAAAACCGTAAACATTACAATATTTGAGAGTAAATGTTTTCACCAGACTTCTTTTCAATGAACAGCCTTGCCAGAAATTTGAGCGTGCATCAAAACATGAAAATGAGAGTCCTATAAAAGTTATGCAAAATGAGTGGTTGAGTTTTGATTTCTCCTCCAATTTGAGTAAACTAGCATTTTGTCCAGAACATTTGCTCTCAAAATATCCATAAATGTTCAAAAGCATTGAGTATTTTCAATTGTTTTCAATGTTTTTAGCTTATACTGTAAATATTGAAATGAAGGTATTTGTCAATTATAGCAACTGTCAGTGCTCTGCAATAAACAGTTATTTTTCAATGTTTGTGCCTCTTTTTTGGCTGTGCATGGCAGTGGTATTCAGCCCTTTCCCTCCTTGTATTGGTACTTAATCCAGTCTGTTCCACTGTCAGTTGTGTGCGCTGCCTTCTCATTCCCTTTCTGTTCTTTCATCATTCCCTTTCTGTTTAATGACATTCCCTTTGTCTAATTAACGACATTTTCTAATCCCCTTTCTCAATTCTCTTTCCCTTTCCAAAGGCCAAGGGTATTAGTAAGGAAATTCATAACATAACCAGACCAGTGAAAACAGAAATTACGAACGTTTTTATACTACAATGTTCTTTGACTTGCCCTTGGATGATTTGAGAAGCCAACCAAGCAACTTGCATTGCCTGCGATCCACTTGAATTGCGATGCCTAAAAACCGAGGAATAGATAGAATTTCAATTTGAAATTAATCATTCGGGATGAGGAAAAGCTGAATAATTGAAATTCAATATCTTAAACCAAATATTTACTTCAAAACCAACTGTGCAGCGTTGAACAACTGTGCAGTGTCTTCGCAGCGTTGAAAATCGAGATGAATTAGCGTCATAGACTGGGCGAAGACCGTGCTCGCGTTGTGCTGGAATACGACTTGGAACTCTTGGAGGTCTACTCAAGTTAATCCTTCACTGAGTTTATATGAAACCCTCAGTCTTGTCTCCAGATGAGATTTCTCAGTCCATCTCAACTGGTCTGTAGGAGACAGCATGTCTGTTCAAGCTGGTAAACCAATTTCAGTGGAAGCCCCCACAGCGAAACATTTGAGTGAAAGACATGTGTGTGGAGCCGCTTGCGGAGGGCCTAGCCATAGTCTCGCCCTCTCGCCCTCGGTAAGATTTAGATCAAATACATACCAATTTCTGAAAGACATACAAGGACAAGAAAAATGAATCAATAAAATCTCAAGACGTAGGAAGTTCTCCTCACCTGTTCCTCAGGGCTTCTTTCTGCGACTGAAACAGTACAGGTCTGGGTCCATCGAAGCTTCCAAGAACACTTTGTAGTTGTAGTCAGAGCGCAGCTTTGCCACAGATTTCTCACGGGTAAACCCGCAGATGCCCCGCAATTTCTCAAAAGTGACGTTTCTGGACATAAAAAATCCAGCTGATTTTAAACACGCTAGCAGTAGCTATCGTGAATAATGATAGATTTTAGAAAAGCGTATGATTTAGTACCCCATAGCTGGATTTTGGAATCATTAAGAATCATTGGCGCCGCTGAAAACATGGTAAGATTACTGGAAAATAGCATGAAGAATTGGAAAACACAGCTAACAGCAAATGGAGCAGATCTAGGAACGGTCCAGATCAAACGAGGAATATTTCAGGGAGACTCGCTGTCACCACTTCTTTTTGTAACATCTCTGATTCCAGTAACAATTATTTTAAGATCATTGAAGCAAGGATATTCATTGGATAAGAAAACCAAAATAAATCACTTACTGTACATGGACGATTTAAAACTATATGGGAAGAGTAACAATGAAATGGATACGCTGATACAGACAGTAAGAATATGTACAACCGATATAGGTATGAAATTTGGTCTAGACAAGTGCGGTGTTTTAGCAATGAAACGAGGTAAGGTAACAACCTGCGAAGGAATAATGCTTAACGTCGAAGAGGTCATCGGTGATGTGAGTGTTGAGGGCTACAAGTACTTGGGAATAATAGAACGAGGCGATATTGCACACGAAGAAATGAAGCAGAAGACCCGGAAAGAATATATAGATAGAGTCAGGAAAGTCATGAAATCGAAACTGAATGGCGGAATCGTCATCAAGGCAATTAACACTTGGGCGATTCCACTAATTAGGTACGGAGCTGGAATCATTGACTGGACCAAGAATGAGATAGACGAAATCGATAGAAAAACACGCAAAATGCTCAACATGTATGGTGGCCTGCACCCAAAATCAAATGTGGACAGATTATACTTGAAACGCGAAATGGAGGACGAGGGCTTATAAGCGCAGGTGATTGTATAATAAATGAGAGGAATAATCTGGGATTATATGCTAAAGACAGTTCGGAAAATCTTATTGTGTTTGCAGAAAGAGAATTAAAACTCAAAGAACGTATTGAAGATGGATCAGAAAAAACGAGAAGGGAAAGGCGAACTAAAAGCTGGCATGAGAAGACTTTACATGGTCAATTCATAAGAGAAACAGAGAAAGTAGCAGACAAGCAGAGCTGGAGCTGGTTAAAACAAGGTGATCTTAAGAGAGAGACCGAGAGCTTAATTTTCGCTGCACAGGAACAAGCTTTATGAACAAACGCAATCAAAGCAGGTATAGATAAGCAGAATATCGCGCCTTCATGTAGAATGTGTGGAAATGCAAGTGAAAGTGTCACTCATATCACAAGTGCATGCCAAAAGCTTGCCCAAACGCAATACAAACATAGACACGATAAGGTGGGAAAAAAGATCCATTGGCTACTATCAAAGAAATACGATCTAGGGTGCACCGACAAATGGTACCAACACAGTCCAGAGCCTGTTGCAGAAAACGAGGAAGTAAAAATACTATGGGACTTAATGATTCAAACTGACAGAGTAATCGAGCACAGAAGACCAGACATTGTTGTAGTTGAGAAAATAGGTGGAAAATGTTTCATCATCGATATTGCGGTTTCCGGTGATCATAATGTTAAACAGAAAGAACTTGAAAAGAAAACAAAGTATGTAGATCTCAGGTTTGAAATAGCAAGATTATGGAATAAGGAAGTTTCGGTAATTCCAGTTGTAGTTGGAGCTTTGGGGACGCTGACAGCAAACTTGAAGAAGAATTTGAAGGAATTGGGAATTCCAAACGTCATCCCGTGTCTTCAGAAATCCGCCCTTTTGGGCACAGCAAGTATTCTGAGAAGAACTCTCGGTATTTCAGGCTCTGGGTAAGGGCCAGATATCGTGACAAAAGTCAATTTCTACATGTGTAGTGTGACGGAGAAAAAAAATGATAAAAATAATAATAATAATAATAATAATAATAATAATAATAATAATAATGATAATAATAATAATAATAATAATAATAATAATAATAATAATAATAATAATAATAATAATAATAATAATAATAATAATAAACTGGAAGGAGAAAGTCTTACATGGCCAATTCATTAGACAAACTGAGGAGATTGCTGGAGAGGAGAGGTGGAAATGGTTGAAAAATAGTGGCATTAAGAGGGAGACCGAGACTCTCATCCTAGCAGCTCAAGAGCAAGCCATTAGGACGAACCTCATCAAAGCCAAAATCGACAAAACACAGGAGGACAGTAGATGTAGAATGTGCGGTAAGGTTGATGAAACTATTAATCATCTCATCAGCGAATGCAGCAAAATGGCGCAAAAGGAGTATAAGAACAGACATGATTGGGTCGGGAGAAGAATCCACTGGGACATATGCAGGAAGTTTGGGGTAAATGTAAGCGAGAAGTGGTACAACCATGAGCCAGAAAGTGTGGTTGAAAATGATACTTGCAAGGTACTGTGGGACTTTACCATCCAGACCGATCATGTAATTGAAGCTTGAAGGCCAGACTTAATTTTAATCAAGAAGGAGGAAAACAACTGCATTATCGTTGACTTTGCCATCCCATATGATACCCGGATAAAGCAAAAGGAGAAAGAGAAAGTTGAGAAATACCAGTATTTAAAGAGAGAACTCCAGAAACTGTGGAATATGAAAGTAAAAGTAGTGCCCATAGTCATTGGGGCATTAGGAACACCACCAAAAGACATCAAAAGGAGAGTAGAAGAACTGGGAATTGAGACCAGGATTGAAGAGATGCAGAAGACTGTAATCCTGCAATCTGCACGGATCCTAAGAAAAGTCCTTGAAAATTGAGGAGACTTGCTGTTACCAATATCAAGGAGCCGTTACCGCTGAATGAAATGACATTTTATCAGTGTGCGATAATTCAATAGTAATAATAATGATAATAATGATAATAATGAAACTGAGGAAGATTTTAAATCGAAACGTCTGGCAAAATTACAGTTGTGTTTTCTTAATAATAATAATGATAATAATAATAATAATAATAATAATGATAATAATAATAATAATAATAATAATAATAATATTAATGATAATAATAATAATAATAATAATAATAATAATGATAATAATAATCCTAATAATAATAATATTAATAATAATAATAGTCCTGGGTATGACACAAAACTGCATCCGGTTGTGGAGTTTCGACGTGGGATAATGAGGTTACCCTTTGCTGCAACTACCTCCAGGTCACCCTTGAGCAAGGTGTAGTACCTGTCAGCTCTCCCCGAAACCACGAAATACCGGGTTGGCGTCCGGCGGGGGTTAGTTTGTCTCATGGGTAGGGGGGACTCTTTAGCTTTGGTTGGCAACCCCCCTAGAGATGGTGTTCTCGATAAACACACCGGTGGTTGTGACACCTTACCAACACTATCCTCAATATGAGTGTGATGGAATATACAAGTAGTAGAAACAACGGCGTAAATGGTGCTGGAAGCAATATTGCTGAAAGTGCCACGCCCGGCAGGTGTCCCATGGGTGAGCAGCGTGGGCCCGGTCGTCATCATGCTACTGCTAGAACTGGATGGACTAAGGAAATGAATATAGCTGTCATGGAGTGCTATTTTTTGAGTACTCCTGTCGATGAAAATGGTAAACCAATTAGGGGTTACAGAAGAAGGATGCATAATATTTGGAAGGAAAGGCAAAGTTTGAATATAACTGAGCAGAGGTTGTGTGACCAAGCTCGAATGATACGTAAAAATGACTGGTTAACAGCGGTAGAACTTGAAGAGATTAAGAAAAGAATGGTGAATGCAAATTCGGAAGAGAATGTAAGCGAAGAGGTGTGTTGACGAGGCTGTTATGGAAGATAACAGTACAGATGATGACCATCCTGGTTTGGTTTTTGTGAATATACAAGAACTGACTGACGAGGAAAGAGAAATTGTAGAAGAAATAAGCAGTATAACTGAGCACTATCTTGACGTGGAACTACAGGGGTTTAAGAAGGTGGAGAGAACATTACTCAAAGGACATGTAAAAAAGGTGAATAGCGTTCTGGGAAAGATCGCAACGGAAAGTATAACTGGAACAAATAACTTAATCAAAGCGTGCACCATCTTCATAGGAAGAAAGGTAGGTCTCAGACCTTATCGCAAGAGAACTAATGGAATGAAAGAGCCTTGGTGGAAAAGGAGAATAAAAGAATCAATTAAGGAGATATGCAAACACATCAACATACTCGAAAGAAAGAAAAGGGGAGATTTGAAGAGAATAGAGAAATATAAGGAACTTGAGCAGAAATATTGAATAAAGAAAAAGGGGTTAAACGTAGTATTAGAAGAGCTGAAGCAACGATTAAAAGCGAAATCTATGAAAATTAAGAGGTACGATCAAAGAATCGAACAATACAAAATCAACAGGTTGTTCCAGCAAGACCAAAAACGGGTTTACCAACAGTTGGGTGGAAAGGTAAACAGTAATGAAAAGCCTGATGCTAATGAAAGTAAACGGTTTTGGAGTAACATTTGGGATAACAAAGTAATAATAAAGAGGATGCTGAATGGCTGAGAGAATTACGAGCGGGTAAAGATGATAGGAAACAAGATGATATTAGAATTACGACTGAGATGGTGGTTAAGCAGACAAGAAAGATCCCAAACTGGAAATGTCCTGGACCTGATGGGGTACAGGGGCATTGGTTAAAGAATTTCACGGCATTGCATGAGAGAATTGCAGATCAATTGAAAGACATGATTAACAACGAGGTTGAGATTCCCAAGTGGATGACCACTGGTAAGACTGTTCTATGCCAAAAAGATCCTAGCAAAGGAAATGCAGTGGACAACTATCGACCTATCTCTTGTTTACCCTTGATGTGGAAGCTGATGACAGGGACCATATCCAACGTTTTGTATGACTTTCTGCAGGATGCTGGTAAGCTACCAAATGAGCAGAAAGGTTGCAGGAGAAGAAGCAGAGGGACCAAGGACCAACTGCTCATAGATAAAACAGTGCTGAATGACTGTAGAAAGAGACATAACAATCTGGGAATGGCGTGGATCGATTATAAGAAAGCCTATGATATGGTCCCCCATTCCTGGATTCTTGAAAGTCTGGAACTGGCAAATGTGGCGGATAATGTTGTTGATTTTGTCGCGAGATCAATGATGAATTGGAATGTGGATTTGACATCATGTGGTGAATCCTTGGGAAAAGTTAACATCAGGAGAGGGATTTTCCAAGGAGACAGTCTTTCACCTCTTTTATTTGTGATCAGTATGATCCCCCTCACAGAGATATTAAGGAATGTCCCAACGGGTTACACTCTGAAGTGTGGGCTAAAGCTAAATCACTTGCTATTCATGGATGATCTTAAGATCTATGGGAAGAGTGAACGTGAAATCAATGGATTGGTCTCTACGGTAGAAATATTTTCAAACAACATAGGCATGGAATTTGGGGCCAAGAAGTGTGGCACACTTATTTTAAAGCGAGGAAAGGTGGTGAAAACAGAAGGTTTAGAATTGCCTAGTGGTGACAAAATTAAGGAAGTTGAAGATGGAGGCTACAAATACCTTGGAATTACAGAGTTTGATAAAATCAAGGATAGTGAGATGAAAGAATGTTTCAGGAAAGAATACGTACGTAGAACAAAAGCTATCATGAAAAGTAGACTACATGGAAGGAATAAAATCATGGCAATGAACACATGGACAGTGTCCTTAATGAGATACGGGGCAGGTATCATTAAGTGGAATGTTGCCGAGCTTGATGAGATGGACCGAAAGACTCGGAAAATTATGACTATGAATAAGGAGTTTCACCCCAAGAGTGACGTTGATCGGTTATACGTAACGCGAAGTAAAGGTGGTAGGGGGCTGATAGGTTGCAAGAGCTGTGTTGTCACGGAAGAAAATAGCCTTGATTGGTATGTAAGAAACCATGATGAACCATTGCTCATTGCAGTTAAGGATAGCAACACGATACCACTTTGCCAAGACTCAATGAAACCAAACGAGTTTAAAAAACTTAAACAAAAAGAAAGGATTAACACCTGGAAAGACAAGGCGATGCATGGTCAATACCTCGGAGAAATGGAGGGCAAAGACAAAGCTAACACCTGGCGATGGCTACAGAAAAGTGACTTGAAGGGCCCTACTGAAGCATTGATTTTCAGTGCACAAGAGCAAGCACTCCGAACAAATTACACCAAATTCAAAATTGATAAAACCATCGACTCCCCATTTTGCAGAATGTGTGGCAATAAAAATGAAACAGTTTCACATATTATAAGTGAATGCAGCATGTTGGCGCAGAGGGAATACAAACGGAGGCATGATAATGTTGCCAAGTATGTACATTGGCGCATCTGTGAAAAATATGAACTGGACAGAGCCAACAAATGGTATGACCACAAGCCAGATGGGGCCATTGAGAATGCCAACTATAAGATTTTGTGGGATGTCATGATTCAGTGTGACAAAGAGATTGAGGCCCGCCGACCGGACATTGTTGTAGTAGACAAGCAAAGAAGAGAAGTTAAAATCATAGATGTTGCGATACCTGGAGATGTTAGAGCATGTGAGAAGGAGCTAGAAAAGATCGATAAGTACAAACCATTAAAGGATGAGATTGCACGTTTGTGGGAAATGCAGAAAGTGACTATAATTCCGATTGTAGTCGGAGCGCTGGGAGCAATCACAAATCGGTTTGGGAAATTTATGCAGGAGATTGGGATAGACATTCGAATTGAGCATGTGCAGAAAACAGCTCTACTTGGGACAGCAAGATTATTAAGATTGGTACTTGGTCCCTAAAAGTCTGGTTCAGTGACCTGTGAGTTCCTTGGCAGCTGGTTGATGCCCGCATTCACAGTGACTAATCCAAAGCAAAGACAGCCAAATGCTTTGTGTTGAGAATCAACAATAATAATAATAATAATAATAATAATAATAATAATAATAATAATGATAATAATAATAATGATAATAATAATAATAATAATAATAATAATAATAATAATAATAATAATAATAATAATAATAATAATAATAATAATAATAATACCTGTCAGCCCACTCCGAGACCTTGAAATACCGGGTTGGCGTCCGGCGGGGTTAAGTCTGTCTCATGGGTAGGGGGGACTCTTTAGCCTTGGTTGGCAACTCCCCTAGAGATGGTGTTCTCGATAAACACACCGGTGGTTGTGACACCTTACCACCACAACCCTCTATATGAGTGAAATGTCTCAAAGAAAAAATCCTAACAACGGCGTAAACGGGAGTGGAAACCTTGGTGAAGCTGCCGCGCCCGGTAGGGGTCCAGTTGCAACGCAGGACTGCCCCGATCGTCATCAAGCTACTGCGGATCGGAGGAGGAGAGTCCATTGGACGAAAGAAATGAACAAAGTAGTGATGAAATGTTATTTGAAAAGTGATCCCAGCAAGAGAGGTTACAGAAAGAGAATGCTTGCAATTTGGAATGAAATAGGAGTGTTTGAAACTACAGAACAACAACTAGCAGGTCAAGCCTTATGTATCAAGAACAAAGGATGGCTGTCTCAAGTTGAAATCGAGGAAATAAAACGGAGCTTGGATACCAGGGAAGTTAATGAACGAGAGAATGTAGAAGAAAATGTTGAAGTTATAGATGGAACAATATTACCTGAGAGCGTACAGTTAGAAGTAGAATTGGAGGAGGAAGGCATCACCGCTGAAGAAGAAAGAGTATTGGGACGAATAAAAGAAAAATTGGAGCATCCAGAAAGATTAGAAGCTCAAAACTTACGTTATGTAGACAGGAAGAAATTGCGAGAAACGTCAACGATAGTAAATAGTGTTATCAATAGAGTTAAAACTAAGAACATCACAGAGACGAATGTGCTAGTACTGGCTGGGGCGAATGTTGTTGCTGATCTAATGAATATCAAGAAAAAGAAGGCATCCAGAGATAAAGATCCTTGGTGGAAGAAGAGAATAACCGGAAAAATACGAGAGTTACGAAAGGATATCAGCAAATTGGACCAATGGAACAGAAAATCGTTAAAAAGTGAACATAGCAAGAAAAGGCTGGAACAACTTTACCATGTCAAAAGAAAGGGGATTCTGGTGGTTATTGAAGAGCTTAAGCAAAGGGTGAAGGCTAAGGCAGCTAAGATAAAGAAATATGAGGAAAGAAACAATCAGTTTCTGCAAAATAGGCTCTTCCAAACAAACAGAAAGAGATTATTTGAAAAAATCGATGGAAAGGAAAGGAATTACGAGATCAAACCAGATGCAGAGGAGAGTAAAACATTCTGGAGTAACATTTGGGGTGTAGAGAAGAAGCACAACGAAGATGCAGAATGGCTCAAAGATCTAGAAGGAAATTATTGTAACATTCCACAACAACAGAGTTTCCAAATCGACCAGGAAAAAATTAAAAAACAGCTATCTAAACTACCAAAATGGAAGGCGTGTGGCCCGGACAAAGTGCATGGGTACTGGTTAAAAATATTTGATAGTGTACATGAAAGAATGTCTAAACATCTTCAAGAATGCGTAGATACAGGAGAAGTACCGAGGTGGATGGTGGCGGGTAGAACGACTCTTATCATCAAAGATGTGTCAAAAGGGAGTCTTGTCTCAAACTTCCGACCCATTACCTGCCTTGCCATGATGTGGAAGTTGATGACTGGGATATTTGCTGAAGAAATATATGACCATCTTGAAACGAACAAGTTGCTACCAGAAGAACAGAAAGGTTGCAGACGAAATAGTAGGGGTACTAAAGACCAGCTTTTGATCGATAAAATGGTCATCAAGAACTGCAAAAGAAGAATGACAAATCTATGCCTTGCGTGGATTGACTACAAGAAGGCATATGATATGGTGCCCCATTCCTGGATCATACGATGTTTGCAAATGTTTAAGATATCTGAAAATGTCAAACAACTGTTAGCAAATTCTATGAAATCCTGGAAGGTAGAGTTGACATCAGGCACAGATGGATTAGGGATGGTGAATATCAGGAGAGGGATTTTTCAGGGAGACAGTTTATCTCCAATCTTGTTTGTTCTATGTTTGATACCGCTATCTGCATTGTTGAATGGAATGGGTGATGGATATAAGCTTGGAAAAGACCGTGGCAAGATAAACCACCTTCTTTTTATGGATGATCTGAAGCTATACGCAAAAAATGAAAAGGAGCTTGACACACTTGTACAGACGGTGAGAATCTTTAGTGAAGACATCGGAATGGAATTTGGCATCCAAAAGTGCGCAATGGTTAAATTGATAAGAGGCCAAATTGTGGAAAGTTCAGGCATAGCTTTACCAAATGGAGCAGAGATTAGATCTTTGGAGCAGAGTGAGGAATATAAATATCTCGGCATTCTTCAAAGTGATGATACCAAGAATAAGGAAATGAAGCAAACGACAAAAAAAGAATACTTCAGAAGGGTGAGAAAGGTCTTAAAGGCAAGTCTTAATGGAAAGAATACAATCGAGTCAATAAATTCATGGGCAGTTGCAACAGTGCGATATAGTGCAGGAATTGTCAGCTGGACAAAGGAAGACTTACGAGAAATGGACAGGAAAACACGAAAGCTGCTGACTGTGTATCGGTGCATGCATCCGCAAGCAGATGTCGATAGATTGTATTGGAAGAGGAAAGAAGGGGGTCGGGGCCTAATTAGTATAGAGGATTGTATCACTATTGAAGAAAATAGTCTTGGATATTATATAAACACGAAACAAGATCAACTACTGAAAGAAGTTTGCAAGGAAAATATCATCAAAGAGAGACAAAGCCCTAAGGAAAAGAAAAGAATGATCATTGAGAATAGAAAAGAAAGGTTTAGGGAAAAACCGTTGCATTCTGCTTACTTCAAAGAGACAAAAGACGTTAAAGATGAAAAAGAAAGTTGGGAGTGGCTGGCCAATGGATACCTAAAAAAGGAAACAGAAGGAATGCTCATGGCAGCCCAAGATCAAGCACTCAGAACAAACTGGGTATCGGTTATGATAGATAAAAGACAAGGATCTGCAATGTGTCGGCTGTGCGGGGAGAGGGATGAAACTATAAGCCACATTCTCTCGGAGTGTAAAAAGCTGGCACAAAATGAGTACAAGAAATGGCGTCATGATAAGGTGGCTGCCGTGATACATTGGCATCTGTGTCACAAGTTTGGATTTTCTTGCGGATCAAAGAACTATGAACACTTTGTAGATAACACAATTGCTGTACTAGAAAATGAAGCAGTTAAACTTCTATGGGATTTCTCCATGCAGACTGAGTCTAAAATCGAACATAACAGGCCAGATATAGTTGTCATTGAGAAAAAGTCAAAAACATGTTATATAATAGACGTGGCATGTCCCTTCGATACCAGAATTGAGAAAAAAGAAATGGAAAAGAAAGATGCTTACGGTGATCTGAAGTACGAGATATTCAAAGTATATAAAGGTGAAGTCAACAAAGTTTTTATCATTCCAATTATCATCGGAGCGTTAGGCTCAGTGACCAAAAGATTCAAAAGTTACCTAGAGCAGCTGAAGTGCGATGTTCACTTGGAAGTAGTGCAAAGAACCTGCCTTCTGGGATCAGCAAGAATACTGAGGAAAGTTTTGGACACAAAGTAGAAGAACAGGAGATAACATCAAGAAAAGATTAGTTGAACAGTACAAGCCTACCTGCTAAAGCTACGGGAAGTAGCCTGCTGGTAGGACGCAAACCAGTAAATTACAACAACACTGTGAATGAGTACAATAATAATAATAATAATAATAATAATAATAATAATAATAATAATAATAATAATAATAATAATAATAATAATAATAATAATAATAATAAACGTTAGCCATTCCTGTAGTTACGTACAGCTTCAACATAATCAACTGGACCATATCTGATATCAAGAAGATCGATGTCAAAATCAGGAAACTCATGACATGCAACCGGATGCATCATCCTAAGGCTGACATAGACAGACTATACATCCCAAGGAAGGAAGGGGGCAGGGGGATGATACAATTAGAACTAAGCTTGAAAACGACAACAATTGGCTTACAGAAATACCTTGAAACATCCACGGACTGGATGCTACAGTTAGTAAATATCCATGAGCAAGGGAAAAAAATGCATTCAATCAAGAAAGAAAGTAATAAGTTTGCTTCTGAACTAAACATCGAAGCAACAATAAACGAAGAATTACCTTGTACACTACAAGCTAAGAACCTAAAGAAGAAAGCCAAACAAGAAGGACTGAAGAAAATACAAGAAAAATGGGAAAGCAAACCTCTTCACGGTCAGTATCCAAAACGTAGTCAACAAGCTGATGTCGATAAAGACAAAAGACATCAATGGTTGCGAGGAACGGGTCTGAAGGCTGAAACGGAAGGCTTTATAATGGCTGCGCAAGACCAAAGCTTGTTCACCAGAAATTACCAATCCAAAATAGCGAAAAACGGGGCTGACCCTAAATGTCGATTTTGTGATCAATATGATGAAACAATAGATCACCTAGTGTCAGGATGCTCTGTTCTTACACCAAATGAATGTAAGAATAGGCATGATCGAGTGGGACAATACTTACACTGGAAAATCTGCAAGCATTATAATACTCCGCACGCTGAAAAATGGTATGAACATAAAACTCCCCCAGTAGTAGAAGGAGAAAACACAACGATACTATGGGATTTTCCAATAAACACGGACAGAGCTATCCAAGCCAACCGACCAGATATAGTCATCAAAGACCACAAGAGCAAAACATGCCTCCTCATCGATATGACAATTCCTACAGATCGAAATATTTCTGTCAAAGAATTTGACAAGTTATCAAAGTACAAAGACCTTCAAATTGAGATAGAACGGATGTGGCACCTTAAAACAACTATTGTACCTGTCGTAGTTGGCGCACTTGGGATGGTGAAAAAGGGAATCCAAAATCATCTTAATGAAATCCCTGGAGAACCAAACTTGCAAGAAACACAAAAAATAGTACTTACAAGTACTACCCACCTTCTTCGCAAAGCACTGTCAATCTAAAGATCTGAACAGCAATTAACTGTAACGCTGAAGTGCATATCAATGTTAGCATGCAAATAACAAACCCTCTTGCTGCCTCAGGTATCGGGATGATCCCCGGCAGCTAGATTGTATACAGCCGAAATCAAAAGAAAGTAACAATTCATAATAATAATAATAATAATAATAATAATAATAATAATAATAATAATAATAATGATGATGATAATAATAATAATAATAATAATAATAATAATAATAATAATAATAATAATAATAATAATAATAATAATAATAATAATAATATGAAAAATAAGACTGCTTTATAAAAGCTAACGTTTCGATTAAAAATCTTCCTCAGAGTAAAACTTTACTGGGACAGTCGAGAATTTATACAGATTGTTTACAGATAAAATTATACATAA
Source organism: Aurelia sp. 3 sensu Dawson et al. (2005) (assembly GCA_964020215.1). NCBI lineage: Eukaryota > Metazoa > Cnidaria > Scyphozoa > Semaeostomeae > Ulmaridae > Aurelia > Aurelia sp. 3 sensu Dawson et al. (2005). Next base: position 8,556,344 of record OZ026580.1, on the reverse strand, counting down.
CGAGTCTATTTACAGATTAAAATACCTGATCCCTTTGTCCCTGACCAATAGAGAACGGATTGGAAGCGTTTTAAAGTTTAAGTTATTCTTTTGAGGCTATCCAGTTACCCCCAAAAGACCCTCCGAAATATTCGCTTGATGCTTAACTCTTCTTTTAGCATCAGCTAAATCCCAGATGGCCTGATACTAATTCTTCACCCTTGAGGCTGCCCTGGCAACTCAGTTACCCCCAACTGACCCTCCGAAATATTTTGCATGATGCTTAACTCTTTTTTAGCAACAGCTACACTCCAGATTGCCAGATACGAATTCCAATTTTTTCCGATACTCTTGAGGCTGCTCTGGCAACTCACAGTTACCCCCAAGTGACCCCCCGAAAGATTCGCATGATGCTTAACTCTTCTTTTATGTAATAATAATAATAATAATTAATAATAATAATAATATTTCGGAATGTAATAATAATAATAATAATAATAATAATATAAAAACAAACACTGTTGGATTACGTAAACGTTTCGATTAAAATCCAACAGTGTTTGTTTTTATATTTCATTTTCTGTTTGGCTTTGAAAGATGGTTTAGTTCGCTTTAATAATAATAATAATAATAATAATAATGATAATAATAATAATAATAATAATAATAATAATAATAATAATAATAATAATAATAATGATAATAATAATAATAATAATAATAATAATGATAACAATAATAATGATATAAAAACAAGTTTATTTTCTGTTTGGCTTTGAAAGATGGTTTAGTTCGCTTTAATAATAATGATAATAATAATAATAATAATAATAATAACAAAACACTATAATAAATAATAATAAAACAGCACTTCTTGTACACTGGGTACCAGAGCCTCAAAATTTAAATGAAAGGAAATTGGTAAGAGGAAAAGAGAGAAGGAAGAAAGGAGGCTCTGGTCAAATGATAACACAACCTCGTTTTGGTGCTGATCAGCGTGATTATGAATCAATTCGATCACCTTTTGCGCAATGATTTTAATCAATAAACACCTTCATTCATACTATTAATCATATACATATTTTGTTGTTATCTGAGCTTATTATTTTCCTAAACGATTGATGATCTGATTGTGATTCGAATGGCGAGAAAAGTTTCATCGTTGTGCAGCTGGATGTTTACTTGAAGACTTCCCGTAATGCTAAATTCGTCTAACCACAATAACTGATTTCAACTGCTTCCAGCCTTTTGTAACTATCAACATGGAACTGAACTCTTTCTCGCGCGATTCAGGCAAAACATCCTAAATTCAGAACTACAGTACGAGTGATTTAACGTTTTTCGAAATAAGTATTTATCATAAGATATTGCATTGTACCGTCTGCGGTTGTCAATACACTTATGGGAAAACCAAGGTCAAGTCACTTATTGGATACCCTGGGTACCAGGAAACCAAGCTCAAATCCAAATGTCATGTTGTGTTGGTATTTGAACGACTGAAGGCCTTGCCACAACAAAAATCAGTTTCGCTGCGAAATGATCGATACAGGAAGTATTTCTTGGGTACCAGTAGGAAAAGTTTATCAGAAGAAACTGGTTGAAGACAGAGAATGTCACATTTCGAGAGGAATCAATCCGAAATCCAATTCTTATCCTCGATATTTCAAGTAAACACAAATCATATCACATACAATAAGAAAGATAATAACGTTCCTACCAGTTTGGAATGCAGTCCTCATCAGCAAAGATTACTCTTTGCCAGCGTGTCTATGATTTTCAGTGATAGCCAATATCACGGCTAAATTCTCGAAACTGCTCTCCACGTCCCTAGCCTCAACTGGGCCTAAACCCTCAACCAAGTTCACTGGGCGAATGAAAGCTCAACTGCAAACAGCAACGACTCTTCAGTGATCATGAAGTTATTGTCTCAAACTGTTGTGGAGTTAGGCTCCTATCTTTGCTGAAAAGCTTTCCAGTTCTCCACAGCTCCCCTCAAAACATTCGCCATTGTTGTGAAGGCAAACTTGATCACAACCGTCTGAATCAATTTTTCTGACCACAATCGTAGTCTTGTCATGTGACTCACGCTATCCAATCAAATCTCAGAAAATCCATATACCCGATCGGGTATATAGGCTTCTCATTGGTCAATTCCTACAATGGATGTCACCATTTGACCAGAGCCAACTTTCTTTCCTTCCTTATTTTTTTCTTTTTATTATTTTTTGGCTCTGGTACCCAGGGTACACTTCTTGGAACTGCTCGAATACTTCGGAAGGTGCTTGAAGAATAAAGATGTTACCTCAGTTTACTGGCAGTAAACAGCTAATACCTTAATGTTACATCTCCAGCTGAAGAAGAAACAAGCTGAGCAAAGGGAAGAACATAATAATAATAATAATAATAATAATAATAATAATAATAATAATAATAATAATAATAATAATAATAATAATAATAATAATAATAATAATAATGATAATGATAATAATAATAATAATAATAATAATAATAATAATAATAATAATAATAATAATAATAATAATAATAATAATAATAATAATAAGTTTAGGAGAGAAATTCAAATGCATGATATTGAAGTAGAGGAAAATGCGTCACCTACAAAGTGCGCTAGAGAAGCAAAGAAATGCGCCAAGAAAAGAATTATGGAAATAATGAAAGAAAACTGGGAAGCGAAGCCGATGCATGGACAGTATCCCGTGAGAGTTAACAAAGTGGATGTGGATAAGGAAGGCACCCATAAATGGCTGAAAAGTGCCAGTTTGAAAGGGGAAACTGAAGGATTTATTATCGCAGCACAGGACCAGAGCCTTGCTACAAATAACTATCGGAATAAGATCATTAAAGACGGGACGAGCCCAAAATGCAGATTATGTCACGAACATGATGAAACCATAGATCACATTATATCAGGATGTCCAGTTCTGGCAAAAAAGGAATACCTTGAAAGACATGACAAAGCTCTAATTTACATGCACTGGAAAATCTGCAAACACTATGATATCGCAGTGCCCTCTAGATGGTATGAACATAAGCCAAGCACAGTAATGGAAGGGAAAGATGTAGTCATACTATGGGATATGCCAATCCATACTGACAAAGAGATTACTGCAAACAGGCCCGATATAGTGATTAAAGACAAGAAAGAAAACAAATGTATTTTCATTGATATGTCTGTGCCATCTGAACGGAATGTCGCTAATAAAGAAACAGAAAAACTGTCAAAGTACAAAGACCTGGAAATAGAAGTAAACAAAATGTGGAACATGAAAACGACTACTGTCCCTGTTATCGTTGGAGCCCTTGGCCTTATCAGAAAGCGAATGAATGATCACGTGTCAAAGATCCCTGGAAGGATCTGCATCGAAGAAATCCAGAAGATTGTCTTGCTAGGAACATCACACATCCTGAGGAGAGCTCTATTTATAACCTGAGAAAAGACTGGACTTAAAGCCTCAGGACCATGGTTTGGTCTTGGCCTCGAATAGAAACGCACAAAAACTGAAAGACACAATAACAGTAATAATAATAATAATAATAATAAGAAGAGACCATCAGCCATATTGTTGCAGAGTGCACGAAACTCGCACAGAAGCAATATCGCCACTGGCGCCATGATAGGGTCGCATTGGTCATACACTGGACATTATGCAAAAGATTTGGATTCCCCCATAGCGATCAGTGGTATGAACATGTCCCAGAAAGAGTATTGGAAAATGAAAATGTAAAGCTACTGTGGGACTTTTCTATACAGACGGATCACCACCTTGAACACAATAAAACTGATATATTGATACATGAGAAAACAAGCAGGGGATGCTATATCATAGATGTTGCATGCCCATTTGATACAAGGGTAAAGACGAAAGAGCTTGAGAAGGTTGAACGCTATCAGGACTTAAAAAGAGAAATTAGTAGGATCTGGGAATGCAGAAATATATGTGTTGTTCCAATCGTAATAGGGGCGTTGGGTACATTGAGCAAGAACTTTAGCTCGTGGGCAGAAAAGATAGAAGTAGAAGAGAAGATTGATGTGATGCAGAAAGCTTGTGTGTTAGGAACGGCAAAGATAATTAGGAACGTTCTAGATATCTAAGGTCAAGGGTATTGACTTGATATCTAGCTGAACAACAAACCACCAATGATGTTGGCATGGTGTGGAAAAAACAATAATAATAATAATAATAATGATAATAATAACAATAACAATAATAATACGGTTAAATCGTGGATATGAAATAGATCAAATCAATGCTGTGTTCGACTTTCTAGGCTGTTACAGCAAGCAATTGGAGTGTCAAATCAAAAGACTATGTGAAGGAGAGAAGGAGGCAAAATTGGTTATCGAGCGATGTCAAAAATGGGTACTCAGCCAAAACTGCGAGATTGTTAAAAATTTTTACGAAAGAAAATAAAACTATGAAAAAATGACATGTCATCTTAGAAAATAAAAATTAGTAAATGAAACAATAACAACAAGGATAGTCTGCCTAGGCATTAGCCAGCAGCATAGTGGACTCAAGAATAGCAATAGAAACAATTTTGATAATAATAATATTAATAATAATGGTGGTGGTGATAATAATAATAATAATAATAATAATAATAATAATAATAATAATAATAATAATAATAATAATAATAATAATAATAATAATAATAATAATAATAATAATAATAATAATAATAATAATAATAATAATAATAATAATAATAATAATAGAACAGTCTTGGATGGTATGTGATGAACAACGCCCACGAAATAATGAGATCAATTGAAAAGGAAGGAATACTGAGATCAAATGAAATCAAAGATCCCAAAGCATGGAAACGGCAGAATAAAGAACAGCATAAGAACGGGTGGATGGATAAACCGCTGCATGGGCAAACAGCTGCTGCTACAAAAGATCTAATGGATAAGGATAAGAACTGGAATTGGTTGAAACATGCAGGATTAAAGAAAGAAACAGAGAGCACTATATTTGCAGCGCAAGAGCAAGCAGTGGGAACGAATTCTGTAAAGAACATCATTTACAAAGAAAATGTATCAAAAGAATGTAGACTATGTGGAAAAGCAGATGAAACGATAGCGCACATAGTATCTGAGTGTCAACAGCTAGCGCAAGTACAATATAAAGGCTGGAGACATGACAAAGTAGCTCAAATTGTCCACTGGAAGTTATGTCAAAAACTAGGTTTAGATTATGGAGATAGATGGTACAACCATAAAGTAGAGAATGTTATTGTGACAGAAGACATTAGGTTATTGTGGGATTTTCCCATACAGACAGATCATCGACTGGAGCATAACCGACCAGACATTGTTTTTGAAAATAAAAAGGATCGATCGTGTTTGCTGATTGACATATCCTGTCCCTTCGATACCAGGATCGAAAGAAAAGAAAAGGAAAAAATTGAGGTCTATCAAGACTTGAAGAGAGAGATTAAGAGGCTCTGGAATGTAAGAGAAGTTAAGATTGTACCAATAATCATTGGAGCTCTGGGTACGATTGGAAAGAACTTTGAAAACTGGTTGAAGAAGATTGAAATAGAATGCAGCACAGAACTTTTACAGAAAGCTTGCCTGTTAGGAACTGCAAAGATAGTAAGAAAAGTACTGGATACCTAAAGCCAAGGGATTTGGCCTGCTATCCAGAAGTCAACCGGCAGTCAACATCACCGCCGAGTGAACAATGAACAATAATAATAATAATAATAATAATAATAACAATAAATATCGGCCACTGCGTGATGAAATAGCGAGACTCTGGAGCATGAGGAAAGTAGAGATCATGTTGTTGGTGCATTAGGAGCTGTTTCAAAACAATTTGAAGCATACGTTGAAGCGATAGGGATCGAGATGAATGTGGAACATACACAAAAAGGCAGCCGTGTTAGGTAGCGCCAGGATTTTACGTCTGGTTTTACGTAGGACATTAAAGGAAAAGGAGAAAGAAGTGTGATTCCCCAGATAGCAGGTAGCTATCCGAAATCACACTAGTAGTACCAAAGCAATACCAGCAAGCTTTGTGAATACAAACATTGAACATAATAATAACAATAATATTAAAACTAAACCGACATTCCCGAATTAACAGAAAAAAAATAGAAATAAAACCACAACTGTTAAAATTTTCCGAACGTTTCGATTAAAAATCTTTATCAGCCTAACTATACAAAGCAGCAACCGAGCGTTTATAACCTAGGATAAACAAACTACATTAAATTACAATAAAGAAGAGCGAAACAATTAAATTCATACCAAGCCTGACAAAATCGCCCAACTTACATTGAAATAAAAGCCCGAACGGGAATTAAAAGTTTAAAGATCGGAGAGTAAATAATCCCAGTAGGTAAACCTATAACCAACCCAACCCCTGAGAGACCCCCAAACCCATCCTTCCAAGTCTAATAAGAATACCCAACTTCTTTCAAAATAAAAGCCCCAACGGGAATTGAAAGTAACAAGTTTTGAGAGTTAATAAAAATCCCAGTGGGTAAACCAATAACCGACCGAACCACGAGAGACCCAAAAACCCTCTCTTCTTCAAAAATACCCTGATTAAGATTCCCCAGGAGAAGTCCGGGCACACAGAAGAGGCAAACAACAAGAATCAATGGGAAAATTCCGCGGCCCTCCCCCATAGCCCTTCATAATAATAATGATAAAAGTAATTAGAAATAAATAAAAAATGATAAATTAAAGGTAATTAAAAATAATGATAATAAAAAGGATCAATGGATTGCTGGAGGAGTAGCACCTTTCCTAGATGGCCTTCTGCGGCGTCCTAGACCGGTCTCCCCAGACCCAGCATCATGTGAAGCGAATACAGAGCCTCTCCATATTGAAGACTCTTCATTATCTATATAAATGATCTCCCACTATCTATTAAGCACTCACTAGTTAATATGTATGCCGATGACACCAGTCTATCCTTCTCCTCGAATAGCATCTCCACAATAAATGAAAAGGTTAATGAGGACCTAGAATGTCTAAACACATGGCTTGCAGGAAATAGATTGTCACTGAACGTTGCTAAAACAAACAGCATTGTGATTGGAAGTCGGAAGAAGGTTAAAGATATTCAACAAACATCAGCTATGAAACCTTCACTTGTTATTCGTATTTCATTTCATATTTCATATTTAATTCTTTTAAGGAGGGTTGCCCTTCAACAAGTTGGTTTTCAAGGGGCCCTCCGATAAAAACATTAGTTACAATATAATACAAAAGGAAAAAGCTATGGATCTAATTAAACTATAAAACCTTATTTACAATATCTAAAACTTATATACAATGATGTTAAAAACTTTACAGTAAAAGTGAAAGGAAAAAGTGTCTGTTTCTAGATAGTTTTTTTGAAACTATGCAGAGAGGTTGCCTGCTTTGACTCGGCTGACAGGCTATTCCATAGTTCAGCACCTCTGTAAGAGAAACATTTCTGGCCATTGTTTGACCTTTTCATCGGTAACCTCAAGTCGGTCCCCGTGTTACGAAGACTATATGATGAGCAATGCGAATTTCGGGTGAACAAGTCACACAGATACTGTGGAGCCAGCTCATTCAGGGACTTGAAGACCATTGTCTTAGACTCACTGGAAATCAGTTGGTCAACGGTCTGCCATCCCAGCTCTTCGATAAGAGGTCTGCTTGGGGCATCAAAGCTGCTATTCGTTATTATCCTAGCAGCACGCTTTTGAAGTTTTTGTAGCTGGTTAATTTCACTTGAACCAGCGCAGCCCCAGACAGAACAGCAGTATCGAAAGTGAGGCTCCAACTACCTGTATAGAGAGTTTGCAAAGTTTCTTTCGGAAGAAAAGACTTGGCATGTTTTAGAAATCCAACTGCCCTGGAGACCTTGGCAGACACTGTCTTGATCTGCTCTTTCCAATCCAAAGAACAGTCAATTTGCAAACCGAGGTATTTAGTCTTTTTGACTACATCCAGCTAAAAACGAAAACTAAAAAGGCAAGGTTGTGAACCAAGAATTAAAAGCACTGTGTGAAACCAACGATCTCGATTTCATCGATCATCAAAATATCGACGAAACGAAACATTTAAATGGAAGTGCATTGCACCTGAACAGAATGGGCACAGTCCTTCTTGCCAATAACTTCACAAAATATCTTAAAGCGCACTGATGTAATGATGGGACTCGATCTAATAAGCACACAGCTAAGTACATTTCTTCTATTTTAGAAAATGAAGTTTCCCATGAAATTGCTAATTCCGACGCTGAAGATATAAATTCCCTCACTAAACTTTCGACTATTAGGCATAAGAATAAAAGAGGCCTAATTCTGGCACATTTGAATATAAACTCAATCAGAAATAAACTAGAGGATCTTAAATTCCTGGTTGCAGAAAATGTTGATATTCTGGTAATTTCGGAAACCAAATTAGATGAATCCTTTCCAACAAGTCAGTTTTCAATTGATGGTTTCAAAAAACCCTTTCGTTACGATAGAAATGCAAACGGTGGAGGGATTCTGGTGTATATCAGAGATAAAGTTCCAGCGAATGAAATAAAACAGGTGAACATTGCCAATTCAATTGAATGTGTACTAACTGAAATCAATGTGGGCAAGAAAAAATGGGCATTGATCAGTACCTACCGCCCCCCTTCTCAATGTGAAAAATTTTTCTTTGAAGAGATGGGAAAAGTACTGGACCAACTTGCTCCTCGATATGAAAACTTTGTGATCGTTGGAGACTTAAACTCGGAAGAAACGAATTGTGAAATTAGCAATTTCATGGATGTTTATGGATTGAAAAATTTAATAAAAAGTCCTACTTGTTATAAATCTGTTGACAATCCCTCTTCGATTGATATGTTTCTAACGAATAAAGCCTCTGGTTTTCAAAATACTACAACAATAGAAGTGGGGTTGTCAGATTTTCATCTTATGATACTAACAGTGTTAAAGAGTGGTTTTGTTAAAAAAGGTCCAAGAATTGTTACATACCGAGACTACAGTAAATTTGATCCCATAAAGTTTCGTAGTGACCTTCAAAGCAACTTAGCTAAGGACAACGAAGAATATTCAGTATTTGAAAATTTTAATTCTGTAGTCGAAGAAGTGCTGAATAACCATGTACCTTTAAAACAAAAATATTTACGTGCAAACGATGCACCTTTCATGACAAAAACCTTGAGAAAGGCAATTATGCTTCGTACGCAGTTACGTAATAGATTAAACAGGCATAATACCTCTGAAAATCGGAAGGCTTTTAAAAAACAACGAAACAAGTGTGTGAAAATCTTGCGGCAGGCAAAAAGATCGTATTATGGAAATCTGGATATGAACTCTGTTACTGACAATAAGAAATTTTGGAGAACTGTAAAGCCACTTTTCACTGACAAGGTACAAACCTCCTCGAGTATCACACTCGTTGAAAATGAAAAGTTAATTACCAATGACAATGAAATAGCTGAGATCTTTAATGAATTTTTCACTAATATTACAAAGACAATTGATATTGCCCCTAGTGAATGCACAGTTGTTCCGACAGACCACTTGTTGGACCCTGTTGAAATTGCTGTTGAGAAATTTAAATATCATCCCAGCATTCAAAAGATTAAGGATAAAGTAAAACATAACTCATATTTTGACTTCCAACCAGTTATCATGAAGGCAGTCATTGATCAGTTATCGAGTCTAAATCCAAAAAAAGCATCTACAGTTAAAAGTATTCCTGCTAGGATATTGAAAGAAAATCAAGACATATTTGCACCGCTGCTGACGAAAATTTTTAATAATTCATTGCTCCAGAAAATATTTCCTGAAGATCTAAAGTTAGGAGACATAACATCACTATTTAAAAATGATGAAGCCACAAAAAAGCGAAACTATCGACCTATCACAGTTCTGTCTGCTTTATCAAAGGTCTTTGAACGACTTCTATATAGCCAGATGGTTGACTTTGCCGATACATTTTTAGTTCCCTACCTATGTGGCTTTCGGAAAGGTTTCAATACGCAGCATGCTTTATTAAGATTAATGGATACCTGCAAGAATTCCCTAGACAAAAAAGGAGTGGCTGGTGCTTTACTAATGGATCTATCAAAAGCTTTTGATTGCATAAATCATGAGCTACTGATTGCGAAATTAAGCGCTTATGGATTTTGTAAAGATGCTCTGCTGATGATTTATAATTATTTGTCTGGTAGAAAACAGAGGGTCAAAGTTAATGGTTCATTCAGCACTTGGAGAGAAACCTTTGCAGGTGTGCCACAAGGATCAGTTCTTGGACCTCTTCTATTTAATATATACATCAACGATTTATTTTTCATGGTGACGGATACTGCAGTATGTAACTTTGCTGATGATACGACTATCTTTGCAGCTGACAGTCAATTGGAAAGAGTTTTAGAACGATTAGAAACTGATGCTCTTGTTTTATCAAGGTGGTTTCCAGAAAACTTTATGAAATTGAACGAAGGGAAATGTCATCTGCTAACTTTTGGGACAAAGCAAGACGATATAAAGATCACAATTGGAGAGGCTATTGTTGAAGAAAGCTCTGAGGAGAGATTGCTAGGAGTGACAATAGATAAAAATCTGAATTTTAAGAGTCACGTCTCGAATTTATGCAAAAGAGCTAGCCAAAAAATGCATGCACTTGCTAGAGTATCTCCTTTCATGGACCCTGATAAATTGCGTCTCCTAATGAACAGCTTTATAAAGTCGCAGTTCAGCTACTGCCCTTTAATTTGGATGTTCCACGACAGGGGTCTGAATTCAAAAGTGAATAAAATCCAAGAAAGAGCACTCAGAATTGTGTATAAAGACAGTCATGCTGACTACGAAACTTTGCTGAAATTAGATAATGCAGTATCCATTCACCAACGCAATCTACAGTACTTGATGATAGAAATATACAAAACCAAAAATAACTTAAATCCTAGTTTCATGAGTGAGATTTTTGAGGCAAGAGATGTACAATATGACTTGCGAAATAAGAATTCCCTTGGCATTCCAAATGCCAGGACAACTTCTTATGGAATAGAAACTGTGAGATATTTAGGCCAAAAACTGTGGCAAACATTACCTCACAGAATTAGAGAGTCCCAGTCGTTGACAGCTTTCAAAAAAGACTTAAGAACCCACAACATAGGATGTGACTGTAGATTGTGTAGAACCTTTATTTCTGGATTAGGTTTTATTTAGCTTGTAACATATGTATATTCATTTATTTAAATTTAGATATTACTTGTAGATAGTTGGCATTAATTAGCTTTTACGGAGCTATTGAATCAAGCCAACTTTAAACAAATTATTTATTATTTATTATTATTATATATATTATTATATATTATTATTATTATTATATTATTTATTATTATTACTATCACGTATTTTCAATTTCAAGTGCTTATTTTGACCCTTGAGACTACTATGTTTCTGCTTGGAGGAGATAAGCATAGAATGAGTTATTGCTACATTCAGGGAAAGCTTGTTGCCTTGTAGCCAAGTGTCCAGTTTTGTAAGATCACTGTTAATAGAGGGGGGCATTGGGGGATACTAGAACCCGAAAACCCGGACGAAAATTTGGAATAACCCGAAAACCCGGACTAAAAATTGGGAAAACCCGAAAACCCGCTAATGTGAAATCAAAGATCCCGAAAAATACACTTTTCAGCAAAAAACATTCACTTGCCAAAGGCTGGTTTCATCATTTTTTGATATTTCACTTCACTGGCTTCACTCCTCTACCAAAGAACAATACAAACGCCTCATGATTAATGGATAATATATTGTACAATAGATCATGGGACTTGGAAAGAACTCTCGGAAAAATTCAACGAATAATTCTTATGAGTTCTGATGCTTTGCTGTATGGGCGGATCCAGCCTTGGAGTTTGGGGAGGGCCACATGGAAGGAATTTGGGGGTCTAGGGGCGTAGCCCCAAGGAAAACTTTTCGTGGCCACACCCTTCAGACTCTCGGAAAACGTGGCAAACGCGCTTTTTGCTTCATCTTAGATCACTTAGCTCATCATTTATAGTACTGAAATACAACTAGCATTTGTGGGGAAAAGCTAACGGGGTGTCATTTGGGAAAGTAAGGGACTATGAAATGTTTATTATGAGCACAACTAACTTAGAGAATGTCTATCATGAAATTAAGCTCCACCACCATGGAAATGCAAACTTGGCATGAGAAATGATGCATATCTCAAATCCACAAGTCAAACATCAAAGGCATTTAAAAGTTACGAGAAAATCCTGTGGAATTTCCAATCGTAAGTTCCCAAATTCGAGTCACCAGTTATCAAACTCCTCATGCCTTAAATTGCTACTTTCTACTAATTGTTAATACTTTCTTCTACTAATTATTACTTCCTTAAATTGTTTAACAATTTAAGGAAGTAACAATTAGTACTTTCGAATAACTATCACAATAGAAGATATGAGTCGTTATCACTATTAACAGAGCGAAAGTTATCATCTATAAACTTCAGCAGCTAAGTTCACTAGATTCAAATTCATTTTCAAAGTTCAAAGTTCAAATTCATATCTTTTTCACACCTTTTGATCAATAGTAAGTTACTTCGTGAGTTAGTTTGAATATCTTGTCGTTAGCAGAGTTTTCGTGCAGTTGTTGCATGGTTATTTTGAGAGATAAAGGTTTAAAAGTATCCGTTTACCTTTACAACAGTTTTTACGAGAACGCTTACCGTGCCCCCCCCACTGGATCCACGCCTGCTTTGCTTTAGTAAATTATTCATATTGGTGGGATCAGCTTTTTTATTCCTGCCACTGACAGTCATAGCAACATGAAATTGAAAATTTGCGCAAACTTGAAATTCTTAAAACGGAAAAGAGATCGAGATTGAGAACGAGACATGAACCAAAACTTTAGAAAGAAAGGCACTCATTGAAATTTTAGGAACTTTAGAGGCAAAAGGACTCACTGAAACATTAGGGCTAAAAGGGCGCATTGAAACCTGAAAAACTAAAGGACTCACTAAAACTTCAGAAACTAAAGCACCTACTGAAGTTTAGAAGAGTTAAATACAATAACAAGGAACAACTTTAGAAATCAAAAAAGCGATTTATCTTCAGGTTTAGGCAGCGTTTCAGCTTTAGAAGATCTGTTTTTTGCTGGGATATGCACACCATGTAGAATCGTTTCATTGTCCTTTAGAAAATTGAGAACCCGTGTGGCATCTAAAACCCGAAAACCCGCACATTTTAATTACAATACCCGAAACCCGAGCTAAAAAAATGGCAAAACCCGTGACCCGCGCAGCATCCAAAACCCGAAAACCCGCACGTTTTTCAGAGAAATCCCGAAACCCGATGGCCAAAATTGGCCAAACCCGCAACCCGTGAAATCCCAATGCCCCCCTCTTAATAACCTCATTCAGCCGAGTCATATCGTGAGACTGGTAGCACAAACTGGTATCATCAGCATATATGGACACGTTGGAATCCAGGACTGCTTGTGGGAGATCATTGATGTAGACAAGGAAGAGAAGAGGACCAAGACATGAACCTTGTGGCACACCAACTTCTATGTCCCCGATTTCAGAATCAACCCCATTAACCCTACAAAATTGTTTCCGATTCGTTAGATAGGATTCGAACCAAGAGAGTTCACGACGATGTACACCGTAAAGCTCAAGCTTTTTGCAGAGAATGCTATGATCAACAGTATCAAATGCTTTTTTAAGGTCAATGAACACCAGACCCACAAGCTTTCCAAGATCCATTCCATTGTACCAGTCGTCAGTATTTTTGAGCAAGCAAGTTACTGTTGAATGAAGACGCAAAAAGCCGGACTGGCCGCATGAAAAGTGGCCGTTATCATTCATATACTGGTACAGCTGATTTGTTACTAATTTTTCAAAGAGCCTTGAGATGACAGGCAAGACTGATGTTGGTCGATAGTTGGACTTATCAGCCCTGTCTCCATCTTTGAAGATCGGAGTAACTCTAGCAACTTTCCATGAGTCGAAGAAACGACTTGTTTCAATGGATGTATTGAACAAGAAAGCAAGCGAGTTTTCAATTAAAGGCAGCGCAAGCTTCAGAAAGTAGCTAGAGATGTTGTCAGTCCCAAAGCTCTTTGCTGTCTTGACAGCTGCAAATGCATCCCTGATTTCCTGCACTTCAATAGTCCTGAAATGAAATGTTGCCTTATGTTTGTTAATTTCATAGTCACCTGCAAGATGAGGACATTTCAATGATAGAGCAGACTAAATACTTAGATACTTAAATACATGCGGACCAATACCTGAGTTGAGATATTCACATTGCAGAAGTGATAAAAAAGATATCAAGAGCTTTAGGTATGATACGCCATGCGAAACAATACCTCCTTGTAAGCATACTGTAGCCTTTGTACAAAAGTATGATTGAGCCTTGTTTCCGTTTCTGTTGCCCCGTTTGGGGTGCTTGTGGTGAAGGTGAAGGTGAAGGTGAAGTTGCGTTTTTCAGCGCCAAGCGCTGGGATCGCAGAAATAGAGCAGACCTAATCGAGTCCGCGACCCCTTGTCATGACGCTCAAGTGGTGGGGCCCTATCAGGACTCGAACCCACTCCGCCTGACTGTTCTGGCTGCAATGTCAGAGGATTACACCACGGCGCCACAACACCTTTGCACTCAACAAGCTTCCGAAGCTCCAAAATCGTGCAGCTAGAATCGTGACGAATAGCTTCACCTTCGAAGTCGTTAATAGCTCTGAAGAGAAATTACTTGGAGTTCACTTTGATAGAAAACTCTCCTTTGACCAGCACGTCTCGAAACTTTGCCAAAATGCCAGTAATAAACTTTTTGCACTTGCCCGCATATCCCCGTATATGGATCATAACAACCTAAGAATCTTGATGAGGGCATTTATTACCAATCAATTTCAATACTGCCCTTTAGTCTGGATGTTTCACAACAGGCAGTTGAACCAAAAAAATCAACAAAATACAGGAAAGGGCATTGAAAATTACATATAAGGACACCGAATCGACTTTTAGAGACCTATTACAGAAGGACTGTGCAGTCACTATTCATACAAAGAACTTGCAAATACTTATGACTGAGATGTACAAAACCAGAAATGACCTAAATCCTTCATTTATGCAGGAAATTTTCCGTGAAAATACGACTCACTACAATTTGCGTAACAATAACGAATTTATTCAACCAAGAGTGAGATCAGTCAACAACGGCTCAGAAAGCGTCAGATTTAAAGGTCCGCAGCTGTGGCAAACTTTACCACTAACAATACGCAATTCAGAATCCCTTTATCAGTTTAAAACAAAGATAAAAAATTGGTACGGAGAAAATTGTCAATGCAGGTTATGCCGCACATTTGTTCCGAACCTGGGCTTTTTATGATGCACATTTTTAGATATCTGTTTTACACTGTTTAATTTTGATGATTTGTAAATTTTTTATCCACCATTTTTTATGCAAAATTTGTATTTTGTAATGTTTTTAGGTTGGAATTAATTAGCTAACTACTTTTAGCTATATTTATTCTCATCCAACTGTAAAGAAATTGATAATATTAATAATAATAATAATATGCTTTGACTAACGAGAGCTACGAAATTAAAGTCTCTGCGTCAAATGTTTGTCTGGCAAATCTTCAATGTTCACTGTTCCTTTCTTCGTGTACTAACTTGCATCTTTCCCGCCAAATGATGTTTCCACCAATCATATTTGAGACTCCGCACCATTTCATCGTTGATTTTGCTTCTTCATATGACAGCCCTAATTTTTTTAAACATGTTCTTACTTCCTTGTGCACTGAGCCAAGTGATCCAAAACAAAGCACATTGATTTTTGCCTTGATCCCGTTTTGTTCAAGCACTCTGATCAACTCTTTATACTTCTCTGCTTTTCCTGAATACGATTGTTCCATATACATATCAAAACAAACTGTAATTTCAATGATTTCACACTCTTTTTCATTCTCTTTCAGTTCAATTATGTCTGGCTTTCTGCTGCTTATCTCTTTTATTTCATTTCGAAGTGCTGGAAAAACTGTCTCTGCCATTTTATTTACAAATAAATGTGATGCTGGGTTCGATTTTTGGATTTTCTCACTTACTGTGCTTACAATACGATCGTGTCGCCGAGAGTACAAATCTTTAAATTTTCTGCACGAACTCATTAAGTGAGCAACCGACTCAATGTTATGATTGCATAATGTGCATCTCTTTTCATGTTCTTTGTTCCACATGTTGATTAGTTGATTGCAGGGAAGTTGATTCATTCGTGCACGTACGACAAATGTAACAAGACTATCTGACAGCTTCCATCCATAAAGATTTGGTGTGATATTTTCTGCTCTATGTTCTCCATTTTGATAAAATTTCCTTGCATTCGTAGTTCTAAACACCCTAATAGATCAATCTTTTCAAATTCTTTCTCAATTTCTCGTTTGAGGTTTCTCTGATTTATCTCTCTTCCATCAATGATAATCGTAGCCTTATCCTCTTTGTATACTACTCTCCCTTTGATTTTATTTACATGGTGAAGCAAATCTGGCCAGTCTGAATTACCCCCATATGTTTTTCTTTTCATTAACCTGCTGTTGTTGTCCAGCTCATACCCTAAGAAGCCCTCCTCTTCATTTATCGTTTTTACTCCCCTAGACCTCATGTCTAGCTTCAGAGATTCCCTTGCAATGTGTCGAATGTTAGATTCATCATGATTTAACATTTTCATTAAGTGAGCAATGCGTGCTGCTCTGTATACGTTGGATGGTTTCTTAATACCTAATCCTCCTTGCAATCTGTTTATGAAGAATACCTTGTCCGTTGTCTTTGGGTATAGATTAAACATTCTCTTGACAGTGCAGCTAATTTTGGAATCCATCTCTTCGAGTTGTTTTTCTTCTAGTTTACTATTGTCAAAATGATGTAGCACCTTTGCTAAGGCCATATTGTTAAAGGCACTCATTTTCAACGGGATTGGGAGCGAACAAGATTCTATTTTGTCAATGATATTTTTGAAATCTTCAATGAATTCTCTTATTTGTTTCTCATCTTCTCCGGCTACAGTCAAAGATTTTCCTAGGTACTTGTACCCCTCATCTCTCTTGCATATTTTAATCTTTTCTCCTTGAACTTTCAAGGTAGGCTTCTTGTCACTTTTTCCTTTGTACCAATTGTTTCCTGATCTTCTCTCATAGAATAACGCGCATTTTGATGCTTTTACTCTTAATCCGGCTCTGTTGAACAATGGTTCAGAGACCTGAATCATTTCATTCAGCATTTCATAATCGTAGGCTATCATTGCTATGTCATCGGCGTACGCTTGAATCGGAAGGGGTCTTATTTTCCTTTCATTCTCAATATTTAATGTTACCAAAGCATGGTTATAGGCAGGCTGCAATACTTTATTAATGATCATCAGGAATATTATAACGCTCAGTGGGTCACCTGTTTTAGTCCCCCTTGTGATTGTAATTGTTTGGGACAACGTATCTCCACACATTACTTGAAATGATGGGTTTTCATAGATGTCTTCGATAATTGCACAGTAATCATCAGATATATTATATTCTCTCAGTGTTCTCCTTATCTCTTCATGTTTTACACTCCCATAAGCATCTGCAAAATCAATAAACAGAATGTGGATCTTGGTACTAAGGTGCCTAAAGTCGTCCAAAGCTGTTTTTAAGCAAAATATCAAATCCTGTCTGTTGCGGCCAGGCATAAAAGCCCGTTGCCAGAAGCTAATTTTTGGTGCAATAGTTGGTAAAATTCTTTGGATAATGCAGCGTGAAAAGATCTTGTAGACTACTGATGATAACGAAATGTCCCTAAGAGTTGTTAGGTCCTCTTGTTGGAAGTTCTTTTTTGGGATTCGCTTAACTAGATCGTGCTTCCAATCCCTTGGTATTCTTCTGTTTAATAAGGTCACATTAAATGTATCAACGAGATTTCTCTTTACTATATTGAAATTCTTTTTCACATCTTCATACTGCACTCCGTCTAGGCCTGGAGACTTCCCATTTGGGAGTTTCTTAATTACACTTTCGATTTCTGCTTCTGTAAACAAGTCAACACTCAAATTATGATCTGCATTTGAGTTTGCATGTAGTATGCCCCCATTGCTCTTTTCTCTTTCTAAAATGAATAACTTTTCTTTCTCATAAAACTCCTCTGTTTCCTGTTGTCTAATTTCAAAAGGTGACTTCTGTGGCCATTTGTTATCATTCTTTATTATTTCAATTGCTTTTTTCCTATTATGTAGCCACAAGTTAGTTAGTTTATTCCTTGACACAGGTTCCCTCGAGACATGTCCTCGCGTTTCCGTAAAGAATGGCTGTACTGCTTCATTTATGTATGCGATTTGTTTCTCTAAACGCAATAGGACTGGAATATCGTCACTCAATAGATCAGTGGATGGATTGTGTGGCATGCACTTCAATATTCGTAAACAAAATTTGCACAAATTTTCGTTCCAGGACTCACCATTCGCCTTCTTCTGTTGAAACTCGCCTCCTTTCACAAAAATACTATTTACCAATTTGATTACTTTTGTCCATTTTGTTATGTCTCCTTTGCAAATGAATCTGTTCTTGAAAATTCCCTTATTGGTCAGTGAATTACGGAATGCCCTCTCTTGAATCTCAAATTCATTCCACTCAGCATCCTCCAGCCTCGAAGCAAATTCACCGAGCGGCCTAGTCAATCCAGCTTGTGGTGCTCCAACTCTGACGATTTTCCCCTCATTAATTGCATCCTTGGCATATAACTTTAATCTCTTGGCATATAATTAATAATAATAATAATAATAATAATAATAATAATAATAATAATAATAATAATAATAATAATAATAATAATGATAATAATAATAATAATAATAATAATAATAATAATAATGATAATAATAATAATAATAATGGAAACTTTTTATTCCCTACAAATACTACTATACATGATGACACCCATCACTCTCAATTAGGCATGATGGGGAAATTTACAAGTTCTAATTAAAATGTTCCTTAAAATAAATTGAAAAGTATAATAATAATAATAATAATAATAATAATAATAATAATAATAATAATAATAATAATAATAATAATAATAATAATTAATTAATTAAAACTGAACCACAATCAAAATAAACAGAAAAAGATAAATAAAAACAAGACTGTTTAAAAACAAACGTTTCGATATTCAAATCTTCATCAGTGTTTACAATCCACAGAACAGCCAAGTATTTATACCCTAAAACTTACAAAATAACAGTTCCATAAAATCGTGGTAAAATTCCCCCGAGTCCCCCCTAAAAACATACCAAACAAAACACCCAGACCACTAAAGTATTAGTTGTAAAGCCAAAACTTTCAATTTCAAAAAAATATTTTTTGTAGCCAATTCCCTTACTTTAATTTTTATGTTTGCGGCATCAGAATGGAAGCTCTTTGTACGTGAAGTCTCAAGCCAAACCAGAAGCATGCCCCCCAACGATCCTCCTGGGATTTGCTTAAATTGCTAAATCCCTAGATGGCAAGACAAGGAATTCCACCCTGACACCACGTGCACCCTGACACGAAATACGGAGGGAAGCATGCCCAAGAGAAAGCGAAAGACTTATTAAAATGTAGTGACCGGATTTAGGCGGTTCCACAGGCAAACATATCCAATTCAATATCAGCCGCCCTCTCATTTAGGCCCTTGGGTGCAAATGTTCCCAATTTGTATTGCCAAAATAACTCCTTCCTTCGAAGTGAGTAAACATCTGAAGCCCCATCAATGATAATAATAATAATAATAATAATAATAATAATAATAATAATAATAATAATAATAATAATAATAATAATAATAATAATAATAATAATAATAATAATAATAATAATAATAATAATAATAATAATAATGGAAACTTTTTATTCCCTACAAATACTACTATACATGATGACACCCATCACTCTCAATTAGGCATGATGGGGAAATTTACAAGTTCTAATTAAAATGTTCCTTAAAATAAATTGAAAAGTATGCAGCTAATACGTTCGAAATATAACATTTGTCCACATCTTGAAAGAAAAGAATTTAAAACGTTAACAGTTCTGGACTTGTCCACTCACTGTCTCTCTTACAAAATATGTAGTACGTACAACGTACACAGATTGTTATTATTTTATTTTCCAGGTAAAGTTGTTCTTGCTTACTAGTTGATAAATTATGCAACATATTCATAAACGCTTTGTGTCCGTTAATGCCGATTGTTCCTATTGCTCCCATCGATAGATTTATGTATTCCACACGCAAGTATGAGGATGAAAGGTCTTTCAGGAGATTTTCGTAGCGCTGCTTTTTATGAGCCTCGTTATTTCCAATGTTTGTTTCGAAGCCAACAGACAGTTCTAGAACATATAATACACCCTCATTGATCACAAGGAGATCTGGACGCTTGCTTTTTCCAGTGATAACAGCTGATGGTCTGAAGCCTGGAATGTCATCAGCATAGACTTTAACATTCCTTATTCCTGTTAAGAAGTTGCCAATCGTCAAGAGGACAGAGTTGTGACGCCAAGTATATCTTTTCCCTTCAAGCATGGATTTACAACCAGAGACGACGTGAAGAAGGGATTGTGGGAGTTGGCAGAAGTTACACTACTCGCTTTCGACTCTGCCCCAAAATTTCATATTTTTCTTTGTAGGCAAGCTATTATTCAAGTAACGTACAGAGAAGTTGAAGATGTTCTTCGGTAGAAGTTTCTGTGCCTCACTCCAAATGCTTGTTACTTTATTTGTAGTGTGCTCAGGAATAGCCTTCAGTATAAGGCCTTGTGATGACAATTCATGTGTGATCCTGTGGACTTTCTTCATTCTATTTTCTTTGATTACCTCCTTCCCATTGGCGTATGTGCCATATTGCACATTTTTATCACGACTAGTTACTTTATGTAGTGATTGTATGTCTCCATTCGGGGACTTCTTTAAACATTTCCTAAGCGAAACTTGGCACTGGGAAAATTTCGTAGACGGGTCAATAATTCCTAGCCCGCATTTTTCTTTCGTAAGACTAATTATATCCAATGTTCCACTGATTGGTATTTCAAGCCATAATCTAATGTACCTGTGCGCTAGTGAGTCTAGATTTTGTTTGACCCACGTGATGTCTAAGTCGGCAATTGTCAAGTCCCAAGACACTTTAGACATGAAATACGTCGAATAGAGAAGAATCTTGTTCTTCGGATGAAGTGGTAGCTTACTTATTGCTTCCAGCAGCAGATTAGTTGTCTCCAGTAACTTTTTCTTATGCTCTTCGTTGTCCATTTTAAAGTTAAAACTTCTACCAAGGTAAGTGAATGAGTCAGTGGATAAAACAGGAGGGATTCGCTGGTTTGAGACAAACACCTTTGGGCTAACTTGACTACAATTTGTATTGACTTTCATCATGCCGAATGCTTTACATCATAATAATAATAATAATAATAATAATAATAATAATAATAATAATAATAATAATAATAATAATAATAATAATAATAATAATAATAATAATAATAATAATAGTAATAATAATAATAATAATAATAATAATAATAATAATAATAATAATAATAATAATAATAATAATGATAATAATAATAATAATAAAAGCGAACTAAACCATCTTTCAAAGCCAAACAGAAAATAAAATATAAAAACAAACACTGTTGGATTACGTAAACGTTTCGATTAAAATCTTCATCAGTAGTAATAATACTAATACTAATAATAATATTAATACACTCAGTACTAATACTAATAATACTAATAATAATAATAATAATAATAATAATAATAATCATAATAATCATAATAATCATAATAATAATAATAATAATAATACTATAAGAAACAAAACCATCATCAAAAATTAACAGAAAAAGAAAATGAAAAGAAACACAACTGTTAAAACTCTGTACGTTTCGATTAAAAATCTTCGTCAGCATGGAATAATAATACTTTACATGGAATAATAATAATAATAATAATAATAATAATAATAATAATAATAATAATAATAATAATAATAATAATAACAATAATAATAATAATCTCTCCGAGGCCATGAAGTACCGGGTTGGCGTCCGGCGGGGGCTAGTCTGTCTCATGGGTAGGGGGGACTCTTAAGCTTTGGTCGGCAACCCCCCTAGAGATGGTGTTCTCGATAAACACACCGGTGGTGGTGTAACCTTAAATTTACTAACCTCTAAAGGAGTGCAATGTCCAGTCAAAATATTGATGATAACGGCGTAAATGAGTCCGGAGCTATAAGCGAAGGCCTCTCACCCGGCAGGTGCCCTGTGGAGCAACAGCGCAGGCCCGGTCGTTATCCTGCTACTGTTGGAGTAACAAGAAGAAAGTGGACACAACGAGAGAATGAGACAGTGATGGAATGCTATTTGCGAAGCCAACCAGAAAAAAGGGGATATCGAAAGCGAATGATAAACATCTGGCAGGACAATGATATGTTTGAAGTAAGTGAACAACGTCTGGTGGATCAGTTGAGACAAATAAAAGAAAAGAAATGGCTGTCGGATCTCGAAATTGAAAGGATAAAGAGAAATGTGAATAACACTGAATCGTCAAACTTGCCAACTCGCAACGAAGAGCAGATACGGAGGGAGGAAATAAGTAATTATAATGATGAGCAAACTCAATCTGATGTACTAGGAACAGATGAGATCGGGGAGGAGTGGAGCGAAGAAGAGAAGCTACTTGCAGAAAGAATTAAATCAATTATGAATGAAACAAATAGGAATAGGCTGCCAAATCTTAAAAGAGTAGATAAGAAAAAATTATCGGAAGAACTCAAGAAAGTAGAGGCAGTGCTTAGCAAGATGCCAACGAGTGATATAACACAAACGAACGATTTGATCTATGCTGCTGCCACAGTAGTAACCGAAAATCTCGGTGTAAAGACAGCAAAGAAAGAAAACAAGAACGACCCTTGGTGGAAAAGGAGGTTAGAAGGACAAATACAGCAACTAAGGAGAGATTTAAGTAGATTACAACAACTGAAAGAGGGAAAACTGTCAAAAACCCGTCACAGAGAAGACCTGCAGAAGAAATATCGATTGAGAGAGAAAGGAGTTAAATGTGTAATTGAAGAATTAAAACAGAGAATCGTCGCCAAAGCTGCGAAAGTAAGAAGGTACAAAGAGAGAATCAAGCAGTTCAAGCAGAACCGGCTTTTTGAAGAAGATCAAAGTAAGTTTTATCAGGAGATTAATGGAGAAGAAAGATCGAACGAAGTTCCAAATAAAGAGGAAGCTAAGGCATTCTGGACTGATATTTGGAGCAAAGAGGCAAAACATAATGCATCAGCTGAATGGATTGATAAGATTAAACAGGAGGTAGAAGTCAACAGTCAAGACAATATAGAAATAACAGAGACTCAACTGAAGAAGATATTGCAGAAATTTCCTAACTGGAAAGCACCAGGCCCTGATTTGGTTCAGGGTTTCTGGCTAAAGAAATTCACAGTTCTGCATGATAGAATCATGGTACAGCTGAATAGGTGCTTGAATGATGGATATGTACCGATCTGGATGACAAAAGTGTGCACAACCCTCATTATGAAAGACAAGAGTAAGGGTAATGTGGCCAGCAATTATCGCCCAATTACCTGCCTTCCATTAATTTGGAAGTTGCTCACTGGGATTATTGCTGATGGCATGTACAGTTTCTTAGAAAGTAGGGACCTTTTGCCAGATGAACAGAAGGGATGTCGCAAGAAGTCAAGAGGAACGCACGACCAGCTATTTATTGATAAAATGCTAATGAAAAGAAGTGAAGCAAAGAAAGAAAAATGTTGCCATGGCATGGGTTGACTACAAAAAGGCCTACGACATGGTCCCACATTCATGGCTGGAGGAGTGTTTGGAGATATTTGGAATTGCTGACAACGTGAAGAAACTGCTATCAAATAGTATGAAAACATGGCGAACAGAGTTAACATCTTGCGGAGAAAGCCTCGGGGATGTCCAGATAAAGAGGGGAATATTTCAAGGAGATTCGCTGTCACCACTTTTGTTTGTGTTGGCGTTGACCCCAATGTCAATGGTCCTGAGGAACGTTCTTCATGGATACGAGTTTCGAAATAGGGAAAAGATAAACCATCTTCTTTTCATGGACGATCTCAAACTGTATGCCAAGAATGAGAAAGGATTAGACTCTTTGATACAGACAGTTCATGTGTTTAGCAGTGACATTGGGATGCAGTTTGGGATAGATAAGTGTGCTGCAATCGTTGTTAAAAGAGGAAAGGTGATAACATCTGACGGGATCATGCTACCAGATGAAAACAGAATCAAGTCAATGAATGAGGATTGTTCATATAAATACTTGGGTGTTCTTGAATCCGATCAAGTAAAGCAAAAAGAGATGAAAGAAAAATTAAGAAATGAGTACAAACGTAGGGTGAGGAAAGTTTTACAATCGAAATTGAACGGAAGAAATATGGTGCAAGCTATCAACACGTGGGCAGTCTCTTCATTAAGGTATTCAGCTCCCTTCATTGAATGGACAAGGGAGGAATTACGGACTATGGATAGAATGACAAGAAAAATGATGACAATGCACAAGGCATTACATCCTAGAGACAGCGTCTGCAGATTGTATTTACCAAGGAAAGAGGGTGGTCGAGGATTAATTAGCCTGCGTGCAGACTCTACTGATCCCTTTTCAGACAGGTTCTCCTCCTGTAGAGTCTGCGCATCAGCGACTAAATCCTTGTTGTCAGTTCATGAGAAACATGGAACCTTTCCTGATTGGCTGACGCATATCCCCTTTCTTTCATGAGCGTCGCTGTCTTTGTTCGAGTCTGCAGGTATTTAATTAGCTCTTCCATGGACAAAGCTGGCAAATGAAACCTTATTGTATGAGAGTGTTATGCCTTCCCACTCTATAGGTCGCTCTATTGAATCCAATTCAGTGACTTGGTTCCTCAAGAGAGGGAATCGCGCGTGGCTCAGAACAAGGATTTGGTCGCCGATGCGCAGACTCTACTGGAGGAGAACCTCTCTGAAAAGAAATCAGTAGAGTCTGCACGCAGGCTAGGATTAATTGCAGTAGAAGATTGCATTGACCTTGCTAAACTGGGACTTGAAAGATATATAAGCGAGAGTGATGAACGATTGATAATCGCAGCAAGAAGAGAAATAGATACACGTAGTGAAAATGAGGAAGAGTTCAAACGGAGAATGAAAATGGAGAGAAAAGCGGAGTGGAAAGAAAAAGCATTACACGGGCAACATTTGAGGCAGACGGAGAATATAGCTAGTATCTTGGATATGGCTTACTAACGGGAATCTAAAGAAAGAAACTGAAGGTCTTTTGATAGCTGCTCAAGATCAGGCACTTCGAACAAACGTAATCAAAGCAAAGATTGATAAAAGTCGTGATGACCCTAAGTGTAGGATGTGCAAGGAAGGAGACGAATCAGTAACTCATATCATAAGTCAGTGGAAGAAGCTTGCCCAGACGGAATACAAGATCAGACACGACAACGTAGCCAAAGCAGTTCATTGGGAGCTGTGCAAGGAAAATGGTTTAGATCATGTGGATAAATGGTATGATCATGAGCCTGAAAGTGTAATGGAAAATGAGAAATGTAAAATATTATGGGACTTCACAATTCAAACTGATCGAATGATCGGTGCTAGGAGACCTGACATCACAATTGTTAACAAAGAAACAAGAGAGTGCCAATTGATAGATATAGCATGCCCTGGCGACAATGAAGTAGCCGAGAAGGAAGATGAAAAGATTGACAAATACAGGGATTTAGCGAGAGAAGTCAGCAAATTGTGGAATGTCAAAGTTGCAATAATTCCTGTTGTGATAGGTGCATTGGGAACTGTGCCAACAATGTTGGAAAGCCGAATCAAGGAAATTGGAATTTCGATCAAGACAGCTCAAATTCAAAAGACAGTATTGCTAGGAACAGCAAGGATTTTACGAAAAGTACTTGAAATCTGATTTTGCTTGTTGCAATGTGATTTCAAGCTCACACGTCCAGTTTTAACTGTGAAAATGAACACAATAATAATAATAATAAATAGCCCCTACAGAATGTCTGCACCCCCATCATCAGGAAGTTGGGGTGGCAAACGGTCAAAGAGCTTATAGAAACAGAAATAGTGAAAATGGTCTGTAGGTCCATAAACCATGAAGCGCCCGAGTATCTTACAGGACTGTTCCAAAGGTTATCTGAAACCTGTGCTAGACAGCTTCGTAACACCAGCACTGACCTTTATGTACCTCTTCTAAAAACCGCATGTAGTCAAAAATGCTTCTCGTATAGAGGAGCTAAACTTGGAAAAATTCTCGAAAAACTCATATACGATTCTCTATATTCACACCTTGTTTAACATGAGCTACTTAACTCAAATCAATCAGGTTTTCGTCCCGGTGACTCAACAGTCAACCAATTAATCTCCATAACACACACAATATTTAAAGCGTTCGACTGCAATCCTCCTTTGGACGTTCGTTCTGTGTATCTCGATATCTCAAAAGCATTTGATAGAGTATGGCATGATGGTCTTGTCTACAAACTAAAACGATGTGGTGTTTCAGGACAGCTCCATTCCCTTATCCAAAGTTTCCTAAAGGATCGTAAACAACGAACTGTTTTGAATGGGCAGAGCTCCAACTGGGGAGATATTTCAGCAGGAGTACCTCAGGGTTCCATACTGGGTCCCTTATTTTTCCTTGTGTATATAAATGATCTTTCTGCTGACTTAAGGTGCAATGTTAAGCTGTTTGCTGATGATACATCATTGTTCACTTTAGTAGAAGACCCAAACACAGCTGCCAACGACATGAACCACGACTTGATGTTAATAAGACAGTGGGCTTATGATTGGAAGATGTCCTTTAATCCAGATCCGCAAAAACAAGCAATTGAGTTGATATTTTCAAGGAAAAGAATTGAAATTGATCATCCAGTGATAACTTTTAATGATATTCCTGTGAAAAAAGTAAGTGAACATAAACATTTAGGTATTATCCTGGACTCGAAACTTTCCTTCTCTGCTCATATCAACGCAGCTATTTCTAAAACAAGAAAGGGTATTGGCTTGCTGAAATATCTTCTAAATATCTCCCCAGGCAGACTCTAAGCGAATTATACAAGCTGTATGTGCGACCCCATCTAGATTACGGAGATGTTATTTACCATATTCTGGCGAAAATATCTGAATTCAGTCAAGATATGACCTTGTCAAATCTAATGGGAAAGTTAGAGTCTGTCCAGTATTCTGCTGCTCTGGCTGTAACAGGAGCTTGGAGGGGAACATCGCGGGAAAAACTTTATGGAGAGCTTGGCTGGGAATCACTAAATTTCCGAAGATGGAGCAGGCATCTAACTTTGTTCTTTAAGATTGTAAATAATTTGACCCCTTTGTATTCAAAGGAACCAATTCCACTTCTCCACCGGTCCAACTATTCTCTTCGTAGCCAGGATGTTATTGGGCGAATAGGGGCAAGAACAGAAAAATTCCAATCTAGCTTTTATCCGCACTGCTTAGTTGAATGGAGTGAACTTGATCCGGAACTGAGACATGCACCATCTGTCGCCGTCTTTAAGAAGAAGCTTCTCTCGATAATTCGTCCCCCTGCAAAATCTGTCTTTGGGATTTACGACCCAGTAGGTTTATCCTATCTTACTCAAATCATAGTTGGTCTAAGCAAATTAAACCTCCACAAATTCTTACATAATTTTAGGGATACTGTAAATCCAATGTGCCCAACGAATGACGGCATTGAGGATGTGGAGCACTTTTTGTTGCTCTGCCCTTCATTTGAAATGCAACGACGAGATTTTCTCGCTGGAGTTTCGGAATTATTACGATCATTTGTCCAAATCGACACCCTTCCAAACAACGTTCTAATAGAATGCTTGCTGTATGGTGATAAAAACCTTACTGATGACGTCAATAGAAGTATACTCGAGCTGACTCTCGAATTCATCCACCGAACAGGTCAGTTTGATTGAGATAACTCAACTCCTAACTTTTGTGATGCGCCACAAAGCCATAGACAAAGCCATGGACAAAATCGGCTAGGGTTTGTTTACGAACATTTCGATTCATGTGATCAGTTTCTTGTTAAATCAATTTTTGATTTCTCCAACATATTCCGTGTCTTGAAAAGTTGTGCCATGAGTACAACAGTTGAATAATACTAAAAATTTTCCAAGAGTTTGGTCACATGACTCGGGATGGGTGAAGCAAACCTTGGCGGATTAGGTCAATTAATTCCCCTCTTAGTTAGACGTTCTTTCTTTTTTGTAGTAGTTACGTGTAGTTTATGTGCTATCTTTGTCTTTCAATGTCGTCACGTCTAGTGCTATGTTCGTGTTTTTAGTTTTATGTTGCCATTTGGTAGACGTAAATTTTCGCTCCAAATGGTATTGTTTTAGTAGTAGGGTAAAGTATTTTGTAGGTAGTGTTATTTAGGTAACATGTATTGTAAGTTTTTAGCTTGATATAAAAAAAAGGAAAGGAGCTAAACTTTGGAATGATTTGAAAAGAGAAATTAAGATGGCCAATACTTTTACCCAATTCAAATCGTCACTGAAAAATGACAAATCCTGAGCAGTGTCTCATCTTTCCTTTACTTTTTCGTATTTTATAGTTCATATTTTTACTTTAATCTTGTTTCTTTTGTAACAGAGCAGTTTGTAAATCAACGTTTTTATGACTTGAATACTTACCATGTATAAATATTATAAAATGAAATGAAATGAAATGAAGACCGTCCGTGCGGAGTGTGCTAAATTGCGTGAGAAGCGTGGGTTGTGTGGGTTGGAAAAGCTGCGTGGGTCGTGGGTCGTGGATCGTGGGACGTGGGTAACTTTGCGTGGGTCGTGGGTAAATTTACGTGGGTCGTGGGTCCTTTTTACCGATAATTTTGCGTGAGTAATCTTGCGTTGGTCAAATTTCTTGCGTGGGTACGTGATTGGCACATTTTGCGTGGGTTGCCCTTTTTGCGTGAGTCTCATAGCAGCATAACAGCTTTCATCAACCATTCAAAGCTCACTACTTTGTGCATGACTTCTAGTCGTTTTTATTTTATTTATTCATTTATTTTTATTTATTTATTTACAGGAGGCAAAAGAATTTCTAAAATAGCAACATTACTGCTAACTAAGGCCTGCTATCAACCTCGTCCCCAGGGCCTTTTGTCATATTGGGACGGAGACGAAAAGGCCCTGGCATCGGCTGGTCACATGACCATCAAAACACCCTCTCTCAGTGGGTGTCACAAATTATTGAAATTATAATGTATGCAAGATTTTAGTCCACAGCTACACTGCTGCTATACCCGCTGTACCATGGCGGGGACAGGTAGCAGCAGACAGCCAAAGTTTCTGTCAGTTTTCCAAAGGTTGTCAATCGCACTATCAAATCATGATCAATGTTTTTGTCTAAAGCCAAAGCAGGTGCTGTGTTTTGAAAGTCTGATCGATGGCTCAGATGTAATCGCAGTTTTGCAAACTGAAGTCCCTCCTCTTCCAGCTTCTTCCCGATATCCTTCCAACGAAGACGACAAGCAATATTGTGTTGGTCGTTACTCCCCTGAACTCGATCATTGAAGATCAACTGATGGTTTGTGTAAGTTCTCCATATTTTCTCAATGACTTCAGGGAAGCTTGCCATTTGACCAGATTTCAAATACATTTCGAATTGAGAGTTACTTGAATTGTTTGCACAAAGTATTATTCTTCGGTCATGCACCTCCGAGTAACACGAAAATAATCAAAATGTTATTTTTAAATTACTTTCATTCAGTCTCAGGGAAGTTTCCTTATCAAAACAAATGTACTAAAGTGCCGCAGGAAGTTTGACAACGAATTTTGCCAGCCCAAGGAATTGCAAGGTTTTGTTCTGAACCTCGTCCCAAGGGCCTCTTGTCCCAATGTGACAAAGGCCCTGGGGACGAGGTTGGATCATTCTTAATTTTGAAAGAAATGAATTTCGAAACTTCAGTCACAAACGGAAGTGATTTTGACATTCACAACAACAAACCGGTAAGTCATTGATTTGAATTGTATGTAATTTATGTGAAAAGCAACCGCCAATTAGATTGCTTAGGTGACCAGCCGATGCCAGGGCCTTTTCGTCTCCGTCCCAATATGACAAAAGGACCTGGGGACGAGGTTGGCCTGCTAGCTTAAAAATTAAGAGAAAATATATTGCAGGCGTTTAAAAATAAAGATTGATACATATCATGTTAGGTATGCTTCTGCTCGTTGATGCTTCTGCGCTTGTTTATGAATCTAAAAATCTTATAGTTATACTAATTCTAATTACTTAGCTTGTGTTCATGAATGAGAAAGAAAGCTGAAGGTACAAAGCTATAAGCTATAAAGTAAGAAGACATTTCATTTTAAGTCCACGAGTTCTTCTTTCTTGTGGAAAGACAATGTCCTCAAAGTTAATGAGCTGTGTAAAGCATTTAGGGTAAGGAGGGATAATTAAGGCCTATGGCGCAATTCGGGTCTATTTGCTTTTTGCTATTAAAATGATCGTAGGTTGAAAATTCGATTCATGGCTCAGTTGGTGATGAAATATATACGTTGAGGAGTTGTTCAAGTTGTTTCGAAGAATCATTTGGGCTCTATCTGCCGGGGACTCACTCTCCGAACATGATTTTGCGTAAAAGAGCCAATGATATACGAATTTTTGGTTCCAATCTCTCCTGAATGAGATTTTGTATTACTGATAGCTGTTGTGATTGATTAATGTTTTATTGATAATTCTTCTGTGCAGTTCCACATCGTATTGATTCTTTGAGCTACAGTAGTTGTCATTATATTTTTAAAAGTAAAGTTTGGCCTTTTTACAGTTATAAAGTTTAGTTTTTTTTTGTTATGTTGCTTGTTCGTTTGCTAGAAGAGATCATAATGGGGTCTGAGTTGCATGACGTTTTCCACTAAAATGGTCTTGCCACTTAAAAAGCACTTGCATGGAAATGCATTGGGAGGGAATCACAACTGAGCAAATCACATTTGTGCAAGAAGTACTAGGCTTGTAAAGATCACAAATTGCGCACCATCAGTCTCATTTTGGCCTTATTGATATCGTTCTCACTCTTTCTATGATAAGAAATCTAGAAACCATTTTATCTGAAGACCTAGAAGAGTCAGCCTAATCATTCATCTCAAAAGCATGATGGTGAGCCTTTATGTTAAAAAATTGTGTCCTCAGATTAAAATATTTCATCGTAAATCTCTTCAGTAGAGGAAGCAGTCAGTGACATCTAACTGTCCTTAGGACAAGCCTTGCCAAAAGTGGATTTTTGGTGGTTTGAGAATGCTTTGTCATGAAAAAGTAAGAACGTTCTTCTTGGAACATCGTCTCAATGTTGGATCACTTAAGAAAAATTTCGAGCTTGTTAAATCTGTGCCATAAATTCAGCTTTATAATTATTGTACCTGCAAATATTGTGCAAATACTTTAGCTCATAGTTTATGGTATCGACTATATAGATTATTCAATGGTTGCCTTATCACCGTTTTATTAGTCCTTTGTTCGCTGAACTTTGCTTGAAGCGGACAGAAAGTTGTTTTTGTTGTCGTTTAACCCTGCCATGTCATAGGAATGTCTCACTGCTTTAAATTCTGCACTGTTAAAGATTTCAATGCCCCCTCCATACCCATGATAACACTTTATTTTAAGAACTGCTTGAGGACATGGCGCTGCAATAAGTTCAAACACTAAAACAGATTTGACCGTTCCTCGTCGCAAATCGGCTTTCGGCCAGAAATGCTTTTCATATAAGGGTGCTAAATTATGGAACGATCTTTCGGTTGAAGTCAAATCATCAAAATCTTATGAAATATTCAAAAAAACGTATCAACAATGCCAACACCGAATGCTGAATCTCTCTTTCAAGTTATAGTTAGCATCATTTAACTTGTTTATCAAAAGATTTTGTAAATAGGGCTTTTTAGTTATGTATACTTTGTAATTTTTGTATTTATTTGCACGGCCTTTGACTGACGTGGCCACCGTGCCTAAAGAAATTAAAATCAATCAAATCAATCAATCAATCAATCAATCAATCAATCAATCAATCAATCAATCAAGCTTCAATATCTAGAAGTAATGCACAAAGTGGCGAGCTTTGAATGGATAATGAAAGCTGTTATGCTGCTATAAGACTCACGCAAAAAGGGCAACCCACGCAAAATGTGTCACTCACGTACCCACGCCAGAAATTTGACCCACGCAAGATTACTCACGCAAAATTATCGGTAAAAAGGACCCACGACCCACGGAAAGTTACCCACGTCCCACGACCCACGACCCACGACCCACGCAGCTTTTCCAACCCACGCAACCCACGCAACCCACGCAATTTAGCACGCTCGTCCGTGCGTAGTGAAGAGCGACACCCTGCTAGAGGTGATCCTGTGGAAAAAAGCAAAACACGGCGGCTCTAAAGGAGTAAACCTTGAAAAAACCCCTCTATGCTTGAAGGGTAGAGGTAGTGCTTATGGGCAGCCTGAAGATCCTTAGTTCTGGTCATTTCACAATGACGTTTGGCGGAAGATCCCCTCCGGACAACGACAAGGGTCTTACATCCTAGTGAGCAGGATACTGCAATGTGATGGTGTCACAGAAAAAAACACTAACTCACGCAAGTGATGAAATGGAAACTCATAAAAATTTCAATAACGACGTCAATGGAGGTGGAACCCTTGGTGAAGCTTCCTCGTCCGGCAGTGAGTTTTTTGGGGAAGGGGCAAACTCTCGGTCGTTATCAAGCTACCAGATCCCAAAGAAGTAGCCAGAGAAGAAGGTGGACAAACCAGATAACATCAGAGCAATGACATCGTTTTATAAAAGCAGTCAAAATGCGATTGGATACCGCCAAAGGATGCATTGTATTTGGTTTGAAGAGGGAGGATTTGAAATAACGGAACAGAACCTAGCAGATCAAGTACGGAGAATTCGCAAGAAGGAAATCATTACGAGAGTAGAATGCGAAGAGATTGAAAGAAAGATTAAAGAACAGAATGGACCCGCAACAGCTGAAGAGACTTCACCAGTACCTGAAAACATCGAGCAGAACACAAAAACTATCGAAATGCGCACAGGAATGACAATTGAAGCTCCTTTTATAACCACCGACGAAAGTAATCATCTTCTTCTGTCATTATAGTTATTATTATTATTATTATTATTATTATTATTATTATTATTATTATTATTATTATTATTATTATTATTATTATTATTATTATTATTATTATTAACACTTTATTTACAATGTTGGCATAAGAAAGGTATAAAAAGATACACATGCATAAAAAATATTTACAAGTATAGCTAATAAAAGCCAACTAATTCAAATAGCAAAAACAGAATGGATAAGAATAACATGTTGAAAAAACCTAAAACCTACAACCTACATAAAACCTAAAAGTGGTATAAAATTCCGGAAGAGCCTACATTGGCATTGGCACTCATTTCCTTTCCAAGCTTTGATTTTGGTCTCAAATTCAATCAAGTTAGTTGAGTGTCTAATTGAAACTGGAAGTGTACACCATAACTGTGGACCCCTATATCGAACAGTTTCTGAGCCATACATAACTGATCTCACTCTTGGTAAGTTAAAATCGCGATTATTTCTGAGGCTATACTGGTTGGTTTGTGGACAAAATATTTCTTTCATGAAAGGAGGATTTAAGCCATGCTTTGTTTTGAACATTTCTATCATTAATACCTGTAAGTTCTTCTGGTGAACAGATACACTGTTATCATGTCCTAAGAGATCTTCAAAACTAGATTCCGTATCACATTTGTGGCTAAAGTGAACCAAAAACTGCAAAATTTTCATGCAAAACTTTCTTTAAATTCAAATTTAACTTGGAAGCCTGATTTTCACTGATTTTCAACTTCATGACGTCACTGTGGCGTCATAAGGTGCGGCAGCCACACCCAAGTTGCGCTCCATGCTAGATCCAACTTGATCTGTAATGGTGCCAAGTTATATTGAATTCTGAAGAGTCTAAGACAGTTTTCAGAGGGGGAGTGGAAACCCCCCCCATAAATGGTAGCTCGAAAAAAGCCCATATGGAGTAGGGTTTAAAATACTGCAAGAATAACCTTGAGGGCGGGGGGGGTGGTGGAAAACACCCATGTGGATTAGAGTTAAGCTGCGTCAGTTAATTTCACTGCCAATTCAACTGAAAATGTCGATAGCTTTGACAAATAATCAAAATGAAATGTTGTTTTGCTGCAGTTCTTCTTCGAATCACGTAGCTGGGCCTAACAGAACGAATTTCTTGGAATTTCGTTGAGGTATGTTGTCATTCGATTCAGAAAATCACACTTGCCATTTTTTGAACAATTGTTTCTACTAATCAATGTCTTATACACGTATCTCTTTGATAAGAAACTAAGAAATTGGGCCAGTATTGAAAGTTTCTTGAGATTATCAAATTTTGAGCATTTGGAGTTTCTCACGAGCATCTTGAAGGTTTCATCAAAATCTTCATGTTCACTGCCTGTTCACCTTGTGAACATTTCGAAACAACTTGTTTTGAAGCCTTTCAAGTCTTTAGAAATCAAGCATATTCGGAGCATATGATGCAGGAAACAAGTTTTCATTTCATTTCATTTCATTTTTTCTCAAGTTTAGTCCATGAGAACTGCTAAAGTGAATATTAAGAAGAAATATGTTGAGGACTTCCCTTGTCAAAATAAATACTTTTTTTACGTTACATTTTCTCTGCATTGAGGTCTCTTAATCTTTGGGCAAAATGTGAGGGTTGAGGTTGTTATAGCAGTTTCTTACAAAAAAAATACATGAAGTGTAACTAAAGACTTAAAAGTCATCAGTCCAAGGGAAGACAAACCTTACTAACAGCTCGCAAATTCGTTTCCAAAACTTCGTGTGCCCTAAAAAAGACATAAAGTGATCAATTTTTAATGTAGATAAAGATGAGTTACTGTTTCACGTTCTTTGCAAATACTTAAACGAATTAAGTCAACTAAATCATAAAACCACTTAGTTAGAAAGACTTTGAGTGTTTGACTGCCTGCGGCCTGTAGCTGCCAAAAAATAATCAGGTTTCGATAAACTGTCAATACCGGTGTGGCTAATGCATCAACTCATAAAAAGAAATTCACTTTGTCACAGTCACTTTGTATGAATCTCAACCTAAGATTGCTTCATCTCAAAATCCTTCAAAACATACCAAAAGTTTTAAAAAATGTCTAACATAACCATTCCTGAAAATTTGTAATATGGACATCCTACTACCGCTGAACTGAATTCCATGATTCAACTCGCGAAAGTTTGACAATAAGTCCCCCAAAAAGCCCCTGAAAGTTGCGGTGGTGCGAATTACCGAGCAACGAAAGAAACTATCTAGAGTGTTTCTGACGTAACAGAAGGAACAACGCCACGTGCAAGCATCCAAAGCATTGTTGATGAACTCGATGCGTGCAAATAAACCCAGGAAACAAACGAAATAGATCTGAAAAAATGTCTGAAACATTGTCTTAATCATCATGAAAATAAACGATGCGTGCTATTCTGCTACGATGTCGAAGTATATGTTGTTGAAGGCGAAGACGAAGCAGCAGTTTCAGTTTCAGTTTCATATTTTAAATTCACTACATACAATTTCTGATTAATAAACTATACAAACAATTAACTAAACTAAATTACAATAACAATGTTACAGAAAAAATTAATAAGAAATATACACTAAACATTTAGACAAAGTTGCATGGAAGGAATTACTTAAAGGAGGAGTTCTCTCAGTAGTTAGACTAATCGAGGAGAGAATACCCCTGTTTGAAAAGTTTCTTATTTAAGTTTAATTCCTTTCATTGAAATTGGATGGATGGTGACCTTATTGTATCCATTTTTCTGTAATCAAAATATGTAGTTTTTTTTCAGAGGTAGGCTTTGACTTTTTGTCGAATATTATTCGCAGATGGGGATGTTTTATTTCCACAGGAGTGTCATTCCAGCACATAATAACGTACTGACCTAAGACCATATTGCAGGCTATTCATCTGAGTTGGGAAAATATCTTTGTTGGTAGCTTGCCACGTACTATATTGATGAACAGAATCCACTAATTCAAAGAAAGAATGAAAATAAGAAGGAGCGATCTTATCAATACAATCATAAACAAAACTAAGCAGTTCGACTGAAAAAGATCATGAAGTTTTAAAATTTTCAAATTAGAGAAGATAGGCATAGAAGGTGCAGTGAAATGCTCAAATGAAATAGCCCTTACGACTCTTTTCTGTAACAAAAACATGTAAGTCTCACAGGTGAGACCCAAACCAAGATACCATATTGGAGGAAAGGTGAAAATAAGGAGTTGTGAAGACAGACCAAAACATCAATAGGTAAGAAGTGTCTTACTTTGAAAAACATACCACAAGTTCTAGCCAGTTTTTTAGACAGTTCTCTTAAATGATACCTCCATGTAAGAATTTCATCTAGAAGGACACCCAGAGATTTGACATAGCAAGTCTGCTTGATAGGAAGCTTTCCAATTTTGATACTAACATTTTCAGGAGATGAATACTAAGGTGACTTTTAAAAATTATGAAATTGGTTTTGTCAATGTTCAGTGACAATTTGTTGATATCAAGCCACATTTTCACTTTTTGCCATTCCTTGTTGACCACACTTTGAAGCTGATCAAGACTATAAGCTTCATAATAAATGTTAGTATCATCTGCAAATAAGTAGAAGGCTAATTTTGAGGATGAGAGAGGTAAATCATTGATGTAAATTAAGAAAAGGAGGGGATCAAGAACAGAGCCCTGTGGAACCCCACCGGTAATATTGAGGTAACTGGAGTTAAATCCATTCAGCAACAGCGAGTAACGACTGTAACATGGTAAACTTTGCATAGTGCTTAGTTCTAGGCTTACAAATCGAAGATCTACAATTTGACACGCTCAACACGATGCAAAGTGGACCCCACTCAGAAAATGCCCCAAAAGCCATTTTAGAATTGGGTTCTCTGCCCCAGCCCTCTAAATGGTTTTCCTTCACAAATAGAAAACTCCCCAAAGCTATTTTTGGAATGGGGTACTTTGCCCCAGCTCTGTAAAGGGCTTCCCTTTACAAATGGAAAACTACTTCTCCCAAATTGAAAACAAATCGGGATTCTTACACATTTTTACATGCTGACTAAGATGAGAGACGGACTTTATTCAGAAAGTGCCCAAAAAAGTTATTTTTAGAACTGGGTACTCTGCGCCAGTCCTTTAAACGGTTTCCCTTCACAAATAGAAAACTCTCTGTGTTATTCACCTGTAGAAAAATTGACAATCCAGTGATTACGACATATCCAAGTTAGTGACAATCCAATAGTTACATTATTAAATAAATTAAGACATGATCAATTATTTAGAACGTTTCGGCACTCAAACTCGTGCCATCCTCAGCTAATAAATCAAAATACACGTGCTGTTTATATAGCACTGATTATAAAACCTGTTTAACTGGTCAGTCAAGACAACTTGGAAAAACAAGTGAGTGGTAAACAAGCCAAATACCCCAGGGATCAGAACAGAACGAGGGGTATTGATGAGTTTTGAGCGTTAAGGGACGGTCTGTCACGCAAAATTAATAAACTCTCAAAAATCAATAGATCATATTCATTGTTGGCCTTCTCCAGAATAGTAAAATTTTCTAAATTCGCACAATGGCCTGTTTGTTTAATGTGTTCACTTATGGCCGAAGGTGATGTCTTGATAGGCTGACCTTTTTTACCTATTCCCAAATGTTCCCTACTTCTAATTAACAAGTGGCGAGATGTTTTACCTATGTAACAGGCCTGGCAGCCTGAGCACGAATACTTATAAACCACATGGGAGCAAACATTCTTAGGAATACGATCCTTAAATGGGAAAAAGTTTTCAATACGTCTTCCTGATCGAAAAACAACTCGAAAGTCTACGCAGGGGTAAGCTTTGCGTAATAATATGGAAATCTTGCGCCTAAGTTGAAGGCTGATTTGACCTAAATAGGGCATATAAAAGCACAAGGGCATTTTCTGGACCGTAGTAGACTTAGGCCTAGGGTCAAATTGTTTATTCAAAAACCTCTTAATAAAACGGTCAACTAAATATTTAGGGTAACAATTATCGTGCAATACTTCTTTAATAAATAATAATTGCTTATGAAAGCTAATGTAAGTAGAGCATATATGAAAAGCACGATACACCAAGACCGTAATAAGATTGGTCTTGTAATTGCTTGGTGTCAAACTGCCAAAGTCCGTATAGAGCCCAGTGAATGTTTTCTTACGAAATAAATCAGCAGCGAAAGCAGAACCAGAGCGAGTTGTTTTTCGATCAGGAAGACGTATTGAAAACTTTTTCCCATTTAAGGATCGTATTCCTAAGAATGTTTGCTCCCATGTGGTTTATAAGTATTCGTGCTCAGGCTGCCAGGCCTGTTACATAGGTAAAACATCTCGCCACTTGTTAATTAGAAGTAGGGAACATTTGGGAATAGGTAAAAAAGGTCAGCCTATCAAGACATCACCTTCGGCCATAAGTGAACACATTAAACAAACAGGCCATTGTGCGAATTTAGAAAATTTTACTATTCTGGAGAAGGCCAACAATGAATATGATCTATTGATTTTTGAGAGTTTATTAATTTTGCGTGACAGACCGTCCCTTAACGCTCAAAACTCATCAATACCCCTCGTTCTGTTCTGATCCCTGGGGTATTTGGCTTGTTTACCACTCACTTGTTTTTCCAAGTTGTCTTGACTGACCAGTTAAACAGGTTTTATAATCAGTGCTATATAAACAGCACGTGTATTTTGATTTATTAGCTGAGGATGGCACGAGTTTGAGTGCCGAAACGTTCTAAATAATTGATCATGTCTTAATTTATTTAATAATGTAACTACTGGATTGTCACTAACTTGGATATGTCGTAATCACTGGATTGTCAATTTTTCTACTGGATTTGTCGTCTTTTTATCATGTCATCCTGAGCATCCTGAGAGTTTATAAAAATGAAACTGTTCGTCGTGACACTTGCAATAAAATTTATATTCTGGCTGCGATTCCCTAAAGTTATTCACCTGAAAATCGTTCTTCTTACACATTTCGACATGCTGAATACGATTTAAAACAAATACAATTATATAGCAAGTTTAGAGTTGATAAGAAAAAATTTACTAAAAGAAAAACAACTATCGAGTCTCAGAAATAACATTGCATGATGATACATGTTGTTTTTCACGTAATTTAGTTCTATTTTGTTTTGCTTTTCTTTAAACCCTAGTTGCTATTGTAGTTCTTTTTCGTAGTTTTTTTTCTTTTTTTAGACGTATTATGTCACTTTTTAGCCGGATAGCTGTAGCTATTGGGCATTGATAAAAAAACAGACAACACTCAAAAAATGCCCCACAACTATTTTTAGAATGGGTACTTTGCCCTAGCCCTCGAAAGGGCATCCCTTTATAGATAGAAAACTATTTGTCCCATGTACTTGAAAATCAGCGTTCTTGCACATTTTGACATGCTTAATACGGTGAGAAATGGACCCCATTCAGAAAATGCCCTCGAAAGCTATTTTTAGTATGGGGTACTTTGCCCAGCCCTCTAAAGAGCTTTCCTTTACGAGTAGAAAACTGCCGCTTGTCCTGCACACGTGAAACTCAGTGTTCTTACACTTTCTGATATGCTTTATGCGATGAGAAACGGACCTAGCTCAAAGCATGCCCCCAGAAGCCCCCTTTTTAGAGTGGGGTGCTTTACCCCAGCCCTCTAAGGGGCTTCGGCTTCCTTTTACAGGTAGAAAAGCTACCTTTTCTATATACTCAGCATCGTTGCACATTTCGACGTGTGGAAAAGACCCCATTAAAAAAATACCCTAGCAAGATAGTATCTATGATGGGATACTTCGTCTCAACCCTGTATGAGGTCTCTCTCTATAGCTAAAGAACTATTTGTGTTATGAAACTCAGTCTCGACGCATATTTTGACTATTTGCTGAAAACAACCAAACTTAAGGCAAGCTCCAAAAGAAATCTTGAAAACACATCGACAGTTGTATCAGATCCCTATCTGAATGAGGTCATATAGTTAATATTAACCGTCGTACGGGGCAAGAGACATATCACTCCATGAAATCTCGTACGCCTTTGATAATTATCCTTTCGTTTTGAGAAACATCCCTAGAAGTCCTATTGTTTTTTGAAACCTTATACACTTCATTGAGGGAGTGATTGGCCCTTCAAAATGGGGTATTCTATATCATGTTGAACATTTTTGCAATACATTTAAAAGACGGCTTTTTCTACACTTAGTCACAGTGAGCCCAGGAATAATTGGCAAACTCAAAAATAAATTGTCTGGAATAGGAGCTTAAATAAATAAATTGAAGCCAAATCCCCATTTCGGAGCAGTTACCCAATGCCTGGGTAACACTAGCTGGTGCTAAGTTTTAGCAAGTCATCATTTTTTGTTTTTTTAAATAAACATATGTATATATGGTTAAGGCGCTTGCCCGGAAAGCAGGATATCCGTGGTTCGATTCCCGGCTGTGGCGCGTTTTAATTTTCTCGATTTTCCTGAGAATTTTAGCAATTGTTTCCGTTTGCACCGAAAAAAAAGGAGAAATCCTGGTTGCTCGCTAGCTGTTGAATATTTATATATATATGAGGTATCCCAGACGAAGACGAAGTATCCCATCATTACTGATGAAGGCTTACGCCGAAACGTTTACCAGAAGTGTTTTTCTTTGAGTATCTATATATAAATAATAATAATAATAATAATAAATATGCACTTATAGAGCGCTAAAATCTATACACATATATTCTAAAGCGCTGAACAAATTCGAATTAAAAACCTTTACATTACAGCAAGAAAAGCTAAAAGATGTCCTTTATATGTAAAATGATTATCAAATAAATGGGTTTTTAATCTTGTTTTGAAAGTATGGACACTCTGAGATCTTCTAATTTCAACAGGCAATTTGTTCCAGAGCCTAGGGGCTGCAGTGCAAAATGCTCTGTCCCCACGAGATGTAAATTTTGCCCTTGGAACTATTAAGGCCACAGATTTCTCTGACCTCAATTTTTATCTATCACTTGTTTGCAACCTCAACATATCTTTCAGGTAGGCTGGAG
Organism: Aurelia sp. 3 sensu Dawson et al. (2005); assembly: GCA_964020215.1. Classification (NCBI taxonomy): domain Eukaryota; kingdom Metazoa; phylum Cnidaria; class Scyphozoa; order Semaeostomeae; family Ulmaridae; genus Aurelia; species Aurelia sp. 3 sensu Dawson et al. (2005). Next base: position 8,515,215 of record OZ026580.1, on the reverse strand, counting down.
ACATGTTGTTAAGTGCCTTGAATGTCAACAACAAAATCTTGAAGTCAATCCTTTCTTTTACCGGCAGCCAATGCAATTCTCGCAGTACTGGAGTGATGTGATCATACTTGCGAGTCCCAGTAATAATTCTTGCGGCAGCATTTTGAACACGCTGCAACTTTTGCAACTGAGAATTCGACAAACCAAACAGAAGACTGTTACAGTAGTCGAGTTTACTTGTGATTAGAGCATGCACAATCTTTTCAGTCAGGTCTCGAGTAAGATATTTCCTTATGTGCTTGATATTGTAGATGTGATAAAATGCAGCGCTGCACGTCTTCGTAATATGACTTTCTATGGACAGATTGTTATCAATAAGTACTCCCAAATTTTTAACACTAGTTACTGGCTTTATCTCTGAATCTCCTATTTTGATAGAATCTATCGTGATTTTACTTAACTGATGTTTAGAACAGATGATAAGAAACTCTGTTTTTGAATCATTGATCTTTAGCTTGTTTACTAGCATCCATTTTCTAACATCATTGACACAATTCTGTATTACATGAAGTGCTTCTTCTTGTGACGTTTGATTGACTGGTTTAAAAGACAGATATATCTGGTGGTCATCGGCATAACCGTGAGCGTTTGAAAGATGCTGCTCAATTACATTAAACAAAGTACTTGCGTAAATAAGAAACAAGATGGGACTCAAGCAGGAACCTTGGGGCACTCCATACTTGAGTTTTTCTCTATCTGATACTACGTTGGAGATCTGTACACGTTGAAATCTGTTGCTGAGATATGATAGAAACCAGTCAAGAGCCTTTCCTGAAATTCCCACTTTTTTCCTTAATAATATGCTATGGTCGATGGTGTCAAAGGCGGCACTTAGATCGAGCATTACTAACAACGTAACTTTGTTGTCATTCATATCAGACAGGATGTCCGAAGTTACTTTCAACAATGCAGTCTCTGTACTGCAGTTCTTCGTGTAAGTCGACTGGCAAACCGGCAGGGGACAGTTTAGGCTCATGTGTGATAGGACCTGTTCAGACAAGCAACGCTCAACCAACATCGAAACGAACGGTAGATTACTCACTGGTCGGAAATTCGGAAATACTATGTCCAAAGTAGAGTTTTTCAATGATGGAGATAAAAGTGCTTCTTTCCAAGCATCCGCAAAGTGACCAGTCTGTAATGACAAATTGACAGTATGAGCAAGGAATGGCAGTATCATATCAAGACATTCTTTGAGCATCCAAGTAGGGATAGGATCCGCAGCACATTGTTTGTTAGGTGATTTCATAATGAGCTTTTTGACTTGGTCTTCTGATAACCTTTCAAAGACCGAAAACTCTTTGACTTGCTTGTAATCCATCAAATACTCTGCAGGGCTTGTAAGTATATATGTCGAAACTTAAAGAAGGCATTCCCAAAACAACACTCGTTTCTCATGCGACTAGTTTCATCTGTTCATGCAGACTCTTTAGGCTAAATTGATTAATCTACGCTTGCAACCTTACTTTTATACAAATTTTAATTTTTCTCATATGACGTTAGATATATTGCTTGACTTAAATTCTTTCTTATATTTATACATTTGCATTTTCATAACGCGTAAAATTCTAATCATTTTCATATCACGTTAGATTCAGTCTCCTCCTAGTTTTCATCACTTTTTCAATAGGCAAAGGAATTTTAGTCTTAAAGTTTGCTCTACTAAATATATTACTGTCAACTTTATGATTGTTATTGTTATGGACGCTACCAGAGTTTTGTTCTTTTTCAATCATATAATCTTCATCTTTATTGATATTTCCAAAGGCTGCCTCTTGTTTCTCTATCTCTCTACCGATCTTTTCAAATAGTGATTCATCAAAGGCCTTTCCACTTTCCGCTGCGTGTATCTTTTTTTCGAATTCCTTTATATATTCATGTTCAAGCTCTATATAAATATATAGATATAAAAACTCATAAAAAACACATTCTTTAAACGTTTCGGCGAAAGCCTTCATCAGTAATAACTGTTCTTTTAATCAGACAGAGCATACATATCAATCTCAAAATCCAGAAACAATACAAAAACAATAACCTAAGCGGGACCTACCAACATACAATGAGTACCAATAAGGTGTAAAAGTAGCGGCTGATAGCAGAGGCGGTGGACATTACAAACATTACAAATGTGTAGACTGTGACTGTAGACTCTGCAGACAATACATACATGAGCTCGGCTTTTTATAGTTTTATACCCCTTTTAGATTGTATATATAGATTTTATGAATTTTGTAATTTTATTGACTTGTTTTACTTATTTTGTTGTATTATTGTAAATTAATTTGTTGGCTTGAATTAGCATTTTTATATTTTAGCTATGTAAGTCTTACAACTTACATAGCTTACATAGCTAACTTACATAGCTAAAATATAAAATTACAACTTACATAGCTAAAATATAAAAATGCTAATTCAAGCCAACAAATTAATTTACAATAATACAACAAAATAAGTAAAACAAGTCAATAAAATTACAAAGTTCATAAATCTATATATACAATCTAAAAGGGGTATAAAACTATAAAAAGCCGAGCTCAGGTATGTATTGTCTGCAGAGTCTACAGTCACAGTCTACACATTTGTAATGCTTGTAATGTCCACCGTCTCTGCTATCAGCCGCTACTTTTACACCTTATTGGTACTCATTGTATGTTGGTAGGTCCCGCTTAGGTTATTGTTTTTGTATTGTTTCTGGATTTTGAGATTGATATGTATGCTCTGTCTGATTAAAAGAACAGTTATTACTGATGAAGGCTTTCGCCGAAACGTTTAAAGAATGTGTTTTTTATGAGTTTTTATATCTACTTTAATTCGCATTGTGAAGGAGCTTATGAGAATATATATAGATATAAATATATATATACATATACCGGGTGTCCCAAAAAAAGTATACAGATTTGGTCGACCCTAGCGACTAGGATATAGCGTGAATCAATCCGGAATGATTTTCAAAACATACCTCGATAGCTAACTTGAACATAGATACCTCGTTTGTTGATATCGGTGCGTTGAGAGTGAAGATATCAATCTTCATAGGACAAATTTGCCTCCACCTCGAAACCAGAGCTTTGGCGTTTGGGCCTAAGCAAATTCTTGAAGCGCAGGGAATAAAATCAACAAAATTTGAAGACGACACAACAGATGTGTTTTCCAAAATACAGTTTATGTCAGACCTATCGTCAAGGGAGCTTCGAAATCAGCTTCATTCATCTCAATATCGACAATTGATTTTACTCTTACTATAACATCGGCGAAAAAACTCCCTTGAGCATCAACACACTTGTGCAACTGTCGAATCATTCCTTGAAGAGAATTTGTTATCAGATCTCTCAGGAGTCAAGACTGGAAGGTCTGGAGATCTTTTGGGGACCAAAAGATGTCTCCTATCTTGTTGATGAGCCAATTGGGAAAGCAGCTTCGTAGATACGTCATGATCACCCTGATCTCGAGAGATCTGATAACGAATTCTTTTCAAGGAATGATTCGACGATATCAAAAGCGCGTTGAGCTTAAGGGAGTACTTTCACAGATGAATAGCATGTGTTATTTCGGAGCTCCTTTGACGATAGGACTCACATAAACTTTATTTTGTAAAACACATCTGTTGTGTCGTCTTCAAATTTTGTTGATTTCATTCACTGCGCTTCAAGAAATTGCTTAGGCCCAAACGCCAAATCTCTGGTTTCGAGGTGGAGGCAAATTTGTGCCTTGAAGATTAATATCTTCACTCTCAAGGCACCGATATCAACAAACAAGGTATCTATGTTCAAGTTAGCTATCGAGGTATGTTTTGAAAATTATTTCGGATTGATTCACGCTATATTCTTATTGCTAGGGTCGACGAAATCCGTATACTTTTTTTTGGGACACCCGGTACATATATGTATGTATTATTGAACGGAAGAAGATGGCAGCAACAAATCTTTCAAAAAATAGGCATCAATTTGGTCTTTATGCGCTTTTTGTTTTTTCAATGCTGACTAGGTTCGGCCAATGGCCATCATCAGAGCAACTGAATGTATCTAGGCTAAGGATGTGTTTTTATTGATGTAAAATAGAATTAAAGATTAATTATGTGTTCAAATGTTTGTAATTATGAGTCATATTGTGTTCTTGGTGTTCGTCAGAGTGGTTGTTGTTTGCTGTGGTTGTTGTATTTATTTCGTTTGACGTCAAGTGAGTGAGATCGGTGGCTTCATCGCTAGCTTCATTGTAAAGCTTCTCTTCTTTTCAAATGGCTACTAACATTGTTTTCACCATTGTCGGGTGCACTAACCCTGCTCCATTTGGATATCTTCAACTTCTTTGCTAATTAGGATTCATCTGTGGATCTCGGGTGTTTGGTGATGCATTTATCTTAATTCAGTATGTTTCTTGTTGGAATGTTTTAAGGTCGCGTATTTTCTTTTGTTGTTTGTTCTCATGATTTGTAGACCAGTTTTTCTTATTTGATGTCTTGCTTTGTTCTGCTCACTGCTGTTGCTTCGTTGTTTTCTAGCTTTGTGTGACTTGTTTTGTGCTGCTCGCTGTTGCTTCGTTGTTTTTTAGGTTTATATATATATGTAAGCCTTCATCAGTAATAACTTTTCCAAATTCAACAGAGCATACATATAGATTACGAAATTTAAAAACAATAGCCTAAGCGGGATCTTACCTATCACAATATGTATTGAAAAAGTGTTAAAGTAGCGGTAATGACAAAGGTGGCAGAAGAACGATCACAAGAAAGCGCAGAGTTAAGAGCTGCCGAAGTCGGTGTCTGTGTCTGTATCGCAGGAGCTGGAAAAAATGTCCATTAAAACAAAACAAACGATAGAAAGATCCCAGAGCGGATGGGCAGAAAGAAATCCCTAATAAAACAGCGTGTGTCCCTAACGAAAAGCTGAGCGCAAAAAATCAAAACAACACAACAGCCAAAAAGTAAACAAAAATGAAATCTATGTATCTACCTGCCTATTGTTTAAACCCTTAGGGGCAAAGCAATCTAGCCGATATTGCCAGAAGCTTTCCCGCATCCTATTACCCCCCGTTAGCCAATCAATTATCTTTACGCTAATATCCTTCAGAAACCCCCGATGGCCTTCTTCAGTGAAATGTCTGAAGAATTCCGCCTGGGGTAATGAGGCCCCCGAATTAAACTTACGACTGCACGCCTTGTAATTGTTAAACCTAAGCCTAAAAGGCGTGCAGGTGCTACCAACATACTGTACACCACAAACAGTACATTCCAACAAATACACGACATTTGACGAGTCACAATTAAACGAATAGTTTATCCTATATTCCCGGCTATCTACATTAGAATGAAAATGTTCACTATTGCTCATTACATGACACACTTGACAACGAGATTTACCACAACGAGAACATCCCTTCTTATCAGTCCCCCCATTTCCCTCACTACTGAGCCTAGCCCTAACAAGTATATACTATATGCTATATATACCTTAAGGTTCTTACATCTCCTAAAAGCTATCAAAGGTGGCTCAGGAAACACCCTCCTATGCTCCTCCGAATTCGTAAGCATAGGATGGAGTCTCGTGGCAACCTTCCCCAAACTATTGAGCGCTGGATGATATGTCGCAACAAGTGGAACCCTTTCCCCCCTGCCTTGGTCATTGGTCCTATTTCCCGAATTTGCTAGAAGAGTTATCCTATCCAACCTATATATATATATATCGAACTGAGACTGTAGCCTGAAGAGTCCGCGTGAACGGACGAAACTAGTTGCGAGAATTTATTTATAAAATCAATTTAGTGAGTCTCAAGTGGTTTGTTGACATTTTGTGTTTCGACTTATATCGAATGATATATATATATATATATACTCATTCACTCAATTTCAATATGTAATAAGAATAGATATAGAAACTCAGAAGAAACATATTCGTTTAAACGTTTCGGCCAAAGCCTTCATCAGTATGACTCTTCAAAATCAGAAGGAGCATACATATACACTTCGAATTCCAAAAACAATAAAAAACAATAGCCTAAGCGGGTCCTACCTATTACAATGCCTAATAAAAACTGTGTTAAAGCAGCCGGTAATACAAAGGTAGCGGGAGAAAGATCAAAGAAAGTGCAGAATTAAGAACTGCTGAAGTCGGTGGCTGTGTCTGTGTTGCCGAAGCTGAAAAAGATCGCAAGTATAACAAAATAGATATATATATATATATATATAGATATATATATACTCATAAGCTCAATCTCAATGTGTAATAGAAATAGATATATAAACTCAGAAAAAACACATTCTTGTAAACGTTTCGGCGTAAGCCTTCATCAGTAATGACTTTTCCTAATCAAACAGAGCATACATATAGATTCACAAATTAAAAAACAATTACAGTTTGTTGTAACATACTTATTTTCCAGCTCCTGTGAGACAGACACAGCCGCCTACTTCAGCAGTTCTTTACTCTGCGCTTTCTTGTGATCATTCTCCTGCCACCTTTGTTAGTACCGCTACTTTAACACTTTTTTAATACGTATTGTAATAGGTAAGATCCCGCTTAGGCTATTGTTTTTTAATTTCTGAATCTATATGTATGCTCTGTTTGATTAGGAAAAGTCATTACTGATGAAGGCTTACGCCGAAACGTTTACAAGAATGTGTTTTTTCTAAGTTTATATATAGATATATATATATATATCTAATCATCCCTGGGCAAGAAATTTTTGAAGGGTTTTGTTGATATTTTGCAAAACTTCGGATTTACTTGTATCTAAGCAAGTCTTTTTCACCTTGGGTTTTTGATAGAAACATGGACAATCCCATAAGTGTTCAAGGTATTCCTCATGGAGCCCACATCTCCTGCAGAGAGAATCAGTGCATTTTCCTTTGTAGTTTGCTCTTAGGTCAACCATGTTTAGTTTATTTTCAGCAGTGATGAGGCTTGTTCACACCCCAGATACTCTTTCATTTCAAACTTACTACCCTTGATAAATCTAAGTTTAGTCTTCTTTTTATCTTTAATATTAGTCTCTATGATTTTGATCATTTTTCTCTAACAATTTTCTTCCATTGCTCTTTGGTTAGGTTTTTGATCTGACATTCTTTTAGGTTAATATTAATCATGTTTAGGTCATTACTTACTTCTTTATACCAACAGTTTGGGAGATTTAGCCTTCTTTGCTCTTCACAAACTTTCTTGGTCAGTCTACTTTCATTCATTTTTAGAGTTTTATGGAAGTATATTAATCTTTTCTCTTTGATTCTGAATTCCATAGGCATCAAGCCACATTCAAGGACTATTCCATCATATGGCATTGATTGGGGTAGAAAGTTAGTTAATGTTACAGCATCTTTTTGCAATTTTTCTAAGTCTGTAACTTGCTTTTTAGTTAAATTAGTCCAGGTTTCACATGCATACAGAACTTAAGGCATCAAAATTGTTTCAATCAACTTTATACTGATAGCAAAACTTTGTATTTTGAGTGCCTCTTGCTTAACAAGGAATTTTATTTCATTAATGACCCCCATAGCAGAGTTTATTCGTTTATTGATGCACAAGTCGAAGGTTCCATTGGTGTTTCACAGGTCCCTTAGATACTTATATGACTCTACTTCTTTAATGGCTTTGCCATTTAAAATTAAGGTTTCGTTTTGAACTTGTTTACTTTTGCTACACTGCATTTTGTTCACTTTTATCCAAGTTAAAATTCAGGAGGTTTTTCTTTTGGAATTCTTCAGCAATATTTACCATTTCCTGCATTTTTTTTATGAGATATGGAAGCAATCATCGTGATAGAGCAGTGGAGGTATCAAAATGTTCCCAAAATTAATCCCTAAGTTTTCTTTCTTTACTACTTGCATACCTTCATCGATATGATTGGCACAAATGGGGGCTGCCAGGATAGTTCCTTGTTTCAATTTTTCTTTAATTTTCACCTCCCCTGTAATTCCACTAGGTGTATGGATTTGAATGTATCCTTCATTGTTTAATTCATAAACGTTTGTAAGAAGGATTCCCTTTACCCCATTTCTAATCATATCTATAATGCAAGACTTTAGCCACAGCTTATCCCAGCTTTCTCCAGCTTTCTCCAGCTCTCTTTCAGCCAGCCAGCTCTCTCTCAGCCAGCTTTCTCCAGGTCAAAATAAACAAACTTCACTGCACATTTTAGATATTTGTGATAGTCATTTATTGCTTGCCAAATGAATAAATGATCTAATCTTGATCTAATGTTGATGAGCTGCGTAGGAAACTGCGAAGGACTAGTGGCGCTTGGAGCTGCGAAGGAGCTGCGAGAAGTAAAACTGCGAAGGAGAGAAAAGCGAGAAGGAGAGAAGAAAACAATGCAAAGTGCACCCCACTCAGAAAATGCCCCAAAACCTATTTTTAGAACGGGGTACTCAGCCCCTTCTCTTCTCTCCTTCTCACTTTCCGCTTCTCGCAGTTCCATCACAGCTCCAAGCGCCACGAGTCATTCGCAGTTTCTTACGCAGCTTTTATTGCAAGACTTCGCATATCCATCGCAGTTTCCTACGCAGCTCCTATTCCAGACCATTTATTTTTGAGTTTGCCAATTATTCCTGGGCTCCCTGTGCATAGGACAAGAAGTTTTCTGTTTGTGAAGGGTAGCACTTTCGGGAGTATGGGCGAAGTGCCCATTCTAAAAATAGCTTTTGGGGGCATTTTCTGAATGGGTTCTGTCTCTCATTGTATTCGGCATGTCAAAATATGTAAGAAAACCGATTTTCAAGTACATGGGAAAAGTAGTTTTCTATTTGTAAAGGGAAACCCTTTAGAGGAATGGGGCAGAGTACCCCATTCTAAAAATAGTCCTGGGGATTTTTTGAGTGGGTTCTGTTTCATCGTATTCAGCAGGCCAAAGTGTGTAAGAAGAGTGAGTTTCAAGAGAATAACACAGATTGTTTTCTATTTGTGAAGGGAAACCGTTTAGAGGACTTGGGCTGAGTACCCCGTTCTAAAAATAGTTTTTGGGACATTTTCTGAGTGGGGTCCACTTTGCATCGTGTTCAGAGTATCATTTCATTTTTCATTTTCATTTCAACTTTTTTATCCATGGTACACAGTTAAACTGCTTTACAAATCCTAATCAAGCCATGCAAAATCAAAATCCTAATCATAACTAAAATATACAACCCTATTTACAATAATCTAAGACAAAAAAGAAAAGAGAACGGAAAACGAGATGAGTCATAGTTTGGTTTTATAATTTCTTCGAAAGGAGTAGAATGACGAGGCTGCATTGACAACACTATCTAGGTAACTCCAGACCTTAACACCTCTGTAAGCAAACGATTTCTGACCAGTTGATGTTCTCAATAGTGGTAATCTAAGGTCAGTTTTAGAGTTCCTCAGCAGACGGTTTGTAGTTCGAGATACCTTTTGAAATATGTTTCGCAAGTAACCTGGGGTGACGGCAAACAGAGATTTATAGACCATCTTGCTCTTCTCAAAGTCGATCAATTCTCTAATGGTCAGCCAGCTGAGACTCACTATCAAAGGCAGAGCTGAGGCGTCATAGAGGCTATTTGTGACAATCCTAGCAGCTCGATTTTGAAGTTTTTGCAGCTTGTCAAGGGCTGAAGCATTGCAAGATCCCCAAATAGGGCAGTAGTACCTAAATTAGGGCTCAACGAGACTTCTGAGGCTTTCCTTTGGTAGGTATATTTTGAATACTTCAACATACCGATACCTCTAGAGACTTTCTTGATTGTTGAGGAAAAGTGGGTACTTGTGTACTTGTACCAAATTATGTATCAAACTTTGTACTTGTACCAAATTTCATTTTTGTATCATAAAATGCACAATTCATCTAGATTTTGACGTTAAGCGACTGCACTATAGGAAATTCACCACTACTTTTGATGTGAAAACTCTTACCTCAGTTTACAGCGACAATGCTAAGTTACTGGCCAAATAATAAGGTTCACAACGGGTTCTCCAAGAACAAGCCAAAACCTACGCCTCTACGAAAACGGCAAAGACTTCCTCAACGCTTCCCACGTTCCGCTTCGCCTCCTCAAAAGCACTTTCTGCAGATAATAAGACATCATTAAACTCAATGCATGAGTTGCAATTCCTATCAAAATTTTCATTGGTATAATTGTCAACTCTCTTGTCCTTCTGATACATAATCAAAAGCCAGATCACAAAAACAAACCATGACCTGCTGACACCACACCAACAATGATTGCCAATGTTAGTGTAAGACGTCTTAACATTTGAAACCATTCGAAAGAGGATTCTTTATTCATACACAATCATTGTTCCATTCTGTTGTCAACGCTACCCCAGATAATTACCTCTTCCCTAAGGAACACCAGATGTCATCTTTGGGAAACGGTCCCGGAAACGGTTCTTGTTTTCAAGGAAAAGCACCTGGCCTACGTGAAGACCCCCATCCCCTACGTGAAGACTTCCATAAAAGTACAGGGGAACACCCTGTACTTTTAGGGAAATGTTCGATCGAAGTCTTCTGGAATTAAGTTTTTCGAGGGAACCACTGAGTGCTTCTATTCGGTTCATTTTGCCTTTCTCTCTAGATTCTGTCCACTCATTCCTTCGTTTCTTCGCGCCAAGCTTGTCATCTCCGAAGGAAGCCAGTTCATGGATAGTAACACGCAAATCCTTGTCATAGGTCATGGGTATTGCCGCAACCATAATAAATCATACATCTATCATACATCTTTCTTTAATAATCATGTTTTCTAGGAATACAGCTGCATCAAATAGAAACAGACTGAAGAGACTGCATGAAAGTACCCTGTGCACACGAACATAAAGCCTCTTTGTGTAGAAAGGGCTGCTAGAGTAAGAAAGATCGATAGACTTCGATCATGATAGCTGCATAGGGCTAAATTGCTGCCAAATTTGATCAAAGATTTTTTGGCCACTATTGAAAGATTTTGAGAAAAGGCATTTTCATGGAATTTAGTTGCAATTTCAGGACGATACAACCACTTCGGCAAACTGGCTTTTCTTACCTAAGTGAAACATTTACACCAGCGTAAATGTACTTTAACGACAAGGCGATACAATGATACTTCCTGTTAGTTCCCAGTCCTTAAGCAATTCTAAGGCGTGTTCTGCATGTTGCTGAGGATCTAGAAATAAAGTTCTCATTGCCTTCCAAATGCCTTCATATTTCTGTTTGATTTATCAAACCCCTTTCCCTCTCTCCCTCTTAGGTATTAGTAAGCCATCGGGCAGCAGTACTCTTGTCAGCAAGTCTGTGAGATTTCCTGCTGCCCCAAACATGGTGGTATTCAACATTTTCAGTTCATTTATGTGGATAATCTTCCCCCTGCAAAGAAAAGCAAAGATAAGGATAGTAATAGCTCTCACAACAAAGCCAATAATTAGCACTGTCCTCATGGTTTAAGCGGCAGACCACATTTTGAAAAAAAAGGTAGCAGAAAGACCCTCATTACCACAGTTTCTGCTGTTTGTTTGGGCTTATGCTCACCTCTCAATCAAACACAGAAACCCCAACGGTGCCTGCAAAGAAAGAAATACATACAAATCTGAGGAAGAAAATTTGGTCTGGAAGGGCCACTCTAGAAGTAAATTATACATAAGTCCTCGGAAACAGCAACCTGCTTTACCATTTGAAATGCTTATCAAAAGAGAAGTGCAAAAGTGTTAGTCTTTGAAGATGTATGTAGAGGTTGTTAGACCTTTGTTAATGTACAGGGAGAAGTCTCCAAATGTGTATACAAAACAAGCATGCCCTTGAAAACGAAATTTAGAAGTTGTTAATCGTAAAGGGGAGTCCCAAAGCATACGCAAAACAAGGAAGTCCCTGAAAATGAAATGTAAAAGTCATTCAGTTTCAGTTTCAGTTTCATTATTTAAATTCCACAACATACAATTTATGAAAAAGCTAAAATACAGAAAATTACTACATCAATAAGCAAAATTAATACAATTTACAAAAGATTAAAGATGATAGGAAATTAATACAACATACAAATACAAAACAAAGAACAAAAATAAATTGTATGCAGGGAATTACTTAAAGGAGGAGCTCTCTCAGTAGGTAAACTAATCGAGGAGAGAGCCCCCCCTATCCTAGAATATTATCAGTTGACTTTGGATGAATTAAAATTATCCTGAGAAGTAGACGGAATTGCATTTGATCACGCTATGGAACCCGTGCACCAAAACACAGCACACAGGCCCCACTGCATGTTCGCATCATGATTGTGAAATTATTCAAGATGGCAAATATATTAGCTTCATCGGTTAGCCTTGCTCAATAAGTAAAATTTCATTTTTGTTTTAAATGATACTTTAGATGGAGCATTACGGAGTTCCACAGGTAAAGAATTCCAGAGTTTAGCACCAAGATAACGAATCGATTTAAGACCATATTGAGAACTGTTTTTTCGGAGTAAATATAGATCACCTTGACTGGCCTGTCTTGTGGAATATTGATGAACAGATGAATTGAATAAGAAAAAATTATGAAAGCAACTAGGTGAAGTTTTGTTGACAGAATCAAAAACAAAAGTTGAAAGTCTGAGCTCAAAAATCTCAGAGAGTTTGAGAAGTTTAAGATCTTTGAAGATAGGAAGAGAGGGTGACAAACGAGACTGAAAAGAGATAGCCCTGACTGCTTTTTTCTGTAATTTGAATATTGGTTCAATGTATGATGCATATGTTCCACCCCAGACAATAAGACCATATTGCAGAAAAGAAAGGAATAAAGCATTATATAAGCACAGCAAAACATCCAGCGGAAGTAAATTTCGAATTCTGAAAAAGATTCCACAAGTTCTGGCTAATTTTTTAGAGAGTTCGCTGAGATGGTATTTCCAGCTTAGGTGCTCATCTAAGAGGAGTCCTAAGAATTTAACAAATTTAACTCTTTTAATATGTTTTTTACCTATTTTAACAACAGCATCAGAAGGAACAGATGATGATGAAGAATGGAAAATAATGTAGTTTGTCTTATCAATGTTTAATGATAATTTATTTGCATCAAGCCACTTTTTTACTGATCTCAACTCTCTATTTACTATTTTAATCAAATTAGACAAATCACTGGATTCACAGTAGATGTTGGTATCATCAGCAAAGAGATAAAAATTCAATTTCTTAGAAGAGCTTGGTAGATCATTAATGTAAATAAGAAAAAGTAACGGACCCAGTACAGAACCCTGTGGTACGCCACAAGCAATTGAAAGTAAATTAGAATTACTACCATTAACAGAAACATATTGCTTTCTATCAGAAAGATATGACCTAAACCACTCAAGAGCACATCCCCGAACACCATAGTGTTCCAGTTTTGATAATAAAATTTTATGATTAACAGTATCAAAAGCCTTTTGTAAATCTATGAAAATACCACAACCAAATCTTTTATTGTCAAGTGTATTCTTTACAGTTTCTGTTAGGCTTACTAGTGCATGATCAATCGAGTGGTTTTCTTGAAATCCAAATTGTAGAGAAAAGAGAACATCATGTATTTCTAGAAATCTATATAATCTTCTATACATTAACTTCTCAAATATCTTACTAAAGATGGGCAAAAGAGAAATTGGCCTATAGTTTGATGGTAGCTCAGGATTACCTTTTTTGAATAATGTAATTACCTTGGCTATTTTAAGTTTATCAGGGAAAATACCAGTCTGAAAAGATTGATTAACAAGAAGAGCAAGAATTGGAGAAACAGACGGTCCAATGATTTTTAGCAATTTAATAGGTATACTGTTGGGTCCTACAGATTTAGATGGATTTAGAACTTTGATTAGGTCATAAACTTCTATGAAAGTAACTGGAGTAAGGAAAAGAGAATTAGAAGTTCTGTTAGATAGATAGTCAAGAGGAGATTTAGGAGTCTTTGGGATTGTCTTTGTTATTTCATCAGCAACATTTACAAAGAAATCATTAAAGATATTTGAAATTTTGCTAGAGTCTATAGTTACATTACCATCCTTATCTTGGATTTTATTAATTGAGGAAGAAGTAGAAGATTTATGAGAGATAATTGATTTAATACCAGACCATAATTGTTTCATATTTTGACTGTTAGAAGAAAAATAATTGTGAAAATATCTTGATTTACTTTCTTTTATTACATTGGACACTCGATTTCTAAATTTTTTATACAGATTAAGGTTATCATCAGTTGGCTTCTTCTTTAACTTCAGCAAGATTTTGTCTCTGATTCTCATCATCTTTTGTATTTTACTGTTTATCCATGGTTTTTCTTTTAACTTTGATTCCTTTCTACTCCTCTTTTTAACTGGTGCATGTTTGTGTGACAAAGAATTAAGTTCACCCAAAAACCTATCAAATTTGGTATTCATATCCATGTCCATGTTATCTATGTAAGTAAAATCAGTCTGGTTAAAATCCTCAAGAAACTTGTCTTCTTTAAATTTGGAGTAATCATGTTTAAATGATACAGACTTGTGATGACTAATCTGACTATTTTTCAAAACCAAAAATTGGGGAAAGTGGTCAGAAATTTGCATTAAAATATTGCCACTCGTTATATTAGCATTCATAGCATTAGTATATATGTTGTCAATGACTGATCCAGAGTTTTGCGAGATTCTAGTTGGATGATGAATACAAGGAAGAAGACTGTGTGAAAAAAGATTATTAACAAAGTCATTAGTTGGTGTATGGGAATCATAATTTAGTAAATTGATATTGAAATCACCCAATATGAAGACTAGTTTGTTTGAGGAGATTTTTGAGAGTAGATTCTGAAAGTGAGAAGTAAGGATATCTATATTTGAACAAGGATGTCTATAAACACAACAAATTAGGATATTTTTGTCCTTTTTATTTTCAATTTCAACCCAAACAGTTTCAAAATCATTTGTGCTAGAGTCTAATTCAATCCTAGGATTAGAAGTAAGAGTTGTTTTAACATACAAACCAACGCCACCATTCTGACTTAAAGATGAAGTTTCATAAAATTTATAACCAGGAATATCAACATTTGAAGATATTGGATTATCCTTAGAATGCCACATTTCAGAAACTCCGATCACATCAAGATTCAAGTTTGTGTGAGTAGATAATGAAACTAATTCATCATGATGAAGGGATAGACTTCTTATATTAGTGTGAAGAATAGAAAAGTCACTAGAAGATAACTGCAATGAAGAAAGTTCAGGTAAAGTGAAGTAGCGAGAATCAATATTCTGAGGCACATGTTCATCAATATCATAATCACTAAGATTAGGCAAGTTTGTCAGGTTAGAAATAATTTCAAATGAAGGTGCTGAGTCAACAAAAGAGGGTAGGTCAAAATTATACAGTCCTAATAATTCATCGTTTTCCAATGGGCCAAATGGAAACATTTCTGTGGTACATGTTTTGCAAAACCAAGAAACATCATCAGGTTCTTTTTCAAGTTCTTTATATTCTGAAGCAGAGATGCCATTGCATTTTAAGTGAACATAGAAATTGCAATTATTGCAGAGAATAGCTTTTTGATTATAGGATATATTTTTGTGGCAAATACCACATGGAAAACTAACAGACCTTGTCATGATTGATGCAATGACCTAGGATAAATAAGAAGAAAAGAAAAAAAAAAGAAACTGATAGTGCAACAACACAATTAGTAGCAAATGTTTTCATGTCCATTTTAGGCTACTTCCTGACGAATAAATACCTCAGATTCATCATCACTCTTACTTTGGTTTGATGGTAGCTTTCTTCTCCGAGTGTCAGGTGGTTTGTCCTTGATGATCAACTTTCCTGCAACAAAATAAGCTAATTTCCCCTCTTGCCTAGCCCTTGCCAATTCAGGTTTTTGAGCTTCCCTTTTTTCCAGAGTTCTTTGGGCTAAATCCTCAACAAAGAACAGGCCATCAGGGCGTTTCTCTCGTGCTGACTTCAATACTTTTTCACGATCTTTCCAATTTAAGAATTTTGCAACAATGGGCCTGGGCAAAACCTCTCCATTGCGACTCTTCTTGCCACCTTTTTTACCCACACGGTGTGCCCGTTCAATAGCCATAACACTTGCATCAATTTGCAGAGCACTTTTAACATTCTCTTTGAATATTTCTTCTGATTCTTCCCAGCTTTCTGAATTGGCACTTTCTGGCACTCCGATTAGCTTGACGTTATTACGACGAGACTGATTCTCCAGATATTCATGTTTATCTGCTAATATTTCAAACTCATTGGTAACATCATAACTCTCCTGTATCAGCTTCCTGGTATTCTTCTCGATACCTTCAACTTTATCTTGTAGTTCTTTGACATCTTTGCCCGTGAAGTTTGCACTCATCTTTAAGTCACTAATGTCCTTTTTAACCTCACGTAATTCCTCATTCATTTGTGTCATAAAGAGCTGGATCGTCGAACGATAGCTCTCGTGCTGAACTGACAGGAGACTTTTCACAACATCGAGCGTGACAACAACAGGTTCGTTGTTGGCCTTGTTTAGGCCTACCTCCTTGTTTTCATCCATAACGTGAACACTGATTAATAAATTGTAACTGAAACTGATCTATTATTTTATTAAAACCATTTGAAGTGTTTACGAACGAAATTGAGCCTCTGTGATTAACTAGAAGCTTTGCAGATGACGGTGCCTAACAAACACGTGCGAGTTGCAATCCGCCATCTTTACTTATCGATCATATAATGATGTCATTAATTGTAAAGGGGAAGTCCCCAAAGTATATGCAGAACGAGAAAGTCCTTGAAAATGAAATTGTTGAAATTAAAAAGGGAGGTCCTAATTATGTATGCAAACAAGAGAGTCCTTGAAAATGAAATGTAGAAGTTGTTAATTGTAAAGGGGAAGTCCCAAAGCATATACAAAACAAGGAAGTCCTTGCAAATGAAATTGTTGATTAAAAAGGGAAGTCCCAAAAGTTTATAGTTTGAGTTGAATACGCTGAATTTTCAAAATATCTATGGAATTAGGTCGAAACAAAAAGAAAATTGTACCGGGTGAGCCAGAAAAAGTTCCCACTTTTGAAAATTCATAACACCAACGCTACTTCACAGATTTGAATCATTCAAATTCTAGTTAGAAGCCGAAAGATCAAAGGATTTTTGTGATTTTTCTCTCTGTCCTACCAGCACTACAAATATAGGTAAATTCAACTTTACAAAAGTTTCATGGTTGATTGATTACTGAAAAATGGCTAAAAACATCGATCAATTCATAAATGACCTCTCGCACAGCATAATGAAGGAAATGCAGCTTCTCATGGGTGAGAGATATCCTCTAGGCATTAATTTCCTTGGCATTGAAAATCTTTCATATTTGTTTGAAAATCAATGTCTTATAACTCTTGAGGGAGGTGAAACGCCCATGGCCTATTGTTCGATTTGAATAGAATCCTTAAGATTTGATCAATGTTGTAGGCCCTATTTCCGTGATTTTGCAACCATGAAATTTTTATAAAGTTGAATTTACCAATATTTTTAGTGCTGGTAGGACAGCGAAAAAAATCACAAAAATACTTGATCTTTCGACTTTTAACTACAATTTGTATGATTCAAATCCGCGTAGTAGTCTTGGTGTTATGAATTTTCAAAAGTGGGAACTTTTTTCTGGCTCACCCGGTAGATTTTGATCATAAAGTTCTCCAAAACATGCTCAAGGGAAGAATCTTTCGTTAATAGTGAACTTTCCCTCAACTTTCCCATGCCTGTTGCTCTTGAAACCACGTTTTGGCGTTTACGTAGGCGTTTACGTAGTGACAGTGAGCATGATCTTGCGTTTTATCCAAGATTTTAAACGCACTTAAACGTACAAAGATAAACGCACTTAAACGCACTTAAACGCTCAGTGAGTACCCAGCTTTAAAAAAGGGAAGTCCCAAAAGTGAATGCAAAACAAGGAAGTCCTTGAAAAATGAAATTGTTGATTAAAAAGGGAAATTCCAAAGGGTATACAAAACAAAGAAGTCCTTGAAAAATGAAATGTAGAAGTTGTTAATTGTAAAGGGGAAGTCCCAAAAGTGTATGAAAATCAAGGAAGTCCTTGAAGATGAGATGATGTAATTGTTAACTAAAAGGGGAAGTCCCCAAAAGCGTATGAATGATTAATAAAAAGGGGAAAATCCCCAAAGAGCGTATGCTTAACCAAGAAAGTCTTGGAAATAGATTTAGAAATCGCTAATTGCAAATCCCCAATAGCGTATGTTTAATTAATTAAAAAGGGGGCAGTCCCCAAAGAGCGTATGCGTAGCCAAGGCAGTCCTTGGAAATAAATGAAGAAATCACTAAGTGGAAGATGCAACTCATGTACAACAAAATAAAAAAAGTAATTTTGCAAGCATGAAGAAGCATGAATGAAGCACAAATTCTTATCGGCGAACAATGGTATATGTCTAACCGAGGAACAAACTTTCAGGAGCAAAAGAAAGTGTCAACACCCATATCATTCAAAACAGTGCAGCCAGTTACCAAGCAAATGAAAAAGCGGTTTGGCCACCATACAGGAATGGTGGCAGATTAGTTGTAACAATTCAATCTGTGAATACAACAAAATCCCGTCTAGTCAACCATTTCACCTCAAAATCCAGAGTCCAAAGTGTCATTACCAAACATGTCATTCATTCAAATTCATTCAAGTGTCATTCATTCAAAGTCAAGCATTCTTCAGAACAATGAACTTACTTGTAGCAAACAAATTTAATCAAAAGGAATTGTGAGTCCTCATTTGCTTGTAATAGAATAGATTTAGCCGATACGACCCAGTTACTGCCACCCAATGCCTCATTATTCACGCCTCCTCTTTTCAAGTAAGCTGTTTCACATCGCAGGAGCCACAGGCGTTAATTCATTTTTTAGCTACAAAGGAATTATCAGTTCGTAGGAATTTGTTCGATCGCTTGAAAGCTGAAGGCTCTCAAATTCTAAGGACATGTTTTTTTTTGACTGGCAGAAAAGTCGCCATTTTGAAAGTCGAAGCATCGCGAAAATGAGCACTGAACGTAATGAAATTACATGAAACATTGGTCAAGTAAGTTCATTTGACAGATCATTTGACAGACCATTTGACAGGCCTAACCAGATAAAAGTAGACAAAAATGTGATTTTAGGGTACTTCACGAGATGAATTAGGATTTCGCTCACAAGGTACACGTTCTCGAACGAGGATAAGTAAATCCAAATCAATACTTAACATGACCTGCTAGATTCGTCAAATGTGTCAAATTAACATCATTTGCTCTCGAGAGCATGAGAGAGAATTAAAGTTAGGCCGCAAGCACGTCCATGCAGTTTCTACCAGAACTGTTCCACCTAAAACTGGTACAGAAATTGAAGCAAAATCATTTTCAAGAAATGAAAATAGAGAGGAATTTTACAAGGCCGCTGCGAATGCTGTTCAAGATAGTTTGAAAGAGCTCAAAACATCTTTTGAAGAGTTTAAAGAACAGTCTGTTCAAGCCCCCAAAAAGAAGTTTCCTCAAACAGAAAGTGCCAGAAAAGCTTGCCCTTCATGCGTAGAACAAGGTTTAATGCAGAAATGTCAGCTCTGTTTCATTTGTGGAGATGCGTCGCATATCGCAAGAGGCTGCGCCAAGAGAAGAAATCCAAAAAACGGGAACAAGCAACAGTGGAACAGGGACTAACTGTAGCTAGCAAAATAGATGATTCCCTGCAATGTTTCTTTTGTTTAGCTGTTGGTTCAACAGAAATAGAAGTGAAACTGTGTTCTGGCAGTGGGGTTGCAAAGTATTGCAGTAAACGTTTTTTTTTGATATTCATATAATAAAAATTTTACAAAAATCTTACATTCTACAAAACTTCCCTAATTACTTTAAAACACTACAGGGACGACATGGGGAGCGAAAGACAATGACTACCCCATGGCCAATATATAAAGACAAGCAAGTAAATCTACCTTACACATAACAAACTAGGAACGATTAAAAACTAACGGATACTGTACTAGATTCCGTCCTACATTAGGTGTCAGGTTGCGATGATATTTAAAATATCACGAGCGCATTTCGTGAGATGTTTGGTGAAAAATGACCTGACACCCAATGCAAAACAGAATCTACAAAGAAAAAGAACATTACATTAAAGAACTTGGTGGCTGATTTGTACAGACGTTTCAAAATATCTTAGTCAAACTGACCAGTTTCGTGAATGAACCGCAAGGTCAATTCGATAATGTTTCTATTCAAGTCAAAGAAAGATATTGATCAGCATATAGTAAAAGCTGGATCAAAGCATCATTTGAAAGATTGGTGATTTGAACAAATGGTCGTAATAATTCAACTATTCCAGCAAGAAGATCTCGACGATGAAGATCAAAAGAAGGGCAAAGCAACAACAAATGCTCCGTATCCTCAATGCCATCACTTGCTGGGCACATTGGATTTATGGTATCCCTAAAATTATGTTTGAACTTGTGGAAATTCAACTTACTGAGACCAACTCTAAGCTGAGTGAGATTGGACAATCCTTTTGGATCAAGAATTCCAAAGACAAACTTTGTAAGGGGGGCGGATTATCGATAAGAACTTTTTTTTGAAAATGGCAACAGAAGGTGCAAGTCTCAATTCAGGCTCAAGCTTATTCCATTCGGATAAACAGTTAGGATAAAAGCTACTCTTGTATTTTTCTGTCCTTGCCCTCAATCGCCCTATGACATCGTGACCGCGAAGTGAGTACTGCGATTGATGAAGTGGTGGGATTGGATCCTTCGTATACACAGGGCTAAGGTTATTTATGATCTTATAGAACAAGGTAAGCCGTCTGCTCCATCTTCGAGAACTTAGTGACTCCCATCCAAGTTCTGTGTACAACTTCTCTCGAGATGTACCCCCTCCATGTTCCTGTTACAGCCAAAGCAGCAGAATACTGAACAGACTCTAGCTTTTCCATTAAATTTGGTAAAACTTGATTTTGACTGAATTCACACACTTTAGCAGAGATGTGGTAAATAACATCACCATAGTCCGGATGGGGTCGAACGTAAAGCTTATATAATTCGTTTAGAGTATGCCTGGGCTGATATTTGGAGAGATATTTCAGCAAACCGATGCCCTTTCTTGCTTTAGAGATAGCTGAGTTGATATGAGCTGAAAAAGACAGTTTTGAGTCCAGGATAATTCCTAAATATTTATGTTGATTTACTTTCTTCACAGGTATGTCGTTAAAGAGGATCACTGGATGATCGATTTCAATTTTTTTCTTTGAAAATGTCAATTCAACAGCTTGTTTTTGCGGATCAGGATTAAAGGACATTCTCCAGGGCTGAGCCCATTGACTTATCAAGTCCAAGTCATAGTTCATATCACTGGCAGCTGTATTTGAATCTTCTACCACTGTGAATAATGATGTATCATCAGCAAATAGCTTAAAATTGCACTTCAATCCTACAGCTAGATCATTTATATACACAAGGAAAAACAAGGGCCCTAAAATAGAGCCTTGGGGCACCCCTGCCGAAATGTCTCCCCAATTAGAACTCTGTCCATTCAGTACAGTTCTTTGCTTCCGACCGCTAAAGAAGCTTTGGATTAAAAGAAGAAGTTGCCCTGAGACACCACATCGTTTTAATTTGTAAATTAGGCCATCATGCAACACCCTATCAAATGCCTTAGAAATGTCAAGATACACAGACCGGACGCCAAGTGGGGGATTGCAGTCGAAGGCTTGAAATATTTTGTGAGTTATTGACAGTAATTGGTTGACTGTTGAGTCTCCTGGACGAAAACCTGACTGGTTTGGGTCTAGTACCTTAGATGATACGAGATGCGAGTAAAGAGAATCATATTTTCAAACATTTTTCCAAAAATTGGTAACAGAGAAAGAGGACGATAATTCCCCTTCAGATTCTTCTCATTTTTCTTATGAACCGGGACTACATTCGCATGTTTCCATATTTCGGGAAATAAACCACGCCGCAAACAGTTTGTAGAAATGATTTTGAGTGGCAGAACCAATGCATCATCACTCAACTTTATCATTCTCACGGATATTTCATCCCAGCCATGTGCTTTATTAGGATTAAGTGATCTAATGACATTAAGTATTTTTTCCTCGGAGATGGCAAAATCACTTATCAGAGTCGCATTTAATGGAATATCTTGCGGAATTTCACTACCTGTGTCAATGGTTGTGCATTGAATTATAAAAAATTCATTAAAGATCTGTTCTTTTTCGGTAAAGTCCGTTACAAAAAGCCGGTTTTCTAGCAAGGGTGAGTGGCCGAGTGGCTTATACAATCTTCGTCAGGTGACTGAAGTTAAGCTTGGTCGAGTGAGGTCAAACTCAGGATGGGTGACCTCGGAGGCCTGTCCTCATAACTCACCTCGTCGTCCTTCGGAAGGGACGTTAAACTAGGGGTCCCATGCCTGGATGCGGCATGTACAGTGGGACTAAATTAGCTTTCAGTAGCTAAAAATCCTGACAAGCCCACTCAAAACAAATTGAAAACAAAAAAAAAACATGGGGATCTTAGCTTTGTCAAGAACAGTGTTTATCAAAGTCCAATAGGTCTTACTACTGGTTCCAGGATTAGACAATGTTTTCCCGGCCTTAAAGAAGTAATTCCGCTTAGCTTCCTCAATCAGTCTTGCGCCTTCAGTTATCATCCTTTGTATGCCTTCGAGCTTGTCATCTGGCCGGCCACTCCTGACGAAACTTTTATATGCACGATTTTTTTTCCTAAGAAAGTAAAAGTTGTCAGAAAAAGGCATGGGCAGACCACAGTGTTATTTGCAAAGCAATTCAGCAACTTTCAATTCCAAAACAAACAAGTCTTGAGTTTGACAATATTTTTTCCAAGAAACCTGAATCCACACCGAAAAAATAACATTGCAAAATTAGTTGGGAATATGTGTCTGATAAACTGTACTTTTCATGGAAGACAAATTCAAGCACTTTTGACACTGGTGCCCAAATTTCCATCATTTCATCTAAAACTTTGAAGGAACTGCTGCCAGAAAAAGAAATGAAAGACATTTCATGCCTTCTTGGAAATGAAACGTTAAATCTTACTGTTGCCAATGGTGAAAAATTACCATATGATTGGTATAATGAAATTGACTTTACTTTGAGAGGAGAAGGAGGAACCCTACTTAGCATACTCGTACCGGTGCTTGTTACCCCTCATTTCTCGGAACATCCCATCATAGGGTATAATGCGGTAGAAGAAATTTTGGTCAACCATAAGGATTGTACCCCAGTTTTAATCAAGTTGTTGGCTGAATCTGTAAACGCAGCGACAAAAGAAAATGTTGAAAAGTTTGTGAACCTAGTGCAAAAGGGAGAAGAGAAAATTTCCATTCCTTTTAAGCTCTCAAAGGGAACTTTTCTTATCAAAAGTGGACAATCTGCTAAGGTGCCTTGCAGAGTAAACATGTGACCAATTTCAAGTACATCACCATTCATCTTTGAACCAGCAACAGATCTCAAACAATGGGCTCCCACGCTAGAAATAAGTGATAGCATAATCAACATTAAGAACACAACAGCCCGTATCCAAGTAACGATTCATAACGCTGGTAGCCATGACATCGTTTTAAAGCGAAGAACACTTATAGGAAGCCTTGAACCAATTTGCTCAGTTACACTACTGGAAGTTAAGTTAAGATCGGATGACGAACGTAAGGAAAACAATGATGAACACAAACAAGTTATTCACAGCATAAGTTCAAATCAGAGTCTTTTGAAAACAAATGGTCTAGAAACTTTGCGGCCGTCAAAGGATGCCGCGTTTTATGTTGAGCCCGACAATAAGCAGAGTAATCGAAGCGTGACAGTGCACACACGGAAAACAAGATGGCAGCCGCATACAGCGAAAATCAAGACTTTGTGGACGGAGAAGATCTGGATGCCATATTAAACTTGCTCGAGAGTGATTTGTTGGAACAAGAACTGGAAGATGACCTATTAGAGGCTATCAAAGATGTATGTATAACCATAGAACCTTCCGTGTATATCTTTTTCAATTAGTTTTCTTTCGTCCATTTACCACAAAAGAGAATTCCAGGCCATGCTTCCGATCAGTTTTCAACAAGAACGTCATAGTTAGAAGCTCGTTACTTTGGCTTGATTTGAGATTGATTATCATCGCGATAGTTTGATAATGATTTAATTCAGAAAGCATGCATTTTGCTTATTTTAGACTCTGTTTCAGGACGTCGGTTGTCCCGGCCTGCCCCGGAGCACTGCGATATGAAGAATAACGGGCACCTACAACACCGATCGGTTTGAACCTCCAAAATCCCTAGATATGGATCTCAAAATGGAACGATTCTGCTACAAATGGGTAGCGTTTTGAATTGCATCAAAAACATTCCGAGATTTACATTCTTATCGTTGGATTTTTTTGTCTTACTTAAATTGGCTTGTGGTAACTTTATCTTTAGTGAAACTCGATTTCTGGGAAGTTGAACAAGCTTTTGCCCCTAACTAAGGACTTGAAAAATGTGAATAAAGATCTTTGGAAATCCTTAAATATGATGGATCTTCCCCTAAAATGCATCTTCCTTTGGGCTAGGAAGTCAATTCTCTTAGTACAGTACAATGCCAGCAGTTACATCAGCTAACCCATTTATGAATAATATTTACTGTACCAATGCTGCAATATCCCTTCTGAGCGTTTGGAAATGAAACAGTAACCTACAATGGATTATAATGAAGACAATTTGTTTTGCAGGTTGAAGGTGGTGATTTCAAATGCACATTGTGCCCCAAAGTTTGCAGGTCACAAAGAGGTTTGACCAGGCACAAAAACTCAAAGCACAAGCAAGAAAGAGATCACAATGCTAGCCTTGTTACAGGGGACGCAAACACTAATGATGAAGTTGAAATAGATCCTGCCTTTTTCCTTGCACTTGTCAATGAAAGCATCAAAGCGCTTTCAGAGGACAAGTGCTTTCCTGTTGGTTTTCGCAAACAGTTTGAAATTTACGAATATTCAAATACAACTGATGGTAGCACAAAACAGCACATTGTTGACCAAATATGGAAAACCTGGAACGGTTTGAAGAAGGGAGGAAATGTTGAGAAATTCTACGCAACATTTTATGCAACTGTAGTGCCAAAAGCAGGTGTGCTGTTTTCTGCCCTTAGTGCCCATGGTGCAACACTTCTGTGCACAAAACTTGCAGATAAAATTGCTGCAAGCACAAAATCAAGGGAACATAAAACTATGCCCAGTGTGATCTCTCTGTCAGATAAGGAAAAGGCTTCCCTGCAGTACCTTGGTGGGTATGTTTTTTACAAGTTAAACAGAAAAATTTTTAATTCAAGGCACCACAAATCAGAAATTGGTCAGCAACATCTATCGATATTGCGGGCTGGACGAGTTGATAATGATTCAGGATGCCCTCAGAAACTTGTTGATGGCCTTAATCGAGGAGGACTTTGGAAGATAAATGAGACATGCCAGAAAATTTTTACCATAGCTGAACTTAAGTTTCTCACCCACACAAATGCAGGAGTCACAAAGAATATTGATTCCAAAAAACTTGTTGGCGAATTATGTGTTAACCAAGATATATTGGCCTTGTATCAAACTTTGGTAAGTTCTGCTGCTTTACCAGTAGACAAGGATATTGCAAAAGATGTTCTTGAAAGAATATTAATTTTGTACATAAAAGTGCGTTCATTTTCTTATGCAAAAGACATTGTGAACAAATTCAAAATCGATCAAAGGAAAGCCAAATCTAAGGCACTGAGAAAAGAGATTCAAAGAACAACTGAGAAGCCATCTACAAAAGAATAACCATATGAAACTTGCATGAACTTGCCATGAGCATGCAACTTTACAGAATATTTGAAATTTCTGAAAAACATTAGTTTAGTTATTACAATAAGCAGTGTTGTTAGAACCACCTTTCTGCAGAAAACAAATAATTGCCCATATTCAAGTTGTACTGTACATGTTTTTTATAAGAAACTTGGATCAGGACATACAGCTACAAGTTTCGTACAGTAATTCAAAACTGAAATTTTCACATTTTGGTACTCAAAGTTTCTTAACTTATTTCTTATCTTTTTTTTGCATTTATAGAAATTACTTTTTAAACATAGTAAACACTGTTACTTAAAATTTTGACCATGTTAGTTCTAGTTTCTTGTATGTCAATCAGTTTCTTATGAAAAACTGGTGATCATATAATTTAGTGATGTTGCTTTTGTGACAATTGTTTTACACACAAAGTTACATAATAAATTATCACTCTTGCATAGGCCATATGACCTCTCAGTTTAGGGCCATATAAATTTGTTTCTGGACTATTATTTCAAAAACACCTGTCTACAAAGTTCATCTATTTCCAGGGGAATTTGATATTTTAAACAAAATTGTCATCAAGGCATTACACAGTCATCCCTATTTGATACAAATTTTGTATGTTTGATACAACACAAGTTGTTCTTTGATAGAACCAATAGCATTTTAATGAAGATTTTGGAGCAAGCTGTTAAAATTTTGCTCCAAGATTTAGGTTATGCAAATTTTTTATCCATTCCTCTAATGAGAACAAACACTGTTAACAACCAAATGCTACCAAAAAAGCATCAAGGTGCTTGTTGTTATGTACAGCACAAAAGTCATTAAGATCGACTCTTTTTCCTTGTTTCTATTGCTTCATGTTCCACATCATACCATCTGTTTTCATTCTTGTTTCTTTTCCTTCCTTTTGTGTTTCCCCTGACTGGCAGGATAGATCGCTGGATCCTTAGCTTGTTTGTATTGTAACCAAAGTCCCGAATACTTGGGTTATCGCATCTTCTGCCAAGTCCCCGCTGCCTCCCAAAGTATTCTTCAACAGGATCTTGGCAAAACCTGTTTGTTAGGATGTACCTGGCACCATTTCTCAGCAAAAACTTTGTGACATCAATAAGGGAATATGTGCTGAGTTTAAGACCCTCGTATGTTTGCCAGGCAATGAACATTTTTGATCTTGCACTTCC
Source organism: Aurelia sp. 3 sensu Dawson et al. (2005) (assembly GCA_964020215.1). Classification (NCBI taxonomy): domain Eukaryota; kingdom Metazoa; phylum Cnidaria; class Scyphozoa; order Semaeostomeae; family Ulmaridae; genus Aurelia; species Aurelia sp. 3 sensu Dawson et al. (2005). Next base: position 8,488,315 of record OZ026580.1, on the reverse strand, counting down.
ATCATATTCACCTTCCCTTTCATCTATGCTGTCTCTCCAAGACTGCAAATATCCAAGGAACTCCTCCTCTAGCCACTGGAATCTTTGATCATCTACATCTGTGTATGGTTTCAGAAACTCCTTTCTTTGATATTCTCCTTCTTTCAAACTTCTGACATTGAAGCAATCAAAAAAGCTGTCGATCATCTCACAAAATTGGGCAGTTGCCAGGGTATTGGTTGCTGAAAATTCTCGCAAAACTGTTGCCATGGTTTTACTCAAAACCTGGGCAGCAAGATCTACCCTCATGACTGAATATGAGTTCAGCAGTATGTGGTCGGCAGTCAACTTGGGTAAAAGGTGAAGACCATTCTCCTGATCTTTGTAATAAATACTAGAAATGTGGCTCCACAGCATATCCTGGCCATTGTTCCACATGTATCTCGTTTGGCGACCAGATCCAGAATGGAACAAACAGTTTCTGCTTGTCTTAACCAGATGTGGTGCATCACTGAAAAAGAAGATGCTTCTATTCTCAGCATAGATGTTAGGGGCCTTGTAAACCAGATCTCTCTCAGTCTCTGAATCCATTTCACCATGCATTTTGATAAATCTACGATTAGGTGAGGCACCATCTGCAGTGGCAACAACAACAGCAAGTTCACAGCTGATTTCACAGATTGCAACTGCCCTCCAAAATAATGAGAAAAGCTGAATGGAGGTTATGGCTTCAGTTGCAAAATAACCAATCACAAATTGGAGTTTTGAGCAAATACCTTTCACCATGAAGACTAGCGCATGTGTGGCTATGTGATCTTCTGCATCAAGAGTGGCATAATTTATGTCAGGTTCCCCAAGATCAACATACCCAATTAGCTCTCCAGAATGTTTGTCCCAGACAAGTCCACTTTGTACTTTCATTTCATCAAATAGGATAGAAACATACCGTTCAAACGATTTATATGGCTTTACCATGTTTGCCAATGTTTCTACAATTTCAGGGTTGAATCCTGTCTTAGGTTTTATAGCATTGCTATAATTCCTCAACTGCCTTCGGCTGGGAAGCTCAATGATTCCACTGCCATTAAAAGTTCCTCTGAGTTCATCATATGCAGATGAAGATTTGCATGCTATTGACAGACACCATCTAATAATCATTGGATGATACTACTACTACTAAGACGTCACACGCAGTTAATACTGCACAACGCGTCTCACAATGCCACGCCAGTTCTTTCTATCATGTGTCAGTTCAGAAAGTCTTTTCAAAGTTTGTGCTTCTTTTGATAGGTCTAGTTTAATTCCAATGCTTGTCAAATCTTGCCTGACTGTCTGCATCCAGGTCGTCTTTGGTCTTCCTTGTGGCCGTTTCACTTTCCTGAGATATTCTTTAAGGGCCTTCCTTGCTGGTGTTTCTGGATGCAAGCGCATGAGATGTCCTAGCCATGTTAGTCTCCTTCCTCTTATTATTTCACTCCATGGTTCACATTTCGTTCTGGCATAGAGCTCGTTGTTGCTAATATTTCTTTGCCAGTTGATTCCTAGAATCTTTCTTAGATGTCTGCGTTGGAAGGTGTCGATGGTGTTTTCTAACTTCTTCGTCAGAGTCCAAAGTTCGCTATTGTACAAAAACACACTTGCTACATAGGCATTGAAGGTTCTCAGTTTGATCTTGATGGAGTTTTTCTTGCTGCTGAAAATGCTGTTGAACGTTTTATAGGCATCAATTGCTAAAATCTTTCTTCTGTTGATGTCTTTTTCTGTACTGAGTAGACTACCCAGAACTTTGCATTCTTTCCATGCTTCATTTCCCTTTTGCTCGATGTTATATTCTTCCGTTTTTGATTCATTTATTCGTAGGTTTCTTTCTGCAAGTTTACCAGGAATGGTTTCTTTGATATGATCTATTCGATGTTTCGCAGTAGATGCCCATGTGATGTCATCAGCGTACTGAGGGCTTATTTCAAAGTAGCTGTTTTCTCTGGGTAGGTCTGTTGCTGCGTTCTCTGTATCCATGGATCTGGCAAGGTAGAAGATGAAAAGTACTGCGCTGAGACAGTCACCCTGTGCAATCCCTATTTCTGTTTTGATGTTTTCACCTTTCTCTTTTCCGACTTTGACTCGCAAATTTACATCCTTTATTAGAAGAGACATCATGTGTAGCTCATCAGGTTCCAGTATTTCTTGCAGGTCTTTTAGTAATTTTCCGCGGCTAACAGTGTCGAAGGCCTTACTCATATCTAGCAGTAAAAGGTAGATGTTGTAGTTGCTGGATGTTATAGCTTTCTCTACTAGCATCTTGATTGCAAAAACCTGTTCGGTCGTGCTTCGCCCAGCTTGGTAAGCAGCTTGTTCAATTGGAATTTTAGTGCTGAGGCGGTTCCAACATCTTCTTATCATACAGATGGCAAGCAATTTCCTTAGTACAGATAACAGTATAATTGGTCGTAGATTTGAGGGCGGTCCTGGCTTTTTTCCTGGTTTTCGGAGGGGTTCTAGGATACCCTGTTTGATCTGTTCTGGGTATTCTCCTGTGCATGCCACGTTGTTCAGCAGTTTGGCCACGCCTTCATGTATTTCCGGTGGTCCATACTTTAAGAATTCCGCATCTAGGTTATCATCTCCCACACTTTTCCTATTCTTTAAACTTTCTGCTGCCTTTTTTATTTCTAAGCCAGTAAAGGGTGTTTTCATTTCACACGGTGGTATCGTTGGGAGTAATTCTTTCGTTTCCATCGTGAACATTTTTTGGAAATGTTTCGTTATTAAAGTTATCTGTTCTTTCTCAGAGCCAGCAATGCTGCCATCCTCTCCTTGTACGATGAGGGGTTTCTTCGGTTTTCTATTATTAAGAGATCTGATGGCCTGATAACACTTGTTCGAATCATCCTTTTTTCCTTCTATTTCTGCTAGTTGCTTGTTTATTTTTTCATTCTCGAGTATTCTTATTCTTTTACGTATTTGTTTCATGATTTCGCTCCTATTTTTCCTTAGTTCTTGCCTTTTTCCTTTCTCTTGACATGCATCTATTTGATTTTTAAATAGTTTTTGTTCATTTGATAGATCCTCTAATATGACGTCATCATGGTGCTTTTCTTTCAACCTTACACCAAGGATTTCTTCTCCTGCAGTTAAACACGATTTTATTATGTGGTCCCATTGTTCTTGTGGGTTTTCAAAGTTCTGTTTCCCCAAGTAATTTTCTGTTGTTTTCTCACTATACTTTTCCCTGATGATTGTGTTTTCTAGCTTTTCAACATTTATCTTTTTTGTTTTTACATTTGCATGTTTTAATTTCCACCACGTGATTCTCATTTCCATTTTTACTAATTTATGATCCGTGCTTGTTTCTATGCCCCCATGAGATCTCGAGTTTTTGATGAACATTCTTTGTTTGGATTTTGTTATTATATAATCTATTTGGTTTCTGTATGGATTTCGTCTAAGAGTTCCATCTTGGGAATAATGACCATGCAGTCTTTCAGGTGCAGTCCATGTCGTTCTATGGGCAAGTTTGTGCTTGAAAAGAGTGTTTGAAATCACAAGATCGTGTTTTGATAGTAATTCCAAAAGAATTCTGCCGCTGGAATTTATGTGGCCTTTGCCATATTTACCCATGTTCTTGTTAAATTCTCTCCAACCAGAACCTGTTTTTGCATTGAAATCGCCTACCACTACCATTATATTTCGGCTTCCTACTTTACTTATCACTCTGTCCAGTTGCTCATAGAATTCTTCCCGTAATTCCGGGTTTTGCTCGCTGACTTGAAGCGTAGGAGCATAGGCTGAGATGACAATTAGCATGCGTTTTCCAAGTTTGATTTGCGCACTGCATATTCTGTCCGATATCCGCTCAAAATTTGGGTGTAGATCTTTGTTTATCAGTAAACCAACACCGTGGAATTTGTTGTTATCACTTCCAGTATGGAAAAGAAGGTAGTTTCGGTACGTTGTGGTATTTGTTTGTTTGCAGTATTTGCTTGTTTGAATATCCTCCAGACCCTGTCCAGGCAAATGCGTTTCTGACAGGCCTAAGATGTCGATGCCAAAGGCCAGGGCATCTTTTGGATGATATCTTCTGCCATTTGTGGATCTTGGGGAATTCTTTTGTTGTTGCTGCCAGAACAGTTTCATGAAGGGGCTCATTTTTTCACCATTTTCAGTTATCACAGTCAAAAGATCATGGCTAAGGTCTGGTGTGATTTCAAGGCTATTTTTACAAATTTCCTTTTCCATTTCATTAATTTTTGCCTCTAACTGCTTACACTTCAATCTCTGAGCTTGAATAGTAAGTTTCAGACGCTTTGCAGAAGTTAGGCTTATTGGTGCTCTGGTCTTGGCAGGAACTGAATGCCTGGCCCTTGTTTTCTTGTCTTGCTTATCTTTGTCCATTTCACGCTCATTGCATGGCTGACACTGCTTGCCCTTGATAAGGACCATGCAGTTTCTTGAACGGGAAGTCTCTTCAGCTGAAAATGGTTTATCATTCTCACCGTCAGGGTCAACTTTCAGTGGAACTGCATGTTTGATGGACCTTCCAGAAAAGCATGTGCATTTGTGACCTTCGCAAATTGACAGATTCTCCAAATTATTCTTGATATCAGAAATTGTGACACATCTGACACTTCTCTTAAAATCCTTGTATAGACTGTGGTCATCAGGGAGGAACCAGCCAAACACAGATATCGTGTAAGCAAGGCTCTCGTCAATAATGATTTCAAATCTTGGCAAAATGTATGGTACTTCATACTTTATCACATGTACTTTGTCAGGATGAGTTATTACGGACCAGTCCTTCCAGACCAGTTTCCTAACCCTTGCTGTGACATCCTTGAGATCCTTGTAAAAGAATGACTGCTTGCTGCTGAGTTCAAGATCCTGCACAACACTTCTTGCAGGCCTTTCTGTTTTCTCCACTGGACTTTCATTTACCAAGGACTTTTTTGGTAGTTCTTCTGTTGGTAGTGCCCCAAATTTGACAAACTTCTTGGTTAACTTTGGACCATGATCTGCAAATGAAACAATTTGATTAATAAACAATTCATTAATTAAGATGACAAGATACGGGGTTGACTACATATATAGTAAATGTTTCTTATATCTATGGCACTTATTAATTTTTTAGGCTCAAAGTTTATCAAGTTTCCCATTTCTTTTCTGAAAAGACTTGGAAAATGGTTTCCAATAGAATGAGGTTGTTCATGGATATACACGGTTTTTTATAAGAAACTTGGATCAGGCCATAGTACTTAAAGTTTCTTAATTTAACATGAAATTTTATCCATTTTAGTACTAAAAGTTTCTTAATTGGTATCTCATTTTTTGAATGCATGAATTGTCAATGTGGTCGCTAACACTGCTGCAGATATGTTTCTTGATATCTAAAACATCATATAGGAACAAACAGTGTTCTGTTATGTCGAAAACACAAATGGTTAGATAATATTTCCCAATAATAAAGGTTCAACGATCTATTTGCTATAAAATTCATGCTTTTAACTTTGAAAAGTTTCTTAGTACTTCTCAGACATAGTACTAGAGTTTCTTAAAATTCTGGCCATCTTAGTACTAGTTTCTTATAAACCAGTTTCTTATAAAAAAAATGTGTATTTAGCTAGCCACATGTGTTTGCCATTGAAATCTTTGAATATCAGCCCCATCACTGTCAAAAATATTAAAAAATTGGTAAAAATATGATACATCTAAGATATCTTGGTATCCATTTCAAATGAACTCTGTGTGAATTACAATAATGCCTCCAAACCATCAGACCTGGATCAAGTACCAATTGAAATGCAAGAAACTAGTGTTTCTTATGAGTACAGGGGGTTAATTAATCCTAATGGCCTAAGAATTTCTTTTCTAATTTTTCCATTAATTACCTCAAAATCTTCTCCAAGAAATAAAGGGCCTTTTTCAGTTATGCTACCCAAGTTGAGAGAAATTGAGAATGAAATTCGAGTCTTCCTGTCCCTATCCTATGTGGCCTAAACCAACCCACCCCTATGAAGCTGATACGTTACCTATAAATAATATCCTGCACTTACGTATAGTGATATCATCTGGTTTGTAATGTTTCTCGCAAATGTGGAGCGTATCATTATCCAACTGACGTTTAAAATTCTCGTCTTTAACTCTGTACTTCGTAACAATGTTTAAAACGTCTCGTCTCCATTGCTTTGATTTTTCATCGAGGCCGCTTGGCAACTTAAACAAGCTCAAACGTTCTGACTGGCTTTTCCCTCGCCGACGGCTAACACCACAAAAATTGAAACAGCAATTCGCACCTGGCATGTTCCACCGTATCGTCTCTCATTAAATCATCAGTTTCGACTTTAAAATGCAATAAAACGCAGCGAGGAAGTCGCAGAATGCTCCACGGAGTATCACTTGAAACCTGGTTTTCATGAACACTCTCGCAGCGCTGTGCACTGTCACGCTTCGTTGATCGTACGTTTCTTGCACAAAAGGATCAGACAAAGGGTACAAAAGAGCCGCCGGTGGAGTATCCAGACCATTTGTTTTCAAAAGACTCTGTTCAAATGAAGGCAGTGCCATACTTGACAACATAAAGCTAAACAACCTTGACGAAGAAAAGACAAGCACTGTGATGAAAATGTTAGCTGATGAACAGTCTGTTTTTGCAAAATCAAGTGATGATATTGGTGATATCCCTCCCTGCAACTTGACATAAATCTAACAGATGACATCCCAGTTCAGAAATCATATGTATCTGTTCCTCGACCTCTCTAAAATGAAGTTAAAATTTATTTTCAAGACTTGCTAAATCGGGAATTTATTCGTAAATCAACATCAGCATACTCATCCCTAGTAGTCTGCGTGAGGAAACGTGATGGGTCTCTGCGCTCATGCATTGACTACAGGGCCTTAAATAGAACAACTGTCCCAGATCATCATCCACTGCCTCGTATACAACAGACCATTGAAAGTTTAGGGGGAATAAATGGTTTTCTCTCTTAAACATGAGCAGCGCATATCACTAAGGCTATGTATCAAAAGAAAGTAGGAAGAAGACAGCTTTCATCACACCTTGGGGGCTGTATGAGTGGGCTCGAATTTCGTTTGGACTCATGAATGCACCCTCAGTATTTCAACCCTTCATGGATGGATGTCTAGAGGGCTCCGTGACGAAATTTGCATACCCTACCTCGACGACATAATAGTGTTCAGCAAAACCTTTGAAGATCATGTCAACAATGTCAGGACAATTTTGCGGAGGCTGAGATCAAAAGGAGTACCGCTGAAGGCAAAGAAGTGTGAGTTGTTCTAGCCTACGTGTAGACCCATTATTCGAAAAGCAGAAAGGGTCTACGAAACAAAGAGCAAAAGCTTGCTACGAGGTTTCTGGATGTCTGGAAACTTAATTTATGCAGCCTTTGTTTACACGCGTTTCACACATGATTTGAAAAGAGGATTAGAATATTTAATTGGGCGGCCGTAGCAAGCTTTTGCTCTTTGTTTCATAGACCCTTTCTTCTTTTGGAATAATGGGTCTACGCGTAGGCTAGAGTTGTTCAAGCAAGAGGTTACATTGGGCAGATCATTTCGGCAGATGGCTACAAACCGGACCTTTTCAAAACGGATGCCATCACTTCATTAGCAAGGAATCCACCTGCAACAGTCAAGGATGTTAGGAGAGTACTAGTCTTGCTTGGATACTACCAAAGGTTCATACCAGATTTTGCACGCACAGCAAAGCCACTGTTTGATCTTCTCAAGGCTCCAGATCTGCAGAATGTACAGACAAAGCCCAGTAGTCAGAAGTCCAATAGAAACCTTCAAGGACAGTTCTTACCAAACACTCCTATCAGATGGGAAGAAAAACATCAGGCCGCCTTAGAATCGTTGATAACTTCAGTAACATCACCACCAATCCTAGCTTATCTAGACTTCAGCAAACAATTCGTTCTTCATACTGCAAGTGCAAGTGCAGAATGATTAGGTGCTGTCCTATACCAGGAACAAGAGAACGTCATGAAAAAGATTGGTTATGCATCACGCTCATTAACCCCAGCAGGAAAGAACTACCACATGCATTCAGGGAAGTTGGAATTCTTGGCGTTGAAGTGGGCCATATGTGACCATTTCAAGGATTATCTATACTATGCACTAAACTTTATCGTGTACATGGATAATAATCCACTGACGTACATTTAAACAACTGCCAAATTAAACCATGGGCGATTCTGACACGTGGACGATGTTTCATACATACTAATTCTATGTTGTGAATCAATTAGAATGCTTACCTTGGTGTCTTTTCTTGTGTTTTGACTTCTTCCCGCTGCAGCGTGTCCTGGCCGCCATTGCTTGTAACGTTTTTCCAACGGTCAGTTTAGTTGAATCGTTGTTGTGGTTGTTTGTCATAATGTCATATTTCTCAAGCAGGTTTTCTTGTAACTAAAAGCCCTTTCCCTTAAATAACTTATGGGTACGTAAGTAGTCGATTTTTCCTAACAGGCCCATGGCAAGCACCGCGTAACTTTCCTTTGCCCATAGCATGCAAGAACAATAGGTAGTTTAACAATAGATGTTAAGCTTGAGCGATCGAATCAAGGGGGTAACTACATTGTGCAAATATTAGGCTGCCTTTGTCAAATATAACAATAGGATGAAATTTCGCGGTTTATTGAAAAATAAAAGAATGAATGACAATGAATGATAGAAACCATTATCTTTTTTATTTACATAACCATTTTGTAGAAAGAAACTTACCAGTCAATGTTTAATTTTTTAAATGTCACAAGATGTCCACCTCACCAACGAGCAAGTGAAGGTGATAGAGTTTTGTGAGGATGGCTAAAATGTATTTTTTTTAGTGGAAGCTCTGGCATTAGGAAAACAAAGACGCTAACTGAGATAAAACAATAATAATAATAAAATGATAAAAACAAGAAAGCCTAATCCCGTCAGCAAGTTCAAGGTACTCTGCCAAATAATCTTCTCTTCGCCCTTCTTTTCTACAAGTATTCCTTTTATAAGAAACTTCCTTTAAGATACTAAATTCTCAAATCGCCAAAAAGTATTTCATCCTTGCTTAAAAGAGTAAAGGTTAAAATCCCTGCTTCTGAGGCCTCCAAAAGGGGGGTCGCTGGAGCCCATCATTTTGAAAGCTTAGAGCCCTGGAGCCCAGACAATTCCCATGGCAATTTTCTCGAATTTTAACCCTATTGTACCCGGGCTCTTTGGGTCAGACCACTGTCCGGGGGGGGCAAAAAATGCCCCCCAATTATCTTCAAAACCATGATTAGTATGCCGTTGTAACTTTGTACAATGGTAATAACATCTATTTGAAGTCTACATATAGAATCTGGTGTTAATTGGTCTCGTGGTTTGTTGCCAGGCGACCAAACAATAGGACCATGTCGCTATAAGCTTCTGTACTGAAGAAGCAACGAGTGCTAATTATTTCAGGGAATAAGGTTTTTAACCTGAATAAACTGCTTAAAAGTGAAGGAAATATTACTGCCAACCTATTTATATCAAAATTGAGAAACTGTATCTTTCTTCATTAGGAATATGACGTCATCAATTTGAATTACGTCATAGAACTTAAAATTTGCTGATGTCAGCAAATATAGCTAAATTATATATCAAATGAAAGTACTTCTCAAGAGCAATCGTTTGGTACCGAAGACATCTTAATAAAAGTTAAAACAAAAAGTTATGATTGTTTATGTGATTTCTCTTGTGACCACTCTCCAAATATGGATATCTGCTGGTCACGTGACTTAAATTATAACAATGAAAAACCTAAAATTTGATTGCCAATTAAAAATTAGGAAAAGTCAAGGATGTTTCAGCTCTCTTTTCTTTTACTCTCTGTTTTAGATTCAAAAGTTTGTCTGGGGGGGGGGCATTTTTTGCCCCCCGGGTACAATAGGGTTAAGAAATAAAGTTCCTGGAGCCCAGAAGAGCATGCAATGGAGCACTGGAGCACAGTAATTTTGTCTTTGGGAGCCCGGAGCCCATTAAAGTACGTCCTGGACTGGAGACTCGGAGCCCGAGATCCCTTAGGGGGCCTCGCTTCTGCTTACCTGGACAAAATAATTTCAGGATGCGTCATCATTTTTCTCAATGCAATGTACACGTTTTTCATGATAAGGATAAACAAATTCAGAAACGTTTAGTACTAACATGGACAAAATTTCATGTCAAATAAAGAAACTTTTAGTATTATGGCCTGATCCTTGTTTCTTAAAAAAACGTGGATGTGTTATCACTTCACCCGCCTGCCTTCCATCATGGTTGTTGTTTGTCCCCGCCTTTTATTGACGTTGTTGTTGTTGTTTGTCCAGTCCAGACCGCTATTACTTTTACCCCCATCCTTCAAAATCTTGATAAGTTGTTAGCCAAAAAAATGCCCGGGCAGTATTCCAAATGTGGGCAAAGGAAAGTTACGCGGTGCTTGCCATGGGCCTGTTAGGAAAAATCGGCTATTTACGTACCCATAAGTTATTTAAGGGAAAGGGCTTTTAGTTACAAGAAAACCTGCTTGAGAAATATGACATTATGACAAACACCACAACAACGATTCAACTAAACTGACCGTTGGCCGTTGGAAAAACGTTACAAGCAATGGCGGCCAGGACACGCTGCAGAGGGAAGAAGTCAAAACACAAGAAAAGACACCAAGGTTCATTCTAATTGATTCACAACATAGAATTAGTGTGTATGAAACATCCTCCACGTGTCAGAATCGCCCATGATTAACCGCAACTGATTATAGGTGGTTAGCACAACTAACTGACTTTCGCTTTGAGATACGATATAAACCAGGAAAAGCTAACATCGATGCTGACGCCCTATCAAGATAACTTTTCAGTCCATTACAGCAAGTGGAGTACACACAGAAAACATCACCAAAAGACTTAGGAGCTATTTTAAAAGGCGTCAGAGCACAAGCGGACATGGAATCAATGTGCTTTGCAGCAGTCACTGGAGAAAGAGAAGTAGAAAACCAATTGTCCTTAAACACATGGGCAGAGGCAATCACCTTTACGGACTTACGCACCGCCCAAGAGAATTACGCAAACATCCATCCTGTCCTCATGCACATCAACGACGGTAAAAAGCCAGACCACCACCAGCTTAGAAATCTTCCTCGTGAGATGTGCCTACTATTAAAAGAATGGAATCGCCTTTACATTGATCAAGATGGACTCCTAAAGCACAAATCTCCATCCTATGAGCAGCTCGTTTTGCCAAAGAAGTTTTGCATGACCGTTATCAAAGAATTGCATAACAACATGGGACACCTTGGTGCCGATCGAGTATTTCAGCTGGCACGTGAACGATTTTACTGGCCCCGTGTGTTCTCTGAAATCCAAACATATGTGATGAAGGTATGTCGCTGTATCATCTGTGGTAAACCAGTGGTACAAGCAAAAGCACCATTGAAGCCGCTTACTTCAACAATGCCAATGGAGCTGATATCCATAGACTTCCTACATCTCGAACGATCCAGCGGTGGACGTGAACACATTCTGGTAATTGTTGACAATTTTACAAGGTTTGCCCAAGCATACCCAACAAAGAATAACACTGCAAAAACTGTAGCGGAAAGGTTATTTAATGATTTTTTTCTCAGATTCGGGTTTGCAGAGAAGATTTTACACGACAAGGGACGCGAATTTGAAAACAAGTTGTTCCACCATTTGGAAAGACTCTCTGGTGTTCGACGATTACGAACAACACCATATCATCCTCAGTGCAATGGATAATACATAAAATAGTAATAATGAATAATTTATTTAAATTTGGCGTACCACTCTAATAGCTAATAGTAAAGCTAATTACTGCCAACTATCTATCATACGTATCAAAAATGTTGCAATGTTCAGAAAGGATTTTAGACGGTCTCTAACGGTCTGTTCAGAAAGGATTCTAGAATTGTTCAGACGGTCTTATCGTCGTCACCGGGGATATGAATATTGATCTGAGTAATAGCAGCAGTGCAAAGAAGAAAAAGTACTTGGATACGCTTTTGGCCCTTAACCTTCATCAACATGTGACAAAGCCAACTAGAAGGACCAATAAAACAGCAACATTGATAGACCATATCATCTCAAACGTAGAAAATAGAATCTCATATACCGATGTCTTACCATGTCCCTTAGTGAGTGATCATGACGCAGTATATGCTTGCGTGAACATCAAAGTATCCAGGTTCGAGAAGAGGTACAAATACATCAGACATGAAAAGAACTTTAATGAAGTAAATTACATAGAAGATTTTAAAACCTTGCCATTAAGTGTGGTCTATGGAATCTCAGACCCAGAAAACAAGTTACACTTTCTAAATCACCTCATCAAGCAGTGTATCGACAGACACGCACCATTGAAACGTACAAAAATTACAAGGCCTCCAGCACCGTGGTTAAAAGATCCGATAATAACTAAATTAAAGGCGGAGCGCGACATCCTTCAAAAGTCTGCTCGTACAAGAAAGGATGATCAGACATGGCAATTATTTCGCAACGCAAGAAACCATCTTAAAACCTCAATAAGAGCAGCCAAGAGAGATTTCACACAGAAAATTTTATCATCTAAAAAACCAAAGGAGGTTTGGAAAGTGATTCACCGAATCCTACATCCTAATCCAAAGCGTCTGGCATTTGACCCAAACAAACTGAACAAGTTCTTTGCAGCAACTGCAGAACGAACTTTGGGTACAACCCCTAGTCAAGAGGATGAACATGAGGAAATTGAAAAATTGATTGATAGCCTTCCTTTGTCAAGTAGAAGAAGCTTCGACATTAGACCCGTGCGTTATGAGGAGGTTTTGAAAGAGCTGCGTGATCTCCGAAATGACTGTTCAACGGGCCCAGATCAGATACCAGTCAAGATGTTGAAGCCCGTCGCTGATATTCTGGCTTCTCCATTGACTAATATAATTAACACTGCAATCGAAAAGCACGACTTTCCTACAGCATGGAAAACAGCACGCATTTGTGCTATCCCCAAAGGGAATCAAGTCACCAGTGAACAAGATCTGAGGCCAATATCAATCCTACCAGCATTATCTAAAGTATATGAGAGACTAATTTTTCGACAAATGACGACTTTTATTGAAGAGGAAAAGTTAATGGAGAGTAATATATCAGCATACAGGAAAGGCCAATCAACCATGCATGTGCTACAAGCAATTCGTGATGACATTATAAAAGCTATGCAACGTGGAGAGGTAACAATGATGATACTGGCTGACTTTTCCAAAGCATTCGACACAATCAAATTTCAAAACCTTATCAAGAAAATGAATCATTTGGGCTTCTCGAAAAACTTTCTGAAGTGGACCTTGAACTATGTCTCGAAGAGAAAGCAGTTTGTTCAAATTGACGATAGGGTATCCGAGAGAACAGAAGTTAGATTCGGAGTACCTCAGGGATCCATCCTTGGACCAGTGTTGTTCAACATTTATGTAGCTGACCTCCAGTCAGAAATGAAAATGAAAGGATATCAGTATGCTGATGATACAACATTATATTGCCATGCCAAGCCCAAAAATCTCGAATTCCTGTCAAGAACTACCAACCAATCAATTGAGCAATTAGGAATGTGGCCAGCAACAACAATCTTGCACTGAACAGGGAAAAGACTAAGCTCATGGTTCTGTCAACACAAGAAATGTCAAGAAGGCACGGCCTGGAAGACATTGAACTAGATGTCCATATTAAAGGAAAAAAGATGGAAAGAACAGAGACATGTAAGCTGTTGGGGGTAACAATAAACGAACACTTAAAATGGGAGAACCATGTTAAAATTATCACTAGCTCATGCTACGGAACCTTATCAATTCTAAGGAAATTAAAGAATGTTGCCCCGTTTCGTCTTAGGAAGCAGCTCGCAGAATCACTCGTCTTAGCAAAGATTGATTATGGAGACCAGGTTTATACGCCGCTAACTGTGATGCTTCAGAAACGTCTCCAGAGAGTACAGTTTGCAGCCGCATCCTTTGTTACTGGTCACTATGTAAAGAGCATAAAAGATATCTTGAAATTAGGATGGCTTCCTATAGAGGAGAGAAGAGATTTCAATCTTCTTAAGCAAGTTTTCAAGGCACTAAACTCGGAAACGTGGCCTGACTATTTGCAACTGAATGTGAGAAAAAATAAACGAGACCTGAGATCAAATGGCAGCAAATCGCTGGAAATACCGAGGAAAGAGAGCGGAACTTTTCAAGATACCGCAGCTAAACTATTTAACTCCCTTCCAGAGAGCATAAGAAACTGCTTAAATTATAACACATTTTTATCTTTAACAAACAAATTTTTAGTTAATAGAGCTCAACAATGTAATTAAAATTCTTTCAAGAGACATTCCTTTTTTTGTAAATATTTTAAACAAAATGTACTATAACTTTAACAGTGAAAAGCCATCTGTATTTGGATCTGTTAAATATTCATTATTATTATTATTATTATTATTATTATTATTATTATTATTATTATTATTATTATTATTATTATTATTATTGTACTCATTCACAGTGTTGTTGTAATTTACTGGTTTGCGTCCTACCAGCAGGCTACTTCCCGTAGCTTTAGCAGGTAGGCTTCTACTGTTCAACTAATCTTTTCTTGATGTTATCTCCTGTTCTTCTACTTTGTGTCCAAAACTTTCCTCAGTATTCTTGCTGATCCCAGAAGGCAGGTTCTTTTTATTATTATTATTATTATTATCATTATTATTATTATTATTATTATTATTATTATTATTATTATTTTAAAGAAAAGATGCTAAATAAAACCTAAACCAGAAATGAATGTCTTACACAATCTACAGTCACACTCTATTGTGTAGGTTCTTAATTCTTTTTTAAAAGCAGTCAGTGATTGGGACTCTCTAACACTGTAAGCTAATGTTTGCCATAGCTTTTGACCCAAATATCTCACAGTTTCTATGCCATAAGAAGTTGTCTTGGCATTAGGAATGCCAAGAGCATTCTTATTTCGCAAGTCACATTGTACATCTCTTGCCTAAAAAATATCACTCATGAAACTCCAGGATTCAGGTTCTTTTTGGTTTTGTATATTTCTATCATTAAGTACTGTAGATTGCGTTGGTGAATGGATACTGCATTATCTAGTCTTAGCTAAGTTGCCTTTAAGATCATTACGAAACTTTATAGGATCAAACTTACTGTAGTCTCGGTATGTAACAATTCGTGGACCTTTTTTAACAAAACCACTCTTCAATAATGTTAGTATCATTAAATGAATATCCGACAATCCCACCTCTATTGTCGTAGTATTTTGAAAACCAGAGGTTTTGTTCGTTACGAACATATCAATCGAAGAGGTATTATCAGCAGATTTATAACAAGTAGGACTTTTTATCAAGTTTCTAAACCCATAATCGTCCATGAAATTGCTAATTTCACAATTTGTTCCTTCCGAATTTAAGCTGAGAGGTTCAACAAGACCTTATTGTCGATGTTAAGAACCCTCGCAGAGAAGGAAAAATCACGCTGGAAAGACTCCGTGAATCACATGACTCACGCTTACAATTGCACACCTAACTCAGCAACA
The DNA here is from genome assembly GCA_964020215.1 of Aurelia sp. 3 sensu Dawson et al. (2005). Classification (NCBI taxonomy): domain Eukaryota; kingdom Metazoa; phylum Cnidaria; class Scyphozoa; order Semaeostomeae; family Ulmaridae; genus Aurelia; species Aurelia sp. 3 sensu Dawson et al. (2005). Next base: position 8,472,782 of record OZ026580.1, on the reverse strand, counting down.
GGATTTCCCCTAACTACCTCATGTTTGGACAGAAACCACGCTTGCCCATCGACCCAATGTTTGAAAGACAAGCTGATGAAAGTATTAAGGTGGAGAGATTTGCTGAAAATTGGCAAAGAGCATTACAGGAAGCGTACCAGATCGCAAAACAAAATTCGACGAAATCACGCCAATACACAAAAAAGCGATATGATCAAAGAACACAAGATTTAGTGCTGGAGGAGGGTGATAAGGTCCTAGTACGCAATTTGACACCACGTGGTGGTCCGGGAAAAAGGAAAAATCACTGGGAGGACAAGGTACACATTGTCACAGAACGCACGTTTGATGGACCAATCTACGAAGAGTGAAACCACATGATGGCCATGGTCGTCGTTACACCGCAACCTGTTACTCCCTTGCCCGTTGTTGGAAGACATCGATACAAGAGATGAAATCGCAAGAAAGAAATATGTTCCAAAACGTGCATATCCTGTTCTTGAAGACAGCCTACCTGAGTTTAGTGACTCGGAAGATGAGATCGAGTTTCGCCTTTGCCACAAGACAACAAGAAGGAAGAAACAACGACAACAACGTTAGCCACCAGTTAGATCCCCAAGATCAGGCCCACACAGCCGCTGTTACACCAGATCAACGAACCAACTTTACGACTACCTTGACAAAAACAGGCCTCCTTTTTCCAAACAGTCTGGGTTTAGATCGCTGCACTCTGTTGTCACCTGTCTGCTTAACTGTACGAACGACTGGTATATCAACATGGATAAGGGTCAGTATACAGCGATGGTGTTCATAGACCTCAAAAGAGCTTTTGAAACTGTTGATCATGAAATTCTCCTTAAAAAGCTGACGAAGTATGGCATCATAGGTCTTGAGAATACCTGGTTTGCTTCTTATCTGGAAAACAGAATGCAATTCTGCAGAGTTAATGGGTTTCCCTCAAACGTTGATAATATTAATTGTGGGGTGCCACAAGGCTCTTGTCTTGGTCCTCTTCTGTATTTGATATATATCAATGATCTGCCATTTTCTCTTCAAAACAGTCAGGTTACCATGTATGCAGACGATACCACCATATCATATTCGTCCAATAACATCGATGATCTCAACGATGACCTAAATAGAGACTTGAACTGCCTGAAGCAGTGGCTTCAAGGAAATAAACTGTCTTTAGATGTTATTAAGACTCAAGCCATGGTTGTAGGATCTCGACCATGTTCAGTCCCCCTCCTTCGCTATAGGTGACTCGCAGATTGAGATTGTTGAGAAAACTAAGTATCTGGGAATTCAGCTAGATCAACACCTTGTTTGGGATAACAAGGTCTCTGGTGCCATAGGCCACGACAATACTGCCCAAAGAAACTCTTAGAGAGTAGAGGAATATATAGAGGAATCGATAGAACCGCATTTCCGCTACTGTTGCTCTGTGTGTGGGAGCTGTGGAGAATCCAGAAGGCTTACACTGCAGAAGTTAGAAAATCGGGCTGCCAGAATTGTAACAAACAGTAGCTATGATGCACCTGCTGATGCCCTTATACAACAGTTAAAGTGGCCAAATATCGCTGAAATCATAAAACGAGAGACAGCGAGATCGTTTACAAATCTTTAAATGGTCTTGCACCGACAGATCTCTCAAACATCTTTTCAAAGAACACATCACGGCGCACTGTCAAGTTGAGAAACTCGGAGACTGACTTACGCATTCCGCTTTATAAATGGGCAAAAATCATTCTGATATCGTGGTGCACATCTGTGGAACAGCCTTGAACCTGAGATTAAGCAAGCGCCCTCTTTACATGCTTTTAAACATCGTCTTTAATTTGATCATGGGTGGCGGGATCCGGTTGGATTGGACTGGGGTCAGTCGGATTCTTTGCCTGCCATGAGGTGCTGTAAATGGAGTCTTATTTCAGGGTGGGCATGGGGTCTGGTTTGCTCTGGTCCGGTCTGATTGTGTCCTGCCACTCACGATATGACGATATGACAATTATGTAAATGTTGATCTTAATTTTACTTTAACTTTGTAATTAGATTATTTAGTTTTCGCTTGTTAATATATTTTACTTGTAAATTTTAGATTTTAAGTTTTTGTCACGGCCCCCTGAAAAGCGGCCTTTGCCGACGGGGTTACCGTGTATAAAGAATATAAAATGAAATGAACAAATGAATATGAGATGAGGAGCCCACCATTACTCGAAACATTGATGATTCAACTAGCCAGGAGTTGAACGCCCGGTCAGCAAGCAGATGAGATTGATGAAGCTGATAGCCCTCGACCACGTAGCAGAACGGTAGAAGTGCCAAACCAAACTCAGGAAAATCCAAGCTCGGTTGCCAACAATGATGAAACACGTCGTCCTGCACGCTACCGGCAGCCCCCAGTTTACTTCAACTGTGGCCAACCCGGGCAACCAAGTTATTCGATTCATCCAACATACGCGAACCCAGTTTTTGTGAACAGAACATATTGGGTATTTCCTTGTGCTAATTATGCATGGCCTCAACCAAACTTTGCAGTAACTCACTGAAGTATTGGCTGTTATTGTTTTGCACTAACTATTACTACTATCGTCAAAGAAATTCACTTGATACAACCAATTTCACAAGTGTGTAGACATTCGGAGATTTAAACTGCTCTCATGTATTTACAAAAAACTCACAATGCTCCACCCGTACCCTCCGTAATACCGGCACTGATGTGAGGTTACCAAAGAAAAATTCTGCGAATGGGCAATTTTGTTTTTCGTTTCGTGGAGCAAAATTATGGAATAGCCTATCAGCTGAGTCAAAACAGGCATCCTCTCTGAATAGCTTTAAAAAGTCTATTTAGAGATGAGGGCAGGGGTGGACTTTGTGGCGGGGGCGGCGGGTGCTCTTGGTTGGCCGGCCGGGTCAGAGCGACTGGTGACTGGATCTATTGTCGTCGGTTGCTCTGGGCTGGCCTGTCGATCGGGGGTGGCTGCTGCCGGCGTTGCATGGTCTACCCTTGCCCTGAAATTGTAATTTGTTTTCTCTTTGTAAATATTTTCTTTTAGTGTAAATTATCAATTATTGTAAATAGGTTTTAACATTATGGTTTTTTTTTCTTGTAATTAGGTTTGAAATACTTTTATTTTTAGATTATATTGTAGATGTTTTTAATGGAGGGCCCCTTGAAAAACAACTTTGTTGAAGGGCAACCCTCCCTAAATGAATGAAATATGAAATATATATATGAAATATATATTGCAAGTTACAACAGTATTTTGACTTAGAGGAGCCTATCCGACCATCGTGGCAAAAGATTCTTAATAGCAGAAATAGCAAACTATTTGCACTGTGAAGTTTGAAGTGTCTGGAATGTTGAAAAACACATCAGAAAGCCAGGGGGGCACTCAGCACATATGCATAAGGGGGGTCAGTCCAAGAAATTTTTAGGCAACCCAAAAATATCACTTCAGCTTCATTGCCACCCAAAAATATCAGCCCATTTTACACTAACAAACCTATTCATGAAAATCAAATATCCTTAAACAATGCAAATAGAGGCCAGGATTGCCTCTAGTGAACACAGAAATACGAGTTCAACAATATTTGATGCCAAAAATATATCATGAACTTAATTTCAATTTTATTTGGACCCAAAAATATCACTTTTGGAAATATTCTTACCCAAAAATAAATATCGGACTTACCTCCCCGTATGTGCATTTGCTGAGTGCCCCCCTGGGATCAGGAAATGTTGTTATGAAATGGGAAAAACCAAGAGGTTTTATTTATTTGTTGTGCCTCTATCAAATAACTAGATAGCGGGCCTAACCTCTCTTTTTAACATGTCACATAGGAATAGCACCAACAATACAGTCTTCAATCAACTTGCATTGTCTCGCAGACAACATACCAACTTAATATTCGAAGGCAGGAACACCACAATACAACGTAAAAGAAACGACGACTATTATTTGGATTAAATATTGATTATGTATGATATGTGAGAGCTGATATTTCGCCTCGGCATACGAGGCTTCCTCGGAGCTAAATTCAGTTTCTAGTTCATCCGATCCAAGAATTTAGTGGCTCAACAACTACTCTTAACTTTGACCGTCTATAGCTCGAGAACAAAGCGTCACAGAGTCATGGAGAAAAAAGGACCTAGAAATTCAATGTTTTCTCCTTTGAACGGCAAACTAACTGACACTTGAAAGACAAACGACGATTTCTCATATCAAATTTGGTTTAGATCGTCAAAAATGGCAGTTTTCTGCCACTCAAAAAAGCATGTTCCTGAGTGGTTTTTTTGGTTTACCCGGTTAACAGAGAAGTACACTCACAGAAGCTTCCTTTGAAAATATTTGCAACTTCATATGATGCATTGAAAGGCCGAGATGATTTAACTCTATGGCCAGCAGTCATTGTTTATGTTCGGTGAAGAATGAATTTTCAACCATGCAAGTCTATGCTTCAGCCCTGGCTAAAGCGAAGACTGGACAATACCGGGTGAGTAACAAGAACGCAGGAGATATTAGAGAAACTACTGCTAACTGAATATGAGAGTAAAAATACTGCAAGATGTAATTTTCAATGGCTGATATGTCTTATTAGATATTAAACGTAACCCGATTGAAATCAGCCATTCAGTCCTGAAACTAGCTGGTAACATTATAAAGTAGGCAGTGGCGTCGTGGCCAGAGAGGGGGGGAGGCACGAGGGACCATGGAAAATTTCCCCTGTGAAAATTTTGTCGGAAATTTCGGCAGTTTTCCACTGTTGTCAGAAAATCTGAAATTTTGATTACTCAACCTTTACATTACACGAGGCTCATTTATAGCAAATGAAATACAACTAAAAACCAGAAAAGAGGGGTGTTTTCGGTCAAGAACTTTAGCTCAAGAACTTTACCTAACGACTTGCCACCATGGATACACCGGTTCCCATTTGATCACCGAAGTTAAGCATGGTTGGGCCAGGTTATTACCAGGATGGGTGACCTCCTGGAAACACCCGGTATCGTAGGTACAGCACCTCACCAAGGTGTAAAATTGATGAAGGCAATGAAGGCAATGAAGACAATAAAAACATAAGAAGCGCCACAACTGTAAAATACACTCAAAGGGAGGAAAAAGAATGTCTGAGCTGAGGGGGTAATGGAATTGTAAAGCGCCCTTGAATATTGAATTATAGTAAAGGCGCTATATAAAAGCAATAACTTTACTTTTACTTACTTTTCTTTACACTTTACAGAAAAAGTAGGTTTTCCGGCGAAAATATACGTCTGTCGTTCGAAAAAGCAATGTTTTTTCTGGGAAAATTGTCTTTCCCACCGAAAAGTGGCTTCTTTGGCGAAAGGTGACCTCCTTTCTAAAGAGGAGGCACGAAGCGCAAAGAATCGGACGAATAGAATTCGGACAAAATGTTTTCGGTGAATAAATCTTGGAATGTTTTCATGAATTTCCTAATTGTTTTATATTAAGGTTTGTCAACTAAAAGACGAAGTTTTATATGCTTCTATGGACTTAGATGTCTTACATTTATTGCCCGTGCTTCATTTTAGGCGTGCTTGATCAGAAATTTCCAGAATTGACAATTCTTGAGGCTTGAGGATGATAGAAATTATTGCTAACATGGAGTTAGTTTTAGTTTCGATGAAAGCATGCTTATGGAACACTACGTATCTTTTCCATAAGAAACAAAGAATTTTGGGCCTGTATTTTAAAATCATCATATTTGGAGCACTCAGAGTTTCTTATGAGTTTCTTAAATGTTCCTTAAGACTCTCGATGTTTACTTCCTGCTCCCCTGTGAATATTCCGAAAAATTGCTTTTTGAAGCTTTTAATGTCTTTTAAGCTTTTCCAGTGCTTTGACATTAATCAAGTACCTTCAAAATAATATGACAAAGGAAACAAGTGAAAATACAGTAAAAACAAGTGAAAACACAGCATATTAAGGATTTCGTCCGTCAAAACAGATAGTTTCTTAAAGACCCTGTGCTTCCCATGATCCTCTCTGGTCTGACAATTAATTTCATACTGTATGAAAAAGATTATGGTCTAGCAATCACTAGACTTTGCATTGTCGTTTCAACCTTCAAATGAACGTTATAAAGTCATGGCTTTGAACTCAAACAAAATACATTCCCTAAAGTAATTGAAGGATTAGGGAAGCTTATCTCCTGAGAGCTATTAAAGGGAGTGTGTAATGGTAAATAGGCTTCTCTATAAATAGAACAAAGGAAATCCGCAAACACAGCATTGTTTCTTTAGCTATCGATTATTAACAACACGTGTGGGCCATCGATTTCAATGGGCTATTTTTAGATATTTTTGCTCTGTGCAAATGCAGGCTTTTAACCTTGCACAAACCCTTTAATTTCCCCACATTCTGTGGTCGAAGTGCCTTGCTTACAGCAAATGTGATGTTTTGCTGGTCTGTACGCATGCAAAGGATCACTGGGAGCACAGGGTCTTTAAGTTATAGTTTCCTACTACTGGAGTTTCTTAATTATTTGGCGATATGAGAGTTGAGTTTCTCTTAAGCAGCTTCTTATCAAAAATGCGTGCATAAGCACATTTTTAACCCAAAATTTAAAAATGATCTGATTCTAAGTAATTTTGAAGTGTACTATCTTCCAAATTTCCCAAGGAAACCTACTTACAATTATTCACTAAAAGGATTGTTGCTATAAAAAGTCCCGATTGCTATAATGCTAACTTGTCAAACGTTATGATTGAAATAGAAGCCTTAGACACTAGCAAATCAGGTAGTGGTAATATTCCGACAAAGATTATACAGAAGACGAAAGAGGTGATATGCCCATACTTAACGGCATTCCTTAACACCGGCTAAAACATTCCCTGCACGTCAGGGATGAGAAACGGGATAACATTATTGCAAAGTATACTGGTACAAGAAACTGAAAATTATTTAACAATATTGCAAAACTATGAACATATGGAAGGTTCAAACTTGATAAATGTGGGAAAATTACACGTATCCTTCAGTAACAACTAACTATTTGGGCCAGTACTGAAACTCACTTTCAAAATCATCAAATATTGAGTGAGTACCACATAGGCGTAGGAGACAGGGGGGCTTGGGGGCTGCAGCCCTCCCAACGCTGGAAAAATTTGCAAAAATCAGCCATAATCGGGCAGAAAATCGGCCTAAAGTCGGGCAAAATTTTTGTAAACAATGGATCTTTTATCGGGCAGCCCCCCCTAAAATTTATTTCCCCCTACGCTTATGGAGCTTCTTAGGCATTTCTTAGTTCATAACGGTCTTCACGTTCACTTCCCGTGTGCCCCTGTAAACATTTCAAAAGAATATTTTTTGAAGCTTTTCCATTGTTTAAACTTTACTCACGTACCTTTCGAATAATGAGGACACAAGTAAATACTAAATAAAATGAGGAGCTTCTTTGTCAAAATAAATGGTTTCTTAAGTTAACGGAAAAAATACTCAAGCAAAGGAAACTTACATTCTGCATCTCTGACTTGTAAACTTTCATCTCTCTTTCTTTTTTCGCCGTTTGAATTCGTATTTTCCATAAAAAAACAACTTAATTGGATGCCCTCTGCTAGAGGTAAAACCTTTGTGTAGAGAGCTCAAAGGAAAATTCCCCATGAAATGGTACAAATAAAAGAATTAATTGCAATGTCTTTCTTGAAATTAGACTGAAGATGAAAGGTCTTTGTTGACAAAATTTAGTTATGTTGGAAGCATTATTCTACAAAATATTTGAGCTAATGTAGGAAGTCTAAAGCTCTAAAAAATGATGGAAAATAGGTCAACGTTTCTAGGACTTTCCTAACCCATTGTTTTAGACCCCGCATGAGATATCAAATGTTTTAAACAGTGCAATATACCATTCAGATCGGAAATTACCTCTTCCTAATTAGATTCTAAACCATTATCATTTATTACAGAATTAAAGATAAAGATCGCCTCTTGGTGTAAAAATAGACTTTTCAGTCATCCTTTCAGCAATGGGAACCCTGAAAGTTAAAAATCGAGTCTTTTCCTTCCATGTCATTGGTGTTTGTTGATGGTCAATCGAATCGAGGCTAACCTCCCCAAACGCCTCCACCTCCTGAGGAACCTTGATAGCCAAGATTGAACACGCAGATCCCAGAAAAATGTCTCACAGATAGACGTTGGAACCGAGGGGGAACTGGGGGCACGTGACCCCCTAAATTTTGCAATAAGGGACCAGTCAATATTAACGCTGGATAAGGGGCTAACAAAATTTACGGCAGTGAAAGGGGGGCCACTGAAAGCCATAAGGGGCCATGAAAACTTAGCAAATCTGATCCCAGCTATCTGAAATGCAAATGTCATCCTTTTATGATCTCTGTTATGCTTTGCGTTTTTCCTCAAAGTATCATATTTTTCATAAAATCTCCAGGTGCTCTGCCACCTTTTTCCCTTCAAAGCATTTCTATGTATGTCATCTTTGCTTCACTTAGCATCAGAAAACATGATTTGTCGCTTGGGAATATGTCATCAAATTTGATATAGAGTAGAGAGGGGCCACCAAAAATTACAGCTAAATTATATGGGGCCCTTGAAAATCTTAATGAACATTTGAAGAAGCTACGAAAAACTTATATTTATCGATAAAAATATCTTCTAGCCCCCTACCCGGCATTAATAATGACTGATCCCTAAACAAAGAAGTGCCGTTTTTACTTTTAGGAAATGCTTCCTACTTCTTACGGAAAAGTGTCCTCGAAGTGTCGTGCCCCCAGTTTGAGATGCTTCCTACGTCCCTGTCACCCCCGCCGATGAGAAGGCACTCTACTCGGTACCTTCTTTTGCTATTGTGAAGTTGAAACGACCATCCCGACCCGGGGGGGGAGGCACTTCGATGTTTTCGGTACCGGGTATGTGCCGCTGGACAGGGTATAGTTTTCACCATTCTTGCTCCAGAGCCGGGTATCGTTTTCTGCAAAAATGCTCCCAAAAGGGTATACTCTTCAAATTTTTGCTCCTAGACAGGACTACAGTGTATTTTCTTGATCCTTTGCTCCCAGACAGGGTGTGGTTTTTTTGCCATTTTGCTCCCAGACCGGGGTACTTAAATTGAGGAAAATGCTCCCAGACAGGGTAAAAATCACAGCACCTCAAAGGCACACACCCGTACATATTAGGACCAAGTGCCCCCCCCCCCGGGCATCCCGAACATTGCGGTAATCCACCACTTTTTGTACAAATGTACTATAAAAGGATCTTTTGTACTCTCACATCGCCAAAAAATTAAGAAGCTTCAGTACTGGGAAATATCACTTAAGAAACTGTTTGTTTTCATAAAGGAACTCCTTGACACATTTTTATTCTATTACTTGAGTGATGTCTACACATTGGAAAAGCTTCAATAAACATTGTTTTGAAATGTTCAGAAAGGCACAGAGAGTGAACATAAACACTGCTATGTAACCTTTAAGAAACATAAGAAACTCTGAGTACTCAAAATCTGACAATGTTAAGCAACTTTCAGTACTGGCCCAAGTTCTTAGTTTCCAATCAAAGAAATACGTGGACCCACTTCCTAACCAGGATAGATCTTTTGTCAAATTGAACAGTTTCTTCCAGGGCCTTTTTTAACATTAAAACTGGGGGGGCAATTGCCCCTCCATCCCTAGAGTTTGCCCCCCCAGTCTCTAAATTTTTGACCCCAGAAAATTATCCCTTATTTTAACTAAGTTATTTTCAGAACATAAGTTATCTCCGCCATCACTGCGTTGGATTACAAGGCAGGATGCGAAAGCCACGTGTAAATGAATGGAGTAGGGTAACGGTACTTGTTTAGTAATTTCATGGAAGAAATCCATCGAGGCAGCTCATTGTTCAATGCGCAGCCCAATGATTTTGACAATCAAAATGTTATTATGTACAAGGCTAGCGGCTCTCCAGGGGGGGCCTATTATAGGTTTGCGGCTTCACGGCCTCGATCCTATTTCTACGTGCGGCCTACGGATTTGGCAGTGGGTTTTCTACGGCTTGCGGCTTCAGCATAAGACGCGTCTTGCGTCTTTCGGTGTGAATTGGCAACGGTCTACGGCTTTTAAAGGGTTTGTGCAAGGCTATAAGCCTGCATTTGCACACGGCAGAAAAATCTAAAAATAGCCCATTGAAATTGATGGCCTACACGCGTTGTTAATGATCGAAAGCTAAAGAAACAATGCTGTGTTTGCGCATTTTCTTTGTTCTATTTATAGAGAAGCCTATTTACCATTGCACACTCCCTTTAAGATGCGGATGCGGCTTCTAGCTAAGATAAATCAAGAAATGTAATTGGAGGAACTTAAGAAAGAAAGGAATCAACGTTGATGCACGGTTGACAAGCTATTGTATAGTTCGGTAGGCAAGAACGACGTCGAAAAAGGTCATGTTCATATTGAGCATATTGATTGATATTATTTCTATTCAATGGCATATCCGTTATTCAAACTAAATTGACAAATCCAGTGAATAGTCAGAAAATCGACAGCCCAGTCCAGTTGAAGATTTAAAACATTACAAGTTTAAATGGAACGAATGTTCGGATCTATTCCAATTTCCATCAGCGTGTAAAAGTGGACATGCATCCATTGTATATTGATTACAAGACAAAGGAGAAATTAGATCTTAACAACAGTTGTAGTTATTTGACTGAAATATGCACTCTAGGGCAAATTAGTAAAGGGACTATCCTAAAAATTTTCTCGAGATTCTCATTTATAAAAAATTCGCTACGTTTTCACAAAACTATGCATTCAAAATTCAATAGATTTTCGTAAGGGTTAGATCGATACAGCAGCTCGTTCAATGAAAAACAGTGAGAACCATAAGAACTGTGATACACATGTTTCTCTTTTCTTATGGATGAATAGTTGGTTATGTACCTTGCCAAAAGGCATGTTTTACCATAGCGGCTGTGGCTTTGCGCTAAATTTCGCTGCGGATTACGGCGTTCAGCTCATTTTTTTCACGGTTTCGCGGCTTTTGGACCCCCCATAATAGGCCCCCCTCCAGTGAGATCCGGAATAGCTGGTCGCATACCGATAATCAAAGATCAACTCAAAAGTTCCAAAATATATTAGAAACTGCGTGGAAATACGAATGAACAAATGAATTTCAAATGAGAATAAACTTCATTTTATTCATTGCAAGTAGCTTTGAAGGGCGTGGTCACAAAAATATTCAGCAAGTAGCCCCTACTTTCCCATACTTTCTGGCTTCGTTTCTATCAAATCAGACAAACCGCTCCCTTTTCTATGATTTGCCTCCCCACTTAAAATCCGTTAAAAAAGGCTCTGGTTTCTTCAGAACAAATGAAAAACATTCATAAGAATTCTCTCAAGATATGAAAGTATGATAATATGCGAAGGCCTGGTATTGCTGATGTTCATAAGGATTACTATACATTCAAGGTGAATTATCAGATGTCATAACAAAGCTAGACTTGCCCCAAGTCTATTCCGTCAATCCGATGTACTCTGCCCTTTTCGGTTGCTCCTGGATCCACCATGCCAATATTCCACCAAGGCATAAATCAATGCCAAAAATACGGGTTGTCTGGAGAAGTGGAAATTGGGCAATGGGAGTGTGGAGTGGAAAGTAGGGAGTGGAAAGTAGGGAGTAGGGAATGGGAAACAGAGACTGGGTAATAGGAGCTCAGTCTCTGAATTTTTTCACTTCAAAGTTTAAGTACTCCAGTTTTTCGACAAAACAATATCTGAAATGCATACAAAGCTGTTCGACAGCAAAAAATCGCTATGACCTATCAAGAAAGTTAGGTATGTGGAATGTGGAGTGGGGAGTGGGGAGTAAGTAGCGCAGATTAGGAAATAGAAGTCGACATTTTCCAATGAAACATATACTGCTTCAAAGTGAACACTCTGAATTTAGATTTGTGTTACAGTAATATTTCATAAGATTGGGCCAACATTAGTGCCATGTTATGGCTCTTAACTTCCTGAAATTGATTTTTTAGATTCATGACCATTCTTTGAGGGCTGCGCTGCTAACATTGGTATTCGAGCGTGAGGAATCACACGGAACAACTTTACTGCATAGAGTTAGTCCCAAAGTTAAGAAGCCACACAAATAGTTTCTTACAAAAAATACTTAAAAACCATACAGGCCTTCATCCCCTTTACCCTAATTTTTCGACATAGAGACAAGATTTCTCCTCGAAATTTCAGTGCATGATACATTTTAATTGAAAACTTTCAAGAGTAAGTTAATGTTAACTCCTATTACCTCTTCCTCATTACTCGCTCCCCATTCCCCACTCCCATTACCCAACTCCCGATTTTCCGGACAACCGCAAATCCAGGGGTATGTTTTCTATGTCTTCTATACAATAATGCAGCATCCTTACAATTATTGAAAGACAAAGACAATAAGCAAATATAGTTATCTAACCAATTGAATCAGAAATAATGAAACTTCTCCCGTTACAACTTTCTGCACCAGAAACCATTTGCCCTATTGCGATGCTGAATGGTTCATTGGGGCGGCGCTCCCTGATTGGGGCCATTTAAAGACCCTTTACTGACCGGAGCATACAGCTCAAATACTTACTGGTTGCTGAAAGCACGCGGAAATCATCCAATTTCACGGTAGTCAGCCAATCGAATAGCCCCTTTCTAACCACGTGATACCAAATTGGCCGCTCGAAGTGAATCCTTGAGTACCCTCACGAAAGTTGAAATGGCTACTAAGTTGCAATTACTACATGGAATTTTCTTTGATAAATCAGTAGAAGGGATGCCCCTCTACAGTTTGTAGCGTGCTTGGAAAAATATCTCATTTGGAGCCGAAATTACAGTCGTTTTCCGGTCGAAGAATATTGACATTCGTTCAAATATCGATAAAAGTCGCTGCAAATGAGCTATAAAGATAAAAATCTCACCGAGTATGGATATTGCCCTAAGCAATAACCCAAGCACTGTCCCTTCAATTACATCTCAAAATCGCAGGTGATTTTCAACGATTTCTGCCAGAAATGTGATCTGGGCCTAAGCTTCTCACCGATTAAAACTCATTCGTTGACCCCAAAAGGGCTTAGTTGGTACTCTTGAGCTAAACGATTCACTTACCAACGACTCAATGATCTATTTGGCTTCATTTTCCATTTGGGTGTCTCCAAATTTCGTTTAAAACATCCAGTCTTGAGCAACTCCTTGCAAACTTTTCTGGTTCCATATTTTCTCTGGAAGCGCCAGCAGTCCTCGGCAGTCTCATCAAAAACGTCGCATTGATATTGTGCTACAGATAATGCGATTTGATACAGTTCATACACTCGTAAATAGATATGGCATGCCTGATTTTGCTCAATTCATTCAAATGGAAACAAAAAAAGATAAAACATTTTTGGCTGTTTGGTTCACCAATGAATTGATCTTACACAAAACAACAAAACTAAATGTTTTGTTGTGTTGAAAGTTTACCGCTGTTAACCTTTTGTTTAACTTTATTGACTCATGAATAGACTTGACACATTTCTTGCACAAACTTTTTGTTGCTTTGTTGCTTTGTGTAAGATCTATTCATTGGTGAACCAAACAGCCAAAAAATGTTTATCTTTTTTTGTTTCCATTTGAATGAATTGAGCAAAATCAGGAATGCCATATCTATTTACGAGTGTATGAACTGTATCGAATAGCATTATCTGTAGCACAAAGCTTATCGATGCGACGTTTTTGATGAGACTGCTGGCGCTTGCAGAGAAAATATGAAACCAGAAAAGTTTGCAAGAAGTTGCTCAAGACTGGATGTTTTAAACGAAATTTGGAGACACCCAAATGGAAAATGAAGCCAAATAGATCATTGAGTCGTTGGTAAGTGAATCACTTAGCACAAGAATACCAACTAAGCCCTTTTGGGGTCAACGAATGAGTTTTAATCGGTGAGAAGCTTAGGCCCACATCACATTTCTGGCAGAAATCGTTGAAAATCACCTGCGATTTTGAGATGTAATTGAAGGGACAGTGCTTGGGTTATTGCTTAGGGCAATATCAATACTCGGTGAGATTTTTATCCTTATATCTCATTTGCAGCGACTTTTATCGATGTTTGAACGAATGTCAATATTCTTCGACCGGAAAATGACTGTAATTTCGGTTCCAAATGAGATATTCTTCCACACACGCTACAAACTGTAGAGGGGCATCCCTTCCATTGATTTATCAAAGAAAATTCCATGTAATTATTGTAACTTAGTAGCCATTTCAACTTTCGTGAGGATACTCAAAAATTCACTTCGAACGGCCAATTTGGAATCACGTGGTTAGAAAGGGGCTATTCGATTGGCTGACTGCCGTGAAATTGGATGATTTCCGCGTGCTTCAGCAACCAGTAAGGATTTGAGCTGTATGCTACTGACCGGCACCCTTTGCAAGCCTTTATTATTGCTTACAAAAATTGTATAGACTGATTACAACGAGTCCAAGTTATCTATCATCAAAGCAAAGCTGCCGCCATTTTATCTATAGCACTGTGTCTATAGTGATGTTACGATGGTGTTATAAGTCATGTATTCATTCCATCGCAAACAAATTTTGGCGGCAGTTCAGTATCGACGAAGGATTACTGTCAGATCTCGGTACAAGACCAGTTGGATATTGGAGAAATGACTGCAAAAAAGATTCCTGAGAGGAAGAAGACCAATTTGAACAGATAAACTCTCACCTACCTGTTCTCACTCTGGCAAATTTTCCCGTTGTTACGCGAACAAGCCGAACAAGGAATCAAATCCAAGGGGGAGGGTACTGTACAGTTTATTGCATTCCTCAGTTTTAATCCTAGCTTTCACATGCATTTCTTTGATGAATTTAATGCTTCAGCATGACAAACAAACATGATATATTCGCCCTTAGAGGCTTTCTTTCCTGTAAATTAGATAATTTCCTCTTCACTCCAGTTCACTCTCTCAGCCATTGTGACCAAGGATTCTTTCATCTGATTTTCACAACTCCGATCATGGAATGCGAAAATATATGCCTAAATACATTGTTTATGAACTAAAGAGACTATTGATATCATTTCTTGGTCAATTATGCGATTTCAGTTGAAGATTAAGACGGATCACAACTGTGATAATTTCTGGATGTCAGAAATTATCGCGAACGAGTCGAAGCTGTGGAGAAGCGAATCGAGGGCCGCAAAGGATGCTGGTCAGGAAAGGGTCTTTAAAATGCCGCCAGCGGACCAGAGAATGTCTGTCCGCCTGCGTCATTGAAACAAAAAGATCTATCTCATTAATAATTCATAAGGCTGCAAATTGTACACTCTTTTCCTCTCTTTTCTCTGGAATCTCGCACTATTTAAATGAGAAGCAATCTCGTTTGCTGTACAACTCTTTCATAATGTCCCAGTTCAATTACTGTCCGTTAATATGGATGTTTTTGCGGGAAGGTTGCAAACAATGACCTGAATCGCACCCATAAGAGAGCGCTTCGAATTCTCCTCAATGATTATACGTCCACCTTTAATGAGTTGTTACACAGAGTAAATGAGTGCACTATTCTCACTGGCTGGAACACCCTCGTTTTCAAATTTGGCCTCATTCAAGATGTTTCCTGGGGTCTCAAATGGCCTAATGTGCCTCTTTGCATACCTTCACGAGTCTCTTGGGATCAAGAGACATATTTAAGCTCGAATTCGCATAGTTTCTGCCCTTTCAAGCAACAAGACGCCTATCTGCGGTTTTTCGAAAGGAATCATCGCTGACAATGGCTCAACAACAGGCACCTATTCAGCCCGTTATTGGGGCTTTAGATGAGGCCCTCGCTATAGGGCAGCAAGCTGATGCTGAAAACAACAACGCTGCACCGCTACCCGCTGCACCTGCTCTGGAAGCTAACGTGAGTTTAGACTTTGGACATCCTTTTTATCACCTTTATTCATCGAACGTCGTTCCTCCACGTGCAGCATCGCTCGTCTCGTGCTTATGGATCTGTTTTAACCTGTCTGAGAGGGTTTTCTTACTACTACTGCGTACAAGACGAGACTTGTTTCAAAACTAAATGAAGTATTTTTATTATCTGTATTCATGGTCCATCCAAAGTGCCCAATGGCCCAAGGGGCAGTCAAATATCGATTTTGTCCTAGCGTTATTCCAAGGTAATTATTACCAAATGTTTGCCCATTTTGATTCGTGACTGAAAAGTAGTGTGTTGGTTCATCTGAAAAGTGGTTATAAGTAAATTGTGACAAAGCCTTTCGCCCAGTTGGTGCATAATTTAATAGTGTTGGCCCAACTGAAGTGCATAAGTAAATTATTACACGATGTTGCCCAGTTGGTGCGTAATTTAACAGTGTTGGCCGCTGAAATGCATTAGTAGATTATGACAAATTTTGCCCAGTTGGTGCGTTATTTATTTGTGTTGGCCCAACTGAAGTGCGTAAGTAATTTATTAAAGTTATTTGCCCGGTTGGTGCATGATTTAATTCTGTTGGCCCAACTGAAGTGCATATTTAAGTTATGTCTAATGAATGTATGCCCAGTTGGTGCGTAATTTAATTCTGTGGCCCAACTGATGTGCATAATTAAATTATGACAAAATGTTTGCCCAGTTGGTGCGTAATTTTAATTGTGTTGGCCCATCTGAAGTGCATAAGTAAATTACGACAAAATTTTGCCCAGTTGGTGCATACTTTAATTCTGTTGGCCCAACTGAAGTGCATAAGTAAATTTTTAAAGTTGTTTGCCCAGTTGGTGCATGATTTAATTCTGTTGGCCCAACTGAAGTGCATATTTAAGTTATGTCTAATGTTTGCCCAGTTGGTGTGTAATTTAATTCTGTGGCCCAACTGATGTGCATAATTAAATTATGGCAAAATGTTTGCCCAGTTGGTGCGTAATTTTAATTGTGTTGGCCCAACTGAGGTGTATAAGTAAATTTTTAAAGTTGTTTGCCCAGTTGGTGCATGATTTCTGTTGGCCCAACTGAAGTGCATATGTAAGTTATGTCTAATGTTTGCCCAGTTGGTGGGTAATTTAATTCTGTTGGCCCAACTGAAGTGCATAAGTAAATTTTTAAAGTTGTTTGCCCAGTTGGTGCATGATTTCTGTTGGCCCAACTGAAGTGCATATGTAAGTTATGTCTTATGTTTGCCCAGTTGGTGCGTAATTTAATTCTGTGGCCCAACTGATGTGCATAAGTAAATCATGGCAAAATGTTTGCCCAGTTGGTGGGTAAGTTGGTGCATGCTTTAATTCTGTTGGCCCAACTGAAAAGCATAAGTAAATTTCTAAAGTTGTTTGCCCAGGTGGTGCATGATTTAATTGTGTTGGCCCAGCTGAAGTGCATATGTAAGTTTGTCAAATGTTCGCCCAGTTGGTGCGTGATTTAATTGTGTTGTCCCAGCTGGGGTGCATAAGTAAATTGTATCAAGATTTTTGCCCAGTTGGTGTGCAATTTTAATTGTGTTGGCCAAGCTGACATAGCAAATCATGATAAAATTTTTACCCAGTCGGTATGCAATTTAATTGCGTTGGCCCAACTGACCTCCATAGTCAATTATGATAAGATTTTTGCTTAGTTGGTGTGTAATGGGGTAGTGTTGGCCCAACTGGAGTGCATATGTAAGTTCTGGCAAAATGTTTGCTCAGTTGGTGCATAATTTTTTATTTGTGTTGGGCCCAACTGGAGTGCATCAGTAAATTTATGGAAAAATGTTCGCCAGTTGGTGCGTAGCTTCGTGCTACTGGTCTAGCAATAGTGTAAGGGTAAATTTATCAAACTGCTTTTCCAATTTATTTGCGATATATAATGTTGGCCCACCTAAACTGTTAAGGAGTTTATCATGTTAGTGGTCCAGTAGTTCTATGTATGATTTGATAATGTTGGTCTATAAGAGCTTGAGTAGAATTATCTGTTTGATGGTCCAGTGGTGCACAGTTTGATAATGTTGGCCCAGTTGGTGTGGAATTTTCATATCCTTGTTGACCAACCAAAGTGCATCAGTAGATTTGACTATTTGTTTGAAGGTTGGCGTGTTACATAGTAATGTTTGTCCAAATAAGGTCTGTTTACGTGATTTGTCACAACTTGGCTGCCTAATTTTTTGTGTAATTTAGCAATGATGGCCCAGCTGGATGCATTAAGTAGCCTTGACATCTTGTCCACCAAGTTATCAAAAAATATAATGAATGTTATGGTTCTTTTGAAATTTATCGTTCACCCCAACTGGTGAATGGTTTACCAAGTGTTTGCTTGCAAACTATTTGCAAAATTTTTCCTGTTGCCTGTTTGAATTCATTAGGAATTTTCATTATTGGTTTGGCATAGTATGTTTCTGTTCATTATTTGCCTCCATATTGCATCACCCACAGTTAGCTCAAGATCTCTGGCACCAGACTTTTTATATATCTTATGCATGAAATTTTTCTTGGACAAAATGATGCCAGCAATTTATGCAATGCAATTAGCTTTATTGAAAGATTATTAAAACAAAAATGATAAAATGACAATCATCATGATACCAATTCGAGGTAACAATTTTGCATTCTGTTAATATGTTAAGTCTCTTGCGCAGGTAATATCTTGTACTGTGGTGTGGGCTTGAGTTAAGCCCTCTCACTCTATGTCAGTTTCAAATGACTTCCCTTTGTCTGGCATTTTGCAATTAGCTGTGTGTACCAAGTGTTCTGTGTTCTTAATAGGGCCATTCCTTTTCTACTAGAATAACATGGCAAATCTACTTGACCGAATTGCTGCTCTTGAACGGTCCCAAAAGCCGACAGTTGACTCACTTAAGAAGGATATTTGCCAGTATTCGGCTAGGAAGATTGGAGATTATGACAAGTACCAGGTACTTCAGAAGGTCAGTCAGCTAAGAACAATTAGTGAAGAAACAAACGATAAGAAGGCAGAATATTATAGTGGTGTATATATCATTTTGCAAGAACGTGTAGACAAACCAGTGGAACAGTTCAGAGACTATGTTCTCTCTTTGCTGGGAGGTAAAGATTATGATCGAATCATCGATTCAGTTGCAAAAATTGATAAAACTTTCAAAGAAAAGACTATCAGTACGCCACCTGCCGCATCAATCGCCCCTGCTACGCAGCCACTTCAGCCCCATGCCGCTGCTCCATCATTCCTTCAGCCCACCAATATGGGTCTCGGAAGTCCATATGCTCCATACGGTTTCCAGCCATATTTGGCAGGTCATCCACAGCTCGGCCCTATGCGTGGCCCAAGAAGACAGCGTAACAGGTTCTGCACTTACTGCAATATGCAAGGACATACAGCCCCTTATTGCTTCAGCAGAAGGAATGGTTTCAGAGGACCCAGGGGGCCAGTTGTTAAACATAATTGATGTTGTTTTTCCTTGTGAACATGATTCTGCCTTGTGTTATTTTTGAACTATCAATTCTGAAGTATAAGAGATATATTATGACAACCACAGTTATGATATGATATAGTAATGATAAGATATAATATAATGATGATAGCAGTTATCAATTTGAATTTCATTCATTCTTTTGCGTATTTTTACTGCTCGCTGGTCTTGAACCAAGAAAAGGGGGTTTTGGTTGGTTTTCTTTCTGTGTTGTGTAGTTTGGAGAATGGAAATATGTTAATTCTGCTAGCCTTTTTCTATTTGACTTGACCGTTTCGAATCTTAAACATTATTAAAGTGCATTGTAAGTAATATATTCCAAAAAAAAAACAAATAAATAAATAAATAAATAAATAAATAAATAAATAAATTGCAGATCGAGAAGTACCTTTGAATCAGGTCTCGTTTCAAGGCATTGTCATCAATTTTATTGAAATTATCGCATTCTAGGTTACTCTAAAGAGTAGCGTAGAGTGGAATTCAATTCGCTCAAGGAATCCTCTTCCTAGCCATCTGGGGTCTATCTAAGGACTGTACGCGGGACTTCGGTTTCGTTCTGGCTGGCTAGGTTGCAGGAGCACCCCACGAGTGTCTTATTCCTAATGCTTGCTCTTTCCAATTTCCTTAGCCTTACAAAACCTTGTCATTCGATGAAGCCATCGCAGATCTCAGCAAAGGAATTGGAATGAGGCAGGCTGGTGATATAAAATGGTGTGACCTTGAGGGGTTGCCCTGCACCCTAACCAGACAGCAAGATTTGAAATCTGTCCAGAACACAAAGAATGGCATTCAAAAAACATCGGCTAGTGACGTAGTGTTTAGAGACCCAGATTATTTCGTTGCGGGGGAGCTTCATAATCATTTAGAATCTTGGAATTTCGTCTTAGAGGGATACCACAAAAGGGACGAGATCATCAAATATCTCACGGACGGAGTTTCCATCTTCGATTTCATGAAGCCTTTCAATGGAGAATTCAAAGGCGTAAAATACAACAGCCCGACTCCGCCCAGTATAATCCTTCCAAACAGCAAGAGCTGCAATGATTTCGAAGATTTCATATCGCGCACGATAATTGAAAGGGTATCGAATGGCTCTCTGGCTGTTTGGGGGAAAAAAGGAGATTGCTCACCGCCACACCTGGTAATGCCCATGACCATCGAGCCCTCCAAACCTAGGTTATGTCATGATGAGCGCTTCCTGAACTTATGGACGAAAGGTCCCCCTATTTGTTTTGACCCCATAACTGATTTACCCCGATATGTCGGTGAAGGGCACTTCCAAGTGAAGCTAGATGACAAGTCTGGCTATGATCACGTGCGGCTATCTAGGGACAGCAGTAAATTTTTTGGCCTTGCTTGGAAGAATTGGTTCTTCGTTTACACAACCTTGCCTTTTGGATGGAGCCCAAGTGCTTATGTGTACCAAACAATAGGTTTGGGTGTCTCAAGCTTCATTAGAGCCCAGAACGTACCATTAACCCAATACATTGATGATCGGCACGTTGGTCAGCTTCGCCCGACTAAAGCCTTTTCTACGGTCTGGTCGAACTTGGAGCTATCCGAGGGGGCGGCATTCATTACGGCATTGACTTTGACTCATTGTGGCTACTTTATAGGGCTGCAAAAGTCAGTTCTGCGACCAGTAAAATCTCTGTTATTCCTTGGATTCATATGCGATTCAACACGACAAGCTTTTGTTCTTCCCCAAGACAAAAAAGATAATTTTGCTGTGCTCAGGGAATCCATCATCAGTTCTAAATGTGTTACGGTTAACACTCTTCAGCGATTCGCTGGGAAAGCTGTCTCATTTTCTTTAGCCATCCCCGCTGCGAAATTGTTTGTTCGTGAAGTAAATCAGCACATCAGTAAAGGCTTACGAAATTCAAAAGCTGTGACTGTCTCTATTTCTCTGAAAGAAAAGCTAAAATGTTGGCGTTTCCTGGACTCGTGGAAAGAATGTCTTCCTTGGAGAGATGAGAAACATTACAGCGTTAAATTATGCTCAGACGCATCGAATTCAGGCTGGGGAGGCATTCTTTCCCTGCCTGAGGGAAAACTGCAATCCCGTGATTATTGGAAGTCTGAAGATCGATCATCAGTTATAGCGGTTAAAGAGGCGAAGGCTCTTCACAATACCCTGTTGACTTTCAACAATTATCTGTCAAATGCCAGGGTTGATGCGTATGTTGACAACCAAAATCTGATTGCGGCCTGGAATAACGAAGGTGGGAAGAATAGTCAGCTCAATGACGAGATCAAAGGCATATTTCGAATGTGCCTGGATCTGGACATATCTCTGCAGTTGGTTTATACGCCCACAAACTTGATGGAGGCCGATGCCCCATCCAGATTCCGAGCAGATATCGATTGTCGTCTCTCAGAGGATACCTGGGCAATGGTAGACCGAAGGTACGGCCCTCATGATGTGGATTTAATGGCTACACCTTCGAATGGGCGCACACACAGGAATGGCCACCAGTTGAGGTTCTTTTCCCCAGTTCCTTGTCCAGGGTCTGATGGTGTAAATGTCTTTGCACAATCCTTTTCAGCAACGGAGAATTATTACGTGTTTCCACCATTTGTGCTCATTGGCCCATTGATCAGGTTCTTTGGCACGTTTAAGATGCAGTTGACCCTCGTTTCCCCCGATGTTTCCCCTAAGAAATATTGGTGGCCGCTATTGATATCCTCTTCTGTGGACAGCATTCTCATTGGAAGAAAAGGACAACCAGGTATAATATGGTTCCCTCCAGATAAGAAACAAGACTGGCACACAAGGCCTTTGCCCTGGAACCTTTATGCTTTTAGACTGAACTTTTAATTCCTAGCCTTTATAAAGCAGACTCTTGTGAAGCTTTTGATACTCTTTGGTAGTAGATAAGAAGGAATGTTAGCGCTATAACTACTCTTTGTTTTTCTCTTGTTGCATTCCTTATATCTTCCCTCCCATTCAACAGGATTGCCCCGAAGTGCCGCGTTTATGGAAACCCGCAATTAAATGCTCCAAATGTGGATACCCCAATGATATGGATCACAACTTCTGCCAAAAGTGTGGATTTGCCCGGTTTCTAATCTTAATTGCTACCTCTCCATCTGTAAAGCAATTAATATAGATCTGCGGCAAGGTTACCTCTTCAGAGCAACAGACCAACACGGTTGTATCTCAGCATCTCCGTTCATTGGATCTGCCATAGCTAATAGATTAAAGAAACATCTTAAAGCCTTGTCAATTCATGAAGGGGAAACCGTTCATAGCTTTAGAAGCGGCTGCTCGATAACTTTGGCTTCCCTTGGTGTTTCATACACAGAGATTGCCAATCATGTTGGTTGGAAAAGCACGGACATGGCAGAATATTATTCTCAGTACGAGAAAGTGTCTCGCTGCAGCGACCCAAGTACAGTGTTTTCTGCTGCAACGGTGTCCAAGATTAGAGAGAAAGGGGAGCATTTTAAAAGGAACAATGAACTGATTGGCTTTAAGCCTCTTTTTGATCTCTCCTAGAACGGCTTAGCAGTATTCGTTTTCTTTGTATTCGTTCCTTTTTGAGTTATGGAAGGATTAGTTCCTTTTTCGCAATGAAGTGTTATAAATCAAACAATCGTCATGTCTTTTTTGACTACTGGTAATCGTTCTGAAAGTGGCTACTCTTTAAATCCGGCGATGTACGAAGCACTCTCCATATCTGAACCTAATTTGAATAGCGGGGTGGTAAAGGCAGTTAGAATAGGTTACTATTCATGAAAAGAACTTGCAAAAATTAATGCTCGAGGTTTATAACAGTTTAACACAGCAAAATCCTTCGTTCTTGTGGGATGTGTTCCACGAAAAGGATAATAAATATGATTTAAGATAAAAAAATCTGTTGATGTTGCCTCCAACCAAAACAACTACTTATGGCAACGATAGTTTATCTTTTCGTGGCAGCATATTATGGAATTCCCTACCTAATGACAAGAAGACTGCCACCTCCGTCTGTTCCTTCAAATCATGCATAAAAATATGGTATGGAGAGCATTGTCGCTGTAAAATATGTAAATAGGGTATTTTAATTATTACGTTGGCTGTTGATGAACTGTAATTTATTTTGTTTTTGTAAATAGTTGGTCTTTATTAGTTCTTATAATAGAGCTATTTTGTAAACCAACTTTAAAGAATTTATGATGATGATGATGATCTCTCTTTTTCACACGGTATGGTGGAATGGCTGAGCCATCAACTACCGTAAATGGAACGGTTTGAAGGACGAAAGGAACAGACTTGGAGCAAGTCTATAAGAAAGCTCTCCGCAGGAGCCCGGAATGTTGAAGCACGAGCGAAACGAGCGCTTAACTTCCTAGTCATTAACCGACGCGGCGTGGCTAATATGACTAATACGGTTAGCTAATTGAATAATAATGATAATAATGTTGAATAATACGGCTGGCTAATTGGCTAATATGATCCCCGATGGCAGAGGAACTCCCCTTTATTGTGTCTCTTCCTAAGTGCTCTCTACATCGAGTAATCAAATTACGCGATGTTTTTCCATAGTACGAGGCATGACAGCTAGACTGGCTCCACAATCTCTGTATGCTCCTTACAGCTGATTTGTCGCTAATACCAAGGCAATAATATGAAATAAAATGTTGGATTCAGTCACTTACAAATGTGGGCCATTCTTGGTTATGTTCACAAAATACAATAAAGAAAATTTTATGCAAATCCTTTTTTAAGACTACTAAAAAAATTTTTTAGTTTGGTAAATCCATTCATTAAATCAAAACCAAAAGCAAAACCACTGAATTCAAGAAAGAGTAAACAACTTTAAACAAAAGCTAAACAGAAAGGCAAGAAATTTAGTATTCATATGCCAAGTAACCTGTTTGCAGTTTAATAGACCATTTGCCAATTAGAAAAAGGGATTGAGGCGAGCGCGGCCAATTCCGACAGCCCTAGTAACGGTCGGAAATCCAGGGAATCCTATGCACTTCAGTAAGCACGGAAAGCTGTACCGTTCGGTCTAGTCGCTGTGCAAACTTGATTGTTGTACTATCTATTTACCACATCCAAGAGTTATTTGGTTCTTTCCTAGTAAGGTAAGTGTTTCCCTTGATTTTGAAGCAATTTTCTCATCTTTTCAGTCACTTTGGAAAATGCTTCGAGGCACTTTAACTCGACATATTTTCAACGATTGGAAGGCGGCTCAATGTTTAGGCCATATCAGCCGGAAACTTCTCCCTCTTCAATGGCCTTCAACGGGTACTGTTCCGACAGTTGTTGCTTTTAACATTCTTGGCTAAAATGGTACGAATCTTTATTATGGACCCTTCAAAGAATTTCAAACATTGTTCTTCCTTAACTTATATGGGAGATTATCTGCTCCAATCTTCTATGAAATAGCTCAGCATCAAGGAAGATTTAACAACAAACTGCAAGTCCAAGGACTTTTAACTTTTGCAGAAAGATTCGAAGGGCAATCTATTATTTTGGATAAATCAGCGAGGAAACCTAAATGTGCTTCGTGCAGGTAAAAGTAACCATCTTTTCATCTGCCAAGTGCAATTTATTTAAAAAATATTTTCACTTGAAATCAATCTTTTAAACCTCCGAAGAATAAAGCAATTCAACACTTATTCTTTGCACAGTTGATTTTTAGGCGAGAAAGGCAAAAAGAATAAGCCAAAAGTGAAACTTGATTGAAGCACATTTAGGTTTCCTGGTTGATGTACGAATTTCGTGGATTTTCCTTCGAACCTTCTTTCAAAAGTTGAATACAAATTGTATTAAAATACGTCAAATTAAAGAGCCTCGAAGTACACTCCAAAATGATTGAAATAATGAGAAAATGGCTCGAGAATCTGGGGAAAATACTTAACATAGTAGAAAAGTACCAAACAACTCTTGGAAGGGGAATAAACAGCAAAATATTCAAGTTTGTACAGCGACTAAACCGCTCAGTGTGGCTTACTCGTTTCACTGAAGTGGAGAGGATTCCCCGGGTTTCCCACTGTTACAAGGGCTGTCGGAATTGGCCGCGCTCGCCTCAGTCCCTTTTTCCTAATTGGCAAGTGGTCTATTGCTGTTATGAATTCAAATACATGAGCTAAATTTAAGTGAAAAGTCACGAACCTGCAGTGGGCCTAAAATGATGAACTAATACACAGTAGCAACCGCCAACGGCCGAGAGTTGGATGTGCTTTAAAATGCCTCTGAAATATTGCAACAGCATCGCACTTTGCCATGTCCTGCTACAGCACAAGCAAACATTCCGTCCAATTGCTCACTTTTTGAAAAACGGCTGGCTAAAATTCCCTCAACTTCTCTGATCGATCGAGCTGCCAACTGCGACAAGGAGATCCAACGTCATTGCTTTTTCTTGAAAACCTCCGACCATGACTTGATTTCACTTTGAAAAGGAGGGTTTCGAGGAATAAAAAATACAGAGAGCAAAAATCGATTGCCTGCAAAGGAATTAGCTATTGTTTTCGCTAAAATGCTCCAATCAGGTTAGGAGCAGATTATTCCGCTTCAAAATTCCGAATTGAGACACTCTTTGGAAACTAGTCCCTCATTGAGATAGCCATCAGCAAAGATAACAACAGCGAAGCTGAGGGGCTAGTGTAGCTAGTCTACGTGGCAGCCAGGGCACTGAAACTTGTAAACAACAGATGAGCGCATGGTAACAGTGAAGCGGTCTTTAAACGGGAAGAGGGATCCAATGAGTTCTGGGGACAGAAAGATAACCCTCATAATACCCAGGGAGTACTGCATGTTCTGCCTAAGGTTCACAAAGAAAACTGCCCCGTCACGACTATCCTCTCTGCCATTGGCACATATAATTGTAAGTTAGCTTAGTTTATTGTACCGATTTTAAAGCCTTTTACTAGCAATGAGTATACCGTGAAGGATATATTTCCTATTGTATCTGAAATAACATCTTTTCATAAGGATGAAGATCTTGTTATGGCTAGCTTTGATGTATCCAACTTATTTACTAATATCCCATTGGATGAATGTATTGACTTGTGTATTGAATTACTGTTTGAAGACACTAAAAACACGAGTATAGGACTGTTCTCTCAGCCCCTCGCAGTTTCGTAAATTATTGACATTTGCAGTTAACCCGATTTCTACCGGGGGGGGGGCACAAAATACCAGCGGCACAGATTATTTGATGCAGTGTCGTCAGCTAGAAAGATAAAGAGCTGAAACTTGGTAAATTTTCCTCAAATTTAACGTACTAATTATAAATTTAAAAAATTGTTCAAAATGGTAGACACTGATCACGTGACCAACGTCTTTTCAACACGTGGTCAGCAATAAAAGAAAAGAGGGGACTCTTATTTTTTCCAGAATGATAACCGATCATTGAGAGCACTACCATTTGGTAGATCTTATGTGGTATTATTCATTTTTGATGACGTCAGCAATTTTGAATTCAATGACGTCATCAATGTTTATGACGTGATATAAATGATAACAAATATATTAGAAAAATTTTAATGACCAAAATTGGTTTCTCAATTACTATACATTGTTTTATGGCATTTCAGAGTATCTACATTGGCAATTAGGGGTTTAAATTAAACAATGACAAACTAGTGTATATAAATAATGAATATATGATATAGATAATTAGCTTGAATAGATTATGCCGCGGATTTTACTTATTGATGCTTTGTGATGCATTCTAGTCCACTCAAAAAAGGAATAGTAAAATTAAAACTTAAATATTGTCAACATTGCAAACAGCAAGCAAATACCGCAATATTCCTCAATCATTACATCATTGTGATGTCATATATGTATTGAAAAATTAAAAAAGTAGCCTATTGTGTAAAGTAGCCTTACTGTACACCCTTGTACCAACTTTCGCTCTCATATCTTCAATGTTGGCGACTTTACGGAGGGGGAGGGGTACACTTTGTGCCCCCAAGGGTCCAATAAGCCCTGTATTAATAGGGTAAAGGGCACTCATTTTGTCTTCAACAAACAACAATTTGAGCAAGTTGATGGTGCTGCTATGGCGTCACCTATTGAACCAATCCTTGTTAATATCTTATGAATGTCCTAGAAAAGAAATATCTAGCCAACTGCTCTTCTGAATTTAAACCTGTACTGTATCGTAGGTATGTTGATGATACATTTTGCTTATTTAGAAATAGATATCGTATATATAGTTTTCTTTAATTTATAAATCGTGTTTATGAATTCATTGAATTTATATAATGAATTTATGAATTAGAGTCGTATTTGCCTTGCCATCTTTTGATGTACTTGTTTCTCATGATAATGATACTTTCTCTACTCGTATACAGGAAAAAGACATTTACTGGCAACCTCGTCTCCAGGGCCTTTTGTCATATTTGGACGGAGACGAAAAGGCCCTGGGATTGGCTGGTCACATGACCATCAAAACACCCGCTCTCCGTGCGTGTCACGGTATAACACCGGTTTAAACTGTGATGATGTCGCCATGGGTTCTCCCCTAGGGCCTACACTTGCCAATATTTTTATGTGTGCCCTGGAAAAACGTTACTTGAATGATTGTCCTACACAGTTTAAACCGGTGTTATACCGTAGATACGTTGACGATACTTTTTGTCTATTTAATCGGAGAGACGACGTAGACAGGTTTCTTCAACATATCAACAGTTTTCACCCAAATATTAAATTCACTTTCGAGATCGAAGAGAACAACACATTGCCATTTTTGGATGTTCTTGTCAAAAAGGAATCTCACTGTTTTTCCACCAGTCTTTATAGGAAGAAAACATTTACTGGACTTTATAAAGATTTTGCCAGTCTCGCGCCTAACAAGTACAAAATCAATTTGGTTACTGTGCTTATTTACCGTGCTTTTCAAATTTGTTCTACGTACCAAACTTTTCATGAGGAAATTCTTAAAATCAAAACAATCCTCAGCGAAAACTGCTTTCCTAAAAGTATTGTAGATCGTATAATTAAATCTTTTTTAGATAAGCAATTTGTCCTAAGAAACCTGTATCTAACAGTGAAGAGAGACGAGCCGTTCTCTTCTCCCTCCCCTTCCTAGGTCAATTTAGCTTACAGGTCAAAACCAAACTTGTCAAGCTCCTCGAGCACTGCTACCCTGATGTTAAATTTCAGGTCATCTTTAAATCCCCTAGACGACTCTCTTCACTGTTTAGATTCAAAGATCGCTTTTCAAACTTAATGTGCTCAAATGTTATTTATAAATATACGTGCAGTGGTTGCGATGCCACTTACTATGGTAAAACCAAAAAACATTTAATTGTTAGATGTAGAGAGCACCTAGGGATTAACAAAGCAGGTCAAAAGATAAAGTCTAACTCCTCGTCCATAGGGGACCAAAGCATCTTTTGATGACTTTGAAATTATTAGCAAAACAGACAATCATTTTGACCTTCTTATTCACGAGAGTCTTCTAATAAAACGAGACACGCCCTCTTTGAACTCCCAAACATCATCTATTCCCATGGTCTTATTCTGATTTTGCCTTATTAGGTCTTGTTTTTTATCTCACATTTCATCACTACTGTAGCTTTTTTCTTCTTTGTTTTGTTGTTTATTTTACCTTATTAGGTATTTCTCCCTTTTTGCATGCCGTGTTTCGTTTTAGTTTAAAAGGCCCTCGTGCACATATTTCTTTGCTGAAGATGACTCTAGCCAGAGTCGAAACGTTCTGAATTATGTCATAATAACTAGTTAATTGATTTTTTGCTCAACTGGGGGGCCTATTATAGGGGGTAAAAAAGCCGCGAAACCGTGAAAAAATGAGCTGAAAGCCGTAATCCGCAGCAAAATTAAGTGCAAAGCCGCAGCCGCTATGGTAAAACATGCCTTTTGGCAAAGTACATAACCAACTATTTGTCCATAAGAAAAGAGAAACATGTGTATCATAGTTCTTGTGGCTCTCACTCTTTTTCACTGAACGAGCTGCTGTATCGATCTAACCCTTACAAAAATCTATTGAATTCCGAATGCATATTTTTGTGAAAAAGTAGCGATTTTTTTATAAATGAAAATCTCGAGAAAAATTTTAGGATAGCTCCTTCACTAATTTGTCATAGAGTGCATATTTCTGTCAAATAACTACAACTGTTGTTTAGATTTCATTTCTCCTTTTTCTTGTAATCACTATACAATAGATTCATGCCCACTTTTACACACTGATAGAAATTGGAATAGATCCAAATATTCGTTCCATTTAAACGTGTAATGTTTTACATCTTCAACTGGACAGGGCTGTCGATTTTCTGACTATTTACTGGATGTGTTAATTTAGTTTGAATAACGGTGTAGAAATGATATCAGTCGACGTGAACATGGCTCTTTTCAACCAGGGCATCTATTAAGGAAATTTGACTAGTGGGCCAAAATGACCATAAGGGCCCAATGCCCGTGGAAAAAAGAGATAAGTACAAAAATACAAACAAAGCATATGTGATATTCAGAGGTCATCCTACGTAACTTTAGAATTGCCTATTTTTCGTTTCAGTTCTAAATATTCTTTAAGCTTTCCCCAAAACATCTTCCATACAAATTATCCAAGAAATTTGAAGCGCACTCGACGCAGAAAAGGAAAAACTTTGTGGACATGCGAGCGAAGCGAGCAGAAAAATTATGAGAAGGCAGGAACACCACAATACGTCGCAAAATAAAAGACGACTATTATTTGGATTAAATGTTGATTATATATATTTTATAAAAGAGCTGATATTTCGCCTCGGCATACGAGGCTTCCTCAGAGCTGAACTAACGTAATCACAATTGTACAATAATTTGAATGAGGGTTAACTGTAACATGATTGGCTAAGTTGTGCTGCATCGCAGGGGTAAATGTGGGTGGATGTGGGAAACATGATAATGTGGAGGAGGAAAGTAACATGTTGATGATATAGAGAATAATGGTGGTGTGATGGAATACAAAATAATAGGATAAGTAGAGGATATATATATATACCATATATTCTAATTGTTAGTAGTAAGTTACAAACTGGTTGTATTTGTGTTAGCGGTCAGTGGTCCTGTTCATGCCGTTAGGTGTGAGAGTATTAGCCAAGCCAATGAAGTATTGCTCTTTGGCTCGCCTAACGCTCTCACGTTCGTTGTGCATTTGTAGCAGTGGCAGTATCTGTAGGTCATTAACAGAGTGTCCGGGTTTACAGAAGTGTTCTGCAACCCCGGATTTGTCAGTTTTTCTGTTAATGATGTCTCTGCGGTGTTCGTTAAGTCTGTCTCGTAGTCGTCTTCCTGTCTGTCCGATGTATTGGCAGTTGTCGTTTCCGTTTTGTGTGCATGTTTTACATTGTATGGCGTAGATGATGTTAGTCGAGTTGCAGTCTAGTCGCTGTTTTATTGTAAACGTCTTGTTGGTATTCGTAAAGGTGACTGTGTCGTCTCTGTCCAGTATGTGTGAGCAAGTGTTGCAGTGGCGTCGTGAGTTGCATTTGTATGACCCCCGTGGAGCACTGGTTGCGTCACTTTTTAATTTGGCGCGAACCAAATGATCCCGGAGGTTTTTGGGTCTACGGTAGCTGAGTATGGGAGGTTGGGGGAAAGCCTCCTTGCAACTGTCAGTGTCTTGTAGGATGTGGTGGTGTTGTTTGAGTATGGTTGTGATTTGTGGTAGACAGGGGTTGTAGGTAACCACAAACGGTGTTCTGTTGTTGTGTCGTTTCTGTTTCGTTTTGAGGCTGTCTTGTCTGGTGGTAGTGGAGGCTTTCCGTATTTCGTTGCGTACGTGTTTCCGTTTGTATCCTCTGTTCGTAAGGTAGGTCAGTAGTTCGTTGGTACGTTTCTTGAAAGTCGTGTCGTTGGAGCAGATTCGTCGAAGTCGTAATGTTAGACTGTAGGGTATGGATTGTTTGGTATGTCTGGGGTGTGCGGAGGAGCTGAGGAGGTATTAGTGCGTGTCTGTAGGTTTGACGTAAAGGTCAGTGGAGATGCTGTTGTCGTTGTTGAGCGTAACAGTGACGTCGAGGAAGTTAATGGATGTGGAGGAGGTTTCGTTGGTGAATTTGATGGTAGGATGTATGTGGTTAAGTGTGGTGATGAAGTCTGCAAGTTTGTCTTGTCCATGTGTCCAAATTAAAAAAATGTCGTCAATAAAACGCCACCATACAAGGGGCTTATATGGTGCGTTTTCTAGGGCAGTAGCTTCAAGGGACCCCATAAATAGATTTGCATATGGGGGAGCCATTCTAGTGCCCATGGCAGTACCATGTTTCTGTAGGAAAAATTGTCCGTCAAACTCAAAATTGTTGTTCTGTAAGATGATGTTGATGAGGTCGCATATGGTTTCTGTAGGTGGTCTCTGTGTGGTACGTTTGTTAAGGTGTTCCCTGGCAGCCTGGATGCCTTCAGAGTGAGGGATATTAGTATAGAGCGAGGAGACGTCCAGAGAGACAAGAAGAGAGTTGTTAGGGAGATTACCAAGTGAAGAAAGCTTGTTGAGGAAGTGTGTAGTGTCCTTGATGAAGGAAGGTAATTTAAAGACTAGAGGATTGAGAAAAATTATGGTTTATGTTACTAAAATCAGTTTAAAATGGGTTAAAAGGGATTTGATTGTATTGCCTATTGCCAAACTGCTGGTTTCTCGAAGAAGATTTTGTGAAATTCTAACATTGGGCGATCTGAGAAGTACAGTCCCCTGCCCAGTCTCGAATTGCTGCCACACTATGTATATGTGAAATTTCGTTATCATTGTATTATCAGCATAGTGAAGGAAATTCGATTCATTATAGGAAATTTTCTGAAGCAAGCAGCTGCCCCAGTACCACCCCCCCCCCCCCGTAGTATTATTTTCGAAAATTTTCTGATGACGGCAACCTTCCAGTGAAATATCGACCCAAAACTGAGGTTTTAGAGCTGCCTGCTTTGTCCTTTCAAACTGCCCATAACCGAGTAGAAGGTGCCGGCGAAGTTACAATGTCTAGCACAAAATGCTTGGAATGCAGAAGTAGAGAATCAGCGCCCCTACGCCCCTACGCTCAGGTAGAGAGGCTCCAACCCTATCCGCCGGGACTGTTCTGGCTGCAAAGCCAGAGGATTGGTCCACTGCGCCACAACACCTTCTGCCCATGTTGGAAAGGTAACGAAGACTCCTGTATAAATTGTAACAGCTAAGTCTATCTAATACGTCGAGGATGTAAAAACAGAGAGGTCCATAGGTGTCCATCTAAGGCTGAGCATCTATGTCTCTCAATTTTCCGGCAGAACTGTTTGTACCCTGGGGCTCTGGTACCCAGGGTAAACTGTTTGGAGCTTCACAGCGATAAACGAAAGTGAATGAAAAGGACCCAAACAACTGGGCAAAAAATGGTGATTTTTACTTCACTACTGGGCCGGAAAGAGGGCCTACTGGGATGCAATGTTAAAAGAATAATACCCCACCATGTTAGCATAATACCCTGCCTTTAGATGGCGTATCCACCACATCAAGCATAATACACCATCACGTTAGCATAATACCCGGTCTCCACATGGCGTATCCACGACATCAAGCGTAATACCCCACCTTTGTACGGCAATCCACCACATCAGTGCATATAGGTTCACTAGCGTGTTTATTGTCCATTCAAGGTGGATCATCACATATTCTTTGATAGCTCTCTGCAGGAGCTAGGAATGTTGAAGCGCGAGCGAAGCGAGCGCATAACTTCCTAGTGTTAAAAGATGTCCTGTTTTCAACGTCGTTCTTGCCCACCGAACTATACAATAGCTTGTGAATCGTGAATCAACGTTGATCCCTTTCTTAAGTTCTTAAAACATTTCTTGATTTATGTTAGCTGGAAGCCGCATCCGCATCTTGAACGCCGTAAACCGTTGCCAATTCACACCGAAAGACGCAAGACGCGTCTTACGCTGAAGTCGCAATCCGTAGGAAAGCCACTGCCAAATCCGTAGGCCGCACGTAAAAATAGGGTCGAGGCCGCGAAGCCGCAAACCTATAATAGGCCCCCAACTGGACTGTCGAACTTTCTCTAATAATGGATTGTCAAATATCTCTTTAATGGATTTCAACAGGATTGTCAAAAAATTTTTCTTTAACGTAACTGGATTGTCAAAGTAACCGAAAGCAACAAAGTGTCTTTTCTTATCGTCTTCCTCATCCTTCGATTTATAACAAAGCTGCGTTTCCCGGAATCGTCCAAAGAGTTGCAATTGGGTTTTGTCGTGTGAACAAAGTTGTCGATAAAACGAAAGTGGTTGCAATATTTTGAAATGGCTCAAAGTCTGATCACAATGGTTCAGATGTGATCGTCGTCTTTGGAAAATCACTCCTGCTTCTGTCACTTGCTGCCGGATATTCTCCCATCGAATCGAAGTCTAACTGCAATATTGAACTAGTCGTGACAGAAATTCTGCAAGTTGTTATTGCATTTGTTCCTACAAATTTTCCCTTCTAATTTTTAATAAACATGTTTTCATTCACTTTGTCTAGATTACACTGCCAACATACACAAATTGTGTGTGGTAAGAGTGACTTCTATTTCACGAACCTGGTGAACGAAACCCAAGGAAACTACTCGTCTTTCCTCGCTACAAATGTCACAGTAGTTGTATTGAATTGTTGATTTTAAGAATTTTAGATTGATAAAAAAGGAAACTACCATTCTAAAATAGCCAAAAGTTTGCGAGTTGAGAGAAATTTATTTGTTGTTTCCATTGTTCGCCCGAAAGATTGCTTCTTTTGTTATTCTATTTCACGTGGCTCTGCTTTCCCGAAACTACTCAGTTTGTTATTTCAAGCTGAGATACCCTGACCACACAATTGATTTCACTGAATCCTGTGGAATTCTCCTTGTCAAAATAAACGGATGAAAGAATTATAACAACAATATCTTTACAAGTTGAATAGAATTGAACTTAACTTATGCAAAAAAAGGAGCAGCCAATCAGATCGCTTATGTGACCAGCCGATCCCAGGGCCTTTTCGTCTTCGTCCCAATATGACAAAAGGCCCAGGGGACGAGGTTGATTTACTGGTCTTTATACTGACTATTCTAGCCTAGCCCCCACCAATTATAAGATTAAGCTGAACAGGGTTCTAGTTTATTGTGCCTTCCACATTTCATCTTCATACCACAATTTTCATGAAGAAATTATTCGCATCAAGAAAGTCTTGACAGAGAATTGCCTCCCTAAGAGCCTTATTGATCGTACCAGTAAGAAATTTCTTGATCGCCAATTTAGGACGAACCCTCCAGAAGAGGCGGATAAAAAATTCCCCGTTACCTTTTCTTGGGCAGTGCAATCTGCAAATTAAGACTAGGCTAGGTAGAATCATTAAAAAATGCAACATAGCCGCCAAATATTTTCTTTTGTCCGAAGTTCCCAAGGGGCGCTGACTCATCCCCTGATCAGATCGCATTTTCTGCGAGAATTGACCAATCAGATGCCGTCATTTCATTACTTCCGCGTTTCGCAGCTAGATTTAGGCTATTTTGGGTACCCCTCATTAAAAAAACATTGCACGCACGAGTAAATCGAATTTTTTAAAAATTTCAACGTGAAAAGGATGCTAATACATAGGATCACAAGTGTTCATGTGGTTTCCTCGCAGTGGCTTGAAATGAATGATTAGTGGCAGTTTTAGAGGCAAGCATCAGTTTCTTTAGTCATTTTCATACAATTTCTAGTATGAAATCAATAGGAAGATTGTCGATTACGACTGATGTTGGAGCAAAGTATCGATACAATTGCCAAATTTAATTCCTGCGCTTGGGATGGAGTGTGAATGAGACCAAATTGACGGAATTACTAAAACTTCACAAGGAAGACGACGGCGGCATTACACCAGGAGCGGTGAAGATCACAATGAAGCAGGTTTTCTTTCTATCTACTTTGCAGATGTTGTCTTGCTGTCAGCACATTTCAAATTTTAAAATCTTCTCGAGGAAGATTTTGACATACGATAAATGGTCATTGCTTGCAAGCAATGCTATATCATTGCTTTACAAGAAGCTGTTAATAGCCAACTCTGTGCCTGTGTGAAGTTGTGAATTCAATTTTGTAAAAAGTTAGAAAATCTATAAAAAAACTTAAACCCCGGGAAGAGCTGGGGTCAAACATAATTCTAAGCCCACAGTCCACAGACAAGTTTGTTGTAAAAGTTAATATAGTTTTCACATCCTTTTTATAAGGAACTGAATATTTGGCTCAATACTGAAAGTATCGAAAGTTTCTTATGAGATTATCAAATTTTGAGCACATAGATCTCAAAGATCCTTCCGAATTTTCCAAAGGTTCCATAACAGTCTTCATGTCTATTACTCCTGAAAATTTAAAAACAAAAACTTTTGAAGCCTTTCCGAAGAGACCTTTCTCAAGTACCTTTCGAGCAATATGATGCATGAAATAAGTGAAAATAACGTAAAAATAACGTCTAAAACAGCATTGCAAAGGTTTCAAGGACTTTGTTTTGAAATTCACGAGGACATAGGAAAGGGAACGCGAAGAATCTGATAATCTTGAGAGACTTGTAATACTGACGTAAATTCTTAGATATTCTTAGTTTCTAATAAAAGGTACGTGCACTGGAGTTTCTTAATACTTGGCGCGGCGGTCTGATGGCTGAGTTTCTTAAAAGCAGGTTCTTACGAAAAGAATTCATGTAAGGCAACTGTTAGCAAGTATTATTATTATTATTATTGATTTATTTAAAGTAGGCGTATAATTGATAGCATAAAATAAAAGCTAATTCAAGCCTACTACAAAGTAAAATTGATTCAAAATAAAAGAAAGAAAAAAAAAATAGCTACATATATATCTAACATAAAGAATAATCCGGTATAATACATATATACAGATTTTTACAATGTTTTTACAGAAATTTTTTAG
Source organism: Aurelia sp. 3 sensu Dawson et al. (2005) (assembly GCA_964020215.1). Taxonomy (NCBI): domain Eukaryota; kingdom Metazoa; phylum Cnidaria; class Scyphozoa; order Semaeostomeae; family Ulmaridae; genus Aurelia; species Aurelia sp. 3 sensu Dawson et al. (2005). The sequence continues at coordinate 8,436,641 of OZ026580.1, read as the reverse complement.
TATTTACAATGCAACGTATTTATCCTTTTAAGAACCCAACCTGAGCCACGAAAGGTCTACACAGTCTACAGTTGCATCCCTCTCCTTTCCAGGTTTTTATTCTCCTTTTAAAGGTGGAGAGGGAATCTGATTGTTTCATGTCATTGGGAAGTGCCTGCCATAATCTACTCCCCAGAAACGAGACCGTCTCTAGGCCATAGCACGTAGTGCGCGCTTGTGGCAGCAGCAGATTATGGCAGCTTCTTAACCCGTACGTACTGTGCTTTTCAACAAAGATCTCCTTCATGAAAGTAGGATTGAGTTCCCATTTTGTTTTATAAATTTCTGTCATCAGCAACTGCAAATTTCTTATGTGGATTGTGACCGCATTGTCTCTGAGTAACATTGTGTCAAAATCTGATCTCATATCTTTGTAAGTTATCCGCAATGCCCGTTCGTGAATACGATTGACTTTGTTATCAAGTGTTCTATTGCAGAACATCCAAACAAGAGGACAGTAGTTGAACTGGGACAAGATGAATGCCTTCATTATTCTCTTTAGTTGTTCAGTGTCAAGAAAGTGAGAGATTCTTGAGAGAGCATGTAGCTTTTGCCCAGCCTTCTTGCAAATGGAGCTTACTTGCTGTTTAAGGCATAACTTTTTGTCTAGAATCACTCCAAGCAACTTTTCTTCGTTGCTCTCTTTTATCCTCACACTTCCGATATTTAAAGAAATATCATTACTTTTATCTCCAAAGATCATCAGATGGCATTTGTCCTCGTTCAACTTCATACAGTTGTTCGGAAACCATTCTGCAATTTTAAGGGCATCACTCTCTAATGTTTCAATGATACTTTCAACATTGTTGTCACAAGCATAGATAGTCGTATCATCTGCATAGTTACATATTTCAGCATCATTCACAAACATGAAGAGATCATTGAGGTATATGTTAAACAGAAGAGGTCCCAAGACCGAACCCTGTGGCACACCTATCGTTGTTTCTCTCCATGTGCTGAAGGATCCATTCATCTTCACCCGCTGCTTCCTCTCATTGAGATAGCTATGGATCAACCGCAATGCACTCGTACTGAAACCGTAAGCACTTAATTTTGCAATCAAAAGCTCATGATTTAAGCAATCAAAAGCCTTTGAGAGATCCATGAGCAGTGCTCCAGCAACACCCCCTTTGTCTAAGGTCTTTTTGCAGGTTTCTATGAGTCGTAAAAGTGCATGTTGGGTTCCATAGCCCTCTCGAAATCCACACAGAAGAGGAGAGAGGAAGCTAAGGGCATGAGATTTTATTTGACTCTCCAAGACTCTCTCGTAAATTTTGGACACAGACGATAAAACCGTTATAGGTCTATAATTTTTCTTGATAAAAGCATCAAGACTTTTGAACAGGGACGAGACCTCACCAGCTTTCAGTTCCTTTGGAAAATAGCATTCAGACAAATTCGAATTGAAGATTTTCTGGATGAGGACAGCAAAAATATCTGCATTCTGTTTGAGGATCTTAGCTGGAATGCTGTTTAACGGAGATGCCTTTTTTGAGTTCAGTTTTTGAATCTGTAAAAGTATCTCATTAATAGTCACAGGTTTGAATTCAAATTGATTTAGTTCGCAGCATTCTTTGATCTTTTTAATGCTGGGATGATTTGCATATTTTTTGATAGCTTTTTCCACTGGATCATTTATCCCATTAGTTGGTGAGAGTAGTGTCTGGTCTTCGGAAATTCCCAAACTCTCTGTTATGTTTGTGAAATAATGATTGAAAATTTCTGCAATTTTCAAGTCCTCGGTTATCATTTTTCCATCTTCCATTAGAGTCACAGATGAATTTGTTTGTACTTCATTTGAGAAAACCGGTTTGACAGTCCTCCAAAATTTACGGTTAGCCGTCAGGTCTCCAAGGTCAAGGTTCCGATAGTAATCAGATTTCGTCTTGCGCAGGAGTTTCACACAAAAATTTCTTTGCGTTTTAAAAGCTTTAAGATTCTCCTCAGTTCTACTCTTGATGTATCTATTGCGTAATTTCTTGCGATGCATCATCGCTTTTCGTAAGGCCTTTGTCATAAAAGGGCCATCATTTGCACGCAAATATTTTTTCTAGCAATATTAGCAATATTATTGTCTGGGAAATTCATTTTGTTTTCGAACTCCAAAAAACCTTTTGACAAGCAGGCCCCAAGCAGGCAAACTTTTGAAATCTGTTGGCAAATTTTTTGTATATTCTCTCTTGTCGAGACATATCAGACAGTAAATGCAAATTTGTTCGTAGCGTCTTTTCTTTCGATGTGAATGATTTGCAAAAGTTGGAGATGTTGCCAAGTCCAGTCGAGCTTTCAAGGAACGTTGCATTTGAATGACATTTTGTTTTCCTTTCCCCATTTTGGAAGTAACGTTTAAGACGGTATCTTACCGACGAAAATATGACAACACTATCGCCTTTAATCATTTCTTTTCCCTCCATTTCCTGTTGAGTCTAGATCAGAGTGGGGCACAAGTAGTTGCCATATGGGGATGAAGCAAGGACTCTGGAGGGGCATGGGTCAGAAATTCGCATCGCAAGGTGAAATAAAGCGCAGATCTCGAAAATTTCAGAAGAAATATGCATATTGTTGATAATTTTGCTAAAAACTACTTTTTTTTTGGGGGGGGGGGGACGGCAAGCAAGATGCCGCTACCTGTTTGAAAAAAAATCGAATTCCAGCATTCAGATCGCCGTAATTTTTTAATCTTGAGTGATGGCACGGAGACTACATGAACACTTTTGGTCCTATTTGTATCCTTTTCCCGTTGAAATTTTTAAAAATTTGATTTACTCGAGCGTGCAATGTTCTTTTATTTGGGGGTACCCAAAATGGCCTAAATCTAGCTGCGAAACGCGGAAGTAATGAAATGACGGCATCTGATTGGTCAATTCTCGCAGAAAATGCGATCTGATCAGAGGATGAGTCAGCGCCACAGGGGAACTTGGGACAAAAGAAAAGATTTGGCGGCTATGTTAAAAAATGCTATCCTTACATCCACTTGAGGATTGTTTTTCGGTCCCCAAAAAGCATTGGATCGCTCTTTCCGTTTAAAGACCGCTTTCGTGTTACCATGCGCTCTTCTGTTGTCTACAAGTTTCAGTGCCCTGGCTGCCGTGCCTCGTACTATGTGAAAAAATCACGTAATTTGATTATTCGATGTAGAGAGCACTTGGGAATTAACACAGCTGGTCTTAAAATAAAGGGGAGCTCCTCTGCCATCGGGGATCATATTAACCAATCAGGACACGCCGCATCGGTTACTGATTTCTCTATCTTGGACTGAGCCAATAATGCTTTTGATTTTACGAAATCGACCTGAACTTATTTCCATTGTAGCTATCTATCCAATTAGTTCTTTTTTGATGCACCTTTTTATGTGCCTTATTCACTTTGGACTTAGGCCCCGGGTTAGGAAATGTAACTCACACTTATTTATCTTAATTACTAGTTTGTCTAGGGTATAAATTACCGTTTAACGCTTAATTATTTTTTGAAGATGATCAAAGTATTGTTCAAACGTACTATTGATCGTGTCTTAATTTTATCTTAATAATTATCATGGATCTTTGTAATAAAACTGGGTTTGTCTAATACTGCAAATGGATTTGTCAATCATGATTATGTCTTTCTGATGAATGATGAATAAATATACAATGATTGTCGTTGCTTGCCTCATCCTTCTATTTCTAGTCAAACCGCACTTTCGACCCGAAGGTACAATTTATTGGCAACTTTCCAATGCTGTACGAAAAACGAACTCAAGTCCTGAAAACGGCAGTCTGTGAGTAATTCAACACAAAATGCACAAATAAGCATGCAAATCTTTAGTTAAAAACAGGCAATCCTTTATATGGATGATGTATCGACAATGTATGCCGCATTTCTTATTTAGAAGTAGACAGCTGCAAGTGTTGCTATGTTTCATTCAGGTATCACTGACGGTGCCAAAAAAGGCTCAAAACATATTCAGCGTATTGGAGCGTCAATATGTGTAGTTTCATCGCCAGAATCTACTGGATATGAAATTTCTTAGGCTGAAAATGATACACAACTACGAAAAGGGTAGTTTTTATCTGCAAAGATTCCTCATTAATGTGGGTAAGACGGCATTTTTTGTATTCAGAAGCATACTTAATAAAAGCCTCCAGGTATGTGCTAACATGTTTTGCAGAAGATAGATATCAATGCCTTCGCACCAGCATATGAATGTTTCCTCTGCAAAAGCATTTCAGCAAACCTATAGCATCTTGCAACCCATGTTAGAAGTGGGTAATGTTTTCTTTTCTACAAAATAAGTGGCGATGGCAGAACTCCGTCAAACTGGAAAACGTCTACACCCCTTTGGTGGAAGATTTTAGCTTGAAACTTGTCGAATTCTATACATGGTTCTGTGATTGTCCCAAGAAAGAATACGGATTTGGTTGGCTCCAGCGATGTGAACTTTGCTTTAATTGATGGCTGTCCACGGTATAATCGCAAGCCTCGAGTTCCTCAACAATGCCTTGGATGCTCAAACGTGGCGTGATTCTAGACTTATGCCTTTTCGTCCCTTGTTTCCCTGCGTTCTTTGATTTGCTGACATCACTTGGTCAATAGGGACTCATAATATTACGCTTATATAATGGGCCCACTTTTTCAAAATGGCCTAAAACGGTGGGAGTTCTCGTACACTCAACAAAATCGCTTCAAAATCTGATTTAAAGAGCTCGAACATTGAAAAGCGAAGTTTTAGTACAAAGAATGATGTTGTGTTGACCTACAAAGCGCAAAATGCATACGTTTCAGGCAGTAATCTTCCTCTGTAGAAGCAAAATACATCCATCGAAGCTGCGAGAACTCCAGGCTGCTTCAACCGCTCTTTAAGAGCAACGACGACAACATTCTGAATAGCGGCCCCTGATTGGTTAAAAACTGAATTCTAGCGATTTGATTGGTGAATACGGAACTACCCTACGCGGGCCTAAAGTGGGCCCACTATTTAAGAGTAATGTTATTAGTCCCTCTTGACCAAGGAACGCAGGGAAACAAGGGACGAAAAGGCATCAGTCTAGCGTGATTCCTTCTGTTACGTCACAAACATTCAAAATGTTCCTTACTTCGCAAACTTCAAAGTGTTCCTTGCAGTTTAGCTTGAACATAGCTTAGCAGACTCTTCTGTTGGTATTGGTGCTTTGATGGCTGATATATTGAAGGCACACTGTCGTGGCGCTGATTGGGTGAATGAGACAATAAAAAAGAATAGAATTTGGCAACCTTCAGTAATTTCGCTGTACACAGAAATTCATGAAGACGATAACAATATGACAGCCTTTATTCTCGAAACAAAAGTATGACCCAAGGGCATAAAGGCTTGGTAATTGTTCAGAGGCCATGTCTTTTGTTGGTGATTTCAAAACCATGATTAGCCAATCAAAGCCACGAAAGTATGCCTTTAGTCAAGAAAGCAGAAATCTGCATCCATCTGCAAACCAGAGCTTTGGTCTTTTGGTCTCAACAAATTCTTCAGGCATATTGAATAAATCAACGAAAGGCTTGATAGATTTGACTAATGTTCGATCTTATTATACTTTGTTTCCCAGAAGTCACAGCCCTCTCCCAGCCAGCCACTGGGCAGTTTCTTCTTAACTTCGATCTGCAGTAAGAATTTGCTTGGGCCAACAGGCAAAGCTCTGGCTTGGATGTGGGTACAAATTTGAGCTTTCAAGGTTAATAATTCTGCTTTCAAACACCAATACCACCAAAACCCAGTACCGACATCAATATATATGTTCAGATTAACTTTGAGGGGCCTTTTGAGGGTGATCATCTCATGATAAAAGCTAAATTCACAGCTCTAGATCTAACCAAATCTGTGTACTTTTTTAGATACCTGGTACGCATACACAAAAGCATGACGTCACCAACCCTGTGGCAAAACAAATGCAAAGAAAGAACGGCATATGTCGATTTTGCTTTTGACCCATAGATTTTTCCTTCATGCTATTTAGCTCAGGTCATTCACTTTTAGAATGAATGAATAAAACTAGATAAATAAAGCCACAACTTGACAACAAAGTTTTTTCAATCACAAATCAAATCGAGCTACCTCTGCAGTCTATCTGAATAGATGCTTTGCTTGTAACGCAAGTGTTCTTCATTTTCAGGCAGACAAAGCCTAAAAAAAATTTCACAGTTTTAATCACTGAAACACTTTATTCTAAAATATGTTACAGCTATTGTAAATAAAAGGAACTACGTAAAGTAAAGTGACAGCTACATTTCCTTCGCACAAACGAAGGACAACTCAGAATATGTGAAACTCATCTGTGAGAATGAGTTTCTCTTCTCTAGCGCACTTAATCATAAGAAACGCTGAATGGTTTAGCTTTCGGTTTTGGGTCAGGGATTTCAAGATTTGACATATTGGCGTAATAACGGAAACATGATTACAGGGCTTTCGTCAATCAAACAGCTGAATGAGCCAACGTTATCAATGGACTGAATCTCTCACAAAATCCGCTTTCATACTTACGATTGAGCATTTCCATCTCTTTCCACGAATATCACATTCAGATAATGGATTTTGTACAGAAGAAAGGCCGACATCATGCCAAGAATAATGATTCTGTTGAATATTGAAGAAGGGAGGTAAGAAAATTGTTTCAGAAACTCAAACATAAACTCATGCTTTAAATGAGAGAAACAATTCAAGTCAGCAGATGGCGCACGAAACTTTGTTTCACCCATTAATTCAACAACGAAATAATGAATTACGTTTCCATCAATTACTTTACCCTGTAAAAAGGAAACCTTTTTCAAGAGCACCAACATTTGATCATGTCATCATTTACCTTAAAATGTTCTTCTCAGCATGTCTCTCAGTGACCAAATGAAAGGTGGAGGCTATTTGTCCTTAGCAGGGACGAAATGAAATTACGTCACGAAGAACCGAATTTTGAGCTACAGCAATTTAAAAACATGGTACTTTTAGCCAGAAATCTATAGTTTGTATTTTCATATGAAAGTTTGAATTCTATGTGACATAAGAGTTTCGTCAAAGACATAAAAATGCTGGCATTGTGGGATAAAATAAATTAATCGTTGTACAGCAGTATAAAAATCTAATTTGATAATCATTCGCTGTGAGAATCGAACATAGGGCAAAACCAGTTAGCTTCCCAAACCACCAAGTCCCACAAATTCAAAGCAATTTTAACATTTTGAAATCTGTCCTGAGACGATTATATATTAATAGGGCCTAGACACAAATTACAGTCGTGGCCAAAAGTTTAAAACCACGTTTTTGTCAACAATTTTTCTTGGAGTAACGAAATAGAGCCCTCCCTAGCGCTCTGCTTGATTTACTCTCTTGGAGTTAGTTTGGGTCAAATTTCTATGTAGACTCCGAATTTCGATGTGGTTTTTTTAATTTCTGCACCATTTTGCTATGATGTCACAATGAAATCTATAGAAATTCTTGGAAATTCCAGTGATTCTGCCGAAAAGAGATGTGACCCGAAAATTGTGTTACTTAGCTGTATTGTACATTAACCTATGTACAATTAATTTCTATGATTAGTTTCCAGAATATCGAAACCTTGCGAAAACTATTGCTTCAGGGAAAATGGTAGTAGAGAGCCTTCAGTCCAAAGCTTTGGCCAAAAGTTTAAGACCTGCACTTTATTTTTACTTTGAAGCAACAAAGTAAAGTTATTCATAGTTATTCAAATAGATTTTCAATATTTCCTTTCCTATTCGAATTATCGAATATCAAAGGCTCTTACATCATAATCACAAATTTTTTTTCACCATTTGCCAATCATGGTCTTAAACTTTTGGCCAAGGCTTTAGGCTGAAGGCTATCTACAACAATTTTCCCTGAAGCAATATTTTTCGCAAGGTTTCGATATTTTGCAACCTAATCATAGAAATGAATTGTGCATAGATTGATTTAAAATCTAGCTGAGTAACACAATTTTCGGGTCACACCCGTTTTCGGCAGAATTACTGGAATTTCCGAGAATTTCTATGGATTTCATTGTGACATCATAGCAAAATGGTGCAGAAATTTAAAAAACAGCACCGAAATTCGGAATCTACAAAGAAAGTTGTCCTAAACTAACTCCAAGAGAGTAAATCAGGCAAAGCGCTAGGGTTCCATTTCGTTACCCCAAGAACAGTTGCTGACAAAAATGTGGTCTTACACTTTTGGCCATGACTGTAATAAAACAATCTTCATCATTCAATACTATTTTCTTCAAAAGTTTCACATGTTTGCACTACCAGTATATCTTACATTTTTTACATCATGGTTTTGGATGCTGCAGACGAATGCACGGAGGATTATCAGATAGCTTCCTTTGTCCCTATCAATAGTCTTAAATGACAGGAAAAAATGAATGTTGTCACGCAAAACTTTAAGCTTGTCGATGATTATGACATCCCTAAAAAGCTATTTTCAAATTTTGGTTTAAAGACCTTGTCACTCAAATAGTTAACACCTTAGGAAAGATTATTTTGAACTAAGATTAGAAAATTTTACCCTAAAAACAGCAGCTAGAACCGCCATGTTCATCCCTATCCCTTGGGACCGGAACGGAAATATCAACGAAAGACATAATTGAAATCAGAACAGAAGAACTGAGCTGATTGCTGTATTAAGATTGTTATTATGATGATAATTGTGGTTGTTGTTTTATTGACATGTGATGGACATTGATTCAGTTAGTTACACGTGTTGAAAGAAGGCGTTTTTTCCCGTCCTTATCTGTGCTTCGCCTATTTGAGTAACACAACATGGTGACAGGAGCGTGTACGTAATCGCAGAAATGGACTTCTCTCTGGGTGCAGGAAGAGCGGTCTTAAGCACAGATGTGACCAGCGAGCGCCGAAGGCGCGGGAGGGGAAACGGCCATTCAATTGATTTCCGATGTACGATGCAGAATTTGAAAACGAGGCTCCGGTTAATGGCGATTTGCGAGAGTCGCGAGAGTCACATCAATGGTTGCGAAGAACGAGAAAAGCCCTAAATTTTCGCAGCTACTGTTGTTTTCCTTTGTAAAACAGCACGATAGTTTGTTGATCGAGGGTTCAAAGAATTGTAGCCTTCAATGAATTAGTTGTTTGAGTTATATGCACCAATGGAATAGAAGAATTCAATGAAGATTCCTGTCGCCTGTCGCATGTTTTGTTTATCAACAAAATGTGGGCTTGGCCTAAATTTATGACGGAACTTTGTGGTAGCCTGCGTGCAGACTCTACTGATCCATTTTCAGACAGGTTCTCCTCCTGTAGAGTCTGCGCATCAGCGACCAAATCCTTGTTGTCAGTTCATGATAAACATGGAACCTTTCCTGATTGGCTGACGCATATCCCCTTTCTTTCATGAGCGTCTCTGTCTTTGTTCGAGTCTGCAGGTATTTAATTAGCTTTTCCATGGACAAAGCTGGCCAATGAAGCCTTATTGTGTGTGGGTGTTATGCCTTCCCACTCTATATGTCGCTCTATTGAATCCAATTCAGTGACTTGGTTCCTCAAGAGAGGGAATCGCGCGTGGCTCAGAACAAGGATTTGGTCGCCGATGCGCAGACTCTACTGGAGGAGAACCTCTTTGAAAAGAAATCAGTGGAGTCTGCACGCAGGCTACTTTGTGGGAGACACAGACTATGCTTAAACTAAGAATCTTGTGGTGTTATTGCATAGCACATAACAGTTCAACTCAACAAGAATAATACAGCATTTCTGATGAAACATTTTCAGTGAAACAAAGGAGAAAGCAAGCCAATCAAGGAATAAATAAAACATTAAATTACTGATTCGAGAAGTTGAAGTTTGCCCTCAAATCCTGGCAATGATTGATTGCCCCCAAGTCCTGGCTCTTGACAGAGGTCCTGCTTGAAAGGACTGTTGTGCAGTGATGTTATCCACAACTGGCATAGCCTTAGAGCCCCTAGCACCACTTTGAGCATTATGACAAAGGTTGCAGACTTGAGCTCTTCTGTAACTCCACAATGTCATGTTCACATTGATATAAACAGATCAAATATTATGCCTTCTTGATATCAGGAGAAACTTCCAGCTGAACCATTGTTTGCTGGTGAATCAAGCTGATTGAAAGTGCTTTAGATATCACAGTTCCTCAGTAATGAAATGACTTGATGTTTGTTTCAATTTGTACTGAAAAACTGACACCATTTTTGGAGGCGAAAGTGATGTCATGCTACTGTATCTAATGTTTTGCAAGAAATTTTGTGTAGTTCAAAGTGCCAAAACACTCTAAATTGGAAGGATAATTTCATCATTTGCCACTGAAAGTTTCTGAATTAGTGTTTACTATTTGGGGCAAGTTATGGTGTAGTCTCTGTGACTGCTGAGATACTTGCTGTATGTTTCCATTTGTTGTCTTTCTTCTTTTTCAAAAGAAAGGGCAGTGTTGTTGCATTGCCAAGTCTCAGGAACACCACACCCACTCTGCTTCTCATTGTGAGTGGTAAATTGATAATAAAATAATTTGAGGTAAGAGATGTGATTCCCTGTACAGCAAGATATCTACATCATATCATTATGTTGAAAAGACACATACAAAACTATTTCATGAGTTGCTGAGATCAATGCACACTTTTGAGATTTAGATCCACAAGATATTGAGGCAAGTGATGTTCATGGAAGTATTTCAAAAGAATTGACATAATTGTGAAAGTGGTCTATTCACTCATCAAAGTCCCTCTAACAGATAGTTGCACTAAAGATGGCATCAAGGAATTTTAAACCAAGATCCTTCGATGTATTGAAGAAATCAGCCAATCAAATCAATAAAAATTCAATGTGATACAAAGCATGATAGTAAAAATTCCTGTCTGTCATCTTTAGTTTAATTATCTCTTGGTGCATGGTATGGAATTGATACACTTGAAAGATTTGATACACTACAACAGTTTTTGAACTGAAAATCATATATGAAAACAGCTTAATACAAAATAAACACCAGTATGAGTAGCTTTCTCCAAAAATTAAGAAACTCTTTTGGAAGCAATCAGAGGTCAATTCAAGGTAAGGAAACTTTTTTTGATTTTTGGTTACAAGATGCAAAGTATTTTAAATAAACAGCGCATCGCTAACCCAAGACAAATTAAAAACTAATTAGAAACAAATTCAGGTATATATTGAATGATAAACAAAAGTCACATGAAACTTCTTGGCTTAAGAATATGCAACACAGAAAGTAATCTGCATGACATTGTGTTAGCTTTTGGGTTTGATGTCTCATATCTCCCAAGTGTGTCTAGTTTCAAAAGATTAGCAGTTCAAAAATGTAAAATCTTTGATCTTCTAATAAATCTTCAATCTTGCATAGGGAATTATGAAATTCATGTTAAATGTTCAAAGAGTGTCCATGTGGAATTTATCTGTGCTAACAGCTCTTTTAAAACATAGCTGAAATTGGTCTCTTGCCGTTAGGTGAAATTGGTCTCATTAACACACCATCTGCAAGAAATGTGCAATCCTCAATTAGCAAGTGAATCCTTCCCCTGAAACAAAATGAAAGAATTATTTCGAACCGTCTTTTACGATTGATTACCTGGCCACAAGGAAGTGAGTCCTTGTACATGCTGCAACCAAGATAAAAAACACACATTTTACTGTATATTGCAAGATATTGGAGTTCTGAGTGGGTGCAATGGTATCAACTTGCTATCAAGATATATGAAAAACGTTAAAGGCCTGTTATAAGACTTGCATGCCCCCATGATGTGGTACACCATTTAAGTTTGTGACAAAAAGGTTGAAAACATGCAACTGTAAAATTGTTATTGCTGCGTAAATCAACCTTCTCCATTTTTATCATTGCTTCAAATTGCTAAATTAGAATCACAGTGCAAAAAATAGGACTAGGATTCTTTTCAAAAAATTCAAGGCCACCATTGCATTTGCTTTGAGTAACAAAATAAATAACATTTTTAGCATCATCAGACAGACCAGGGTTTTGCTGAGTGACAGGAAATAAGAAATCCAATGGGTAGCAGTGAACTTTGTAGAAAAGGAAAAGGCAGCTCATTGCTGTGATCAGTGGTTTTGGCCAAACATTTCAATAGCAAACCACAAAACCCAGAAGTTGAACCACTCCAAACATGTCAGCTTTGAACAGGAAAAAGCAACAAAATAAAGTGCAAAGATCATCTTTATTAAACAGACACAAGCTTCATTGATCAAATCAAATAAAACATTCAATAGGTGATGGTGAATCTTGCAGAAAATGGATGGCCACCCTTACATTTCCTTTGATCAACCTCAAGGCCAAGCGAAATTGTTAAAAAGAAGACTCACCACAGGCAAAACTGCCCAAAATTAATCTGCTTGAAACTGAAAAAGTGTAACAAAATAAAACAAAATTTTAAATTCCATCAGTTAGACTGATATTTCATTGAATGAAATCAAACGAGAAATTCAACGGGTAACCGGGAACCTTGCAGACAACTGAAAGCCGCCATCGCATTGGGTGATCAGCGATTCAGCCTATGCATTTCAATAGGAAATGGCTTAGGCCCTCCGGTGACCACTCAACATAAATCTGCTTGAAACTGAAAAAGTGTAACAAAATAAAACAAAAATCTTAACTCCATCAGTTAGACTGATATTTCACTGAATGAAATCAAACGAGAAATTCAACGGGTAACCGGGAACCTTGCAGAAAATTGAAAGCCGCCAACGCATTGGGTGATCAGCGATTTGGCCTATACAATTCAATAGGAAAACGCTTAGGCCCTACGGCGACCACTCGACATAAATCTGCTTGAAACTTGAAAAGTGTAACAAAATAAAACAAAATTTTCAACGCCATCAGTTAGACTGATATTTTACTGAATGAAATCAAACGAGAAATTCAACGGGGAACCTTGGGGAAAATTGAAAGCCGCCATCGCATTGGGTGATCAGCGATTTGGCCTATACAATTCAATAGGAAAACGCTTAGGCCCTACGGTGACCACTCAACATAAATCTGCTTGAAACTTGAAAAGTGTAACAAAATAAAACAAAATTTTCAACGCCATCAGTTAGACTGATATTTCACTGAATGAAATCAAACGAGAAATTCAACGGGTAACCGGGAACCTTGCAGAAAATTGAAAGCCGCCGTTGTTGGACTGGACAGAGTTCAATGTTTATCAGACACAACTTCCCAGTAAGAAATATCCTAGCAGCTATCACAATGGAATGATTGCTGCAACAAAAGCTGAAAAATGAAGATAAAAGATGATCAAAGAAATAGCTGGTGGAATCACATACCTGAGTCAGCCAAAATTGTGAAGATTGCTGTTTTTCTCGAAGTTAGTCCTCCAAGCTCACGCCTGCTCCATTCCAAGTTTCACTCAAAAATGAGCGCGCCTCGATCCGAATTTGCATCAAACATAGGGACAATGCGCAGCACTGGCCGTTTCCCCTCCCGCGCCTTCGGCGCTCCCTGGATGTGACGACTTAGAGGCGCCAAGCCGTAGAACAGGAAGATTTTTTCGACTTAGGCCCATCCGCTGAGAAAGAAGATGGCGTCGTTCCAAGTGAGTCCACCCGATAAATTCAACTTCAAACCCGAAGAGTGGGGAAGATGGATAAGGAGATTCAAAAGATTTAGGATTGCTTCAAAGTTAAATGAAGAATCTGAAGGAGCTCAAGTGAATACATTAATTTACAGCATGGGTGATGAGGCTGATGACATATTGGCAGCATTGAAATTGACCACTGAGGAAAGGGAAAGCTACGAAACTGTGAGAGAAAAGCTTGATAACCATCTTGTTATAAAAACGCAATGTAATCCACGAAAGAGCAAAATTCAACATGAGAATGCACATGAATGGAGAGCCTGTTGATAATTTTATCATGGATTTATTCAGCTTGGCAGAACATTGTGGATTTTGAGACCTTCATGATGAACTCATTAGGGACAGAATTGTTGTGGGATTATCAGATAGAAGCTTATTAGAAAGATTGCAATTAGAAGCAGACTTGACACTGGAAAAGGCTATGACTCAAGGAAGACAGAAGGAGCCTGTACATCAGCAGCAGGGAATTATGCGTCGCAAATTTGATCCGAATGACTCAAGTGTTGACCAAGTTAAAGCTAAGAAAAGCTCAGGTAACACATAATAAAAAAAATGCCTGAAAGGTAACAAATTTAAAACAAGCTCAAAATGTTTTAGATGCAGTGATCAATGGCACCAAAAATCAGAGTGCCCTGCTAGTGATTCTATTTGTCATAATTGTAATAAGAAAGGTCACTGGAAACGAGCTTGCAAAAGTTCTAAAAAAGTGAGTGAAATTAGCTCATGTCAAAATGATGAGAAATTTTTGGGTAACGTTGTTATTGATGCAGTCAGCATATCTCAGCAGCCATGGCAAGCAGAAATTTCTACAAATGATAACCCTTTTTGATATTCTTCGTAAACTAGAGGGGGAGTACAAAATAACCCTTAGAGAAGATGCAAAGCCATTTGCTCTCACAGTACCAAGGAAGAGGGAAATGGAAAGAATTGTTTGAAACTAAGAGGGAAATGGAAAGAATGCTTAAATTAGGTGTTATTAGGCCAGTTCAAGAGCCTACTGATTGATGAGCACCCATTGTCATTGTAACCAAAGCCAATGGTAAAGTGAGATTGTGTGTTGATTTAACTAAGTTAAATCTAAGTGTGAAAAGAGAAATTCACCCTCTTCCATCTGTAGAAAATACTCTGTGAAAATTGGGAAATTCTAAAGTATTTTCCAAATTAGATGTAAACAGTGCTTTTTGGCAAAGAACTTTGTCAGAAAGTAATCAATTGCTATTTATTGCCTCTTGGGGCAGGTATTGCTTTTTGAGATTACCTTATGGTATTACAACTGGCTCAGAGCAGTTACAAAGATTCATGACAGAAAAGCTTACTGGTCTTGAAGGAGTTGAATGCAACATTGATGACACACTAATTCATGGAAGAAACCAAGAAGAGCATGACCATTGATTGCATGCTGTGCTGAACCAAATTAAAGGAAGTACACATAACCTTAAATCCAGAGAAATGTGAGTTTAGCAAGACTTCAATAAAGATTCTTGGCCACATTTGTAAGCTCACATGGAATCAAACCAGATCTAGGCAAGATAAAATCAATTCTGAATTTGCCTGTACCAAAGAATGTTCCAGAGGTAATATCATTCCTGGGTATGGTGAGTCGACAAAGTAAATTTGCTCCTGATTTAGCAAGGAACAAAGCCATTAAGAGATCTCAACAAAAAATGTACTTGGGCATGGGGGCAACCACAACAGAATGCATTTGAAGATATCAAGAGATGTCTCACTGAAGCTCCCATATTAGCATTATATGATTGTAATCGGGAAACCAAAATATCGTCAGATGCTTCATCTTATGGGATAGAAGGATTTGTGTATCAGCTACAAGATGACAAGTTGTGTACCAGCTACAAGCCCACTGCTTACTTTTCAAGAGCCTTGGCAGCAACTGAGACAAGGTATTCACAAATTGAGAAGGAGTGCTTAGCATTAACCTGGGTTGCAGAACGTTCTAGTGATTATATCCTTCGAAAAAAGATCACAGGAGAAACAGATCACAAACCACTTGTAACTCTACTCACAACTCATTGCATTGATCAGTTACCTCCAAGAATTCAAAGAATTAGAGTGAGATTGATGAGACTCCATATAAAATCATTGGCACATATACCAGAAAAGGAGATGCATGCAGTGATATGCAATCTACAATCAGTTACAAAATCGTTGAGCCACCCCCAGATTTTCAGTTTATTTGCCCCTGTTTCCCCCCTCCCCCCTAGTCAATGTTGCAGTACCACAAAAAGTTGCCAAATCACGCGTGTCATCTCGATCAGGTACTTTTTTCAAAACAACATTGACATGGGGGAAAGGGGGGACGAAAAGTTCATTTTTTTCTAGGGTGGCTCAACAATTTTGTAACTGATTGTCTGAAAATGTAGCACCTTTTAATGGATGTAAATAAAAAATGTTTGCTTCAAACAATGTAAAATTAATAGAACTTGCAATACATCGGTAGATAAATGCCTCAGATTTTTTCGGGAATTTTGAAAGCTTATGCACCCTCGCAGCGTCCCTTTGAAAATGTGCCTATTTTGTGGTTTTTTGGCTACGTGCCTACTTGTTTAGGCCTCACAATAATCAAGTTCGACGGAGAGGTATACCACAATAATTATTTTCATTAGGACGTGAGAGTTTCAATCAACTTTTTGAATCGCTAACATTGCCTTGTTTAATGAAAGTGGTGGAGCTGCATAGGTTTACATTTTCTGGATGATTTCTGTTAATCACGAGAGACTTTTAATAAAACGAGACACGCCCTCTTTGCACTCCCAAACGTCATCTATTCCCATGGTCTTATTCTGATTTTGCCTTATTAGGTCTTGTTTTTTATCTCACATTTCATCACTAGCTTTTTTCTTCTGTTTTGTTGTTTATTTTACCTTATTAGGTATTTCTCCCTTTTTGCATGCCGTGTTTCGTTTTAGTTTAAAAGGCCCTCGTGCACATATTTCTTTGCTGAAGATGACTCTAGCCAGAGTCGAAACGTTCTGAATTATGTCGTAGTAACTAGTTAATTAATTTTTTGCTCAACTGGACTGTCGAACTTTCTCTAATCATGGACTGTCAAATATCTCTTTAATGTAACTGGATTGTCAAAGTAACCGAAAGCAACAAAATGTCTTTTCTTATCGTCGTCCTCATGCTTTGATTTCTGTTAATTTAGGGTCATTCTCTGAAATCTACCTGTTTTTGTCACGGTGACTGGTCATAGGGAAATGATGATTGTCTGCCAGGAAAGCTAGCTTCGTGAAGCTTTACTGATGTATGTTCATATGCAACAGCTACCAAATAGATACCGCGTCTGCGATAGCCTCTGTCTGGCTGTAAACTAATAGGAGTTCCGTTGTGCAAAATTAGCCATTTTTAAGCCCTACACAAAAAGAAAAATATGATTCTCGAACGAAATTACAAGCTGTTTAGCGGAAATTCATGTTACATTCAGAATCGAACGTCTGTTCACACAATTATTCCCATAATATAAACCAAACAATGTTGTACCGTATTTATGTCTTTCAAAGGAATCATTTCACTTTTTTTTATATAATCCATTAAAATAAACACAAAACATTTACAGCCACTGTGCCTGTCATGGCGGGAATAGACACTAGGTCATCGGAGTTCCCACCATGACAGACACTCACGATTCAAATATTTACATTTATCCAAAAAAGAAGAAAAAAAAACAATGTTAACGTCTGTCTCACATTTGATGTCAGGCAACGACCCCTGCAATGCTATCAATGCGTAAAAACGAGTGCAAGTCAATGAGCATGGGACCCCCATGTGCAGACAAAACAGCCACTACCCCCTGCCACCCGCGCCACCCCAATCGGGATAGCAAGCGAGAAAAACAAAGGGCAGCAGCCATCCAGCCACACAGCAGGAATCCCTTCCACCCATTTCCCCGCAGCCACATTGAATGGTAAACAAATATTCTTTGGAGTTTTAATCACCTAACATCAAATGAGAGACAGAAACAACTACTGCTAATACTAAAAAAGAAAATATGGGGAGGGAGAGTGCTGCTTTGTTATTTTTGGAATGTGCTTCACTCAAATCTCTTCGTTGCCTTAATGTAACTAATTGTTGCTTCCATAATTATCCTATTTGCAATTTGGGTCAGATCTTGATTTCCAAAAAGAATTAAATGGCATAAAGATGGTGTGTCCAGTTCTGCTATGTTTAATCCAGGAATATCTGATAAGCTGCCAAGGAGATCTCTCCGTGCTTCTTCGAAAAAATGGCAGTGCAGGAGGAAATGCTCACTATCTTCTTCAGCTCTGCCACAAAGGCAGACAGGACCTAGGCAATCGAAATTATGCCTCAATCTGTGCTCATTTAGGACACTGAAATTAAGTCGTAATTTCGACAAATACCTAACGCCAACAATATCATTTATACCGTAAATTGAATTCTTATTAGGTCTTATTTTAGCAAGTAATTTACGTTTAAACACAGCAATTGATGTTGAGTTTCTTATGTCTTCAGCCAGCAGATTCCACTCAAAAGGAGCATTTTGAAAATAGGTGTTCGAGTATCACGCTGTTCTTCCAAAATTTTGGTCATAAGTTCTCATATTTCGAAAATTGTAGCTTACGTTGCGCTCAGGGGGGATTTCCACAAACAAATAATTAGGGGAACGCGCTTTTAGCAAATTATAGAAATGGCACAGTCGTCGATACCATCTTCTGTGATACAAGTCCTCCCAGCCAAGTTCCCTGTAAAGACGTTCCCTGCTTGTTCCTCTCCATGCACCAGTCACTGCAAGGGTAGCACAATACTGAGAATACATCCAAAACACAGCAATTGCCGACATCCAATGTGAACCCGACTTTAGTATTTATCAGTCGAAAGTGTTTGTACTAGTTTTTGTGTCTATATTTGAATGTATATTTAGACTTAGTTTCAATTACCTGTCTCTATGTTATGGCCATGGGGTAGTCATGGTCTTCTGCTCCTCATGGCATCGTTCTTGTAGTGTAGTACAGTAGTTTGTAAGTGCTGTTTTAGGTAATATCGTTATCGTAAATTTTTATATTGGATAGAAAAAAAAATACTGAGTCTGTTCTAGTCGCTGTGTAAAGTTTAGACGCATTTCGGGATCATATTTGTGATAAATAATGTCCCCATAGTCTAGGTGCGGTCTAACATAAAGCTTATATATTTGGTCTAAAATGTCTCTCGAAACATATTTGGAAAGGTACCTTATCATCCCAATACCGCGCCTCGCTTTTTGTATTGCCGCTTTAATGTGACTTTGAAACATTTCATTTGATCAGGCGCGGGAAATTTGAAAAATCGACATTTGAATTTCAAAGGGCATACGTTACCCCTTTGAAATCAGTCATAATTCTTTTGGGAACGGACAAAGCCCTACAGCAAATCATTTCTTATCAGTCCACTGAGTCCACAGTGATTTGAAAGCCCAACTAACCAAATAAAGATATTTACGTCACCGAGTGAGGGGTTGAGATTGAGAACAATTCTCACCAACAATTCCCACTTTTTAAAGTTCCTTAAAAACGGCCAAAAACCTCGATAAAAAGTCAATAAAGTCAACCAAAATGTAGCAAAGGCCTGTGAGTAGACATGCGAAAAGTTTTCAGAAAAAAGCTGGCTCTCATTTGATGCAAAATGACAAATAGGTCAACAATTCCCACTTTAGATACTACTAAAATGACTTCTATTATTTTGTTAAGGCACCAAAAGTGAGCAATGTCGGTGTGATTCCTAAAAGTTTAGCTTTGTTGAGCAAAGTATTGTTCGTTTTTGGTCATAAATAGGAGTCTCCACTCCTACTGACATCAAAGCCTATGTCCTTTTGATAAATGAGGTATGTTTACCCTTGCAAAGAAGCAGAAAATGGAATGAGCAATGTTAATGAGAAATGTACTAGAACTGAGCATTGTGGCGAGCGACGATGAAGTAATTCGCCATGCAGACGAACTGGCATCATGCACATGAACTGCTCGCATCCTGTTGCCGTCTTCAGTGCCTTCGAGTTGACAGAGTTTGATCAAGGTTGGATGATATCGAAAAGCATTATGATTACTTTCTATCATGATTGAACGAAAGGAAAACGAACCGTGAATATTCACTATTTCAGACACTTAGGCCATTTTCTTGCAAAATCGCGGAAAAACGCGAATTTCAAAAATCACGTAAAAAATTCCCAGTTGATGAAACTCCCTAAGCCCAATGTCTATATCACTTTGTATCAATAACATTCTGTAAGCAAAATTGTGCGTCATTGCCTTCATCACTTTTCTTGAAAACTGGAGTTAAAGTTGCGAGCCTTTCAGACAATCATTTACAAAATTGTTGAGCCACCCCCAGATTTTCAGTTTATTTGCCCCTGTTTCCCCCCTCCCTCCTAGTCACTGTTGCAGTACCACAAAAATTTGCCAAATCAGGCGTGTCATCTCGATCAGGTACTTTTTTCAAAACAACATTGACATGGGGGAAAGGGGGGACGAAAAGTTCATCTTTTTCTAGGGTGGCTCAACAATTTTGTAACTGATTGTAGGATGATACCTAAAGATGAGATTGTCAAGAAAGACACAGAATTATAATCAGAAATCAATGACTATATTTTCTCAGTTATCGATTCTATTCCAGTGTCAGACATAAAAGTGGAACAGCTGATAGATGCACAAGATGAAGATGAAGTTACAAAGAAAATTAGAAAGTATTGTCTTGAAGGATGGCCTGAAAAACATCAGTTACAAAGTGCAATTCGTCCATACTGGGCAGAAAGAGGGGAGCTGACCATAGTCAAGGGTATCTTGCTTAAATCTACTAGGTTGGTTATACCATCAGCAATGCGACTAGAGATCCTTGACAGAATTCACGAGGGTCATCAAGGCATTACCAAGTGCAGAGAGAGGGCTAAACAAAGCGTATGGTGGCCTGGAATGAGCAAGCAGATTCAAGACATGATAGAGTGCTGCAGAGTTTGCAATGAACACAAGAAAAAACAGCATAGATCCGTTGATTCCAACTCCATTTCCTGATCGTCCATGGCAAACCATTGGACTAGATTTCTTCAAGCTAAAATCAGTTGACTATCTGATTGTATTTCATTATTATTCAAGATTCATTGAACTTGGTGCAATGAACAAAAACAAAACAATCTCGGAAGCTTCACGCGTGTTAAAGAGCGTGTTTACAAAACATGGGATTCCAGAAACACTGCGCTCAGATAACGGCCCACCCTTCGATAGTGCAAAATACTTAGTATTTGCAAGAGAATGGGGATGTAACATAATCACCAGCAGTCCAATGTTTCCAAGATCAAACGGAGAAGTTGAACGTGCAGTCCAAACGGCTAAAAGCATCTTGAGAAAATCAGATGAGCCAGAGAAAGCACTACTCGCGTATAGATCTACTCCATTGCGATGTGGATATTCCCCTTCACAGTTGCTAATGGGTCGTGTTATAAGATCCACACTCCCTACATTTGATTTAAAGCTTAATCCAAAACTACCCGAGCTTGAAACCTTGAGAAGAAGAGAAGATGAGTCGAAGACAGCACAAACTTAGCTATGACCAGAGACATCGCGTGACACCCCTAGCACCCCTAAAACCAGATACAGAGGTGAACATCACTACACATCACGAACAAGGAACAGTCCTAAATTAAGCCAACAGTCCAAGGCTATGTGCAGACACGAACCAAAGTTATCAGGAGAAACCGTGAGCACAGTGTTCCATTAAACCCTGGTACACCTGCTAAGAGTCCAGATGTAAAGATGCGGGCTACACCAGTCAAGATTCCTGAAAAGAAGACTGCACTGAACATTCTCTCAAGGCCTAAAAAAACCATGAAACCATTACTTAAAGCTGTAGAGAATATGTCATTAAGCTAACTCAAAAAAGGGAGATGTTGCATTAAGATTTTTATTATGATGATAATTGTGGTGGTTGTTTTATTGACATGTGATGGACATTGATTCAGTTCGTTACACGTGTTGAAAGAAGGCGTATTTTCTCGTCCTCATCTGTGCTCCACATATTTGAGTAACACAACATTGATGAACAAAGCCGAACATCTTACGAAAGAGCCAGAAAAGAAGACAATAACATCAAACAATAACCTTTGTTTTGTAATATCTCGAAAAAAAGCAATGAGCAAAACGAAACCAAAAAGTCTGGCACGCCGAAGTAAACAAATCAATGTCAGATAAAGCAAAAAACAATCGAAGAAGAAACGCAAGAAAAGGTCCATCACAGCCAGGTAATGAAAGAAGAGCAGAACAAAAGATAGAAAGCGATGAAAGCGAGAAACGAAAAGTTCTGATTGTTGGTGATTTCGAATTGCAGCGTGTGAATGCATCAAAGCTCTAACGAAGAAAGCAGTGTAGAAATAACGGGTGTCCCAAGCAAAACGCAACAGCTTTAAAAAACACTGACACAAGCTGTTTCAGATTAATTATTGAAAAATTATTTTTCTACGAATCTGCAATGATTAGGTTAAATTTTGATATATTTTTCAGAATTTTTGGTGACGTAGTTGCAGAGTTAGAAATCAACAACCTTTAAATGTATTGTCAGGGCAAAGCCAGAGCAGCCAGCATTAGTGCAAAATGTACTGAAAAATTTCAAGCATGGTATTATCTGCAACTTCACAGGATTACAGACAGGCACACAATTAATTTGACCAAGAGACTGCAACAAAGTGATCCCTTGCTGATTCATGAGTTATCCAGTGTCAAGGGAGCTTTCAATGTTCATTCCGAGCTGAAAGTGTAACTCTAAAGGCGGATTTCCACTCAGTAGAATTTTCCGATTAGACCCAAAATCCATTACTTGTGAAATGTTGCTTTGAATTTGAAAAGAATGTTACTCGTGAGTAACAATTCATTGTGTCAAATTCAGTCTGCTCGGAAAATTCTACTGAGTGGAAATCAGCCCTAATCATGGCCTAGTGATTTTGGAAAAAGCAACTGTGTCTTGATCGAAGCCTATATGAAAAGTGTTTGTTCAATGTTCAATTGACTCTTGTGTTCCTTGCTTGCAAGCCATCCTTGGTAATTGCTTTGATCGTCACGTTTATGATTTGACATTATAACTCACTACTGCTAATGCAGTACATCCGGTTTTGACCTAGGGGTACTTTTTAAGTTTGCTGATATTTAACTTTTCAACAATGCCCCCCCCCAAAAATACTCGAAAATATATCAAAATTCATCCTAATTATTGCAGACTTCAATACAAACAATCGATTGATAATGAGTGTGAAACAGTTTCCATCAGAATTCTTCAAGCCTGTTGCGTTTTTTCTGGGACTCTGGGAGAAGAGAATAAATGGATCGTGGATCATGGATCAGTGGATCATGGATCAGTGGATCATGGCTCGTAATTTGATGGATCATGCTTGATCCAACCTTTTCAGCGTTATGAAGCAATGTTTAGAACATCTAATAGGGCTTACATGGTTTGAGCTTCCATTTTGTGCTATATTTCCAATGTTGAGTTCTGTTTGGGGCACCAAGTGCAGCTTTGGAAATGAATCAACAAATTTTAGATATCTCGCAAATATGACAACCAGTGAAGATTATTACTTGTTTACCTTGAAAAGAGGCAAGTCCGATTTCGGGTTTTTGAGATTTTACGTTCAAGTGTGAGGAGATGATACTTTTCTGATTTAGAACTTGTGGCCTTTCTTAAAAAGTTGCATCATCATCATTCAGTGACTGCTTCAGTTCAGAAGATTCGTCGTTACTCCTCTCCAGTAGTCACGATCTTCAGCTCCTCTTATGCACTGTTCAAAGTTTAACTTTGTCCATTCCATGATGTTTTTCATCCACGATTTACGGGGACGTCCCCTTGGTCTTTTCGCACATACTCTTCCTTCCAACAATGATTTTTGCATCTTGTCTTTTCTTATTAAATGTCCAAAATATTGTGTCTTTCTCATTTTTATGTTCTTTTCTAGTGACAGACCTTTTTCATTTACACGTTTTAACACCTCCTCATTTGTAGTGTGACTTGTGTATGAGATCTTAAGCATTTTTCGATACTTCCACGTTTCAAAGCTGTTTATTTTCTTACATGTATCAGCGTTAACCGTCCAGGTTTCGCTTGCATATAAAAGCGTTGATAAAACATAACATCTGGCTAAGCGTTTTCTTGTCTCGATCTCAATGTTTTTTGCTGTTAAAACATCACTCATATTAAGGAAAGTCTGTCTTGCTATTTCTATACGTTGTCTTATTGCAGTATCTGATCTACCATCAGATGTTATCGTTTGTCCTAAGTACTTAAAAGTTTCCACTTGCTCTAGGGTATTTCCATCCACCTTTATATCGACTTTAGGATTCTCTGGATCTCGACTGATTACCATTGTTTTTGTCTTCTTTATATTCATTTTTAAACCTCGCTTTAAACTTTCTGATTTGACTACATCTACAATTAGTTGCAGACCCTGTGCCGACTCCGCGATTAGGGCAGTGTCATCTGCATACCTAAGATTTGTTATATTTTTCCCTCCTATGTTCACACCAGGTAACTTGTCGGCTTGCTTGAATATATCCTCTGTATATAAATTAAATAACTTTGGTGACAGAATGCATCCCTGCCTCACTCCTCTTTTGATAGCAAAACTGTCTGATTCACCTTCTTCTAACTTTATGCTGGCTGTTTGATTCCAGTAAAGGTTTTGTATCATTCTCCGATCCATTGCGTCTATGTCACATGATTTTAACTTACTCATTAGCTGGTCATGGTAGACCCTGTCAAAAGCTTTTTCGTAGTCAATGTAGCAGACAAATACATTCTGTTTTACTTCTAAATATTTATCGAAAATCAGCCTTAGATTTAGTATTCCTTCTCTCGTTCCTACACCTGAGCTAAATCCCGATTGTGTCTCTTCAATCTCTTGATCTATTGCTTTCTCATTTCTTCTCAGGATCACTTTAAGTATAACTTTGGTGACATGGCTTATCAAACTAATTGTTCTATGTTCTGAGCATTCCATTGTGTTTTTCTTCTTTGGTAGTTTAATGAAAATAGCATGGGTGAGATCATGGGGCATAAATCCCGATTTGTAAACTTCTTGACATATTTTTACTACAATGTTAATCGTTGTATTGTCTAACGCCTTTAAATGCTCTATCATCACACTATCTGTCCCCGCTGCTTTTCCTGTCTTTATGTCTTTTATCGCCAACATAATCTCCTCCTTAAGTAATTCTAGCCCTTCGCCTACTTGACTATTTAAAGAATCTGATCTATTTTTGTCTTCATACAGTTCTTTGATATATTCTACCCATCGCTTTGCAACTTCTTTTTTGTCAAATAGAACACGACCGTTCCGGTCCTTGATACATCCACTCGACGTTTTGATTCCTCTCTTCCTGTCCGTGATTTCTTTCACTTTTTCATGCATTTCCCTCATTTTATGGGACTTTTCAAGATCTTCTACTTCTTTACATAATGAATTGTACCACTCCTCTTTGCGTTCTTTACATCTCTTTTTTATCATCTTGTCTATTTGCTTATACTCTGAAGTTCCTTTCTTTTCCCTTCTCTCTTTCATCATTTCTAATATATCCTCTGTCATCCACATCTTATCTTTCTTTCTTTTCTTCTTAGGAAGTACCTTATCTTGCGCTGCAATGACACTAGCTTTGAAACTATCCCATTGTTGATTTATTTTATCTTCTTCTTTTATATATTGTTCTAATTCTTCTATCATCAAAGCATCAAATCTATTTCGAACTTCAATTGCAAACTGCTCTCTATATTCATCTTGTTTTAACAAATTTACTTCATAACTATCCTGACGCTGGGACTTCTCTGGTAATTTCAGCTTCAGTTTTAGCTTTGCGATAAGGAGATTATGGTCGGACATTACATCTGCTCCTGGATATGTACGAACATCTTTGACGTGATTTTTGAAACGATTTTTTACTAAAATAAAGTCAATCTGATTACGATGTTGATCACCAGGGCTCATCCATGTGTATAGCCTACGTTTGTGGTGCTGGTAAAATGTGTTGGTGACAATCAAATTCTCTTCTTGACAGAACTGGATTAATCTCTCTCCTCTTAAATTTCTATCTCCAAGGCCAAATTTGCCAGTTATATGACCAGTTTCCTCTTTCCCTACTTTTGCATTCCAGTCTCCCATCACAACAAGTACATCAGTACTTTTAACGAGTTTCAAACATTCTTGTATCTCATTGTAATATTCTTCAATTTCTTCATCGCTGTGATCTTGTGTTGGTGCATAACACTGTACTATTACAACATTAAAAGGTTTTCCTTCAATTTTTAACATCATCACCCTATCTGATATTGGAATAAAGCCTTGAACTGATTTTGACCATTTCTTCTTTATAATGATGCCTACACCGTTTGCATGTTTTTGTCCTCCTGAGAAATACATGACATGTTGATCTTTATCTATTACACCTGAGTCTATCCATCTGGTCTCTGCTATGCCTAAGATGTCAATGTCAAATCTTGTCATTTCTTGTATACAGTTATCAAGCTTTCCTGCTCTATAAAGTGTTCTCACATTCCAGGTGCCAATTTTCAGAAGCTTACCTTAGCCATTCATATTGATTATATCAGAATTCAACCTCCCGTGAGGGGCTAGATTGACTTCTTCATCATTCGAAACAAAATCTGCATCATCAGAACGACTTGGTGACTTCTCTTCCCTGTCGCATAAAGTGAATTCAGCCGCAGGGGTCCCGGTTGCATCCGCTATGTCATCTATTCTATATCTACTGGGATTCATAACTAACTATGGGGGATTAGTACTCAGTAGGGCCCCGATCCTTTCTGAGGTGACAAGCCACATAGTCCTTATGCGCCTCTATGTGCCATGACGAGTCACACGCCTTGCAGGTTACGCCTTCCGAGCCATTGATCATGTATGATTCATCTGCCTCCTCCGCCGATCCTGTCTTCATGCACTAAGGGTTGGCGTCCCAAGCACACACCAGCCAGAGCCAGTGCCCTTCACATAGTTTAGCACCACTGGCGAGTGGAGATTCCGGGGTATGGCCGACAGCGTGCACAACTGTCTTCTTGGAGCCATATGTGAAGGTTGGGATGATTGTTTAGGACCAGTGTTCCCACCCACACCCAAATTGATTTGGGTGTGCGCCAGGCAGGTTCAACAAAGGTGCTACCTATAACGATCATCCCAATACCTGTTAAAAAGTTGCGGAAAGGTAAAATTAATCATCACCAGGCACAAAAGGAAAAATGTACTTTATTCACAATTGTGCAATCTGATGTTTTGACTGTCCGTTAGTATGCGTAGTGCTTTGCAGACTGTCTTTTGTCAAAGGGGAACCGAAGCTTGCCCATGTGAGGACAGTCTTATGCAGACGCACCATGCACTGTCAACCAAGGGACAAGCTAAACAGCACGTCGGAAAACCCACGGTTACCAATAAGTTATTTTTTGCACAGGGTGAAGATTAATTACATGTCTTCCTGTCTGACTTTTTAAGGAAGACTAGAAATTTCAGGTCAGAAAAGTATCGTCTTTTGAATGCAAAATCATGACAGCTCTTGACAACTCGACCTGTTAATTTAAAGGCAAAATAGAAATAATCCTGACTTCTTGTCATGTTGTAGGAATGTGTAAATTTGCTGATTTAGTTGCAAAATATGATTTGGTGCTCCAAACAAAACTCACAAGAGAAAATATAGCAGAGTATGGAAATCAAAACTATGCAAGCATATTAAATTTGAACCTTAATCCATTGAGCTGAAAAGGTTAAAAAATATATCATGCATGCTCCACCAAATTATGATCCATGATCCACTGATTCATGATCCACCGATCGCTCTCAAAAGCAAAAGAAACTCTACCAAAGCAGAACAAAAATGAAAAGCAACATCCATCGGATGATGATTGGGAATTCAAATTGCTAATACAGGAAAGGGAAAACGCAAAAAGGAACTCCGGACTGAACAAGCACAAGATAAAAGAAATCAGCTCCCGTATCAGAAAAAAGGTCAGAACTACTCGATCATTGCCTCTGAAATAAGCGACGCGCAGCAACACAGGCAATACGTGGACACGTGGAGGAAAGCTTAACAATACGATAATATTAACAGGAGAAAACCTAATCAGATTAGATGCCCCGCCTAATCAGATTAGATGCCCCGCAAAAATTTGATGCACCTTCAAGTAGACTGGGCACTAAAAAAGGTGCACAAAAAGATAAAACAATAGCGCATTTTTAGCTTCCAGACTATCGCTTTCTCTTGTGACTATGGTATTACAGAGACATGCAAAATCATCTAATCAGAAGAAGCACACGAAAGCACTATAGATCCTACTTTGAAACCTTCAAAAACAATTCAAAAAAGATTTGGAAAGGTGTAAATGAGCTAATCAATAAGACAAACAGCAAATCTTCCAAAAACATCCATCTGAAAGACAATGGAAGTACCATAACAGATCAAAAGAAAGTTGCTGATCGTTTCAATAAATATTTCACTGGGATCGCACAATCTCTGGTTAACAAACTTGGCAAGACTAAATCAAAGTTCACTGATTACCTGAAAGAGCCTAATGTAAATAGCATCTTTATTAACCCTGTGAACGAGTCTGAAGTCTATGATCAACTTGCTACCCTCGATGAATCAACGACAGCAGACTCGTATAACATTCCTGTAAGATTAATAAAACTGATTAAGAATATTATTACTGAACCGCTTACGTATTTCATTAATCTCTCGTTTAGTTCTGGTTGTTATCCAAAGTTACCGAAATATGGTAAAATAATCCCAGTTTTCAAAGCAAATTCTCAAGACCAAGTCAATAACTATCGTCCTATATCTCTCCTGCCTATTTTGAACAAAATCTGTGAGAAACTAATGTATGTACGCTTATAAACTTCATTCAAAAGAACAAAATTTTGTATCCACATCAGTTTGGATTTCAAAAAAATTAATCTACTACGCTCGCCATTATAGACATTTGTAATAAACTAGTAGAATCAATAGAAGACAAACATTGCTCCTATTGCATATTCCTTGACTTTGCAAAAGCTTTTGATACAGTAGACCATGAAATCCTGATTAGCAAGCTTGAATATTAAGGTATCAGAGGGATTGCTTTTGGACTGGTTTCTTTTTTTATCTGAAAGACAGAACGCAACGTGTATATGTAGGTGGACAACTTTTCGATTCGCTCAGTATAACATATGGAGTACTACAAGGAATGTGTTAGACCCGTTACTATTTTTGCTTTACATAAATGGCATTCCTGAAGCATCTAAGGTTCTTGGTTTCCATTTGTTTGCCGATGATACCAGCCTTTTCTTCTCCCATCCAAATCTCAATGTTATTGAAGATACAGTAAATGCAGAGCTAGGAAAAATTTCAGACTGGCTCATTGCTAACAAACTCACCTTAAATACCAAGAAATCAAATTTTTTGCTAGTACACCCTAGACAACGAAAGCCATCGCGCAAAATAAACCTTTCTATAGACAATGAACCCTTAGTAGAAACAGATCATGCCAAATACTTGGGAGTCCTAATCGACAATAACCTCTCCTGGAAATTCCACATCTAACAAATCAATATCAAAGTTGCGAAGAGCCTTGGTATTATAGCAAAAATAAGACATTTTGTATCAGAAAATACCTTGATAAATATTTACAATGCTTTTATTTCACCCCATATCAACTATGGTATTACTAACTGGGGAGGAGCCTACTCTAAGCACCTAGATCCCGTTCGAAGGAAACTAAAACGTGCTGTGAGAATTATAGGCTAGGCTTCAAAAAAACAAAACGAGCATAGTGCACCCCTTTTCAAATCGTATGGCCTACTGAATCTAGATGACTGTTACAAGCTTGAGTGCGTTAAGTTCATGTACGACGTATCAAAAGGAATGGTAGAGGCACATTGTCAAAAGCTCTTCCAATCAGTTAATTCAAGGCATAACATTCAAACGAGACATGCAGCTGCAGGCCACTTATCTCAGCCCCTAGTCAGAACCAACTACAAACAAAATTTTATCACAAATTATGGAGTAAAAGGTATGGAATGAAATTCCCAGAGAACTACGAGATGCTAAGAGTAAGAAAGTTTTTACTAAAAGATATAAAACATGGCTACAAGATAACTACAATTGAAAACTAACTTCTCCCATGAACTTTCCATATGTAACACCTGAAACTGACTAGACTCCAATACGAGTCGATGCAGAGAGCTTTAGTTACTCGCTGCAGAGAGCACTCGGGAATCAACAAAGCAGGTCAAAAGATTAAAAGTAACTGTTCCGCCATTGGGGATCACATTTCTAAGTCCGGTCACAATGGATCCCTTGATGATTTATTCTTTTGACCTTCTTATTCACGAAAGCCTCTTAATCCTTCGGGACCATCCTTCCCTTAATTCGCAGCAATCCTCAATCCCCCTGTTACTGTTCTGAGTTGTTTGTCTCCGTTCTTCTACCAGTATTACTGGTTTCACCGGTTTCTTAGCTGTTTTTTCTCCCATTTTTACTCACGGCTTTTCTTTATATGGCAATTTTGCCCCCTTTTTTGGACTATTTCCAATTCCCATTAGCGTGTACCTCTTTAGTATTTAATCGTAATTCCACCCAGTAAACTTGCTGAGGATGGACCTAGGAAGGTTCGAAACGTACTTAGTTATTATGGCTTAGCCACTTGATTTATGTTAACATGGACTTGTCTCCTGATTTATTTCACTGATAACATGGACTAGTCTCCTGTCACTTATTTAATTTAACATGGACTTGTCATCTTTATTAATAATGAGCAAATGAACTAATGAAATATGAGCAAATTGAACATGTTTCTCGTCGTCGTACTCGCCCTTAGATTTATCATCAAGCTGCGCTTTCCAAACGATGCTCCAACAATATGACTATGATCATAGTAGCAGAACGGTTTTTCCCTTTTTTTTGTTTTTCTTCCTCTCATTTTCTTTGAATTCTTTTTAGTGTTAGTGTTAAAAAAAATCTTTTTCATATTCATTAATATTTTTAAGTAAGCTTGACAGAGGCAACGGGCACCTAGCTCGAAAGCTCATTAGAGTTCTTTCTAGGTGTCCTAAGCTACGATCTTGTTATTAATTCGGTAGAAAGTAGTATATATTAAGCTTGTATCTTAAATCTTGTTTACATTCTTAGCTGCCGTAGATATATCGTATATTAATTCATAGCTTGAATTTTTGATGAAATGAAATGAAATGAGTTTGCGGGAAAATATTAGTCGAGCTGCTGGCTACACACTTCATAACGAATTTCCCCTCTTTTTTTCTGCAGAGAGGAGGGAATATGACTCTTCTTCTGATAACGGTCTGTCAGACGCCACGGGAAAAACTCTTTTGAGCTATATTTGCGTCTAAGGGATTGAATTCCTCTTCCGTGACCTTTATCAACTTTGTGACTCTCTCCTTTGATTTTCTGGCGAAGATAGGAATCTAATGAGGAGATTGGATCTGGGCTCAGGAATCCCCAAACATTGCTATTTATTAATTACTTGTTGGGGATACGTGAAGGCTCAAGTTGACGCGAGCTTGGAATCCCCTCCGAGGACTATGAACGCATGCGCAATTGTGCGAATTTGCCGTGGCATGACATGATTACCGAGCAATGGCGGCCGGAGAGAAAGAAGCTTCGAGCGGTTATTGGCAATTGAAACAATGTAAGTACAGATGTAAATTCATAGAAAAGGTTGTCTTCACTGTTAGAAAGTAACTAAAGCTGTTCTTGTATGATCGTAGCTCCTTTTTCTCTTTGGGAAGGCTTAGTTAGTCATCAACAGAACCCAGCCTGCTAGGTCCTTTGGCTTCACCATTGTTGTTGAGAAGGTTGACAAGGTAAGAATCTTTTGCACGAAGAGATTGGTCTAGTGTTTCAGGCAAGATTTAGAAGATTTTCAGGGTTTTTTGAATTCTGCAAGAGTTTTTAAAGATTTTGCAAGGTTTTTGAGGATCTAGATCTGGGAACCATCCTCCACATTTGGCCTTCCCACGACGAGTGATTTTCCGCGAAAACGCGACGGGAATCATTAGCTGAGGCGCATGCGTTCATAGTCCCCGTCGCTGATTGGCGGTCAAGTTGAGTGGAATACAAAGGGAGGAGACAATAGGGGGAGTACCATGTATCCCCAACAATTACATCCAAACAACACACTTCTTCCTTTTGTCAGTTTCATGGATCTCAAATATTTGAAAGCAAACAGTTGACCCAGAATGATTTGGTCTCATAAATTCTCCGCTCGGCTTCCCGTCCACCCTGTGGTCTGCTTGCAAAAAAATGGATACCAACTTTCAGGTCACAAAAATTGCAACTCCTGGTGATATGTAATTTCAGATGTGGAATGTGAAATCGAGTTTCTAGGCTCAAACCTCTTTGCAATAACGAAAAATTGAATCTCCCTTGTTGCAGAATTCTGCCTTCCTACAAGAGGCTCAAACTTCAGTCTATCTTATCTAAAATTCCCTAATTCTCTTTGCTTATCTTCAACTCTAACAACAACTTCAATTTCGCCTTGGTTTTCGACACTTCTTATAGTCAAAGCAAGAGTAGTGTGACCAACATAATCCTAAAATATTTGATTTTTACAAATCATCAATGGATTATTAATCGAATGAAAATTCGAATAATGATATGACATGTGGTGTAAGACCCTCGAACTGCTAAATACATGGAATGTCTTGTTTTGTCTTCCACAAGCACACACATCCGCTGAACTATTGTCCAACTTACACTGTGCTAGGGGCGGCCAGTTGGGTGAAAACATTTTTATTATTTGATTCTTTAAAATCAATATTGGATTATTATACGATTAATATTCCCATAATCTATTTCAATCGGTCACTCTACTCTTGCCTTGACTATAATGATTTGCTTCACATAATCAATGGAAGCAATTCTCATATAACACAAACTTAAATCAAATCAACTTGCATGAAGAGCAACATATGAATATATCATAAAAGAACTTACGTGACGCAGATGATATTGTACAGAGAACATATGCCTATCAACCTAAAATGAAAGAAATATGAAGAATAGGATCAAATAGAATAGTGATACAGCAAGAATGCCTATTAACTTTTGTTTTATTCTGTATTATCTCCACATCCCTGTTTGGCATGGCCTTCAGCTATTATGACACTTAAACTCGTCAAAAATGTCGTTTTTCGGAGTAACCTAGTTGGTAGCAAGCCTCCCCAGTAATGAAAAACATGATCAGTTTTTATATAGCAGTTTGCCTTGGATAAATAACAACCAAAGAAAGGCAGTAGAAAACCGTAAAAAACGTTCTGAAAATTTCCTACTTCGCACTAACGACAAGAGCCCAAGTTATCGTGTTGGGAAAACTGGTTGTGATACGGTAATACCAAGTGTCCTGAGACCCCCCCCCCCCCCCGCTTGATGTAATCTAATGGAGCAATGACAAAAGTGGGAACTGAGACTGCACAAGTCACATATTCACATTTCTAGAGGTCTCATTTAGCTTTGAAACCTTGTTTTTGCCATATTTTTAAGGCATCTTCGAGTTAAAAAGCCCCAGTAGCTTGTCTTCATATCGCAAGCAAATAAAGCAGTTGTCTCAAATGTAATGTTTTCAAATTGCAATGCCCTTTTCTCAGGTCAGTGGTGGATTGATAAAGAGCAAGTTATGAGTTGTGAAGTTGCGAGATGGTGCTTCCTGCACGTTGCGAGTTAATAGTGAAAAGTGTGAGATTGTGCATTCAAAATGTGAGCTGTGAGTTCAGTAACAAATTTTCAAAATTCCATCATTTGTAGCTAAAACACCTCGATTTTGGAAAGCCTTTATAAACTCAGGGATCTAAAGAAGAGTCTTTTAACATTTCATCAAATTGGATTTCAGAATTTAGCATAGTTCGTAGAGAGTAGCACATGAAGGTCTTGCTTTTGAGCTAAGGGAATTGTTGGGAAGAGCCAAATAAGCAAAACAATTTTCTTTGGCATTATTTGAGTTGGTAATATGTTTTTGTCTAAAATATCTGCAATAAATAGCCAAGGATAAAGAATTGACAAAGTCTCTCAACTTTGAATTGCCTTCCAGTTTCTTACGCCACACAGTGGGCCAGATTAGAGCGGCATCCGCTTGTAGAGCACGTTGCACCTAAAACATCTAATGCGTTAGATTGATGGAATGAATTTACTTGCATTACCCTTGATAGCATTCTAAGGTTGTTTGGCATGCTTTCAGGTCTCTGTATTTTAATTTCTAACAAAAGAGATACTTTGAATTTTTTCAATGGTACCTCCCTTTAAGCATACTGCAGACAATGTACGGAAGTATGGTTGAGCCTTATTTCCGTTTCTGTTGCCCTGTTTGGGGTGTTTGTGGCACTACAGCACTCAACAAGCTTTAAAAGATCCAAAATCGTGCAGCTAGAATCGTGATAAATAGCCCCTACAGAATGTCTGCACCACCCATAATCAGGCAGTTGGGGTGGCAAACGGTCAAAGAGCTCATAGAAACAGAAACAGTGAAAATGGTCTATAGGTCCATAGGTCCATAAACCATGAAGTACCCGAGTATCGGCTTATTATATTCGACGAAACGAAACGAAACGAAACGAACGAAACGAACGAAACGAACGAAACAAACGAAACGGGTTCAATAACAAACGGATAATTGACCAAATCAAGAACAAAACCATGAGGTTCTTTTCAAGAGAGTTGTTTTGCACAGTTAAGATAAAAAATTGAGTTGTTTTACTCATAAAAAGTGATATTTAACGAAGCGAACCAAACGCATTCAATGAAATATG
This sequence comes from Aurelia sp. 3 sensu Dawson et al. (2005), assembly GCA_964020215.1. Taxonomy (NCBI): domain Eukaryota; kingdom Metazoa; phylum Cnidaria; class Scyphozoa; order Semaeostomeae; family Ulmaridae; genus Aurelia; species Aurelia sp. 3 sensu Dawson et al. (2005). The sequence goes on along the minus strand of OZ026580.1, from coordinate 8,402,285 downwards.
GATGATTTGCCATAAACACGAAGATATTGTGCAAGATATGAAAAAGGAAATGCATCACTTGGTTGAACAACTTGCATACAGAAAGAGTATCTTCGGGTAAAACATTTCAAAGGCCCATGGAAAGCAAGCTTGGGACGTACGATGCATGTCAAACTTGGGCGGCACAACGCCTCGAGGGCAATTTTTCCTTAAAAAAGGGGCATTTTCTAAGAATGAAGGGGGCATTTCTTTATTTACTGCAAAATCTTGGGGGTGCATGCCCCCAGTGCCCCCGGTTCTTACGTCTATGAAAGCAGGAGGTCTATTGGCAGTCCCTTTTGACAAGTTCTATGATAAACATCTTATTTAGTTTTCGTCGTAATAAAATGCAATGAGACGTCGCGCAAAAGTATCTTTCTCCAGACCCTGAAAGTATGGGGTCTGTGCAACCGTCACTCGTCGCAGATTGCTTGTTAACAAACTCTTTCCAATTAAAAGAAAAGTCCGCATTAGACAATCTGATCATCCCCTTTTTAGGTAAAATTTAGCAGTTTTCTATTGATTCCCATTCAAAAACCACTCATTTTCAAGCGGTTTTACTATAAAAACATCAGTAGGATAGGACAGGATGTTGAGTGGTTGACAGAGGGTAATGAGCACGGGCGCATCCGAATTTTGGGGTTTCGAGAATTTTTGGGGCCATTATGACGTCATAAATGGGGATCAAAGAGAACATGTTTTTCGACTTGAAGTTACGTTCGGAGTTGATGCTCGATGGTTACTCAACCGATTTTAGAACGGAAAAAAGATTTCAAGAGACCTGTCATCTGGGGGTCTTTTAACGCAATTTGGGGCTCGATACTGTCCCCAGGGGGTCCGTGCGGCGACCTAGAAAATGGGGTAAAGCTTCTGCCCGCGTTTTTTGTGCGCTAACTCGATTTTGCGCCGGACAAGCGGCTTTAGCATGTCAAAAATCGAGGCAAAACTACATTCTTTACTTGGGAAAGCTTTAATCTGCAATTTATCTTCAATATTCGAAGAACCGAAGAATAACGAGCCATTCTTTTTTGGAAACTGCGGTGAAAGTTCCCTAATTTTCCAACTTAGGCCCATTTTCACACCAAAGGAATCGTGCTCGTTTTTCTATTAAATGTACTTGTTAACCTCATTTTATTGTCTAAATACCTTTAAAAGGGTTGAATAAAGGTCTTCCAAGTATTTGCCTCTAATTTTCAGATTTATCTTCAGAATTATTGGCTCTAGAAGACAGGCCATTTTTCGTTGATTTTTCGTCCATTTTTTCCTGTTTCTCCAGTTTGGGGACTTACTACATGTGAGATAAGAGGCGCAAGTCTCCTGATCCTTTGTTTATCTGTGCTTATTGCATTTGTAGTAAGTACACAGCATGCAGTGAGGAAAATTTTGCTTTAGCAACACACTTTTCATTTGACACTAATCACATTGCCTGCATAATGATAAGGGTGCTGTTGATGGGTGAAATTAATTTATGGACTGGTAACTCAATTGGGGTGGTTCTGAGTCATCAGCCCCACATTTACGGTTTCTGGAAATTTTCATTAGGCACTGATCAGATTAGAATTTCTCAACTTTGCATAATGATAAGGGTGCTTTAGAGGGGTGAAGATGATTTATGGTATTTGACAGTTAATACAATCTTTCACAGTTAACTTATGACAGTTCAAAGTTACATTTAGGCCTCTGTAAGATTTAGCACTAAAATAACAAATCTCAGGGGCAAAAACTTTTTCTTATAGAATACAAGCTTTTAATTATTTTCTTTGAATTCAGACTCATTTTCCAAGTGTAAAACTTCAAAGCCCTTATTGCAAAGATTGTATGAGACAAGTCATACAGTTGAAAGTTACCTTTAGGCCCCTATGAGATCTAACACTGAAATAACAAATCTCAGGGGCAAAAACTGTTTTCTTATAAAATATATACAAGTTTTTAATTATTTCCTTTGAATTCAGACTTATTTTCCAAGTGCAAAACTTCAAAAGCCCTAATTGCAAAGATTGTATGAGACAAGGAATTACAGTTGAAAGTTTCATTTAGGCCCCTGTGAGATCTAACACTAGAATAACATTTCTGAGAAGCAAACACATACAAGCTCTTAGTTGTTTCATTGAAATTATTTCTTCGACTTTATACGCAAAATTTTGCTTTAGGAATACCTAATCTGTGCGAAACAACTCTCTTTAAATGAATCCTATGGTTTTGTTCTTGATTTTCAAATATCCGTTAATCCGTTTCGCTTGTTTCGTTAAATATCACTTCCTTATGAGCATTCCCATTTCTTCGACTTATTGCAAAATTTGCTTTAGGAATATCTAATCTGCGCGAAACAACTCTCTTTAAATGAATCCTATGGTTTTGTTCTTGATTTGATAAAATATCTGTTTGTTATTGAATCCGTTTCGTTTGTTTCGTTAAATATCACTTTTTTATGAGCATTCCCATTCCTTCGACTTTTTGCAAAATTTGCTTTAGGAATATCTAATCTGTGTGAAACAACCCTCTTTAAATGAATCCTATTGTTTTGTTCTTGATTTGATCAAATAACCGTTTGTTATTGAATCCGTTTCGTTTGTTTCGTTAAATATCACTTTTTTATGAGCATTCCCATTTCTTCGACTTATTGCAAAATTTGCTTTAGGAATATCTAATCTGCGCGAAACAACCCTCTTTAAATGAATCCTATGGTTTTGTTCTTGATTTGATAAAATATCTGTTTGTTATTGAATCCGTTTCGTTTGTTTCGTTAAATATCACTTTTTTATGAGCATTCACATTCCTTCGACTTTTTGCAAAATTTGCTTTAGGAATATCTAATCTGTGTGAAACAACCCTCTTTAAATGAATCCTATTGTTTTGTTCTTGATTTGATCAAATAACCGTTTGTTATTGAATCCGTTTCGTTTGTTTCGTTAAGTATCACTTTTTTATGAGCATTCCCATTTCTTCGACTTATTGCAAAATTTGCTTTAGGAATATCTAATCTGCGCGAAACAACCCTCTTTAAATGAATCCTATGGTTTTGTTCTTGATTTGATAAAATATCTGTTTGTTATTGAATCCGTTTCGTTTGTTTCGTTAAATATCACTTTTTTATGAGCATTCACATTCCTTCGACTTTTTGCAAAATTTGCTTTAGGAATATCTAATCTGTGTGAAACAACTCTCTTTAAATGAATCCTATTGTTTTGTTCTTGATTTGATCAAATAACCGTTTGTTATTGAATCCGTTTCGTTTGTTTCGTTAAATATCACTTTTTTATGAGCATTCCCATTTCTTCGACTTATTGCAAAATTTGCTTTAGGATTATCTAATCTGCGCGAAACAACTCTCTTTAAATGAATCCTATGGTTTTGTTCTTGATTTGATAAAATATCTGTTTGTTATTGAATCCGTTTCGTTTGTTTCGTTAAATATCACTTCTTTATGAGCATTCCCATTCCTTCGACTTTTTGCAAAATTTGCTTTAGGAATATCTAATCTGTGTGAAACAACTCTCTTTAAATGAATCCTATTGTTTTGTTCTTAATTTGATCAAATAAGCGCTTGTTATTGAATCCGTTTCGCTTGTTTCGTTAAATATCACTTTTTTATGAGCATTCCCATTCCTTCGACTTATTGCAATTTGCTTTAGGGATATCTAATCTGCGTGAAACAACTCTCTTTAAATGAATCCTATGGTTGTTCTTGATTTGATCAAATATCCGTTTCGTTTGTTTCGTTCGTTTCGTTCGTTTCGCTCGTTTCGTTCGTTTCGTTCGTTTCGTTTCGTTTCGTTTCGTTTCGTTTCGTTGAATATAATAAGCCCGAGTATCTTACAGGACTGTTCCAAGGTTATCTGAAACCTGTGCTAGACAGCTTCGTAACACCAGCACTGACCTTTATGTACCTTTTCTAAAAACCGCATGTGGCCAAACATGCTTCTCGCATAGAGGAGCTAAACTTTGGAATGATTTCAGAAGAGAAAGTAACATGGCCAATGCTCTTATCCAATTCAAATCGTCACTGAAAATGACGAATCCTGAGCAGCGTCTCACCTTTCCTTTACTTTTACGTATTTTATAGTTGCTATTTTTACTGTAATTTTGTAGCTTTTCTTTTGTAACAGGGCAGTTTGTAAATCATGATCGGTCGAAATGTTTTTCTCCATATCTTGCCTTTGAGAAGTGCGATCGAGGAACGGAAAACGATTTCTGAGGGCTGACAAAATCTGTTTTTCGATCGGGATAGCGATATAAACCTTTGCATGCATTTGATTTTCGCGGAATGTCCTTTTACCTTGCGTTCTTCTGTTTAGTGGACCCTCATTTTTAAGCACCCAGTTTCCAGGGAAATAAGCCTTTGCAGCATAATTCTAAGTTCTACAGACCCCTGTTTAACCCTATCTGACCTGGGTGATTTGAAACACTCAATGCCTGGGGGGGCGGATTCCGCCCCCCTGTTTATATCTGTTGTTGCTTGAGATATGGTAACCAAATTTGGCACAAAGGTTGTTCATTATATAAACAATGAATTTTTGAAACAATAGCATAATTAGCTTTGTTGTTGCTGTTGCTAGAGCATGATTAATATTATGACGTCATATGACGTCATAAAAATAAAAGTGTGTTAAAAGTTCGTAAAACTTTAATTTTCGTGTGGAAATGAAATCTATAGATCAAAATAGATGCATATTCATAATTTAGACTTAATTGGACCAAACAAAAAGGATTAAGAGAGATAAAATGTATATTTTTCACAGAGTGGTGCATGAAAACTTGGTTACCATAGAGACAAGGCTAAAAATAGAACACCAAACTTGTTACCGTTTCATTGTTATATGATAGAAAGTTAAACTTGCTAAATCTCAGAGGCATCCTGCAAACACAGAAAAACGTATAAATGAAAATGGACGAGGGGGGCGGAATCCGCCCCCCCCAGGTCAGATAGGGTTAACGATGATCCAGATTCATTCACAGGCTCTAACGGTTCGTTGTGTGGAGTGGACACTGTAGCAGTTTTTTTCATCGTGTAGTTCCTGTTAGATTATTTTCTTGTATTTGTGTTAGTATCTGTAGCATTTGTATTGGTATTAGTGTTTTTTTAAGTAGTATATATGTTAAGTGCAACTACGGTATGTTATTAGTGAGAAGTGTAACAACGTAGTGTAATTGTTAGGTTTAATAGTTGCATCGTTGCAATGTATTCTCATGCTCCTTGCACTTTCGTCTTGTAATGTAATTTGTTCGTTAGTATATTGTAAATTTTTAGATGAATGCATATGAAAGATTATTCCTTTATTTTTCAATTTTGAGTTGCAGGTCCACATCAGCCATCTAGAGGCTGCCATTCTGTTCTAACCTGCGTTGTGAAATAAATGATGCATGTATGTTGTATGCGTGTGTGTATGTATGTATGTATGTATGTATGTATGTATGTATGTATGTATGTATGTATGTATGTACGTATGAAAAAGAACCGATGTACAAGCTGGGCTGGATCTCTACCTGTTCTTTGCAGCTTATAAACCAGGAAAAAGCAGCAAATTATAATTAGAATAGTTCACAAAAATACCAACATAAGTATTTGGAATCCATATGCCTACTCAAATTCGTCATCAGAATCAATCTAGGAGGGAGAGAGAATTTTGGAAGAATCTGTGGATGTTGAAAACAGTGATATTCCTCGGGAATCACATTCAAAGCAAGATTAGAAGATGATTCTACATACCATCTGAACAAGTAGTTGTAACCGTCTGATAACTTGTATACCAAATTCTGTGTCCATGATAAATTGTTCCGACAGTTTTGATCTTGGTCTCTCTTTGAGGAAACTCCTGAAAAGTTAAAGACTTAAGTGCAAATCGATGGCTCCAGCCAACTAAGAGTATGGTCATCATCGTCGATATCTTATTCAATTCCATCATTGACGTGATAAAAATACAAAGAAGTAAATTAGCTCCTCGATTTGCTCTGTTTTACACCACCTTTCAGGCGCATTACACCTTCACTGCGCGAAATCGTTGGACAATTGTGTGACGTTTCCTACTCCATTGAAAAAGGCTTGATGCCAAAAAGGTTCACTAACTAAGCCAAGTCAGGCAAGAAAAGAGCAAGTTATTAGAAATACATTACAAAATTGAACAACAAAAGGAGTGCTCCTAAATTTTAAGATAAGGTATATAAATACAGGGTGTGTCAAGAAAATTGCTCGACGTTTGATAGATTTTGAAAAATAACGATAACATGAACATGCTTACGAGAAGATAACCCTAATCCCAAGATTATGCAATAATTTTAGAGACTAGATTTTGCAAATCGGTTGAAAATTCACGGAGTTGTGAGCTTTCGAAGATCAAAAATATGCAATAGCTGAAACCAGAGACCCCCAGATTACTTGCAATGCAAAAGCTCGAAGACTGAGGTAAAAGCAGCCTATCCAATGTCATGCGTCTCGTTGATATCAGAGCAAGCCAAATAGGACTTCTAAATTAATTCAATCCTTGCGCCTTGCGATTATTGTCAAAATTTGGTTAACATTGCAAGTATCCAAAGACAATGGTTCAAAACATAACCGACGCAATCTGTCTCCTAAAAGCATCCATATGCTTGAAAGTTAGGGTATCGAAAACCTGTTCAGGTCCCGTTTGGTTCGCACTGAAACAACTGAGAAATAACAGAAACGATGGCCTATGGGGTATTTACCAAAAATGCCATTTCGAGGCCTCTGCTTTCAGCTTTCACACAAACTTGAACTTCAAAGGCCTGTAACTCAATCAATCTCATTTTAGCGGATTTGCAAGATTCTAGTGTGAAAAATTAAGTTAAAATCTGAGAAAAAGGTTACTTGACCAAGTGTCTATCTAGCGTGTCGTTATTTGCAATTTAATCAAACGTCGAACAATTGTTGAGACACCCTGTAGTACTCCAGGATCTGGTCACATGCTGATTTCCATCAGTCTTAGAAGAGTTATTGGCCAAAAAAATCTAAAGATTATAAGTACTCACTCATTGGAAATTCTCTACTACTTAGGCCGATTTGCTGCTTTAGGTAATGTTTAATTGTTAGGTGATACAAGTTCCTGGTAATATGCTGTTTCAGGCAGAACAAAAGTAGTTCGGTTGTTTTACAGTGAGCACATGGCTTTGGAACCTAATTTGTAATCTGGCATTAGATTAGAGATCAAACCGTCACTCAAAATCTTTTTGAAAAATCCTTGTGGTGCAGCCATATGACCCGCTAGTGAAGAGTTCCTGGCATAGCCGCTCAGCTGAGCTGTTTTAAGCAGTCGATTTAGGGTTTTCCTTTTAACAGTGAATTTTCCAATTTTTATATCGTAAATAGGCTTTGATCATTGCCAATAGGTTTAATCATACTTTTTAATTAGTCATGTTTTGTAAATTAGTTTAGCCCTATTTGTGAGGGGGCCCCTTGAGAGTTTGATTTTGAGTGACGGTTTGATCTCTAATCTAATGCCAGATCAGCACCTACGCTGAAGGGCTAATCTCCCCTTATAGTTAAATAAGGTGAAATGAGAGAGCCCGCTGCCCTCTCACCCTCCTCTCCAGGATTACGGGTGCATTAAAATGGTTCAAGTTCAATAAATCTTTCTGGAATCTTATCAAATACAACATTACTGAAAATTACTATTCAGTTGAAAACAATACGATTATCAATGGTAAGAATTATTCAAAGATTTGAATTGGTAAAAAACATCATACAGCTTCTGAGTGCACTTACATACATAGATACATTATTGATTTGTTAATGCAGGTCATAATCGAGTCAGCTTAAAAAGCTGATGTGGACCTTGAGAGCCAAAATACTCGTAAATCAAGGCTGCCCAAAGGCTCATAGCAGCTTCAAGCCATAATAGTATAAGATAAGGCTCAAATCCTTACTGGTGCTCAGAGCACGTGGAAATCATTCAACCTCACAAAAATCAGCCAATGACATCGTCGCTTCTAACCCCCTGAGACAAAATTGGTCGTTTGTGATGAAGTTTCTAGTACTCTCACAAAAACTGAAATGGATACTCAAATAACGCAGTTATTCAAAACTTTTTTTCGATAAATGGGTTGCAGAGATATTCGTTCCGAGTTTCTTACATGTTTACGCAAATATCTTTTTTGGAGCCGGAGCTACGAGCGATTACCGGCAAAGAAAAATTGACCTTTCTTCGAAAATTCAGATGGATTGCTAGAAAGGAGATATATCGATGAAAGTTTCACAGAATATGTAGATTAATCTGGGCAATAACCCAGATGCATTTGTTTTCCTAATGTCTCAAAATATTGGGCGATTTCCAACAGGAACTCCTAACGTTGACAAATTTCAGCGATTTCCAACAGGCAAGGGAAATGGGCCTACGCTCATCCTGGGTAGAAACCCATTCTTGGGCCTGGAATCGGCCAATTTATACAACCCTGAGCAATGTAATTCACTCACCGTTGACTCCAGCACTCATTTGAGCTTATTTATCCGTCAAATTGGGGCTAATGTCTCGTTCAGTTCCTACCCTGACCATCCCCCTCCCGGGTATCCCGGGGGTTAACAAAGTTTTTGTGCACAAATGCCCGGGGGCCGGGAAAATTGTTCCTGACGAATGCCCGGGGGCAGAAGCGCCGGGAAGGGGGGGCAAGGGGGGCGGTCGCCCCCCAATGTTCTCCAGGACCACTTTTCTAATTCATCTAATTCTGGCGTAAAAATTGTTAGAGGGGGGGGGTAAGGCCGATGATCTTGGCAGTTCTAATGTGTATGAGTGTAGGCTTCTACAATCTTGCCATTTTAATTGCATTTTCCCACGATCTGTACGGCACTGACTCGAATTGTTTTCTCCTGGTGAAGCCCCAGACACCTGTTCTACGTACGCTCAGTGTTTCCATATCTCATCAACATAGCTTGTGGAGGACGTAAGTCGAGATGTGAGAAAGAAGTTGGGTAGCTGAGTAAAGATAAGGTAGTGCATGCGATGGCAATTCGGCGAAATGTTGGAAAGTGACTGGGAGACTTGTTCTTAGCCATAGAATAAGTTGGCTTTTTGAAAACTATTCCAGACAAACTATCATAGAATTGTCCAAGACTTGCAATTTTTGAGGCCATGGAAACTAGATTGTGAGGACCGTTCTAGGACAAAGTAGAGTGCGTTTGCGCAAAAATTTTCCTGAGGAGAAGATTCATTGAATATAGTTACAAGATTGTGAAAGTTTCCCATTTGGTCTTTGTAAAGATGGCATGTAGGATAGGCATTCTAAGCCAAAAAATATCATGTTTAAAAATTTTACCGGAGATGCTAAATTTGGATAATTGTTGCGAAGTGATCAAAAATTCCAATGCAGCACAGGCTAATATGTGATCGCTTCGGTAGAAGTGTTTTAAGCCAAAGTAGAGAGTTTATCCACAAAAATTTTCCTGGGGGCTTTGTCCCCAGACCCCCTCAATCTATGCTTTGAAGTTTCTGCTGAGCCCGATGCCCGCTTTTTAACAAGCTGTATATACTTCGTATTTCTGAACCCGAGTGATCAAGATAGCCCTTTGACGATTCCATTACAAAGTGATGCGTGTTAAGTTGGTCGCATAAATCTTTGGGGATCAAGAGGTTGGACGCTTGGTCGCAGGTTGGACGGTCAGGCAGGTTTTTCTAAAATAGTATCCTACTCGTATTATTTAACAGACTTATTCATCTTTACGTCAATCTATAAAAGGGGCATTGGTCGCATTTATAGCCAAAGTAGAGGGCGTGGTCCAAAAAAAATTTTGCCCGCCCGCCCCGCCCCGTTTTGCCCCACCAATAAAATATCCTGGCGTCGCCACTGCCCGGGGGCCGGAAAAAGTTACTGGACAAATGCCCGTGGGGGGGGGGGCGGGAATTTTGCTTTCAGCCTTGCCATCGCAGTATAAAATTTATAGTCAGGGATGTTGTTAATTGTTTTAATATTTGGTATTCTGAAGGAACACAAAGGATTCCTGATACTTTTAACACTTTCTAAAATATTGCTGATTCCATCGACGCAATAGAAGATCCACACTCAGAGATATAAAGGAATATAATTTTGTCAACAATGTGTTTCAGAGAAGACTGAAGGGTATAACAATTGGAACAGAACTGTAACAAATAACCAAATTTCCAAAAGAACAAAGCTGAACTTCTTGCTTAATACTACTAGGTAATTCTAAAGAATTTTTTTACAACTGTAAGGCTCTTCCTCAACGTCTAGAAGACGATGCCATTCAAAATTGACATTCAAAATACTACCCTAGACGCAAACTGAAGTCAGGGATACCGTTCAACGAACATTAAAGGCTCCTAGATCTGCGAAAGAATAGCCTTGCCCTTCACTATTTTGCGTGCATTCACGCGAAGACAAGGCGTGCCTTTTTTAAACAATTGCAGCAAATTCTTGTATCCCGGATTCTTGAACAACAGACGCAACTATAGGATTGAACCTAAAGCTGAAACCACTGTAATGCAATTTTCTTGCTCCTATACAGTACATACTGTACACGTTTTAAATATCCCGGGGGTTGTCAAATGCCCCGGGGCCGGGAAAAAATTGACTGTCCAATGCCCAGGGGCCGGGAATTTTTTGTGTGTAAATGCCCGGGGTGTCCCGGGGGGATGGTCAGGGCAGGAATTGAACGAGACATAACTGCGACAGAAAGCAAACAGATTCATGCAAATTTGAATATGCTTCCACGTTCCATGTGATGTCGACAAACGCAACAACTCTCCACTGTTGACAAACATACGATGCAGTCTGGTGTCATGGTTGAAGAGTTTTATTATATTATGGCCCTCCTGAGAATGCTAAAATGTCAAAATATTTTTACATTGCAAAGCACTTTTTCAAAAACAATCGTATTTCATCTTTCAAACAATGTAAAAATAAATTTTAAATATTCAGGAGGGTAATGACATACATAATACTACCCTTGAGTCGCAACACCAGATTGCCTCGTGTGTTTGTCAACAGTGGAGAGTTGTTGCGTTTGTCGACATAACATGGAATGTGGAAGCTTCTTCAAATTTGCACGAATCTGTTTGCTTTATGTCGCAATTAGCCCCAATCTAATGGATAAATGAGCTCAAATGAGTGCTGGAGTCAACGGTGAGTGAATTATCTTTCTAAGGAATGTATAATTGGCCGATTCCAGGCCCAAGAATGGGTTTCTACCCAGGATGAGCGTAGGCCCATTTCCCTTGCCTGTTAGAAATCGCTGAAATTTATCAAATATTTTGAGACATGAGGAAAACAAATGCATCTGGGTTATTGCCCAGGTTAATATACATAATCTGTGAAAATTTCATCGATATATCTCCTTTCTAGCAATTTATATGAATTGTCGAAGAAAGGTAAATGCTTCTTGCCTGGTAAACGCTCATTGCTCCGGCTCCAAATACGATTTTTGTCTGGATATGTAAAAAACGCTGGACGGATATCTCTGCAACCGATTTGGCATAAAATATTTCAAATAAATGCAATGTTCGAGCATCCATTTCAGTTTTTGTGGGGGTATTAGAAACTTCAACTCAAACAACCAATTTTGTCTCAAGGGGTTAGAAGCGACGATGTCATTGGCTGGTTTTCACGAGGTTCATTGATTTCCGCGCGTTCTGAGAACCAGTAAGGATTTGAGCCTTATCTTTGAAAGTATCCTTTGAATTAACCTTTGACAAAACCTTTGACAAAAACGCGAATCAATTTAGTTACTTGTTATAAACACATTCATCAAGTTTGAAAAAATAAGACTTACTGTCTTTTGATGGCAGGCATCTTTTCTCTATAAATTCTTGTCTTTTTAATCTTTTCTTCGCTAGCTTCATTTCTCTAAGATCGGCCAAAGTATTCCATCGCGTCAAACCGGTTGCCGGTTTCATTGTAATGTTGAACCTCCTATGGCCACCCAACCGGTGCAAGCTATTTAGGTGCACGACAGATGGAAACATTATCGAACTGTCTTTATCAGTATATGTTGATGAACAGGGTACTTCATCTAGATCACTATAAACAGCATCAGAATCCTCGCTGAATGTAAACAACGAATCCACTTTTATGACATTATAATTGTGGTCTATTGCTTGAATGATATCTAAAATTTGAGAAAAAACAACTAAGGATTCTGAAATTTTCCAACCTATCATCCCATTGACGTTCCAACTTGATCCTTAACTTTAACGTCCTTTTCCCTGGATGGCAAAGTGCAGTCTTACGTTGGTCAGAGAGAAAGATGTTAACCTCCGCAGGTAGTTGGTGGCAAGAGAGCAAAATTGAGGGCTTTTTATTGAAAGTAAAACAGTGAACTAACAATTAAGAGAAAAATTATCAAAATCGAGATATCCCATACCATAAACAAGTCTGGATGGAGAGATGGTCGTCGCTGGTTGCGTTGGTTGTGTACACATTTCCTTTTTATCTTCACCTGATCTACCTTACCCTGATTCATCTTCATCTCTTCTAAGAAATTAGTATTTGCGCTCATATTGGTTACAGGTTGGAGCTCTATATAACCCGAGCGCTGATAAGATTAATGTTCTCTATTTGCATTGCTATTTTCATCGTTTTGAAGATGCAAGCGAGAAATACTTCTTCAAATAGAATGACAAGCTTTTATTCAAATGTTATCTAAATATCGAAGGATGAGGCAAGCGACGACAATCATTATAAATCTATTCATCATTCAGAAAGACATATCCAGTTGAAGTATCAGACAATCCATGATAATTAACTCAGTTCGACAAATCCATTATAATTAAAATAAAACTAAGACATGATCAGTGGTACGTTTCGAACCATACTTGGTTCATCTTCAGCAATTAGTAAGGCATTAAACGGTAATTCATACCCTGAGACAAACAAGTAATAGAGGTAAACAAGCATGAGTTACATTTCCTACGCGAGAGGGAACCCGGGGTCTTAGTCCCAAGTGGCTAAAATATGGCACATCAAAAAAGAACTAACGGGATAGATGACTGCTGGGAATTGAGTTCAGGCCGATCTCGTAAAATCAAAAGGCTTTCGTGAATAAGCAAATCAAAATCATTATTAGCACTGTCCAAAATAGAGAAATCATTAACCGACGCGGCGTGTCCTGATTGGTTAATATGATCCCTGGTGGCAGAGGAACTCCCTTTAATTTGAACACCAGCTTTGTTAATTCCAATGTGCTCTCTGCATCGAGTAATCAAATTACGTGATGTTTTTCCATAGTACGAGGCATGGCAGCCAGGACACTGAAACTTGTAAACAACAGAAGAGCGCATGGAAGCAGCGGTCTTTAAACAGGAAGGGGGATCCAATGCATTTTGGGGACTGAAAAATAGCCCTTAGTTGGATGTATGGTAGCATTCTTTAATGATTCTACCTAGTCTAGTCTTAATTTTTAGATTGTACGGCCCAAGGAACGGTATACAAAATAGGAGGGGGACTTTGTTATCCGCCTCTTTTGGAGGGGATATCTTTGTTATCCGCCTCTTATCTAAAAAGCTAACTAGATTGCGTGCAAGGGTAGGATCTCCTATTCCGTTAAGATGCAAGTTACGTGCACTCAAGTAGATGTCAACATTAATATTGTCAATTATCGGAGTACCCCGTTCATTAGTTAGCTTCTCGAAAGATCTTTAGGCCATTGACTTTATTTCTCATACCCTTAATCATTTTTCAGTTCTATGACAATACCAAGCAGAGCAAAGTCTGAAATATTGAGTTTATGCTTCTTACCTCGTTTAGGCTTCCCTTTATCAATAGATTCATCAGAGTCCTGAAGGTGATTCAAAGAGAAATCAATTCAGTGAAGAAGAACTCCTCCTAGGAGACAACATTCCACCAGAAACAAAACGTTAAGTCAAGGTACTTAAGACTTCGTCGTGAGAAACAAGGAGTCTGTATCTATTATTTGGTAGTTGATTAAAAGCCATTACTTTTTGAGCAATGAAAAATGTTGATATTTTTCATGCTACCCTTGCCAGTCTTCCTTTACTGTAACATTTTGGCAAGAAACTCGGCATAATTAACAAGACTTCCATCTCACAAAGAAGGCGGAAACTAATCATTTGAATATTTACTCAAGAAAGATTTTCTGTTAGTCCAAGACAACAAAAGTTAATTTAATGCACGCTTTGTATTCCACAGCCTGAGTAACCTCCAGATAATTGTGTATTTGTTATTGGTTATATTCATTGATAAACGAAATACAGTCTGTTTCATACCACGTGTCAGGTGAAATTTGCGATATCGCACAAAATACTAAAGCAAAGAAACTTTAAAAATCTGTTCGCGGACGTTCTTGCATAATATCCAATCTGAGATGAACTGTAAATCAGCAATGACAGACGATTGATATGCTGTACATATAGTATGGATATCATACATCTACACTGTATATTCATGTATAGCATACACACACACTATATTTATTTATAGCATGCACATACACTAGTACGGATATCTATAATCGGTGCTGACTAGTATCAACACGGTGAGATAGTTCAACTGGTAGATCGCCTGTCATAAAAGCAGAATATTCCGAGTTCAAATCTCGGTCTCACCTCAATTTTACTATTTCCTGCGTTGAAAATTTTAGTGTCAAAATCATAGATAAGAAAATGCAAGTATCAAAAATAAAACATGTCTATATATATGTATATATATAGCAAGACTGTGAACGTGATACCTGTGAACGTGATACCAGTTGGACTTCGGCTGAAGAAAGCACCATCACTACTTGGAAAGCCGTCCGATGATTTTGAAACGACATGGGGGAATATCCTTGCCACTGCTCAAGACCAGTTACTTACTCTACTTCTCATTCAATACCGGGATCAGACAGAAGGTACATACCGCAGGGCCTATGAGATTTTGCAGAGAACACGCCATGAACTGACCAGAGGGGAGCTGGATCACATCAGGGGACAGATAAGGAGCTGCAAGGAAGCCTTGCAAAGGAAAAGAGAGAAGAAAGTGGTTGCGTTGTGCAAGGACTCTGGGATAAACCTGTCTACTGAGATGCTGCAAGACCTAAGAACCACCGACCACCACGATCATGATTTATTTGACAGCAGTGACCTACGGCAAGCGGAGCAACAGCAGGACCGAGGGACGACGACACCAACTATGATGAGGACACAGGAAGATGAAGAAATTCAAGTAACGGAGGATGGCAGATTAAAGGGACGATTTGTCAGTGGGAGTGTGGTGAACTTATCACGGAGGGGACTTTCGGAGGAAGACGTGAATCTTCTTTCGAAAGGCCTGAAGTTTTCACCCACTCCTACTGACATCGACAAAGCAAAACTAAAAGAAGATCTAGAGGCATACAAGAGGAGAATGAGGCTAAGGTGGCATTTCAGGAATAATACAGACAGTGATTCGCAGGACGCTTCTGATAACAATAGTAATACATTTAGGATCAAATCTACGTGGCAGCCCCCTAAGGACGACCCAGTTCTGGAAAACTATCTTTCGCTGCTGGAGAAGGAGGTACTGTCTGTCTCGCCGGAGGGTAAGAATTTTAGTAACCTTTCTTCTTCTGAACAACTTTCTTTGAAACAGCTTAAATGTGATAGGAACATAGTCATCAAGGAGGCGGACAAGGGATCAGCGGTTGTAGTTTGGGATCGGGAGGATTACATAAGTGAGGCTAACCGACAATTAGACGATAGGCAGGTTTATGAAGAAGTAGAGGTGGACCCCTCGGTAGATTTGGGTAAGACCATTAATTCTAGGTTGAATGAGCTGAGGGAGGAGGACCCGGGGTTAGAGGAAGTGACTGACTATTTAAAGGTTAGGGATTCTAAGTTAGGTAGATTTTATTTGTTGCCTAAGATCCACAAGGGTCTTAGTAGTGTAAAGGGGCGACCAGTCATTTCCAATAGCGGTACTATAACGGAGCATATTTCAGAATATCTAGACCACCATCTTAACCCGTTGGTTAGCCAAAGTAGGTCGTATGTTAAGGATACCAACCATTTTTTGTCTAGGCTAAGTAAGTTAGGTATGATACCAGAGGGGGCTTTGTTATGCACTGTTGATGTTGTGGGGCTCTATCCCAGCATCCCACACGGGGAGGGTTTGGAGGCCATCAGGGAGGCGCTGGATAGAAGGGAAAACCAGATCCAGAAGCGGATGGGCAGACAGAGATCCCTAAAAAACAGCTTGTGTCCCTAACGAAAAGCTGAGCGAAAAAATCAAAACAACACAACAACCAAAATGCAAACAAAAATGAAATCTATGTATCTACCTGCCTAGTGTTTAAACCCTTAGGGGCAAAGCAATCTAGCCGATATTGCCAGAAGCTTTCCCGCATCCTATTTCCCCCCATTAGCCTATCAATTATCTTGACACTAATATCCTTCAGAAACCCGTGGTGGCCTTCTTCAGTAAAATGCCTGAAGAATTCCACCTGGGGTACTGAGGCCCCCGAATTAAACTTACGACTGCACGCCCTGTAATTGTTAAACCTAAGCCTAAAAGGCGTGCAGGTGCTACCAACATATTGTACACCACAAACAGTACATTCCAACAAATACACAACATTTGACGAGTCACAGTTAAACGAATAGTTTATCCTATATTCCCGGCTATCTATGTTCGAATGAAAATGCTCACTATTGCTTATGACATTACACACTTGACAACGAGATTTACCACAACGAGAACATCCCTTCTTATCAGTCCCCCATTTCCCTCATTACTAAGCCTAGCCCTAACAAGCATGTCCTTAAGGTTCTTACATCTCCTAAATGCTATCAAAGGTGGCTCAGGAAACACCTCCCTATGCTCCTCCGAATTCGTGAGCATAGGATGGAGTCTCCTGGCAACCTTCCCCAAACTATTGAGCGCTGGATGATATGTCGCAACAAGTGGAACCCTTTCCCCCCTCCCTTGGTCATTGGTCCTATTTCCCGAATTTGCTAGAAGAGTTGCCCTATCCAACCTACGTACCCTATCTATTTGCTCGTTAACTAAAGACTCTTCGTAGCCCCTGTCCTTAAGCCATCCAGCTAACTCGCCTACCCTCTCCCGAAATTGGCGATCTTCCGAACATATCCTACGAAACCTAAGAGCCTGACCATAGGGGATCGCCTTTTTCGTGTGCCAGGGGTGACAAGACTTCTTATGAAAGTACTGATGTGTATCAGTTGACTTGCAAAACAAGTGTGTCGAAAGGAGTCTGTCGAAAGGATGATGTATTCTTTATCTGGACGCATGGGGAAGAAAAGTTGAAGTCTTTCATCAATCATCTCAACAGTAGTCACGAAACCATTAAGTTTACTAGCGAGCAGTCACGGGGTAGTATAAGTTTCTTAGATGTTCAGGTTAGCGTGGGGGAGGGGGGAGTCCTTTCGACAGACTTGTTTTGCAAGCCTACTGATACACATCAGTACTTGCATAAGAAGTCTTGTCACCCCTGGCACACCAAGAAGGCGATCCCCTATGGTCAGGCTCTTAGGTTTCGTAGGATATGTTCGGAGGATCGCCAATTTCAGGAGAGAGTAGGTGAGTTAGCTGGATGGCTTAAGGACAGGGGCTACGAAGAGTCTTTAGTTAACGAGCAAATCGATAGGGTACGTAGGTTGGATAGGGCAACTCTTCTAGCAAATTCGGGCAATAGGACCAATGACCAAGGGAGGGGGGAAAGGGTTCCACTTGTTGCAACATATCATCCAGCGCTCAATAGTTTGGGGAAGGTTGCCAGGAAACTCCATCCTATGCTCACGAATTCGGAAGAGCATAGGAAGGTGTTTCCTGAGCCACCTTTAATAGCATTTAGGAGATGTAAGAACCTTAAGGATATACTTGTTAGGGCTAGGCTGAGTAATGAGGGAAATGGGGGGACTGATAAGAAGGGGTGTTCTCGTTGTGGTAAATCTCGTTGTCAAGTCTGTAATGTCATGAGCAATAGTGAGCATTTTCATTCTAATGTAGATAGCCGGGAATATAGGATAAATTATTCGTTTAATTGTGACTCGTCAAATGTTGTGTATTTGTTGGAATGTACTGTTTGTGGTGTACAATATGTTGGTAGCACCTGCACGCCTTTTAGGCATAGGTTTAATAATTATAAGGCGTGCAGTCGTAAGTTTAATTCGGGGGCCTCAGTACCCCCGGCGGAATTCTTCAGACATTTCACTGAAGAAGGCCACCGGGGGTTTCTGAAGGATATTAGCGTAAAGATAATTGATAGGCTAACGGGCGGTAATAGGATGCGGGAAAGCTTCTGGCAATATCGGCTAGATTGCTTTGCCCCTAAGGGTTTAAACACTAGGCAGGTAGATACATAGATTTCATTTTTGTTTACTTTTTGGTTGTTGTGTTGTTTTGATTTTTTGCACTCAGCTTTTCGTTAGGGACACACGCTGTTTTATTAGGGATTTCTTTCTGCCCATCCACTCTGGGATCTTTCTATCGTTTGTTTTGTTTTAATAGACATTTTTTCCAGCTCCTGCGAGACAGACACAAACACCGACTTCGGCAGCTCTTAACTCTGCGCTTTCTTGTGATCGTTCTCCTGCCACCTTTGTCATTACCGCTACTTTAACACTTTTTCAATGCGTATTGTAATAGGTAAGATCCCGCCTAGGCTATTGTTTTAAATTTCGTAATCTATATGTATGCTCTGTTGGATTTGGAAAAGTTATTACTGATGAAGGCTTACGCCGAAACGTTTACCAGAAGTGTTTTTCTTTGAGTGTCTGTATATATATATATATATATACTCATAAGCTCAATCTCAATGTGCAATAGAAATAGACATATAAACTCAGAAAAAACACATTCTTGTAAACGTTTCGGCGGGTTTCTGAAGGATATTAGCGTAAAGATAATTGATAGGCTAACGGGGGGTAATAGGATGCGGGAAAGCTTCTGGCAATATCGGCTGGATTGCTTTGCTCCTAAGGGTTTGAACACTAGGCAGGTAGATACATAGATTTCATTTTTGTTCTCATTTTGGTTGTTGTGTTGTTTTGATTTTTGCGCTCAGCTTTTCGTTAGGGACACAAGCTGTTTTTTAGGGATCTCTGTCTGCCCATCCGCTTCTGGATCTTTCTATCGGTTTTTTTGTTGTAACATACTTATTTTCCAGCTCCCGTGAGACAGACACAGCCGCCGACTTCAGCAGTTCTTTACTCTGCGCTTTCTTGTGATCTTTCTCCTGCCACCTTTGTTAGTACCGCTACTTTAACACTTTTTTAATACGTATTGTAATAGGTAAGATCCCGCTTAGGCTATTGTTTTTTAATTTCTGAATCTATATGTATGCTCTGTGTGATTAGGAAAAGTCATTACTGATGAAGGCTTACGCCGAAACGTTTACAAGAATGTGTTTTTTCTGAGTTTATATATATATATATATATATTTGCTAGCTGTTGAATATTTATAAAATACGCTGCTTGAAAAAGGCGAAAGCCGAAAGCAACCCATAAGGTGCTAAAATCGAGAGAATTAAGACGTGCCACGGTAGCCTAATGGTTAAGGCGCTTGCCCGGAAAGCAGGAGATCCGTGGTTCGATTCCCGGCTGTGGCACGTTTTAATTTTTTCGATTTTCCTGAGAATTTTAAAAATTGTTTCCGTTTGCACCAAAAAAGGAGAAATCCTGGTTGCTCGCTAGCTGTTGAATATTTATAAAATACGCTGCTTGAAAAAGGCGAAAGCCGAAAGCAACCAATAATGTGCTAAAATCGAGAGAATTAAGACGTGCCACGGTAGCCTAATGGTTAAGGCGCTTGCCCGGAAAGCAGGAGATCCGTGGTTCGATTCCCGGCTGTGGCACGTTTTAATTTTCTCGATTTTCCTGAGAATTTTAAAAAAATTGTTTCCGTTTGCACCGAAAAAGGAGAAATCCTGGTTGCTCACTAGCTGTTGAACATTTATAAAACTACGCTGCTTGAAAAAGTCGAAAGCCGAAAGCAACCTATAAGGTGCTAAAATCAAGAAAATTAAGACGTGCCACGGTAGCCTAAAGGTTAAGGCGCTTGCCCGGAAAGCAGGAGATCCGTGGTTCGATTTCCGGCTGTGGCGCATTTTAATTTTCTCGATTTTCCTGAGAATTTATATATACTGCAAACGGAAACAATTTATATATATATTTCAGGTAGCGACGTATGCAACTCACTCGACGCAAGAAACACAAATGACGATGGATGCCAAGAGACGAAGCGAAGCGAACCGAAGGCGAAGCTCGTAATCTGACGTCAAACAGAGAGCATCACAGCGTCAACAACAAATAACAACGACAACGACAAAACAAAGATTTACAACCTGACGTCAAAGGACAATGAACAGGAAGACAGCACAACACAACAACGAAAGAAATACACAGCAGACAACAACAGCAACAACTACTACTACGACAAAACACAGATTTGTATCTAACGTCAAACGACACTCAACAGGAAGGCAACACAACACAACAACGAAAGAAACAAACAACAGACAACAACAACGACGACAACGACAAAACACAGAGGTGTATCTAATGTCAAACGACAATGAACAGGAAGACAACACAACACAACAACGAAAGAAACAAACTTTGTTGAACCTTATAAGGACAATAACGATACAGTTTAACTGCATAACCTTATATGGATTTAGCTTTCGCTATAAATAGAGGTTACTCTTTAAGATCTAATCAGTTGCTCTGAAGATGCCCTAGTGGGCGAAACTAGTCAGCACTGAAAGAAAAAATAAATGCGCAAAAGATCAACTTGACGCCTGCTTTCTTATGTTGTTGCATCTTCTTCAATCGCACACTTTACATATGTATATATATGTATATTGGCAACAAAGAAACAATAAATTGGATACTAATAGTGCGGATGAAAAACGAACGAGAAATAAACAAAAAAAGAGATGTTTTTAGCACACTAAGGCCTTTCAAGTTAACGCTATCATCAGAGTGTGACTGACAATCTGAATCGAACTTTTGATAATTCACCTTGTTGATGAAAAAAGTTAATACCTTAGGGAATTACGGGTAAGTTTTACAAAATAATCTCCACATTGTATGCTAAAGTTAAATCTTGTGCTTGTGCCAAAGATGGCCTTTCAACTTTCTTCAGTTACTCCCGTGGGGTAAGACAGGGTTGTGTCTTGAGTCTAATGCTTTTCACATTATTCTTAAATGATTTAAATGCAGCTACTAGTTCCAAAGCGAAAGGAATTAGTGTAAGGTCTGATGTGGTACACACTTTGTTATACGCAGATGATTTAGTTCTTGTCGCAGAAGCTCCAGAAGATCTCCAAACACAACTAGATATACTGAAAGCTTTTGCAGATAATATCAAGATTAAGGTCAACATTGACAAAACCAAAGTTATGGTTTTAAGGAAAAATAAGAGAAAATTTCAATTACAGAATACATGGCTTTTAGGTGAGCAGGAACAGCAAGAGTTATTCATACAAATATCTTGATATCACAATTAAATCTAACGGTTCTCTAATAAACACATCGAAAATATGAAGTTGAAGGCCAGTAAGGCGTACTGTGCTCTTATCTCAAAATGCAAAGAATTCAAAATGCTAGTAAGGCGTACTATGCTCTTATCTCAAAATGCAAAGAATTCAATGATTTGGAACCAAGTTTGTTGAATCTGTTCGACCAAACAATTGTTCCGATTCTGAATTATGCTTCTGAAATTTGGGGTTTTTATGAACATGCCAAATTTAATTGGAACGACTGCACCTTTCTGCGTGCAAATACCGGGTGTCTCAAAAAAAGTACACCCTTTCCACAAAACAATTATTATTATTATTATTATTATTATTATGAAAATTCAACGCTCGTCCATTGACGGATTTAATGTTCTGAACATCTAGTGACAACAAGTCTCCTTAGATTTCCAGGACCTTTCGTAGTATTCTTGCAGTGTTCAGTAATACGGTGGTCTGCATTTGGTTGATGGCAATACTTGATTCAATCTGTTCCAATTGTTTCTGCAGTGTTTTAGGAATCGTCCCAAGAGCACCAATAACGATGGGTATAATCTTGGCTTTCATGTTCCAAAGCTTTTGCACTTCTCGTTTAAGATCTTGGTACTTCTCGATCTTCTCTCTTTCCTTTATTTCAATGCGATGATCAGAAGGTACAGCGAAGTCAACAATTAAACATAATTTTTTCTCCTTGTCGATAATCATCATATCTGGTCTCCTTGCCTCAACGATATGATCAGTTTGTACAGTGAAGTCCCAAAGGATCTTGAACTTCTCGTTTTCAGTAACTGGCTGGGGTTCATGTTCGTACCACTTGTCAGTGGTTGCAAAACCTTTCTTTCGACAAAGATCCCAATGGATCGCCTTACCCATCCAGTCATGCCTTCTTTTATATTCCTTTTGGGCTAGTTTAGGGCATTCGCTTATGATGTGGGTGATTGTTTCATCTTTTGCGTTGCACATACGGCACATGCTGTCATCTCGAGTCTTGTCGATTTTGGCCTTGATAGCATTCGTTCGGATGGCTTGATCCTGCGCTGCTATAATAAGAGATTCGGTTTCCCTCTTTAGATGACCATTTTTCATCCAGTTCCATGTTTTTTCATCGGCAACTTCCTCTATATCTCTAAGAAACTGACCATGTAGTTTTTTCTCCTTTAATTCCGCCTTTCTGTTTCTTTTAATTCGCTGTTTAACATTGTTAACACTTTCAGTTGATTCTTTGTCTTCCCCTCGTGCTGCGATTATGAGTCTTTCTGTGCTATTTTGAATGTAGTTTTCTAATCCTACTGTTGCAATTTCAACGCAATTCTCTATGCTAATAAGGCCACGCCCACCCTCTTTCCGACTTATGTATAAACGGTGAACGCTGTCTTTTGGATGATGAGCCTTGTGCATAGTAAGTAGCTTCCTTGTCCGTAGGTCCAACTTCATTATTTCCTCCTTCCTCCAGTCAATAATTGCTGCTGTATATCTAAACAGAGACACTGCCCAGGTGTTAATGGCTTTTATCAAATTCCCACTGTTTAGTTTTGACTCTAGCACTTTTCGCACTCGCCTAAGATACTCTTTTGACACTTTATCTTTCATTTCTTGATGTTTTATTCTGTCATCTTCTAGTACTCCTAAATACTTATAGGATTCTCCTTCATCTAATGACTTTATCTTTACTGCATCTGGTAATACAATGCCATCACTCTTTACCTTCGTTCCTCTTTTCATAATTAGGACTGCACATTTTTCTATTCCGAATTCCATTTTAATATCTGCACTAAAGATCCTCACGGTGTTAATCAGTGAGTCTAGCCCTCGTTCGCTTTTTGAAAACAATTTTAAATCATCCATATAGAGCAAGTGATTCAATTTCTCTTTGTTCTTATAAAATTCATATGCCTCTTTACAATCACGCAGAACTAATGTCAGTGGGATTAATGCAATAACAAATATTAGCGGTGATAATGTGTCTCCTTGAAAGATCCCTCTTTTGATATTAACTTCTCCTAGTAATTTTCCATTTGATGTTAATTCAACACACCATTTTTCCATTGTCTCTGTTAGCAGATTCCTGACATTCTTTGCTACTTTGAACAAGTCCAGACATTCTATGATCCATGAATGTGGAACCATATCGTATGCTTTACGATAATCGATCCAACACATTGCCAGATTCTTTCTCCTTCTTTTCACCTCCCTTAGTACCATTTTATCAATGTAAATAAGGTCATGTGTACCCCTTGTTCCACGTTTACAGCCCTTCTGCTCTGCAGTCAACACTCCTCTGCTATCCAGAGATTCGTAGACACAAACAGCAATAATTCCCGTTAGTATTTTCCACATTATTGGCAGGCACGTAATTGGCCTGTAATTACTGGGAACATTTCCTTTACTAAGATCTTTTTGGATCAGTACAGTTCTTCCTTTGGTCATCCATGACGGAACCCAACCTTCTCCTAGGCATTTATTAAGAAGCCTCTCCATATCTCCGTGTAATGACTTGAAGGCTTTTATCCAATATCCTTGTAAACCGTCACTGCCTGGTGCTTTCCAGTTAGGTAATTTCTTTACAGCTTTTTGTAGGCTTTCTTTAGTAATAGTGATGTCTTCTTGTTGTTGTAATTCGTTCATTTTTGATTTGACATTACTTAGCCATTCCGCATTTTTATTGTGTTCTTTCTTCACACTCCAAATATTCTGCCAGAATTTCTTTGCTTCTTCGGCATCCGGAGGTTCATTCTCGGTTTGTTTGCCAGCACCATTAAGCTTACAATAGAAGTTTCCTTCATTGTTCTGGAACATTCGGTTTTGCTGGTATTGACTAATCTTGTTGTTATATCGGTTGATTTTGCCTTGCTTTGCTTTGATTCTTTGACTTATTACCTCTAAGACCGTGTTCTCACCTTTCTCTTTCAATCTATATTTTTGTTGTAATCTGTCTCTGTGCTTCTTTTTTATCTTTCCACCATCTTTGATCACTTTCACTCTGTCAAAATCTTTACGAAGCTCCTTTACCTGGCTTTCCAGTCGTTTTTGCCACCATGGCTTCTTTGCAGTTTCTTGTACTTTCGCTTTTACTCCCAACATTTGTGACGTTATAACTCCACCCGCGTACATGACCCTGTTGAGTGTTGTTATGTCATTAATCCTGATCTTTTTGAGCATCTTGTCAATTTTTGAGCTTGTTTCTGCTAGTTTTTGTCTATCATTATTATTATTATTATTATTATTATTATTATTATTATTATTATTATTATTATTATTATTATTATTATTATTATTGTTATTCATTTATTTATTGTTGGATGGTAAAAGATAGCTACAGTAGATAGCTAATTAATTCCAACTCTAAAAATTAAAATACAAAATAATCCTTTAAAATACAAATAATACTCAATAAAAACGTGGATAAAATATTTACATGCCATCAAAAATATATAGTATAAAAGCAGAAATCTAAAATTGTTTTATCATAAAAAGCCCAAATTCGGAATAAAAGTGCGGCATAATCTGCATGGACAATTTTCCCCGTACAAATTTTTGATCTTTGTTTTAAACTGACAAAGCGAATTCGAATTTCGTATCGTTGGTGGTAACATTTGCCACAACTGCGGACCTTTAAATCGGACGCTTTCTGTCCCGTTGTTAACAGATTTCACTCTGGGTTGTACAAATTCGTTATTATTGCGTAAATTGTAGTGAGTTGCATTTTCACAGAAGATTTCCTGCATAAATGAAGGGTTAAGCCCGTTTTTAGTTTTATACATCTCTGTCATAAGTAACTGCAAGTTTTTTGTGCGAATAGTAACGGCACAGTCCTTCTCTAATAGTTCACTATAAGTAGATTCGGCATCCTTATAAGTAATTCTCAGAGCCCTTTCCTGTATTTTGTTAATCTTTTTGTTGAGCTGCCTGCTATGAAACATCCAGATTAAGGGGCAATATTGAAATTGACTAGTGATAAAAGCTCTCATGAGGGTTCTTAGTTTGCTCTGATCCATATATGGCGATATGCGAGCAAGTGCGTAAAGTTTATTGCTAGCCTTTTGGCACAATTTCGAGACATGATTGCCAAAGGACAGTTTGTTATCAATTTGAACGCCGAGTAGCTTCTCTTCAGAGCTATTTACAACTTCGGAATTTCCAATTCTAACAGTAACTGGATCATCGCTACTCTGCCCAAGAACCAAAAGGTGGCATTTATCTGCATTTAATTTCATGAAGTTGTCGGAAAACCATTTCAAAGCTACACTACAATCATGTTCAAGCCTATGAGTTATATTCCTCAGGTTCTTATCGCAAGTATAGATTATGGTATCATCTGCATAGTTGCATACATCTACATTTTAATAAACAGTAAAAGATCATTGATATAGATGTTAAATAATAGAGGTCCTAAAACTGACCCCTGGGGAACACCACGTGTAACGTTTTTCCAAGAACTGAATGACCCATTTACTTTGACTCTTTGTTGTCTATTTGTGAGGTAATCATTAATCAGTGTTAATGCTTCGTGAGAGAAACCGTAGGCATGCAATTTTGCAATCAATAGATCATGTCTGATGCAATCAAATGCCTTGGAGAGATCCATCATTACAGCACAAACCTTACCACCTTCATCAAGACTAATTTTGAATTTTTCTAAAAGCCTTACAAGCGCATGCTGGGCACTATAACCTTTTCGAAAACCACAGAGAAGTGACGATAAAAAGGATGTAATATAAGCAACAATTTGTTTATCCATTATTCTTTCAAAGAGCTTTGAGACCGTAGGCAGAACGCTAATTGGCCTAAAGTTAGTCCTTGTGTTACTTGGTCCATTCTTTGGAAGAGATGTGACATCCGCGCACTTGAGTTCATTGGGAAAAAATGATTGTTCAATGCAATCATTAAAGATTTGTGTCAAAGGTTCTGCGCAAACATCAGAATTAGATTTAAGAATTTTAGGTGGGATGTTTTTATGCGTTGTAGCTTTTTTTAGGATTTAGATCTCTAACCTCTCTGTCAACAGCATCAGGGGTAACTTTCTGAAAATGAAAGGAACCGACATTTTGACAGTGATCTTTGATTTTTAGAATGCTAGGATGATTAGAAAATTTATATACTGCCTTATCAACAGGATCAGTGATCCCTTCTGTTGTGTTTTCGACGAAACGAAAACAAAGGAACGAAACGATAAAATATCGAGACTTTTTTAGTTCATAGGTATATTTATTGATCTTTAACTTAAATGTACATACCTTGCATTTCAAAATCGTCCTCCGAACACCGGAGGTACGAGGTCTCAAAGCATAATTTTCGAGTGCACTTGAAACCAGAGGTTTTGTAAAAAGGGCCTAGCCATGATTTGATATCACAGGCAAATGGCAAAAGAAATTCAACTTTTACCTTTAGCTTTGTCTTTTGAAAAGAATTATACCTTGAAATGCTTCAGTTGTTCTGCAGATAATTATTACTTTGAGGAATCAATCTGTGCATTGCATTTCATCCCAAGTGTCAAAGAAGAAGAAAAAGGGCACATGCACGCTCATTTTTGAGATGTGGCACGACTTTATCATTTTTTCCACATTCTAATTATATTTGTTTGTTCACGGCGATGTCTACGAGTCTTTTATTCTTTCAAAAGTGAAAAACTGAAAGATAAAGTCTGCAGCAGGTGCTTTGGAAAATAGCCATAAGACAAATCATGGCTAGGCCCCCTTTCAAAATCTCTGGTTTCAGGTGCACTGTAAATTTTGACTTTGCGAGCTTGTATCTCCGGTGTTTGGTGGATGATTTTTGAATGCAAGGTATGTGAATCTAAGTTGAAGATTGATGAATTTAGCTGTTCACTTTGAAAGTAGTAATATCTTATCGTTTCGTTCCTATTTCCAGTGAAAAGGGGGTACATTTTTTTTGAGACACCCGGTACATCTTGGGTGTAAAATCAACAACTTGTGCGGACTTAGTTCATGCCGAATTAGGTCGAATTTCCCTTCCGTCGAATAGACATATGCCTGCTTGTAAAATTTCTTTGCAAGACTGCAATTGCTGAATGTCTCTGAGCCACACAGACTTGCCTGTAAATTCTTTCCCTCCATGTGTGAAGCTGCTGACTTAGGTGGCGCCAACTGGATGTCAAGGGTTCGTGAACTGCAAGCCAGATACGATTTCTACCCAGTGACAACAACGTCTCTGCTATCAAATCAAAGGTTAGATGCTTCTTTGAAAACCGCACCTTGTCTAACTTCAATGAACATCTAATGCAGGATAAAAAAACCTTCCACTTATGCTCAGATTAAGTTGGTTTTCAAATATGGAACTTATTTAGATGTGATAAATGACTTTAAAAGAGGCAATGTTTCTCAAAGTTAAGAATGAGTGCACACAACCTCAAAATAGAAGCTGGACGATTTGGCAATAGTAAGAGTACCTAGATCTGATGGGCATTGTAAATACTGCCTTTCATTAGGACTATAAGTTCTTGGTGATGAAATCCACTTTGTTATGATTTGCCCACAGTTTCTAGAGGACAGGAAATGTCTCGAAGACAAAATAGGAAATCTATACCCAAATGTAAACCAACTCAGTGTGCAAAATAAAGTCATCTGGTTATTGAGCCAAGAAGACAAGCACTGTTTGAATTTAGTAGCATCTTTCTTGTTGAAATGTTTCAAACTGAAATCTGAATCCTGCTTGCAATAAGCGTACACCATCGGATGTTAACGGACCATCGGAGTTAGACAAACATGTTTTTTATGCAAATATAAAAGTTTACAATGATTTCTACATCTAACTATACGTTCCTAATTACTATACAACACGACAGGCACGATACAATGGGGAGCGAAAGACAATGACTACCCCATGGCCAATATAAAAAGACATGTAGCGTTCAACTAACTACGACTACACTACAAACGATTGAAAACTAAATGGATAATGTACTAGATTCTGTTCCACACCAGACGTCAGGTCAAGGCTGCGATGACTGGAAATGATGTCGCAAGCACAGCTCATTTCGGCTCATTTGTTGCAGTAGATAAAGGGCCCGACGTCTGATATGGAAAAGAATTTACAATGACAAATAACGTGTTATACGTTAAGGGACTTGGTGGTTGCATAGTTCTCAGGTTGCAAGAATCTCAATCAAACCGACCAGTTTCATGGATAAAACTTAAAGTTAATTCTAGTATGCATTCAAGTTATTAGAAAGGTCGTTATCGCCATATAACAAGAGCTGGGTCAAAGCATCATTTGAGAGATCGGCAATTTGTACGACTGGTCGTAATAATTCAGCAATTCCAGCGAGAAGATCTTGTCATTGAACATCAAATGAAGGGCAGAGCAACAAAAAGTGCTCCGCATCCTCAATCCCATCGCTTGTTGGGCACATCGGGTTTACGGTATCCCTAAAATTATGCTTGAATTTGTGGAAATTCAATTTGCCGAGACCAACCCTGAGTTGAGTAAGGTAGGATAATCCTTTTGGATCGTGAATTCCAAAGACAGATTTCGCAGGGGGGCGGATTATCGACGAAAGCTTTTTCTTGAAAACAGCAACAGAAGGTGCATGTCTTAATTCAGGCTCAAGCTTATTCCATTCAGATAAACAGTTAGGATAGAAGCTAGACTTGAATTTTTCTGTCCTCGCCTTTTATCTCCCAATGACATCCTGGTTACGAAGAGGGTACTGTGACTGGTGAAGAGGGGGAATTGGATCTACTATATACTCAGGGCTAAGATTGTTTACAAACTTATAGAACAAAATGAGGCGTCTGCTCCATCTTCGGGAACTTAAGGACTCCCAACCAAGGTCTGTGTACAGCTTCTCTCGAGATGTTCCCCTCCATGTTCCTGTTACAGCCAAAGCAGCAGAATACTGAACAGACTCCAGCTTTTCCATTAAATTTGGTAAAACGAAATTTCCACTGAAGTCACATACTTTACCAGGAATGTGATAAATAACATCGCCATAGTCCATGTGGGGTCTGGAGTAATTGAGTTGGATATAATTGAATTGAATAGCCTCGTTTTGAGGTAGAGACCGATGTGATGGGACTAAGTTTACATAAAGTACTTGACGAACTCAATTGCTTGAAGTGGTTGTGTGAAGAAAGAGATGTGCTGTCCAACCAGCAGAGCCATGCAGAGGAGAAGGTGAGCAGCATGACTGAACTTTGAGTTACTAAAATTATTACTCTTTATTGACAATCTTGATTATAAACACGTTTAATTATTACTGCAAATGCTTTAGTCAAATAAGTTGTATTAAATAAATAATTGTTGTTTTATCACATTATATTTGCAGATGTGGTGCTGGGCTTCATAATGTTAAAGCTGAACTTAAAGTCTAAAGTGTCTTGTTATTTGGTGTATCTGCTGACGCACAAGCGGGCTAGGCTACTTTAACTGGCGACGAGAGAAACAGATTGCCCAATATCATAATGGACAGAGAAGCCCAGCCAACGAGTACTAAATTGCGCCCTTTTGATCCGTCACAATATGAAGGGGAAGTTGCACAGGGATTTGAAAAATTTTTACGTTTATATAAGTGCAAGTACCTTGCATGGGACAGGAGCCCACCAAGTGATGTTACTGATAAGGAGGAATGGATTGGTCAAGATATGCTGAAACAGCTAAGGGGACATTATGCCACGGATCGTTTTATGGATGATATTGAAGCTGTGGCATCTGAAAAAGATCTCCGCAAAATGTCATTTGATGAGCTGGTGGGAAGGCTACGTAACAGATACAAGCCAACTCAAAATCAAACCATGGCTCATTATAAATTCCACCGTCGATCACAGGGCATTGATCAGTCCTTTGACAGTTTTGTTAATGAAGTAAAGAAACAAGCAAAAAGCTGTGCGTTCACTTGTAAGGGTAAGGACTGCTCAGTTGCTGACACCCTGATTAGGGATCAAGTAATTATCGGGGTAAGAGATGACGAATTCAGAAAGATTGCTCTAAAAGAAGAATGGGATCTTCTGGAACTTGAAGATCATGGAAGAAGAGCGGAAGCAGCACTGATTGGAGCTGCAAAATTAGGAGAGCAAAGGGATTATAAGGTAGAGAGACTAAAGCCTGGCAAATATTCAAGGAAAGCAGTGGCCAGAGAAAACATGTCACAACAGAAAACTCCAGCAAGAGAACAATTCAGTTGCTATAGGTGTTGTCGACAAAGGTGCAATGTGGAGAAGTGCCCTGCATTGAAATCACAGTGTCATGTTTGCAATAAAAAAGGACATTGGGCAGGTTCAAATCTATGTGACAAGCGAAAGAAAGCAGAACAAAGGGGGAGAAGGCAGGGTAGAGCGCAGAGGTTGAGAGAAGATACATCTGAAAGCAGTTCTGATGAGGAATCTGTTGTCACAGCCACAAGTGAAAGCTCATCCAATGAGGATGCTGATGGCAGCAAACAACAAGTTCGGAGAGTGCGCAAAGTATTCAGAATCCAAGGTGTTCGACAAGCTCGAGGCAAGAAAGGCAAAGGCGCAATCCATGATTTTCAGGTGGAAGTTGCATTGCGTGGGAAAACCATCAGAGCAACAACTGACACTGGTGCTGAAATCAACGTTATGCCAAAACGTACGGCAGCCAAGCTTAAACTCCCATTAGAAAAGTCACGTCTACGAATCAGCCCATATGGGGCAAAACCTTTCCGTGTAATAGGCAAATATGAAGGCTCCGTAGTTTTTGGAGATATGGTGACAACAGCAACATGGTATGTTGTGAACAAGAAGAATATAGAGCCTTTGATAAGTGGACCAACAGCAGAGAGGCTTGGTATAATCAAGTTCAATTCAGACCCCCTTCAAAAAGAGCAGAGCATTGAGAGGATCATGGTTGATAAAACATCCAGTGAGGAAACTAACCAATGGCTGAGGAAATATCCCAAAGTTTTTGAAGGAATAGGCACTCTGAAAGATCATGAAGTAAAGTTATACCTTGATGAGACAATAAAACCTGTCGCTCAGCCTTCAAGACCCGTCCCATTTCACCTTAAAAAAAGACTGGAGGAGGAAATAAATAAAATGGAGAGAGCTGACATCATAGAGGAGCACTCGGGTCCAGCTCCCTGGATCTCTAATATCGTCTTAGCCCCAAACGAAGATGGAAATCTGAGAGTAACAGTAGACATGAGACAAGTTAATAAAGCCATAAAGAGCACAAATGTTCCTATTCCAAATGTTGAAGATATCAAGGCCCAGTTGTCTGGCAGTAAATACTTCACAAAGTTAGACCTAAAGGCAGCCTTTCACCAACTAATACTAGATGAAGAAAGTCGATATGCCACAGTGTTCCATGCAAATGGGCGGTTGATGCATTATAAGAGGCTCACTATGGGAAATTTAGTGGCTTCTGGAGAGTTGAACAAAGCACTCCAGCCAGTTTTTGGAAAGATTCCTAATGTTCATCTTATACATGATGACATGATAATTGCTGCGCCAACGCTGAAAGAGCACAACGAGACTGTTGAAGCTGTTCTAAGCAAAGCACTTGAAGTAGGGATTACCTTCAATCCAGAGAAGAGCGTATTTAATGCCAAAGAGGTCCCATTCTGGGGAGTAATCATTACAAAGGAAGGAATAAAGCCTGATCCAGCCAAAGTTAAGGCTCTTCATGAAGCAGAGAGACCACAAAATAAAGAAGAGCTCATTTCTTTCCTTTCAATGTTACAATCTAATTCGGCATTCATACCTAGAGTGTCACTACAAACACAGCAGCTCAGAGATCTCACAAAGAAACATAGCAGATTCAAGTGGAGATCAGGCCATCAGAAGGAATTTGAGCAAGTAAAGTCTATGTTTCATCAAGAGACCCTGATCCGATATTTTGACCCAAAGAAGGATACATACATTTTTGTGGATGCACATCGCACAGGCTTAGGGGCAGTTTTGGCGCAAGGGAATTCAATCAATAACACTGTTCCAATTGCTATTGCAAGTCGCACAACAACAAAAGTTGAGCAAAGATATCCACAAATTGATTTAGAAGGCTTGGCAGTAGATTTTGGCCTTCGCAGATTTCGTCAATACATAGTGGGAGGACCATCAGTAAAAGTGGTGACTGATCACAAGCCTCTAGTGAGCATATTTGCAAATAAACGCCTTGGATCCATACGTCTTGACAGGGTCAAATTACGACACCAAGACATAACTTTTGAAGTATGCTGGCAACCAGGGAGAGTCAATCCAGCAGACTATGCTTCAAGACATGCCACACCATTAAAGAAGCTACCCAAGGAAATCCGCAGAGAAACAAAGGAATTCACAAAACTTTGTTGGTTTCTTCATAGTTCTCCATATGTGGAAGCAATAACCATTGAGTCCCTTCAAAGGTACACAGAAAATGATAAGGTGCTAACAACCCTCAGAGAATATGTTACTAATGAGAAACAACCAGATGTTAAAAAGTTCCCGAAACTACAACCATTTGCAAAGATCTTCAATGAACTTACTGTTACAGAAGGAGGTTTACTATTGAGAGGAGAGAGAATAGTGTTGCCTGAAGCATTACTCAAAAGGGCAGTAGACAAAGCTCATCAAGGAGGACATCCCGGCGAGTCAAATCTCAAAAGGAGGCTGCGAATGCATTTTTGGTGTCCAGGCATCAATAAAGCAGTGAGAGAAACGATTAAGGCATGCCTACCATGTCAAGTGCATACCAATAAGACAACCAAAGAGCCACAAGCGATGTTGGAATCCCCAGAAAATGCATGGGACAAGGTAGCCCTGGATTTATTTGGGCCTATGCCCAATGGAAGACACATACTTGTAGCACAAGATATGCTTTCACGCTTTCCAGCTGCAAAAACAGTACGTAATACAAGTACTCAGGAGGTATTACCTTCGCTTGATGATATTTACACAAGCTATGGTTACCCAAATACTCACCTCACAGACAATGGTCCACCATTCAATTCGGAGGGCTTCAAGAACTACTCACTACAAAAGGGTATACAGCACCAACGAACATATCCATACCATCCACAAGCAAATCCAGCTGAAAGAATAATGAAACCTATCGGAAAAGCAATGAAGGCTGCATTCATGGAGGGGGCAAATCAACAACAGGCCCTGAATCAGTTCCTTGCAACATATCGTGCAACTCCTCACATAGCCACTGGGGTACCACCAGGAGATTTTCTACTAAGAGATGGATATCGAGTAGATTTTCCAGCTAGAAAGCCACTAAATGCAAGAGATATTGCCCAAGCAAAACATGCAGATGCAGGCAACAAAGAGGCAATTCAAAAGAAAGCAAATTTGTCAGTCAAGAGACGCAGGGAAGACATTTCTGTTGGGGATACCGTCTTACTAAAGAATCAGAAGCGAGCCAGCAAATTTGATCCCAAATTTGATCCGAACCCATGCCAAGTGAAGGACTCATCAAAAAGGGGGCTGATATTAGTTAGACAGTCTGACAAGGCAATCTTTAGACGCCACAAAGATGATGTCAAGCCTTTTGGCACCAGCACAGAGGCAAGAAAACTGGCCAACGGGCATCATAAGCAGGGTGCAAATTCTTTCATGCCAGAAGAAAACGGGGACAACTTCAGCCCTTCTGAGACGTTAGAGGCTCCAAACAATAACGCTACTAATGTTCCAGAAATCTTACATAACTTACCAGTAACAAGCGGCAATGAAGCAATCATTCCACAGTCAGGGGTAACAAAAACGCGATCTGGACGTGTGACAAAGCCCCCAAATTGGTTCAGTGATTACCAAAGATTTTAGGCCACACGAATTTTTGTTTTCAAAACAAAAGATGGAAAGTATTGGAGTAATTGAGTTGGATATAATTGAATTGAATAGCCTCGTTTTGAGGTAGAGACCGATGTGATGGGACTAAGTTTACATAAAGTACTTGACGAACTCAATTGCTTGAAGTGGTTGTGTGAAGAAAGAGATGTGCTGTCCAACCAGCAGAGCCATGCAGAGGAGAAGGTGAGCAGCATGACTGAACTTTGAGTTACTAAAATTATTACTCTTTATTGACAATCTTGATTATAAACACGTTTAATTATTACTGCAAATGCTTTAGTCAAATAAGTTGTATTAAATAAATAATTGTTGTTTTATCACATTATATTTGCAGATGTGGTGCTGGGCTTCATAATGTTAAAGCTGAACTTAAAGTCTAAAGTGTCTTGTTATTTGGTGTATCTGCTGACGCATAAGCGGGCTAGGCTACTTTAGGGTCGAACATAGAGCTTATATATTTCGTTTAGAGTATGCCTGGGCAGGTATTTGGAGAGATAGTTCAGCAAACCAATACTCTTCCTTGTCTTAGAGATAGCTGACTTGACGTGAGCTGAGAAGGATAGTTTTGAGTCCAGGATAATTCCTAAATGTTTATGCTCATCTACTTTCTTCACAGATATGTCATTAAAAAGGATCACAGGATGATCAATTTCAGATTTCTTCATTGAAAATCTTAATTCAACGGCTTGTCTCTGTGTATCAAGATTAAATGACATCCTCCAAGTGTAAGCCCACTGACTTATCAAGTCCAAGTCATGGTTCATATCATTGGCTGCTGTATTGGGGTCTTCTACCACTGTGAACAATGATGTATCATCAGCAAATAACTTAACATTGCACTTCAGGCCTACGGCTAGATCATTTATATAAACAAGGAAAAATAATGGTCCCAGAATAGAGCCCTGAGGCACCCCTGCTGAAATATCTCCCCAAGTAGAACTCTGTCCATTCAGCACAGTCCTCTGCTTTCGATCCTTAAGAAAGCTTTGGATTAGAAGAAGAAGTTGTCCCGATACACCACATCGTTTTAATTTATAGATTAGACAATCGTGCCACACCCTATCAAACGCTTTAGAAATGTCAAGATAAACAGAACGGGCAAAAAGGGGAGGATTACAGTCTAAAGCTTTAAATATGGTGTGTGTTATGGAGAGTAACTGGTTGACTGTCGAATCTCCTGGACGAAAACCTGATTGATTTGGGTTAAGCAGCTCATGTGATTCTAGGTGCGAGTATAGGGAATTGTATATTAGTTTTTCAAGTATTTTCCCAAAAATTGGTAACAGAGAAATAGGACGGTAATTCCCTTTCAGATTTTTCTCATTTTTCTTATGAACCGGCACTACATTTGCATATTTCCATATTTCAGGAAATAAGCCACGCCTCAAACAATTTGTGAAAATTATTTTAAGTGGAAGAACTAATGAGACATCGCTGAACTTTATCATCCTCACAGATATTTCATCCCAGCCATGTGCTTTATT
Source organism: Aurelia sp. 3 sensu Dawson et al. (2005) (assembly GCA_964020215.1). Lineage (NCBI taxonomy): Eukaryota > Metazoa > Cnidaria > Scyphozoa > Semaeostomeae > Ulmaridae > Aurelia > Aurelia sp. 3 sensu Dawson et al. (2005). The sequence goes on along the minus strand of OZ026580.1, from coordinate 8,366,630 downwards.
TGGGTTAAGTGATCTTATGATGTTAAGTATATTTTCCTCACAGATGGAGAAGTCACTTATCAGAGTGGTAGTTACTGGAGTATCTTGTGGAATTTCACTACCTGTGTCGATGGTCGTGCATTGAAGTATAAAATAGTCATTAAAAATCTGAGCCTTTTCGGTCAAGTCCGTCACAAACAGCCCATTTTCTAGAAGAGGTAGGATCATGGGAATCTTAACTTTGTTTAGAACGGTGTTTATCAAAGTCCAATAGTTTTTGCTGCTGGTCCCAGGATTAGCCAGAGTTTTCCCTGCCTTAAGGAAATAATTCTGCTTGGCTTCTTCAATCAGTCTCGCGCCTTCAGATATAATCTTTTGTATACCTTCAAGCTTATCGACTGGCCTACCATTCCCCACGAAACTTTTATATGCACGATTCTTTTTCCTGAGAAAGTTTTTGATGGCTTGTGTTATCCAGGGTGCTTCGCGAGGCCTAATTGTTTTTACTTTAATTGGAATGAAGTTAGAATAAATATTCAAAAGGACTTCATTGAGTAGTTTTACCTGTTCATTAGGACAAGTGATGTTACCAAGATGTTCTTGCCAAGCAAACATTTCAATGCTTTTCCTAATGGCTATAAAGTCTGCCTTGTCATAGTACCAAATTTTACGGGTTTATGGAGGGAGTGCTATGTTTGGAACAGATAATTTACCGTAAACTATTTGATGGTGGCACTGCTCATGCAGAGACGGGTGAACGCCAGACTCAATAATGAGGTTAGGTTGATCAGTAAATATCAGGTCAATGCAAGATTTAGAGTCACCCATCAAATGGGTTGGCTCTGATATCAACTGATGAAGACCATTGTCAGCTGTTATTGGCTCGAATAGTCTTCCTTCGTTATTTTCAATATCATTTTCCCACCACTGAGTTGATCTACAGTTGAAATCACCAGTGATGATAACACAGAAAGGATTTTCGGCATGCATTTTGGATAAAATCAACTCAAAGTTTATTGTAAAGTTATCAAACTCCTCAAGACCCTGACTTGGACTTCTATAGATAACGGCATAGAAGTACTTTTTCCTATTTAATTGAATTTCATATACAATACATTCAGGAAGAGTCACCAGATCAGAACGATTTTTTGAAGGAAGGGAATCTTTGATATATAGCCCAACACCACCCCTTTTCATATTTTGAGGATGGTTATTTTTGATAAACGTGTAGCCATTTAGTGCCAGCTTTTCTTCTTCAACGGTGCTATCAAGGTGGGTTTCAACAATGCCAATAAGATCATAATTGTAAACTGAGTTGTAAGCCTCCATAAGAGAGACCCGTAAAAAATCATACGCGGTAATACTATTTAGATTCCAGGTACAGAAATCAAGTGTTTTAGGGCCTGGGTTTATTTCTACATCACCACAGAGCAAGAGTGTTTAAAAACCAACCACTGCGTATGAAGCATGTAGCATGTCCTACACCCAATGTAAAAATATGTATGCAGGAAAAGAAATTGCCTCACAGCTGCATGCTTATACCGAACAAGACCAATGACACCGAAAGGGACTCGTTTGAACAGTTCTAAAGACGTGTACAGTACCGCCCTTGCAAGGTGATGTACGCGGGCGAACAAAGGCAAAAAACAAGACTGATTTGTCACAGAGTGCACTGCAAGAAACTGTATTGTTAGTGTGAGGGGCAGAACAAAAATTGAAATTGCGATGAAACAATAACAAAACCAAAATAACTTGAGGGTCTGAAAAAGAATTGAAAGTGACTTGACACTTTTCTTCGGTGGGGTTGAGTTTTGTATGGATACACGGAAACACCCTATTGTTGCTCGCCATTGATTGATATCAACCGGCATCATCGCAATGAAATCCTCTCGCTGGTCCTGAGAGGATGCAACCACCATTGATAAATCCAAAACAGAACAACATAAAACATACGAAGCTAAAGAAATTACAAACTAAACGAAATTGACGATAGTTACAATGAACCCAAACTGTTACACATTCGGAAAGTAATCGATTCGGCAGCATTCTGGTGACGGATACTGCTCGTGCGCTCTTTGTTCTTAATGGGGTTTTGTGAGGTATTCGAGTGTTTCATTTGTTTGAATTTCTACAAGAAGAAAAGCAGATGTTTTGCTTTTGCGGTTTTGCATTGTTATCACAGGAAAGTGGTTTAAGAAGTTCTTTTGTTAATCTTGGTTCACACCAGGTCCCTCGAGCCGCCAGAGCCACGCAAAAAGACCCAAAAGGCAAATGACCCTGAGTCTTTGTCCCCTGGGTCCTCTCGCACGAACCGAAAAGCCAAATGACCCAGCGCGAGCCAGCCTTCAAAATATAACTTTAGGATGTTTGTCAGGAAGTTGAATCAATAAAAACACTGATGCCTCGGGAATTGGCGCATGATTTTACCGTCAAACAAGTTTTGTTATTCATTAATTTGTGATTGCCTAAGGCCCGTTTTATAAGTCATGCCGCGCCGCGCCGAACCATAGAAATTTGAGTTCGACTGAGGTTCGAGTTAGAGCGCCTCTTCTGTTTTATAAGAACAAAACTTTTGCCGCGCTGTGCCGTGCTGAACCATAATGACGAATGCGCATAATACTGACTTTGGAAAATTTTCTTTTTAATTTCATGCATTTGAATACATTCGTTCATTAAATGAGAAATTCGATGTGGCTCGACTGAAATTGGTTTTATAAGTCGCACTGGATCGACCCAGTCGAGAGGCCTTTGGTATATGGTTCGACTTAGTCGAACCAAGTGTCAGGTTAGTTTTATAAGAGTCGTTGCAAACATGTTATTGCAAATATACACAAAGGAATGTCTTCTCAATCACAGTGCATCCACAAAAAAGCCACCCACGAGTGACCATTTTCAAGGATCTTATTCATGGATATTTTTCCCGTAGGTATGTTTAATTGTGTCTCGTAATAATGCTGAGACAGAATATACACGATGGATATCATTCAAACAATGAAGGTTGCAAAACTAATAAATTTTTTGCTCTCACTCAAGCAAACTAGTTCACCTGTTTGACAGATGCAATTCTAATTTCTTGAGACTTTTGTAGAGCAAAGAAAGATTTCTGTTGAGGGCAAAATTAATGTATTTGATTGTGAAGTTAAAGGGCATATGAAGTGAAAATTTTTTTCGATGTTTACAATTAATTAATGGGCGCTGATTCCGAATATGTTATTGAAATAATCATTTAATGAGCCATTGTGGCGTAATTAACAAATGAAAGCACTCAGATTCTCTGGAAAAGTGACTGCGGGGCCTGGTGCGAGTGAGCGGCCTTTTTGCGGATGTGACGTATTGTGTTTATTCCATTCTGAGAGGGACACCCACAAAGTAGGCTCATTTCATGTTGGCAAGCGAAGTACAGTGCTCTCGGAATTTATGTCCAGCAGCGAAACAGACAAATGGCAAGTCCCAGACGATGCATCCAGTCATGAAGAAGATGCTAGCCCTTATTTGCCGTACCATCACGAGCCACTGGCTTTTGAATGGTCAAGCTCGTCGGAATCTGAAGATGTAGATGGGCCTAGCCTAGATGTGGGAGTGAGCGAGATATGAGGTCGTCTTTGAGATGAACCCAAGGGCAAGGATGGCAGACAATCACAACTTCTAGCGAAATTTGAGGGCAAAGTGTCGTTACAAGAGTGGTAAGTTAACATTTAGATCTTAATAAAGTAACTTCTTTTGGAGAAAGGCTGTTTGTGAAACTTGTTTGCCCGACCTTGAATTGTTTTGGTCTGGGGATTCTATCGAGACGAGAGGCGTTATAGGCCTAGGCTCGTTATGCCAAGTTTTCCTTGTCACGTGTTGCATCGGTAAAAGTGCAAGCATCGAAGGATAATTTTGCGTTCACCTCTTCATTTCGGTGTAACTGTGGAAACTGCTTCACTGAATTATTTGAGAGTGCATGGGAATACCGCCACATAATCATACTAATTCAAGGTTTAGGCCTATTCAAAATATGTTTGGTAACTCTGAAACGTGACCAACTGGGAGTCTTACTTTATATTTGTCTCCAGGTTTTTGCTCACAAATTCAAGACTTCTTCTTGAAGCTTTGTCTTTTATTTTTACACAGTCAGTTAGATCACTCTGAAACCAGCAAAATAATGATAACTGAACAAGACTTGCTGCCCTTTTCCCTTTTCCTTGCATAGGGTCTGCTGGGGGTAAAAGTGGTAAACAAATTCATACAGTGTAAAGGAAGATTGTGAAATAGTTAGGGTAAAATAGTTAATTCAATGGTATATGATGAATTATTGAATACTTTAGGGCCATTCTATCAGATGCAGCTAGAGAGAATCTGTATCTGAAGATTTTTACTCAATTTTTTCACTTTTTTGTCTTACACAAATACCCCCAAAATTACCCATTTTACCCCCAGTAGACCCATTCATTGAGGCCATTTCGATAAATGTCATTCAGTATGTCTTCACTGCTTGGATGGAAATCCTACAGTATTTATTATGCTAAAAAGCCAGAAAAATGGCCATTCTAGTTCATTGAGTTCTGACTGTTGATGTTTCCTTACTTTGAATCAAACACTAAATTTAATATTCCTTTTGCTACAGACTTCTACAAGCTACAGCTTGAAGATGGATGGCACCCTGGATCTTCAATTACCTTGTTTGGGGCCAGCGTATATATACAGCCCTTGCCTGCATGTATATATAGCTTTATTCAGAACACATATCACACACATCAGCACAGACTTTATCAAGAGGTGGAAGAACAAACAGTAAAGTTCTTATGAATTTGTAAATAAATGTTGTGCTTATTGCTATATTATTAAACACTCTATGTATATATCCCCAAAGACTGTTTCAAATGAGGTGCCAGGATGAGATTTGCAAAATGCATCTTTCTTGATTTTAGTTGGCAGATAATTCATCCAACATTTAATGTGAGACAGACTTTAGTTTGGTTAAAGTTCTAAGTGCTACCAGTTCCAAACACTGTCTTATCCCTGCCTAGATAGCCATCCCGGCTTTTTCATCAAACATATTTGGGTCTCAGTCTCACCTTGCTCTACGCTGTTGACAGCAAACATTGATAGTCAAAGTTGGCCCTCTGATATTTGAGTCAATTTTCAGTCAATGCTCAATTGCGGCACACATCCAAGAAATTTGTGACATGCCTTTCTTGAAGTCACTATTTATTTATTTGTATCAGTTGCTAAAATCCTGGCTACAGTGCAGTTCTTAGAGATATCAATAAATTTCAAGTCTCAAAAAATTTGATGTTTTCAAAATTTTAACTTCCTGTGCATTGTTGATGCCCCCTATTTGGGTTCAAACACTTCCTAAATGTGAAAGGCATTTGTTTACCTGTATTATACCTTGTAAGGCAGTGACATCTTGCTGTTTTGTTCTATTTGCAAGTTGCCTACTGTGCTGTTGCGGAGCTTAAATGTAAAGAGTGGAACATTGTGTGGGGGTACATACTTCGTGGAGGTAACCTGAAAAGATGCTAAGATAGTATTCAAGATGTTTGTTTATTTATTCCAAAGCTCTGTAGTGCAAACTTCGTATCATCATTGGCTAGTAAGGATCTGTTTTCATCATGGATGTCTTTGGAGTTCATTCAACATTTAATATCATGTTCATTTCTATATGGTTTTAATCCAAATTCAGATGGAAATTAACATCCAGACTCATTCCAGATAAAAGAATTGAGATTTGCATTTCATATCAGTGAGGGACAGGCTTGAAGGAGATTTGATTTCATAATTGATAATTTCAGACAAAAATTTTCTGTTGCAGTGAAATGATTTTAAAATTTTCTGTATGTCCCCTAAATGTATTTCAAATCTTCCTGTAAATGTATTTTGTGTCAGAAAAAGAGGTATAAAAATCAATCTGAATGGAAATATTCTCTTATTCATCATCTTTTTGTCATGCTTGCTAAGAACTTCATTACCGCGCTAATTTCGGCGTGCAGAGAATATGTCGTTGCGTTGGCACTGCATCACAATCAAAGTCAATCTTTGCAGCTCCCTTTTGTATAAATCATCACAGCAGAGCTTTAGTTCCGTGTTGTTCCGTCTCCGTCAGTGCTTGTGTGGTTATTCTTTCATGCAAACTCGAGTTGAAGTAATCGAAAGGTGAAGCAAAGAACAAGCCGATGGTGTTTAATTGCAAGCTTAGAAATTCTCGAGTCTATTCCAGAAGGACAGGGTACTTTCTCCAAAAGAAAACTCTATAACGATGAGCAGACAGGAAAAGCTACGCCGCCGTGAAAATCGTTCTGTTTATGTTAGGCCAGCTCATCAAGGTTGAAGTTAAAGTGACCCATCCACAGCGTGGTAGGTTTGGTGTTAAATCATATTTGTTTTAGTTTTGGATCAAATTTAGGTTTTACAAACAAACTCGTAAACTTCGTTTTTCATCTACATTTGCATTCTAAGACGCTGTTGCGAAATCTTGGCAGTGGTTTCTTAACTGATTTGGGCATCACTCAATTCACAGACATCTAAGATTATATTTGCAGACAAGGAATAACGAATAACTTTGAATGAGCAATTATTTTTATTTCTCAATCGTATGAAAGTATGTTCGATTCGAAAATATTCGAGTAGGAGTATGTCCTTCAATGAAAGAAATCGTTTTCATTCCATTCATTTTACCTGACACTGCATAGGAAATCGATCGCACAAAATCAATGGGATAAACACAATACGTCACAAGTGGATTGCGAGGTCTGGGAAGCAGCGTCCTGACCGCGTTTGTGTGGCGCCACATTCTTTGGCTGACCTGGGTAATTTGAAGCGCTAATTTGCAGCTTTAGAGGCTGCAAATAAAAATTCTTTCTACGCCATCGTGTAAAGCAATGTCTGAAGTCTTAAAAACTTGAATAAAAGTTTTCGCTTCATATGCCCTTTAAGGTTCGGATTTCTATTCAAATATATTTCTCAGTTCTAGGCTTTATGCCCGCATTTCGCGGTAATTCCGGAGATTCCCTAAACAGCACGATTGCTGTTTAAGCCAAAACCTACGAGCTCTGGTTTGGAAGTGGAGGCAAAATTATACTTTCAAGATTAATATTCCTACTGTCAATGTACCAGCATCGAACAATAAGGTATTCATCTTCAAGTTAACTATCGAAGATTATTTTAACAATCATTCTGAATCGATTGGATCTAGCTTCTTGCTCCTAGCACTGATCAAATCTCTTGCGTTTTTTCTGGAACACCCGGTAGATACCCATCTTTTTAAATATGATAATAATATATTACGAGGATTAACATGTTTACATAAGGAAAGAAGATAGAAGTGTTAAATGGTTGAGATGTCAATTGAGGGTTGCGTGTCCTGCTTTAAATAGTTTTTCTTCGTATGTGGTTTAATAATATCGAGGAACTTAGTGACATGAATGCAAAGACTTTAAAGAACGGTTCTTTTAAGTTAATGATTGTAAAAATAATTCTTGATAGTAACACGTCTCGGGAAAGTGCACGAAGATGCTCCAGACCACGACTCTAAAATGTGATTGTTCATGTGGAGGCGAAAGTTTGTTGTTTGACCAATGTAAGTTACTTTTCCTTGACACGAATTGCATGATAAGAAGTACACAACGTTTTTGCTCTTCCACGAAATATTACACTTTATGTTCCAAGTTACGTTCTTTGCTGTTTTGAACGAATTAACGGCTCGTGGATATAATTTACATGGTTTTTATCGATTATCATTGCAAAGGGAGGCTGTGTTATTGATGTTGTCGCCAAATGAGGCTGTGTTATTGATGCTGTCGTTGATATTTCAGCTGATGACAAGAATCTGGCATTTGTTAATACTGATGAAATTTTTGGGGGCTGTTTAAGTGCTACGACGGGGCTGTGTGTTTTAAAACTTCCCTTTTGTTGTTGGCGATGGATTAAAGTGCAACGAATGAATTGTTTTCATCATGTGACTGAACTGAAGATCAGGATAATGTGTTTGTTACCAATGGCAATTTGTGTTTATCACTTTTATCAGGTGCAGGTCCTTGAAGTTTGCCTCTGTGGAATGCTTGCTTAATGATAGTTTTTAGATAGTTACAATCTATTAACCATTTTTCAAGAGCGCTGCATGAAACTCGATTCTGATAAACCTCAATTCAAATGTGATGAAGTCGACACCTTCCAACTCCAGATGGAGTCAAGGCAGACCCTGCAAAAATCAAAGCCGTTCTAGAATTGGAGAAACCAACCGATGTCTCTGGAGTCCAGCGACTAATCGGCATGATCAAATACCTTGGAAAGTTCCTGAGTATCCTCTCCGACACATGTGAGCCCTTAAGGAGACTAACACACTAGGATGCTGTTATGGCCCACCTGTCACATACACCAGTACAGCACTCACATCAGCTGAACAAAAATATAGTAAAATTGAAAAGGAACTCTTGGCCCAGATTATTGGAATGGAACAAAATCACTAGTATGTCTTTGGGAGTGAAATCACCATTTGGACTGATCATCAACCGTTAGTCTCCACAGCCACAAAGCCACTTGCCTTCACACCAAAGAGGTTACAACGCCTACTCTTACGACTTCAAAGCTATGATGTCAAAGTTTGATACAAGCCTGGCAAAGAAATGGTCCTTGCCGACACGTTCTCAAGAGCCTACATTCCATCTCAAAATGATGATCGCTCAGAAACTGAGAAAGACACTGAAATTGTCCACATGGCTAGCCGTTTAGCTATATCAGAGCCTCAACTGAAGGAAATTAGGCAGGCCACATCCGAAGATGAGACACTCAAGGACGTCGTGAAGATTACTATTGAAGGATGGCTTGCAAAGAAAGATGGCCTACACGCAAGAGTACACCCATATCTCCACATCAGAGAGGAATTAGCAACCCAAGATTGAATCGTATTCAAAGGGTCTAGAGCAGTCATACCAGAGCACCTTCGCAAACAATTAGAGAAAAGCTGCACGTTGCCAACACTGGCATGCAAAGCTGTCTTCGACGAGCACGTGAAGTTGTGAACTGGCCTGGTATGAACAAGGATTTGACAGATGACATTGCAAAATGTGACACCAGCAGCACTTTTCACAGTAACCAGCAGAAAGAGCCACGGATAAGCCGTGAAATCCCTGCACGCCCTTGGCAGTTTATCACCGCTGATATCTTTACAGCTGATGACAAAGATTACTCGTGCACATTTGACTGCAACTCTAATTATTTTGAAGCTGACAGGCTATATCACGAGACAGCTGGAGAAGTCGTTCTTAAGTTAAAAAGACACTTCTCAACACATGGAATCCCTGAAAATTTGATCAGTGATAACATGCCATTTTCATCACGCGAATTTGACGAATTCACAAAATCCTATGAATTTGAAAGAGCCCCTAGCTCACCTGAATACCCTCAAAGCAATGGAAAAGCTGAAAATGCCGTTAAGACTACTAAAGTACTAATGAAAGGGTGAAAGATGCAAAGACTGATTTCTACCTTGCACTTCTAGAGTGGAGAAACATACCATCAGAAGGAATGGACTTATCACCAGCACAAAGAATGTTTGGCCGTCGCATGAGAAGTTTGCTACCGTATCAAAACAACTCCTGAAGCCCGAAACACAGAAAGGAGTCAGTGAAAAGCTCAAAGGAAGAAAGCAAGTACAATCCAAGTATTTAACAGAGGTAGCAAGGAACTGCCAGAGCTTCAGGAAATTGAAATTGTACGCATACAGGCAAGTAAAGGTCGCTTTGGCCGCTGGAAGAAAAGAAAAGTATTAAGAAAAGCCGATATACGACCGTATATTGTAAGGAGAGAGGATGGGATAAGTCTTAGAAGAAACAGAGGATGCCTGAGAACATCCAATGAAACGTTTGATGACATCGATGAAGATGTCCCAGACGCCCCGTTCCCAACGAATAAGGAGCAAATTCCTGTTAATGTAAACCATGAAAGAGAAATTGAAACCAAGACAGAGACAAAGGAGCAATTAGACACATCTGACGCATCCCTAAGCAATACAACAGAGGCTCATGAAAACTACGAAGCCCAAGAAACATACAAACCCATGAAAACCAGGAGCGGACGCATAATCACTCGCTCGGACTACTGTGTCACACCTTGTGATTAAATTCGCAAATCAGACCCCCCCCCCTAAGAGGAGAATAACATCCGGGACATGACGACGTACGGGATCTTGGCGATGGACCGTGGCGTAAACAACTGGGAGGTGTGAACTTGAAAAGAAAAAGTTTTTGTTTTTTTGGGAAGTGGAGGAGACACGATGAGACACGAGGAGAGAAGAAAGAAAAGAAGAGATGTTGTGCAGAAAGAAACTGGATGTTTGACTGTTGGAAGCGGTAGGTACGAGAGCAGATCGTATGATATTCGTTTGTTGGTTGTTTTGAAGAAACAATTTTGTGTTTAGGCCACCAGGAACCTTGATTTTCTAGATGATGTTCCGTTGCACGTTTTGTGTTTCATAACTGTCTGTGCAACGAAATATAAGAAATAAACCATTGGAATGTAAACAAAAAGAATTCGGAATCACATATGGTGAGGCCCGAAACCGACTATTTGTGACATACTGTTAATCAATGATATATACAAAGACTATCATTTTAAGTTTATTTTTTATTATCTGTTTGTTTTGTTGCTGTAACTGAGTCAAAGAATTCTTTGTGTTTATTTGCTTATTCTTAGTGAGAAGGGAAGATGCGACGTTATTATACTGTTGCTGTTGATGTAAATATCAATGCTTGTTGTTGCTGTTGTCATTCATAATCATGGCGGACTAGACAACTCTTGCTCTCTTTCGTTGCACAACTTTACAGTTACCATAACTGCCCGAAAAAAATGGCGCAAATAAATTATGACAATCTCGGATTAGATGTCTCGAGTAGATTCTCCTAGAATTAGAATCTGAGGTCAAACGGAACTCAGTCAGGCATTTGCTTTCATCGTGCAGAAGCCATGTTTGAGTCCACTGCATTCCATGATTTCCGAGATTCGATCCCGGGATCCTCAAGTCTTCAAAATTCTCGAGATGACTCTACAACGCGGCTCAGGTGTAATAGGATATAATGTGCCCTGCTATTGAATAGCCTACCAGACTACGGTATCATGTGGGTTGCAGTTACATCTAAAAAAACTTAATGAAACATCATGAATAAAAGGCTTTTGATAAAATCTAATTCTTAATCAATTGATCTCTAGATAGCGAAATATGTGTACCTCAAGTTTAGATGCAGCTTGCTATGTTAGTGATAACAATCTAAAAACAGTTTCAGGGGATAGGAACGAGCAGAAATGAAAATTAATTCTTGGTTTCTCAATAGCGAAGTACGAAGTACGTGTACCTCATTTCTAGATGCAGCTTGCCATCTATCTGCCTGCCTGCCTATCTGCCCACCTATCTGCCTGCCTGCCCGCCTATCTAATATTACCGTACATTAAGCTGTAAATAGGTATTACGTGCAACGGTTAGTGTGTTAGCAAAGCTGAATAAAAAAATAACACAAATAAGTATTTCGGCACTGTGACCCCATGAAGATCTAAAATTTTGGTTGGGATGGAATATCTGTCAGAATGATAAAATTGAGTGATGCTGCACTCGTTGTCCCACTGCAGATAATACTCGAAAACTGCTTGAAGCAAGGTGTATTTCCCAAAATATGGAAACATGCAAATGCAGTGTCTGTTCATACGAAAAATGAGTAAAACTTGAACGGGAACTATCGACCGATTTCTCTTTTACCAATTTTGGGAAAATAATACTTGAAAAGGTAATGTATGATTCTTTATATTCACATATCGTTTCATGCAGGCTACTCAATCGAAATCAATCAGGTTTTGGTCCCGGTGACTCAACAATAAATCAGCTGATTTCCATAACACATACGATCTTTAAAGCCTTCGATTGTAATCCACCGCTTGATGTTCGTTCTGTGTATCTTGACATTTCTAAAGCGTTTGATAGAGTATGGCACAACCGTTTGATTTACAAACTTAAACGCTGTGGCGTCTCTGGAGAATTTCTTTCGCTCATGCAAAGTTTTCTTAAGAACAGGAAACAGCGAACAGTTCTAGATGGACAGAATTCTGATTGGGGAGATGTTTCAGTAGGAGTACCCCAGGGCTCTATTCTTGGACCCTTGTTTTTCCTCGTATATATTAATGATCTAGCTTAGCTGCTGATGTAAGGTGTAACGCTAAGCTTTTTGCTGGCGATACATCGTTATTCACAGCCGCATGAGACTTCAACAAAGCAGCCAGTGATATGAATCATGACCAAGAGTTAATAAGACAGTGGGCCTATGATTGGAGAATGTCTTTTAACCCTGATCCGCAAAAACAAGCAGTTGAATTGATATTTTCTACAAAGAGAATTGAAATAAATCACCCAGAAATTCGCTTTAATGACATACCAGTGATGAAAAAACCTGGTTCCGAGGGCCAGTTTCCTACGTCAGTACTGACCCTCGTACCGGCCAGGTAAAATTCGCAATTTGATTGGCTATTCAATAACAAAAGGCTCAATAATTATTCCAAAGAGTTATTGCTGGGCTTTGGCGAGAAATTGGTCAACTTTGGATCGCTGTCACGGGAAAACAGCACTAAGGATTGAGAAAAGGATTGTTGGTATACTTAAATGTTATGTCTGTGCCCCAGTTGATGAAGTTTGAGCCCTATCCGTCTCAGCATGTAGGAGAAATTAGCTATATTTGGTCATTTTGGGGACCATTCCTGTTGATTCTCATTCAAAAATGGTCCTATTTCAAATGATTGTGGAGAAAAACATGTTTTCTGTGTAGGGCTGGTGAGTAGTTGAAAAGGGGTAATGGACAATGGAAAGCTCGAATTTTTGAGTTTCAAGAAAGTTGGGGGTGATTATGACGTCATAAGTGGGGGTCAAAGAAAAAAAAGATTTTTTTCGACCTGGCGTTACGTTTGGAGTCGATGCTCGATGGTTACTGAATCGATTTAAAGACGGAAAAAAGATTTCAAGAGACCGACCTTCTGGGAGTCTTTTGATAGCATTTTGGGTACGATGCTGCCCCCAGGGGCTTCGTGAGGGGGTTCAAGGATGGGGTAAAGTTTTGGACCGCGCCTTTTTGCGCGCTAACTCAGTTTTGCGCCGCGCAAATGACTTCAGGATGCCAAAAATCGACGTAAAACCCCATTCCTTACCTATCCCAACTTTAACTTGCTATTTATTTTCAAAATTCGAAGAATAACGAGCCATTTCATTTTGGAAGCTGCGGGGAAAATTTCTTAACTTTCCAACTTAGGCCCATTTTCACTTCAAAGAAATTGTGCTCGTTTTCCTACTAAATGCACTTGCTAACCTCGGATTATTGTCTAAATACCTTAACAAGGGTTAAATAATGGTCCTCAAAGAATTTGCTTTTAGTTTCTCGCATTATTTACCGCTGCATCGGTGGAAGAAGGTCGGTCATTTTTCGTGATATTGTCTTACTTCCTCCAATTTTTAATGGACTTATGACATGGTATGTTACGCATCAAAATCTATTGACATATGGTTTATGCTGTGCAACTCTTTTCCACTATAGAGTGAATAAGAGAGTTTGTAATAAGTGTGCAGCTGATAATTTATGCATAACAAAGAACTCCCTAAGAAAACCCTGCAAACCAAAGATGCCCCAGACCACAGAGCCGCCACCCCACCACCGAGCCGCGCAAACCTGACACCGCACAAAAGAGCCCGGTGAGCGGAGCCCTGACCCCGCAGAGGCCACAGCCACCACAGGGAATACCACAGGGATCGTGCCTTGGGCCACTTTTATTCATCCTTTATGTAAATGATTTTGCTCAGTGTCTGGTTAAGTCTTCCCCAAACATGTATGCAGATGATACCAGTGTAACATGTTCGGCAGAAGATATAGACACACTTTGCGATGACTTGAGGACCGAACTAACAAATATTTCAGAGTGGATGAGACAAAACAAGCTTAGTCTTAATGCTAACAAATCTGAATTCTTGATTGTTGGCCACAAAAGACAACTTAACGGTATCCATGAACCCGTGCAGCTACAGGTTGATGAGGAACCGATAAGCAGAGTTCAGACAGTGAAATATCTTGGAATAAAGGTCGATGAAAACTTAAGTTGGAACGAACAATATAAAAGCCTTAAATGCAAAGTAAAATGTGGACTATCCTCTAATCGCAAACTTAAAGATATTTTACCCCAATCTAAGTTAGAGCAAGTCTACAGAGCCCTGGTTGAAAGCCACCTGCGATACGGTAATGAACTATGGGGCAGTTTATCTGATACCAAATTAAATCATTTGCAGCGTCTACAAGACAGAGCTCGCACATTGATTGAAAGCTCCAATGTAAAGGACGGATGGACGTGCAATTGGCTCTCTGTCTCTAACCTTATCAAATATGACAAGGCTGTTATGGCATATAAGGTAATGAATAATCTATGTCCGAACAGCCTTCAAGGAAAATTCACCATGAGATCTCAAATATCTGCTTACGCAACGAGAAACTGCCAAGATATTGATATTCCAAAACGAAACCTAGAATTTTCAAAAAAGAGTTTTCTTTACTCTGGTGCTAAACTGTGGAATGGTATACCTCTTGATATAAGGAATAGCCCCACAGTTCTTACATTTAAAAAGAAACTGAAGGACTACTTGCTACACTAGCATTTAACCCAAAGCACGATCCCTAGGAAGAGCAGCACTTACCACGGTTACATTGCATATTATTTTTGTAGATATAATATAGTACGTTGTTCTTTTTATTTTTTTTTATTTTTCTTTTTACTATTGTTATTTTTCAAACTATTATCTTGTTGTCATATTAGCTGATAGGGATTTGTGGATAAATATGATTAAATGAAAATGAAATGAAATGAAATGAAACAGGATCCCGGACCAACCCACTAAGCCCCTCCGAGCGACACCCAGCCCGTGGCAACCCGGCAATGAAAGCAGCAGCCCCACGGCCAAGGGGCACCGTCAGTCCAAAGAATCCCCGGGAGCTATTTAGTTAAGCCTGTTTGTGTGTGTCATCTTATTTAAAATCGAAATATCTATTAGCTAAAAAATAGCTAGTCTAATTCGATTATTTAAAATATACAAGATCGACAAGATTACTTTCGAAGGCATACATTGCACAGATTAATTTCGAAGGCATACATTGCACTTGCAGGTTGCACCTGCATACATTGCACGTTTAACGTTTGTTGCTTTAATATAAGCTATGGATGCCTCTAAAACAATTCTGTTTTTCAGTTACTTTGAATTTTGGACTGCCGTAAAGAAGCAAATTGAGTAAGGCTTGTGAAGGTGAAGGTGAAGGTTAAGTTGCGTTTTTCAGCGCCAAGCGCTGGGATCGCAGAAATAGAGCAGACCTAATCGAGTCCGCGATCCCTTGTCATGACGCTTAAGTGGTGGGCCCTACCGGGATTCGAACCCACTCCGCCTGACTGTTCTGGCTGCAATGTCAGAGGATTACACCACAGCGCCACAACACCTTCATATTCTTGTGAATCTATTACTTAAATCTAGTCCTGGAAGGTGTGAAAGTTGGCCAAGGAGATCATTGCGCATAGGAACAAACAAAGGGCAGTGCAGGAAGAAGTGCGCATTATCTTCAACTCCAGTATTGCAAGCACACATCGGACTCGTACACTGAAAATTATGTCGGAATTTATGCTCGTTTAACGTGCTAAATTCAAGTCTAAGCATTGTCAGATGTTTTACACCTTCGATATCGAATAATCCAAACAAGGACTTTTTCAACGGTCTGATAAGAGTAAGCAATTAACGTTTAAACTCAGCTATGGTCGCAGAATTTCGAACATTTTCATCAAGCATATTCCATTCATGCAAAACATTCGTGAAGTATGTATTTGAAGAGCGCTTTGTCTTACTGAAAGGTAGGTCATAGTCACGTTTGCCTCACCATAATGAGGCGCTCTTTCAGTTGGCAATTCTGCAAAAAGATAAGAAGGAGTACCTGTTTTCCTCCGGTTGGAAAAGTGACACAAGCGTCTGAACCATCTTCGCTGGTATAGACTTTCCCAACCAAGTTCATTATAGAGCTTTTGTCTATTGGTTCCTCTCCAGACACCTGCAACTGCAAGCGCTGCTGAATACTGAGTTTGCTCGATTCTTTTTGTGAAGTTTAGTATTATTTCAGGATCGTGTCTGTGATAAATAATATCACCATAATCCAGATGTGGGCGAACGTATAGCTTATAGACCTGATCAAGGACATCCCGAGATACATATTTAGATAGATATTTTATCATTCCTATCCCTCGTCTCGCCTTTAACATAGCTTGTCTAATATGACTTTTAAAGTCGAGCTTAGAATCAAGAATTAGCCCAAGATGCTTGTGTTCGTCCTTCCGTGCGACTTCATCCAACCCCAACTTCAACGATGGATGCTCTGTTTTAGACCTTTTGACTGAAAAGATCGCCTCTTCTGTTTTATCACAATTAAACTGCATCTTCCATTGCCAAGCCCAGAGCCGCACTCTTTCCAGGTCTTGATTTAGGGTCTCAGTAGCTTCATCTTTGTCCTCAACAACCGAAAAAATAGAGGTATCATCCGCGAAGAGCTTGATGTCACTGTGCACACCGTCGACAAGGTCATTTATATACACAAGAAAGAAAAGCGGGCCAAGTACTGAACCCTGAGGTACTCCAAATGTAACTGTCAACCAGCTAGAGTTCTTTCCATTTAAGACAACTCGCTGCTGTCGATTTGTCAAAAAGCTACGAAGAAGTGTCAATAACTTTCCGGATATTCCACTACATTCAATTTTGTACAATAGACCTTCATGCCAAACTCTGTCAAAAGCTTTTGATAGATCTAGGAACACAGCACGAGTTTCCAGGTTAGGAACGTTCTCGAAAGAACAATAAATCTTATGAGTAATTGACAGCAACTGATTTAATTGTTGAGTCACCTGGCTGGAAACCCGACTGATGAGGAGTTAGAAGACCATTTTGTCGTAAATGATTATAAGCCGAGTCAAATATAATCTTTTCATATAACTTTCCAAAAATTGGGAGTAATGAGATCGGCCGATAGTTGGTTTTACACCGCCTGCTATCTTTCTTGTGTATAGGAATGACATTCGCCTTTTTCCATAGAGACGGATACATGCCCTTTTCTAAACAGTCCTCAAAAATAAGGCACAAGGGTTCAACTATTGAGAGGTCGCAGATTTTGATCATAGTGATAGAGATTTCATCGCAACCATGGGCTTTTTTGCTATCTAGAGATCGAATAAGTCTAAGGGCTTTCTCCCTATTGATGGCAAATCCCTCTAATCGGGCTCGACTCCTTGGAGTAAAAGAAGGAAGGGTGCTGCTCGTTGATGATTCCGAGTACATTTGTACAAAGAATTCGTCGAAAATATTCGCCTTAGCCTCCAAATTTGTCACAAACAATCCATTTTCTAACAATCGTGGAATATTGATATTTTTCTTTTTATCAATTAGCCTATTCATGGTTGACCAGAATGTTTTTATACCGTTTGAAGGATCCGATAGTTTTCGACCAAGATTACGATAGTACATTTCCTTTGCATTGACGACCAACCTCGATGTTTCATTTCTAACAGTTTAAAAAAGTTGCCAATCCTCCGGCCTGGCACTATTCATAAACTTCCTGAACACCCTGCGCTTGCATTTTATTGCAGTTTTAACTTGCCTTGTTATCCAGGGTGGATCCTTGTCATTAAAACTGAGAATCCTGCTAGGGATATTCGCTTTTAATATGCCGTAAAGTTTATTTGTAAAAACGTCAACCATTTGGTCTGTATTAAGACCCTGCAAAGTCAATGGCCAGTCTGTTTGTTGGAGTGAGTCTCTTATCGACTGGATGTCAGATTTCGAGTAATCCCAAACTGTTCTCTTATAAGGAGGAGGGCAAGGAAGCGAGATGTTTAGTTCGCCAAATATAATTTGATGTTGACAGTGTTCATCAAGAGATGGGTGTACTCCATATTCCATGAAAAGGTTTGGTTGATCAGTTATAATTAGGTCAATACAAGTCATACTTTCTCCTCTTATGTTGGTTGGCTCATCGATAAGTTGGTATAAATTATTAGTATAAATTCAACTTCCACTTCTTCGAAGAAAGCTAGCCCTGGCAGTAATAACGCGGGAACTGGGTGTCGTCAGCATATAGGCTACAGAAAAGGCGTGGCGATTACATCCCTGAATGGTCTGCGTGGTAACCTTGATGAGATTCAGGTACTAGTAAATAACTTAGGGATACATATTCTTGCCCTGAATGAGACTAAGCTTGATCCTAATTATCCAAAAGAATTGACTAGCATAGCAGGCTACCAGCAAGAACGCCTAGAAAGGATTTGTAATGGTGGTGGAGTCTCTATCTACGTTAGAGACTCCATCAAATACGAACCTCGTCCTGATGTCCCGGTTGAAGACTTGGAAATCATATGCATTGAGGTGGAGCCTCCTAAAAGTAGGTCCTTTCTCGTTCTTGCCTGGTACAGGCCACCTGGTGACCCTGTTGTCTCTTTTGATAAGCTGGAAAAGGTTCTCTCTTTCTTGGACAAAGAGGGTAAAGAAATAATGCTCCTAGGAGACACAAACTGTTATCTCACTCCAAAACAAGCTGAACAGCCTATAGACAACAACTCAAAGCACATGCTTGATCTCTATGAGTTGTTCAGCTTCAAACAGCTTGTCGAGGAGCCTACTAGAGTCACTCTAACAACTTCCTCTATTATTGATCATATTGCTACAACATGAGCCAGAAACATTGTAAAATCAAGGGTGCATGAAGTTTCCATGAGTGATCATTATATGGTTTACTGCATTCGTAAATTCAATGGTGCAGTAGAAAAAGACCATAAAGTGATCAAAAACCCGCAAAATGAAAAATTTCAATGAAGATGCATTCTGGGCAGATGTCTCTGGCATATGCTGGGAGCTGCTGCTTACTGAAACAGATGATATCAATACTCTTGTTAATAATTGGTCAAACCTATTTTCCTTGATCATAGACAAACATGCTCCGATGACTGAAATGCGTGTTTCAGAGAAATACTGCCCATGGATAGATAAAGACCTTTGGGACCTAATGCAGACTAGGGATAGATTAAAGAAGCTTGCTTCCAAAGAAAGTCTCAATTTCTTATGGATTCATATAAGCAGGTCTGTAACAAGGTTAATTCTAGGAACATTCAATTGAAGAAACAATGTTTCACTGATAAGATCTCCACATGTCAAGGCAACATGAAAGAATCTTGGAAGGCAGTAAATGAACTTCTCAATAAGAGATCCAAGTCCAGTAACATCAAGTGCCACAAAGAGGCTGGCACTGAGACTGTTCATAAAAAAGGCATTTCAGATGCTATGAACAATTTCTTTTGCCTTATAGGCAAGGAACTAGCAGATAAAATTGATTCTGTCCCAAATCCTCTTCTTCTTGCAGGTGAATATGGAGTCAATGCAAATAAGGCTAAATTTAACTTCAGGACTATTGAAGTTAAAGAGATCAGGGCTGCATTTGCCAAGATTAAAACTGCAAAGAGCTTTGGAATTGACAATATCTCCAGCTACTTTTTGAAGCTTGCCTTACCTTTCATTGAAAACTCTCTAGCTTTGTTGTTTAACACTTCCATTGAAACTAGCCAGTTCCCTGATTCATGGAAAGTAGCTAGAGTTACTCCAATTTTCAAAGATGGAGACGAGACTGAAAAGTGAAACTACCGTCCGATATCAGTCTTGCCCGTCATTTCAAGGCTCTTTGAAAAACTTGTTTTGACCAGCTGTATCAATATATGAGAGAAAATGGCCTCTTTTCCCCTGACCAATCTGGGTTTCTGAGGCTTCATTCTACACTTACTTGTTTGCTTAAAAATACTGATGACTGGTACAATGGTCTGGACCTTGGACGGCTTGTGGGATTAGTGTTCATTGATTTGAAAAAGGCTTTTTATACCGTTGATCATGACATCTTCTGTGAAAAACATCAAATTTATGGTGTTCAGCAGCGAGAGCTGTTTTGGTTTAGGTCATACCTATCCAACCGTAAACAATTCTGCAGTGTTAATGGTGTTGCCTCAGACATACAGGAAGTAGAAGTCGATGTGCCACAAGGCTCATGTCTCGGCCCTCTTCTCTTCCTCATCTATATCAATGACCTTCCACTGGCCGTCCTGGGTTCGACTGTGTCCATGTATGCTGACGTCACCAGTTTGTGTCACCAGGCATTAAATATGACTCAGCTGAATGGGGCTGTTAACAATGATCTTAAGCAATTGGACGCATGGCTTCAAGGCAATAAACTTTCTTTGAATGTTACAAAAACACACTCCATGCTTATTACTACCAAGCAAAAACGTAACGTTCTCAAAAGTACAGATCAGAATCTGGAATTGAGCATACGTGGCAAAGAGTTTGACATTGTCTAAAAAACCTTGGAGTTCAAATTGATTGCTCTTTACATTGGAAAGAGCAGATAAAGGCTGTCTCTGCCAAGGTCTCAGTTCACTTCAGTTCAGTTCAGTCCAGTTCAGTTCAGTTCAGTTCAGTTCAGTTCAGTTCAGTTCAGTTCAGTTCATATTAATAACTCCACTACATACAATTTATAACCAGAAAGACTACGAGGAAATACAACAATGTGCAAAAGAAATTAATACAATGATACACTATAAAAATAATAAAGGAATAAGAAATGAAAAAGTGGGGAAAAATTGTATGCAGGGAATTACTTAAAGGAGGAGCTCTCTCAATAGGTAAACTAATCGAGGAGAGAGCCCCCCCCCCCTATTTTGAATAATTTCAATTGAATTTGGTTGGATTTGAATAGCAGGACAATTCCAGCTAAATCCAGCAGGCAACCATCAGGTCACAATCCAGATCCCTCATACAAGGAATCCAAAAGATATGACCCGACAGGCACCAGCTGGGGCCAGCCAAAACTGCCCAATTTCAAGAGATACGCGTGTTGCTTTTCAGAAAATAAAATAGAAATTGTGCAAGTAACAAAAATATTTTAGAATCATTGACTGCCCTTATTCAATAAGTAAATTTTTAGTTGCTTTTTGAATGATATTTTTGATAGTGCATTCCGGAGTTCCATGGTAATGAATTCCAAAGCTTAGTACCAAGATACTGAATTGACCTTAGACCATAACGAAGACTGTTTTTTTTCGAAATAAAAACAGATCACCTTGACTAGTTTGTCATGTGGAATATTGATGAACAGATGAACTGAGTAAGAAGAAGTTATGAAAGCAACTAGGTGAAGTTTTGTTAACAGAATCATAAACAAAAGTTAAGAATCTGAGCTCAAAAATCTCAGAAAGTGTGAGAAGTTTAAGATCTTTGAAGATTGGAAGAGTATGAGACAAACGAGGCTGAAATGACATAGCTCACGGCAAGAAAAGTTCGAATTTCGACATAGTTTTTTCGTTGTATATTAGAGGTAAACGGACCATTTCCCTTCCATTTCCGACACAAAATGCGTTTTACACTTCGAATTTCCCACCTAGTTTCCCCACGGGTAAACTACGGGTAAAGGGAAATATACTTTTACCCACAGTTTCCCGAGTGAGATTCAACGTCTCCAAAAGTTGGAAACTTAGTCTACACTAGGCATGTTTATGGGAGAATTTGGGGAAATTCCATACGTGTTCAACCTCCTATGGGTAGATTTCGGTGAAACGCCAAATCTTCCCCAGGTGAAATTCTTAATGTAAGTAGGAAATTCAGTCGAAATTTTGGATTCTTCGGTCGGAAACTACGGGGACACCAAAATCTTCCCCAAGTGAAATTCTTAATCTGAGTAGGAAATTCAGTCGAAATTTTGGATTTTTCGGTCGGAAACTACGGGGACACCAAAATCTTCCCCAAGTGAAATTCTTGATTTTAAACTTGATTTTAGTAGGAAATTCAGTCGAAATTATGAATTTTTCGGTAGGAAACATACCTGATAGTTTCCTTGTTCATCATGTTTGAAGGGGACGTTTGGCTAATTCAGTAGTGGCTATTTCGTGCAACAGTAAATGTAACACTACGCTTCCTGGTTTGATTTTATTGAAATACTCCTGGGCAAAACTTTTCCAAAGTGTTCCTCTTCTATCTTAACGTCTTCTAACTCTTTATATGATTTGCCATTGTGTCTTCGTAGCACTCTGATTCTGATGTAGACATGAGATGTGTCCTCTTAGAGAGTACGAATTAAAATCATATTTGTTCAATCTACTTTGATCAAACTTAGCTCGCATTTTAAACATCTTCCTTTTCCATTATTTATACACAACGCAAAGTATGAGTCCAGAAACAGAACATATCTGATGACTAATACTGAAAGTAAATGTAACTTCTAAAAAGTAATGAATGCACTGTCAGATCCTCTCGATTTATTAAGAATGTAGACAAATATATATATATGTATTACATCAACTAAATATAAACGTGGAGATCCTTTTCCAGTGGTCTTTTTAGCACGTGATATGACACACGTTTTTTATAAGAAACTGGTTTATAAGAAACTAGTACTAAAGATGGACGAAATGTTAAGAAACTGTAGTGGTGAGTCTGAGAAGTATTAAGAAAATTCTTAAAGCATGGATTTCATAGCAAATAGATCGTTGAACCCTTATTCTTTTGTAATATCAAATAATCATTTGTGCATTCATCATGACAGAACACTGTTTATTCCTATATGATGTTTTGAATGTCAAGGAACATTTCTGCACCAGTATCAGCGACCACATTCACAATTCATGCATTCAAAAATAAGAAATGAATTAAGAAACCTTTGTAAACTTAAGTACTAAAATGGACAAAATTTCATGTTAAATTAAGAAACTTTTGATACTATGGCCTGATCCAAGTTTCTTATAAAAAGAATGTAATTACAGACACATGCTGTTCAAAAGCAAGTTTAATGGAACCAACAAAGGGTCAACAAACGAAAAGCCATGTCAAACTTTCTCCTTTTTCCCTGTTTTCTTTTTTCTCATTATGTTTGAATGATATCTCGATTTATTTCCTCTCAACTCTAATCTTCCTTCATGTGCTGCAGCTGTGAAGATGTTAATTTCACACATGTACTTGAATGGGTGCTTAGACTATTTTCTGCAATGTTGGAGGGGGTCAGGAAACTTTTCAGCAAAAATCACATAGATGGTTACCAAAATTCCACCAAAAATTTGTAAATGTCTGCCACCCTCTCCCTAGCTAGGATTAATGACAGCCCAAAGAATTAAGTAATTCAACACCCAGTGGGTACTCCCTAACTTTGAATGAGGGGGTCCATGCCACCATTTCTTTGCTGACCCCTACATATCAATCCTAAAGTTTTGGGGACCCCAATATTGAGTCTAATGTTTTGGAGACCCACACCAAATTCCCTTCCTTTTTTAGATTTCTGGACCCAAAATATAGATAGAATTTTCGTCTATGTTGTAATTCACAGGCCCCAAATATTGATTTAAGGTAAAATTTCGAGCCCCTAAATGTTAGCATGGCCCATGTTGAAAGTTAAAAAGTCCCACTTCAAAGCTGAGAGCCACATTTGATATACATATAATTATTTATGAGGTTCTCTGAGTCATGAATGGTTGACAGCAAAATGAAATGAACGTTTACTCGTCAGAATCACTCGTGTCATGAATGACTGTTTCTTTCAGCTTCTTGAATGGCATTCCCTTCGCTCCACTGCTTATGCAAAAGAAAAGTGTCCTCGTTTTTCCTTTCCTTGCACTGGCCTTGCTTCCTTGAATTGGCCTTTTCCTTGGTCACTGCGATGCTTTATCAACTTTTGAGCTTTGAAGACAAAACAGAAATCAATTTTCAGAGCAGAATTATGAACACAACACTGTAAAACTGTAAAAAATAATGCTTTGATATTCATAAAAGAGGGGAAGGAAAGAAAGACCGAATTCCAATCAATCAAATGAAAGCAACTGACCACTTGTACAAATCGTGCATTCTGGACGCAGATCGGCAGCACGCAAATTCGAGGAAAGTTGGAATGATGGCGCCAACTTATTCAAACTTACGCTGGTCTAGCAGCCTAACATCAGAGATCAAGGACGTTCAATCTTCAGCAAAAGCAATGGGCAATGTTGCTTTGGATCATATCTCCGTCCTCTTAGCAAAGTTTTTGCATTGATCACGCAAAACTCTGACACATGCATCATAGGCCTGACGCATGCAGGACTGGAGCAGTTCCAAAGTAACAGCGAGAAGCTGACTTTGTTATCAGACAGAAAAATGCAGAGTAGTCAAAACAAAAGAAGCTTTACGAACCTGACTTTACTGCCTTGACAAAATGTCTGGTTGGTTAGACTATAGCTTGCAAGCCAGCCAATCTCTGAGTAATTACCATGACAAATCTTGCAGGATAACTTCAATGCCTTCTGATACACAGTTCAAAAGCATAAGAAAGAATTTGGCGCTCAAATCCGTTATTCATCGCGTGGTTGGCAATCGTCCAATACCTGCATGTTTTAGGTCGACTTGAGATCACGTGATAAAAGCATTGTGTTGTGATCCCTGAATAAATTAACGGCAATCACATACTATTCCTGACAGTGTATTGAATTCCTAAACTCATTCATTTTGCTGTCAGCATGTCTTTGGTTCCTTGGTTTTATCTTTCGTGATTTGAGAAAGCAGATTTCTTCATAAGAATCTGGTTTATAAGAAATAGTACTACGATACGATGGCCAAAAATTTAAGCATAGTCACTATGTTTAAGAAACTCTATTACTATTTCTGATGAGCAATAAGAACCTTTTAAAAGTGAAATGCATGGATATTATATTATATCAAATGTATCCTTGAACATTTATCCTTGAACAACATCAACTACGGAAACTTGCAGTGTACATGTCCATGTCGAAATCTGGTAGAACACGTCGAAATATCCACAGTTGGAAATTAAGGGGAAATTTTCATCGTGGAAATCTCCTCGACAGAAATTTGAAACCTCAGTTTCCACCGTTGGAAACTATCGGAAATTCGAGCTGTAAGTTTCACTTTATTGAAATTAAGTGGAAACTCGAAGTGTAAATTTCCATGTTGGAATCTCGTCGAACACATCGAAATCTCGACAGTTGGAGATTAGGGGAAACTTTCACTTTTCTTGCCGTGGCTCTGACAGCTTTTTTCTGTAACTTGAAAATTGGATCAATGTATGATTCATATGTTTGACCCCAGACAATTAGACCATATTGTAGAAAGGACATAAACAAAGCATTATACAGGAAGAGTAAAGCATCTAATGGCAGAAACTTTCTAATTTTGAATAAGATTCCACAAGTTCTAGCCAATTTTTTAGAAAGTTCACTAAGATGGTACTTCCAGCTTAGGTGCTCATCTAAGAGAAGTCCTAAGAATTTAACAAACTCGACCCTTTTAACATGTTTTTTCCCTATTTTTATGATAGAGTCAGAGGGGATATTCACAGAAGAAGAATGAAAGATAATACAGTTTGTCTTATCAATGTTTAAGGATAATTTATTAGCATCAAGCCATTTCTTTACTGATCTCAGTTCCTTGTTGACAAGTTTAATTAAATGAGGTAGATCACTGGATTCACAGTAAATGTTCGTATCATCTGCAAACAGATAAAAATTAAGTTTCTTGGAAGCATTTGGTAAATCATTAATATAAATAAGAAAAAGTAAGGGGCCTAATACAGAACCTTGAGGTACACCACAAGTAACTGAAAGTAAGTTGGAATTGCCTCCTTTAACAGACACATATTGCTTTCTGTCACATAGATAAGATCTAAACCACTGAAGGGCACAACCACGCACACCATAGTGTTCCAATTTTGCCAGCAAAATTTTATGATTAACAGTATCAAAAGCTTTCTGTAAATCAATAAAAATACCACAACCAAATCTTTTATTGTCCAGTGTGTCTCTTATAGCTTCTGTCAAACTCACCAGGGCGTGATCAATAAAACGGTTCTCTTGAAATCCAAATTGTAAAGAATAAAGAATATTATGAATTTCAAGGAACTTTGTACATTAACTTCTCTACATTGTACATTAACAGGCGTTTGTACATTAACTTCTCAAATATCTTACTGAAGATTGACAGAAGAGAGATTGCCCTATAGTTTGATGGCAATTCAGGATTCCCTTTTTTGAACAGAGTAATCACCTTGGCTATCTTGAGTTTATCAGGAAAAGTGCCAGATAGAAAAGACTGATTCACAAGGAAAGCAGATGTGGAGAGACTGAGGATCCAATTATTTTTAGTAACTTTATGGGTATACTGTTAGGACCTACTGATTTAGATGGATTCAAGACGTTTATTAGGTCATTAACTTCTATAAAAGTAACTGGTGTAAGAAAGAGAGAATTAGAAGTTCTGTTAGATAAATAATCAAGAGGACATTTAGGAGTTAGTGGTATTGTCTTTGTTATTTCATCAGCAACATTTGCAAAAAAGTCATTAAAAATATTTGAAATTTTACAAGGATCGGATGTCACACTTCCCTCTTTATCTTTGATTTTATTAATTGAAAAAGAATTTGAAGACTTGTGAGCAATTCATGTCTTTATACCAGACCATAACTTTTTCATATTTTGACTGTTAGTTGAAACATAGTTATGTAAATATCTTGTTTTGCTCTCCTTTATTTCATTGGCCACACGATTTCTGAATTTTTTGCACAGTTTAAGGTTATCATCAGTTGCCTTTTTCTTCAATTTCTTCAAAACTCTATCTCTAATTCTCATCATCTTTAGTATTCTATTATTAATCCATGGTTTATCTCTCAATTTTATTTCTTTTCTACTTAGTTTTTTTATTGTTGCATGCTCATTTGTCAAAGTATTAAGATCTTTCAAAAACCTATCAAATTTTTGTTCACATCCATATCATTACTTTCTATGTAAGTATAGTTGATCTGATTAAAGTCATCAAGAAATTTATCCTCCTTAAATTTAGAATAATCATATTTGAATGATTCGGATTTATCATGACTAACCTGAGTATTTTTCAAAAGTAAAATTTGGGGAAAATGATCAGTAATTTGTGTTAAAATATTGCCACTTATTATATTAGCATTGGTAGCATTAGTATATATGTTATCAATAACTGATGCTCTATGTTCTGACACTCTAGTAGGATGATGAATACAAGGAAGCAGACTGTGTGAGAAAAAGTTATTAACAAAATCAGATGTTGGTGTATGGGAAGCATAATCTAGAAGATTGACATTGAAGTCACCCATTATAAATACCAGTTTGTTAGAAGATATTTTGGAGAGAAGGTCATGAAAATGAGATGTAAGGTTATCAGCATTTGAACTAGGGTGTCTATAAACACAGCAAATTAAAAAATTCTTATCGTTTCTATTTTCAATTTCAACCCAAATAGTTTCAAAGTCATCTGTGCAAGAATCTATGTCTATTCTTGGATTTGAAGTGAGTGAATTCTTAATATATAAGCAAACACCGCCATTTTGAGTCTGTGATTGAGTCTTAAAAAAGGCATAGCCAGGAATGTCAACATTTGATGATAAAGGATTGCTGAAAGAATGCCAGATTTCCGACACTCCAATCACATCAAGATTCAAATTAGTGTGAGCAGATAAAGAAACTAATTCATCATAATGAAGTGATATGCTTCTTATATTAGTGTGGAAAATAGCGAAGTCACCAGAGGATAATTGTCAAGAAGAGAGTTCAGGTAAAGTGAAGTAGCGAGAATCAATGTTTTGAGGCATATGCTCATCAATATCATAATCAACAAGATTAGGCAAGTTCATAAGGTTGGACGTAATTTCAAATGAATGTGTAGAGTCCGCAAAAGATGGAAAATCAAAATCATTACGTTCTAATGATTCTTCATTCAGTAATGAGCCAAATGGAAACATATCAATGATACAAAGCTTACCAAACCAAGGAACATCATTTGGTTCTTTTTCCAAATTTTTGATATTCAGAAGCCGAGATATCATTGCATTTGATATGGACATAGAAATTACATTTATTGCAAAAAATAGCCTTTTGGCAGCTAGATATATTTTTGTGGCAGATACCACATGGAAAATTAACTGAACTTGTCATTCCTTTTGGTGAAGAAATATGAAGGACCAAAAATTAAAACTGACTGGCTTAAACAACAACTTAACATTTCCATGAACACAACAATTGTTTTATCGTAAATATTTGGAAAATTCAAACAGTGTCAAAAGATCCCTCAGAGTCCTGTGACACATCTTGCCTTTGAGTAGGTGGTCTGTTCTTAATAATTAATTTGTCCATGATAAAGTAAGCAATTTTTCCCTGCTGACGAGCCTCAATTAACTGAGGAATTTTATCAGCACACCTTTCAAGAGTTCTTGAGGAGAAATCATTGAGAAACTTCACTCCATCTGGTTTGATGGTTCTCGCTTCCTTCAGGATCTTTTCTTTCACCTTCCATTTAGCTAATTTAACAATAATATTCCTGGGGCTGTTGGCATCTCTACTTCCTCTTCGTTGGTGATGACTCCTTCCACTGGAATACACCACTTTAATGAACCGCGTGCCTCGATCCCGCGCGAGGTCTGGCACTAGTTTTGGGGTGTAAAATTTCATTGCGTGACAAGCTTTCATAGTGTTTCATGCGGAGTTTCGTTCGTCAACAAAGATTTTGGCAAAGTTTTACATGTTTTTTACTGGATTGATTGCTTTTGTTGTGGTCTGCTATCTGCGGAACAGCTTTTTTAAAAGCTCTTGTAAGTACTCAGCTCTGGTAGACCACAACAACCTTCGAAATTGGAGTGTTCGCGACGACGCTGTGCTTAGGCCTGTGACCGAAGTTGCGGAAGGACTTGTTGTGCTGCAAGCAAGCGTGATGGATTTAAAGATGCTGTCAGGGATGAAAGTTGGTGAGTTGAAAGACTTTCTACGACTTCGTGGACTTAAATTAAGTGGAAACAAGGAAGAACTCGTCGCAAGGGTTTTCGTTGCCATTGAAAATGGTGTACAAGTTGTGAAGACCGCCGAAGAAGTCCAGCTAGAAATTGCCAATGAATATCGTGCAAAACTAAATTGTCGACGATAAAGAGATGCCAAATCCACTGCTTATGCCGGATGGTTGGATGAATGAAGAGGATGGGATAAAATACTGGCCAGTTACACTTTATCCAGACATTTACAGCTTTCTCGCCTTTCATCCTAATGAACTATCTAGCAATGACTTGAGTGACTACAAAACATCTAAGGCTTACAGCTACTATGCAAGCGGTTGGCTGAAACCATTGTTATTCCACAACATCAATGGTGATAGCAAATATTGCTACATAAGGGGTACTTGTAAGCCTTCCCAGCGGATAAATGATACTCCTCACAAGTTATGGCTTTGCCTTTCAAAAGACAATGGGAAAATAATACGAACACATTGCACATGCATGGCAGGTATGTCCCAAACATGTAATCATGTTGCAGCTGCACTTTTTAGGATTGAAGCTGCCAGCAGACTGGGCCTAAACAACCAGTCATGCACCTCTAAAGCCTGTGAATGGCTACCAAACAACAAAGCTGTAAAGCCAGTCAAAATTAAAGATTTGAATCTCTGCAGAGATGGATTTGGTACATGCGCCAAGAAAAAGGGAACAAAGCTAAATTCTTCCCCAAGGAAAAGGTATAACCCTCTGGCAAACAGTGAACACCAGCTGAAGTTGGAGGACATTGCAAATGCTTTGCAAGATGTGTGTGACAGCTCTGACTGCTTGATTTTTTCAGCAATGGAAAGGGAAGAGGAAATGCACAGTTCAGAGGCAGTCCTGGTTCCTAATCCAAGCTCCCTGGGAGATAATCTTCTCCAGGCAACAAATACTTCTGAATTCATGCAAGGCCTGAGGAACTTCACTGAATCAAACATTGAGCACATAGAAAAAATAACAAGAGGCCAAAGTAACAACCTGTTATGGTTTTCATACAGAAAACACACAATTACTGCATCAAAGGCACATGATGTTATGACTAGATGCATAACAGTGAATAAGTCTGGTCTCCATTCTGATAAATTCAGTTCCGTATTCACCAAGATCTCAGGAGAAGCCAAAGTAAATCCTGAATTACCTGGGTTGCGGTATGGAAGGGCAATGGAAGATGAGGCAGTGAGCTGTTTTGTTGAACAGTTTTCAAGAACACATAAAGATGTTCGAGTTTCTGAGTGTGGATTGTTTCTTTGCAAGGACGTTCCATTTGTTGGTGGAAGCCCAGATAGAGTTATAGAGTGTGCCTGTTGTGGGAAGTCATGCCTTGAAGTTAAGTGCCCATTTTCTGTGCGCCATACTTCACCAGTAGATACAACAGTCAGTCTGCCCTACCTCAAGTCCAAAGATGGAGCAACACATTTGAACCAAAGACACAAGTACTTTACTCAGTGTCAAGTGCAAATGGCTGCAACTTGTATTCACCAAGGTTTCTTTTTTGTATGGACTCCGCATGGGAGTTTCTGCGAAAAAGTCCAGTTTGACAAAGACTATTGGCTTCAGTTAAGAAACATTTTTGTTGACTTTTATACAAACTACTATGTGCCACCTATCTTCAGAGTTCAGTGACAGATTTTGTAATTATCATATGGTCCTCACTATTGCTGTTTGGTAAATTTGCATGATATCGTGAAGAAACAGAATTTTAGACCCAGCTGTGTTTTTGCGATCAGAAACATTCAAAAGTTTGAAAGATATAGAAACAATTTTGGTACTTTTTTAAGCAAAACTGGGTACAAAATATGCCTTCAAACTATAACTGGTTGTTCTTTAAAGAGTGCAGCTTCTATCATAACATGAAGCTGTAGAGAAACAAACTTGTTCATGTATGATAAAAGTTGTTTTACTAAGAGCAACCACTTACATCAAGTTGGCCTGTTAACAGTTTTAGGTCAAGAGGTGACAGTAATTGCAAAGTGTTTTCATTGTTGTAGCATATCCTACCCATTCTTCCATATCCTACCCAACTGATAAAACCGAATTTTTCTACCAGGGCTTAAGCATTGAAAAAGACACAGTAATTAGGAAAGTGTATAATGTCTCATTCTAACTAATGAAAACTGTATAAAGATAAATCTGTCAAAAATCTGAAAAAGCCCTTACAGTGTCCTTTGGGGGTCTATTTGGGCATAGTTAGTGATAGCTATTTGCCAAATATTGGAGGGGTGAAGACATTGTTTCAGTCAAACAGCATTGTTCATCAACATTTGTTTTCAAACAAAATGTGTTTGTTTGGCCAGCATTTGGCAGGTGTGTCCTCCACTGGACAATGCTTGAACATGCATTAGTGAACTCCGGAAAAATAATGTAAACCTCCAGAGTATACGTCCCCCTTGTTGGCCACAAAGACAATGTACAGTATACTGTAGATCTTGTGCAAATTCACGATATGGTATTCCTGCTTACAAATATTTTTATTCTTGTTTTGGAATTCTTTACTGTATTGTGTATGCATGGGTAAAATGGGCAAGCTTGGAGTTAAATGGGTATCACAAAAATATGAAAAAGTAGGTAATTTGATCAAAATCTTCAGATACAGATTTACCATAGAAATGCTTTCCCCGAGGTAATGATTTATGACTGAACAGTACATCTACTATTTTTCAGCAATCAACACAACACATTTACTCTCAGCCTAACCCATTTTACCCCCTCAGACCTCACTGTGTATTCATTGTTTGACTGCCTTGGCCTAAGATCACTGGATCTCCCCCATCATGCGGAGATCATAGATAAAAATATATACACACAATTTTTAATAAGAAACAGCTTATAAGAAACTAAACTGTCAGATCACCAAAATTCAAGAAACTCCAGTACTGGGAAAATATAACCTAATGAACTATTTATTTTGACCAAAGAAATCTGAACATGCTTTTGCTTTATTTTCACTTGTTTCCTGCATCATGACACTCAAAGAAGGGTACTTGCATATTGTCAAAAAACATTGGAAAAGCTTCAAAAAGCCTTGTTTGGAAATATTCACAAGGGCATGGGTAGTGAAGTTGACGAATGTTATGAAACCTTTAAGAATTTTGTACTTGGAGTACTCCAATTTTTGATAGTTTTAAGAAACTTTCAGTACTGGCCAAAATTATTTGTTCCTTACAAAAAGTGTGTGTATGCATAGTCCCTGAAGCCTGTAAAAGGCAGGATTTTTGAAATATTTCTTCATTCAGGACAAAACTTGTTGAAGTCTAAAACTCTTCGATGTAAGGCTAAGCTTCATGTGAAATCTAAAACACATAAAAAACCTAATATTTCCGTATCAAAGGAGGTTGAAAATTTATCAAGGCAGCACATGTTCGGATTATTTCATCTGCAAGAGGCAGCATGTTTATGGGCAGTGTGTTCTTTAAAATCTTATATTCCTTCAGTCTGTTTATTGCACGTTCTACGTGTATGCGAAGATTAGCCACTTCTTTGGTCTTGCCACATTCTGTAGTTGTAAACTGTGATTTAACACGTGCACCTGGAGGTATGCTGAGACTGCAATAATAGTGTAATAAGTCCTCTCTTATCTGGAAGCCTCTGTCAGCCATGATGACATCACCTGCTTCCAATAAGTTGTAGAAATTACTGTCTCTGCAAATATGTCGGTCAGATGTACGGCCCCCATAACAGTCTGACAAGAACGTCACATATCCTGATGGTGATATTCCTATCAAAAACTTTAGGGTATTGTGCTGTTTGTAATCAGACCATGTCGCAGCTTGATCATCCAGTGATTTAGGGCGCTCAATGTAAACCTCTGAGCAATCTATAATGCACCTTGTTTTTGCATGTTTGCCTTTGAATACATCAGGGAGATTTTGATATATTGTATCTCTTTGCAGCCAAACTATAGATGCATTCCCAATGAGGGTACTTAAGAGCTTTACCCACGTGGAAAAAATCATGGAGCAAGTGCCTGGTGAAATAAAAAATCTGTCTGCAAGGTCTTCATTCATTAGTCCAAGCCTTAAGCGGATTAGCACTAACAGAAATTGATCTTTCTGGCTAACTTTCTGCTTTCTCTGAGTGCGAGGCTTTGTTGTTCCTGCAGCAGAAAGGAACAACAATATATAAGGTTCGGTAAACATGGCTTTATCAAGTCAAACAGACTGCTGAACAGCAAAATTGTTGAGATGCCAGTATAAAATTTCATTTTGGCATTTGTCTTTATGTTTGTCCAAGAAAGTGGCCTCTCTGCACATTTGGCCTTTCTCAGCTCACTTGATAGTTCTTCTACCTTGCTCTTTAACTCATCTCTCTCATGTGCCAAAGTCTTCACCCCTTTAATAAGAGCTCCAATCAATGAACTCTTCTCTTCACAGCCCTTACAATGCTGGGTTTCTTGTAAAACTTGCTCCAAATTGCTGTCAGCTGCAGGGGCGTTTGATGTCTCTCCTTCATTTGCACTGCCACTGGGCTCTTTGGGTTCTTCTGAGGCCTTTTTTGTTTCTCTCCGAATGAGTTCCCTTCTCGTCTTTTTCTCTGGATTTTTTTTTGTATAACCTAGCTTCAAAGTAGGATCTGGATTTTGAAGGGTAGGCATTCCATCAACAAAATGGCAAGAACAAACAAGGTCACTCTGTCCTGGGGTCCATGCCGTCTTTCGCGCTGTCGTCCGATTCATCAGTCTTATCCACTCCTTCCTCCTTTCAGCGTTTACCTTTGCACTTGGGAACCTGTGCAGAGTAAAAGATCGTGGACAAGGACAGCTTTCGTGGGTCTGACCCAAGTGTACTAAACAAGCCTCTTTCTTCCAGTTCTTGAGCTTATAGTTACTGTTCTTGCACGAAACAACAGCACAGTTACCATTCACCATCTCTTCGTTGTGATTAGGCCAAAAGCGTCTCGTCGCGAACACTCCAATTTCGAAGGTTGTTGTGGTCTACCAGAGCTGAGTACTTACAAGAGCTTTTAAAAAAGCTGTTCCGCAGATAGCAGACCACAACAAAAGCAATCAATCCAGTAAAAAACATGTAAAACTTTGCCAAAATCTTTGTTGACGAACGAAACTCCGCATGAAACACTATGAAAGCTTGTCACGCAATGAAATTTTACACCCCAAAACTAGTGCCAGACCTCGCGCGGGATCGAGGCACGCGGTTCATTAAAGTGGTGTATTGGGGTTAGGATTCCCAACCCTGTGACATCTTTCAATCTCCACCTCTTCATTTAAATTAAGTTTTTCTTTTATCAGATCATTCACAACTTTTTCAGTATCATCCCATGAGCGTTCAGTGGCTTTATCTTCACGAACACCCACAATCTTGATATTATTTCTGCGGCTTTGATTTTCTAGATATTCAATGAATCGTACAGATCGTCAACAGCTTGCATTTTGAAGAGACCGTTTTTTCAATGTCAGATAGATTCTTTTCTTGCTTTTCTATGTCCCGCTGTGAAAAAGTCAAACTTTCAAGAATGTCATTGATATCAGATTTGACAGATTTTATGTCATGTTTGATGTCCTCAATCATCATTTTGAATGCGCTTCTGAAAGCATTTGCTTGGGTTTCCATGAGCGCCTTAACGACGCCCAAGGTTAAAATTTCTTCGTCACCCATCACTTGCACAACTTGATCTTGACTGCATCAATAAAATGGGCCTAGCTAGTTTAGGCCTGGATCGAAGTAAGATAAAAAAGTGATGAAAAAACTTCCTGTGTGCATAAATGAAATGAAATGAACTGATTGTTATTTGGTAAAACACAAGGAAACCTCCATCTTTACTCCTGCTTACAGCTAAGTCGAGCAAGACTTCGGTAGAACAAAAAAGGTAATCCACGAGCCATAACACGTGTATCCCGCCATTTTAAATCTGTGGAGGCCATTGGCTTTTTAAAGCATGCAAAGAAGTTCCTACCAAGGGTAACTCTTGAGAATCTTTACATAGGTATTGTTAAGCCGCACTTTCGATACTGTTGTTCTATTTGGGGTTGTTGTGGTTCTCGTCAAATCAACCAGCTACAAAAGCTTCAAAACCGAGCTGCCAAGATCGTTACCAACAGCAGCTTTGACACCCCAAGCAGGACACTCATCGAAAGGTTGGGCTGGAGAAACATTGAACAACTCATCAGCAATGAGTCAAAAACAGTGGTCTTCAAGTCACTCAATGAGTTGGCTCCGCAATACCTGAGTAGCCTTTTCAAAAGAAATTCACAATGCTCCACCCGCTGCCTTCGAAATACCGAGACTGACCTGAGGATACCAAAGAAAACTTCTGCAAATGGGCAGAAATGCTTCTCTTTTAGGGGAGCAAAATTGTTGAATAGCCTTTCGGCTGAGTCAAAGCAGGCATCGTCCCCAAACAGTATAGTGGCAATGAGTATTAGGCAGTCAAGTAATGTTAATGTTATAAGTAAGCTTAAGGATCCTAATGGCAATGTTACGTCAGATCCTGCCGTTATAGCAAATGTTTTTAATAAGTTTTTTGTTAATGTTTCTCAAAATATCACCAAAAATATACCAAGATCTAAGAAGTCACCTGTAGATTTTATGGGAAGCAGAATTGGAAGCTCCTTTTTCACTGCACCCTCAATTCCTCTTGAGATATCTGACATAATCTCTCTTCTTAAAAGTGGAAAGTCTCTGGGACGAAATAGTATTCCTATGAAAATCTTGAAACTCCTTTCCCCACTTATATCATCTCCTCTTTCTCAAATCGTAAATGAATCTTTCCAGTCTGGAATCTTTCCAGACAAAATGAAGTTGGCCAAAGTTATACCACTTTTCAAGAAAGGCTGCCGACTTGCAGCTTCCAATTATAGACCTATTTCTCTTCTTTCTATTTTTAGCAAAATCATTGAAAAAGTTATGTACAAACGTCTCTACAAATTTCTTGAAAAGCATGAAATATTATATACTTTACAATTTGGATTTCGTGCAAGTCATTCTATTGACCATGCTCTTGTTAGCTTAACAGAAGCCATAAAGAATTCGCTAGACAATAGGAAATTTGGCTGTGGAATTTTTATTGACTTGCAAAAGGCATTTGACACTGTGAATCATAATATTCTGTTGACAAAGCTTGAACATTATGGAATTAGAGGAACTGCCTTAGATTGGTTTAAGTCTTATCTCATGGATAGGAAACAGTATGTATCAGTAAATGGATCAAACTCTAGTTACCTCAATGTCACCTGTGGAGTCCCGCAGGGTTCAGTACTTGGTCCTCTCCTTTTCCTAATTTACATTAATGATTTACCTCAATCATCATCAAAACTAGTCTTCTATTTATTTGCTGATGATACAAATATTTATTTTGAAGCAGAAAACCTCAATCTTCTTCAACAAACAGTTAATAAAGAATTGAAAAAAGTTAAAATGTGGTTTGGTGTTAATAAATTGTCTTTGAATATTGACAAAACCAGTTTCATCATTTTCAAGTCACCTCAGCATTTTTCCTCTGACAGTATCAATATCAAAATTGGAAACCGTCCTGTTAAAAAGACTTGCTATGTCAAATTTCTTGGAGTTCTTTTGGATGAAAATCTTTCATGGAAGTATCATCTGATTGAATTGTCTAAAAAACTGGCTAGAACTTGTGGTATGTTCTTCAAAATAAGACATTTTTTACCTATTGATGTTCTCATTTGTCTTTACAATTCTTTATTTTCACCCTTCTTACAATACGGAATTTTATTTTGGGGTCTCACATATGAGACTTATATTAATCCAGTGTTTTTGTTACAGAAAAGGATTATAAGGGCAATGTCTTTTGAACACTTTACCTCACACTCGGCTCCTATCTTTCTTAACTTAAAAATCCTAAAGATGCATGATCTTTTTCAGCTAAAGTTGCTGAGTTTTGTATATGAATCTGTTAATAAAATCTCCCCTGTTTGTTTTCATAATTTCTTCAAGTCTGTTGAATCTGTTCATCAATATGGTACAAGACAGGCTGGCAAGGATGATATTTTTCTGCCTCAGAAAAATACTAGTCAATATGGTCTCAGATCAGTACGTTACAATGGAGCAAAATGCTGGAATGACATTCCTGTAGAAATAAAAAGGTCGCCATCGGTCAAGATGTTTCGTCAAAAACTGAAAACTTTCCTGTTCGAGCATAACCATTGAATCAGATTATTGATAGTCAATATTTACCCATAGTTTCTTAAAATTTATCTGAAAAGAGGGGGTGCTCTCTCCTCGATTAGCTTAGCTATTGAGAGAGTTCCTCCTAAGAATTCCCCTTCATACAAATCCTCTGGTGTTATGTATCTTTATCCCTTTATATGTGTTATTGTCTTATTAATTTATATGTAGTTATTTATTGTTGTAAGTTTTTAATTTAGAGAGTTTTGTATGTAGTGGAATTTAAAATGAATGAACTGAACTGAACTGAACTGAACTGAACTGAACTGAACTGAACTGAACTGAACTGAACTGAACTGAACAGTTTCAAAAAGTCTGTTCAGCAATAACTGCGGGGATTGGGCCTGCGGTGGTGGCGCTGGTTGTCCTGGGGTGGCGGGCCGGCTCGGGGTATATAGCGGTCATGGCTTTGATCGCCGTTCGCTCTGGGATGTCCTTTCGCCTGGGGGTGGCTGGTGCTGGGGCTGCGGGGTCTGCCTCTGTCAGTGACTCCGGATTCGTTTTTGTTTTACTCTCTTTTATTTCATTTTTAGTATGTATGTAAATGACAATTTCTTGTAAATAGGTTTCTAATGGTATGGTTTTCATTGTAATTAGATTAGGGTAGTTTTCTTTGGTATTTTTGTAATAATAATAACGTCTTTATTGGAGGGCCCCTTGAAAAACGGCTTTTGCCGAAGGGCAACCCTCTTTAAATAAATGAAATCAATCAATCAATCAATCAATCAATCAATCAATCAATCAAGCTGGTATCTTTAAGAAAAAACTGATTTCCATAATCCGTCCCCCTGCTAAATCTGTCTTTGGGATTCACGACCCAATAGAATTATCTTATCTGACTCAGCTAAGAGTGGGTCTTAGTAAATTATGCTTTCATAAATTCAAGCACAACTTTAGAGATACTATAAATCCAATGATCAAGGAACACTTTCTGTTGCTCTGCCCCTCCTTTAAGGTTGAACATCGAATCTTCTGTTTGAATTGCTACGGTCGAACATATAGATATATCGATCTTCCCAATGAGGTTTTGACGCAACTTTCATTGTATGGTTATAAATATCTCCCAAATAACCTCAATAGAAACAAACTCGACTTGACCCTACTATACAGCCACGCAACTTGTCGATTCAATTAACATCACAGTAGAGCTAGTAAACCGTTACTTAACCATCAAGTTCATTTTCGTAAAGTCTCTTGTCGTAGAGTCTCGTCCCTGTTTTCTTTTGTATGCCCCTTTCACACTGGATATTAGGCTTACGTAAACTAAAAAAGTATCTGCAAAACCAACGTGAAAATTCGTCCTCTATCATCACCTATGTGGGCCTGACGTCCAGTGTCAAACCGGCTCAAGTAATTATTAGTAAGAAAGTTGTTTTAAATGTTCATATTTAGTACTTTGTATTTAAGGGTGTATTTAGTTGTATTTCTTAGATCTATGTTAAATGCCAGGGGGTATTCATGATATATTGCTCCTCCTGGTACCGTATTTGTAGTTTCGTAGTGTAGTTCGTGAGCAGTGTCGTAGGTAACTTCATTATTGTAAACTTTTATATTGAATACACAATAAGAAAAGATCTAACATTAGGGTAAATTTTTCAATTGCTGTAGGGTTGCTATAATTTTCCCAACGTCCTTGACGGTATACGGTTTAACCATGGTCTGCATAACAATCTAAAGCAATTTCATCGGACGGGAACAAGGAGAAATGAATTTAGTTCTTAATCGACTGGTTTCTCAAAATCGAAATACGCGTACCTCAATTTTAGACGCAGCTTGCCATGTTCGTGATAACAATCTGAAAACAGTTTCACGGGACAGGAACGAGCAGAAGAAGAACTAGAAAATAAGCAGTTACGTTAAAAAACGATCATATAAGAAATGACTTTCAATCGTAACTAACACAGTCACTTTAGCTCATTCTATCGCCAGTTAGCCGTATGTCATCGCGGAAGCTCGGGATCATTTTCTGGTCTCTATTTTGCTTCTGGTCTCTATGTTGCTGGTTAAGCTAAAGCTGTTTGCATATGAATCAAGAATTTTGATGATTGTGTGGGGATTCAGTCAAAGAGTTCAATGTACCAAATATGGCAACGAATCCCTCGCTGCCGTCTGTGGCATAATAATGTATTAAACTCTTCATACTTTTAGGAAGTGATCAGTGCTTAAAGAAAAGAGGTAGTGAGTTTGAAGAAGTAGTGTCTTGCAATTTAATGGCTCTTAAAACGATGGGATCATATCATTGTAATGACAAGCCAGTTAGTTATGAGAAATTGTGACTGAGTCTACCACAGCAGGATCGCATTACTTTCAGGAGCCAATCAGCTGCATGAAGGACTCCCTTAAGGTGACTCTGCAACACGCTCTGATGAGCACGGAAAGCCGGTTTTCAGAAATCCTCCTCTCTAGAAACTCGTTCATTGCTCTGCAAGCAATTGGGCTATCGAAATTCTGTAAGACATATTTAACAAAACTGTTTGTTTTCACGGCTTTGGAGAAGGCTCATTTCAAAATATTTTACTAGCTTCAGAAGAACTTCATTTTCCACTCCGCTAATCGAAAGATTTTGATCAAAATTTATTACCAAACACACGAACACACATGTCAAACTTGAAGTCAAAGCTTGGCCAGTTTTTCCGCAATAAAGTCCTAAAGTTTTGTAGCGTACCCGACCACAAACGCAAGAGCAGTCGGCCAGTCGATTACGATTGGCAACTGCGAAATAATCAGTGAAGCGCTTGCAAGCACGTGTGAAAACAAATCGGCAGTCTTTCGAGACTAACACTGCAAATCTATCTTTTTCCATAAAAATCTTTTGTGCTTGCGCGAGCTATGGAATATCTTGTTTGAGTCTCAGCGCGAAGAAAAAGAAAGAGGTTTGCAAAACAGTGTGTGACAGAAAAGGAACCGCTTTGGAATCAACCTCCTCTCCTATCTTCGTGATTGCATCATGTTGCGTTTGATTACAAAGTATGATTCTTTTTATCATTTTCTGTCACAC
Source organism: Aurelia sp. 3 sensu Dawson et al. (2005) (assembly GCA_964020215.1). NCBI lineage: Eukaryota > Metazoa > Cnidaria > Scyphozoa > Semaeostomeae > Ulmaridae > Aurelia > Aurelia sp. 3 sensu Dawson et al. (2005). The sequence goes on along the minus strand of OZ026580.1, from coordinate 8,326,611 downwards.
ACAGTTTTGCAAACCTCTTTCTTTTTCTTCACCTTGGGACTCAAACAAGATATTCCATAGCTCGTGCAAGCACAAAAGATTTGCATGAAAAAAGATAGATTTACACTGTCAGTCTGGAAAGACTGCCGACTTGTTTTCAATCGTGCTTGCAAGCGCTTCATTGATTCTTTCGCAGTCGCCAATCGTAATCGACTGACCAACTTTTCTTGCGTTTGTTGTCAAGTAGACTACCAAACTTTAGAACTTTATTGCGGAAAAACTGGCCAAGCTTATGACTTAAAATTTGGCATGTGTGTCCGTGAGCATATCGTGTGTTTGGTAAAAATGTTTTATCAAAATCTTTAGATCAGATGAGTGGAAAATAAAGTTCTTCTAAAGCTAGTAAAATATTTTGAAATGAGCCTTCTCCAAAGCCGTGAAAACAAACAGTTTTGTTAAATATGTATTTCGATTGCCAAGAGTATGAGCAATCCGATACTTTTTACAGAATTTCGACAGCCCGATTGGTTGAAGAGCAATTAAAAAGCTTCTAGAGAGGAGGATTTCTTAAAACCGGCTTTCCGTGGTCAACAGAGCTTGTTGCAGAGTCACCTTAATGGAAACCAATAAAGAATTTGTAGACCAGGCTAGACCAAGCATTCAAGTCCAAACTCAGGGAAAAAATCCTTTTCCATACATTGAGGTGCATTGTTGTAAATTTATACATCTTTGATTTAGCCATATTCTGCTATTTCTATTCTAAATTTTGTAGAAGATAACTTTTTAATTTTGTAAGTACTTTTTGCAGGGCCAATTGCAAAACAGTAATTAGACTGTATTGTACACTGGGTAAATAATTCTAAAATAAATAGAATAAATAAACAGGTGCTAGGTACCACTTTTCGGCGGAGAAATCGGGACTATGACTTTCTGATCGACATATGCATCTAATAACGAGATTGGTCAACCATCCTTTCTCCTGTCGCAGAAAATCCTAATTTAATGGCATCCAGTTTTCAGGAGATTTTTGAGTCAATCTTAGACATACATGCTCAATTGAAAAAAAGAAGGCTCCGTAGTGAAAATGCACCCTGGCTCAATCAGTCCATAAGAAACTTGATGAAGGAAAGGGATATGGCGAAGAAAATGGCCCAAAAATCTCCTGAAAAAAAGTGGTCAGTATACAAGCAGCTTAGAAACAAGGTAACAAAAGAGATAAAAGTTGCTATAGAAACAGATTATCGCGGGTTAATAGAAGAAAATAAGGATAACCCGAAGAAGATGTGGAAGACCATTACCAAAGTGTTGGATAAATCTCCCCAATCAATAAAAACCTCATGTTTAGACGTTGAGGGTAACAGAATTACGAAAGAAGCATGTATGTGTATGTATGTATAATTTCGCCAAAAAAAAACAAGAAACTATCAAATATTAAAATACAATTAATCTATTTTAAAGAAAAGAAAAATCTAATAACAGGCGTGTGATATTAAAATATATACAGTTCTCTAAATTAAAAACACCCTTAGGTAAAATGGCAGGGATAGCATTAAAAGGTCAGTGCGACCTTGATTCCATAATGGTCCCTCCAAAGGTGTCAATGAAAGAAAAATTTTAATGGAAGAAAAGAAAATTCTAGTAGATGTTGAAATATTTTTATTTGAACCAAATCAGTAGTAAGAGAGTGTGAGAGGTGTTAATAATACACATACGCATCATCTTCCTTCCTTTGCATATCTTTGAAAAAATTTTCTTTGATCTTATGTTTAAAAGTGTTGACATTGTTGGTAGATTTCAAGTCTGATGCGAGACTGTTCCATATTTTTGGCCCCTGGTAAGATAGACATTTTTGACCTGTGCTACTCTTACAAAAAGGAACGTTTAGTCTAAACTTAGACCTTCGCGTTATTCGACTTTGGTCGACTGGATGGAATATTTCGTCAGCATAAGCTGGGGCAGTTCCATTGAAAAATTTCATTATATTAACACAGATATTTTGTTCTACTCTGTGCTTAGTGGGGAGCCAGTTTATAGATTTGAATTCTGTGGCCCCAACGCGTGCTGTGTTTTTTAAATTAAGATAAAATCGGATGCATTTGTTTTGAGCCACCTGGATTTTTTCGGACAGCCTCTTATTTAACATTGGGTACCATGAGCTACAAGCATAATCAAAATGAGGTTGAATTAGAGCATTTAGGAGCAACCTACCAAGGGAGGAATCCAGAAATTTTGTTTTCTTTACAGGAATTTAAGCTTGCCATTTATTATTAAGCAGATATAGCAGAGGCACTAAATCATCATTTTGTTGCAGTTGGCCCAAAACTTGCTTAATTCCATCAAGCATTTACAAAATGGGAAGGCACCAGGACCCGACAAGATTCCGACTATGCTAATAAAGGATGCTGGAGAGGTTATATGTAAACCGTTAGCGATGATTTTGAACTCCTCCTTACGGCATGGCATCTTTCCTGATATCTGGAAATTGGCGAGAGTCAATCCTTTCTTCAAATCGGGCTCGAGACGTGATGCCAACAATTATAGACCTATCTTAGTCATCTCCGTTTTTTCGAAAATTCTGGAAAGAATCGTGCATGACCAGATGTATGATTAACTAAGATCACGTGGCATCTTGACGATTAGCCAATCAGCTTTTCAGAAACTCTGCTCAACGGTAACATCTTTAATTGACAGTATGGAGTTTTGGTATGAAAATATTGATCACAAAATGGTTAATTTGGCAATATTCCTTCATCTGAAAAAGAATTCAACATCCGTTAACAATGAGATCTTGCTTGAAAAATTAGAAGCGTACGGAATCCGAGAATTAGCCGGTAACTGGTTCACATCATATCTAGAAAACAGACAACAATACTGCAAGCTTAACTGCTATGAGTCTAGGGCTATGACTGTCACATGCGGGATTCCCCAAGGATCCTTTTTGGGTCCTCTTCTGTTCATAGTGTATCTAAATGACTTTGAAAAATGTTTCAAAGCATCTGAGGCTGGCATGTATGCTGATGATACCCAAGTATTGTTGGCATCTTCAAGTGTCGATGAGTTGGTTCACAAAGCCCAAGATGAATTAGGTATCATCTCTGAGTGGATGAGACTGAATAAATTAAGTGCTAATCCACAAAAAAGAGAATATATGTTTATAGGGCACCCAAATAGAACTAATAAGATAACCGAGCAAGAAAAACTCTAATTAAATGGCTCAGAAATAAAACGAGTGAAGAAAACGAAATCATTGGGGGTAATTATCGATCGAGGACTCAATTGGGAGGACCGGTTTAAAGCTATCAAAGCGAAAGTACGTGGGGCATTGCTTCTTTAAAAACCCTAAAAAATATTGTTTCGCAATCTCAACTAAGCAGTGGCTATCGTGCGCTCGTATAGAGTCAGTTAAAATACGTTGATGTAAAATGGGGTAGGGTATCCAACTCCAAAATGGAATCATTACAGCGTTTTCAAGACAAGTCCATTCCGATAATGGACGCTGCCAGGATAATGGATGACTGGTCGAAGAAATTTTTACACGTTAAACAACTCAGTACGTTTGATCGATCAGTCATTACATATAAGTTCGTGAACAAGCTATGTCCAGAAAACCTTTGGAATAAATTTCAACGGAGATCTCATTACTCTAATTATGATACTAGATTTTGTGAGAACCTTCAAATTCCAAAGTATAATCTGCAACATTCTAAAAAGAGATTTTCCTACACAGCTCTGAAGGCTTGGAAAGAAATTCCTATGAATATTAGGGAGCTCCCTACCTTTTTATCAATATAAAAAACAGTCAAAAAAAGTCATTTGATGAGCTGAAAACTAATGCAAAACACGGCACCCTGGAAGATCAGAAGTAGTTTTTTTTTGTTTAAAATATGATTGTAAATAGATTTCTGTTTTTTTAGCTAAAATTATCTTGTTGCTGAAGGGTCTCAGTGTATAAAGAATTAGAAATAGAAAATATATTGTAAAGGGGAAGTTTGTAATGATTTTGCGCGAAACGCGTAAAATACCTTTTGGTACTTAACCCAACGCACGTTTGTCTACAATTTCATTATCTTCTTACGAAGCGAATGATTATGGCGCCTTTTATGCCATTGCTTGATTGTAGAGACACATATCGCACAGAATTAATGCTATTGACCGAAAAAATATCAAAACATACCGAATCTTCATGGTAATTTGAGCTATGACGCCATTTTTATATGACGTCATCACTACAAAACGAAACTTTTCGCAACTGACGATAATGAAGTTCTCTTGCGGAAGAATTGGGTTGGGAACGTTGTTATTGATCATAAAGACACCTGAAATAGGGCAGCGCGTCAGATCTATAAATAGATTGCGCATTCTTCATGCAATGCATCATGGGGTCTATTTGCGGACAAACATTTACGACACTTACTTCTCTCGCCTACACTCGTGCTTGGTTTGGCTATCATACTTGCTGAACGCAGTACGTCTTGTTCTTCGATGGAAAATTGTGCAACTGTAAAGAAAGGTGCCACAAAACATTGTTCTTGGGGTACCTGTAAATCAGATTCGAGGTTCAAACAGAAACTGCCTGAAGGGACCGGCTTTGTTCGATTTGCAAAACCTGGCAAACTGAAAGATGGCCTAACTGACTGGGAGAAAAACCGCGAGTTGGAGAAAACAGTGAAGGCAAAGCGGTGGTTGCATGCTTGTGGACGGAAAGATTTTTGTGAACTTTCTCAAATTAAGAAAGATACATACATATGTACCCTGCATTTTGTTGGTGGAAATGGCCCCACGGAAGATCACCCCGACCCTATTCTTGCAACTCTCTCAGAGGCGGAAAGAGAGAAACGAGCAGCTTACGCAAGAAAAAGAGCCAAGTCATCAGCCAGAAATCGAAATGGGAATCATAGGCCAGGTTTCCCTGTCAAGAAACCAAGATAAGAATCGTTGGAAAGGGACCTGGAAGACAATAATTCAAATATTGTGGGTGATGAAGATGAACCAAGCGCCTGTTTTGATGATAAATCTCCTATTGCAAGCTTTCAGATTGTTAGTTCAAAAGAATATGCTGATAAGGAAACCCAGACAGTATTTTGCAAGTATACACTGGGTGCCAAGGTGGAGGCGATGGTCTATAAAAATCAGTTGATCAGAGATGGAGTAAGCCTTGGAACACGTGAACCACAAGAAAAGAATATCATGTCTTATGATACCATCATGAAAGACCAGAAGAAGTGCAGATATTTTACAGGTCTTGATCCACAGCAATTTGAGGCCCTTTTTGAGTTTTTAGGTGAAGCCAAGTATGAACTGAAGTACTGGGATGGTAGCAGCAATGGTGATGAAACACATTCAAAAAGGAATGGAGTGCCAAGAAATGTTTCAGTAGAACAACAACTTTTCATCACTCTATTGCGATTACGGAGGGGATTTAATGTAGCAACTATATCCCATATCTACGGTTTAAGTGAAACTGTTGTGAGGAAAATCTTTGTCACCTGGATACAGTTTCTGTTTCACCATTTCAAAGAATACAAATATCTGATGTTTCCAAAGAGAGAAACATTGCATCAATACTTGCCAAATGTGTTCAAGAGTTTCAGGAGAGTTAGGTGTTCAGTTGACTGCACTGAGTTTTATTGTCAGACTCCCAGTGACTATGGGCAACAGGGAAATATGTTCTCCTCGTATAAACATCACAACACAATGAAATGCTTGATTGCTGTCACTCCAAATGGTTCTGCATGTTTTGTTTCAGACCTTTTTGAGGGAGGTATCGATGATGTTTCAATCTTCAGAGGATGTGGAATCTTGGAGCATATTGAACCATTTGACACTCTGCTTGTTGACAAAGGGTTCACAGTCCAAGATCTACTACTTAGAAAGCAGGCCTCAATTTACATCCCACCTTTTCTTGGCAAGCGTGATCATTTCACAAAGGAAGAGGAGATTATGACAAAAAAGATAGCAAGAGCAAGGATCCATGTGGAACGTTTTAACGAAAGACTGAAAAAGTTTAGACTCATAGGAAAGATTTTACCTCTGACCCTTATTCCAATGGCGTCACAGCTTGTTTATGTTGCTGCATGCCTTGTTAATCTTCAACCTTGCCTGTGTAAGTGAACAAGCTCATTGTCGCAAATATTTGGACTCTAACCTTACTCTTGAGTTGTGAATAGCTGTGCCCCCTGTTTGATCAATTTTAGAAAAATTTCCACCCAAGATATTCTTAATCCAACTCCCTCTCCCTGTTTATCACATGCACAACACTTGCATTTGTATTTGTTTGTATTTGTCCTGTATTTGCCCAAGAGTGGAGCTTTGAGGTTGAACTTTTCATTGTTTGGCAAACTGCTTTTTGTTTCAAATGATTTTGTTTCTAGATTAAGCAGTCATAACAAAGAAACTTGAAAATAAAGGCTTACCTGATTCTTTTGGTACATAAATTAGAAAAAGTCAGCCTGCACTTTTTTACGAGTGAGTTTCTTATTTGTGGGTTTTTACTGCTATTTAAATCGGATCTTAGAAAGACCAGCTGGAGTCATGTGCATATACCAGCTTATCAATAGAAGGCTTAGTTGAAACATACAGTAGATGCATCTTCATGAGTCAAGAATCCACAGCTAACATGAAGTTTTAACTCCAGCTGATTTCAGTAACAATAAAAAGCTGGTCAAATGACCAATTAGTGCTTGGGAAAGATTTTAACGATAACTTATAAACACTTAAAAAGTCTGACAGAACTTCTTTTCACTTGCCAGAAACAAGTAACCTCTAACAACTTTGTTGCTTCTCCTTTATCTACAGATAATCCATTCATCTTTGAAATAACCAACAATTTATCTTACATGTGAGAAAGTTCTCCTTGGTTAAGCAGGCATTTGTTAAATGCATCTTCAACATTTGTGCCTGAAGTACTGTACAAGTGTTAAGTCTCAACGGGGATTGTGTGGTAAAAACACAGATCTTTAGGAAGTAACGAAGCTTTTCACCACATTCTGTGCCTTAAATGTCTTTTCTTGCTTTGATTTTGCATGAAAAACTGGCAACATTTCTTTCATAGTAAATATATTAAAAATTACCACATTGTACTTCTTCAATGAAAATTCTGGAATTTGTAATGTTTATCCTTGTCACTGCATTGCCAAATGACTACAGTGGGAAACAATGGGTTAAACATAGGAATGTAACCCTTTGCTTCCAATGTTTGACAAAATGGCCCAGAAAATTATCTTTTGCTTCAAATTAACTGATTTTTGAGGGAAAACGTCACATTTTGCTTGCTTGATTTGCCACATTAACGTTTCCCAAATACAAATTTCCTATTGATTTCACAATGTTTGACCTTCAAAGCACATTGACCCCCTTTGGTATTCAGATACTTAACACATTTTCTGTTTCACTGAGCAAAGCATACACAAAATATGATTCAATATGGAACAATGCATAGTTCCTGTTACATCAATGCATGGCATAAGATCCAGACCAGAGGGGCTCAATGCTTACAATATTTTATTGCAAAATAAAAGGATAAAGTTCACGTGGTACTTTCATAAGAAAGTATTCTGGCACCAATACTTGTTCCCAGAATGCATATGCTTTCTCGATAATGGATCTCTGCAATTCAGTATTAGGCAAAATTTTCTCAATTGACGGAGGTCCTTTTGGTGAATGCAAAATAAAGTTGCAATATGGGAATCCAGTTACTAACAACTGAAGCTGAATTTGATAATAATAGCTGTGGTTATGCTTGAGAGTCAATTTATCATCTATGATCCTGAAACATTGTCCCTTGAGCATAGCGCGTACATCTTCATCGTTCTGTGTAGAAATCAGTTCTTCCACAGTCCTTGTTCTCAATATTTTCAGACACTTTATTTCTGCAATGCCTTCAACTTTTCCATCAGTTTCATTTTCAATAAGACCGTCAGGACTTGCTCCAAATGCAGGGTACTGCCTACGTATCCAAAGACCAGTTTCAGCCAGCTTCTTGCCTGTAGCTATAAAATAAGCTTTCCTGGCAGCTGGCTCTTCATCTATCCCATACTGCATGTCAACTGTTTTGATGTGTTGTTTGAACCAAAATTGTTTTCTGATGAAATTATAGGCCAGCTGATTGATTCTGTTGCTTGAGTCCAGGAGATGTCTTCCTAGTATGAAGATCTGGTGACATTTCGATGCTGTCACTCTTGGCCAGCGGCAATTGAACCAGGCATCTGATTGACTTTGGCCATCTGTGCCAGGTATGGAACAAGATAAAAGTGTTCCACAAAGTTTGTCACATTGATTTTGAAGGTTGTCTTTAAATTGGTTTACTAGTTCTTTTATGATATTTTTGTGTTCAAAATCTGGTTCAAAATCTTCATAAGTATATCTCAATACAGTCTCTCACATAGAGATATTTCCAGTTATGGCACTATGCCTTTGCAAATCACTTATAAATTTATTCTTCCTTCCATTATCAATCACACCTTAATATTTCTTTGGCATTGGATTCCAGTTGTATAATGCATCACAACTTTTTCCTTTTTGGGACTTGTATGCTGCTTTGTGTAAAGCTTTTGGATCTTTCTTGCGCTTGCTACCCTTCTTCCAAGTGCAAGGCTGTGATGTCTTTGGAACTTGCACCATATGACCATTTTCTGCAACATAATCACTCAAGTGCAACAAAACTGCTGCCACATGACTGCACCGCCCTAATGACCTGGCAATACAAGTGCAAGTTGCCTTTTCAATGAAACCACTTGCTTTGCTAATCAAAACTTTAACAGACAAAGGCAACTCCTTCTTCATTGAATGTTGAACATGAGCCCTTACAAAATAATGGTCAGGGTTCTCACTGTCCTGAATATCTTCAATAAATCCACTCTTCAATAAATTGCACCCCTTTTTCAACGGCTTAGCTGTCATACTGCTAGCTTCATCATTTTCCAAGCCATCATCACCAGTTGGAACTGAATCAACGAGGTAATGATACACATGGCCGTAATTATACATTGACGGCAGGTTTCTGGATGGAAATCTTTGCCAGGCTGTAGTTTCTTTTAATGCTTTCTCTCCAGCATATCCATCGTGTGCATTCAATTCCACTGTTTTTACCTGTTTGGCAGCCTTAGCCTGATACCATTTGCCACCATCAACTTTTGGATCAATTTGCTTTCCGATAGATAAATAGCCCTCTACTCGCTCTACGAGTTCAGCTTTCTTCCCTGATTTTTTTGCTCCTCGACACTCGAGCCAACGCTTTAGCTCCACATTGCTGCAGCTTGCTGGCGACTTTGTAAGTTTAGCACCAGGAACATCTTCTTCTGTTAAAATTACGGCCCCGTTAGTCTCGTCGGCCATGTTTATCAAGGCCAAATACAAGAAAAGACCGAGCGTACAAAGGTTGCGTTGTCCGCATATCAATCCCAAGATCCCTTGCGCGATAAATTGTGACGTAGGCGGCGCGGAGCCCTATTGAATTCTTCATTCCTGCGGACACCTGGTAATCCCGTACAGTTGCAAACAACGGACAGGCTATACCCTTTAATCAAGCCAACATTTTCAGTATATTTGTAGCACAGCATCAATAAAAGTATTTGCATGGGAAATTTAGGTGTATGGCTATCACATCACGTGTATGGCTGTCATGTATTGCACGTGTATTGCAGCCATCACGCGTATGGCTGCTTTTTTACTTGGATCTTATAAAAACTCATTCATTCATTCATTTCACGTCCACGATAACGAGTTTGAGATGCGACTTCATCACTAGAAGATCTCCTTGCCATAGCAACAGAAAATAGAGTATGTTGACTATTATGGTTTAGTTCCTATTCGGTAGTCGGAACTGAAAGATCTTCCTAACCACACTCGTTTGTAAGTTGAAGTCTGAGAGTCGTTTTTAGGATGCCATCCGTCAGAAGAGCAAACGTTCAGCAGAGATGGCAATACATCAAAAGTGATCAAGTCCTTTGCAGGCCATAATTGAATATTATTTTCAGAGATGGACGTTGAATTATTCAAAGCAAGTAGAGAAAACGAAAACACTTCTCAGTCTTGCTTCTTTCATTCACTTCATTTCATTTAAAAATTAATTATACAGGATGAAAACATTCAGTTGATGATATAAACTATTTTACAATGTGCCCTGTTAAAATAGAACAAACGAAATATCTGTGACCACAACATATCTTGCAGACAGGAAAATTAATCTGGCATACTATAGAGCTATTGAGAGAGGAATATCTTCCTTATGTCAATCTTGAGAAAGAAAAGATTGTTGTTTTGAGTTCTGGCAGTGCCCTTGCAGACCATATTGCTGCAGAGATGTGTTGGAGAGGAAGAGAGCCAAAAATTTTGTCAAGAACCCGACAAGAATCTGATAAAAATATCATGTGCTTTAGTAGTACAAGCTTTGCGGTTACAATTGAGGAAAACAAGAAAGCAAAATTTTGAAGGTCATGGGATTGAATGTACTTTAGTCCCAATTCTGTTCATTTAGCAAACCTGGACGGTTCAAGAAGAGCATCTCAAAAGCAAGTTAATCCAAGTCATTCTCAAGACAGTGAAGAGCCACGTAATACAACAAAGGGAAGTCAATCATGAAATGCCCATTGTTGACATGTTATTTGCACAACGCAAGTACCAGAAAGATACCAAGACCTCATATGAAAGTTTTTGGATGGGGCTGCTGTCGGATATAGTTGAGCTAACGCTATCATAGCAACGTACCAAGAAGTCTCTCTAGAATCAGTCGAAAAGAAACACACGTTGAATTTGTAGCAAAGTGATTACATCATCAGATAAGTCAAGGTTTCCACAAAGTTTCCGTGACTTTGCCAATTGTGATGACAACAAACGGCATGTTATACTCCTGTACTGGACTGTTGTGTTATTCACCAACACCAAACTACTACCAAAGCTATCACATATGACATGACTTGGGTTCTTTGTCAGGATCGAGGAGTCGAGATGAATAAACACTATTATTCAACGAAAATGCTTTTCTCTTTCCAAAAACACAACTCAAATCAACTTTCTACAACTCTATCTTGACTGACAACTTGCAACGTTTTTGGCACGAGGCGGTCTCTCTTTCAAAACTCAAAACGAGGATAATACAAAATGGCGGTTACAACTACTATATTTCAGTTTCTTACACTCTTCCCCTCTAGAAAAAAAAGTCTGATAACGTCAGTTTCCAAACTGTTTGTCATGTTCTTTAACATTCTTCTGACATCTTCAGATCTGTGTGAACATCAAAACAGTTCTCTGGTATTTATCCAACATCTTCGGCAATGTCTCACGTGTTAAGTCATGGGCTCCAACGATTAATCAAATCTCTCACACTTCACAGGTTCGACACAGCCACCGTTCAAACCAAATCAGTCACAAAAATCCTCACATAAACAACTTGAACTTTATTCAGCTTGACCATTCAAGCTCCTTCGGAAACAATCACAACTCACAACTAAAACTTCATTTCCGTGAAATGATCACAATAGAAAATGATGAAATGATATCCATAGTGATAGGGTTAAGGGTTTTAAGGCTCAGACGCTGACCTAACCTATCGTGTCCATAATCTCTCTTTCTATGAGTTCATTTCAGTATGCTCGGGCCTGTGGCTGGTATATCCATTGTCCTACGTTGAATCCATATGGGTTGAAAACTGGAAGCACTGTGGATATAATGGGCTTTGCACTTGATTTACATAGTATCCTGGCTCTCCAAGTCTACTGTAGTTGAACACTGGTCTCGGTCTCCTGTCTCTCTTTGGATAATCTCTCCTTTGTGGTGGGCTCTCGTCTACACCGTTATTGTCTTCTGGTATGACTTCTTCTTCTATGTTCACTATTTCTGCTTCGTCTTCTATTTCCAGTTCTTCAGCTTGTGTTTGGATTAACGGCTCTCAGTATGGTTTTTGCTCTAAGATGGTGCTCTGTACGAATTCCCGTTCCTCGACTCTGATCTTGTACAAATCTTAGATGATCATTGGGCTCTAACGCTATCGTAGGAAATTCATCCTCACTCTCTGATAGCAGATCCTCTTGATCTAGAAAGATTTCTTGGCCGTCTTGTTTCTTCTGTTTCTTGTGATTGTTACTTTTGCTTTCTGTGTAGGCAGATTTTCGATACTGTTCCTTATCAGGTTGCAGGTCTGGGCAAGGTTACGATGGACTGTTCTCAGTCGACCTACTTTATCCCTTGGCTTGATCGTATAAACTGGGCTGTCTTCGTTTGGCGTTTTACTACCTCGTAAATATCTTGTTCCCAGTATGCCCGTAGCTTGCCAGGACCTACAGGTGGTGACATGTTTCTTATTAGAACTTAATCCCTTGCTTTCAGTATAGAACTTCTGGCTCTTTTATCGGCTTGATGCTTGCCTTGAGCACAAGCTTTGGTGCTCTTTTCTATCGCAACCAGGTACGCTTGCTTCATTGCATCTTTCCAATCTTGGACACATTTACTGTATGACGTCACAACTCTTTGTCTTTCTTGGAAAAGGTAGTCGATTGGTAAGACTGGTTCACGTCCAAACAGCAGAAAATGTGGTGAGTAGCCAGTAGAATCATGCTTGGTCACATAGACCATCTTGTTAACGTGATCTTTCCAATGGGATTTGTGGCTCTCGGGCAGTGTTCTTAGCATCCCTAGTTGCGTACGGTCAAATCTTTCGACTTGCCCATTGCCCTGTGGATGGTAAGGCGTTGTTCTGGATCTTGCCACAAAGAAGTTGTTGGAGATGGTAAAATATCGTGATCGTGGTGCAGTCTGTGCGGGAATCCGAATCTAAGGATGAAATCATTAAAGATCTTTTCAGCTGCTGTCTTAGCAGACATATTTCTTGTAGGATAAACTTGAGCATATCTTGTAAAGTGATCCATGATCACAAGCAAGTATTCAAACCCTCCTGAAGATCTTTCTAAGTGCACAAAATCTACGGAAATAAATTCGAATGGTGCTGATGTTGTTATGCTGTATAACGGTTCTCTTACTGGTAACGTTGGCTTTTTCTGTTGAATACATCTGCAAACATTTGAAACATAGTGCTCAATGTCCATCTGTATCTTTGGCCAGAAAAAGCCTTGTCTTGCTAAGTGGGTTACGCTGTCTGGTCCGAGGTGTCCTAGCATGATACTTCTGAGGTAACACTATCTGCAGGCTTTTTCCACATTTCCTTCTCAGTATCCCATCCTCATCTAACAAAAGAAGGTTCCATTCTCTCATCAATGCTTTTACCTCTGTACTTTCATCATATATGCCATGCTTTGTTAGCTTTCTCCCTAAGAATAAGTATCGTTGGATCCTTGCTATTGGTGGATCCCTTTATTGCGCTTCTTTCAGCTCTTTGTTTGAAATAGACTTCAACTTGAGATGGTCCATACTTTGTACATCACCCGAAATACATTCAGGGTCATCTGTCAGTGAGGCAATCCAGACTGATCCATCTGATTGTTCCTGCAAAACAGCATTTATTACTGCTTTAAGAAAATTTCGGATGTTTCTTCTGTGTATTGATCCACTAAACATGCAATATCACCTGGCATACGTGAGAGAAAGTCTGCATCTGTATTCACTTTTCCTGGACCGTAATGTATAGAAAAATGGAAATCTGCAAGTTCTGATACCCAATGATGAACAGTTGCATTGAGTTTTGCTGTTGTGTTGATATACGTGAGCGGGTTATTATCTGTAAACACTGTAAACGTTGGTGAATAATACAGAAAATCTCTAAATTGTTCTGTAACTGCCCATTTTAAAGCAAGAAGTTCAAGTTTTCCTGCATGATAATGGTCGTTCTTTTTAGCTTTTGATAGTGTTCGTGATGCATATGCAATAACTTTCAAGTCTTTCCCTTGTTGCTGGTATAGCACAGCACCTACGCCAGGGTATCAGTGTGCACTATATATGGCAATCTATGGTCTGGGAAACTCACAACTGGCTGAGTTCAAGGGTAAGTACAAGAGTAAGTTCAAGGCTGTTGTTTGTCTTTCTGTTCACGAAATTGGGTAACTTAATGTCACTTGCCCTTTACTGGATGATTTCTTTCTCCCTAATTCTTGCTGAATTTGTTGTGGTACAACAGTAGTAAGTAGATCACTTAATGGCTTAGCTATCCGCGCAAAATCTTTGATGTACCTTCTGTAATATCCAAGGAAGCCTAATAGCTTTCGAACTTCACCAATGTTCTTTGGTTTCGTACTTCTTAGAGCGTCAATTGCTTTAATATTCTTTGGATCCATGCAATGACCTTTGGATGAAACAAGTCTACCTAAATAGCTGACTTCGTTCCGGAACAGTTCACACTTCTTTGGCTTTAACTTGATGCCCTTTGAACGGAGTGCTTGCAATACCTGTCTCACATGTTCCACATGGTCTTCGAATGTAGCACTATAGACAATGATATCATCGAGATATGGAATACAGCATTTGTCTCTTAAATCCTTTAGGCATCCGTCCATGAACCTTTGGAATACGCCAGGTGCTGTGTAAAAAAGCGAACAGGATTCTAACCCATTCCCATAAGCCCCATGGCGTCACGACACCCGTGAGATAACGAGAGTTTGGGCGGAGAAAACCCTGGTGGCACGCTTTCCCCTGGTCAAGGACAGTAAACCAACTGTTTCCCCCTAAGCTTTCGTCTTTCGAGTGTTTCTTGAACACCTGGCAATAGGTGTCTATCAGGTGCTGTCTTGCTGTTTAGCTCCCTGTAGTCAATACAAAGGCGTAATGAGTTGTCCTTCTTACGTAGTACGCAAACTACACTTGAAGAGTATGGTGAGCTGGACTGTGTAATAAAGCCTCTGTTCAATAAGTCTTCTATGTAAGCTTTAACTTCTTCATATAAATGGCGTGGAATGGAACGATATGTATGCTGCATAGGCCTCTGGTCATGCAATTTCAATTCCGTTTGTAAATCCTGGGCACATCCTATGTCTGAATTTCCTTTTGAAAATGACTCTTCTTCTTCTGATAGCATTTTCATCACACGTTCTCTTTGCTTACATGCCAAATTATCACCAAGGGTGAACATCGGTGCCTTGTTACCGTTGGCATCAGCTGCTGAATTCGTATCAGACATAATGTCAGTTGGAACACTTTCAATTTCTGACTTTGTCTCCTGTTTCTTAGCAGTAACCTCTATGGGTGTAACCGACTTCACTAATTGTAGCTGACCTATTTCTGTACGCTTTGGTATAATTATGTCACGTGCAGAGTTATTTGTCACTTCAACTTTCACACAACATGATTTTCCTCTGTTTATAACAATCAAGTTCTCACTGATCTGTATTGATTCAGGTAGATGTTATTTTCAATTGGCTCAAACAATAACGGTATCTTTACTTTCCATTGAAAAGTAATTGGCTCTGCAAGTAATATGTATGGATTGTCCTTTGGGGACTGTGCAATCTCTCTTTTTCACCTTTACCGTACCAAAATGCATATCTTGGCTTTGTTCTTCAGTGATAAGATTAATAAGGAGCTTGGTTTCATCAGTCTTTAAATTTGGAAATAATATTTTCATCACTTCATTTTTATCTCCTGAAACAGATGACAATTTGAAAAATTCTTCAATGACATTATATCCTATGATTGGTACCTCTAACTTCTCTTGAGTGACAAGAAATGGAACGCCTACATCCAAATTGTGACTTTCTCTTAACTTTACTATCAGTTCAACAAATCCTTGGTAGGGAATGGTGGTGCCATTGGCTGCTGTTAAATTGAGCTTCATTCCTAAAACATTGTCCAATTTCTTTACTTCATGATTCGGCATATTCAAGTTGAGCCAGTCTCTTGAAACCATGGAAACCTGAGCTCCTGTATCCCATAAAGCTGAACAGCAAATTTCATCAATTTTGCAAGATATAATACACCTTTTGCCCACCATATCTACAATCTTTTTGTAGTTTTTTGGAGTCAAATGGCTATTATGCATTGTTTTTGGTGTATAATACTTATCAAAATGTATTTCTGCTTCCTTATGGCTTATTTGTGTTCCAATGTTTGACTTGGCATTGTTTGGAGCAGCATTTGGTACATTTACAATGTGCGCACTTCATCGTTTCATTGTCACACAACTCCTTTAAACAGTTATAACATTGTTGGGGCTTTGTTCCCTCAGCCACTACTTGCCCCCCAGTTGTGGCTGTCTCCAGTTTTCCGACGATGGTGATGACTTTCCACCAGCAACTTGCTTGCCCTTGCATCCAATGGCAATGTGCAACGTTGATCCACTCTTGAAACAATGATTGCAATTTTTGCCATCACCTTTGTTTCTACAAGACTGACAACCATAGGGTCTACCCTTAGCTTTCTCTTCTTTTTGACCCTCTGTTTGAGGTTGTCTTTCTACTCTCTCCTTAAGACAAGCCATATCTTTTTGCAATGATTGGATTGCTGAAATGATTTGTTCAGTGTCTTTTTGTTGTTTTTGTTCTTCCTTTATAGCAGATCATACTCTGTGCCTGTTTCCATCATCATCTTCAAGCTGCATTTTTAGAGATCCGTGCATGCTTAGAGATACCTGCCTGTTGTAATCTCTTTTGACGGTCCTCCTCACCTGATACTGCTGAGCTTAGTTGATGAATCATTTCTTCATCTGAAACATCATGTTTCTCCAACACTGGTCTCAGACGTGTGCGTATGTTTTCGCTCTGAATTCCACTTTCCAGCGTCTGGAGAAAAACAGACTGAACCAGCTCTGTGTTGGCTTTGAGTTTGGAATCAGATTCTTGAGCTACAAATAAAACTTTCTGTCTTATGGTCAGCAATCGCATCAAGAAGGCTTGGGTGTCCTCTTTGGGTTGTTGGGCTGCATTCATGAGATCTTGGAATAATTCACTTCCACTTTTTTCTTTATAGTGGCTGCGGTGGAGCCTCCTTAACTTTAGCAAATTAATATCTGATAATGGCATAGATTCCAAGTATCCTCTGAGCAAATTTCCTGGATTTATGGCTCTGATTACTGCTTCAATAATTTCTGTCTCAGCATACCCCTTAGCTATTGCCGAATCTATTTGTCTAATTAGCCGACAGAATGATAACTTATCCTTGTTGGCACTGTCAGTAATTGTCCCTGCAATTTTCAATTCTCTTTTGAACATATTAAAACTGTTGACAGGGGTTGGAAGACTTTGTGCAGCAGATTTTTGACCTAAAATTGCCGATCTATCATTCATTTTACTGATCTCAGCTTGCAGTTTTTCATTTCATTCTCCTCTGAAGATGATAAACCACTTCCCCCCTCAGCACCATGAGCCTAATCCCCCTGGGCCCCCCACTAGGAACAGGTAAAGAAAGAAATTTGACACAAGCCTCCTTAACACTATTCAACAACAAAACACCAGAATCTTCATCATCAAGGCTCTCCTCTAAATAATTATTCAAAACATTGAGAATTCTACAAAAGCTTTTATTGGGGATGGTTTCAATCTGTGCAGCTTTTGTTGCTACACAAATATCTACTAAATTTTCCTTGGACAACCTGCAAGGTAATGGCTAAATTTCCTCAAATAGCTGTTCTGCCATTATCAAACAAACACAGGAAAAGAATAATCAAAAAGGAAATTGCTGACAATCCTGTAACCCTAACCTGAACAAAAGAAGGCTATTAGGTTAAAATAGACCTTGCAGCACACATTTCAACAAGCGGAAATAATTCAATTGTAGCAAACAAAATCACAGCATCAACAAGCGGAAAATAATCCAATTGCTGCAAATAGATCACAACAAAAGTCTCAAAATAAAGCCCAAATAAAATCAACAGTATTGCACTGTGAAAGGATACCAAACGTCAGGGCCGTCGAGAGCCGGACCGGGCCCCAGGGTTTGGAGCAAAAGGGGCCCTCCAGCGCTAAAGGCACCGAAAAATTTTTTGGGCCACGCCATTTTTCTCTTGGACCACGCCCTCAAATTCACTGGTAAAACACTGCTTTTAGGTGGACATGCCCTCCTATACACTGTTGGAAACACAATTTTTGACGAAAAAGCTCTTTTGATCTCTGCCAGTGGGCCCGCTGGTCTAGAGACGTTCCTTGAGGAAACTGAAAACAAAGAAAAAATTCAAAATATATGTCTTTCCGGGCCCCTAAAGGCCCCGGGCCCCCTGGTAACTACCCTGGCTACCCCCCCCCCCCTTCTCGACGGTGCTGCCAAACGTCTCCAGTCTTGAGTAACAAGCAATCAATCACTTTGGTACGAATAAGTTCGAATCTGCACGTAAATTTCATCAAGTAAAACGGCTGAATTCACGGTCTTTTTGATCAAGTACGATTGGATATCTGCTGGTAAACTTTCAGCGAGTAAAGTGACACTGTAAAACGGTTGAATTCGAGGTCCTTTCCAGTGCAAATAAATAATCAAAGCATCTTCTGAACTCCATTCTTTCCCCCTCTCTGACAAAATACACACTTGGCCACCATTTGTTATACTCCTGTACTGGACTGTTGTGTTATTTTTTTTTATCCATACAAAATTCTTACAATACATGTTTACCTACTCTACATATTAATACTATACAACTGCACAACACTACAGGGACAATAACGTGAGGAGCAAAATGGCATGGCTACCCCATGTTCCATGTTCTTACATAAAACAAAAAACAGTGAACACTACTAGGACAATGCACAAAAAGAAAACAAAGAATACTTGTAAACTAATCACTATACGCTAACTACAACCTAAATCAATCACAATGAACGTTTGCGGCATAAAAACTGTGGGAAAGGTGTTACAGAACAATTTCCCTGCTTCCTACCGAATCATGACAATTTGATCGATGAATTAAATGCAGAAAGCCAGGGTTTTTGTTGGAATATTATACCACCGTCTTATCCGCAATCGTTCATTTCCATTAGATAAAATAATGCAACGTAGCTACTCTAAATGAAAGAACAAACAGAAGACGAAAAGAAAAAGGTAAAGGGACTTGATGGTTACTTGGCGTATAACAAAAATGAAAATGACCTGAATCAAACCGACCGATGTTGTAGATGAAAGCTAAAGTCAACTCGAGAATCTTCCTATTAAGATCAATAGATAGGTCTTTATTGCCATGCAATAAACATTGCGTCAGGACCTTATTTGAAAGGTTGTTATGTCCGAATGGTCGTAATATTGCCGAAACTCCAGCGAGAAGATCTCTTCGTTGCAAATCAAACGAGGGGCAGAGCAACAAGAAGCGTTCAGTATCCTCAATGCCATCATTCGAAGGGCACATTGGATCTAAGGTATCCCTGAAATTGTGTTGGAATTTATGCAAGTTCAGTTTAATGAGACCAACCCGACCACATCCTGGTTGCGAAAAGAATATTGCGACTGCCGAAGTGGTATATAATATAATAATAAATAATTTATTTAAAGTTGGCGTACAACTCTAATAGCTGTGTAAAGCTAATTAATGCCAACTATCATACATATACAAAATGTTACAATGTTCAAAAAGGATTTTAATTTGGTGGGATTGGATCCTTAGTATACCCAGGAGTCAGATTATTTATGAATTTGTAAAACAGAGTAAGTCGTCTACTCCACCTTCGTAGACTTAGCGATTCCCAACCAAGCTCAGCGTATACCTTCTCTCGTGATGTCCCCCTCCATGCGCCGGATACTGCTAGAGCAGCAGAATATTGAACGGATTCTAACTTTTCCATTTGGTTCGGCAAAAAGACGCTATGACTAAATTCGCATACTTTTGCAGGATTGTGGTAAATGACATCCCCATAATCTAAATGTGGTCGAACATACAGCTTGTATAATTCGTTTAAGGTATGCCTGAGCAGATATTCGGAGAGATACTTCAGCATGCTAATGCCCTTCCTTGTTTTAGAGATAACTTCTTTGATATGAGTGGAGAACGAGATTTTGAGTCAAGGAACATTCCCAGGTGCTTATGTTCATCTACTACCTTCACAGCTGTGTTATTAAAGACGATTACTGGATGATTAACTGCCTTGTTTTTCCTTGAAAATATTACTTCAACAGCTTGCTTTCGCGCATCAGGATTGAATGACATCCTCCAATCATGAGCCCACTTTTTTATCAACTCCAAGTCATGATTCATATCACTGGCAGCTGTACTTGGATCTTGCACGATGATAAAAAGCGATGTATCATCAGCAAAAAGCTTAACATTACACTTCAAGTCTACAGTTAGATCATTTATGTAAACGAGGAAGGATAAGGGACCTAAAATGGAACCCTGTGGCACTCCAGCTGAAATATCTCCCCAACCAGAACACCGACCATTCAGCACAGTTCGCTGTTTCCGATTCTTCAGAAAGCTTTCAACGAGGGAAAGAAGTTGCCCTGAGACACCACACCACTTAAGTTTGTAAATTAGACCATCATGCCATACCCTGTCAAATGCCTTAGAAAGATCAAGATAAACTGAGCGAACATCGAGGGGGGGATTACAATCGAAGGCCTTAAAAATCGTATGCGTTATAGAGATTAATTGGTCGATAGTAGAATCACCGGGACGAAAACCTGATTGATTTGGATTCAATAACTCATAGGAAACAAGGTGAGTGCATAATGAATCGTATACTAGTTTTTCAAGTATTTTCCCAAAAATTGGCAGGAGAGAAATCGGACGATAATTCCCTTTGAGATTTTTCTCATTTTTCTTATGAACTGGCACTACATTTGCATGTTTCAATATTTCAGGAAAAGATCCATGACTCAAACAGTTTGAAAAGATTATTTTCAACGGTACAATCAATGCAGCATCACTTAGTTTTATCATCCTCACAGATATTTCATCCCAGCCATGTGCTTTATTAATGTTAAGTGATCTGATTATGTTTAGTATCTTTTCTTCAGAAATGGTAAATTCATCAATCAATGTAGTTATTACTGGAACATGTTGTTGGATCTGACTGCCTGTATCAATTGTAGTACACTGAAGTATAAAATATTTATTGAATAACTGTGCCTTTTCAGTGAAATCTGTTATGAATAAATCATTCTCTAAGAGGGGCGGTATTATAGGAATTTTGGCCTTGTTAAGAATGGTGTTAATTAAGGACCAATATGTTTTTCTGGCAGTCCCAGGATTGGCTAAAGTGTTCCCAGACTTCAGAAAGTAATTCCGTTTTGCATTATCTATCAATTTTGAACCTTCACTTACCATCCTTTGAATTCCTTCAGATTTGTTTTCTGGTCGACCATTCCTCACAAAATTTTTATAGGCATGATTCTTTTTCCTCAAAAAGTTTCTAATAGTCTGTGTTATCCAGGGTGCTTGGCGGGGCCTAATCGTCTTAACCTCATTAGGTATGAAATAGTATAAATGTTCAAGAGGACTTTATTAAGTAATTTAACCTGTTCATTAGGGCATGTCAAGTTTTCAAGGTGCTCGCGCCAACGAAACGTTGCAATACTTTTCCTAATTGCTACAAAATCTGCCTTGTCATAATGCCAAATCCTACGAGTGTACGGAGGTACTGGTATACTCGAAACAGACACTTTTCCATAAACAATTTGATGATGACATTGCTCATGCAATGACGGATGGACTCCGGATTCCACGACAAGGTTAGGCTGATCAGTGAAAATCAAATCAATACACGACTTAGAACCACCCATCAAATGAGTTGGTTCTGAAATTAATTGATGAAGCCCAAGGTCAGACGTCAATGGCTCAAATTCTCTTCCCTCGCTGTTCTCAATGTCTTTCGCCCTCCATTGTGTTGACCGACAGTTAAAATCACCAGTGACAACAACGCAGAAAGGATTTTCTGCGTGGATTTTGGATAATAACAGCTCAAAGTTGAGTGAAAAATTATCAAACTCACCCTGGTTCTGACTGGGACTCCTATAAACTACCACAAAAAAGTATTTTTTTTTCCTTTTTAATTGGATCTCGCATACAACGCACTCAGGGAGAGTCACCAAATCTGGACGATTTTTGGAAGGAAGGGAATCCTTAACGCACAGTCCAACACCACCTCTTTTGACATTTTGGGGATGGTTATCTTTATGGAACGAGTAGCCATCTAGTGCCAGTCTTTCTTCGTCAATGGTGCTGTCGAGGTGAGTTTCTACAATCCCAATTAAGTCATAATTATGTGCAATAATATTATTTAAATTCCAAGTGCAAAAATCAAGCGTTTCAGGGCCAGGATTAGACTCAATATCACCACTGAGCAAAATTGTCCTAAAACCAACCATTGCGCATGAAGTGTGTAGCATGTTAAACACCCGATGTAAAAATAGGAATACAGAAAAAGAAACCGCCTGACAGCAGAATCCTTAAAACGAACGAGACCAATGAGAGCAAGTGGGATTCGTTTCAGGAGTTCCACAGTCGTGTAAATTATTCCCTTCGCAAGTTGATGCAGACGGGCAAACAAAGGCAAGAAACGTAACTGGGTTACCACAGTGTGCACTGCAAGAAACTGTGCTGTTAATGCAAATGGCAGAACAAGGATTGAAATTGCAATGAAACAGCAGCAAAACCAGTACAACTTAAAGACTTGAGTAAACATTGAAACAGGCCTAATAGTTTTGCTCACTGGGAGTGATAGCTGCATTGATGGATAAAAACACCCTGTTGTGTTGTTGTTGTTGTGTGTGTGTTGTGTGTTATTCACCAACTGTTGTGTGTTGTGTGTTGTGTGTCTAATTGTTGTGTTATTCACCAACACCAAACTACTATCAAATCTATCACATATCACACGACTTGGGTTCTTTGTCAGGATCGAGGAGTCGAGATGAATAAACACTATAATTCAACGAAAATGCTTTTCTCTTTCCAAAAACACAATTCAAATCAACTTTCTACAACTCCACCTTGACTGACAACTTGCAACGTTTTTGGCACGAGGCGGTCTCTTTTTCAAAACTAAAAACGAGGATAATACAAATTGGCGGTTACAACTACTATATTTCAGTCTCTTGCAGGCAGTTGATATTTTGTATGAGGTTTACCATCTTTGCAAAAAGGGCTAAGACATTCAGTTCTTCTGCAATGGCAGCATCTACTTGCCTTGTGCGAAATCAAAGTTGAACCAGCTAAAAATCAAGAAGAGCCAAAGCTTGTACTGCACTGCTACCACGCATTGAGCACCCATCCTCTCACTAGAGTTCTTTTAAGAAGGTAAAAGAGGTAGTACAGATATCCTTGATCTGCAGGACCGCAGGATCTACAACTGACTTTCGTTCATGAATATTGACCTGTCTGATCCACTGGCAAAAACACATGTGAGGTTTTAACACTTTCACAGGCAATGACTATGTATGGTCATTTTGCCGCAGAGAAAATGCAGCTTGCAAGAAAATTGTTGAAAATGTTCAGAATTTCTGATACTAACGTACCGGTGAGTCAAAAAAAGTTTGTGCGTTTGGCAGGCTGTGGAATAAAGATTATGAGGCCGAAATTCAAAGCTAAGTGTTAAGGTCTAGCAGGTCATTCATTCATTCATTCATTTTTTTCATTTTTACTTATTTAGGCACGGTAGCCCTGTCAGTCCACGAGAACTACTTTTCAGGGGGCCGTGGCAAAAACATTTACAAATAGGAAGATAGATACTACGAAATAGGAATGGTCATCATAGTTTGTTTTTGATTCTACTCTTAAAGGTGGCAAGGGAAGGTGCCTGTTTGGCATCGACTTCAAGTTGATGATTCCAAAGCTTAAGTCCACGAAAAGATCATTCATCTTTCAGACCTAAAAATTAGAAAATATTCTGTACGGGGCATGCATAGGAAGGAGAATTCCAAGGTACAATACGGTTTATGATTTATTTGCCATTGAAATTAAGATTCCAATCTGAACAATGACAGTTGCACTTAACCTTAATTAAATCATGGACCACGATGGAACATGGAATTCCCGATTCCCATACAAACCTCTCACAGTCATTCTTCAAATTTCTGGGTCCTACAGACGAGCGATTTTACCAAAAATTTCTCATCTAAGTTAGCCTTTGACTGATAGATTAAGATTTCAGTTTTGAATATCGGTCACATACTTTTTACCCCACAGCCCTTCAAACGCGTAAACTTTTTTTTACTCATCGAGTATATATTTAGATCGCTTGATTTATCTGGGGACTACAAAGAAGAATTAGCTGATGTTCTTGAGGAGCACGTCTTATCTCTATATGGCAGTAACAGCAAATGTTAGGATGCAAGCACATAAACAAAAGGAAAGGGATCGATTTATCACGGGTTCCACTTCATTTCACTCAAAGATAAAGTTGTTGCAAGAATTTTGGATTTGTCCTGCAAACAAATGCTGGCAGTGCCTGATTTCTCTCTATATGGTTGAAAAGAAACAAGTGAAATTCATTAAGTGGCTGATGCTTTTCCAAGAGATAATAACACAGTTCTACTGTTTTGAGGCATACGAAGCGTTTGATGAGATTGAAGAGGGGAGTGACGACAAAGATTGAGAATATTAAGCCTAGCTGCACCTGTATATATAAGCAGCTGAATAATTTTGGCCAACTTTCATATTGAAGGGGAACGACTCGACTGAGCTTCTGTGCTGTCAGCTCATGTGCTAATAAGCTCACTATGTACCGTCATAACATAGCATAACGTTTTTGCAAAATTTTGTTGAAGTGTCCTTAAACTCAAGAGCGAAATGTCATCTTACAGAAAAAGAATATTTGGTACAATTCATCAAGTGCAAAGACTGACCACGAATCTGAGAAAGCTAAGAGAGAAGCCTGCCCAGATCCAGAAACAGGAAGCTCCAACTAACAGATAGTGATAGCCGTGCAAAAATTGGTGGAGGAAGGTCCTGCCTTTCAGGTTAACCTTTCCTTGATGTTCCATTTCTTTTGTTTGCAATCATCCTCCCTTTCCAGGTGTCGGCAAGAACAGATAATCAGCGGTTAAATTCTTTGTTTTGCAGTGACGACGTCATATAAATTGACGTCAAATGCTAAAATTACCATGCAGATTCGGTAAATTTTGATATTTATAAAAATAACATTAACTTTATGTAAGACTACCGAATAGGAACTAAAACATAGTTAACAAGCTCTATTTTCTAGTGCAATGCCAAGTGCATCTTCTAGTGATGAAGTCGCATCTCAAATTCGTTATCGTGGACCTCAAATAAATGAAACGCAGAGTTTTTATAAGATCCAAGGAAGGAAGCAGCCATATACGTGATGTTCCACCTAACTTTCCCTTGCAAATACTTTTATTGATACTGTGCTACAAATACACTGAAAATGTTGGCGAGAATAAAGGACATAGACTGTCCGTTGTTTGCAACTGTACGGGATTTCCACGTGTCGCAGGAATAAAAGAATTCAATTTCAGGTGTCTTTATGATCAAGAAAAAACGTTCCCAACCTAATTCTTCCATAAGAGAACTTCTTCATCGTCAGTTGCGAAAAGTTTTGCTTTGTAGTTAGTAATGACGTCGAATAATCAAAGAACCCTTGGGGGGACTCGTGGAGCCAAGCCACAATTTAAAGATGACATTCATCTTCCGCTTAAGAATTGACAAACCGCAAAGAATGAAATTTCAATCGTAATAGAAACTCTCGCCAAGCTTCTTTTACTCGTGCCTTATTAATTGTGATATCTTTCTCAGTAAAATGGAGGGGAAAATTGTCGGTTTGACAAATCAAAATACAAACTCAAAATGAAAGGTGTCCTATTTCCAAGCCTGATAAATGGATTACAAATCCAAGGGTCCAAAACCCTGATATCGCAATTGAAATTAATCCTTTTATCGTCTGATTGTTTATCTAAACTAATAAGTCGATGCAGAGTCCAACTTTTCTCGTAAAATATTGGAAAGAATTTGTTGACGTCATAGCTGTGGACGACGGACATGAGACATGAGACATGAGACAGGATTCGCTCCCATTTTATAGACTCCATGAATCAAAAATGACGTCGTATGGTCAAATTACCATGAAGATTCGGTAAATTTGATATTTTCTCGGTCAATAGCATTAATTCTGTGCGATATGCGTCTCTACAGCCAAGCAATGGCATAAAAGGCGCCACATGCATTCTCTGTGTTAGAAAATAGTGAAAATGTAGAAAACCGCGCGTTGGGCTAAGTAACCAATGGTATTTTACGCGTTTCGCACAGGATCATTACAAACTTCCCGTTTACCATCGATTTTCGTTTGGGATTATCTTTGGGATTATCTTTGGGAGTGACAGTATCTCCTGTTATTTCCTGAAACTAGCCTTGCCTTTTATTGAAAACTCATTGG
Organism: Aurelia sp. 3 sensu Dawson et al. (2005); assembly: GCA_964020215.1. Classification (NCBI taxonomy): domain Eukaryota; kingdom Metazoa; phylum Cnidaria; class Scyphozoa; order Semaeostomeae; family Ulmaridae; genus Aurelia; species Aurelia sp. 3 sensu Dawson et al. (2005). Next base: position 8,300,455 of record OZ026580.1, on the reverse strand, counting down.
CATGCTTGTTCAATACGTCGCTTGAAACAAGCCAATTTCCAGACCCATGGAATTTGCCAGAGTTACACCAATCTTCAAGGAGGGAGACAGGGCTGATAAGTCAAATTATCGCCCTATTTCAGTTTTACCTGTCATCTCAAGGCTCTTTGAAAAACTTGTTGCCAACCAATTGTACCAGCACATGAATGATAATGGGTACTTTTCATCAGAGCAGTCAGGCTTTTTGCGCCTTCATTCTACTGTAACTTGCTTGCATAAAAACACTGATGATTGGTACAATGGGCTGAATCTTGGAAAGCTTGTGGGACTCGTATTTGTTGATCTAAAAAGGGATTTTAGGGTGAATGGCATTGAATCATCAGTTGAGGAAATAAATGTTGGCGCACCACAAGGCTCATGTCTTGGTCCCCTACTTTTCCTCATTTATATTAATGACCTCCCACGATCTGTCCAGGGATCAACAGTGTCCATATATGCTGATGACACGAGTATCTGCCATCAATCCTCTGATATCGCTCAGCTGAATGGGGCTATCAACAATGAATGATAATGGGTACTTTTCATCAGAGCAGTCAGGCTTTTTGCGCCTTCATTCTACTGTAACTTGCTTGCATAAAAACACTGATGATTGGTACAATGGGCTGAATCTTGGAAAGCTTGTGGGACTCGTATTTGTTGATCTAAAACGTTAAATTTTAAAAAGTTAAATTTTGTCGTATTTGTTCATAACAGATCTGAAGAAGTTCTGCATGGCAGGACGAAATATTGGCATCTAATATATATATTTCTTAAGTTCGCACATATTTACTGTTGTTCTTCGTCGCATTGCGGTGTTCCTGCTTTCAAACTTATTCACGTTTTATCACTGCAAGCATCCTCGGATCCGACGAGCGACATTGGTATCGTGTCCTTTTCTTCTTCGATTTATTCTATCAACAATGACCTTGAACAAGTTGAAAAATGGCTCAAGGGTAATAAACTCTCTCTTAACGTAATGAAAACTCATGCCATGCCAATTTCCACAAAACCGAAGCATAAAACTTTAAAATATAAAGTTTAATCTCTCAAGTTGAAAATTCGGAATGATGAACTTGATGTTGTGCAAAAAAGAAATATCTTGGGGTTCAGATTGACAGCAAGGTGGATTGGAAGGAACACATTAAGACAGTTTCCTCAAACGTTTTAAGAGCAATTGGCTTTTTGAAACATGCAAAATCATTTCTGCCAGAAAAGACTCTGAGAACTATGTACACTGGTGTTGTGGAGCCACATTTTCGCTACTGTTGTTTTGTTTGGGGCTGTTGTGGTCGGACTGAGATTAACCAGTTGCAAAAATTACAAAACCGGGCTGCACGTACCATAACTGGCAGGCGCTCCGATGCACCGGGCTTGCCACTTGTAAAAAGACTTGGCTAGAAGACCATAGATGAGCTAATCAGTAGTGAGTCTAATATCATGGTCTTCAAATCCCTTTATGGTCTTGCTCCACAATACATGTCCAATCTATTCACAAAAAGATCCCAGCTAACCTCAAGGAATCTTAGGAATTCAGCAACTGATCTAAGGATACCAAAGAAAAAATCAACAAATGGGCAGAAATGCTTCTCTTTTAGAGGGGCCAAATCTTGGAATGGCCTCTCAGCTGAGCGTAAGAATGCACCCAATATTTACAAATTCAAAACATATAAGTTTTAGAGTGGAGGGCCCCTTGTAAATCATCATTGTTATTGATTAAGGGCTACCCTCCTTAAAAATGTGAAATGAATGAAATGAAAATGAATGAGTTTTACCGAAAACCACAGTCCCAATTTCTCCGCCGAAAAATGGTACCTAGCGCGAGTAAAGCCGGTCTATTAAGTGTCTACCGGGTTAGTTAAAAGAGTTAAGATGTTTAGTAGGCTATGGAATAAATGGTGCACGGCCGATATTTAAAATCTAAATGATAGTCTATCAGTAAAAGGCTGATTTGGATGTGCAAATCTGCTCGTCTTTTAGATTCAAAAATTACGAAAATGATGTTAAGGAGTTTGTATGGGAATGAGGATTCCACGTTAAGTTCTGTGGTCCACGATTCACATTAGACTGACTACATGTCGTAGTTGCGCTCCTTGATAAACTGATAATTGCTATAACTGATAATCGCTATAACAGATGAAGCGCAGTGGTGGCATCCAATTCAATGAACGGAGCGGAAACTGGAACTGAGGTAGTTAGTCTAGATTCAAAATGCCTTTGAGACTTAAATTCCGTTTCTAAAATCACAGTTGTACTGAACTTAGATTTCAAAGGCAAGTAAATCATAGACCAGAATCGAAGGTGGAACTCTCGTTTCCTCACATGCTCCTTACCGGTATTTTTCAAAATTCTGGGTCCAAATTCTGAGTAATTTTTACAAAAAAACTTACGTCTCAGCCATTGATTGATAGACATTTCAGTTTTGAATATTGGCCATATGACAGCCCACCCAAACGCTTTAACTTCTTTAACTCACCCAGTAGATCCTTTGCTATTTGAAGGGATACAAGGGGTGCAACTAGCTCTCTTGACAGGTAAAATCCTTTGATACCTAATTTGAAGACTCATGATTCCAAGACCCATCACATCTACATGACATAGTCCCACTACCAGTGAACTGTGGAACGTGGCTACGGTGTAGTCTCACAAGATAAGCAGGCAACCTCGACAGTTGGAAATTCCCATTGCTGTCGTGAAGTTTATGGAAGCTAAATGACCCTAAATATGAGGAGTTCCTGGTTCACGGTGATAGGTTTCTTGATTCTTGGGTTGAGAGAACATTCATTTGGGTACTTGCAGCGTTTGTTCATGGCTATCATAACTGAAAACTTGAATTTTGAGATGTTTTAGTATCGGAGATTCGAGCTGGTAGCTTAGGGCCATCCACCATTATCTGGAGCACTCAGCTTTTAGGAAATAGCCATGAACAAACGCATAGCGTTGCTATGGTCTCCATGTGCAAATATGCAATCGATGGGAGAAAACTTCGTTCTAATTTTCAATGTAAGAGTCAACGAGTCGTAGTTTGAGCGTCTATCAGTCTATCAATGGCGAAAACTACGAATATGCAATCAGTCTACCCGATTTCTAGCAAAAAGATGCATCCTTGATTTAGAAAAAAACTCATTTCTTTAATTTATTTCAGACAATGGATGAAAAATATGCAATGCAAGGATTACTTACAATCATTTGTCATAAGAAGCTACAATGCCTGCCAAAAGTCATGGAACACCTCTGCTAATTTTGCCTTGTTTTGCTATTTCCCCCTCTCCCCCTTAGGACAATGTTGTTTTGTGGTCTAAAAATCGGGATGACTGGACGATCTGCGACTCTGCTGGAATGCTGGGACAATAACCTGCGAAATCAACGTTGTTTCGGGGGTGAGAGGGTATTTGAGCCTGATGGCTATGGTTAGAAATGCCGATTATGAAGAGATGGGCCAAGTGTTCCAAGGACTTTTGGCAGGCATTGTAGGTTTAGTGCTTGCATGTAGTTTCACAAATTTCGGCGCAGTCTTAACTTTTTCTTTGTTAGAAGGGCTCTAGCCTGTATGCAGACTCTACTATCCACTGACATCTGACTAAGTGATCTGACAAGAAATAATTGCTAGAAATTTGTAAAATATGAAGAAATCGTAGCTTTAAAGGGAATCGACACTGGTAAGATACGCCAGTTAAAGATAAAACAAATCATCTCACTGGGCCCCGATTTCAAAATGCCATCTTATTGGTCTGATAAAGGTAGAGATAGCACAAGACCAAATTAAAAGTGTGGATTTCCTTTAAGATCAGTGCCAATTCCAATAATCTCTGATTCATTCTGATTTGCTCGTTTGGATAATGATGTGCTCAGTTTACCTCAAATCCAGCAGCCAAGGGTGATACTTTTGCGGGCTCATAGAAAACATTGCTTATCCCCAGGTTGATGTAATCTCATATCACGGCTGCCTTCAAATAACAATGACGATAGCCAATGAAAAATATATCAGATGATTCAACTAAGCACTTTGATCTTGGGGCCCGGAAATGAGATTTTCAAACTTGATGTATTTGAATGGTTCCCAGCAGCGTCCTCTGTAAACACTAAAGTTGCGAAGGTACCAACTCTATCAAGATAAAGCACTTACTCTTTTGCTGGTAGTCTGTACAGATATAGCATTCGGCACTACAAAAGCTGTTTTCTCTCTTTTTATGGCAACTATTCTGCTGATTTCAATCTTGACCTTGGAAAAAGTATTTCAATGCATTAAAGGTTAAGACATGCTAAGATCTAGCCACTTTTTCATTCAAATGATATGATTCAGCCAAGTAAGTTACAAACAACGATCTGCAATACGGCTTTATCAAGTTGATCTTCACAGACTTTAAACAACAATTTAAAAGTAATGCAGTGTAAAACACAGGTGAAAACAATCGAACCAAGAATGAATGGGTGAAATTGCAAGGAAAATGAAAATTTAAGTCAACGTTGATCGACCCAAAAATTCATCAAAATTAAGGATAGGAAGAATACAAACAAAATAATAGAATGTTAAGTTAAATTTCCTACTTCATTGGTTCTGTGTCAGTTGTAGTATGATGGAAGTCATGTCGCATGACCTAAGAAATATTGGGACAATTCTCTCTAGAGACACAAAAAAACGAGCAACGGTATAAAAATGCAAAAATACGACAATTGAGAAACCTGTCTTCGTACAATCTTGATCAAAATATAAGCTGCTAGCCCAATATGATACGCATTTTTCAAGGAAGATACCTTTATCTCAATTGCGGAAGCTGCCATGAACATCTTCAAAGGATGGGCCGCAAATGACTCTGCACGCACATTATCAACGGACGTTTTAGCTATTCTACAAAAGAGCCTGGATCTAGCGTTATTTTCATGCGTTTTCATACGCGAAGTTTGATCGAGTGGCGTTAGCCCTCCTATCACTATTGTGTACATTCGAAAATTCTACGAAATTTGGCAAAATTTCGCTCGATTTTGATTCTTATCTGAACAACTAAGATTTCTATTCTGATAAGAAACCGCTTGACAGAAACTTAGGAGCTTATACTACTTTATGTGCGTAAGACCACAGGTGCGGAGAATGGTTCAGTACTTGCACGATTCAGTAATACATACAAATGTATTAAAATTTAGTCATACCTGCCAGTTAACTGTGTTAATTTCTCTGGAATCCTCCATTGGTTTCACAGACTCCTATCTCCACTTCAAATTAGGCCCAAATTGTGTTGTGTTGTTGCAGTTGTATTGGATATTCAGTGTGGAGAAGAAAAAATATGAAAGGTCTGCAGGTTCACGATCGGCCTCACGGCTAGCCACATTTTCTTCTCATTTCCCCGCCACTCCTCGGCCACTGACTGGCTGCCAAAGTACATCTGACCAATCCTCAACAACCCCTTCGTCTTCTCATGACCCTCGTATTTCCACTCGTATCACGCAGAAAGTGCTAAACGAGAAATTGTGAACGTGGGTCTGCTTCATTTTCAATCTCTTGATGATCGAGGAAAGTAGCCAAAGCACGCATTGCGCAGTCTTGCTAATGCGCAGATCAAATCGGAAAGGCGCAGGCGTAGGAATACCAGAAGCAGACATGGCATTCCTGCGCCTGCGCCTTTCCGATTTGATCTGCGCATTAGCAAGACTGCGCAATGCGTGCTTTGGCTACTTTCCTCGATCATAAAGAGATTGAAAATGAAGCAGACCCACGTTCACAATTTCTCGTTTAGCACTTTCTGCGTGACACGAGTGGAAATACGAGGGTCATGAGGAGACGAAGGGGTTGTTGAGGATTGGTCAGATGTACTTTGGCAGCCAGTCAGTGGCCGAGGAGTGGCGGGGAAATGAGAAGAAAATGTGGCTAGCCGTGAGGCCGATCGTGAACCTGCAGACCTTTCATATTTTTTCTTCTCCACACTGAATATCCAATACAACTGCAACAACACAACACAATTTGGGCCTAATTTGAAGTGGAGATAGGAGTCTGTGAAACCAATGGAGGATTCCAGAGAAATTAACACAGTTAACTGGCAGGTATGACTAAATTTTGATACATTTGTATGTATTACTGAATCGTGCAAGTACTGAACCATTCTCCGCCACCTGTGGTAAGACTATTAAAACTATCCCACATTCCAGGTTAACGATCAGCTGACAGCTGCAAAGAAGTCGGTGTAAATTTTATATCACTTCCAAGCATTTTGATCCTAGGTTCTAGTGTTCGCAACGAAAATCTAAATCCCACTTCAGTTAAGTCCCACCTTTCGTTGACCATCATCTCATCTTAACAGGATGGCCATTTTCCGTAGAAGCTAAGGAATGAAGATTACGGATGGGATCTAACCTATCACCTCAGAATGTGGACGGTGTGGGATCATTCTCGACAAGTAAACAAGCCCTTAAGCCTATGTTAAAGGAGAAAAGACTGGTTTAAAAGTTTATGAAGGAGACTGGACAGAATTTTTTGATCAAAGTGACAGTAGCAAATTAAGAAACGCAAAAAAGCATCGGCAAGCAGGCTGGCCTCAAAGTAATGAACTTGGTACCAACAAACCCAGCCATAAACCAAGCAATCGATCCAGGGGCGGCGCCAGCCCAGAAAAAGTAGGGTGGAAAAGAGATAGAATTGATGGCCAGAAGGTATACCTAACGATTTTTATGTCGTTTTTGCTTAGGAATGAATACCGACCGGAAGAAAGTGGGGTGGACATGTCCACCCCAGTCCACCCCGTGGCGCCGCCCTTTAATCGATCAGACAAACAACTCAACCAGCCAAGCGAACAAACAATCAACAATACCAATCAGCCAACCAACCAACCGAAGATCCAATCAAGCATCCAACTAACAATACCAACCAACCAATCAATCAATCAACCAATCAACCAGAACTAACTGATATGGCTTGATAACGGGCTATTCTCGAAACGTCGTGCTTATTTCAATTCGCATCAAAGTGCTTAAATGTTACTTCATTTACTTGTTTATCTTTGCACCATTGCACTGCACGCAACAAGAAGATTTTTCAATTAACCGGACAACCAACGAAGCAACCAACCAAACATTCAACTAACGATAAAAACCAACCTATCAATCAACCAATCAACCAATCAACCAAATAACAAACCAACCAACCAACCAACCAACCAAACACCTAACCAACAATACCATCCAACTAATTAATCAACCAATCAACGAGACAACCAACCAAGAATCCAACCAACAATACTAATCAACAAAAAAACCAATCAATCAACCAAATAACAAACCAAACAACCAAACAAGCATCCATCCAAAGGTACCAACCAATCAATCAGCCAATCAATCAACCCATCACCAAACAATCAACGAATCAACGAGTCGACCAAACAACCAGCCAATCAACCAAACAATCAACCAATGAACATCAATCCATCCAACCAGCAAACGATACCAATCAACCAAGTAACCAACACCAAACAACCAACCAATCAACCAACCAATCAACGAACAATGCCAACTAGCCAAACACTCAACTGATCAAAAATACCAACAAACCTATCAAACATTCGACCCAATAAATCAACCAACCAACCAATCAACCCATGATGACAACTAGCCACTCAACTAATCAACAATACCAGCCAACAAACCTATCAATTAATCAACCAAATTAAATCAACCAAACAATACCAATCAAGTAATCAACCAGCCAACCAGCCAACCAGCCAACTAATCAGCTGACTCAGCCAATCAACCAATGAACCAACCAATCCAACAAATCAATCAGTCAACCAAACAGCCAACCAACCAACCAACCAACCGATAAATCCAACCAAACAACAAAGCAATCAACCGAACAACCGATCCACTAATAAATACCAACCTATCAAACAACCTAAATAGCTTTATTTTATTTTAGAAAGGCTGCTGAAAGATTTTCCCTTCAACCTCTAAACTGAAGCCTGACCTTTGCAATTGTGTAAAAACCGAGACAACTAAAGCTACGGCTTCTTAACAGCAGCCATGCAAACGGGGCATTACTTTTTGGGACAACCAAAGCATTTGTAAGATACCCGTGGGGTGCCAAACAAGTTCCCTGGTATGAGTTCTTACTTGCTTAAAACTTGGAGTTAATAAAAGTTCAACAGGATGCCGGAACTATCATACAAAGCCAACTTAAATTTGAGTATTTCGTTCAATTTTGCACCTGCACTTATTGACTTTCTATAATTATTTTCCTGAAAATGGATTCCCTGAAAAGTTGACGTAAAAGTTAAATTTAGTTTATCAATATGGTCTTTAAACCTGCAGCTACCTATCCACAGAAATCGAGCTCTTCAACGAACTTCAACAGTGCATAACTTGAAATATAATCAAGGACCTAAACAAAATGATGCTAGTATTTGTCCGTCATGCCAATATACACGCATAATGTTTCTTGATGTTTAGAAAAATATTCTTCTGAAGCCAAGGTTCTTTTGTCCACAATTGCACATTCCTGCATTTGCTACAAATCCATGAAGCTAGCAATCATTTGTATGCTCTTCACACATACGACATAATACATGGAAGGACCGGAATGCATCGTTATCATTAGATTTGTCAAATTTCAAGGATTTCTCGAGCTGAAATTGGTTAAAAATCGGATAAACATATATGTATCTACGTTAGCCATTAAAAGCGAGGGAATGTCGTTTTTTCTGAAACTGTTCAAACAGGGAAATTTTTTGGGAAACTCAGTAGTTTCTAAACACCACGATCAACCATTTTACAATAGAAAATCACTTAATACAACACTCTAGAACCTTTTCTTTGCACATTTTCATGATCTTGATATTCTTGGAGGACAACTGAATTTCACTTTTTAAGCAAGCATCTATTTTGTATTTCCCGTGCCATAAATAAGCGATCACTTGTCAGATTGTCACATGCCAGGTTTCACGCCCGACAACACCAACCCTGAATTCTGACGTCATTTCCGGCCTCTATTGCATGAAAGCTGTGACGCGAAAGTAAAATTTTGTAATAAATGGCGTCAGCAGGCGTCCCAAGTGTCGCAAAATGAAATATCGAGATATAACGCAATAGCTGTATCTTTGCTCTTTCAACTTCGTTACGAGTTTTGGACTCAAAGTTTCTTGGTTTATCAAACTTTTCAAAGGCCGTGGACAACTCTGTTTACAAAGTTAGAATGCAGCACAGCAGGTGAGCAGACTTTTTCGTAAATTTAACGTTTGTCGCTGGTTTCATAGCAATTTGGTTTTAAATTTTGGATTCCTCGATATTTTGTTGACCTATTTTGTCGCCTTTTACGAACTGTTGACCAAACAAAGTCATATTTTTTTCTCGTCTTACACTTGGCCTCGATGTTTCAAGAAAATCAATTTGGCCTAAATTTATTCAAATTTTTTTCAAAGTGCAATATTTTCTAAACTCATTTCATTCATTTTCATTTTTAATTTTTCATTTTTAATTATTTATCCAGGGTAATACATTCAGTTTGTGTTAGAAAAACTGCTTTACAATGTGCCCTGCTTAAAGAAAAAGATAAAATCTAACCTAATTACAGGATGTATCTTTAATATAAAATCTACACTAAGATCAAAGAAAAAATCCAAATTTGAAGGGGGAGAAAATTGATCAAACACTGGTTTCGATGCAAGTGCCCTCATCCGGGCATATATCTCTGATTTTTCAAAAAGGTCTTGAGTCTGTTTTTGAAAATCGCCAGTGATGGGGCGTGGTTCCAAACAGTCACTCCGCGATAAGAAAAGCTACGTTGTCCATTAGATGTCTTATATCGTGGGATCTCAAGATCTGTTTCAGTACTCCGCAGGACTCGTTTCGTACAATCAGACAGTTTGTGAAACATGTCCTGCATGTAAGGAGGAGCTAGTCCATGGAGCGATTTATAAACCATGGTAGCAATTTCGAAATCAACCATTTCTCTTATATTTAGCCACCCAAGTTGAGAAATCAAGGGCAGTGATGCTTCGTCGAAAGGACTGTTTATAACGATGCGAGCAGCTCGATTCTGTATCTTTTGGAGCTTTTGTAGGATTGTATCGCCAGCGCAACCCCAGACCGAGCAACAATATCTAATATGCGGATCTACTATGCCTAAATACATTTTCTGGACAGTCTCTAAAGACAGGAACTTTTTGGAATACTTCAGCATTCCTACTCCTCGTGAAATCTTACTGAGTGCGACAGTGATGTGTTCTTTCCAACTCAGTTGGGAATCAATTTGTTTCCAATTTGTTTCCAATTCCAGTTGGGAATCAATTTGAAACTAAGGCAGAAATTCTCGATTTGGAGATATAACGCAATAGCTGTAAGCATCTAGTTTCTAAAAATGTTCCCAGTTTTGCTGTAGCCTTTGCCATTTTCCCACAGTTTTCAATGGCAATTGTTGCCCCACAGCCATGACAGTTTATTCCTCGTTACTTTACGTGCTTCCTTTCACAAACGTGTTTGCTTTTTAGTCGGAAAACAGATGTTGACCCCTACTAAATTTACTACATTCGATGTTTATTTCAAGTTTATGGAAACGGGATTATTTTTCAGTACGTTGCTAGCCGTTTTGGCTCAAAGAAAAGAAGAATAATAACAAAAATTTGACTTGGGCGTTCTGAGAACTTTCATTGGGTTCGGCCTAAATGTAAACAATCATAAAGCATCATAAAGTTTCTTCGTTGCTGATGACCTTCGCACCAATAGGGGATTTCTGGCTTTGAAATAGGAGGTTATATGAGGAATAATATTCATATAGACTGTCTTGTACGAAAAACTCGTCAGCTTTTATCATTTTGCCTACAAATGCAAAGACTACTGCCACCAGATTTATGTTATTGTCCTTGATCAGATGTGAGAGTGGATGAGATTTACTACGCAGCACAGACATTTGCTGGACATGTATGTTTGCTCCACTGTAGGATTCTCAAAAAGAGCACGTTCATCGTTATCAAGCATGACCCTGATGTAGGACAACAACGAAGACAGGAATGCTTTTGTACAATGCCTGAAGACTGATGCAAAACCGATGGAACATCACTGTTGCAAATTAATCATTGAATGAAGAAACCATTACAACGTATAAGAAACTGTTTACTGTGCTGTAATAATTGATACTTATGATTTTGTTCATGTGATGTGAAGATGGTAACGTAGTAGCAATTGAATCATCACAAAACTGACATTTTTAATGCTTTCAAAATCTGAGACAGCCTGAATCTTTTTCTGAATTTAATCCGCAAAGGTTGGAGGTTTGGAAAAGTTGATAATGCATAAAAACCAACAAGAATAACTACATGTCTAGCCACCAAAAATTAGTTTGATATCCCTTCTCCCCTCCAGACCAAAGCCATGTGTCAAAATGTTTGAGTTATCATGATTACCGTTTGGCATTTTCAGAGTCACTCAGGAAGGAAAAGTAACAAGAATCACTAAAAATAACAGACCTTCCATACCTAACTTTTTCCTGCACATTAACGATAGGCACTTGATTCTGACAAAACAGGAAGGATGATTTCATAAGAATGATTGAATTCCAAATAATGCCATTTCAAGTGATATCAAAGAATAACAGTCAAAGAAAACATTGCAAAGACTTCGCTTTCCAACAGCTGGGCCATGATGAAATTAGATCTCAGGATTTAAAGATTGCTGGTGAAAGTGTGAAGCCAGGGATAAGATACATACTGCAGAAGAGTCTCAATGATAAGAAATTCCCTGATAATTGGAAAATAGCCAAATTAAAAACAACTTTTAAAAAGGGGGAGGCATGTAGCAGAGAGAACTATCGACCTTTATCAATCTTAAGTATACCAAGTAAATTGTTGGAGGGACAAGTATGTCACAAAGTAGACAAACATATGGAGGTATCAGGAATTGGACACACAAATCAATGGGGTTTTAAAGAGGGTCGAAGTACAGAGGGCTTGTTGCTTCATTTAACAGAACATTGGAAAGGAGCCCTGGACAATGGTCAGTATGTTGGGGTATTATTTGTAGATTTCAAAAAAGCATTTGACAGTGTCAACAGAGACATTCTGAAGAGAAAGCTCCAAGCTTCTGGGTTCTGTGGTGCGTTATATGATTGGATTTGTGACTATCTAAGTCAAAGGATGCAGTATGCAGATGTAAATGGAAAAACATCAACAATTAAAGAGATAGAATTTGGAGTACCTCAAGGCTCGTTACTAGGTCCACGTCTCTTCTCAATTCACGTAAATGACTTACCTGACTCTATATCAAGAGGAGAATTAGTTATGTTTGCTGATGACACTACAATATTCTGTACAGGTGATAACATTGAAGAGGTAATAGATAGCCTCAATGCTAGTGCAAGGGAGCTCCTTGATCGGTGCAACAGGAACCAGCTAACAGTTCATGCAGGCAAGACATAGGCAATGATTTTATCTCCAAAGAAATTCATTGGGCCTTTACGACCCATCTTATATGGTACTTTAGTTATTAACTATGTTAAGCAAAGCATTAACTTTTTAAGCATTAAGCATTTTTTTTTTCTTTTGGAATGCATGGTTTGAGCTCCTGAGAACTCTGGTGGTGGACTCTCATGGTGGCATCACCCTTGCTACCCTACGAGATGTAAATCTGTAAAAACGTTGTGTGGCGTTGCCACGTTATATCGTTTATGTATATATAAGCAAAGCACAAGCTTAGGAATAATCATTGATGACAAACTTAGCTGGGAAAAGCAACTGACCAAAGTTACAAACAGTTTCAATGGCAAAATGAAAGAGTTGAAAAGACTTCGTTATCTACCAATGAAAATCCAAGAAGAGATTTACTTCAAAACAGTTGTTAGTGCGGCTACTTATTGTATAACAGTATGGGGCACATCTTCACCTGCAATATTAAATGCTGTTGATGCATTGCATGCTAGAGCGGCAAAAATGATTCATGAAATAAAAGGTGCAAGATCTACAGAAGAAATCCTGAATAAAGCTGGATGGGAACCGATTAGCTATATCTATAAAAAGAGGGTACTGACGTGGATGCATAGGATTTATTACAAAACATGCCCCAAACAAATTTATGAACAATTCAGTGAACGAAAAACAAATCTGCGAAACCCTCTTCAAGTTGAAGTCGTAAGGTACAAGAAAGAAATTGGACGGAATTCATTCAAGTACAGAGGTGAAGTCTTTTGGAACTCAATTAACAATAACCTGAAGAGTCAAGAAAATATAACAACTTTCAAAAATAAGATAAAAGAATGCAAAAGGAACGTAAACCAGCATTCATTTGAAAAAGAGGCCTGTATTATTAATAACAAGAACAAAGATTTTAGGTACTTTTGACACTGTAAATATTTTTAACTACTTTAATCTCTTGTTTTACTTTCTATTTTAAAAAAGGTAATTAAGCTTATTTTTGTTTGTAGCTGCAGGTCCACATCAACGTTAGTTGCCTTTAGGTAAACCTGCATTACCAAATAATCAATGTATGTATGTATGTATGTATGTATGTATGTATGTATGTATGTATGTATGTATGTATGTATGTATGTATGTATGTATGTATGTATGTATGTATGTATGTATGTATGTATGTATGTATGTATGTATGTATGTATGTATGTATGTATGTATGTATGTATGTATGTATGTATGTATGTATGTATGTGTGTAGATGACCTACCTTGTGGGGACTTCAACTTAGTTACACACCTACACTGTGGGGTCTGTCAACATTGTGGGGACTTACATTAGGTCCCCACAACGTTTTTTCTGGATAATGCTTCTACGACCTTGTGACGCCCTTATAGGTCACTAGCAGAAAGTCCCCACAATGCAAGTATTTTTTGAAGATGTGTAACTTGTGGGGACCTGTGTATTTCATGACGAATTTTAAACCCATACATTGTGGGGACGAAATACACAAAGATACACTATAGCATTTAGTATTGCATTTTATGGCATGATGCGTTGAGATATTGACGACTGAAGATATTACAATCTTTTCACAGATTTTCAGCTTTTACAGTACCGGGAGAGCCAGAAAAAATTTCCCGTTTTTGAAAATTCATAGCATCAACAGTACTTCACAGATTTCTATGATTCAAATCCTAGTTACAGCCAAAAGATCGAGCTATTTTTATGATTTTTCTCGCTGTCTCACGAGCAATACAAATAAAGTTCAATTCAACTTTACAAAAATTCCATGGTTGCAAAATGACTGAAAATGGCCTAGAACATTGATCAAATGATAAAGGACTCCTAGCACAGACCAATAAAGTAAAAGCAATTGTTCATGGGTGAGTGATGTCCACTGCACACTTATTGCCATGGGACTGAAAATCTTTTGTTTGATAACTGTTTTCGGCTATTTTTCAGCCATTTTGCAACGAAAAAATTTTATGTGCTGGTAGAATAGCGAGGAAAATCACAAAATACTTTGATCTTTCGGCTTTTGAATGTGATTTGAATCATTCAAATCTGCACAGTGCTGATGGTGCTATAAATTTTCAGAAGTTGGAACTTTTTGCTGGCTAACCCGGTACATTTTAGTCAAATTCATTAACATTTCCTTAAAAGAAATTCTCATTGATAGTGACACTGTAGTCACAAGTCAGACACATTATATCATATTCAAACTTGTCCGCACCAATTCACACATCCAACCGCAATTATCTTATGCTCCCCTCATTTAAGTCAAAAACTGCTGGTGTAACCCAGCGGTTCAAGAATGAGGCCATAAATGCAAAGTTTCAATTTCTTGACTACTGCTCTGATAACGTACATCACAAAATCAGAATGATTACATAATAAACTAACACATAACCTAAAACGAAACTAATGTAGAACACTCGGGAAAATAATGGAAAATTATCCAACTGGCAAGTTGTTAGCATTACAGTTAAAACTCGCATATAAGAACTTCATTTTTTAAACCAGGCTGTACATTTTCTCATACAAGGAATAAATTTTTAAAATAAGCTGATAGGTTTCTTTATAAGAAAATCAGATATAAATAGCTGGACCGACCAGGAAGAAGTGATGTATCCTAATGTAACGTGCATGCTTTTTTCTATCATAATCTTCATAACCATAAAAACTGAAACAAGCACTTATAAGAAACTGGCAAATTTTACGATATACACAATTGTAATTGTGAAGTGTTAATTCCCATATAAAACGAGGAATTTTTATTATTTAACAAGTGAACTCAAGTTCTTTATTAGTTGCCTTTTGACAAAATTGTTTTGAGTAACTGTATTTTCAGGTTCAAAAATCCATCAAGCGTAGCTTTCGTTCACTCCTGTCAGTGCATTTATTGAATATCGACAACAAATAATCCGGAGTCAGTGAATCTGAGGACCAACATAAAAGTGAAGCTGTATCTTTAAAAGTGAGCTGTCTCATTCTTCGCCATCAAAGGTCTTGGATCAGAGGCGTTGGGATTCTAGCTGCCCAATTTTGTACTTTTTGCTCAACGATGCCTATTTACATATCACTAAGTATGGCAGGCTTAAGAAAAACTTTGGAGTACAGTCAAAAATATGTACTTAGGCCACATTTACTCTGGCTTAAGAAAAATTTTCTTCCTTCCTCTGTATCACCTTCTTTTCTTTGTCATATCTATTTTCATCATCTGCCTCATCATCTTCTTTCCTCACCTGGACCTGGTCCTTCAGATTCTTCTTTTGTTTGCCTGCCAAGAGAAAGTTTGAAGATGCTGACTGTACAAATTTGGCCAAGGCTTTTATACTGGGTGTCCCAAAAAAGTAAAAGTTGCAAGTTGCATTGTCATGATTTTAAAAGATTTTTTCTGTCTCCATCTTTTCCACTGGCAATTTCTCCCCTACACCGCAATAAATTATATCATATCTTTGATTGAAATGAGCTTCCAACATCATTAAAAGCTCCTTTGTACTTCCTGTTTTTGTAACTGATACCATGAATTACTCCTAGAACTTTTCTTTGCGGACGTAATCTAGCGTTCTCCAATTCACTTCCTTGCAATTTGTTTCTTACTAAAATTACCAGGAGGAATATTTATCAGTTTTGCTTATCAGTTTGGTGGCACAAACATGAATCTTTTTTCGCAGTCAAAATAGTTACTGGTGCAAATTTTCCATGCAGTGAAATAGCATATATATATCAAGACAACACGGAAACCCTTAACTTTCTTGACATCAAAATAACCCTACGCGAAAACAAATACATTACAACAGATATCTATTACAAAGAAACCAACCCACATAAATACCTGGACTATCACAGTGCACACCCTTCTCACATTAAACAAACGATTCCGTTCAACCTTGCAAAAAGAATAATAGTATTTGTGTCAGATCCCGATTTAATTGAAGTTCGTTTGAAAGAACTTGAAAAATGGCTAATAGACTGTAACTATCCAAAAAATATCATTAAGCAAGCATTCCACAGAGCAAAACTTCAAGGACCTGCACCTGATAAAAGTGATAAATACAAATTACCATTGGTAACAACACATTATCCCGATCTTCTGTTCCGTCACATGATGAAAACAATTCATTCGTTGCTCCATAATCTATCATCAACAACAAAAGAAAAGTTTCAAAACACAAAGCCCGTGTTAGCACTTAAACAGCCCCCAAACATTTCATCAATATTAACAAATGCCAGATTCTCGTCATCAGCAGAAATACCTACGACAACATCAACAACAGCCTCATTTGGTATTACCCTTTGCAAGGACAATCGATGCAAACTTTGTAAATTGTATCTACAAGCCATTAATTCGTTTAAAACAGCAAAGAACGTAACTTGGAACATAAAATGTAATATTTCGTGCAAGAGCAAAAACGTTGTGTACTTCTTATCATGCAATTCGTGTCACGGAAAAGTAACTTACATTGGTCAAACGACAAACTTTCGCCTCCGCATGAACGATCACATTTCAGAGTCGCGGTCTGGAGTATCTTCTTGCACTTTCCCGACACATGTTTTTCAGTGCGGAATTGCATTCATGTCATTAAGTTCCTCGAAATTATTGACCACATACGAAGAAAAACTATTTAAAGCAGGACACGCAACCCTCAATTGACATCTTAACCATTTAACACTTCTATCGTCTGTCCTTGTGTAAACATGTTAATCCTCGTAATATATTATAAAAAGTTCGATTCAGATTGTCAGTCACACTCTGATGATAGCATTAACTTGAAAGGCCTTAGTGTGCTAAAAAACATCTCTTTTTTTGTTTATTTCTCGTTCGTTTTTCATCCGCACTATTAGTATCCAATTTATATATATATATATAGCAATCGATCCGACTCACTTGCAACAGCATTCTTCAAAAACCTAGTTGCGATAGAGGATAGATATAAATAAATGGGACAGTTTAACACTATATGATATTGAAGGGCTTTGATGTGAACCTTCCAATTAAGCTGGCCAACAATCGACACTCCAGATTAATAAATGGGACAGTTTAACACTATGTGATATTGAAGGGCTTTGATGTGAACCTTCCAATTAAGCTGGCCAACAATCGACACTCCAGATTTTATGATTTGGTATACATTTGATTCTTTGCCAATAGAGTTGTAAAAGAATGTTTCCTGCACTTCCATGGAAGAGCAAAGAATTAGAAAATGACTCGAAATAGAAATATACAAACTATTTCTTTGAAATGTGTGTCCAGTTGTGGCAGCCTAAAAAGAGGATGTAATGCATTTTTATAATAACTGACAAACGAAAAAAGCTGCAGAGTAAGCGATCATGTTGGAGAACAGGAATACGAATTCTGTGTGGAACGAATTTTCTTGCACAAACATTAAAGATGGTCACTTAACATACCGTAAAAGCTCTAATAAGCCCCACCTCTCTTTTAAGCCCCCCTCTCTAATAAGCCTCTCCCCTCTGAGTCAAAATTTGAAATAAGCCCCCCTCTCTTTTAAGCCCCCCACTTATATAAAATTCGAGAATTTACCAAATATCTTCCATTGATTTAGCTGCACAACCTTGCATGTTAATTTTGGCATGGTTTGGAATAATAACTGCGTCGAAATTATGTATTTGAGCTGTAAAATTGTATGTTGGTTCCGCAAAATATCGGATAAAAGAGCTGAAAAGCTACCGAATATATCCTTGTCACTTGATTTTGTGAATAAGCCCCCCCTCTCTAATAAGCCCCCCTCTCGAGGGTCCGAAATTGAATAAGCCCCCAGGGGCTTAATAGAGCTTTTACGGTAGTGCCATACAAGGGCGGCACCACGGGGTGGACTGGGTGGGGAATGTCCACCCCTCTTTCCTCAGGTCGGTATTTATTCCTAAGCAAAGACGATGAAAAAAGCACTAGATATACCTTCTGGCAATCAATCTTACCTCTTGTCCACCGCACTTTCTCAAAGGTGGGGCTGCCTCTAGTGTCATATCTCTTACTTTCACAGGGAGCAGAATCTTTCTATCGGGTGAGCCAGAAAAAAGTTCCCACTTTTGAAAATTCATAACACCAAGACTACTTCACGGATTTGAATCATTCAAATTTTAGTCAAAAGTCGAAAGATCAAAGTATTTTTGTGATTTTTCTTGCTGTCCTACCAGCAGGAGAAGTATTGGTATATTCAACTTTATAAAAATTTCATGGTTGCAAAATGACGGAAAAAGGGCCTAAAACATTGATCAAATCGTAAGGACTCTATTCAAATCGTATACAATAGGCCATGGGCGTTTCACCTCCCTA
The DNA here is from genome assembly GCA_964020215.1 of Aurelia sp. 3 sensu Dawson et al. (2005). Classification (NCBI taxonomy): domain Eukaryota; kingdom Metazoa; phylum Cnidaria; class Scyphozoa; order Semaeostomeae; family Ulmaridae; genus Aurelia; species Aurelia sp. 3 sensu Dawson et al. (2005). Next base: position 8,281,762 of record OZ026580.1, on the reverse strand, counting down.
AAGAGTCGGAAGACATCGATTTTCAAACAAATACGAAAGATTTTCGATCCCAAGGCAATTAATGGCTAAAGGATATCTCTCACGCGTGAGGAGTTGCATTTCCTTCATTATTCTCTGCGAGAAGTCATTTATGCATTGATCGATGTTTTAGGCCATTTTTCAGTCATTTTGCAACCATGAAATTTTTGCCGAGTTGAATTAACCTATATTTGTAGTGCTGGTACGACAGCCAGAAACATCGCAAAAATACTTCAATCTTTTGGCTTTTAACTTGAATTTGAATGATTCAAATCCGTGAAGTAGTCTTGTTGTTATGAATTTTCAAGAGTGGGAACTTTTTTCTGGCTCACCCGGTAGAATGTTTCATCTTCTTATAAGGAATTAATATCAGTTCATTTTCAAGTCCTTTTTCATACTAATTTTCCCTGCTTACTTCTGCTAATTCCAATGTCATTCAGCTAAATCCCTACTGACCAACTTGATCCAATAAGCGCTAGCATTCCCTTTCCAAATGGCAAGTTTGGAAGGAATCTAACAACAACGAGACAGGTTATTGTCAACTGATTGTTTGCTAATAAGTATTTCTCTCATAATTATGTTTCACTATATTGATTACAAAAACTGTCAGAGTTGGTGTTGTGGAAAATCCCCATGAAGTGGGTATGCCAGAAAGTATTTCCTAGTTTCAGAGAAACTGGTCAGAGATAAAATGTTCCCACTGCAGATGTATGACAAACCAATAAAATAAGATGAAAAAGGGTTCTTAGTTTCATATACATATTTGACTAAAACTAAGTCTTATATTCGTAATAAAGGCCCAAGCAATCATAAGATATTTAGCAAACAAAATACTATAAAATCACTTTGCAAACAAGGTGAAGGTGCATGTGAAGGTGAAGTTGCGGTTTTTAGCGCCAAGCACTGGAATCACAGAAATAGAGCAGAAATTATCGAGGCTGTAACCCCTTGTCATGACGCTCAACTGGCAAGGGTATACCAGGTATCAAACCCTGTCCGCCTGACTATTCTGGCTGCAATGTCAGAGGATCACACCACTGCGCCACAACACCTTCAATCTTATAACAAACAATTTTCATGAAAAAGAAACCAAATTTTCAATAAGGAATGCAGCAAAAATCGAATGCAAAACATATTAATATCATTCAAAAGTCAAAGAAATTTCCTGAATTTTTGCTATTAACCATTCCTCTTGTAATTACGTTTTACCATATTGACTACAGAAACTGTCATATTTGGTATCATAGAAAGCCCCAGAAAGCGTTTATGCCTGAGGATATTTCCTCGTTTCACGAAGAAAAAGTGTTGCTCAGAATAGAATAGTGATTCCTTGGAACACTCACTTATCAAAGTGAAGTTATAACAAATATGAGAAACAGCTTTTGTCTGCTAGGTATATGAAATCCAGAGCCCTATACAGAATCAGATTTGCTTAGCTTTCCATACACCAGATACGGGAAGAAGTATCTCCCTGACATCCTCTCTCAAACGACTAGGTACTTCCGGCAGCTGAAGGTGAAGTTGCGATTTTTAGCGCCAAGCGCTGGGATTGAAGAGATAGGGAAGGCCTGATAGATTCTGCAACCCCTGTCATCACGCTCAAGTGGGGAGGGTCTACCAGGTATCGAGCCCTCTCCGCATGACTGTTCTGGCTGCAAAGTCAGGGGATTACACCGCTGAGCCACAGCACCTACAAAAACTTTATGGGGACTTTCTACGATACCAAATCTGACAGTTTGTGTAATAAAAATGGTCAAACGTAATTAAGCAAATAGCTTCTTTGATAAATAAAAAAAAATCCTGACTCTATGACAAAATAATCAGTTCAAGATCGAGTGATAAACAAGATTAACGCAGGATCCGTTTTCCAATTTTTCATACATTCAACTTAAAAATCATTGATGCTGCATACCTTAAATTTTGGTGCCCAAGATGAAACTGGCAATGGTGGTGGAAATTCCAAAAAGAACAAAATGCTAATACCAAATATTGACTACTTCACAAGGATTTCACATAAATTACTTTTTGTTACCGCAGCGGAATCATTTTTCTTCTGTAAAAATAACAAATAAATATATCCATGACCAGCAAGCCAATGAATTTATGAAATAAATACTATGCAACTGTACTAAGGAGGACATAGACATAAAACAGTGCCTTGACTGTTATAGAGTCCCAAGAAAACAAGTAACTATTTATGACAATTTTCAGACAGGACATATTGAACAATCGTACAAGGACCTATAGTATCCCCACTAATCATATTTCAAAATGATACAAAAATATTGACTACGATACAACGATTTGCCATAAATTACTTTTTTTATCGCAAGGGAATGATCTTTCTTCCGTAAAATTAACAAAAAAATGTATCAAAGACCAGCCAGAAAATAAATTTATCAAATAAATAATATGCAAACGTACTAAGAAGGACATAGACATAAAACAGTGCGTTGACTATCATAAAGTCCCCATAAAACAAGTAACTAAATAAGACAATTTTAGACAGGACATATTGAAGAATCATACATGGACGATGTAGATGTCCCCACTATGCATGCTTCAAAATCATACAGAAATATTGACTAATTGCCAGCGATGTGACATAAATTACTTTTTACGGGAGGGGAATCATTTCTCCTCCATGAAAGAGGTTATCAACGATCAGCCACCAAGACATGAAACAGTGCCTTGGCTATTATAGAGTCCCCATAAAGAAAGTAACTAAATATGACAGTTTTTAGGCAGGACATATTGAACAATCATACAAGGACTATGTAGATGTGCCCATTACGCATGTTTCCAAACCATACAGAAATCTTGACAACTTAACAACGATTTCACAAAAATAATTTTTTTACGGCGGGGGAATCATTTTGATTCTGGAAAAATTACAAAAAGGGCTATCACTGACAAACTAGCAAACATATTTAAAAAATATATAATATGCAAAAGTACTAAGAAGGATATAGACATAAAACAGTGTCTTGACTATTATAGAGTCCCCATAAAACAAGTAACTAAATATGACAGTTTTTAGGCAGGACATATTGAAGGATCATACATGGACTATGTAGATGTCCCCACTATGCATGTTTTAAAATCATACAGAAATATTGACTACTTCACAACGATTTGACATAAATTACTTTTTACGGCAGGGGAATCATTTTTCTTCTCTAAAAATAACAAAAAAGGTAATCAACTACCAGCCAGGAAATAAATTTAAGATATATATAATTTGCAACAGTATTAAGAAGGATATAGACAAAAAACAATATCTTGACTATTATAAAGTCCCGTTAAACAAGTAACATAATAGGACAATTTTTAGACCGGACATATTGAACAATCACACATGGACTATGTAGATCTCCCCATTATGCATGAATTAAGATCATATAGAAATATTGCCTACCTCACAACGATTTGACATCAATTACTTCCTTACGGCAGGAGAATAATTTTTTTTCTGTAAAAATTACAAAATAGGTTATCAATGACCAGGCAGCAAATAAATTTAAGAAACATATAATATACAAAAATACTACGAAATACAAAGTCATGAAACAGTGCCTTGACTATTATAGAGTCCCCATAAAACAAGTAACTTAATATGACAAATGTTAGACAGGACATATTGAACAATCACACAAGAACTATGTAGATGTCCCCACTATGCATGTTTTGAGATCATATAGAGATACTGACTACTTCACAAAGATTTGACATAAATTACTTTTTTACGGCAGAGGAATCATTTTTCTTCTCTAAAAATAACAAAAGGTTATCAACTTCCAGCCAGGAAATAAATTTAAAAAATAAATAAGATGCAATAGTACTAAGAACGACATTGACATAAAACAATGTGTTGACTATTATAGAGTCCCCATAAAACAAGTATTTAAATATGACAATTGTTAGACTGAACATATTGAACAATCACACAAGGACTATGTAGATGTCCCCACTATGCATGTTTTACAATCATACAGAAATATTGACTACTTTACAACGATTTGACATAAATTACTTTCTTACAGAAGGAGAATCATTTTTTTCAGTAAAAAGAACAAAAAAGGTTATCAATGACCAGCCAGCAAATAAATTTAAAAACCACATAAGATGCAACAGTACTAAGAAGGGCATAGACATAAAACAGTGTGTTGACTATCAAAGAGTCTCCATAAAACAAGTATTTAAATATAACAATTTCAGACAGGCATATTGAACAATCATACCAGAACTATGTAGATGTCCCCACTATGCATGTTTTGACATCATATAGAAATATTGACTACTTCACAAAGATTTGACAAAAATTACTTTTTTACGGCAGAGGAATGATTTTTCTTCTCTAAAAATAACAAAAAAGGTTATCAATCACCGGCCAGGAAATAAATTTAAAAAATAAATAAGATCCAATAGTACTAAGAAGGACATTGACATAAAACAGTGTGTTGACTATTATAGAGTCCCCATAAAACAAGTATTTAAATATAACAATTTCAGACAGGCATATTGAACAATCATACCAGAACTATGTAGATGTCTCCACTATGCATGTTTTACAGTCATACAGAAATATTGACTACTTCACAACGATTTGACATAAATTACTTTTTTACGGCAGAGGAATAATTCTTCTTCTAGAAAAATAACAAAAAAGTTTATCAACTACCAGCCAGGAAATAACTTTAAAAAATATATAAGATGTAATAGTACTAAGAAGGACATTGACATAAAACAATGTGTTGACTATTATAGAGTCCCCATAAAACAAGTATTTAAATATGACAATTGTTAGACTGAACATATTGAACAATCATACCAGAACTATGTAGATGTCCAAACTATGCATGTTTTACAATCATAGAGAAATATTGACTACTTTACAACGATTTGACATAAATTACTTTCTTACGGCAGGAGAATCATTTCCTTCAGTAAAAATAACAAAAAAGGATATCAATGAACAGCCAGCAAATAAATTTAAGAAATATATAATATGCAACAATACTACGAAATACAACGTCATGAAACAGTGCCTTGACTATTTTAGAGTCCCCATAAAACAAGTAACTTAATATGACAAATGTTAGACAGGACATATTGAACAATCACACAAGGACTATGTAGATGTAACCACTATGCATGTTTTGAGATCATATAGAAATACTGACTACTTCACAAAGATTTGACATAAATTACTTTTTTACGGCAGAGGAATCATTCTTCTTCTCAAAAAATAACAAAAAAAGTTTATCAGTTACCAGCCAGGAAATAACTTTAAAAAAATATATAAGATGCAATATTACTAAGAAGGACATTGGCATAAAACAGCGTGTTGACTATTATAGAGTCCCCATAAAACAAGTATTTAAATATGACAATTGTTAGACCGAACATATTGAACAATCACACAAGGACTATGTAGATGTTCCCATTATACAGGTTTTACAATCATACAGAAATATTGACTACTTCACAACGATTTGACATAAATTACTTTATTACGGCAGGAGAATCATTTTCTTCAGTAAAAATAACAAAAAAAGGTTATCAATGACCAGGCAGCAAATAAATTTAAGAAACATATAATATGCAACAATACTACGAAATACAAAGTAATGAATCAGTGCCTTGACTATTATAGAGTCCCCATTAAACAAGTAACTTAATATGACAAATGTTAGAAAGGACATATTGAACAATCACACAAGGACTATGTAGATGTCCCCACTATGCATGTTTTACAATCATACAGAAACATTGACTACTTCACAACGATTTGACATAGATTACTTTCTTACTGCAGGAGAATCATTTTCTTCAGTAAAAAGAACAAAAAAGGTTATCAATGACCATGCAGCAAATAAATTTAAGAAATATATAATATGCAACAAGACTACGAAATACAAAGTAATGAAACAGTGCCTTGACTATTATACAGTCCCCATAAAACAAGTAACTTAATATGACAATTGTTAGACAGGACATATTGAACAATCACACAAGGACTATGTAGATGTCCCCACTATGCATGTTTTAAGATCATATAGAAATTTTGACTACTTCACAAAGATTTGACATAAATTACTTTTTTACGGCAGAGGAATGATTTTTCTTCTCTAAAAATAACAAAAAAGGTTATCAATCACCGGCCAGGAAATAAATTTAAAAAATAAATAAGATCCAATACTACTAAGAAGGACATTGACATAAAACAGTGTGTTGACTATTATAGAGTCCCCATAAAACAAGTATTTAAATATAACAATTTCAGACAGGCATATTGAACAATCATACCAGAACTATGTAGATGTCTCCACTATGCATGTTTTACAGTCATACAGAAATATTGACTACTTCACAACGATTTGACATAAATTACTTTTTTACGGCAGAGGAATAATTCTTCTTCTAGAAAAATAACAAAAAAGTTTATCAACTACCAGCCAGCAAATAAATTTAAAAACCACATAAGATGCAACAGTACTAAGAAGGGCATAGACATAAAACAGTGTGTTGACTATCATAGAGTCTCCATAAAACAAGTATTTAAATATAACAATTTCAGACAGGCATATTGAACAATCATACCAGAACTATGTAGATGTCTCCACTATGCATGTTTTACAGTCATACAGAAATATTGACTACTTCACAACGATTTGACATAAATTACTTTTTTACGGCAGAGGAATAATTCTTCTTCTAGAAAAATAACAAAAAAGTTTATCAACTACCAGCCAGGAAATAACTTTAAAAAATATATAAGATGTAATAGTACTAAGAAGGACATTGACATAAAACAATGTGTTGACTATTATAGAGTCCCCATAAAACAAGTATTTAAATATGACAATTGTTAGACTGAACATATTGAACAATCATACCAGAACTATGTAGATGTCTCCACTATGCATGTTTTACAATCATAGAGAAATATTGACTACTTTACAACGATTTGACATAAATTACTTTCTTACGGCAGGAGAATCATTTCCTTCAGTAAAAATAACAAAAAAGGATATCAATGAACAGCCAGCAAATAAATTTAAGAAATATATAATATGCAACAATACTACGAAATACAACGTCATGAAACAGTGCCTTGACTATTTTAGAGTCCCCATAAAACAAGTAACTTAATATGACAAATGTTAGACAGGACATATTGAACAATCACACAAGGACTATGTAGATGTAACCACTATGCATGTTTTGAGATCATATAGAAATACTGACTACTTCACAAAGATTTGACATAAATTACTTTTTTACGGCAGAGGAATCATTCTTCTTCTCAAAAAATAACAAAAAAAGTTTATCAGTTACCAGCCAGGAAATAACTTTAAAAAAATATATAAGATGCAATATTACTAAGAAGGACATTGGCATAAAACAGCGTGTTGACTATTATAGAATCCCCATAAAACAAGTATTTAAATAAGACAATTGTTAGACCGAACATATTGAACAATCACACAAGGACTATGTAGATGTTCCCATTATACAGGTTTTACAATCATACAGAAATATTGACTACTTCACAACGATTTGACATAAATTACTTTATTACGGCAGGAGAATCATTTTCTTCAGTAAAAATAACGAAAAAAGGTTATCAATGACCAGGCAGCAAATAAATTTAAGAAACATATAATATGCAACAATACTACGAAATACAAAGTAATGAATCAGTGCCTTGACTATTATAGAGTCCCCATTAAACAAGTAACTTAATATGACAAATGTTAGAAAGGACATATTGAACAATCACACAAGGACTATGTAGATGTCCCCACTATGCATGTTTTACAATCATACAGAAACATTGACTACTTCACAACGATTTGACATAAATTACTTTCTTACCGCAGGAGAATCATTTTCTTTAGTAAAAAGAACAAAAAAGGTTATCAATGACCAGCCAGCAAATAAATTTAAGAAATATATAATATGCAACAAGACTACGAAATACAAAACAATGAAACAGTGCCTTGACTATTATAGAGTCTCCATAAAACAAGTATTTAAATATGACAATTGTTAGACAGGACATATTGAACAATCACACAAGGACTATGTAGATGTCCCCACTATGCATGTTTTAAGATCATATAGAAATTTTGACTACTTCACAAAGATTTGACATAAATTACTTTTTTACAGCAGTGGAATCATTTTTCTTCTCTAAAAATAACAAAAAGGGTTATCAACTACCAGCAAGGAAATAAATTTAAAGGGAGTATATTGACCAGCATGCTCTGCGCTCGTTTGTTTATGTTTTGATTTTTATCGGTTTTGATTTGCACTCCTCGATACCCTGTATCAAGGCGCTTTTAACCTGCGCGATGCTGCAGTGCCTAAGGTCTTCACCAGTCTTCACTCTGAAAAATGGCGGACGGTAGCGAGAACCACGGAAGAAATTTTTATGGATCCAGCATTGAAGACGAGAATTCCACTTCCGAAGCAACAGCTTTGGAAGTTGATGAAGAGTCCGAGAGTCCTTCGATGACAGCGAGCAATACTTTAATTCGACAGGTAGGCCTAAACTCTCATTATTAACCTTCTTTGCTTTGATTATTGCCTTCTGAGCTGGATACGGAAACATATACTGTATGTATAATAACTATTATCATATTATAACAACTATTGGAAGTATATTAACTATTATCAATTTTGCTTTTCTTGTGCGAGATTTGATCTGCTTGAAGCACAGCATTGCCAGCCACTTTCTCCTCATACACCCTGTCATTTAACTCGATGCCTACCAATCTGTCTACTTCTTTTCAGACCTGCATCTGCAATACCATGTGTAGCAGAAAAACTGGCAAAAAAGCTGGATGCCCATGCAAGGATGCCAACCTGAAATGCTGTGCACAGTGCACTTGTGGAAAGAAACTGGGAGGCAAAGTTGTCAAAGCCTGTAAAAATGGAAAGGTGAGAGCCTATGCCTGCTTAAAGTAAAATCTTCTGGCAAATGCAGATTAAAGGATAGGGTTACCTCTCAGCTTGCAATTTACAGCTAAAGCGTGATAACAAGTTTTTTCAAACAGATTTGGATTTGTTAAAAGGGGTTCCAAACTTCTTTGTAAGATCTTAACATAATGGAAGACTTCATGCAAAATACAAAAGGTTCTTTACTTTTCAAATTCAGGAACAGTAAGAACCCACAAAATAGGAACCACTTTATAAGAAACGTCAGGCTGATTTTTTTGAGAAACGATGCCCTCATATAAGAAACTTCTCAGCCTGATTTTGGGAAGGTTTCTTATTGGAGGATCCTAAGTACATAACATACTTCATCATGGCTGAACAATTTGTGATCAATGTCATTTTCAAATGACATTTTCAAATTCATGCAGAAGCATGCATCAGCATACAAATTTTTTTAACTTCCATTTTTGATAATCTTAAATCTCAGTTCCTCGTGTATGTATGTGAAAGATATTTAACTTGAAATCATTAAAGGTTTCTTAACCGTATTCTACAAAACCTTACAGCTTCTTTCCTTGATAAATGCCCTTTTAATAAGAAACGAAACAGTCTGTTTTGAAAAACTGGTCTCTGTTTTGCCTGTTCTTACTATAAGGTTTTGCCCCAACTTTTAAAAAGTTGAGTTGACCATTCTAAGGAAAAATGCTTGTATACTATGGTTATGAATTTGAGCCTGTTGTTTCTTATTGGGGGCCTGAGTGGAGACTGAGGATTGTTTGAAGTCTGCTTTACTTCATCTCAATTTCATTTATTCGACAACCCCTGGAATTTGAGGAAGGCCATTTTTTGATAGATGTGGAAGATTACCAGTTAGTTGCAAAGAAATTTTAGCAAAAATAAATAAGTGATGCAGCTAGTCAGTCATTAATGAGGTAACAAAGTACAATATCACTTAAGAATTTATGTGTAATATATCTGCTTTCAAGGCTTTGGAAGGAGAAGGAATGGCCTTTCCTGTATCACGGACAGAGCCAGATGGCTTTGAGCGGTTGCGGAGAGAACAAGAACAAGAAAAGGAGAAAATTAAGGTGATTTTTATAACATTGGTGTTCACAAAGAATTACACAAACTGATGCAAGTGTCAAGATAAGTAAATAGAGAGAAGAGCCCCATTTGACGTGCATTTCAAAAACAAAATTGTGCAGTATGTACTGCCAGAATCTGTCCCATTACTTTTTTCAAAATCGATTTATTTGAGTGTACTGGGCAAAAAGAGCTTGCTGTGAGATAAACCGGGTAGAGTCTTCTGGGGTATAATGGATATGTTTGGTATAAAACGAGAAAGGGTAAAATTTGGCTAAATTGCCTACAACTCTCCAACTACCCAACTTGACATGTGTTTGCAGCTTTATCATGCCAGGGTCTACTATTTTATGAGCAGTGGTGCTATCCAGTTTCCGCTGAGCTGCCCAATTTACCCCTGGAGATCCAATTTTGTTTTACAGTATAACACAAATTTTCATATCAGCAACAGATTCACAAACTTTCAAACAACATTTGCCTCTGCAACACTAAAATGTCATAAATAAAATACACTACTAAGCATTAATTGTTGAAGTAGATAGAGGCTGGCAAAATGAAATGATAGTTATATACACAAAAACTGTAGGAAAATCACCAAAGAAGAAACTTTCAGTTCATTCTTTATTGATGTCCATTCAATTGGCATTTTCATCCTTGCAGGCATTCCTTCAGACACAAGAGCGTGATGTTCTTGAGGCACTTGTTTTGGAACTAAGTGCCAATGGTCAAGGAAGCATGAATTACCTCAAAAATATGGTTCAGTTCATAAAGAATGAGTACCAGCAGCAAACCGATGACGATGTGCCTGATTGGTGCAAGTGTGGAATTTGCAGGAAAATGAAGGATGAAGAAGAAAATATTTGTTGTGGCAGGAGACTGTGTGTCACATCCTACCAAATGTTTGAACAGTGCATCGTGAACAGAGATGTTCTAGAACTGGCAATTAAGTATCATTGCGATACACGAGCTGAAGAATTTAATTTTTCCACAAATCAGATGCGTAAGGCAGCTTACAGGCAATTTTCCTTGTGGAAATATGGTAAATTAGGGCGAGGAAATAGGAGACCAAACCCAGCATGTGTTGTCCGAATGATTAGACAAGCATATCCATCACCAACAGATGAATATATGGGATACAAGAGTTCTTGATGTACAATCTGTAATATTAAAAGGGGGTCATTCCAAATAAGCAAAACAGATGCATGTCAGGTGACCTTTTCAAAAGTTCTTCCAGTTTTAATCACAGGCGCACCCATGCATCTCACAACCTGAGAAAAAAATTTCAGCAAGATATCTCAACACTTTGTTCAGGTTCTATGATCAATTGAACATTTAGTGAATTGATGAAAAAAATGTGTTTTCTCTTGATTTAAATTCAGATTATACGAAACGCCATATCCCACCTCAAAAAAAGCCAACACCAAAGTCCCCTCACCAGACACATTTTGGGGTCAAAATCGTATTTAGTTCAAACTTTGAAGCAATACCCTACAATTACCAAAAACTTTGAATTTCCCAAAAAATTTGTAGTGTGGTATAACTAAATGCAGAAAGAGGTGGGCTATGGTTTTTCATATATCTGAATTTGAATTTGTCATCATTTGAGAAGACACATTTTTGCATCAATTCGCTAGATGTTCAATTGATGATAGAACCTGAACCAAATGAGATATCTTGCTGAAATTTATTTCTCAGGTTCTGAGATGTATGGGTGCCTATGGTTAAAATTAGATGGACATTTGAAAGGTCACCTGATATACATCTGTTATGCTTATTTGGTCACCTGGTATACATCTGTTATGCTTAATTGGAATGACATATGTATAATTAAGCAGTGAGCTCCTTTAATCAGCAAATCGACTTTTTCTTTCTTGTACAAGAGATTCTGTTGCTGGAGGGAGTCGAGAACCAGCTATGGTAGGGGCAATCCTTTTTGGGTCAGTAGTAAGTCTCTCATTTGATCTTGATGAAGACTCTTCGTCTGCAACCCTCTGAAGCAAAATTTTTGCCATAAGGGGCAGCAAGTAAGGATATTCCTTCATCTTCTTAACTGGTTGTGCATGCCAGTTTTTGGTCCGCTTGTTGAACTTCCTCATGTAAACAACTGTCCCGTTCTTTGTTTTGGCATATTCTCTGTTATTGTGGAAGTTATGGTCTATACCAGCCAACAAACTTCTTGCAATGAAGTATGGATACCTGAGCATAAAAAGACATACAGTACAGTGTCACATTTAAGATCAAAATGAGACAGAAGTGTCTTTGTGTTCCTCACTAATAAAAGCCTGGCACCAAAATTTATTACAGAAAACTTAACTGGTATGTTGGTCAATGTGATTTTTTCTGAGCCACTCTATAGAAGTGCTTTTCATAATGAAACAGAGCTACAGACAAAGCAACAAGGATGCCACTTGAAGGAAAGAAACTTCGTGAGAAAGGAAAACACAAATAACTTTTGCTACCAAGAAATTCTGTTGTAGGAAATTTTCACCCATTTTAGCCAAAACAAAAAAACTTACTGCATTCCCATGAAGGGTTCTTCCCTAAAAGTATCACATGAAATAAAAACTTTTTCTATAGCTTTCTATGGCGCCACTTACTCAAATGCATTCCTCTTTGGAACATACTTCAGAAGAAGGCTGTTGAAGTTCTCCAATTCACTGGTATGTCTAGGAAGGAAAAGACTTGATGATTAAGATTTGTCCAAGTCTCCTGTATCAGTCTGTTGACAGAGTACATTTCCACTCGCATGCTCAAAAGATTACATAGCACCCTCTTCATTATACCTATATATAATGTTAAATTGACTGTTACAGTACAGGTTCTGCTCACAATAATACTTTGTAACTCTTAAAAATTCATAGGAATTCTTATTGAGTGGCATGAAAAACTGAAGATCCCTAATAATTAAGAACTATAGGAGACTTCATAAGAATTCAAATGAATCAATATGCAAGCTTGCTTACCTGAAGTTGGTGTAATAAGCCAGTGACTTGATCTGCCTTTTATCCAAGATGACATCTCTTAGCCCATCCATAGCTTTGGAACTTTTACCAAGGGGTTCTTTTGGTTCTGGGAGTTCCCCATGTTGGCAACACCCATCTGCCCATGAATGCTCGCCACAAACATGATGCAGTACTCCCAGCCACATTTCCTGTGAAAAGAAGACACTGAATAACTATGTGTCTTCTTGCAACTTCCTTTCAACATGAACAATCGATTCCCTTTTACAATGCCACAACCAAGAAAGAAATGCTGAATTATGAGCAATTCACTTTTGATGAAACATCATTAATTCAGAATTTGTAAAGAAAAAACTTATTCACCTGTTGGAAAAACAGCTTCTCAACATTATCAACATTGATTTGTAAAAATACAGTAACTTGTACAGTGGTCAAAAGAGTGATACTCTGTCAAAAGACTGATACAGGAGACTTGGACAAATCTTTAAAAATACCTTTAGTTTATCAAGGTTTCCATCACATTTCTCAGATGAATACCAAAAATGGTTGACAATGTCCTCAATCCAGGGCTTCAGCTTCTCATTTCCCTTCATCTTTGCCTTCTTGTGTAGTGCTTTTGCAATGTTTTTGCTTTTATGCCAAGTATCAAAGGCGTGGTAAACATCCTGCAGCTCTTTGTGATCCCCTGTCATAGAAATTTATTCACAAAACATGACACTGTACACTGGGTGTCCCAAAAAGGCAACAGAATTAGCCAGACTGTACCTTGTTTTTATATATTTGTGCTTTATGGAAATCTTGATCTTGAAAATTCAAATTTGCCTTGATCGTGGCCAATGAAATATGATTCTAATTTTGTTGGAATTTTACAATAGATTTATTTCAACAAACTTGAACTTTCAACACTGATTTTTAGCATATTGGCTAATGGTACTCCATGAACAGTCGTGGCTGCATAATGATTCATAAAATACTTGTGCAATTTTGAAAAAGCAATAATGCAAAATGGCACTGAGTCTGCCAGTCTGCTAGGATAGTTGCCAAGGTGTGGAGGCCAAAAAACTGTCAGTAAGTCCTAAAAAAGATGGCTTCCATATGCGACAGCAATACAGCCTGCACACATCAACAAAGTTGTCCTGCCAATGAATGCTTTTTTAGTAAGATAATTCTTATTATGATTTAAAGAACTCTTCTCTGTTAATATGCAAAAGACCTGCAATATAAAGGTGATCTTTTCAATAATCAGATACACACTTTTCAAAAATATCATGTAAACCAATACCTCTCAGTTCCAGCACCATTTTTGCAACTGAGCTTGAGGCATCTGTCACAAATTCCATCAATTTGTATTTGTCTTTCAAAGAGAGTAGCATCTCCTTGGCAGCCTGGACCTCCATATTTGTTGAAATTCCTTTCGTTTCCCGTTTATCTACAATCTTCATGTCAATCACTGCTTTTGTCAGATTTTCCATAACCACGTAGCAGCAGTATTTTGCAGAGTGGCCAGGGGAATCATTGCGACCATCTCCTAACAAGCACAATTCTCTATTACCTATTACCTCTCTAGTTTTATCCGTCATTTGCTTCCAAAAATCAAAAATTGTAGGGGCAATGTAATGCTTCTGAGTATTTGCAAAGGCTGTGTGTGATGGGACTTGAACGTTCAATGCTTTGAATAAAAGAGAGATCTTGGAGTAGTTATTGCCAGATAAGACAACTGCTGAGGGAATGAGCACATCATTTGTGTAAATGGCATTATTATTCAGTTCCTTTAAAACTTCAGATGATTTCCACATTCCATTATGCTCATTTTTGCATGACCATCGTAGCACTAAAACCGAGCCTTTATCATAGCTAGCAGTGTACTCTACATCCAGGCCACATACATTACCACTGTAAAGAGTGGTACACCTTTTACCTTTCAATTCCTTCAGTTTATCAACAGAAACAATAACCCGTTGCTTGGAGGCAAGCAGTAATAAGTCATTCTCATTCCCAGTGTTGAGTAAGTCAAGATAGCTTGCATCAAGAACTTCTTTAAAATCTTCGTTATTCACCTCACTGTTTAGTTCTGTCACAACTGGCTTTTCCACAGACAGTTCTTCTTGGGCTGTCTCAGATGCAAGAATGTCAAACACTAACTCACAACCATCTGTGCTCTCATGTAGAACTGAAATTGTCCTTTCTGGGTCATTTTCATCTTGCATTTTGTTCAAAGTTTCTTCTGAAATGCCATCTTCCCTGCATAAAAGAGATACAGCATGTTTAGTGCATGTTGTCATCAGGCATAATAACCCTGAAATATTTCTGGCACTCAGAGGAGGGGTAGGAAAACACTGAATACTTCTCAAGCAGGGTATTACAATTAGTGATTAGTGTGAGGCGTAAAATGTCATAACAAATACATTATTCTAGCAGCCTATGATCAATTTAGCTATGCTGACAAAACATTTTGCTCACATCTTCATGAGCTCAATAATCTAGAGGATGAAGACTATGGGCTGAAAGAAGCTTTTGGGATTTAACGAACTGGGGGGGGGGTACCTATTGAGTAGTCTAGAGAAAGGAAAAGTTGCATATGTAAAATCTCCCATGTTCACACCAAAAATAATATAGAATTATATAGAGGTATAGAGGTATGCAGGCAATTTTTGGCCAAGCAATCAGCTAAAGTTGGGCAGCAAATTTACATACAGTGACAGAACCCTGTTGTTTGCACACTGTGCCACAGCCATCTACAGACAAAGCCATCTACATACTGTAATTTGCTTCATTTTAACCTGGGCATGATATCTATTTTAATTCAGAGTAGTGTTCACTCGCGTTTCATAGGGGGCCAAAGAAACAATTAGTTCATATTGTAATGGGAATGGCTCGATCATGGTCAGCTCTGCTAGATCGATAATTAAAATTGAAATCCTATAAAAGGTAACCGAAAACACTCAGCTGTGTCAGTTAGTCAGCAAAATGCCTAACGTAAAGGTTACAAGAAGACCAAATCCAAAGGCTACTCGCTGGACATTTTCAGTCAGTAACCACGGTGACCTAGATGTTGAGTTACTCAATGCCATCTGGCAACAGCTAAGACATCCATTAAGGTATCTGTGTTATGGCAGGGATGACAAGGAGATAAAAGGATACTTAGAGTTCAAAAAAGGCTCGCAAGTATACTTATCACAAATGAGGAGTCTATTCGGCGATGCTGCGGAGAGAACAATGTTCCAGCAGGCAAAAGGTTCGAAGCAACAATTGGTCAGGCAATGCAATGCAATAGGAAATTTGCAGGAAATGAAAGAAGAAACAGAGAGAGTCACCCTCGAGGAGATGGCAGAAGAGCTAAAAGTCAATGGAGAAGGCGAGACCTCACGAAAATATGGCGACGACTTTTGGTCAAACTACGCTGCCATCAAGAATACTGCGGCAAGAATGAAAAACATCGAAGCCGAAGAGGTAATCAGAGAGAAAATGAAAAGTATGGAGTTGCGCCCCTGGCAAAAATGGGTTGTGTCGATGATGGAGTTCCAGGGTGATCGGAGAGTGTTGTTTGTGGTGGATGAGGCTGGTGGACTTGGCAAGACATGGCTCACTAAATGGTACCATGTGAATTTGCAGGCAGCGGTTTATACAACAACAAAGCGTGGAGATGTCGCATATGCGTACAATGGGGAAAGTGGCGTCATTTTCGACCTAAGCCGATCACAGCTAGAGAAGATCAATTTCGATACGATCGAATCCATAAAGAATGGAATGATCTTTTCGACGAAGTATGAATCGAGACTCAAGCTGTACCAGCCACCGAGAGTCGTTGTGTTCATGAATAAGAGACCAGAACTGTACAAAAATCTCTCAAATGACCGCCTTGAAATGCTTTGGTTCAAGAAAGAAGACGGTGGCGAGAAGACAGTCGTAGCAAGGGCGTGGAATGAACGGTGCCACCAACTCGAAAATTCACTGAAATTCGTTCCCCTGGAGAGGATTGAAGAGCTGATGTCAATGAGAGTTAAAACAAAATTCTACCATTTCTTTAACAATCAAGAGAATGATGACGAACTTGAAAGTATTGAACGATCAAGAACCCAACAACAAGAAATAATTCACGACAGCCAATGTTTATGTGAAGACTGCGTATTTGAGAACAGAATCAGAGAGAATAAAGAGACATCAACGTGTCAGTTATCAGAAAGAAGCATTTCTTTGTAGTGATATTGTTGTTCTTGAGTTGTGTCTTCGGCCTGCACCCTCTCCCAGAATCGTTGTGCGTATCTAATTTTTATGTATCTTATCTTCTCACAAGGTCTTGATTTTATAAATCAGATACACAGAATTAGGTACATGACGAAATTACTGGGAATTTAATGTGTAATTGTGAAACAATAATACAATTTGAGTATTCAGTAGCATGGTTCTAAAGCCTATCAATCTTAAGGGGAATATCTCATTTTCATGTACCTTATTTTCTCCCAAGGTCTTGATTGAGAAAATCAGATACACAAATAAGATACATGACGCAATTACAGGGAACCAATGTGTACTTGTAAAACAATGATGTAATCTGGAATACAAAGTCACAGGGATCTAAAGCCTATCATTCTTAAGGGAAATATCTCATTTTCATGTATCTTATTTTCTCCCAAGGTCTTGATTGAGAAAATCAGATACACAAATAAGATACATGACGCAATTACAGGGAACCAATGTGTACTTGTAAAACAATGATGTAATCTGGAATACAAAGTCACAGGGATCTAAAGCCTATCATTCTTAAGGGAAATATCTCATTTTCATGTATCTTATTTTCTCCCAAGGTCTTGATTGAGAAAATCAGATACACAAATAAGATACATGACGTAATTACAGGGAACCAATGTGTACTTGTAAAACAATGATGTAACCTGGAATACATAATCACAGGGATCTAAAGCGTACCATTCTCAAACGGGATATCTCATTTTCATGTATCTTATTTTCTCACAAGGTCTTGATTGGGAAAATCAGATACACAAATAAGATACATGACGTAATTACAGGGAACCAATGTGTACTTGTAAAACAATGATGTAACCTGGAATACATAATCACAGGGATCTAAAGTGTACCATTCTCAAACGGGATATCTCATTTTCATGTATCTTATTTTCTCACAAGGTCTTGATTGAGAAAATCAGATACACAAATAAGATACATGACGTAATTACAGGGAACCAATGTGAGCTTGTAAAACAATGATGTAATCTGCAAAGTCACAGGGATCTAAAGCCTATCATTCTGCAGGGGAATATCTCATTTTCATGTATCTTCTTTTCTCACAGGGTCTTGATTGAGAAATTCAGATACATAAATAAGATACATGACGTAACTACAAGGAACCAATGTGTGCTTGTAAATCCATGATTTAATCATGAGTCACAGGGTTCTAAAGCAATCCATTGTTCAGGAGAATATCTAGTTTTGCCATGTATCTTGTGTTTCAATAAAGGACATTTCCAACAAAATCAGATACAAAAAACAAGATATCTTATCCAATAATACAAGTTCTACGGTACAAACATACCTCAGTCCCCTGAAATTATGTCATGTATCTCTTTTGCAAAATTAAGACCATTTGAGAAAATAAGATACATGAAAATGAGATATTCCGCTTGAGAATGGTACACTTTAGATCCCTGTGATTATGTATTCCAGGTTACATCATTGTTTTACAAGTACACATTGGTTCCCTGTAATTACGTCATGTATCTTATTTGTGTATCTGATTTTCTCAATCAAGACCTTGTGAGAAAATAAGATACATGAAAATGAGATATTCCCCTAAAGAATGATAGGCTTTAGATCCCTGTGACTTTGCAGATTACATCATTGTTTTACAAGTACACATTGGTTCCCTGTAATTACGTCATGTATCTTATTTGTGTATCTGATTTTCTCAATCAAGACCTTGTGAAAAAATAAGATACACGAAAATGAGATATTCCCTTTAAGAATGATAGGCTTTAGATCCCTGTGACTTTGCAGATTACATCATTGTTTTACAAGCACACATTGGTTCCCTGTAATTACGTCATGTATCTTATTTGTGTATCTGATTTTCTCAATCAAGACCTTGTGAGAAAATAAGATACATGAAAATGAGATATTCCCCTAAAGAATGATAGGCTTTAGATCCCTGTGACTTTGCAGATTACATCATTGTTTTACAAGTACACATTGGTTCCCTGTAATTACGTCATGTATCTTATTTGTGTATCTGATTTTCTCAATCAAGACCTTGTGAGAAAATAAGATACATGAAAATGAGATATTCCCCTAAAGAATGATAGGCTTTAGATCCCTGTGACTTTGCAGATTACATCATTGTTTTACAAGTACACATTGGTTCCCTGTAATTACGTCATGTATCTTATTTGTGTATCTGATTTTCTCAATCAAGACCTTGTGAGAAAATAAGATACATGAAATTAGATACGTAGTTGACATAATCTCTTGGAACCTTGTGTGATTCTTGCAACGGTTGAAAAAGCTATGCCCTTGGAGCCCTGTACTTACATTACGTGAGAAACTGTTTGAAGAAATCCAGCAAAAACATAAAGACCAAGTTTAAAAAATACAGCGCGAAAATGAGAATATTTCTTTATAATTCAAAATCGATGCTATTTCTTTGAATTAAAGCGTTCAAATATAGCGTTCTTTCTTCTTTTAACAAGTTATTAGTGAATCCTTCCCTGTGAAAGCAGTTTCCTTCACTTTCTTGATAATATCTCTGCACGCTTTTTGAGAGAATCTGCTGTCCTCTTTTTGTTGAATTTGAAGCGTGGATCTCGCAGCATGGCTGTCCATTTCCCAAATCCATAAATTTTTAGGCATTTTTTCAAAAAGAGGTCTTCCTCAGGAGTGAAGGGCACTCTTTGACCAACAATCGGCTTTGATTTCATTTTACTCGCTTTTCGCACTGGTGGTTGAAAACTCGTAATGCTCTCCTGTGACGAACTTGTCGGTGTACCCCTGTCCTCGCATTCAATCCTTTGGTCTGATGGAGTTTCGCCCTCAAGTGATGTCACATCCTCGGAATCGGAATGGTCGTCGCAGTCGAAAATAACTTTTCGCACTTCTTTGTTTACTTTGCTGTTCTGTAACTTTTTCATTGCCGATTTTGCAGTGGATGCTATTTCACGAGAACTTCTTTTCTGATAATATGTCCTCGCCACTTGCGAACTATGTTTCTGATCACGAGTGACAGCATCTTGCTCCTCCAACGAAAGTTTACGAGAACTTTCGGTCTCCACAATTTGGCGATACCTTGTCGGATGGACGTACTTTCCAATTGCCTTAAATACAAGCTCCGACATCAGGTTGCTAAAGTTTTTAAACTGTGTTCCACTTCTCGTCACGAGAACATAGTCGCATTGTGGGTTCAACAGTGGTCGCACATATTGAATGTATTCGTCAAGTATTCGTGTGCTCGTTTCGTCAAAAATTAGAGAGTCAAAGCTGTACTGATTGGCAGTCTTGAATTCGGTTTGATCGACGAATCCATCACTTTCTTTTGACTTTTCAAACATCGACAACGACAAATACTGATAAGTCATCGGTCTTGACCCCTTCACCCTTGTAAACAAGTAGACAGCAACGAAACGAGTGGCGAAAGTAAGATCGGCAGCTGTAACTGAAGTTAATGGGTAGTCTTTACATCTCGTTAGTACGTCCTTGTAACGCGAAAGATGAAAGGGTATTACTTTCTCCATCTCCTCCATTGTCGCCCATTGATTCGTTGCTTGTAGAACTTCAATCGAGAGGTTCTTAGTCCATTCGGTGATTTTACGTCTTGCAAGTGCTCTCTTCCCCCTGTTGATATACACCTCCGACGTTGCTAAATTCCCGAGAACTGTGTTCGAGAGTCCAGCCGACTTGCGAAAATCAATCAAGTCTGTTATCGCTTGAAGGTATCCAAACTGAGCTGAACTGCCGAGACCCCATTCCTTTCCAATGTGCTCTATGAAATTGCATACGAGTCCTGCCGAACCAATACAATAGTCTACATGTTCTTCGGTTAACTGATCGTCATCATCTTCGCTACAAAACTTCAAAAACTTCATTACCCGAGTTCCATTTTGTGCGGCTTGAGTTTCTGACATTCCCCCGCCACATACTGCACACAGCCACTCGATGTACTTTTTGCCAAGACCCTCCTTGATAGAGAAACATGGTCTTTTTGTGGTATCAGCACGCTTTCTTAAACTTGCATTGCACTTTAGTCCATCACTGTTGATTTGTTGTCGTATGGAATGTTCGATTACCCTTTCGCTTGGCTTTATGTCAAAATAGTAATACCATCTGTGCTTTGTGTCAATGTGCTTTCTGCAGCCCCTTTTGCTGAAAAACTGTCTATTCTCACAGAAATTAACTGGGCAAAGAAAGGTCTTGTCTTTGCTTTCTCGCAATATTATCGTTCGTCGCTGTTCTCTTGCGCCTTCAACCTTTGACCAGTCCATGTCGACTAGCTCGCTTACGATAAAGTTCATTTTATACCGACAATAAAAAGAGCATACCAGCAAGCACGCATTTTGATATTCCTAAACAACTTTTCTTCCCCAGGGAAAAATTAAAAAGCATTTTCATGATGATCCGATTTGTTCCCCCTTCAACGATTTCTAAACAAAGAAACACAAAGTTAAACAGTCACAGAGGAATTCAACTAGCACTGTCTCCACTGCATCTCTTGGGAACCCAATGGAGACAGGGCCTCCAGAATGATTCCTTGTCTAGATCATTCTCAAAGGGAATGACTGGATCATTCTCGAGGGAACTATGAGATGCCTAGGTCTTGGTTCATCATTGTGATCTTGGCAGACATTCTGTGAGGACAGCAGTGAACAATGATCTCGTAGTTATGTCAGCTCTTGTTGCCTATGGGATGAAATCCTTGTTCTCCTGCGACATTGTTAGGGTCATCAAGGACCTCTGAGTTCAATAGGGTCAAGGTCCAACTTTTTGTTCCTTCTCTGTTGAGAATTGGGGGTACCTCCTTCGACAAGCAAGGTACAATGGGTTTATAAAACTCAGATTAATAAGCGTGTATAAATTAGCAAAGTATATGTATACTTTCAACTTTCCCCCGAAAACCAATGCATAAACACGACTTAAATTCAATGAACAGTATAATAAGTTAGAGATATATATATATATATATATATATATACATTTTAAAGACAAATGACGGAGATATAAGGCAACTTTAGTCACGGGGGGGGGGGGCCAGGGTAATATCTAAATAAAATCTTTTATATTCCATTTTATTTGATGATCTCAAGAAATTATCAAGAAATCCGCAGGCGCCCATCTTTTGTTCTATTTTTAAATAAGACACTATATATTGGTCACTAGTCTCTTCTGCAACAACATAACAGTAACTGAATTCACTTACAATATACTTTTGAGGAATTCACTCATTTGACCATTGTTGTCAACGTCTGAAGTTTCCTGTTCAGTTGTGCTGTCTGAATTTGCACTATCTGAGCTACAACTTGCATCATCAGCATCATCAATTTCATCACTCTCATCATTATCGCTGTCCAAATCATCTTCATGCTCCAAATTCAAAATGCCTTTGGTATAAGGATTACCACTGGATAGGCCAAAAATTCTGTTCCATCGGAAGAACCTTGAGGAGCTCCCATTTGTTGCTTCATGAGCCTCTTCAGCATTAACAATGGTTTTATCTTCTGCAATGTCCACACTTTCTTCAAGATCTGTTTTACCAGTGATGTCTATATAACTAAATATACAAATACGCATGTGTTACATTATCAGAAAATTTTCTGCAAACACATGCAAATGCTCTTACTGCATTTGATTTAGATTAGACCTTACGCTATATGTGTGATAGGCTCTTTCCGTTGGGACTATCACTTCAGCAACAGAAAATATAAGTTGCATCTGTTGCCAAAATTACAAACACAACTAGAGCAGGCTTGAAATTCCAGGTGCCTGCATACACTGAGCAACTTGAGAAAATGGCAAGAAGTAACAAGAACAGACCAAATATAATTGATTCTTTGTTGTGAAATTGATACATAAACTCATAAAAGTTTATCAAGTTTTATCAAGCTAGGCACTCATTTCATCAAGCTCCTGAAATTTCTGATTGCATGTAGAGGTCCTAGATTAAGCTCCCATTTCTTGGCCTAGCAGAATTGCTTTCAGGAAAATTTTCGAATCCAAGGGAACACAATCACAGTATCAGGCATGTTGAATGCAGCATGAGTTGAAATGAGGATAAAGTACAGTGATTACATATTGTTGCTTCTGGTATTTGCACACTCACCTATCTTCAATGGAACTGAGGTTTCCTGAGCTTTCTCCTAACATATGATGCTTTTTAGCTCTGGACTTCATAGGTAGTGGGGTTGAAAACACCAACTTTGTGCCTGCGAAAGTAAAATCACACACTGAGCAGTTGGTCAGCAGTCTCAAGTCTACTGAAATAATTAAAAACGTTGAAAGCTCTAAAATCAGTTGCCACTTACTTTTATGGTCTAAGTTTAAAAACTTTTAAACATACAAACCTCTTGATTTCTGCTCTTTCTTCAACAAACCACTAGCCTCTGGGCTTTTCGTCCTAAGTCAGAATGAGAATTATGATGTGAGCAATTTGGACCATACCTTGTTTGGTTCTTAATTTAATTTGACTTAAACAGTGCAGACATGTCAGGCAGGCACATCTTCTGAAACCGCATTTATATGCAAGAAGAAATATGAAATAAAAAGCTGCCAGATACTCTACGTAAGTTATGGGGGTGACTATTGAAGACAGAGAATAGATGAAACAAACATTAACAACAGTAGTAGGCCTCTTCTGTGCATGTGTGTTTGTTGAGTTCAATGTCAATGAGTATACATATTACCAAAGAAGGAGCTGCAAGCCATTGCAAGTTGTTGCAAACCAAAAACATTGTCCGCAAGTGAGGGCATATCACATCGGTAACACTCCAGGCTAGGGGCAATGCAGTGGTAATGACTGTGGGCCTAAAATGTTTAGGCAGGATTCTAGATTTAGAAAATTACTTACATTTGCTGAAATTCTTGAACTTTTTCCAATAAAAAGCTTGCAAATTTTGAATTCGAATCATTTTCCATTCCAAACTTAATTTTTGTAACATTCCACAGGTCAAAAACGCTCGCATGGAGGTAGATAATTTTTCGAGCCTCACCACGGAGAGGCCGTCCACGTCTAACGCGATTTCCAGTTTCTGACATCATCCAAACGTTGAAATATGGCAGCGGCAATGTTTTCTAGGCTTTTTTCTCAACATCAATACTATATCCATCAATATTTTCCAAAAGATGACGGAGGATTGCGAAGATTCAAGCAGTTGTATTTTTTGACTGTCATTTATTCTCAAAGCTCACTGCTTCCAAAACTTGGCAAGCGCAAAGCATGCTGGTCAATATACTCCCTTTAAAAACTATATAAGATGCAACAGTACTAAGAATGGCATACACATAAAACAGTGTGTTGACTATCATAGAGTCTCCATAAAACAAGTATTTAAATCTGACATTTGTTAGACAGGACATATTGAACAATCACACAAGGACTATGTAGATGTCCCCACTATGCATGTTTTGACATCATATAGAAATATTGACTACTTCACAAAGATTTGACAAAAATTACTTTTTTACGGCAGAGGAATGATTTTTCTTCTCTAAAAATAACAAAAAAGGTTATCAATCACCGGCCAGGAAATAAATTTAAAAAATAAATAAGATCCAATACTACTAAGAAGGACATTGACATAAAACAGTGTGTTGACTATTATAGAGTCCCCATAAAACAAGTATTTAAATATAACAATTTCAGACAGGCATATTGAACAATCATACCAGAACTATGTAGATGTCTCCACTATGCATGTTTTACAGTCATACAGAAATATTGACTACTTCACAACGATTTGACATAAATTACTTTTTTACGGCAGAGGAATAATTCTTCTTCTAGAAAAATAACAAAAAAGTTTATCAACTACCAGCCAGCAAATAAATTTAAAAACCACATAAGATGCAACAGTACTAAGAAGGGCATAGACATAAAACAGTGTGTTGACTATCATAGAGTCTCCATAAAACAAGTATTTAAATATAACAATTTCAGACAGGCATATTGAACAATCATACCAGAACTATGTAGATGTCCCCACTATGCATGTTTTGACATCATATAGAAATATTGACTACTTCACAAAGATTTGACAAAAATTACTTTTTTACGGCAGAGGAATGATTTTTCTTCTCTAAAAATAACAAAAAAGGTTATCAATCACCGGCCAGGAAATAAATTTAAAAAATAAATAAGATCCAATAGTACTAAGAAGGACATTGACATAAAACAGTGTGTTGACTATTATAGAGTCCCCATAAAACAAGTATTTAAATATAACAATTTCAGACAGGCATATTGAACAATCATACCAGAACTATGTAGATGTCTCCACTATGCATGTTTTACAGTCATACAGAAATATTGACTACTTCACAACGATTTGACATAAATTACTTTTTTACGGCAGAGGAATAATTCTTCTTCTAGAAAAATAACAAAAAAGTTTATCAACTACCAGCCAGGAAATAACTTTAAAAAATATATAAGATGTAATAGTACTAAGAAGGACATTGACATAAAACAATGTGTTGACTATTATAGAGTCCCCATAAAACAAGTATTTAAATATGACAATTGTTAGACTGAACATATTGAACAATCATACCAGAACTATGTAGATGTCCCCACTATGCATGTTTTACAATCATAGAGAAATATTGAATACTTTACAACGATTTGACATAAATTACTTTCTTACGGCAGGAGAATCATTTCCTTCAGTAAAAATAACAAAAAAGGATATCAATGAACAGCCAGCAAATAAATTTAAGAAATATATAATATGCAACAATACTACGAAATACAACGTCATGAAACAGTGCCTTGACTATTTTAGAGTCCCCATAAAACAAGTAACTTAATATGACAAATGTTAGACAGGACATATTGAACAATCACACAAGGACTATGTAGATGTCCCCACTATGCATGTTTTGAGATCATATAGAAATACTGACTACTTCACAAAGATTTGACATAAATTACTTTTTTACGGCAGAGGAATCATTCTTCTTCTCAAAAAATAACAAAAAAAGTTTATCAGTTACCAGCCAGGAAATAACTTTAAAAAAATATATAAGATGCAATATTACTAAGAAGGACATTGGCATAAAACAGCGTGTTGACTATTATAGAGTCCCCATAAAACAAGTATTTAAATATGACAATTGTTAGACCGAACATATTGAACAATCACACAAGGACTATGTAGATGTTCCCATTATACAGGTTTTACAATCATACAGAAATATTGACTACTTCACAACGATTTGACAGAAATTACTTTATTACGGCAGGAGAATCATTTTCTTCAGTAAAAATAACAAAAAAAGGTTATCAATGACCAGGCAGCAAATAAATTTAAGAAACATATAATATGCAACAATACTACGAAATACAAAGTAATGAATCAGTGCCTTGACTATTATAGAGTCCCCATTAAACAAGTAACTTAATATGACAAATGTTAGAAAGGACATATTGAACAATCACACAAGGACTATGTAGATGTCCCCACTATGCATGTTTTACAATCATACAGAAACATTGACTACTTCACAACGATTTGACATAAATTACTTTCTTACCGCAGGAGAATCATTTTCTTTAGTAAAAAGAACAAAAAAGGTTATCAATGACCAGCCAGCAAATAAATTTAAGAAATATATAATATGCAACAAGACTACGAAATACAAATCAATGAAACAGTGCCTTGACTATTATAGAGTCTCCATAAAACAAGTATTTAAATATGACAATTGTTAGACAGGACATATTGAACAATCACACAAGGACTATGTAGATGTCCCCACTATGCATGTTTTAAGATCATATAGAAATTTTGACTACTTCACAAAGATTTGACATAAATTACTTTTTTACAGCAGTGGAATCATTTTTCTTCTCTAAAAATAACAAAAAGGGTTATCAACTACCAGCAAGGAAATAAATTTAAAAACTATATAAGATGCAACAGTACTAAGAATGGCATACACATAAAACAGTGTGTTGACTATCATAGAGTCTCCATAAAACAAGTATTTAAATCTGACATTTGTTAGACAGGACATATTGAACAATCACACAAGGACTATGTAGATGTAACCACTATGCATGTTTTGACATCATATAGAAATATTGACTACTTCACAAAGATTTGACAAAAATTACTTTTTTACGGCAGAGGAATGATTTTTCTTCTCTAAAAATAACAAAAAAGGTTATCAATCACCGGCCAGGAAATAAATTTAAAAAATAAATAAGATCCAATAGTACTAAGAAGGACATTGACATAAAACAGTGTGTTGACTATTATAGAGTCCCCATAAAACAAGTATTTAAATATAACAATTTCAGACAGGCATATTGAACAATCATACCAGAACTATGTAGATGTCTCCACTATGCATGTTTTACAGTCATACAGAAACATTGACTACTTCACAACGATTTGACATAAATTACTTTTTTACGGCAGAGGAATAATTCTTCTTCTAGAAAAATAACAAAAAAGTTTATCAACTACCAGCCAGGAAATAACTTTAAAAAATATATAAGATGTAATAGTACTAAGAAGGACATTGACATAAAACAATGTGTTGACTATTATAGAGTCCCCATAAAACAAGTATTTAAATATGACAATTGTTAGACTGAACATATTGAACAATCATACCAGAACTATGTAGATGTCCCCACTATGCATGTTTTACAATCATAGAGAAATATTGACTACTTTACAACGATTTGACATAAATTACTTTCTTACGGCAGGAGAATCATTTCCTTCAGTAAAAATAACAAAAAAGGATATCAATGAACAGCCAGCAAATAAATTTAAGAAATATATAATATGCAACAATACTACGAAATACAACGTCATGAAACAGTGCCTTGACTATTTTAGAGTCCCCATAAAACAAGTAACTAAATCTGACAATTTTTAGACAGGACATATCGAACAATCATACAAGGACTATGTAGACACCCCAACTACGCATGTTTCAAAGTCATCCAGAATTGTTGACTACATCACAATTATTAGAAATAAATTACCTTTTTTCAACGGCAGGTGATTGTCTTTCATCTGAAAAAATTAACAAAAAGATGATCAATGATTAGCAAGCAACTAATGTAAAAATGAATGTGCAAGAGCACTAAGAATGACTTCCACATGGAACAGAGCAATGACAGTTATAAAGTCCCCTTAAAACAAGTAACTAAATATGACAATTTTTAAACAGGACTTTTAGTTCAGGAGAATCATTTCTTTCCGTAAGACAAAAGGTTATCAATGACCAGCCAGTAAATAAATTTCAAAAATAGATAATATGCAACAGTACTAAGAAGGATGTAGACTTATAACAGTGCCTTGCCTGTCATAGAGTGCCCATAAAACAAGAAACTAAATATGACAATTCTTAGACAGGACATATTGGTCAATTATACAAGGACTATGTAGATGTCCCCACTACGCATGTTTCAAAATCATGCAGTATTGTTGGAAACCATCACAACAATTAGACATAAATTACCTTTTTTCCGCAGCAGGGGATCGAATTTCATCTGAAAAAAATTACAAAAAGATAAGCAATGACCAGCAAACAAAGATGTAAAAATGAATATGCAAGAGTACTAGACATCAAATAGTGCCTTGCAACTGTTATAGAGTCTCAAAATGAAATTTTGAAGGTGTGATTAAGCTGCAATTAAGAAACAAGTTACCATTGAGAAGGAAAGAGTTTATATTTTGAATGAGCAACAAAATGCTCACAGTCTAAGCGCAGCATGTTTTTAAGTTTATAAGCACTAACATTCCTGTCAAGAACAAAAAGAAACTGGTTGGGAATAGGTTAGGTACAGTATTGATATTTCCAAGAAGTATTTCAGCGTGACTGGGAGAGGTTTTCTAAGCCAATGTAAAGGCTGGAGTTTTCAAAATTTTCCTTGGAACACTAAGTATAAAACAAATGGTCCAAGAATCGTCAAAGTTGCCATGTCTATGCTTGGGGCAGGGAATAGTTGGATGGCGAGAAGGGTTCTAAGACAAAGTAGAGGCTCTTTAACAAAAGAATTGTTTAAGCAGTAGCTACTAATTCTCAGGTTTGTCACTGGCAGATAAGGGATCCAAGAGGTCTTCCTAGCAAACGTAAATTGTGTTTGCTCATGCTCAAAGAGTTTCATGGGGCTGCTACTCTGCAAAAAATTGTTACAAAATTGTCAAAATCCAAATTCAATAAAAGTAAACATTAGGTTGTGAGATGCATTCTATGCAAAAGTAGAGGCTGTGTCCTCAAAATTTTCCTGGGGGCTTTGTCCCAAGATTCCTGAAAGTTAATTGACTTACCGTTTATGGTATGTTTTGTCTTTTTCTATCAACGTTTGCTGAATACACATAGTTGTGAAATCTGATATACCTATTCTGCTAGCACATTTAAGGACCCTATTTATGTAAGGTCTTCCAGCAAAATACGTCAAACAAATGCATTTCTCCTAACTCAGAAAATTGATGACCCTTGCCCCCCACTCAAAAAGCTGAATTTCCGCCACTGGTCCCCATAAAACAAGTAACTAAATATGACAATTTTTAAGCAGGACCTATCAAACAAACATCAAAGATTACATAGAAGTCCCCACTATGCATGTTTCAAAATCATTCAGAAATATTGACTTCATCACAACAATATATAAATTACCTTTTCTATGGGAAGTGAATCCGTTTTCATCTGTAAAAATAACAAAAAGATAACCAATGACCAGCAAGCAAATGAATTTAAAAAATAATATGCAACAACACTAAGAAGGACATAGACATGAAACAGTGCCTTGAATGTCATAGAGTCCCCATAAAACAAGTAGCTAAATATGACAGCTTTGAGACAGGACATATTTAACAAATAGTCCTAGTTCCTTAACCGTTTGTGAAAATCTTAAGCTCTGCACAAGAAGAGAAAAACTGAATTTAGAAATCAAATGAGTTATGGGTTATGTTTAAAAACATGAAATATAAAAATTTACAGTAACTTGCGTACTGTCTTTGATGAAGAATGAATGAGCACCACTGGTTTGTCCCAGACAAAATTTATCAATGCAGTCTTTTAAATAGCACTATTTGATTAATGCTGTCTTAAAAAAGGGATGCTGCACTGCTGCAGCCAATAAATAGGATCTTACTTGATAAAATTGACTGCCTACTGTAAACATAGACAATGATGGGATCATCTGACAGACAAGCCAACAGATCTGTGCAAAAAATGCTTACTTCTCTATGTGGCAATTTTAATTTCAGGGGCAGTTCTAGGCAAATTTTTTGTAAAAGACCATAATTGTTTTGTGACCCCAATGCAGCTGCTCAAGCAATTTGAATTGAGATGGCATTCTGCAAAATACATACATATTCTGTAGAATTTTCAATCTGAGACTGGCAGACACCTCATAAGGAAAGAACTTTAAGCATATATACTTTTAGCATATGTACCATGCACAATATGGCTTCTATTTTCTTCATCTGTTTCCTGTTGTCTCTGGGTGCACAAAAAATGAGTTTCCTGTTATGTTATATGGGGGTTTTTGCTTTATTCAATCATCTATCAGATCATTTTTAGTTTGGTAGGCCTGCACACCTATTGCTCTGTGATGTAGCAAGCTCAAGTGTAGTACAGTGTAGGCCCAGTTTGCTGCATTCTTTGATTTTGACGCGGGAAGCTCAAATTTTGGCGCATCTGGGGGTTGGGGATCATTGTTAATTTCATAGATGAACTGCAAAAGATGGCGTTATTAAAGGGTTAACCGCGGCTGGAAGCTGTCGAAGTGGCGCGGGAAAGATCTTACCGTCCCCGCGCACTACAAATGCAGACTGGAGTGGGGTAGGCCCACCACACCTATTCATTTCCCTGCACTGCAACTCCTACCGGCCATTGAAGCCTGTTAGTTCATACCAGTGTTAGCATGCAAATTCATCTACAACTTGAGGAATACTTACCCTTTTCGACATTGTAAGGACGATAAGAATCACTTTCTTTTACGAGCCAGCAGCAGTTGGGTAGAAGACAACGAGACAACGAGACTGATGAAAAGCGCGCGAAACCTCACTTCGATGATGGAAAAATCGCGGAACGCGGAAACCTCCTTTCGATGAATGCAAAACATAATCGCTAAAAATCGCTAAATCGCATATCGCTGATTATATTTTGATTGTTGTGTTGTGGTCATGTACAGTAGCATTCATTGAACTTGAATTAATGAAATCATTCTTATATATTTCAAATAAGAATTATTGTTAATTAAATCATGCCACTGAGGGCATATAGCAAGAAAGCTCTTCCACAGTTCGTTTTATATATCCTCTTCAACAGTATTTTTCAATTTCATTCTTCATTTGAAACTTATCTATACAGGGTAAGTTGTTGCGCCCTGAAATCATATTACACACTTGGGCAGAGAGGTCTCCCCTCCCCCTAATAATGACCCCGCTGAAACGATGCTCTGGAAAAAGAAATGGATGATCCGGCAAAAGAATATCTTTCCCTGCGAATTTTGAATTTACGCCCAAATCCTTCCTTCCCCGTCATGTTATTTGCAGTCCCCATTGAAAATGTATGACTTGGAACTGTTCTCTGAGGTATTGTTATGCGGCAATTGGACCAAAGCCACAAAAGTCTAAACTTTGATATTGGAGAAATTTGCATATTGCGGTATAGTCTTTTCAACCTAATTAGTCGGTGCATAGTCCAAAACGCTATCCTCAGATAGTAATAGGAATGTGTTCCTGCTAAATGCCATCCACTATTTGATCACCACATCAGCCATGCATTCCTCGCCATTCTTCAGCAACAGAACATTCCTGTGCTTCTAAACATATTTTTCAGGGCCTCTTTTAACATGAAAACTAGGGGGCAAAACCCCCCAGTCATGCCTGCTTGCCCCCCCAGTTACAGTTTTTCACAATTTTTTGCCCCCTAGTATATTGTCCCTTTCTTCTTTTTGTTGTTTTCTAGCCTGTGCGCAGCCTCAACACTGTTTTCAGGCTTTTCGCAACATTTTTGTGAAGTCGAATTTGCTCACCTTTCCACTGCAGTGCTCATAAAAACAGAAGAAACTTACAGAAATGCTTCAATTTCTCGGCTCTCGGCCATCAAGCAAGTATCGATTCATGAGAAACTCTTGGTGCTATGAATTTTCAAATCTGATGAATCTTATATGGCTCAACCAGTTCGTTGGCCCATGTCTCTATTTAAGAAATGCCTTTCTTGGCCTATATGTGACAATAGATTGACTGTTACTTTTGTGCATAGCTACAAGTTTTCTTATAAGAGACTAGGATCAGGCCATAGTACTAAAAGTTTCTTAATTGGTTCCTTATTTTTGAATGCAAAATTATCAATGTGGTCGCTAACACTGCTGCAGATATGTTTCTTGACATTTAAAACATCATGTGGGAATACACAGTGTTCTATTATGTTGAAGATGCAGATAGTCAGTTAATATTGCTCAAAGGCGAGGGTTTAACGATATGTTTGCTATAATATCCATGCTTTTCAACTTTTAAAAGTTTCTTAATGCATCTTGAATGTAGTACTAGAGTTTCTTAAAATTTGGCAATCTTAAGACTAGTTTCTTATCAAGCAATTTCTTATAAATAAAACCGTGTAATGGATGACCAGTTTGATTTGATAACTGGGTTAGAGGAGAAAAATGGCTATCAGAGCGATTCTAGCATCCAAGATTTTAAAATTGCCCCCGGACCTCCTAGATGGACGCGCCTTCCCAAAAGAGCCATGTATTTTCCTGTCCTGGCCAATCCATATATCCTCTCCCTGTCCTGATCACAAAGATGAACAGCATAATAGTAGTGATAGGCCCTCTACCATAATTTATGCCTTGTAAACAGGCATTTCTACGAAGTTCATGAAGAGAAGTATTTCTTGTTTCAAAATGAGGTAAGTAAGGAAGTAAGTAAAAATTTGCCATCAAGTTAATAAAAAATGACTAAGAGATCATGAAAAAGTAGAGGAAAAAAGAATCAAATTACAAATGTACACTAAAATTTAAAAGTAAAAATATAGATTAAAAAACACCTCCATTTAAAAAATGGCAGGGATGGCATTAAAAGGTCAATACAACCTTGTTTCCATAATTGCCCCCAGAGGTGTCCACGAAAGAATAGTGTTCAGAAAAACATGTTTATTGCTGAAAAGTTGACAGTAATGCTGCATTTTTGAGGTCCTCCCTTTGAAACTTGCCCCCCAAGTCATGATTCCTTAAAAGTGGCCCTGATACTTTTGCACCATGATACCCAATCAAATCCATGCACAGAAGCACAGGAAAGATCCCAAACCCATCACAATGACTCAGGTTCCGTGAGTCAAAACTTGCTAATTGTGAGTCAAACCTCAGGTTCCGTGAGTCAAAACTTACTTAAGAGAATGGGCCACTCGGTATCAATCTTATTCCTTTAGCATAAAGGGCATACAATAAAATTTTCTTTGTAGAACACAAATTCCTAATTCAGTGAATAACATGATAAAGCTGTATTCTACCTGATAGCCTATTTTAGGTAGGCTATCATTTTAGAATGTTATCATAGATCTTAGATTTTGCCGTTGTTGGCAAAATACGAAGCATTATATATTAAATGAAATTAGACTTCAATCTCCATCTCTGATTTCTTCTATTCTTCCCGTATAATTTCCATGCAGATGCAGTACCTTTTCTTTAGACTGATTTCTTCTTTTATCTGCAACCTTTCTTTAGACATGCTTTCATCTTCCACCAAGGGTCCCTTGATTTTTCATACTCTTGAGCAATTTCTCTATACCTTATCCCATGTTTGAACAATTACTTATCATAACCTTTCCACCATTTGCTTTTTTAATGTACAATCTGTCAAAATCCGCTCGAGAGTGGAAATTCTGAATTATGTTTTCCTATTCTCAGTAGGGAGAGGGGGCTAGGAGGCATCTCGCCTTATTGCTCCTTCGTAAGAACGGATGGTTTTTTTGTGAAAGTCTTGGTTTCAGAAAATTCTCAGCAGTGAGACAAAAATTAAAGTGAAGTATCAACAAATGTTTAGTTGATGTATTAAACAGGTTATTTGATGCCTTTCTTGCAAAAACCACGAGCAAAAACATGATTGGGATTCCCACCAATCTAAATTTATAGAATTAGTGGCAAAATCTTAAGAAAACTAGCATGGCAAATTGCTTGTTATCTTGGGTAAGAAGGAATTGATTCTACCTGAGCATGGTAAATGTACGGTTTTGGCACAATCAAATGTTTGAAAATCCTTGAACCATCAAGAATAAATGAATGACTAAGAAGGCAGACTGCAGAAGGCATTTCACAATTTTCCACCAGCTCATATTTTCAGTTCTTTAGTTGTAATTTTCCAAACCAGAAGCAGGTTTTGCTTTTCAAATTATAGGCATCTCACTATATGCTACTCGCAACTCGTATCATCAGTGCGACCAATAACTGGCAATTGATATTCAACATTCGTACTTTTCTAAATCAAGTTGA
The DNA here is from genome assembly GCA_964020215.1 of Aurelia sp. 3 sensu Dawson et al. (2005). Lineage (NCBI taxonomy): Eukaryota > Metazoa > Cnidaria > Scyphozoa > Semaeostomeae > Ulmaridae > Aurelia > Aurelia sp. 3 sensu Dawson et al. (2005). The sequence continues at coordinate 8,247,079 of OZ026580.1, read as the reverse complement.
GAATATACTAAAGATGGTTTATAAAGGGTCCCCATAATGTCTCACACACGGATTGTCCCCATAATGTATTATTGGTTTGTCCCCATAGCGTGTGTGATACTTATCATCTACCAAATCGATGAAATTTTGCTTTTAGCACGAACATGCTCAGTGTCCTTATACAATAACAAATGATCTAAAACATATACTCAATTGTAGCAAAATGCATTTTGTCCTCACAACGTTGGTTTGGTTTGATTCAATCTTGGTTTGATCAAACTATGGTTAGCTTGTACCTTCGTATTTTGCCAAAGTTTTCGTTTTCATACAGTGCCAGAATGAAAACTCACGAAAAGCAAGTAACTTCAAGAAAAGGCGTTATTTTGTAGCTATGAAGGATATTTGTGATCCCATGACCAGGGAAGGTTTAAATAACACAGTAAAACTTTATTTTTGGAGTGATAACTATTCGCCCGAGTCACACGAGTTGCCCTTGTGGCCCGAGTTTCTGACCTCACCTATTCAACATTGAGCCATGAAGCACAACTGAATGATTTAGAGAGCACATTTCAGAAGGCAATTGACGATTTCCCATTAGCTCGTACTTTCAGTTCCCAAGCTGTAATTTTTAAAGCGGGAAGAAGCTCATGCTTTTCGAACCAAAGGCATCTCGCCATATGCTACTATGCTACCAGCAACTCACAATTAGCAATGCGACTCATGACTAGCAATTGATATTCAAGATTTGTACTTTACAAAACCAATGATGGTTTTGTCGAAAGTCCCCATAATGTTGGTATCACACACCGATGGTCCCCATAATGTGTGTTTTGGTTGATGTCCCCACAATGTGTGTAATGGTTATCATCTACTAATTCGATTAAATTAGATTATTGGCACAAATTAATGCTCAGTATCCATATAGAATAGAGAATGATCTACCAAATATGCTCAATCGTAGCAAATCGCTGCATGTCCCCACAACGTAGGTGAAATGTGAGATGTCCCCACAATGATCAGATATTTTCATAATGCAAAGTACTTATGGGCCTGCCTAAAAATACTGCCATTAGACAGTATTCTGAACTTATCCACTTTCAATGGCACGTTGTAATATTGGGATAAATTTAGATAAAAAGGTGACCCCACAATGTATGTACAGTGACTAAGTCCCCACAAGGTCGGTCATGTCAGTATGTATGTATGTATGTATGTATCTCATAAAGCATATGCTTAAATCACTGAAGCTTTATTGTGCTTTCCAATTCAGCAGAAATGAATTGATAATACATCGTGTTGCACTGCAGCAGGGTTAAATTTTGACACCTACGAAACATTGAATTTTTACTTGTTCAGAGAAAAGTCTGTGAATCAACATTTTTTGAATTATTTTCAACTTTTTGTCATCCCATTACACCCCCAGCACGCCCATTTCACCTTGTGGACCCTATTGCTATGCTTGTTTATGAGTTTCTGAAAATCATCAAAATAGCAGTCATTGCACTTGTCCATCGGAAGTAATCATTTCAATTTCAATAGACAGTATCCCCCTTGTACCTTGTCTGTCACTTTTGGAGCCAATATTCTTCAGAACAAGAGGAAGTTTCCAGAAAAGTTTCAGAAGTGAACAAACTCTCTTCATTGAGTAGTTAACCAATGTGTCCGACAAGTGGAACTCACTGTAATGGATTTTCATGCGGCCCATAAACACGACAAAACAAATATGCAATTTCCTTAAAATGTAAAGCAAATCATTTTCAATATCAAAGCATACGATCCAAAGATCAACACAACGAAATTTAAGTCAATCAATGTTGTTGAAAGTTTCTCTTTGATGCCTCAGCTCTGACTCCCCGACAAATAATAAGAAAGAATACGCTCACCAACATGCCGTCATCGGTTGGGCTAGGGTCGACGTTTGACTTGCGGCCTGGCCTATCTTGACGTCACTTGAACGCGTTCGGTTTTATCTTGCGTCTTGTACTCTCCTCAAAACATAACTCACAACTGAACTCTTTTCAACTCTGTCTCACAACGATATTTTTTGAGCTCCTCAGGGAACCGAGAGAGGCACACACCACCAAACACAGGGGAAAAACCATTACGACTGGAAAGGCTAATCAACTCTCTCAAGGGACATAACGCACTGGGGGTCTCATGAGTCTCATTGGCCTCGTTTCAGGTTTGTCAACATTCTCCCCGCCTTGACGTACTACGTCAAATTACGTCAAATTTTCATTGGCTTGGTAGATTTGGGCTTGGTGACTGCTCCATGAATACATGTCTTTTCTTTCAATATTTCATCATTTATATATTCTTTGTGACCTTCAAGTAGGTGTAACTTTTGGATAGATCTATTTAACTTTCCTTTCTGTGTTTTGAGTGTCACTGTCCGAATTAAACCATCTGCTCCTTCATGAACTTCTGTCACCATTCCCATTGGCCAATTATTCCTTTTGACATTGTCTTCTGATATTAATACAACATCACCTTTCTGTAACGGAGGAGCTTCATTTGTCCATTTTTGTCTCACGGTTAACTTAGGTAAGTATTCTGCTTGCCATCTTTCCCAGAAGTGACCAGTCAATCGTTGACGATAAAGATACCTTTCACTGATTGGAGCTTCACATTGCTTCCCATGCGGTATGTCTGGAATAGTCTTTAATGCTCTTCCGAGTGCGAGATGTGCTGGTGTGATAACTTGTCCATCTTTTATACTTTCTCCAACAAAAGTCAGAGGCCTTGAATTGACCGTTGCCTCAATTTCTGTCAAAATGGTGTACATTTCTGTATATGTAAGAAAGGCTCTACCGAGAATCTTTCGCAATGGTTCCTTTAGCGAACGACAAATTCTTTCCCACCAACCTCCTCGATGTGGGCTTCGCTCCGTAATGAACTTCCACTTGATCCCTCTATTTGCTAGATCTGTTTCTACTCTCTGAGTATCAATCTTCTTCCAAATTTTCTCTGCCTTTGTCTTTGAAGCCTCCACTATCCATTTCAGATCTTTATTAGCTCTTTTGAAAGTAGATTGATTATCTGACCACATGGTGTTGCAGAGACCCCTCCTGTTATACATCCTCTTGAAGGCTTGCAAGAACTCTTCAGTTGTCATATCATTTGTTAATTCGAAATGAACCATTCGTGTTGATGCACAAGTAAATATGCATACATACGCCTTCTGAGGTACTGAACTTCCTTTCAACTTTAGGAACAAGTGTCCGGTGAAGTCTAATCCCACATGCGTAAATGGAGGTGAAGGACTGGCTCTCTCTACTGGTAAAGGAGCCATTTTCTGCATCAGTGGCTTTGTAACTTGTCTTTTACATTTGAGACATCTGTGAATTACTCTGGTAACATTTCGGCGGCCTTGGATTATCCAGAATCTTTCCCTCGTTATGGCTAAAGTAGTTTCTGGTCCTGCATGTGTAGCTTCTCTTTCATGTGCTGATAGAATAATCTTGTCTACGACCATATGTTTTCCAGGTAATACGATTTGATGCTTACTTTCTTCAGGTATCAATGAAAATTGCAATCTACCTCCAACCTTGATAAGCTCCTTTTCATGATCAAATATTGGAGACAGACTTTTCAATTGGCTAGTTTTCGAAAGCTGTGCACTGTTCTTTAGTGCTGCAAAATCTTCAGCAAATTCTTCTCGTTGTACTGTTCTGTACCAATATTCTTCTGCTGACTTTATCTCATCAGACGTTAAATCTGTTCCAAGTGATTCCATTGGTTGGCTTGAAGCTTTACTTCTTAAACTCGTCTTAAAATTACGAACTGCTCGCAAGACGTAAGCAGTAACTCTTGCTAACTTCAAAAATTTCTCATATTTGGCTGGATCAATTACTCTTGATACAGACTTTGTAGTTGAATGGTTGCAAACCGTAACTTTGACCATCTCTGTTTCTGACTCTGGAGAAACCTCGAGCTTATTTTCTGGCCATTCTACTTCATCTTTCTTTAACCACTCTGGCCCATTCCACCAAAGTTGGTTGTTGATTACTGAACCTAAATTCTCACCCCGAGTCAACAAATCGGCAGGGTTTTCATTTCCTGGGCAAAAACGCCAACATTCAGGTGATACGTTTTCTTGTATCGACTGCACTCGATTTGCAACGAACAATTTCCAGTTTCTGCTTGGTTTTCGTATCCAGCTGAGTGCTACCAAACTGTCTGACCAACACACTATTCGGTCAACAGTCAATTTCAATGATTCCAATACAAACTTCAACAGTTTGGAAAGAATAAATGCAGCTAGCAACTCAAGTCTTGGCAAAGTCACTATTTTAGTCGGTGCAACTCGGTTCCTGGACATGACTAACTGAACATTCACTTTTCCAAATTCGTCTTTCAACACGACGTACACTACTGCACCATAGGCTTTGGGACTAGCATCTCCAAATCCGTGGAGCTCGACGCTGTTGACATTAGTAAGATCACTTACAAAACATCTAGGAATGCGCAGATTTGATAACTCTTTCAAATCTTCTTTCCATTTATTCCATGAAGACATAAGATCTGCTGGTAACTTTTGATCCCAATTTAACCCCCGTGTCCACAGTTCTTGGTATAGGATCTTTGCTGTAACAGAGAATGGACCTAACCATCCCATTGGGTCGAGAAGCTTTGACGATATACTGATAAGACTCCTCTTGGTTCCTTGATCTTGAATATTTGTCAGTTTCTCTCCTTGATTGAACAAAAATTCATCTGTTTCTGTATCCCATGAAATGCCCAATGCTTTCAATGGGTCACCTTCGCTTTCAATCTCTATCACATTCTTCGTTGCTCTTTGATCTTGTGGTATACGGACAAGAACCTCTTTAGAATTACTTGCCCACTTGACTAATTCGAAGCCTCCAGATTTCATCATTCCCGTAGCTTCTTGATACAACTGAAACGCACTTTCATTATCTTCAGCTCCCGTTAAACAGTCATCAACATACATGTTCTCTTTGATGGTTTCTGATGCTTTTGGAAAGGACTCCTTGTTTACTTCAATATGATGTTGCACAGTTGCTATTGCTTCAAAAGGGCTTGAGACATCTCCGAAAGTTAGGCGTGTTATGCAGTATGTCTTTGGCTCTATCTTGGTATTAAAATCACGCCACAGAAATCTATGCACATTCTGATCTTGCTTTGCAAGCTTTATTTGCAAGAACATCTTTCTAATATCTGCCATTAAGGCGACACGATGAAGGCGAAACCTAATGATGATTGAAACTAAATTAGGTTGCAACACAGGTCCTGGTAGAAGACAGTCATTGAGGGAAGCTCCATTCTTACTCTTCGAAGATGCATCAAATACCACTCTACACTTCGTTGTCACTTTATCTGAGCGAAAAACTGGATGATGAGGCAGATAGTTAATCTTTGTCTCTGAATTTGAATCCGTTTTGTCTGTTTCTCTTGCGTGCCCATCTTTCAAGTACTGATTTATTGCATCTTGATACATGCTTGCCTTTTCTTTGTCATACTGAAAACGTTTCTCTACTTTCACAAGTCTGCTAACAGCTTGCTGCCTATTGTCTTCCAAACCTGTACAATCCTCTCTCCATGGCAATGCAACTTCGTAACGTTCTCCATCATAGACAAGGCTATCTTTGAATTGTTGCATCGCACTTTCCTCGTCTTTTGTCAGCCTTTTTTCACTTTCATCGATTCCCAAAGATTCTAATTGCCAAAATCGTTTGAGATCGAGGTTGAGCTCTTCCTCTATTGTCTTCACTGTAGCAAAATTTGTCGTTGCTCTGTTGCTTGGATGATATTCTGATCCTACATCTAAATTTCCTGAGATCATCCATCCAAATATTGAATTTGTTGCTATCGGACTGCTAGCATCTCTCTTCTTTAGTCCGCTTCTTAAGATCTGACCCCACTGGTCTGAACCTAATAGAATATCAATGTTTGCTGTTTGTCTTGGGTAGCTATCAGCTAACTTTAATCCCTTTAAATATCGATATTTTGAAATATCGACTGGAACTGCTTCTAGCGGTGCACACACCTTATCCACCGCCCATGCACTTACATCAGCAGACTTACTGCCATCCAATGCTGTCAAAGTAAATTTGAACTTTCTCACTTTAATTGTTCTTGATTGACCACCATGCATTAATATTGTCATCAGTTTTGATGGTCCCTCAGATAGCATTCCTAATGACTCTGCAATGTCCTGCTTTATGTATGAGTGATCACTTCCACTATCTATCAGAATCCTGACATCTGTTTCAGTGCCATTCTGAATTAACTTTGCCTTTGCTGTGGGTAGCAGCCTCATCTTAGTTTCTGAATCTGTTTTCACAATACCGTTTAAAACTCCAACACGGCTTGCTACTATAGCTTCTACTCTCTCGGAAGAATTGACCTTCTCATCTTTAGTTACTTCTGTCTTGGGATTCGAACTTGCTCTGTGTAGTAATGTATGATGTTTTCTCTGACATCCCTCGACCATACATCCTTGGCTCATACAACATGAACTGTAATGCGTGGAACTTATAGGCTTCAAACAATTGAAACACAATCCTTTATCTTTAACTGTCTGTATCCTCTCATCAACTGATTTCTTCTTGAATCCAAAACACTTCTTTGATTCATGATTTTTCTCACGAAAACCACATTTATTTTGATTATTTCGGCCTTGATTGACAGTTTCTTGACTAGTTTGAGCTGCTAATGCTGTTGCTGATGAAAACCTACTGTCCCCTTGATCCTTGTTTTGTATACGTGGCCTATTTGACATTCTGGGATGAGTTGAACGGTTTGGAGTCGACTTCTCTATGGCCTCTTCAGACATTACATGTGATCGAAGAAAATCGAAGAAAAACTCTGCCGTAACTCTCTTATCTTCTTCTTCATTCTCTAGCTTGGAAAGTTCATACTCCCACTTTCTCCTTATGTCATTTGGCAGTTTACTTTGGAAAATTGGTACAAGAATTCTGTGACACACTTCAAGGTTTGGCTCATACTGCTCCAGAGTGTGATATCTATTAACCAAAGTGTCATACAAGTATCTCAGTGACTGTGCAGTCACCCTTTCTCTCTTCTCTATATTTAGTATCGATTCCACCAAATGTTCAACGACTAAACGTTGTCTACCATAACGCTTCTTCAATGCGTCTATGGCCTTTGAGTAATTTGAACTCGTAACTTCAATTTATTCAATGGCTTTTCTTGCAGATCCCTTTACATATACTCTCAGATAATTGAATTTCTCTCTCTCACTTAATGCATTGTTCTCGTGAATACAAGATTTGAATTGATCCCACCATGAAACCCATTCTATCATATTGCCATGAAACTCTGGTAATGTAAACTTGGGTAATTTCAAATTACTACTTGAATTTGATTCTCTGCATTCCTTCAGTGGTGTCCTATCCTCTACTGATCTCAACTCTGCTTCCTCATCCTTTGTTAATTGTGAAATAAATCGTTCTGCCCCTTTTGATGCACGCAGGATTCGTTGTTGAAATTCTGTCCAAGTTCTTATCTCTCTATCTACAATACTTTCATCTATCTGTAATTTAATGATTTCTTGGACTATAGACCCACACTGTTGTTCCTTTTCATTCAGTCGACGTAATGAATTTTCCATCTCAGCTTTTGATACTTCACCCTGATCAAACTCAGAAATCTCTAACAGTATCATCTCTATCGCTGAACCATAAAATTTATATTTTCTGTAAAGTTGCTCCATCTCACTTGGATTTCTTATATCATCACTTCTTGTGTCTGCATTAACATTGGCTTTGTGCTGCACTGCCTCTAATATTTTCTTACTCCAACTATTTATCTTTAAATCCATTTCTTTCTCAATTTGATGAACAAAATTCGACTGTTTTTCCATTAAAACTTTCATTTCACTAATCTCTTGAAAAATATTCTCATGATCTTTGCTTTCTCCATGTCCGTTATCTCCATTATGTCCGGAAAATTCATATTCTCTGTGATCTGTTTCATACTTTGGTTCATCTGAACTAACTTGAAAACGAGGCTGTCCGGTATTTGAAAGCTGTCCGGTTTGTGTGGTCTGCCCGTTGTGTTCCCAACTTTGCTGTCCATTATCATGCAATTGTTCATGTATAATCTTGCCTTCATCTCTTCTACCATCACTGCCTTTCGAATGTCCGAACAGATCAATGTCCCGATCTTCGAACTGTACGCTAAACAAATCCTGCTCCAATATTCTATTTCTATCACGAATTGATGACGTCCTGTCCAAACGTGAACGTGCAGACTTGCTTATCTCTTCAACATTCGGCAACAAACGCGGTATCCTCGAAGGAGTTTTCAACATCGACTCTGTTTTATCTTGAGACTTTTCACTGGGAGCAGAATCCTCAGGAGAACCCCCTTGACTCGTGATTAATTCCCTTTTGGCGAACTTGTACAGCCTTTGTATCAGCTCCGCCTTCCTCCCCGTGGTTGGCAATGCGTTTTTCTCCAATTCCCTTCGGAGCTCCACGACATTCAACTTCAAAATATCATTATACAATTGATCCTCCGACGACATTGTCCCATGAGGAATACAGATAGCAAGTTCACGAGACACTGATCCAGTAAACAATTAAATAACAAATTTTTCCACGAGCGATTCGACTTTCAAAAAAAGTGATCCAAATCTTTAAACTTTAGCCAGTAAACAAGTCCAATAACAAAATATGCAGCAACATGAACTGTCCAGTAAATACCAATATCAATAGAACTAGCTAAGAAACTATTCAATTCAACTCAGCATAATGCGTTACAAATTCATTTAAATTTTGTGTAATGATTGCTTTGAATTACACAACTTTCTCAAAAAAACAAGAAAGCAGCTCTTAGCTTTCTTATTTTACGCAAAAATCGATACGCGCAAAACATGCACTAGGACGCAAGCAAAATTTCAATTAGCACACAAATAGCACATCGAAGTAGCACACAAGGTCCATACCCACATAAGCACAGAACGAGGTACAACTCATCGTGTCGACATGATGCAAGTACCTGCGTAATGAGCTATGTTAAAAGGAAGAACCCTGAGAACCACCTCATTCAGTAAACTAATATATCATGCAAATGCAACAAACAGGAAGAAGATACAACTGAGGCTGTACGCAAAGTTCAGCACACACATATAGCACATAACAAGGTACAATTCATCATGTCGAAATGATGTTACTACCAGCGTAATGAGCTAAATTAATGGGAAGAACTTCACGCAGTACCTCAAAAAATGTGATAGTTTAACAATTTAACTACCCTCTGCTACCATGTAATGGATTTTCGTGCGGCCCATAAACACGACAAAACAAATATGCAATTTCCTTAAAATGTAAAGCAAATCATTTTCAATATCAAAGCATACGATCCAAAGATCAACACAACGAAATTTAAGTCAATCAATGTTGTTGAAAGTTTCTCTTTGATGCCTCAGCTCTGACTCCCCGACAAATAATAAGAAAGAATACGCTCACCAACATGCCGTCATCGGTTGGGCTAGGGTCGACGTTTGACTTGCGGCCTGGCCTATCTTGACGTCACTTGAACGCGTTCGGTTTTATCTTGCGTCTTGTACTCTCCTCAAAACATAACTCACAACTGAACTCTTTTCAACTCTGTCTCGCAACGATATTTTTTGAGCTCCTCAGGGAACCGAGAGAGGCACACACCACCAAACACAGGGGAAAAACCATTACGACTGGAAAGGCTAATCAACTCTCTCAAGGGACATAACGCACTGGGGGTCTCATGAGTCTCATTGGCCTCGTTTCAGGTTTGTCAACACTCACTGTCCAGTACAAATAAGATATTCTTTATCATGTGTTCTCAATCTGTCCATTAAAGACATCTGCTGTCATCAACGAAATTTAGTTCTTGGATCCATAAACATGCAAAATTTCTTCTTTCGACGATGTGGCCTAAACAAGAGGATGTTCTTCTTCTGTCGTGTCTTTCTTTCTGGCCGGTTTGTTGCAAAAACACAACGCACCTCGAATAAGAAACTCAGATAATGTTCTTCACTAGTGGTAAAATGGATAACTGGTGCTCTTCGTAGTGACTTATTGCTTCGTTCAGAATTAAAAAGTTTCTTGAAACAAGCAGCTCAAAGACAACGCTGTTTTTAAAACAATTTCTACGCTCTACTGTATTTTCCAAATGTCATGGCCTTGGAGGCGCTGCCATTTACGTCAAAGACAATGAGTTCGAAAGATTGTACCGAAAGACAATGGAAATTCTCTCAAAAAGAGACCACCACTTTTGTCCAAACTTTTGAAGTTTAGCACGGAGTTTAAATCAAAACAAATTGATTTGTAAACTTTTCTTAGATAAATCCACTACATTTTAGAATTGAATTGACACGGAAAATTAACACCTCCTTCCCGCAAGAAACATCCAAAGTCGTCAAACATATTCACTTCCGGTCATTTTCCTATACATTTGTATAGGGCCACCCAAACGAGGCAAAACTGCTCGAGAAAGGTGTTGTCGGGCGTGATGTTTCATGCCCTAAGATGAAGCCATCCCAGCTTCTTCACAGCAGTCATACTGCCTGGTTAAATGTTTCCTGGGACATCGTGTATCCTTTTCACTATTGCTTGCGCCAGTACACGACAGTAATGAATTTCTAGCTTAAAACACTTTGCAACTTATAACCAGAAGTCTCTTATAATAATAATAATAATAATAATAATAATAATAATAATAATAATAATAATAATAATAATGATAATGATAATAATAATAATAATAATAATAATAATAATAATAATAATAATAATAATAATAATAATAATAATCAATTTATTTAAAGTTGGCGCTAACATAACTATGTACAGTAAATATTAAAAACAATACTATACAAGCTAATCCAAGCCAACTGCTAAAGCTAATACATCTAATGAATACATATACATGATTAAATAAAGATATAAAATACAAGGTATAAAATTTCAAAGCAGAATTAAGAACGTAATATCATAAAAATCCGAGCAGTTTAAAATTTAAAATTTCAAAATTTAAATTTAAAAATCTGAAAGTTTCTTAACCTAGAATTGACCACCGATCGTTTACCAGACTTCTTCATTAGCAGTTTCTTACATACCATGACAGGTTCAAAGAACTTTTAGCACAATAAATATGAACTGATGAAATTTCATACCTTTGTTTCATATCCAAAAATATTAGAGTAAAAGCAAATCCAGTTCTGTGACACAAACATCTTGCCTTGTAACAATATATCCTTGCTTAAAGCACAGGTGTACACTAGATGAAAAAAATCGGGAAATGAATGTTAGACTTTAGATCAAAGCAAATGAATCGTTGAACTTCATTGGGAAGGTTGCCATGAAGAAACAAATTGATTCTAAAATCAGAGGATTTTGGCCTGGCCATATGGGCTCACGAATACCTAATAAGTGTTTTAGGCTACTCCAAAAACGCATCTGAAGCACGTGACCAAAAGTGGGCGGTTATTGTCTCCCGTTTCTCAGGAAAAGTTAAATATACCAAATAAGAAAGACTGTGCGTCAGTTATAGCGAGTGTCCCAGAGAAAAATTTATTCGGTGAACACTTCCTGCAAGAGAGCCTTGACTTCAAAAATGTTCACTTTCAATTTTTGTAATAGAAGAAACCCTAACTTAGAAGTTGCGACATCGAACGAAGATCACGCTTGTAGCTATTCGTAGAGTAATCAACCCAAATGGGCAAAATCTCTGAGGCAGCTAAGGACAGATGGCTATTGAGTCATGCTGCTACCATCTTTGCGCAATTTGAAGGAAGTTCAGAGTCAGATCGACCATTGATATTTTTATTCTTTCAAGGTCTCTCGATCGACCAAGCTATCATATCAAGTAGAGAAATTTTTAAGAAAGATACTGTTACACTTTATTAGTTTACAGCAAAACTTTCTTGGCGCGAAGGAACAGGAAAGGTGTCAAGTAGCGATGTCTAATAACTTTCTAACCCAACCCTCATGTATTGTTCAAAGTTTAGAATTGAATGGTTGAAAAGTGGACTTTGACCTTTTGACCTGCTTTGACCTGCTTTGACCTGCCTTTTGTACTCAAGGGAATCATTAGAAGCTTGTTTGCCCCTTTCTCCAAATTGTACATAGATGGGTACTGCATAATGCAAAAACTATCTGTCTTAGGCTCCCTCAAAAATTTGCCTGCTTAGGAGAATGGATCTGTGAATACAAACCCGAAATGCACATGTAAGGTCACAAAATCTAAATTAAAATCTCATTTATATCATGAATTGAAAACAAATATTTTTGAAACCAAGACTGCTTCACAGTTACTAATCAAACGCTTATACTTTTCAGGGACACCTGTATAAACAAAATGTATGATCCTTGAGGATAAAAACACTGGTTGCTCTGAATGCACTAATATTGTATCTAGAGCTGCATAATGGCCATTCCAGAAACTCTATTTTCAAACATTCTGTTTCATTTGGGTAAAGGGAAGCGTTACACCTCTCCCCTATCATTAAAAAAGCCGAAGTAGAGTAAAAACGTGACGTAGCCAAAACACTGAGAACGCTTACTTACATTACACTATTGCTAACAAAAAATAGAAATATTCAAAGACAAACCAAGGTAGCACATTCCAACCCCAAGAGTTGCCACTTTGCCTTGGTACGTGGCATGTTTTGCACTGCAACTGCAAGGGGTACATTTTCTGTATGGCCTTGTCTAAAGTCACAGCAAAAGTCATTTGGGACACTGCTATTTTCCGCCATTCTTTTGATGTGCTGATGCTGAATTCATACATGCGTGCGGGAGGTACTACCGAGTCCCATTGAAGGGAATTTGTTTTTTTACGTTGACATTGTCCATTTATAAAAATTCTTCATGCGAATAGGAAGCATTTCATGCAACTAAACACTGCTCGCTTACACAAAATGAAAGGCGTTGTGCTCAAATCACAAACACCTTCTAAAGAAACTGACCATTAAGAAGAAATTCATCAGTTGATACAACAGGAAATAATCGACGAAATTCTTCAACAGGACTTCGATGTGAGATCAGCACCTAGAAACGTAACGGAAAATTTGATACTAATACGAATATATGAATGTAGGACTATTCATTGACTGTTTTCTCTCACTTTCTTTCCAATGACGGAGCCAGCCTATCAAAGAGGGGAAACTAAATACTAAAGCATTTTACTGCATTTTTTGTAACAAAAACAATTTCACGGCAAACAAGCGAAGAAGGCAAAAGAAATCCTTGCAGACTTTTCTAAACTTACCTACCTTCATAAAATGCAGCCAGGACAAAAAACTGCTTGAAATTCCCTGAATATTAGGAGGAAATCTACCCTCCAGATGTTTGGTTTACTTGCTTGGATGCTGGCTAAAATTTCACAACGTTTAAGCTGAGAAAGCAACTTGCAGAATGCTTAATATTATCAAAGATTGACTTTAACGATCATGTCTATTCACCCTTGACTATTTCACAAGTTAACAAATTGCAACGATTACAGAAGGCAACTGCGAGTTTTGTTTTCGGCAAATATGTCCCCATCAAAGATATGATAATACTGAGCTGGCTTCCTGTAGAAGAGCGACGGGCGTTCAACTGCATGAAGCTTGCATACAAAGCTATTCATTATGAACACTATCAATCAAATAGAAACCAAAACGACAGGACGCATGCTCCGTAGTAGAAACAACTCAAAGCTGATGTCTTCAATGATGTAAGGAACTTTTCAAGATAAAGCCAGCAAACAATTCAATTAAACAGACTGCCATCTACTGTTCGACACGAAACAACTCTACCCTCGTTCTGTAATAGCCTACGGTAACATCTTTTTTTTTTTATATCCATTAAAAGATTACATTATGAATTCACAACCTACACTACTCTACAAGATTACTATACCATACAGCTATAAAATACTACTGGAAACGATACCCCGAGGAGCAAAAGACTATGACTACCCCGAGGCCAATTGTACATAGAGGTTAAACTACTCTCTGTCTCAAATTACATGCCACGGGTCCACGATCGAAATAACTTAAATTTTTCCGTTGGCAGTTAAGACATAATCGCAAATAATGTGTGGCATCTAGTTTGAGACAGAGACAGACGTTAAATATACGAGTAAAAGAAAACAAGGAAAACAAATACAGAAAAGAAACACACGTTTACTTAGATGGGACATGGTGGTTGTGTTTGTGTGGCATATAACGAAGTGCGAATCTAATTAAATCGACCAGATTTGCGGATAAATTGTAGAGTTAGCAGGACTACATTTTTGTTTAGTTCATCGGGAAATTTTTCATCACCATACAATAAGATCTGCATTAGAGCATTATTTTGAAGATTTGTATATCCAAATGGTCGAAGTAGAGCAAAAACTCCAGTGAGAAGATCTCTGCGTGGTACTGCAAAGGAGGGGCAAGGCAACAAAAAGTGTTCAGTATCCTCGATACCATCATTCGTAGGGCACATTGGGTTTATGGTATCCCTAAAATTGTGCTTGAATTTGTGAAAATTTAATTTACTGAGGCCAACCCTAAGTTGAGTGAGATAGGATAAACCTGCTGAATCATGAACGCCAAATATAGATCTTGCAGGGGGTCTGATTATTGACAAAAGCTTCTTCTTAAAAACTGCAACGGATGGTGCAAGTCTAACCTCAGGATCAAGTTCATTCCATTCTGATAAGCAATGGGGATAGAAACTAGATTTAAATTTTTCTGTTCTGGCCTTTATTCGCCCAATAACATCCTGGTTGCGAAGAGAGTAATGTAACTGTTGAAGTGGTGGAATTGGATCCTTCGTGTAATCAGGAGTTAGATTATTAATGATCTTGAAGAACAAAGTAAGGCGCCTGCTCCATCGTCGGGAGCTTAATGATTCCCATCCAAGTTCTGCGTACAGCTTTTCTCGTGATGTTCCTCTCCATGTTCCCGTAATTGCTCGCGCAGCAGAATACTGAACGGACTCTAATTTTTCCATTAAGCTTGGTAAAGCGACGCTACCACTAAATTCACATACTTTCGCTGGAATATGGTAAATAACGTCCCCGTAATCAAGATGCGGTCGCACATAGAGCTTATATAACTCGTTCAGGGTATGCCTGGGCAGATATTTGGAGAGATATTTCAGCAAGCCAATACCCTTTCTTGATTTGGAGATAGCTGATTTGATATGGGCAGAAAAAGTCAACTTAGAATCTAGTATAATCCCTAAATGTTTATGTTCATCTACTTTCATCACTGGTGAGTTGTTAAAGTAAAGTTCTGGATGATCAGCTTTAATCTTTTTCCTTGAAAATATTAGTTCCACAGCTTGTTTTTGCGGATCAGGATTAAATGACATCCTCCAGTCATGAGCCCACTGTCTTATCAACTCCAAGTCGTGGTTCATGTCATTGGCAGCTGAATTAGAATCTTGTACGACCGTAAACAATGACGTATCATCAGCAAAAAGCTTGACATTGCACCTCAAGTCTTCAGTAAGATCATTTATGTATACGAGGAAAAATAAGGGTCCTAGAATAGAGCCCTGAGGTACTCCTGCCGAAACATCTCCCCAAGAAGAGCTCTGCCCATTCAAAACAGTTCGTTGTTTTCTGTCCTTAAGAAAATTATTGATAAGAGCGAGAAGATTTCCTGAGACGCCACATCGTTTTAGTTTATAGATCAAACCGTCATGCCACACCCTGTCAAATGCTTTCGAAATATCAAGATATACAGAACGAACATCGAGGGGAGGATTACAGTCAAATGCTTTGAATATCGTGTGCGTTATTGAGATTAACTGGTTGACTGTTGAATCACCTGGGCGAAAGCCTGACTGATTAGGGTTAAGTAACTCAGATGAAACAAGATGTGAATATAGAGAATCATAGATGAGTTTTTCTAGTATTTTCCCAAAGATTGGAAGAAGAGAAATTGGACGGTAGTTTCCCTTCAAATTTTTCTCGTTCTTTTTGTGAACAGGCACAACATTTGCATGTTTCCATATATGGGGAAATAGACCACTCCTCAGGCAGTTTGTGAATATTATCTTTAGTGGAACAACTAGTGCAACATCACTTAGTTTTATCATTCTTACAGATATTTCATCCCAGCCATGTGCCTTGTTGGGATTGAGTGATCGAATGATTTGTAGTATCTTTTCGTCAGAGATAGCAAAATCGTTTATCAGAGTACAAGTTACTGGGATATTTTCTGGAATTTCGCTGCCTGTATCAATCGTCGTACATTGAAGTATGAAATAATCGTTGAATAATTGCGCCTTTTGAGTAAAGTCAGTTACAAATAGCCCATCCTCTAAAAGTGGTGGTATTATTGGAATCTTGGCCTTGTTTAGAACGGTATTGATCAAAGACCAATACGTTTTACTAGGGGTTCCAGGGCTAGCTAAGGTTTTCCCTGCCTTGAGAAAGTAATCTCGTTTTGCATCTTCTATCATTTTCGAACCTTCAGCTATCATTTTTTGTATCCCCGCACGCTTGTCGTCTGGTTGACCATTCCTTACGAAGCTTTTATAAGCACGACTCTTGTTCCTTAGAAAATTTTTGACAGTTGGCGTTATCCATGGGGCCTGGCGAGGCCTGATCGTTTGAACTCTGTTAGGAATGAAGTTGGAATAAATATTCAAAAGCACTTCATTGAGCAATTTAACCTGCTCATTAGGGCATCCAATATTATCTAGATGTTCTCTCCACTTAAACATTTCGATACTTCTCATGATGGCCACAAAATCTGCCTTGTCATAGTACCAGATCCTGCGAATGTAATTTTAATTAGGTAGTGTTATGTTTGATACTGATAATTTTCCGTAAACAATTTGATGATGGCACTGTTCATGCAGAGACGGATGAACACCAGATTCAATAAAGAGGTTAGGGTGATTGGTAAAAATTAAGTCAATGCAAGATTTTGAGTCTCCCATTTGATGAGTTGGTTCTGTAATCAATTGATGAAGGCCAAGTTCAGAAGAAACCGGCTCAAATAATTTTCCTTCATTATTTTCGATATCATTGTCCCACCATTGAGTTGAACGACAGTTGAAATCGCCGGTGATGACAACGCAGAAAGGATTCTCAGCATATATCTTGGCTAGCAATAGCTCAAAGTTTATTGTGAAGTTATCAAACTCAGACTGGTCTTGGCTTGGACTTCTATAAATTACAGCGAAGAAGTACTTTTTCCTGTCGATTTGGATTTCAGTAACAATGCATTCAGGGAGAGTTACCAGATCAGAACGATCTCTTGAAGGGAGGGAGTCTTTGACGTAGAGCCCAACGCCACCCCTTTTCATCATTTTGCGGATGGTTACTTTTGAAAAATGTGTACCCATCTAGTGCTAGCCTATCTTCATTCATAGTGGTATCAAGGTGGGTTTCAACAATGCCAATGAGGTCATAATTGTACACCGAGTTGTACGCCTCTATAAGAGAGACTCGCAAAAAGTCATGTGCAGCAATGCTATGTAAATTCCACGCGCAAAAGTTCAGCGTATCGGGACCTGGGTTTATTTCTACATCACCACTAAGCAGAATCGTCCTGAAAACCAGCCATTGCGTATGAAGTGTATAGCAAGTTATGCAACCGATGTAAAAATACGCATACAAAAAGAGAAATTGCTTGACAGCTTTACGCTTGTGACAAGCAACACCAATGATAACGTGAGGAATACGCTTAAAAAGTTCAAAGGTTGTATAAATTACTTCTTTTTAAGCAAGCTAACGAGCGACTTGCCAATTAATTTTTATTCTAAATCTTTTAATAACTATAGCATAGCGGACAAATCTTTTCTTTTGTCCAAAGATCCCGTGGGGTTGACAGTCACGCTCTGGTCAGATCACAGTTTCTCCTAATATTGACCAATCAGGTGCCGTCGTTGTGTTTACTTCCGCATTTTGCGGCGAAGCTTAGGCCATTTTTGACCGTTTTGATCACCATCCCGAAAAAAAAACATTGCACGCTCGGCTATGTCGATTTTTATCAAAATTTCAACGGGAGAAGATTCTCCATACCTCGGACCATAAGTGTTTTCGGCATCGCTGTGCGATCGCTAAAATTAGCCGATTTGTGGCATTTTGAAAATCATTGTAGCCATTTTTGCGTAGCAAATCCTACAAAATTAAGCAAAAGGCGAGCTCAAACTAATAATTTAATGTCTATAAACCTACCTCAACTGTCTTCAAGACAAATATCCACTGCTCTACTGCAATCCCCTCCCAGTTGCGCCACCAAATCGCTCCCCTTGCTATGCGGCTTTTTCGATAAACAGTACCCTTCTCCCAACTCCTGCAATGATTGCAAGTCTGAAGGAGTGGCAGCCGAAAATATCAACCAAAATGTCGCATATATTTTCACAGCCCATACTTCTTGCATCATTTGAGAAGATAGTGTCGTCTTTCAGTGTAGCAGGTACGTGAAATAGAAATGAAATGAAGCTGTGTTTAATCTTCCTACAAATAGCAGCAAGCGGAAGAAACTGACATGTTGTTTTCGTCACGAAAACCATTGAACTTTTTAAAAACTATTTTCAAACCCCTCAAAATCAATTTCACATTTTGTGAGGGTATCATAGAAGATATCTTTAGTCCTCCCGAACGTAGTAGGAAATCACCCTTGGCAGTGAAATAAAAAAACAGGATCAAAGCAAACATAGATATCAGTGTTATATTTTGTAAACTCATGGAAGTACACATGCATTTTTTGCGATACTATGATCTGGTATCGATAGCTTCTCAAAATTTTTGTTATTATCTGAGTAAAGAAAGATTCTTAAGGGTTTGCCTGTTGTGCCCTGCTGTGAACTGTTCTAAACAAAGTTTTCGAGGTCAATGTTTGGACAGTACTCAACCTTCTGAGTCTTATGACACAGAGTTTCTTACAGGCAGTTTCTTACAGATCATTGTTCACAGAACAAAATCATTTCATCTTTAGCCTGTTGCCTTTACTCCAAGTTCCTTGCGTGATCCCGATCCTAGAGATCCCACACCAATACCAATGAAAATCTGAGGGGCGCCTATCAATGGAAATTTGAAAGAACTTATAAGGAACCCTTACTTATAAGAAACTCTCTCAACTGAGATGATCAAATAATAATTCTGAGAAGCTTTCAATACTAGATTAAAGTTTTAGTATCTCAAAAAATGCATGTGTAGCTCCATGAGTTTACTGAAGGTAACACTGATATCTATGTTTGCTTTGATGCTGCCTTGTTGTTTGACTGCCAAGGGGTGATTTCCTAACATATACTGGAGGGCTAAAGAGATCTTCTATGATACCTGCACCAAATGTGAAATGATTTTGAGGAGCTTTGAAAAGTAGTATTGAAATGCTAAATAGTTTTTCGTGATGAAAACAAAATGTACATTTCGTCCGTTTAAACACAGCTTTAGCTCATTTCTATTTCAAATACACGCTCTACTGTAAAGCGACACCATCATCACTTGTGCTCTTGTGCAAGAAGTGATTCATAACTTTCTGAAATTTTGGTTGACATTGCCGGTTTCCACTCCTACAGACTTGTAGTCATTGCAGGAGTTGGGAGAAGGATTGGGGCACAGTTTATCGAAAAAGGTGCATAGCCATGGGAGCGATTTATGGTGCAACTGGGAGTGGATTGTAGTAGAGATGTGGATATTTGTCTTGAAAACAGTTGAGGTAGGTTTATAGACTTTCAATTATTAGTTTGTGCTCGCCTTTTGCTCAATTTTGTAGGATTTGCTACGCAAAAATGGCTGCAATGATTTTCAAAATGCCACAAATCGGCTAATTTTAGCGATCGCATAGCGATGCCGAAGACACTTATGGTCCGAGGTATGGAGAATCTTCTCCCGTTGAAATTTTGATGAAAATCGACATAGCCGAGCGTGCAATGTTTGTTTTCGGGTTGGTGGTCAAAACGGTCAAAAATGGCCCAAGCTTCGCCGCAAAACGCGGAAGTAAACACAATGACGGCACCTGATTGGTCAACATTAGGAGAAACTGTGATCTGACCGGAGCGTGACTGTCAACCCCACGGGATCTTTGGACAAGAGAAAAGATTTGTCCGCTATGCTAATAACTATTCATTTTGGCGTTTTACAATTCTTTCATATTCAATTTTACTATACCTTTAATACAATTGTAAACATTGGGAACAGAACCTTTTTAGCTAGAGTTGAAGAGCCACACTTTGGTTGTGGATATGCTCATAAAAACCATGTATCTCTGTATGTATGTATGAATGGATTAGATATCTCACTGTTTCGAGGAGCTATGGCCTTTCCTATGGACAAAATTGGCCAATGCTCGTCGAGGCTTAGCTACACGACATCAAGTCATGCGATAAACCTCTTGATAACACTTCTTTTGAATCTTACAACTTATTTCACATCATTAAAACTTGTGCCGTGAATGCAAAAAGTAGTACAACACAGAAACTCCCAACAGTATGGCCATGTGATTCTAAAATGCTTAAGCAAGCCTTTGCAGATTTTCACTTCACATATAAAACGCACGGGCATTGAATCTTAGACGGAGGAAACTGTGATATAGAAGGACAATGACAAAAACCATTGAAAAGCAATTGTTGGCGCTTTCTAGTCCTTTTTTACAACGATCACCATTGTTATTACTAGATCGTCTCTCGGCCACAATTTCTATTATCTAAGGCCCAGTACATAATCGGCCTGAGTGTGCATCACAGAGGCCGTAACTCCTCGAAACAGTAAGATATCTGAACCGGCAACCAAAGGAGCGTGCCCAATTATTATTAACTATTTTTTATTAAAAATCTATTTATATTCGGCTAAAAACGAAAGAATAGCTACATTACAGCTAATTAAGGCCTACTATTTACAATATACATTATTTACAACTATCAATAAATATTACAGGACAAATCAGAGTTAAAAAGAAAATAGATCCTGTTAGAAACCCAACTTTCGAGATATATACATTGCAGAGCCTACAGTTGCATTTTCCACCACTCCAACATCTAATTTGTTTTTTTGAAGATAGGAGGGCTGTTTGATTGTTTTATTTCTTGCGGTAAATTCTGCCACAGTTTATTTCCAAGGTAAGCAATGGATTCAACTCCAAAGGACGTTGTTCGTACAAATGACAGTTGAGCGTCATCGTCATGCCTTAGACTATAACTAATATTTTGCATGAAAATATCGTACATGAATGGTGGATTCAGACCACATTTTGTTTTATAAATTTCGGTCATGAGCAACTGCAGATTTCTTAAATGGATTGGCACCGATTTAGATTGCTCCAAGAGAAAACCAAAATCATTCTCGTAATCTTTACATGCAATGCGTAGCGCCCTGTGATTCAAGGCTCTATCACAGAACATCCAAACAAGCGGACAGTAGCTGAAATGGCATGAAACGAACGCCCTCATTAAACGCTGTAGTTTTTTCTGTATCCATGTATCGTGATATTCGAGCAAAAGCATGGAGATTTTGGCTAGCCTTTTTACACAGTGCCTTTACATGTTGCTTGAAAGAAGTGATTGATCAAACTTTATACCGAGAAGATTTTCCTCTGTACATTTTTTCACACAGACCTCTCCAATTTTGATTGTTGTTTCATTAATCCTTTTCGCGCCAAAAATCATTAAGTGGCATTTGTCTTCATTTAGTTTCATGCCATTGTTTAGAAACCATTCAGTTATCTCGAGGGCATCATTCTCTAAATGCACAATCCTTAAAAGACATTGGGAAATTTGAAGTCGTTCTTTTTGTCCTGGTTGCATTTAATGAAGGTAGGTAAAATTTAGCAAATCTTCAACGGGTTTCTCTTGTCTTCTTCGCTTATTCACCGTCTGATTGGTCCGCGATAAAAATACGTTTTGGAGCTTTTCGGCCATGGGCAACAAGCAAAAGTCGGCTTGTCTTTTTACTCACAAGATTAAAAGTGTCATCCGAAGGAACGTAACAAAAGTTGTTTGGGAAATTTAAGTCTCTCTAGTCCAAATGTGGAACATCAGGCAAATTTGATTGTGGAAGTTAAATTCAACTAATCATATTTCAGTTTGTTAAGGAATAACTGAACATCATATTGCTGTATGATCAACTGCATCTTGAGCATCGTATGTTGCGCTATAGAGAAAACAAAAATGGTTTTTGGGTTTGGCCTTATACAAACTTTCTCCCCTTGTTATATTCATAACCTACTACAACCGCTGATCGGCTTTATGTGACATAATATGGTTGCCTCGACTTCACATCGAGTACGGAGGTTAATTAGTGTGAAAATAAATGCTGCTTTGTTTTACAATACTCGGCTTAGATACACAATAAAACAACATTTATTCTTCATAAATGTAAATGGTAACTGTTAAGTTCCTTTCTAAAAGATAAACTAGTCGTTGTCAACGACTAGTTGATAAGAGTGGCAGGTTCATTACTGCTGCACCGAATACCATGGGCAGACAGCATTAATACCACATCTATTTAGCCATTTTGGCTTCCTGTAGGCAAGTTGAGCATTAAATTAAGTCGAGAAACGGTATCCCCAAGCTAAAAAAGAAGCATTAAGTATCGTGTGGGAATAGAAAATTTCCTATTATACTAGAACGAGAAGGAATTTACCCTTCCTTATAACAGATCACAAGCCGTTGGAAATTATTTACGGTACACCAATATCAAAGCTATCTGCGAGAATCGAACGTTGGGTGTGATACTCCCAGCCTTACAGATTTGTCGTCCAGTACAAAGCCAGCGCAGACAATCCGGCAGAATCATAGGCATCTTGTACCTAGCAACACCCTGAGTCATATTGCAGAGGAAACGGAAGCCTTCATCAGCTATGTATCAAAATACGCAGTTCCGAAAGCTATGACAGTCGATGAAATATCTGAAGCAATGAATGCAGATCGAACACTGCAAGGACTTAGTGCCGCCATACATACTGGTCACTGGGAGACTGTGAAGCAGCACAAGTCAATCAAAGGTTAGATTACCATTGGTTTTAATGATGTTGTACTTCGTAGATACATTCATTCATAGATGTCAATCTATGAACAACTTCTTCTGCACCATCGGAGAGACACTTAGTGACAAAATCCCCAAAGCAAAAAGCCCTCTTATTGAGAATTATTATGATGTAAATCCACAAAAAAACCAAATTTAAATTCCACGTTATTGACACCTGCCAGTTATGATATGTTTTTGACAAATTCAAAACCTCAAAGGGTTGTGGTACTGGCATTGCTAGCTGTTTCCTGAAAATTGCACTTCCGGTTATCTCAGAATCTTTGTGATATTTTCAATCTTTCAGTTGCTACTGGTTGTTTTCCAGATAGCTGGAAAGTAGCCAGAGTTGCCCCAATTTTTAACAGTGGTCAACCAAACGATCGATTTAACTACCGACCTATATCTGCCCTGCCTGTTTTAGCCAGGGTTCTTGAAAAGCTGATCTTTAACCAGCTGTACGATTATTTGGACAAAAACAAACATCTATTTTCAAACCAATCTGGCTTCAGAGCCCTTCATTCTGTTGTCACTTGCCTTCTTAACAACACAGATGACTGGTATGTGAACATGGACAATGGCAGATACACCGCAAATATTTTCATTGATCTCAAGAAGGCATTTCACACTGTGGACCATGACATTTTACTTGCAAAATTGAGAAAGTATGGTGTTGAAAATCTAGAACTTACTTGGTTTACGTCATATCTAACCTCTCGAAAGCAATTCTGCGAAGTTAATGGGATATGTTCTAAAACCGAAGATATTCGCTGTGGTTTGCCCAAGGGTTCTTGTCTTGGCCCTCTACTGTTTCTGATTTATATCAATGATCTTCCATTCTCTCTTAAAAAAGGTAGAATGACCATTTACGCCGACGACACCAGTATTTCTTATTCTTCTTCGAGCTTAGCAGACATAAACCAAACATTAAACAGTGAACTAAACGAGTTGAAGCAATAGTTGCAAGGAAATAAACTTTCTTTGAATGTTCTAAGAACACAAGCTCTGATTGTAGGTTCCCAGCTCAAAATTAAGAAAATCAGTGATAAAACCGTTGATCATCCACAATTTTTTATTGGTGACTCTCAAGTTGAAAATGTTGACTGAACAATGTATCTAGGTGCGATGATCGATGGCACCTTAAATTGGGATGAACACATTAACAATCTCCGTACCAAGGTTTCTCGTGCAATCGGATTTTTGAAATGTTCCAGAAAATTTTTACCTCAAAATACGTTGAGTGAAATGTATCGGGGTATCGTAGAGCCCCATTTTCGGTTCTGCTGTTCGGTATGGGGGTGCTGTGGGGTGACTAAACTGCAAACGTTGCAAAAGATGCAGAATCGAGCAACTAGAATTGTGGTTAAAAGTAGTTTTGATGCGCTTGCTATGCCAATAATTCGCAGTTTGAATTGGCCAACTGTAGATGATATTATTAGAAGCGAACTAGCTACAACTATGTACAAATCCTTAAATGACCAGAGTACCTTTCCAACCTCTTCAGAAAAAAATCGACTCAAAAAGTAAGAAAACTGAGAAATACTGATACTGATCTGTCGCTACCATTACGAAAAACAAACAATGGACAGAGGGCTATTTCTTTTCGTAGATCTAAGCTTTGGAATCAACTTGAACTCGATTCCAAACAGACACCTTCCCTTGCCACCTTTAAGAGAAGAATAAAAAACAAACAATTATGACCATTCCTATTTCGTAGTATCTATCTTCCTATTGGTAAAAGCTTTTTACTACAGCACCCTGGAAAGCAGTTCTCATGGACTGACGGGGCTACCGTGCCTAAATAAGTAAAAATTAATGAAATGAAAAAAATGAAATGTAGATCAAGAATCTTAATTTCAGATGCACTTCATCAAATAGCTATCGATATTGGCCATGAGAGTCACCAATGCATATCTAAAACAAATGTTCTGCTCTGTGAAATAGTGTGGTTCTTTGGAATGCATGAGTTAGTTCAGGAAACATTAGAATCGTGTCTAGCATGTCAAGCTGTGGGAAAGCCCGCCCCATCAGGACTGCTTCAACAAACTGAAATGCTAAATGCACCCTGTGGTCCAGTATCAATGGTGAACAATTGCCGCTAGTAAAAGACTGATCTACCCGTTTCCCTGAAGTGGCTATCGTTAATTCTACAAAATCAAGCACGTTATTTACACAATTGGATCGAATTTTCGCTGCCAATGGTTTTCCAGAACTTATTATATCGCACAAAAGACCTCCCTTTAATAGTGACGAATTTAGTCGTTATGTCACAACAATAGGATCAATAGCTACATCATCCAGTAGCATCAAGATGGCCTCAAGCGAACGGTGAAGTCGAGAAATTCAATCAACCGTTAGAAGGGACAATTCAAGCCACGGTTGTCAAAGGAAAAGTTTGGAAAAAAGAACTACAACGGTTTCGTCTTCGATATCGCACAACGCCATATTCCACGGCAAAGGTCACGCCATGTGAATTGTTGTTCAACAGAAAAGTTCTAGGAGAGCTGCCTATACTCAAACAGAAAAGTCTAGTAAACAAGTATAAGATCGCTCGAGAAAACGAAGAAAAGAATAAGAAATACCAAAAGAATTGTATCGATAAGCGAAGACATGAGAAGAAAAGTGATATCTCGGTAGGGGACACAGTAGTCGTGAAACAGCACTACAAGAAAAAGTTCTCACCAAGGTTCAATAAAACGCCTTGCACAGTTATTCTAAGTATGGGAACAATCATTACTGCAGAGAACGTTACACGACGTATTACCACAAATGTGTCACATTTTAAGAAATTCAACGCTCGAGTAGATCGGCAAGAAGAATTTGACAGCGATGTAGAACAAGATCTGAACAGAGGAAACAAACAAGCAGAACAACAACACGGACAAGAAGATGTGCACCAATACGGAAACAATACAAACCGTTATCAACGAGGGCAAGGACTCAACCCGTGAGATACGGTGATCCGATACCATCAAGACTTATTCCCTGAACATTCTCAAATAAGGAAAAGTGATGTCATATCCATGCAAAAAGTTTGATTATGGACTCCCTGTGGAGCGAAGACGCTAATCATAAAGCTCATATATGTGTATATGTATGTATCAATTTGCCACTTAAAAAGAATATTTACAAGTTATTATGATAAAAATGAAAAATAGATACAATACAATACAATACAATACAATACAATACAATACAATACAATACAATACAATACGATACAATATAAGTTTAAGTTTAACAAGAAGCAGAACGGCTTGAACACGGTAGCCACAATTTGACCAATTTGAAAGTTGCCCAAAATCCACAATGGCAACAAATATGCAGACATTATGGATAGGAGATATCTCCTTGAAATGTTTCCAATTGAAATCCAACCAATGTAATTTATGCTTACGTTTTGAAAATTTAACGCGAAAATTTTGCTCACATCAGGCCCCATTGCCTAAGTCCAAGGTACTTCTCCTTACTATATATAAACAATTCATGTAATTTGATGATTTGTTCGTAGTCATCACCAAATGTGCTTGAAAATTCAATATTGTTGTGATTAGACATCACGCCCAGGAATCTGCTGTCAACTGGAGATAAACAACAATCTGACGACCACAGTAGAGTCCTCTATGTAGGCATAAGGTTGTCTTATGTTCTTCAGAGCTCTTGATGTCATCTCCATTGAAAACCCGAGACAAACCGCGGGTGACACAATTGCTTACGTAGCACGGGAAAGTCCTGTTTCTGAAATTGAGTGTGTTTTAAGCACTTTACGCAACCGCGTTGCTACCGTGAAAAACGTAAGAAGTAAATCACCCCTAATTACAGTGGCAGGGATAGCATTTAAGGGTCAAGCTGACCTTATTGCCATAATGTTCCCCTTAGAGGTGCTGGTATAACAGAAAAGATGAAAAAAAAGGAAATAGGAAAGTACTTAGTTTTTATCAGTACAAAACACGGTTTATACGACAAAACATGGTTGGGAGAGATGAGGAATGGTCTTAGTAGAAGACCTATATCTTTTTGTATATTTTGGAAAAAATTTTCTTTGATCTTATGTATGAATGAATTTGGATTGTTAGCTAATTTTAAGTCAGATGGAAGACTACACTCCCGTAACAAAAGTATCCGGACAGCCGAAACAAAATGGCGTCGAATTTGACCGTTAGCCCTTCGACCCCCAAACGGTTTAGCCGTTATGCGGCCATTTCAGGGACTGGAAACCAATAATTTTACCGCCAAAACTTTGTTTATGGATCACGCAATCAAGGAAAAAATTAAAAATCGAGAAACAAAGCAAAGTAAACTTGTTTAGATAGCAAAGCATGGAGTTAGCTGTGAGGAAACAAATCAACCGAAAATAAGACAGTATGGTTAACAAATTGCCAGTCTTGGAGGCTGCTACGTGGGTGGACGTGATTGTTTGTTCTACAAAACAAAGCAGAAACGATTGCAGTTTTGAAAATCTTGTGAATGGTGTGTGGAAAAGACACTTGCCTAGAAAATGGCAAATAAATTTGAGTCTCGCATGGTTGAAGGGCTGTGACATCGTTGTTGCCAAGGTAAGATTTAATTTGTATCAAAGCCTTACAAATATAAATAAGAGCGCAGGTTGGCCTAAAATTGGTATCAGTTTGTTTATCTTACATGGGAGAATCAACTTGAGCAAAATGATCAGGTCCCTAACAAATATTATTTGCAAAAATTCCGTTTAGAAGTTGATGGCCATAATTCTGTTGTTACAAATCCTTACCTCGATTGCAGCGACTGCTCCTTTTGTTTATCTATAACTCCTTTCTTTCGGGATATGACTTGAATTTTCTCCCACATTTGTGAAGTCCAGACTTTTCTTTGCAAAGTGATGCTATCCAAGTAAACAACTTATTTCGAAATTTATTTGAAATTTCATTTTCAAGTTAGGATGCTTCTTGGTTTTCAGTTGCTTTATTACCTCACAGCTAACTTTATGTTTTGCTATCAAAATGCGTTTACTTCTCTTTCTTTTTCAATTTAAAATTTATTCCGTGATTGCGTGATCGATAAACAAACTTTTGGCGGCAAAATCTTTGGTTTCCAGTCCCTGAAATGGCCGCATGACGGCTAAACCGTTTGGGGGTCGAAGGGCTAACGGTCAAATTCGACGCCATTTTGTTTCGGCTGTCCGGATACTTTCGTTACGTGAGTGTATTCCATATTTTCGGCCCTAGGTAAGATAATCATTTTTGTCCAGAAGTACTTTTGTGAAATGGAATTTCTAATCTAAACTTGGATCTTCGCATTATTCGACCTTGGTTGATTGGATGGAATATCTCAGCACTTTAAGATGGGGCACTTCCATTAAAAAACTTCATTACATTAACACAGACACATTGATCTATCCTTTTCTTTGTGGGGAGCCAATTTATAGCCTTGAATTCTGTGGCGCGAATATGGACTGTATTATTTAGATTCAAGTAAAAGCGAATGCATTTGTTTTGAGCAGCTTGGATTTTTGTGGACAGCCTCTTATTCAACAATGGTTACCACCATAGTCACAAGAACGGATAGTTTGGAAGCGAACAATGCGCTATTGTTTTCCGCGATTGAACGCGCTTTGAGGTTGAACGAGCAACATCAACAACCCGAGAGTGCACACTTCCAGCTCAACATGGCCGCTCAACACACGAATCACCAGCGGGTAAATACAGGAATTGCTCCGACCCGAAAATTCTCGTTTTTCTTCCGAGGCCAAATATTTCGTTGGCGACATAAACATCCGAAAAGCACTTCACGCTTCATTCACAATCTTGCTCTCTGTTTTGATTTTATCCTCCTTCGTGCAGGTTCACACGAAACAAACATGCACGATATGCTTTACTTGCAAGGTTTGTTTGTGGCGGGGCGTTGTTACTGTTATTTTGTGTTTCTCGTTTTGTGATTTTGATTGTAAAGAAAAAATGAAATAATGATATGGGTTGTCTTGAATAAGTAAAGAATATCTCAAAAATGATTTTTTTCTCCTCCTGAAGTTTCTTAATTTTACAGTTTACCTTATGAATAAATTGAAACTCCACGAATACTGGCACACAGAGGAAGACAAATGATACCCAAAAGGACAATTGTGTGTCTAATTACGGTATACCTAGTGCTCCAAAGAAACATATTCCTCGAAGCCCTTTGTACTTGATCCCAACCACATCTGCGTGCATGACTGACTCTCAAATCATGTTATTCATTCTGGATATTTCCAAAATATCCCTTTATGATGTATGATGTTATCTGATCTATGTCTTTCTTTTCTGTTTTGTACATATGGACTGTTTGTGTCCTGTTCTTTATTTACTCACCTTTGTCCTCAAAAATTGTTTAGTCATGACCGTCCCTTTTGTTTTGACATGCGAAGGAGCTACTTTCTCAATTTGCTCATATCACACATCACTTTTATTTGGGCCTAGCCCGTTGCAAAATTACAAACGGCATGCATTTTCCTTCCTTGCGAGGACTGGCCTATGTGAAATATTTCTACTGCACCTGATCTGTATAAACATGGTATAAAAAACGTATCCCTTTCGTATCTGCAACAGCAGACGTGGGAAGCATAGCTCCCTCGCTGCAAACACCCAAAGTCCTGTCCGCCATTACTGCGAAACTTTGCTGAGTCTCCGGCCTGTAGCCTCGGTCACCGATGAACCGAAAATCGTATATTTACAATAATTTTCGGGTCGGAGCAATTCCTGTATTTACCCGCTAGTCACGAATCGTTACCTGTTGAGGAACTTGAAGATCTTTTGTACTTAATTGAAGAAGGATTTTTGGAAGAAGATGAAGATTTGAATAATCAGATTGCGGATATTGCGACAGAAGTTAGCAGAGACGAAGAAAACCCCGCAGGCTTCAAATGCAACGTCTGTGGAAAGGCCTGCAAGTCACGCCGTGGACTTACGCGGCACTCAAATGCAAAACATCCCGATGTTGGTTCTTCCTCTGGCGTTACCATGTCTGCCTCAACTGCGGCACCAAAAGGTTCTTCCTCTTCAGCCGATGAACTTAGTCGTCAAAAGCTTCATCCTCTCCATCTCAAAGCCTTCGTCCTAAAATGCGCCGAAAAGCTCTCTTCAGAGACGAATGTTTTCCATCAAGTTTGCGAGAGAAATTTTCGAAGGGGTTCTCAGAGGCGGCACCAGCCCTCAAAAAGTGGGGAGGACAAGAAAAATTTTTTAGGACCACGCCCATTTTTCATGAAAGCCACGCCCATTTGGAAAAAGAAGAGCCTTTATAAGGCTTTCATCTACAAATCATGCAAAAAGCAATTAAAGTAAACCTGGGTAAAATTGTAATATTTTTAACAGAAGGTCACTGACAAAGTGATCTTTTTTCTCATTTTTCTCATGTGCCACCATCGTACCCCCCCCCCTAAATATTTCTCCTCGGATTTCGACGAATTGAAAAATCGGTCCTGAAAAACATTGGGGAGGACGTGTCCTCCCCAGTCCTCCCCGTGGTGCCGCCTCTGGGTTCTTCGCTTTCACAAATGAAGATGCTGTCGAATTATGGTCAAAGTTGCGAAAAGTTATAGATAACTTCAATGGTGATGCTGAAAAATTTTATTCTGGTTTCTTTTCTTTGTTGGTGGTCAATGTTCTTCCATCAAAATTTGACGAATCTTTTGTTACAAATACGCTGATGTCTGAAGTTGCAAATCTTTTACTGAATCATCTGTCTGGTGTCGAGAATTTGGATGTTACCAAGGAGCCCGAGCCTTTGTCAGCGAAGGAGGAGAAAAGTTTACAATATCTCGCTGGTTTTATTTTACATAAACTTTATTCGAAATTCCTCTATTCAGGGAAAGGCAGAAGCACATGTCAACAGATTATTTCTATCCTTCAAGCTTGCAAAGCTGAAAGTGATGACACCCAAACCCTTATTAATGCTCGTGACAGAGGTGGTTTATGGAGAGTGAACAAACAAATTGAAAGAGTTTTCTTGCAATCAGAGCTGCTATTTCGTGCAAGAACTGTGTCTTTTAAGACAAAATTGGCTTGTAAAGATTTAGTTGAAGAGATTTTAAAAGACTCTTCTGTTCTTTCCAACTACAATAACGTATGCCTAAATGTCAGTCTTAAAATAAGTAAAGAAGTCAGTTTGGATCTCTTGGAGCACATGGTGACAATGTCTTTTAGAGTACGAACATTTTCATATGCAAAAGATATCAGGGAAAAACATAAAGTTTCAAAGAAGCAGGCAAAGAAACGGTCCTTCCGGACAGAAATCAAGAAATCCAGTTCTTCTACAGACAACGGTCATTAATTATATCACAAATGAATGCACATTCATTGAAGCTGACCAGAACATACACATTGAACTCTAATTTTCATTCACAAATAATCAGATAAGATTTGTTGGGTTGCAATTGTATAATCCATTGACTTAGCAGCTGGAACAATCAGGGGCACAGGGTTTGAGCCCAATACAAGCCCCAATGACATGGGGTCAAAAGCTTGATTTGATCTTCTCTAATTCTGTGATACCAAGCGCATGGTGCTGAAATCTGCAACTTCACATTCACAGATCCAAAAAGGAGGGAACAAGAATAAGAATTATGCACTAGTTTTAAATTAGCCAATGATATAATTAAGTTTAAGTTTGATCAGACTTGGTGCTATGAAGGTGAAGTTGACACTTTTAGCTCCAAGCACTGAGAGCACAGAGGTAGCTAAGAGCTAATAGAGTCTGTGACCCCTTGTCTTGACACTCAAGTGGTTGGGCCCTACCGCATACCAAACACACTCTGTCTGACTGTTCTGGCTGCAAAGTCAGAGGATTGATTACACATATTTTGTTAATAAGAAACTAAGAATTGGGGCCAGTACTGAAAGTTTTTTAAAATTATCAGATTTTCAGTACTCAAGAGTTTCTTACAAGTTTCTTATTGGTTTCATAGCTGTCCTCATGTATGAAAGCAGCATGTCAAAATTATTTGATTAACTGACTCAAAATTAAATGAAATGAAAATGAAAATGGGTTTTTACATTCTAAGCCAAGTTTCTAAATTTTGCCACTTAACTTAAGGTTGAAAGATGCACACTGTACCTACTGTATTTGGCTAAGGTTTACCCTGCACCCGATTCAAGTCATGTGATCAACCCCTTGAGACGATTTAGTAATCATTCATTTTTAAAAGAACGTAAAGTGCACAAAATATGTTTAAAAATGTAAAGATGTTCTTGAATGGGGGGGGTGTGGCAAAGAAACCTCAGTTGAATATGTTTCTTATCAATTTCATAACATTTTTATTGTTATTAATGCAATGCTGAACTTGGTAGAATATTAGGCATCTACAGTAAGGTATGTCACTGCCATTCATAATTTACAGTAATTCTTTCTAAACAGAAGAAATATACCAAATGTCCTTGCAAAATAACACACAGTGGAAACGATCACATAAAGCCTAATGAAAAAACTCAACAAGTTGTAATATGGAGATAAGGATTTGTAATACAACAAGCCAGAAATGATGTAAAAATACAAAAGAAAGCAGACCATTTGACATTTTATTAATGAAGCTTCAAAGTTCTACTCATTGTTTTAAAGCCAATCTTTTAAAATCAATCAGGTGAACTGAACTACCATCATTTCTTTTTTGATGTGGGTAACTTTCTCACTGATTTCAGTTGTTACCAATTAATAAAGTCGAATAATCAGGCGTTCCTTGTTAAGCAATATCAATCTAACTGCAATTTTTACAAATAAGATTTTAGCTACTTCATGCATTTTCATTTCAGGATCATGACAGAGAATACTGCATAACCTACAGTATGGTCCTTGTTTGTATACATTGACATAAAAGATTATCTAGGAATTCTTGGCATTTTTCATCAATTTTGATTAGTTTTCTTGTGCAGATATAGCAGACCAGTTTATTACATCGATGTAAAATAAATATACCCTGAATTTCTTAAGAATTCCTGTGACAGAAAACCATGCAAATATACACCTAGTTTGAGAGTCTGAGGCCTGTATTGCCCTTTACCATTAAGAAAAAGTTCAGCTTGCAACAACCTTGCACATTGAAGAAGCATGATTGTGGCTGGAAGCAATTTCAAATAAGTACACAATTTTGGCAAGTTTGCAAGATTGGAGCTTGATCAAGTTTGACAATAATCTCATGCTTAAATTATTCTCAAACAAACTACAATCAAGCTTGGTGCAAAATTCTTACTTGAATCAAGCCTTCAAACTTAATCAAATCATGCTCACAACAGGTTACTATCAGGCTTGAAGCATGATGAAAACATATATATATACTTACTATTTTTGCTAAGGGTAAATACCTCACATGAAATAGAAATATGTGTTATACTTCTGAGTTATACCGGGTGAGTCAAAAAAAAGTTTAGGCGTTTGGAGGGCTGTGGAATAAGAAGTATGTGACCGATATCCAAAAGTAAAATTTTAATGTGTCACTTAGATGACAAAATTTTTTTTGGTAAAATCAAACATCTTTAAGACCCAACAACAAACAAAATGCTTGTAAAGGGTTGTATGGGAATCAAGAATTCCACATTCCATTCTGGTCCATGATTAGTATTAGTTTACAATGCCAGTTTGAGATGCTGAATTCGAATTTCGATAGAAGGTAAATCATGGACCAGAATGGAGTGTGGAATTTTTGTTCCCAAACATGCCTTTACCAGCATTTTCCTAATTTCTGGGTCTGTAAGATGAGGGATACTACCAAACAAAATTTTCTCATCGAAGTTGACCTTTTGAACATTTCAGTTTTGAATATCGGTCACTTTTTATTCCACAGCACTCCAAATGCCTAAACTTTTTTTGACTCACCCGGTAGATATAAGTGTTCAGCAATATTAATAGTGTTTACTTCTTTTTGCTTCTTTTTGGTAATGGCTCAGTATTATTAACATCATATTTTCCAACCTGGACATTGACGTTTCCAGCAATGGGGCGAACAGAGAATTGAGACTTGATGGTGTTGTCATTGTAACCAACATCTTTAACTGAAGGGTTGTCACGACGGCATCCAATCGCACGCTGCCTACCAAAGTAATTTTCAAGATCATCTTGGCAGAATCTGTTTGACAAGACATAAGGAACACCATTTTGAAGTAAGAAT
Source organism: Aurelia sp. 3 sensu Dawson et al. (2005) (assembly GCA_964020215.1). Lineage (NCBI taxonomy): Eukaryota > Metazoa > Cnidaria > Scyphozoa > Semaeostomeae > Ulmaridae > Aurelia > Aurelia sp. 3 sensu Dawson et al. (2005). The sequence continues at coordinate 8,213,064 of OZ026580.1, read as the reverse complement.
CTGCAAACTTCTTTGAAGGAGAAGACGCTTGTTTGAAGACCTTCGTATGTTTGCCAAGAAATGAACATGCTGCTCTTTGCATTTGCAGAGAAATTTCCTTCACGCTTTTCAATGGAATCTTTCCACTGGGAAAAATAATCAAGAAATTGATCCAACCAGATGAATCTTGGATCATCAACATCAGAATAAGGCTGTAAGAAGGGCTTTCTTTTGACAACATGTTCAGCAGAATTTCTAACATTAAGACAATCAAAGAATTTGTCCATCATAGGACAGAACTTCGCAGTAGCAGAAGCTTCAGGAGGGCCAAATTTATCTAAACAGACTGCAACGGTATCACTTAGAACTTGAACTGCAAGATGAACTCTCATTACAGAATATGGTGTCAGATCGAAGTGATCACTGGTTAACTTGGGAAGCATCTTCAGGCCACTGTCCAAGTCATCAAAATAGAATTGGGAAATGTGAGACCAGAGGATGTGCAACCCATCATTCCACAAGAGACGTGTAGTACGGCCAGATCCTGAATTTGCAAGGCAATTGCGGGTTGTTTTCATCAAATGAGGAACATCAGCAAAGAAATAGATGTAGCGTTCATCCTTGCTGAAAAGATTCTTGGCACGATAAACAACATTTTCCTGACTATCACCATCAAGGGCTTTGTGCATGCGGAAGAACTTGCGATTGGAAGATGCCCCATCAGCAGTGGCGACAATGACTTTCAAATTAATATTCTCAAGAATGTTGACAGCTTTCCAGAAGATGGGAAAGATTTGGTAAGAAGTTGCACCAGTAGTAGCAAATGTTGCTAAACTGAAGGAAAGAGGATTGACAACACTCTTTATGAGGAAGACAAGAACATGTGTTCTGCTGAACATCTTGAAGAGTGGCATAATTTGTATCAATGTCACCAAGGTCAACAAAGCCAATAAGCTCACCAGTATGCTTATCCCAAACTAGATCTTCTTGGATCTTCATTTCATCAAAAGGAATGGTTACAAATCTTTCAGCAGGAGAAAATTCTTCGGTCTTCTCAGACAAATCATTGATGATATCAGGATTGAATCCTCTTCTTGGGCGAATATAATTTTTGTAGTCTCTGAGTGTTCTTAGACTTGACAAGACTAAAATTCCAGAGCCAGTTTTGCTGTTGTAGCGAAGATCAGAATAAGTAGAAGAAGACTAAGCAGCAAGGAAAGACAAAATTTGATGACCATTGGATGATATCTGATGCTGCTTGATTTCGATTCATTTATGTAATTTTGCTGTTCCTCCCAAAACAATTTCATGAAGGGGGGCACATCTTTTTCATCACAGCCACTGAATAAGGAACAAAGATCTTGGTTAAGTTGAGGATCTACTGGTTTGCTGTTATCTGCCAAAGACTGTCTCATTTCTTCAATTTGCTCCTCAAGTTGCTTGCATTTCAGGCGGTTTTGTTGCAAAGTTAGCTTTATTCTCTCTGGGGCTGTAAATTTAACTGGAGCAAATAGCTTTGCAGGTTCCTTATATCGGCTTTCTTTGCGTCTGCTTTCATAAATAAGATTGGCACCATGGCAAAGGCAAGAAGAACATTGATTTTTGCCAGATATTAGAAGAGGGCAGTTACCAGATCGGAGAAATTCATCTTGAAGAAATCTTCTGGGGGAAGAGCTTTGTTGAAATTCAAGATAAGAAAATTTCTTGGGATCACATGCCTTTGAACACTTGCTGTGGCTTTTGGGTCAGGTATATCAATTCCTTTGCACATAAGAGATTGTTCTATTTCTTGAATAAGATTGGATAAGGTAACATTGGCAAAGGATCTTTCATATTTTCCATACAAATTGTGGTCTTCAGTAAGCATCCAACCAAAAACTCGCAAAGAAAATCGAAGAGAAGGATCCACAAAGATTTCAAATTTAGGAAGCAAATAATCATTGTTGTGGGAAGAAATGGTTACCAATGACTCAGACAAATCAATGTGCCAAGAATTGCTAAGCTTTAGTTTTGAAATGCGTTGCTGAAAGTCAGCAAAGCTCTTGTAAACTGCTGAAGGAATTGAAGATGGTAAGGCTGAGGAAATGTTCTCTTCTCTCTTTTTGATAGCTGTTGTTGGACGTGGGGGAGGGGAAGAAACAGAGATGCTTTTCTTGGGAAGATGCAATGATGGCAACACTCCATCTTTAAGTGCTTTTCGTGTTGGATCTATGGAATGAAATAAAACAAATATTATTATTAGGATACCTGGTTTTCCTCCATAGGCCTAATAGGTCTGCCTATATCGGTTGAAATCAACTGTTATGGTTGTAAAATAATTGCAAATACGCTATTAATACCGAGATAATGAATCACTAAACATTTACTGTGTGAGTCATAGCGCATACAGTGTCCATGCTTTCAGCAGAACGAAGGGGCAGGGCAGAGGAGTGGGGTGTGACTGGAGCTTGCAGAACTTAGGCCCAACTTAACCAAAAGTTCTATTTCTACTAACGTATCCAAAATATTTAACACTGGGAAGAAAAGAAAGCAAATGTCAAAAGCTCTGAGCACGTACGGATGTAGAAAACATAGATGTTACTTACAAATCCAAATTTGATCCTCGGAGAAGTGTCTTTCGCAAATATAAATCTTGTTTGAATCGATTTGACGCTGGAGGCTTTGATCAATGACGCGATCTTTGGTCACGACGTTCAGCAATTCACTTCTCCATTTCTTGTTTGAGTCGCTATTTGGCAAAGGAATCTTAAAAATACTTAGTTCCTTGTTTCTTCTTGATGTTGGACAACCAAAGATCGAGAAATTTGCTCCAGGCATGGCAAAAAAGAGCGAAGATACAAGGCAGACAATCAAAATAACACTCGAGTGACACAACGAGAGTGCACAACGCGTGAAACGTGTGCGCCTTCGGAGGTCTGGGCTCCAGAAAAATCTTTATCAAAGACCTAGAACAATAGGGCATTGTTCGTTTCCCAACTATCCGTTCTTGTGACTATGTTACCACGAGGTGCATGCATAATCAAATGGGGTTGAATAAGGAGATTCAAAAGCAACCTTCGAAGGGAGCTGTCTGGGAAGTTTAGTTTTCCGTACAGAAATTTTAGCTTGCCATTCAGCTTTCCAAGCATCCTAGTTGTCATTGACTCCACAGAGAGATTCTCATCCAGAATACATCCCAGATATTTGACTCATTGTTTATACCTTATTATTCACTCGTTGTAACAAGGGCAGATTTCGCAATAGAATAACATCAGTCGCTTTGGTTCACACCTCAATTGAAAGCGATTAGCGAATGCAGACAAAGAAATCCTCTCAACCAGTAATTCAAAACAAACATAGCCGCAAAGGTGCCCTGAAACGAGTACGACAAACTCTCGCTTGGTGCGGGTGAAGGAACATTTTTACGAAAAGTTACGTGCTTTTAACGAATGAAGAAAGGTAAATCCATAGTTCTTTCGAAACTAAATGCAATTTATAACAAATTCCTACGAAGCATGACATGGAATGGATTTAAGAGGAAGCAGGAACATTGTAATTATAACGATGAAAATACTACAGAGACAGATTGGTCATGTAAAATCACTAACGAGAAACTCTACGAAATAACTAATACAGTCAATATAACCACCTATTATGAAAAACAACAGAAACAATGGATAGCACATTTCATCCGGAAAGAGAACAACCACCCCTGTAAGATGTTAACCTTCCACACAAATAGGATCAAAAGAAGAGGCCGAAAAGTACCTTCCATACTAGAAAGAACAATCTCGTCAAGCAAAAAAGGCAAAGATTGTCTGATTGCTTGAAGAAAAGTAACTCTTGATGAAAGATCAACCGTAATAACAGTCAGTGATTGTCAATTGCTTCCAAATTGGAAGCGGCTAACTCCAATTATTAGTTATCATTATTTCTCGTGGATTTTGTCTATTTGGAGCTGAGGATTAACTGTTTTCATCTGAGCAATAAATATGCAAGAATTTGAATGCCCTCTGCTCCGCTTCTGAGTCAAATAAACAAAATCCGCGAGACAGAACTTTAGATTTACCCTTCTTTCTTCGTCTTAAGCAGATTACTTCTCTTAAAACCTCCCCTTGCCCGCACCAAGTAAGGGTTTGCGCTACTAGTTTCGGGGCAACTTTTGCGATCGTGTTTGTTTTGAATTACTGGTTGAGAGGATTTCTTTTGTCTGCATTCGCTAATCGCTCTGAATTGAGGTGTGAACTAAAGCTACTGATCCTGTTGTATTACAAAATCTGCCCCTGTTACTCGTTGTGTAATTCGTTCTATGCTATGTTCTATGCTGGTTATATCATGTTTCGAAGTGGTAGCTTCCCCCAGCGTCTAAGCGCAGGTTATGAAAGGCAGCTTTTCTACTTTTCAAATTTATACCACCTAGCCCATACAGTAACTGTTGGTGTTTAATCTCATACTTACTTTTGCTATAGTTTCCATCATTTCACCTCAGTGATAGAAACGTTGTGAAGCAGCTACGACTTTGTGCTCACAAAATCAAGAAAGTTCAAACAGCATTTATTGAAGCAAATTAAACGTCATATGAATACGTCGATATAATAACAAAGTTGATTTTGCGTGTTGTATGTCGTTAGTGTATTGTAACCAATTAATTCTTTATAAAATACCACTTTGTACTTGAGAGATGATATTATACAAACCTGATGAAAAGTAAAACTCCAAACGTTGCATAATATCATCTCTCAAGTACAAAATCGTATCTTATGAAGAATTAGTCGATAGAATAAGTCGCTATCACAATCGACGCATAGGGTGAGTCAATGAAAATAATCCCCGTTTAAAAGGTCATGGCTTCCTGCATCTCAAGACTATGATATCGCCAAATAAATGATGTAATGGTAGGCATGTTCAGACCTTCTTTAAGATTTACCTCCTGAATTCGGCCATTCCTGTTATCATAAGCGTACGGGAAGCAAAAATCTAGGGGGGGGGCTGTCCGACACCAAGCCCATTGTTTGCCAATATTTTAGCCCGACTAAGGACAAAAATTTGCCCGATTGGGGCTGATTTTTGAAAATTACTCCGAAGTTGGGGGCTACTGCCACCCAGTCCCCCCCCGCCTCCTCGGAAGCTTCCCGGAACCACACTTCTACAACCTGAATATGAATTTCATTCTGATGAGGCTGGTCAATCTAATTTTGGAGTTGAAGATATTAAAATAAGAAATGTGCAGCGAAGAGATTTGAGTGCAACTAGTATCTTACTCTTATTTGCCACTGTGGCCACTATTATCATTTCCCAAAGAAATTGTATTTTAGAGCCATGAAGACCTTTCACAATGATCATTTATTAGAATCTAAGTTGCAGTACAAGCATTGCTCTTCAGCTTTGTCTATCAATCAGTCAGTGAGTGCTATCGATGACTGAGAATGTTTGAAGTGATTTCTCCATTGGGTGTGGTTCAAAATTATCTGCCACACCCTGAACCGGGCCCTTGTGGCTTGCTAGCCACCCTACAATTATGATGCCAGACCGCCCCTGTTTGTACTTAATTACCAATGCAACTCAATGCTCACTTGCATTGTTGTAAGAAATAATGATAAGGTGAATTACCAGCCTCCTGCTGCTCTAGACATGCTTCACAGCCTCGTTACGGTGTCATGGTGTGTTTCAAGTTTGAAGTGAGAAGTTAAGAGCAAGGGATCATACACGATTCGAAGGGGAGAATTCAAAGCAAGGGAATGGTGGGTGAGGGCTTCGGGGAGAAGAGGGCGTGCTAAGCAAGGCAACTTGATTTGTGCTATGGTTCGTTGTTATCACTCTCTACTTGTAATTTTTGTATGTTGTTGTTCACTTTTGACAGTTCTGTGATCATCAGCCACCATCCTGCCAATGTTCCTAGGCCATTAAGGTCGGAACATTGCCCCCGGAGGGGAATGCAGGTACCCTCAATGATCCGAGACTGGCACTGAAGAAATTCTGGAAGACCGTCAAACCTTTCTTCTCTGACAAATCACAATTTCAGAATAAAATCGTTCTGACCGACGGTGAAAGAATAATTTCCAACGATGTTGAAGTTGCAGAGACAATGAATGAATTTTTTGTTACCGTTACTGATTCTCTTGGAATAAATGATAATTTCAGTGATGAAAATGCAACAGACGGAATCACAGACCCTATTGAGAAGGCTGTAATAAAGCTCTCAAATCATCATAGCATTCTAAAAATCAAAGGTCACTATCAAACTGCTGGCCCCTTCGTTTTTAAAAAGTTGCCCATGATACCGTTGACGAGGAGGTTAGAAATTTAAATCCTAAGAAAGCTACAACACACAAAAATATCCCTCCCAAAATCCTGAAATCTAATTCTGATGTATGTGTAGAGCCTTTGACACAAATCTTTAACGATTGCATTGAAGATTCAACCTTTCCCGATGAGCTAAAGTGTGCGGATGTCACATCTCTTCTCAAGAGTTGACCAACCAATACCAGGACTAACTTTCGGCCAATTAGCGTTCTGCCAACGGTCTCTAAGTTGTTTGAAAGAATAATTGATAAACAGATAGTTACTTATATTACACCTTTCTTATCCTCACTTCTTTGTGGTTTTCGAAAAGGCTACAGTGCACAACATGCTCTCGTAAGGCTCCTAGAAAAATTTAGAATTAGCCTTGATGAGGATGGTAAGGCAGGGGCCGTACTGATGGATCTCTCCAAGGCGTTTGATTGTATTAGACATGATCTCCTGATTGCAAAATTGCATGCTTATGCTTTTCTGACGAAGCATTAAAACTCATTAGCGATTACCTCACAAACAGACAACAGCGAGTTAAGGTAAATGGTTCCTTCAGTTCGTGGAAAGGCCTAACGCGCGGCGTTCCTCAGGGGTCAGTTTTAGGTCCTCTGTTGTTTAACATATACATTAATGATCTCCTGCTTTTTATACAAAACTCAGATATCTGCAATTATGCAGATGATACTACTATCTATTCTTGTGATAAGAACCTAGATAACATAACTCATAAGCTTGAAAGTGACTGTAACGTAGCCTTACAATGGTTTGCAGACAACTTTATGAAATTAAACGCAGATAAATGCCATCTTCTGGTTCTTGGGCAGAGATGTGACGATCCAGTTACTGTTAAGATTGGAAATACTGATGTCGTTAATACTTCCGAGGAGAAATTGCTCGGAGTTCATATAGATAGCAAACTCTCCTTTGACCGTCACGTCTCGAAGCTTTGCCAAAAAGCCAGCAACAAACTTTATGCACTTGCCCGCATATCCCCGTATATGAATCAGAACAAACTAAGATATTTGATGAAGGCATTTATTACCAGTCAATTTCAATATTGCCCTTTAATCTGGATGTTTCACAGTAGGCAGCTTAACCAAAAAATCAACAAAATACAAGAAAGGGCTTTGAGAATTACTTACAAGGACACCGAATCTACTTTTAGTGGGCTATTACAGAAGGATTGTGCAGCTACTATTCATACGAAGAACTTGCAAATACTTAAGACTGAGATGTACAAAACTAAAAATGAACTAAACCCCTCATTTATGCAGGAAGTCTTCCGTGAAAATACAACTCGCTACAATTTGCGAAATAATAACGAATTTATTCAACCTAGAGTGAGATCTGTCAGTAATGTCCGCAGCTGTGGCTAACGTTGCCATCAACAGTGCGGAATTCAGAAACCCTTTGTCAATTTAAAAGAGAGATAAAGAATTGGTACGGAGAAAACTGTTCCTGTAAATTATGCCGAATCTTTATTCCAAACCTGGGCTATTTATAATGATTGTTTTTAGATATCCGGTTTTGATTGTATATTTTAATTGTATATTTTGATGACTTGTAAATATTTTATCTATTACTTTCTTATGCCATATTGTAAATACATCTTGTAACGTTGGAATTAATTAGCCACTTTTTTATTTTAGCTATCGTATCCTATTATCCAACGATAAATAAATTGCTAATAATAATAATAATAATAATAATAATAATAATAATAATAATAATAATAATAATAATAATAATAATAATGTTGATTCCAAATTTCGATGCTGTTATTTTTGCGCCATTTTGCTATGACGTCACAATGAAATCTATGGAAATTCTCGGAAATTCCAGTTGTTCTGCCGAAAAGGGGTGTGATTCGAAAATTGTTTTTCTCGGCTGGATTTTACATCAATCTATTTACAGTTCATGTCTATGATTAGTTTGCAGAATATCGAAGCCTTGCGAAAACTATTGCTTCAGGGAAAATGGTAGTAGAGAGCTTTAAGTCCAAAGCTTTGACCAAAAGTTTAAGACCAGCACTTATCTTTAGTTTGAAGCAACAAAAATTGCATAGATATTCGAATTGATTTTCAATATTTCCTTTACTCTTCCAATTATCGAATATCAAAGGCTCTTACATCATAATCACAAAATGTTTTCACCCCTTGCCATTCATGGTCTTAAACTTTTGGCCAAAGCTTTGAGCTGAAGGCTATCTACTACAACTTTCTCTGAAGCAATACTGTTCGCAAGGTTTTCATATTTTGCAAACTAATCATAGACATGAATTGTGCATAGATTGATGTAACATCCAGCTGAGTAACACAATTTTCGGGTCACACCCCTTTTTGGCAGAACAACTGGAATTTCCGGAAATTGCCATAGATTTCATTGTGACGTCATAACAAAATGGCGCAGAAATTTGAAAAACAGAATCGAAATTCGGAATCTACGTAGAAAGTTGTCCTAGACTAACTCCAAGGGAATAAATCAGGCAGAGCGCCATGGTTCCATTTCGTTACCCCAAGAAAAGTTGTTGGCAAAAATGTGGTCTTAAACTATTTTGGCCACGACTGTATGTATCATCTGTCACATAAAAATATAGACAAGCTATTATAGATATACAAAATAGATACTAGCAATAACGTTAGTTAGTGAGTGCAGCGTTTTGGGAAATGCGAACAAACTGCACCATCATATGAAATGGAATAACAGAAATAGGCCTTTCTCATTCTGCTGATATTACAAGATGCCTTTGCCCCCCTCCCCTGTGTACGCAACCAGTTCAGTCTGTTTTTGCCATTCTTCCTGCCCACTGTTTAAGACCATGACGGAGCGATAATCTGGGGTTAGCAAGAGTGGTAATGTGAAAAAAGCACGGTTTTTGGGGCGAAAAAGGGCCTGAGTTGCAAACACAGGAGCTTTCTCATCGCAGCTTCCAAAATGAAATGGCTCGTTATTCTTCGAATGTCGGAAATAAATTGCAAATGATGATCAAAATAGGTAAAGGATGTGGTTTTACATCGAATTTTGACACCCCGAAGCCATTTACTACGCGCAAAACTGTGCGCAGTTGACTCCGCGCGGAATTTCCGCGCAGATCCCAGAGTAGAGGCAGAGCAACGAACTCACTCTGGAAACGAGACTGGCACTGAATTGATTTGACCACAAATTGACAGAAAGAGACAGAGATATCGCACCTTGCTAATTGTTTTGATATATAATACAGCTAGCGCTGCAACAATACAATACTTTAAAGTAAATCAACGGGGTTAAAAGCAAACTTAGCTGAGGGGACTGGGTAATCTAAGTATAACCTGTTGTATTTGATGTTTTCGACCTATGAAAACAATAATAAGAAGATAAGTGGCGCCTGCCGTTCTTTTGTGCTATGTTTAGATATGTATCGCTCTATCTCCGTTCATTTACTTTAAGGTTAAAAACGGAAAAGCAAAACAACCCTAATTACAGTGGCAGGGATAGCATTAAGGGGCCAAGCTGACCTTATTTCCATACTGGTCCCCTTAGAGGTGCTGGTATAACAGAAAAAGATCAAAAAAGAAAACAGGAAAGTAATGTTGTTGTTTATCAGTGCAAAACACGGTTTGTGCGACAGAAACATGGTTCGGAGAGTGCGTAGTTCGTTTGTTTTGTGGTGTTTGTTGCACCAGGTTTGAAGGGAGCTGAACTGGGATAGGATTGTTACGTTTGGTATAACGCTGAACTTAGGGCCTTGTTGTTGTCATAATTCGTTATGTCAGTTTGTCGTCTTGTGATGAAATTATGTACCGGGTGAGTCAGAAAAAACGTTGGCGTTTGTTCGACTGTGGCGTTGCATTGAGTCAATCGATCATCGTGAACTAAATTTTGCCATGCAGCCAACAGTTTAACCATTACACAACGGTCGCAGTTACTACAGATGAAACAGGTGAATACATTACCAGTAAATCGCTTATGGACCATTTCTCGACCAAGAGAGTGTAAGATCAGGTGTCGTGCAGTTGGGAATGCTGGACCATTATATGATCTATGCAATGCGTATGGTAAATGCATGGACTTGAAAGCTTAAAAGAAATAGTCCAAAAACGATTGAGTTCTGTGCTCTTAGAAACCATTTTGAGGAGGATTTCCATATTTGAGCTTATGTTGTAAACTTTTATTTTGATTTATTTTTTCTTTTGGTATTGTATTTAGCTGAATCGATGTTGTGCTTAAATAAGATTAAATGAAAAAGGCAAAATCCATTCAGTATTACACTTGCTATTAGGTTTGGTAATGAATCTTCGTTGAAAATGCTTTTGCAACAATTCTCTGTGATGAAAAGTTTCTTAACTTCCAATGAATTAATGATTGCTTCTGGTGTAAATGGCGTGGCTTCTTATGAAACAATAAGTGTAAACATAAAAAGATTATCTCACGCTGGTGCATCCAGGAGTGAACGATTTCCATCGACGAACTGATCTTGTTCTTTGGTTCTTAAATTCATCACCCGCAGGCAAAGAAGTGGAAAGGCTTACTGAATGTACCCGTCTTCTTCTGAATGAAAATGACCTGTTTCGCATCATCGGGAAGAGCAGCTTTGCGACAGCATTTTAAAAACCCCACCATCGACCATGTGCTGGTGCTATCCGAACAAGTTGTACAAAAAGTAATGTAAACAAATCAACCGACTGCCTCCTTGCACCTCACTCACATCGCGGAAGCAATTTGCTGCTTGTTCGTGTGTGTTAATTCTTTTGCTCTGGCTTTGTTTGGTAATTGCGTCCCCTTTCATTTATCAACGACAATATGCATACATTATTAAGTGTATTTGCGGGTTATTTATGGTCTTCTCCTGGCTATCTCTAAAATATGGAATATGGAATGATGGAATGGAATGATGGAATGGAATGATGGAATGGAATGATGGAATGGAATGATGGAATGGTTAATATGGAATGGTTAATATGGAATGGTTAATATGGAATGGTCAATCATTTCAAAATCTTCCATCATTTTCCTGCAATACCTCCTTAAATGTATGTAAGGAGTGGTTTCGCATATGCTCCAACAAGAAACCAGAACTTTGTATGAAAACTCAGAGAATTATGGGGCCATTCCATGTTTTAGAGATTCTCTAAAATATGGAATGATCAAATATTTTCAAAATTTTCCATCATTTTCCTCCAATACCCCCTTAAATGTATGTAAGGAATGGTTTCGCATATGCTCCAACAAGAAACCAGAACTTTGTATGAAAACTCAGAGATTTATGGGGCCATTCCATGTTTTAGAGATTCTCTATAATATGGAATGATCAAATATTTTCAAAGTCTTCCATCATTTTCCTGCAATACCTCTTTAAATGTAAGTAAGGAGTGGTTTCGCATATGCTCCAACAAGAAACCAGAACTGTGTATGAAAACTCAGAGAATTATGGGGCCATTCCATGTTTTAGAGATTCTCTAAAATATGGAATGATCAAATATTTTCAAAGTCTTCCATCATTTTCCTCCAATACCTCTTTAAATGTATGTAAGGAGTGGTTTCGCATATGCTCCAACAAGAAACAAGAACTTTGTATGAAAAATCAGAGAATTATGGGGCCATTCCATGTTTTAGAGATTCTCTAAAATATGGAATGATCAAATATTTTCAAAGTCTTCCATCATTTTCCTGCAATACCTCCTTAAATGTATGTAAGGAGTGGTTTCGCATATGCTCCAACAAGAAACAAGAACTTTGTATGAAAACTCAGAGAATTATGGGGCCATTCCATGTTTTAGAGATTCTCTAAAATATGGAATGATCAAATATTTTCAAAATTTTCCATCATTTTCCTCCAATACCCCCTTAAATGTATGTAAGGAATGGTTTCGCATATGCTCCAACAAGAAACCAGAACTTTGTATGAAAACTCAGAGATTTATGGGGCCATTCCATGTTTTAGAGATTCTCTAAAATATGGAATGATCAAATATTTTCAAAGTCTTCCATCATTTTCCTGCAATACCTCTTTAAATGTATGTAAGGAGTGGTTTCGCATATGCTCCAACAAGAAACAAGAACTTTGTATGAAAACTCAGAGAATTATGGGGCCATTCCATGTTTTAGAGATTCTCTAAAATATGGAATGATCAAATATTTTCAAAGTCTTCCATCATTTTCCTGCAATACCTCCTTAAATGTATGTAAGGAGTGGTTTCGCATATGCTCCAACAAGAAACAAGAACTTTGTATGAAAAATCAGAGAATTATGGGGCCAATCCATGTTTCAGAGATTCTCTAAAATATGGAATGATCAAATATTTTCAAAGTCTTCCATCATTTTCCTCCAATACCTCTTTAAATGTATGTAAGGAGTGGTTTCGCATATGCTCCAACAAGAAACAAGAACTTTGTATGAAAAATCAGAGAATTATGGGGCCATTCCATGTTTTAGAGATTCTCTAAAATATGGAATGATCAAATATTTTCAAAGTCTTCCATCATTTTCCTGCAATACCTCCTTAAATGTACGTAAGGAGTGGTTTCGCATATGCTCCAACAAGAAACAAGAACTTTGTATGAAAACTCAGAGAATTATGGGGCCATTCCATGTTTTAGAGATTCTCTAAAATATGGAATGATCAAATATTTTCAAAATTTTCCATCATTTTCCTCCAATACCCCCTTAAATGTATGTAAGGAATGGTTTCGCATATGCTCCAACAAGAAACCAGAACTTTGTATGAAAACTCAGATATTTATGGGGCCATTCCATGTTTTAGAGATTCTCTAAAATATGGAATGATCAAATATTTTCAAAGTCTTCCATCATTTTCCTGCAATAGCTCTTTAAATGCATGTAAGGAGTGGTTTCGCATATGCTCCAACAAGAAACAAGAACTTTGTATGAAAACTCAGAGAATTATGGGGCCATTCCATGTTTTAGAGATTCTCTAAAATATGGAATGATCAAATATTTTCAAAGTCTTCCATCATTTTCCTGCAATACCTCCTTAAATGTATGTAAGGAGTGGTTTCGCATATGCTCCAACAAGAAACAAGAACTTTGTATGAAAAATCAGAGAATTATGGGGCCATTCCATGTTTCAGAGATTCTCTAAAATATGGAATGATCAAATATTTTCAAAGTCTTCCATCATTTTCCTGCAATACCTCCTTAAATGTACGTAAGGAGTGGTTTCGCATATGCTCCAACAAGAAACAAGAACTTTGTATGAAAACTCAGAGAATTATGGGGCCATTCCATGTTTTAGAGATTCTCTAAAATATGGAATGATCAAATATTTTCAAAATTTTCCATCATTTTCCTCCAATACCCCCTTAAATGTATGTAAGGAATGGTTTCGCATATGCTCCAACAAGAAACCAGAACTTTGTATGAAAACTCAGATATTTATGGGGCCATTCCATGTTTTAGAGATTCTCTAAAATATGGAATGATCAAATATTTTCAAAGTCTTCCATCATTTTCCTGCAATAGCTCTTTAAATGTATGTAAGGAGTGGTTTCGCATATGCTCCAACAAGAAACAAGAACTTTGTATGAAAACTCAGAGAATTATGGGGCCATTCCATGTTTTAGAGATTCTCTAAAATATGGAATGATCAAATATTTTCAAAGTCTTCCATCATTTTCCTGCAATACCTCCTTAAATGTATGTAAGGAGTGGTTTCGCATATGCTCCAACAAGAAACAAGAACTTTGTATGAAAAATCAGAGAATTATGGGGCCATTCCATGTTTCAGAGATTCTCTAAAATATGGAATGATCAAATATTTTCAAAGTCTTCCATCATTTTCCTCCAATACCTCCTTAAATGTATGTAAGGAGTGGTTTCGCATATGCTCCAACAAGAAACCAGAACTTTGTATGAAAACTCAGAGAATTATGGGGCCATTCCATGTTTTAGAGATTCTCTAAAATATGGAATGATCAAATATTTTCAAAGTCTTCCATCATTTTCCTGCAATACCTCCTTAAATGTATGTAAGGAGTGGTTTCGCATATGCTCCAACAAGAAACCAGAACTTTGTATGAAAAATCAGAGAATTATGGGGCCATTCCATGTTTTAGAGATTCTCTATAATATGGAATGATCAAATATTTTCAAAGTCTTCCATCATTTTCCTCCAATACCTCTTTAAATGTATGTAAGGAGTGGTTTCTCATATGCTCCAACAAGAAACAAGAACTTTGCATGAAAAATCAGAGAATTATGGGGCCATTCCATGTTTTAGAGATTCTCTAAAATATGGAATGATCAAATATTTTCAAAGTCTTCCATCATTTTCCTCCAATACCTCTTTAAATGTATGTAAGGAGTGGTTTCGCATATGCTCCAACAAGAAACAAGAACTTTGTATGAAAACTCAGATAATTATGGGGCCATTCCATGTTTTAGAGATTCTCTAAAATATGGAATGATCAAATATTTTCAAAGTCTTCCATCATTTTCCTCCAATACCCCCTTAAATGTATGTAAGGAATGGTTTCGCATATGCTCCAACAAGAAACCAGAACTTTGTATGAAAACTCAGATATTTATGGGGCCATTCCATGTTTTAGAGATTCTCTAAAATATGGAATGATCAAATATTTTCAAAGTCTTCCATCATTTTCCTGCAATAGCTCTTTAACTGTATGTAAGGAGTGGTTTCGCATATGCTCCAACAAGAAACAAGAACTTTGTATGAAAACTCAGAGAATTATGGGGCCATTCCATGTTTTAGAGATTCTCTAAAATATGGAATGATCAAATATTTTCAAAGTCTTCCATCATTTTCCTGCAATACCTCCTTAAATGTATGTAAGGAGTGGTTTCGCATATGCTCCAACAAGAAACAAGAACTTTGTATGAAAAATCAGAGAATTATGGGGCCATTCCATGTTTCAGAGATTCTCTAAGATATGGAATGATCAAATATTTTCAAAGTCTTCCATCATTTTCCTCCAATACCTCCTTAAATGTATGTAAGGAGTGGTTTCGCATATGCTCCAACAAGAAACAAGAACTTTGTATGAAAAATCAGAGAATTATGGGGCCATTCCATGTTTTAGAGATTCTCTAAAATATGGAATGATCAAATATTTTCAAAGTCTTCCATCATTTTCCTCCAATACCTCCTTAAATGTACGTAAGGAGTGGTTTCGCATATGCTCCAACAAGAAACAAGAACTTTGTATGAAAACTCAGAGAATTATGGGGCCATTCCATGTTTTAGAGATTCTCTAAAATATGGAATGATCAAATATTTTCAAAATTTTCCATCATTTTCCTCCAATACCCCCTTAAATGTATGTAAGGAATGGTTTCGCATATGCTCCAACAAGAAACCAGAACTTTGTATGAAAACTCAGATATTTACGGGGCCATTCCATGTTTTAGAGTGGAATGATCAAATATTTTCAAAGTCTTCCATCATTTTCCTGCAATAGCTCTTTAAATGTATGTAAGGAGTGGTTTCGCATATGCTCCAACAAGAAACAAGAACTTTGTATGAAAACTCAGAGAATTATGGGGCCATTCCATGTTTTAGAGATTCTCTAAAATATGGAATGATCAAATATTTTCAAAGTCTTCCATCATTTTCCTGCAATACCTCCTTAAATGTATGTAAGGAGTGGTTTCGCATATGCTCCAACAAGAAACAAGAACTTTGTATGAAAAATCAGAGAATTATGGGGCCATTCCATGTTTCAGAGATTCTCTAAAATATGGAATGATCAAATATTTTCAAAGTCTTCCATCATTTTCCTGCAATACCTCCTTAAATGTATGTAAGGAGTGGTTTCGCATATGCTCCAACAAGAAACCAGAACTTTGTATGAAAACTCAGAGAATTATGGGGCCATTCCATGTTTTAGAGATTCTCTAAAATATGGAATGATCAAATATTTTCAAAGTCTTCCATCATTTTCCTGCAATACCTCCTTAAATGTATGTAAGGAGTGGTTTCGCATATGCTCCAACAAGAAACCAGAACTTTGTATGAAAAATCAGAGAATTATGGGGCCATTCCATGTTTTAGAGATTCTCTATAATATGGAATGATCAAATATTTTCAAAGTCTTCCATCATTTTCCTCCAATACCTCTTTAAATGTATGTAAGGAGTGGTTTCGCATATGCTCCAACAAGAAACAAGAACTTTGCATGAAAAATCAGAGAATTATGGGGCCATTCCATGTTTTAGAGATTCTCTAAAATATGGAATGATCAAATATTTTCAAAGTCTTCCATCATTTTCCTCCAATACCTCTTTAAATGTATGTAAGGAGTGGTTTCGCATATGCTCCAACAAGAAACAAGAACTTTGTATGAAAACTCAGATAATTATGGGGCCATTCCATGTTTTAGAGATTCTCTAAAATATGGAATGATCAAATATTTTCAAAGTCTTCCATCATTTTCCTCCAATACCCCCTTAAATGTATGTAAGGAATGGTTTCGCATATGCTCCAACAAGAAACCAGAACTTTGTATGAAAACTCAGAGAATTATGGGGCCATTCCATGTTTTAGAGATTCTCTAAAATATGGAATGATCAAATATTTTCAAAATTTTCCATCATTTTCCTCCAATACCTCCTTAAATGTATGTAAGGAGTGGTTTTGCATATGCTCCAACAAGAAACAAGAACTTTGTATGAAAACTCAGATAATTATGGGGCCATTCCATGTTTTAGAGATTCTCTAAAATATGGAATGATCAAATATTTTCAAAGTCTTCCATCATTTTCCTCCAATACCCCCTTAAATGTATGTAAGGAATGGTTTCGCATATGCTCCAACAAGAAACCAGAACTTTGTATGAAAACTCAGAGAATTATGGGGCCATTCCATGTTTTAGAGATTCTCTAAAATATGGAATGATCAAATATTTTCAAAATTTTCCATCATTTTCCTCCAATACCTCCTTAAATGTATGTAAGGAGTGGTTTTGCATATGCTCAGAGAACTATGAGGTCATTCCATGTTTTAGATCTTTTGAAATAGATTTATGTGTCAAGATCTAACCATTGAATTTTAAAGATTGATATATTGGCTGAAACTAATTGTTTCTATCCACTGTGGCTTTATTATCTTGACAACTTTTTGATAGATCAAGATCAATTACAATAAAAATCATGCCCAGTGATAATGCCTTTGCACACCCTGACTGTGTGAAACTTTTAAGAGAAGCAGCAAAGATAAAAAGAAGCATGTAATTTTTCATTAAATCTGTAACAGAACTTCATAACCAGGTTCACCGTATACGTATGTTCATGATCGATAAGAGTTTCAATGCAATACTATATAATTATTGTGACTATGGGTATCATATATGAACAAGAATTCAAAATATAGCATGCTTACCGTGCACATAAGTCGTAAGTCGTAACTTTTATGGATATCATCATCGATTTCGGAAGAATATCATTTCAGAATTTGAAAGATTTCTTTTTTCAATTCAGAAAAAGCAAGGTACAAAACCACGACCTCTTTCCCAATTATGTTTGACCGTATTGGCAATGCAAAATTCATCATTGACGTGATTGAAAATATTGAAATTGACATGATTGCAGGAAAAATCGTGTGAATCCATACGAATTCGGGAGAATTCTTGTGTACTGTACACTGGAACCTCCATAGAGCGGGCACCTGTGGGACCAATTTTATTTTCCGTTATGAGGTGTCCATTGATCTTCATCGATAAAAGTTTTATTGATCAAGATCATCACGCGAACTGTTGTTAATAATGTGTACTAAATTACCGAATTTAATATTAAACACAAAAATATCATAAGAACAGAACCATTGGAACAACGGAGATGCTTGTAGCCTTAACTAACAAATAAATCAAATGCTCCTCTCGAACCTCTCTCTCGATGTGGATTGAGTCATTATATATCTGCTTATAACCAGTTCTTTTTCAAACGAAATTTAGAAATGAGTTCCGGAACCTACCGGAATCGCCTGTTGAACTCCGTTTTTTTAGTGAATTAAAAAAAACTCCGCGAGCAAAAGAGCCTGGAACTATCGGAGGCTGATGTGGATCACCACATGTGCTTATCGCAATATTACGCAACATGCATAGGATGCCAAATGGAGGCATTGTTCCAGACCACAACAAAACAAAGAACTTATCAGGTCATAGATCTCTGAAATATCGAACTGCTTTCAAAATACCTCAAAGTCTCTTATTTACAATTTCACAAAACATACAAACATGTGCGGCAAATTGTTATTTACACATAACTGAGAAGAGTTTACATGTAACACTATCATGCCCTCAAAGTCAAATCCTATCATGACTTACAAAATCTCTGACACAAGGAATGGCCCCATAACTCTCTGAATTTTCATTAAAAGTTCTTGTTTCTTGGTGGAGCACATGCGAAACCACTCCATCCTCACATACATTTAGGAAGGTTATGCAGGAAAATGATGGAAAGTTTTGAAAATCTTTGACCATTCCATATTTTAGAGAATCTCTAAAACATGGAATGGCCCTATAATTCTCTGGATTTTCATGAAAAGTCCTGGTTTTTTGTTGGAGCATATGCGAAACCACACCTTACATGCAGTTAGGAAGGTTTCGCAAGAAAATGATGAAAGATTTTGAAATAATTGACCATTCCATATTAACCATTCCATATTAACCATTCCATCATTCCATTCCATAATTCCATATTCCATATTTTAGAGATAGCCGTCTTCTCCTTGCCCATTTCTTTGGCCGCCCAGAAGAACGTACAATGATCTTTTGAATGAAACTACAATTAGATTCCAAAACGAAATGCCTTTTATGCTATTTCAATCGATCATGATTCCGTGTTTGTAAGTAAAACAACAGATGGCATTTGTCATAAAAAGCAGCGAATCTAACAACAGACCTGTTTTACTTCAAACGGAGGTGTACATCGAGCGTCCAAATCTGGTAAATTTGTGAAAGAAAAAAACCCATCACCCCCGTTTTCGGTATAAACACTGCCACCTGTGGGTCTGGTTATCAGACGAGGCAAGAAGTTGTTTCAATACCCATTGCTGATACCTAACCGGCTTGCACGAAATTCCACCGGTCAGGATTATGTAGCTGCAAGACGGCCTCGCATGATCCATTCATTCCTTGCGGTCAACACAAATACGTTGAAATTTGCATGTTCTTTCATTTGTGTCTGCACTCTCCTTCATAGCCTTAGAAACAGTTACAATATACAATAATAGCGGACCTGAATGTTTCATTTGTAGTCAGGTAGCTAATTACTTTGTATTTAGAAACTGAAAACAGAATCAAATATTTAGATAAACGTTAAATGTTTATTCTAAATTCTACTACGCGATTCACGTATTTTTTCTATAAGAAACTAAGAATTTGGCCATGATCTTTTGTGTGCAGAATTGAAGCTTGGCGAGGGAATTTAGGCCTAAAATGACTTTCAGATTATACGAAAGTCGACTTGGCGCCATGAAGGATCATAATTAGAAATGAATCTTTCAGACTTCAGAACATTTTTCAGAGTGTTTATAACAAAGTATGTTAGCCGAAGTTAGCAATGGTTCAGCTTCAAAGAAGCAAATGTTATTTGTCTTGTTGCTACGTTTCTGTTTTACCCTATTTCTTCGTTTCTTTCATCTGACTTTTCTTTCAACTGAATGACAACGGTTGGAAACAACAAACTTCGATTCGCAACTCGCAAAATGAAACCCTTGCATGCTCGCACTCTCAGGGGCGGATCCAGCCCGATCCAGCTCAAGGTTGAAGGAGGGGCAGCCTGAAAAGAGGGCGGCCAAAAGATGAAAGAGAAAAAGCGCGCCGAAGAGGCACGAAAATTTTTGAACTCCTAAATTTGAAAATTCATTAATTTTTCTACTAAATAACGTCTTTACTTCTACATTTGCCCTACATTTTGATCACAAAATTTAAATAGGAGTGTCATAGGATAACGACGAGGGGCGCATTTCTTGGCAAAGAGGGGGCGCCAAGCTGAGTTTTCATCGTGAAGGGGGGCAGTTGCCCCCAACTGGACCCCCCTAAATCCGCCACTGCGCACTCTTGAGGTAGCACAGCAGACAAATCATTTTTTTCGTCCATAGATGCAATGGAGCTCGCATTCATGCTCTGATCAGATCATATTTTCTCCTAAAATTGACCAATCAGGTGCCATCGTTGCGTTTACTTCTACGTTTTGCAGCAAAGCTTGGGCCATTTTAGACCGTTTTGAGCACTATCCTGAAGAATACATTGCACGCTCTGTTATGTCGATTAAATTATTAGCCGATGTGTCACGCTAGCGAACCTATACGCACTACTGTGGTGGATACGCCATACCGAGGCGGGGTATTATGCTTGATGTGGTGGATACGCCATACGGGAGGCGGGGGCATTATGCTTGATGTGGTGGATACGCCATACATACTAGGACCGCGGAGCACATTTTGGATGGGGGGCTAAAAAGTAAACAATGGTCTGAGGGGGTCTGGCGAAGCCCCCAGAAAAAGTTTTTATGACCACGCCCTCTACTTTGGCTATAAATGCAACCAACGCCCCTTTCTATAGGCAAACTCGCCTAGGAAAAGACAGTTATCTTCAGCATATCCAATCACTAAATCAAATTAGAAAGCATCATTTAAAGAGATGGACTGTATTACATTCTATTTTCCATAGCGAAAAGACTCAGCCTAGAATGAAAGGACTAAAGTTAAGAAAAACTTTGAAAATCTCGTGGAATTATTATCTCCGAAAAATAATGGTATGGAAACACTGTCTCCCTACTTTCAGAAGCAAACATTTTATACACAGAGAACCTAATAACGTAAACACTGTTTCAGGCTTTAATTTTGTAGAACAGAAAAATCCAATGACTTTTTTCAAATTTTCGAAAATTTTGTATACCGTTGTTAGGTCTTTTGATAAAAATCAGTTGGAACGTCGATAGAGTTTATAATTTCTGTGCTCTTCATATTAGTCCAGTAGTGGAAGAGGGAGTATCACCACCCAGCGAGGGAGTAAATGCGACTAAGTGCGTTGTACCAATTTGGGGGCGTAGATTCCGAATTTCGATCTTATTCAGTCACACGAGGGGCGTTTACGAGATATGGGGGCATTTGCCCCCAAAAATAGGCCAACGCTTTCTACACGAGGAAACATGCAGACAGCCATATAACCGATTGTAGCAACGTGAATGACAGATAAGATGATCATATCTGAAGGATTTTGGGTGCACTGACCCTTGCCCCCATCTTTTGTTATGCTGCCCCCAATTGGGGGCTTTTGACAGATACCAACAAAACTGCCTATAGATATGTATTTTCTGGTCAATTCTAGGGTGTAGAATTCAAATTTGGTATCATTTTTCATGTCTGAAGCATTGTAGAAGATTTGGGTGTCTTTACCCCTAAAAGGGGGGCATTTCTTACGTAGTATACTAACTTTATTTGCACACATTGAATAGAGTTGACAATTCAAAAGGCGAATATGCGGTAAGAACTTCACGGATTAGGTTACTGCATCGTGATGAGGACCTAGTTTACGTGATGTGATAACAATGCCCCTATTCTGGGTTTAAGGTTAAGGCGTAATAGTTAATAAAGGCTGTGTACACCACCATAACATCTATACAGAACACTGAAAGTAACTTGCATATGAGTTGATGTTTGTTCTAAACATCAATGTCAGAATCACTGCAGTCTGAATCATCTATGGGAAAATAAGCAACATCGTTGTCGTTGTCTGAAGTTACCAAAAGCTCTGTGACATCCTCAGGGTATGGTTCTTCAATGCAGTCAATGCTCAGATCTGGAAGCCAGCCATTATTCGTTGGGCTCTCCAGGTTTATTATTCGTCCATACGCATTTTGCCACATGCAAGCGCAATATAGTTTGAACGTTGACTATGCTTTGCAAGGCTGCTTTGACATGGCAGAAGAAGAGAAAGATCTGCTAGTTTGCTGCTTTTCTCCATTTTTTGCCGGAAAATTTTTCTCCCCGCGTCATTTACCGAATTAAATCTTTTCTCTCCAAATATTGTGCACAAGAACCTGTCAAGGCCACTCGATCAGGATGTGCACAATCAATTACCGGAATCTCGTCTACGTAGCTAGAGGAGGGCACTGTAGAAGAATATCTGGAGACGGTAACTGCCAAGTTGCTGGACTGACTGCAGATCACGAAGAAGCGGATACGAAGATTGCATATCTTGCAAAACATCACGATGCAGTAACCTAATCCGTGAAGTTCTTACCGCATATTCGCCTTTTGAATTGTCAACTCTATTCAATGTGTGCAAATAAAGTTAGTATACTACGTAAGACATGCCCCCATTTAGGGGTAAAGACACCCAAATCTTCTACAATGCTTCAGACATGAAAAATGATACCAAATTTGAATTCTACACCCTAGAATTGACCAGAAAATATATATCTATAGGCAGTTTTGTTGGTATCTGTCGAAAGCCCCCAATTGGGGGCAGCATAACAAAAGATGGGGGCAAGGGTCAGTGCACCCAAAATCCTTCAGATATGATCATCTTATCTGTCATTCACGTTGCTGCAATCGGTTATATGGCTGTCTGCATGTTTCCTCGTGTAGAAAGCGTTGGCCTATTTTTGGGGGCAAATGCCCCCATGTCTCGTAAACGCCCCCTCATGTGACTGAATAAGATCGAAATTCGGAATCTACGCCCCCAAATTGGTACAACGCACTTAGTCGCATTTACTCCCTCGCTGGGTGGTGATACTCCCCCTTCCACTACTGGACTATATGAGTATTAAGAATTGCTAAATTATACTTGTTTGGACATTCCAGAGAGCGAAGCTGAGTTGACAAACGTCTTGTTAAAAAAATTTATCGTCGCACTCGTTGCTGGGTTAACATTCTGCGATTTACAGGTTTGGAGAACTCCCCTCATCAGCAATCTTTCAAGAACTGAAATTTGCTTTAAGAATAGTGGCATATCATGAAAGCATTTTACTTATCGCTTGGTAAATCTTTGGGTTATTGAAGCCGTGCTAACGATGATGAAACTGTTATATATTTCGTCTCTCTCACAAAATTATGGTTTACGGTGATGTAATTTATTATATACCACTGTATAATGAACTTGGATGGGAGTCGTTGAGCTCAAGGAGATGGAGCCTTATTCTCCTTTATAAATTCATCAATGATTTGACCCCTGATTACACAAGGGACCCT
Organism: Aurelia sp. 3 sensu Dawson et al. (2005); assembly: GCA_964020215.1. Taxonomy (NCBI): domain Eukaryota; kingdom Metazoa; phylum Cnidaria; class Scyphozoa; order Semaeostomeae; family Ulmaridae; genus Aurelia; species Aurelia sp. 3 sensu Dawson et al. (2005). The sequence goes on along the minus strand of OZ026580.1, from coordinate 8,189,665 downwards.
ATTCCAGCCCTGCAAGAAAATAACTACCCCTTTCGAAATCCGCCAGTAGTAGGGCAAATAAAGGCAAGAACTGAAACATTTAAATCTAGTTTCTACCCTCACTCTTTGTCTGAATGGAATAAACTTGATCCCGAAATAAGAGAATCCTCCTCTGTTAGCGTCCTAAAGAAGAAATTATTTTCTCAAACTAGACCTCCTGCTAATTCCGTATATGGTATTCATAATCCAAAAGGGATTGCTTTCTTAACTCAGTTAAGGATGGGGCTAAGCAAACTCAATTTCCACAAATTCAAACATAATTTTAAAGATACAATCAATCCAATGTGCCCAGTAAATGATGGCAGCGGCGTGGCCAGGGTAAATTAAGTGGGGGGGGCAAAGGAGGGAGGGGGTCTGGGGGCGAAGCCCCCAGGAAAATTTTTGGGGCCACGCCCTTTACTTTGGCGTGGAACGCTCCTCCCAACATCATGCTCACCATTAGCGATAAGGAAGCTCTCATAATTTTATGACAGTTATTCTATAAAATATACCGCAAGAAATTTTTTTTGAGAAAAATCCATTGATTTGGCGCAGAATGCATCCTCTGATTCCATATCTACCAATGCTAAAATGGAAGGTTTGACAATTTGGTATACGCATTTAGAGAGAAGACAATTTACAATGCCATCTAAGTCGTACATTTCCTGATAACCAGTATTTTACACAAACTAGATATCAGAGTACCTTTGGGCGAACCAAAAAGTTCCCACTTTTGAAAATTCAAAGCGCCAAGAGAGGAGTACTGCGTGGTTTGGAATGATTCAACTCCTGCTTGATAGTCGAGAGATTGAAGTATTTTATGAACACAGAAAGCATAGGTAAATTTGACTTTAACAAAATTTCATGGCTTCGATTGCCCGAAAAAGGCTGAAAAAAATTGTTCAAATGAACAAAAAACTTCTCGAGCAGAACGATAAAGAAAGTACGATTTTCACAGATGAGAGATATCGTATGCCTGTTTGTTGCCATGGGACTGAAAATCTTCACTATCTGTTTTACAACCTTATTACTTTTACTAGGAAGTTAAGCGCTCGCTTCACTCGCGCTTCAACATTCCTAGCTCCTGCGGAGAGCTTTCAAAGAATATCTGATGATCCACCTTGAATGTACAATAAGTAGTTGTGGTTGTGGATAGAATGCTAAAACTTCTTGTTATGCACCCATCAAAGTGCTAAAGTGGAACGCTGCAGTTTGTCGTTGAGCAGGTAGATTGTTACAGCCCCTTCTGTTTGTAAAATTAATTTCATGTTCTTAAGTTCATTCAGAAAGCAACAATATTTTCTTGCTACATTTCACATCCAAAAATGGCTGTGATTCATCTCAACTGCCTATCAGCATATGAACATCAGCAAAGCCAGGCCTGCGCTAGCCTGCATGCAGTCTTTCTGTGGTGTAAGTAGAAAGAAGAAGAAAATAGAAAGACTGCGCATTTGGCCAAGTGAACCTTGTTTGCATTGTGACAGAGAAATATCCATTATAGCATGAGATAATTACTTCCTGGCCAGAAATTTTTCTGAACCACAACAAAATCACCTTACATAGCATCTTTCTTTTGTTTTTGTTTGGGTTTGAACAGTGTGATACAACAGATTACTTTTAATTGATTTCATTTTGCTGCATCAGGCATAAAACAAACCACTTTGTGATGCACAGTGTCCAGTTGTTAAAATTTTACAAAAGAAAGACCATAGGCAGGTGCGCAGTATCATAATTCTTTTGCCTTGAGAGAATTCTTATGAATATGCTTAATTTCCTGTTAATTCCTGTTAAAAATTCTAGCATGTCTTTTTCTCATTCGACTGAAGAATTCCTTCAGAAGGTGAAGGATTCTTGAAAAATATTAAGAATTCAAAGAATTTTTGACAATCAACTTGATCAATGTGCTTGTGGCGGGTACTATGAGCTTACACCTCACATCATATTTGTTCATTCTTGTCCTGAATATATTTGTTTCATAATATTGTAACAATAAAAGAAATGCAGTGAGTTCTTGACTGTGTAGATCATGTTTCAGTTTATCAGTAGAACTTCTTCACAGCATATATTTTTGTCAGGCTGATCCTGAAATAATTGTTACATAAATTTTAACAATGGATCAAAGGAAAATACAGTACATTGTTTTTGACTCATGACTGCAGTCAATATGCAGAGCAGTTGTGCACTCCCATCAGATTGCCAAGATCTGCACCCAATTATGATCATATGACCAAGAAACATCCCTTCTCAGTGATAATAGCTTATGTTTATCATCTCCACCTTTGATATTTTTTTATATCAAAATCTTGCTAAATTCAATTAGCAATAAGCCCCACATAATGCATTTGTCACCAAAATAATTTATTTTGCATTAAATGCTCCCATGTAAATCTTTTTAAAAATAGAACCCAATGTTCCTTAAAGTTTCTTTTATCAAAGAGTCTCAAGATTGGGTGCCCTTGGCAAGATGGTTTGCTCTGCTGGCCAGCTTTGAAAACTTGCATTCATAAGGTGTACAACTTTTGCAGCTTGCAGCTACAACAAAAGGTGCTTTGCATCTGATAAGGATCTATTTTTACCCTCACAGCCTTTAAACTTTGCTTGCACTTGCATCTTTCACTTTCTTTCACTCACCACTACACTGGGGCCAAATCATGCATGCATTGCAATCTGGTCTCCAGGAACCTAAAAGAAATGAAGAAAGTAAAATCCTAAATACACAGGGTTTAGATTGTTTTTTGTTAGATTGATCTTGAAATATTTGTTCCAAAAATTTCAACAATGAATGAAAGGAAGCACTGTATGGAACAATACTTTTGACACCAATTTTCCTTATCATCGAGAAGCACAATACATTGTCACATTATGGCATAAACTGCAAATGGTGCATTCACAGTAGACTGCCAAGATCCCATATAGAAATTGATAATGAAAATGGACCTATGATCTCAGCCACCACACATTCCATCTCAATGATAACTGTTTGTTTATCAGCTGTACCCTATTTGTAGAATCAAGATGTTTGCAATCTTGCAATACCCCCACATAATACTTTTGCCATCAAAATACTATTTTTCATCAAACAATCTCATCTTAATCTGTTGAAAATGAAACCAACTGTTTCTAATAAGTGGTTGTTAAACCAAAGAGGATAGAAATTAGATACTCTTAAAATTTGGCAAGTTGTAATACTGCTTTGGTTACTCCAGGCCAGCTTGGAAAGCTTCCATTAATGAGGTGTACAACTTTTTGCAGCTTGCCATTTGCAACTACAGGAATATGTTCTTGCATCTGATAACAGAGGATCTATGTTTACTCTTACAGCCTAAAAAGTTTATTTGCAGCTTACACCTTCAATTTGTTCATCAACCATTGCACGTGCATTTTTTTGGTAAAAAATTTTAGAACAATTTTATGATACCATACCAAATACAGCTTTGTTTGAAATTTTCATGAGCAACCTGTGTTGTAAACACTTCTTGAAATTTTAGGGATAACTCTACTTTGAGGCAGGGGTGGCGCCAGAAATCTTCCGACGGAGGGCAGGAGCTTCCGACAGGGGGGCTGAAATGGCTAAAAAATGCAGTTTTTGTACATCATTTTGCCAAAAATTTCCTCCTGCAGAAACCTAAAATTTCCTCCGACAGGGGGTTAAATGGCTTCCGACAGGGGGGCTGTAGCTCCCTCTAGCCCTCCCCTGGCGCAACAACTACTTTGAGGCCCCACCATGTCATAAAAACAATCAAAACTGAGGCTCCAAGCAATAAGATAGCATGCTGCATGGGGCCTAAGCTGAATGAGGATTCAAATCATTCAGAATTGAGAGGCGTCTAGCTATGAAAATGTTGGCTAACATTACCTTTAATCTGCAATGTTTACGAATTTCTTCTGATCTGATAATGCTCCCATCTGAGTAAGGCCTGCTAAGAAGGCCGAAGTAGCAGTGATCATCTGGGCAGCACTTGGCAGCCATTTGCCCGTCATCTTGCTCGTCATTTGCTGGACACGAAATGGAAAGTTGTGACCTTTGGTGACCTTTCAGGAATCCCCAAAAGGATCCACATCGCATGCGCATTTACGATTTACTTCACTGACGTAATATGCAAATTAGAATGGCTATTGAGAACAAGTGCAAGAAACAATAGCGAGGCAGCGCATGACATCGTGAGCCGTGGTGAGCCCCAAAGCTATTGTTTTTTGAGCCAATCAAAACGTGAATAAACAAGTACAAACATCGAATGGTTCCTTTATCATTACATCGAATGCCCCCTTTGTCTTCCTATTGTGTTGATTGTTAAATTCACAATGGAAAACAAAAGAAGAAAGCTAATTGGATAATCGTTTACCTGCCTTATATATATAGACTAGGACGTTAAGCGCTCGCTTCGCTCGCGCTTCAACATTCCTAGCTCCCGCGGAGAGCTTTTTATAGACTTGCTCCAAGTCTGTTCCTTGCTTCCTTCAAACCGTTCCATCTACGGTAGTTCATGGCTCAGCCATCCCACCATTCCGTGTGAAAAAAAGAGAGGAAAAGAGTGTACAATTTGCAGCCTTATGAATTATTAATGATATAGATCTTTTTGTTTTAATGACGTATGCGGACATTATCCTGTCCGCTGGGACAGAGCAGAAACTGCGTAAAATGACGTCATCAAGCAATCTGACATTAGGAAGTGTGTGGGCAGATAAACTTTTTGAGATGATGAATCAAGAGTTTACGGCCAAAAGAACAAAATATCAGGTGTTGCCGATTTTTGGGATCTGTTGCAGGGAGTTAAAGGGGCTGAAAGTTGCGAGTTTTCGCCCATGCGTGGTCGTCCGCTGGCGGATAGCCCCAATGAACCATTGAGCATCGCAAGGGGACAAATGCTTTCTGGTGCAGAAAGTTGTAACGGGATAAAATGCATTATTTCTAATTCAATTGGTTAGATAAATATCTTTGCTTGCAGTCTTTGTCTTCCAATAATCGTAAGCATCCTGGATGATTGTATGGAAAACATAGAACACATACCCCCGCATTTTTGGCAGAACAGCTCACACGTACCGTATCCCATTGATAATCCGGCTGCAAATAGTACGGCATAATGGAATAACCAGAGCCAGTACATATAGGACCTAACCCTAACGGACCAGACCCCTGGGAATGCCTATTCCTTTCCGTCGTGAGTTTGTAATGGCGGTGCAGAAGTTTCATTCCAAAATAAAGGGAAGACCAATACAATAATAGCTGAAAAGAAATAACTAAACTCTGGATACCAAGTGCAAGAATGCACGATCAGGCACATTGATCATCTAACCAACAGAAAAAAATTCAAATTGAAAGGAGGGAAGACCAACAAAGACCCACGCATGATCCTGTAAGTCTAGGAAGGGCCTGTAACTTACTTCAATTTTCCCAGGCCAAGATTCAAATTGACATTCCGAACAACAATCAGATGACACACAATGCCAAAATCTAATGGAAACCAAAGCTATTGCAACGGTCTTCACTTTTTTCATTTTAGGATGATACATTTTTACACCTCAAGGTGCTTTCTAGCAAGCACAGAATAGACTTGAATGTGCAGAAAAATTAAGTCGGCCATTATCAATGTACCCCATCAGTTACCAGGAAACACAGAAAAGAATGGTTATTCTGGTTGGGTCTGGTCCGTTTGGTCCGGTCCTACTGGTCCTGGGTCTGGTTTTTCCGTTATGCCAAATTGTACAATTCTGTTCCATTCCCTCGTTTACAAATTCATGCCTTGGTGGAACGTTGGCATGGAAGATCCATAAGCGTACGGGAAGAAAAAATTTTGGGGGGCGGCCCGACACAAGGCTCATTGTTTACTAACATGTTTGCCCGACTAAGAGCAAAAGTTTGCCGGCTATCTCTAAAAAGGGGAATGGAACGGGGAATGGAACGGGGAATGGAACGGGGAATGGAATGGGGAATGGAATGGGTTCGGGGAATGGAAAAGTTATGCAGTATATAAAATAGTAAAGTATATCATTGCAGAGTACTTCTATAGATATATCTTTTCACCAAGTTGCAAGTCAATAACACTTATACTTTTGCTACAAATCAAAAAATAAACTTTGCTTTTTAAAACAAAGGGGAATGGAATGGTTTTCGGGGAATGGAATGGTTTTTCGGGGAATATAAAAACTACTGGGTAGAAAGTTGATTTCAAGGTATCATTCGATGCCCCTTCTTCTCAGCAATCCAAATTTGCCAATTTCGCATCGATACACTGAACTGTTACACCATAAACTTACTGTAAAATTCAGATAATAATTTCTTAAGATTTGAATTGGCAATATCAGGCAGATTAGCGAATGAATTCTTCTAAACAAAGACAAGATAGCAGCTGTCTCGTTATTTCAAAAGAAATGAAATGACCAATTAGAATGACGTAGATACATGTTCCTGGGAATTTTTTTGGCCTTTGTTTTCGCAATCAGGGGTGATTCAGCCAGGATATTCAGATCAAATTGAATGCAAATTGGCATTGCAGCCGTAGTCAGCGCTACTTTCTGTATAATAAAATGTACCCCCCCCCCTCCTCCCAGAATTTGCAGGGCATTGTGTGTTCTCCATGAAAAAACGTTTCGTAAATGCTTGTTAAGGGCCTGTTACACTATGAGATATCTTATGAGATATTCCGTGGCCGAGCCGAAAATAGCGCGTCCGTTAGATATCTAGCAGTGTAACATGCGCTCGAAGATATTCCCCAAGATATTTTGGAGGAAAAAGCAGATCTTATCAGGCGCAGAATGAATTCAAATCGATTTGAATTTATCTAACGTGGAGGAATGCAATATGAAAGGCACCGCGATTTATCGATGTAGAAAGGCTATCAACCGTAGAAACTATTGAAAGAAAACAAAAGAATTTGCATCAGCAACATTGCATCGGCATTTTGTCTCAATTTTCCAGGTTCTGTTTCTGCAAAGCACGTTAGAAAGAGTCAGGGGAAGTTGAACTTGATGGTGAAGCGAACAGGATCGCTTTCTATGGAGTAGCAATTCGCATGCTGATGTCGCTGTTTTAACGCAGACAGAGGACTAAAACTGGAAACAACAACAAATTCATAGTTCATTTTCTTGAAAAAAGTGATAGTTGCACGATTGCTTCCTCCTTCTAGTATAACCTGATTCAAAGAATCACAGTACAAGATGCTCGCACAACCAATCAAAGTACAAGGCACAGCCTCCTCAATACATTTTTCCTCGTTTTCCATGTTTACATACACTGAACAGATAATGAATTAAGCGCAGAAAAATCACGCAAAAAGATATCTAACAGAAATATCTAACAAAATATCTAACAGTGTAACTGTGCTCTAGATATCTAATATGTTGGCTATTTTCGCCTCGGCCACGTAATATCTAATAAGATATCTTGCAGTGTAACAGGGCCTTTAAAAAGTAAAAAACCGCTGGTATAACTGATGCTTGTACTTGAATGTTTTAGAACCTTAAGGAATAAATGGAGAATTCGATGTTTTTTCTGTTAAATTGTTGTATTTTTCTAATAAAATAGCTATCACCACGAAACCTATCAATTCAACATTCTTGCTCGTTTACACGTATTTATTTTATAGAAAACTAAGGCCCCGGGCTAGCAAGCAGTTTCTTAAATTTTCGGTTCATTTTAAAAACCAAAGTTTCTTACGTGTTTCTTATTTTGTCAAGAGGGCTTTCAAATAACTTGGTAAGAGCTCAACGCAAGTCGCATTGAAACTAACGTCCAAATATAACGTCCTATTAATGTACAATTTCAAAACAGTTTCAAGTGACTTGGGAAAATTACAACTAAACGCCAGTGTGTGAAGATGCACTGCACGCATTGACGAAACGTTTTTTCATGGAGAACACACAATGCCCTGCAAATTCTGGGAGGGGGGGGGGGGATACATTTTATTCTACATATAGTAGAGATGACTACGGCTGCAATGCCAATTTGCATTCAATTTGATCTGAATATCCTGGCTGAATCACCCCTGATTGCGAAAACAAAGGCCAAAAAAATTCCCAGGAACATGTATCTACGTCATTCTAATTGGTCATTTCATTTCTTTTGAAATAACGAGACAGCTGCTATCTTGTCTTTGTTTAGAAGAATTCATTCGCTAATCTGCCTGATATTGCCAATTCAAATCTTAAGAAATTATTATCTGAATTTTACAGCAAGTTTATGGTGTAACAGTTCAGTGTATCGATGCGAAATTGGCAAATTTGGATTGCTGAGAAGAAGGGGCATCGAATGATACCTTGAAATCAACTTTCTACCCAGTAGTTTCTATATTCCCCGAAAAACCATTCCATTCCCCGAAAACCATTCCATTCCCCTTTGTTTTAAAAAGCAAAGTTTATTTTTTGATTTGTAGCAAAAGTATAAGTGTTATTGACTTGCAACTTGGTGAAAAGATATATCTATAGAAGTACTCTGCAATGATATACTTTACTATTTTACATACTGCATAACTTTTCCATTCCCCGAACCCATTCCATTCCCCATTCCATTCCCCGTTCCATTCCCCGTTCCATTCCCCTTTTTAGAGATAGCCAAAGTTTGCCCGAATGGGGCTGATTTTTGAAAATTTTTCCGAAGTTGGGCCCGGCCCCCCCTCCTCCTGCTCTTATGGGAGGATCCAGCAACAACCGAAAAAGGAAGAGTACAACGAACTGACGGAAAAGACTTAGGGCAAGTCTAGGTTTGTTATAACATCAGATAATTCTTCTTGAACGTATAGCAACCATTATGAACATCAGCAATAGGAGACCTTCACACAAGATCATACTTTCACATCTTGAGAGAATTCTTGCTCAATTTGACAAAAGATCTATTGTGATTGGAAACTAAGGATTTGGGCCAGTACTGAAAGTTGCTCAAAATATTCCGGTTTTTGAGTACTCAGAGTTTCTTAGGACTTCTTAAAGGTTATATAGCTGTCTTCATGGTCACTCTCTGTGCCCTCCTGAACATTTCAAAACAATGTTTATTGAAGCTTTCCAATGTGTAGACATCACTCAATTAAATTTGCCGTAACACGATACACGAAACAATTGAAAATAGAATAGAAATATGTGAAGGAGTTCCTTTATGAAAACAAACAGTTTCTTAGGTGATGTTTTCCCAGTACTGAAGCTTCATAATTTTTTGACGACGTGATAGTTGAGTTTCGTTATAAGCAGTTTGCTATAAAGAAATCCTTTCAGATTAAATTTTTACAAAAAGTGGTAGATTACCGCAATGCTTGGGATTTCGTCTTTTCAACTTCACCATAGCAAAATAAGCTTCGAAGTAGCGCCCCTTCTCATTGGGCGGGGGTGACAGGGACGTAGGAAACATCTCAAAGTGGGGGAACGACACTTCAAGGACACATTTTTCCTTACGAGGAAGGAGGCATTTCCTAAACATGAAAAGCCACTTCCTTGTTTATTGCAAAATTTACGAGGTCACGTACCCCCAGTGCCCCCTCGGTTCCTACGTCTGTGTGTGATACATTTTTCCCGGGATCCTCGTGTTCAATCATCGCTGTGAAGGGTTCCTGTAGCCTGCGCGCAGCCTGGCTGCTCACGGGCTGCTCACACTCGCAGGCTAAAGTTCCTGGCGAGGTTTGATGCATTTGGAGAGGTCAGCCTCGATCCGATTGACCATCAACAAAGAGCAATGGAAAAGAAGCAAAAGACACGATTTATAACTTTTTAGGGTTCCTCGTTGCAGAAAGGATGACTGAAAAGTTTATTTGAGACCAAGAGCCGATATTTATCATTAATTCAGTAAATAATGGTAATGGCTTTAAAATCTAATTAGGAAGAGGTAATTTCCAATCTGAATAAGTATATTTTTAGAAAGATGAACGGTTTAAAAAATTTGATACCTCAGGCGGGGACTATAACAATGGGTTAGGAAACTCCTAGAAACCTTGACGTATTTTCCATAATTTCGTTAGAGGTCTTGAGAATTGCTTCATTAGCTCAAATATTTTGTAGAATGATGCTTCTAACATAAGTAGATTTTGTCAAGAAAGACCGTTCATCTTCTATGAAGTGATATTAAAGGGGCAGCGTCACGTAACCGTAAACAAACCTGTTATCTCTATGATCTATATTATTTCCCACACGTGGCCATTGTGTTCCGCTCAGATTTTGGTGGATGGGGTGAATCCACGATAAAGTTACTTCTAAAAATCCACCAATATCTCTGCAATCCTACAACGTATGAGTGTTTGGTTTATTTCTCTAGAAAATTCAAGAGTCCATCTTCAAATTAACACCTATATTTCGAGAAAAGTTGTGGAAAATCTCTGTGATATAGACTATCAAAAATCCTGAAAAATCATCGTTTGGAAAGAAGTTTGTTTACATTACGTGACGCTGCCCCTTAGGCCAAAATTAAAAGTTAAATGTTAAAAGGCATTTTGAAATCCAAACCTATAAAATCGTATTCAAACATGCAATTTGAAAAGACAATCTCTAAAGTAAAAGGCCATTCAACATCTGAAATGCAATTCGATAAGCCATTTCGATATGACAAAACGATATGCCAAAACGACGCGCCATTTTGAAAAGCCATTTCGATATGCCAATTCGATATGACAATACAATAAGTCAATACGATATGCCATTTCGATGAGCAAGACCAGAATTTGAAATGATGTTGCGTAGTCTTTTATTCTGAAATCATTCAACCCCTAAGTGATAGGCCAAAATCTACATCCGAAAATGTCAGACCATTGGTTGTGGAATTGGGCTCTTGGACGCCAAGGAATGGCTGACTCTTAAGCGAGCTGCATGAGAAAAATAGCAATAGGAAATTAACAACAGGGAAACTTACCAACAACAGAATACAAAAAATTGACGAAAAACAAAGGAATGTACGCATTTGCAATATTTTTGCTTAAAAAGAAAACTCTGTCCCGTCAATGTATGAACAACAAGTAAATTCGTTGTTTGTGTTGAAACATACAAAATGATGCATTGAGATTATTGCTATTTTCTATGCCTCGTTGTCTGCCTCTCTTTGTTGGCAAGAATCACGTTTTGTCGCTTGCTCTACTTCCCTTTTATATGAAGCTAAGAATTTAGGCCAGAACTGAAAGTTTCTTAGATTATATAAGAGTATTTGCGAGAGTTCTGAAAGTGTTCCATGTAATAATCTTCGTGTTCGCTACCTGTCTCACCTTTGAAATTCCAAGCCAAAATTTTTGATGTCTCTGCAGTTTCCAAACCATTTGGAGACCTGAGAGAGTTCAGTTTCTTGTCAGGAGTTTCTTACAAAAAATACATGTACGACTAATTGTAAAGAAATGGAAAATAAAACTATTAACCCATTGAAAAATACTGGCGAGAGTCAATTCATTCCCAAAAATCTGTTACACCTGTTGAAAAATCCTTTCTTTAAAAAAAAATGCACCGAAAAAGAAACTAAAATCTTCTTGTTCCGAAGATATCTCGTCCACTATTTTGAAAATGAGAGACATACCCCTTGGATATCGCTCCCTGAAGCAGGAGGCAGCTCTATCATATCACTTTTAACATGCACGTACCTAACAGACAAAAGTTTTGGCGTGCATGTTGAAGGCTTTTATTCAACCAGCATACCTAAAACCTGCCGTCTCTTGGTTGGCCATTGCTGTCGCCATTTTCATGATCCATAAGAATGGCGATAGCAAAAGCCAAACAGAGATGGCATGTGCAACACATGATGGTTGAGAATGGGTCCTTTACATGTATGCGGCATGTATGCCTAAAGCCCCCAAAGCACTGATTGTCTTCATGGATGCAGCAACTCAGATCAGTTGGTGCAACGCAGTGAAAAATTTCAATGTACACATAGACGTAGGAACCAAGGGCCAATGGGGGGCACTGGGGGCACATGCCTCCAAATATTTTGCCATAAACTATGAAGTGCCCTATTTGTCTTTAGAAAATGCCTCCTTTTTCTTCAGGAAAAGTGCCTTCGAAGTGTCGTGCCGCTTAAGTTTGAGATGCTTCCTACGTCCCTGATGTGGAGCTAAGCAAGATCATATTCAAGATTATCTGGCATAAAAAATAAAAACAATCTCAATGCATCATTTTGTATGTTTCAACACAAACAACGAATTTACTTGTTGTTCATACATTGACGGGACAGAGTTTTCTTTTTAAGCAAAAATATTGCAAATGCGTACATTCCTTTGTTTTTCGTCAATTTTTTGTATTCTGTTGTTGGTAAGTTTACCTGTTGTTAATTTCCTATTGCTATTTTTCTCATGCAACTCGCTTAAGAGTCAGCCATTCCTTGGCGTCCAAGAGCCCAATTCCACAACCAATGGTCTGACATTTTCGGATGTAGATTTTGGCCTATCACTTAGGGGTTGAATGATTTCAGAATAAAAGACTACGCAACATCATTTCAAATTCTGGTCTTGCTCATCGAAATGGCATATCGTATTGACTTATTGTATTGTCATATCGAATTTGCATATCGAAATGGCTTTTCAAAATGGCGTGTCGTTTTGGCATATCGTTTTGTCATATCGAAATGGCTTATCGAATTGCATTTCAGATGTTGAATGGCCTTTATTTTAGAGATTGTCTTTTCAAATTGCATGTTTGAATACGATTTTATAGGTTTGGATTCCAAAATGTCTTTTAACATTTAACTTTTAATTTTGGCCTTAATATCACTTCATAATCTTCAGTCTGAATTCAAGGATGTTATTGCAATTAATTCTTTTCTTTATACCATTTCATGGGGAATTTTCTTTTGAGGTCTCGAAACAATGAAGGCTTTCGTTCTCCAATAGATGACGTGCAATTAAGTTGTTTTTTATGGAAATACGAATTCAAGAGGCGGAAAAAGGTACTGTTTTCGATTAAACAACATATCAACTCATGCTGCTTCATAGAAACTCATTATCTGCTGGCGACAGGCTGGCAAAAAAAGCGTGAAGAAAGCGAGATGAAAGTTTACAAGTCAGAGATGCAGAATGTAAGTTTCCTTTGCTTGATTATAGAATCTAAGTCCGACTGTAGTATTTTTGCCGTTAACTTAAGAAACCATTTATTTTTACAAAGAAGCTCCTCACCATATTTTAACTTACTATTTACTTGTTTCCTCATTATTCGAAAGGTACATGAGTAGTGACTAAACATTGGAAAAGCTTCAAAAAACATTCTTTTGTAATGTTCACAGGGGTACAGCGGTAGTGAACATGAAGACCGTTAAGAAATCTCTAGGAAATACTAAGAAAGTGAAGAGTTCTCAATATGTGATGATTTTGAAAGAGAGTTTCAGTACTGGCCCAAATAGTTAGTTCTTACAGAAGGATACGTGTAATTTTCCCACATTTATCAAGTTTGATATCGATTTTCAGTGAAACGTTCTTGGATGGGGGCTGTGTCTTTGTGTAGGGTATTTCTAAAAATGTGTAATGGATGTTTTGCGCGGTTTTGCGTGAAAGAACCGATTTGTGTAGAGGCCGCCAGACGGTTTACCATTGGGCGGCGGTGCCAACGAATTGTTCGGCTTGGGCAGCTCGGCAGCTGCATGCCCCTGGATTTTGCGGGATTTTTTATATCTCTGGATTTTCTCTTTCATAGGAGGGGGGTAGGGACATTGAGTGGAACCACCCCAGGAGATGTGTGTGGGTGGTAGCGGTATTTTCAAATTGTATGAGCGGAAGATTTATTGTTCTCACATATAGGAAGAAGTTCTCCAAGGGAAATTCAATAGGAGGAAGAACTTGCAATATTTATTGTTTTACATGGGGCAAAAGGGCAGGATTGCGATTTTTGGACTGAGCACCCAAGGCCAAAGTCGGCGCCCTGGGAGAACCATAGAATTGATTTCCCGTACAAACATCGAATAGATTGATTGTTCAAATACAATGGCTTATTGTTTTTTCACAAAGATGGATTCTTCAATACACAATGGTTGACAAAAGATGAAAGCTAATTGGATAATCGTTTACCTGCCTTATATATATAGATAACAAGTCTTGCTCTTGAGGGAGAACGCCTTTGCGCAATGCTCCATGTGAGGAGATTGCTTATGGTTTGATCAAGTGCCTTCGGCACATTTTCAGGCATTTCGCAACAAATATATTTCGTTAAGTTGAGCTTACTTTTTTTAAGTGCTCTTGAAAAAGCGAGAAAAATCACAAAAATCACATTCGAATCAAAGGAGAGTTACACATTGTCATCACGTAATTCAATTATGCAATATCAGCCGGCCATTTCTGGGAAAGATTTTACCAAACCTATACCCCGCTATTTTCTCTTCGATTTTGAAGGAATCTCGAGGACCATCTTTTGAAAAAAGTGGGGGGGGGGGGCAATTGCCCCCCCATACCACCCCGTGGCCACGCCACTGAATGATGGCATAGAAGATACGGAACATTTTTTGCTGCTGTGCAATTCTTTCAGAGAGCAAAGATTCAGTCTTCTCGCTGGTGTCAACGATGTACTCGAAGCTTGTGGACATTCTAAGAGTGCAGATATCAATATGTTGCAAATTCTTCTGTACGGAAACAAACATTTGCCCTTGGAAGCCAACAAAATGATCTTAAATTTAACTATTAAGTACATTTCTGAGACAGAACGCTTTGGTTGAAGGTTACTGGAATCCCTGAAAAGAGCACCCAAATCCCTTCTATATGTGTCTGTTTTTCAGTAGTTAATGTCTTAAGGAAGCCTTGCGACCAAATAATAAACGTTTTTACACAGCCTTTAATGGTTCCAAACGTTCCCAATCTTCACTCGCAATTATTTGGTTGCAAGAATCCTTAACTTGTAGCTTGTCTTTTTACTAATCTCTTTTTATGTTTATGACCCCTGGGTAGACAAAATGTTTTGCTCCTTGGGGTATCGTCTTCGTAGTAGGGTAGTGTTAGGTGTAGGTATAGTAAGTAATCATGTATTGTAAATTCTTAATGGAATATATATATCAAAAAAAAATTATGGTTACCCGTGGTTACCCTTGGTTACCCGTGATTATTCAGTAGGAAACAGCACTAATCAAGGTTGCTTTATTGGTTACCCTTGTGGTTACCTGTGCCTTTTGCTATTTGATGTGTAGAAATAACGATCATTATGTCAAATAGTGAGAATATACACGAAAGTCTATTGACCCTTAATGACCCTTTCTTGCTGATGGTACCTTATTTGTTCCAAATATTTTGTCCAGGATTGTCTCTGAAAAACATTTGTTCATTAAGACTTTGACTAAGAACGATGCAAGCAGCATAAGGTTTTTGGTGTTTATTTTCTCAATAAAGCAAGCAGATTTAATATGCTAATGATATTTTGAACAAACAACTATGCCACGCCCTAATTGACACACCCAAATAACTCAAAGTAATAAATCTAACACTCAATCGATACTACACCTGTGGTTACCCCTATGATTTCCAGTTTAGTGTAAAGATGTAACGATCAAAATGCCTAACTTTAGAAAAATATTCTCAAGTCTATGTTTCGATCAAGGGTAACCGCAAGGGTAACCAAGATTATTGGTATAATTTTCACGGGTAACTACGAGTAACCACGAGTAACCATATTATTTAAAAGATATATTTTGTCTCTTTTATGAAATTATGGTTACCCGTGGTTGCCCTTGGTTACCCGTGATTATTCAGTAGGAAACAGCACTAATCAAGGTTGCTTCATTGGTTACCCTTGTGGTTACCCGTGCCTTTTGCTATTTGATGTGTAGAAATAACGATCATTATGTCAAACAGTGAAAATATACACGAAAGTCTGTTGACCCTTAATGACCCTTTTTTGCTGATGGTACCTTAATTGCAAATATTTCGATTATTTTTCACGTTTCCCCCTTTCTTCGACCAACCCTTTAAATTTCTTCGTGCAGACAATCCTGGACAAAATATATTGGAACGACCTAAAATTTTACAATTTCAAATTAACAACCCCCCTTTCCCCCCGATACAACGTTGATTTGATCTGTTTCAGCTCGCAGTTGTCATATGTATTCAAACAACATTGTTTCGGGGGTAAAAGGGGGTGGTAAAAAATTGAATAAGAGGAATAAAAGATAGCAAATGGAAACACACCTTTGTTCCAAGTATTTTCTACAGGATTGTAGATGATTTTTTGTATAGGTGTTCTGGATGAATATCAAGAGTTTGAGCATAAAGGTGAATATTTTTATATTTCTGAACATATTTCATCTAAAATTTTACAATACAAGTTACATCTACATGAATTTGTAGGTAGAAGCACCACAAAGCGACGAAGAACAACAGAGAATGATTCGGTTTAAATATATATATATTGTCAATATATCGTCCTGCCGTGCAGGACTTCTTCAGGGCTGTTGTACGATAGTAGCATACAAGTCAGATCTTTTAATAGGGCGCAGGGAAACCCACAAATCTTCCAATTTCATGCTTATCAGCCAATGGTGCTGCCGTATTTTCGTCACATAACCGAAAATAGGCTATTTGAGACGGATTTTCGAGTACCCTTACGAAAATCAAAATGGACATTCGACTGATAAAGATACAGAGCTGGTTTTGCCACGAGTCGATTCTACAGGCCCTACTCCATATTTTACACCTTGCATTTCAATAAAATCTTATCTAGGATCAGCACTACATCGAATTTCATGCAACCGAAAATAGGCCTATATTCAAATATCATTTGGGAACGCAACAAATAAGATATAGCTTCCAAAATTTCACATCTTACGTGAATCATAGCAAGGAATAAGCTGAAGATGTTTCTTTGCTTCAGTTTCCAAAATCCTTGACGAGTCTCAGCTATTTGCTACGAAGAAAGCTATTGGCCTACCTTCATCCATTGCATAATGCCATTATTCCATTTCAAAATCGGCCTCTTTGCTGTAGCAAGGTAGCACAGCTAGTCACCAAAAACATGACACCAATTTCCACAATTCTCCACTGAAAAATTGCCATCAACTGTGGCATCACACGATGAACTTTCGACAGCTCTTCGCCACACTATCTATTCCAAGTTTTGAAAGAGTGTGCTCACGTGGAAAAATTTCTGTTATTGTCAAAGCGCTCATGATGTCATGGTCAAGAGGTAGGTTTCGTATCACCCTCTCTCTTACCCAGGGTACCAGAGCCTCAAAAAAATTAAAGAAGAAAGAAAAATGTTCCTTTCTTCTTTTATTCATTTTTTTAGGCTCTGGTAGCCAGGGTACCTCCCTCTACAAAGACTTGGCCTTCGTTTAGTATGAAAAAGTAGAAGGGATTGAGCCCGGGGGGGGGGGTACTTGACCTAAATTTGTACGGGGATGTGCCCACGAAAGAAAATTTTTCACTCTGCTCCAGAATTTTTGCCTTCAAATGATACCCTGTTCTAGAAAAATCGGTGAAGAGTATACTCAAAAATACAAAAATTTGACTGAATGATAAACCGTTGTAACAAAATTTCCTCTTTTGACATGTCTTGACAACCTGCTCCAGAAAATTTGCCTTTAGGCGAAAACGAGACCCTGAGAAACAGCACATCCCCGTTGGACAAATATACTAAGTACCCCCCCCCCCTCCGTGGGATTGAGGCCAGGCTTTCAAAATTATCTGTATTTTCTTCGATTCTGAATTGATGATTAAAGGAAAGGAAACTGGTGAATGCATATTTCAAATGAACGTGAATGAATAAGAGAGTTTTTTCATGGAAGTTAATATTAGAGAAGACCATAGTAGCATACCCTGATTAGAGGTTGTGTCTTTAGGGGAGCCTGCGAAGATACCTAGGCCCCCTATTCACCATTTTCCTTTTTTGGAAAGTACAGATAATTTTGAAAGCCCGGCCTCAATCCCTTCCACTTTTTCATACTAAAACGAAGGGCAAGTCTTTGTAGAGAGAGGGTGATACGAGACCTACCTCTTGACCATGACATCAAGAGCGCTTTGACAATAACAGACATTTCTCCACGTGAGCACACTGTTTCAAAACTTGGAATAGATAGTGTGGCGAAGAGCTGTTGAAAGTTCATCGCGCTTTATCAAAGTTGATGTTGATGTTTCAGCGGGGAATAGTGGAAATTGGTGTTATGTTGTTGGTGAATAGCTGTGCTACCTTGCTACAGCAAAGAAGCCGATTTGAAACAGAATGATGGCATTATTCGTCGATGAAGGTAGGCCAATAGCTTTCTTCGTAGCAAATAGC
Source organism: Aurelia sp. 3 sensu Dawson et al. (2005) (assembly GCA_964020215.1). Classification (NCBI taxonomy): domain Eukaryota; kingdom Metazoa; phylum Cnidaria; class Scyphozoa; order Semaeostomeae; family Ulmaridae; genus Aurelia; species Aurelia sp. 3 sensu Dawson et al. (2005). The sequence goes on along the minus strand of OZ026580.1, from coordinate 8,171,518 downwards.
TAAGACTCGTCAAGGATTTGGGAAACTGAAGCAAAGAAACATCTTCAGCTTATTCCTTGCTATAATTCACGTAAGGTGTGAAATTTTGGAAGCTATATCTTATTTGTTGCGTTCCCAAATGATATTTGAATATAGGCCTATTTTCGGTTGCATGAAATTCGATGTAGTGCTGATCCTTGATGAGATTTTATTGAAATGCAAGGTGTAAAATATGGAGTAGGGCATGTAGAATCGACTCGTGGCAAAACCAGCTCTGTATCTTTATCAGTCGAATCTCCATTTGATTTTCGTAAGGGTACTCGAAAATTGTTCTCACAGAGCCTATTTTCGGTCATGTGACGAAAACACAGCAACACCATTGGCTGATAAGCATGAAATTTGAAGATTTGTGGGTTTCCCTGTGCCCTATTGAAAGATTTGATTTGTATGTTTACGATAGTTACATTTAAGGTTTAGATATGTACAATGATTTGAATAGGAGAGGTTACATGTGATTGGCTAGGTATGATGGCTAGGCATGGCCTATATCGGTTAGGTTACGAGGGTTGCGTAATTTGGTAATAGTAATGATAATGCTGATGGTAATGAAAATAAAAAGAATAATAATGATGATGATAATGATGATGATCATGATGATGATATGATAGTGTAATGTGAAATAATAATAACGATAAAGATGATGATGATGGTGATAATTAGTAAGATCGGCAGATTAGGAGGGTGTGCAAATAGATTCAGTTGGTGATGATGATTTCTGTTAGCGGTCTGTGGCTCTGTTTAGTCCGTTAGGTGACAGAGGGTTGGCCAAGCCAATGAAGTATGCTTCCTTGGCTCGTCTAACACTCTCTCTTGTGTCATGTATCTCGAGTAGCGGTAGTAGTTGTAAGTCTTGTACCGGGTGTTCCAGTTTACAGAAGTGCTCTGCAACTCCTTTTGTAAGATCTATTAATTGGTGAACCCATCAGCCAAAAATGTTTCATCCGTTTTTTCCCATTTGAATGAATTAAGCAAAATGAGGCATGCCATATATCTATTGACAAGTGTGTGAACTGTATCGAATCGCAGTATCGTAGCAAAATGCCTATCGATACAATGTTTTTGAGGAGATAACTGGCGCTTGCAGAGAAAATATGGAACGAGACGAATCTGCAAGAAGTTGCTGAAGACTGGATGCTGTAAACGAAATTTGGAGACGTCTAAGTGGAATTAGAAGTCAAATTCATTCTTGATTCGGTGGTAAGTGAATCAGCTAGTTCAATAACACAAACTAAGCTCGTATCGTGGCAACGAATGAGTTTTAACTGGTAAGAAGTTTAAGCCCAGATCACGTTTCTGGCAGAAATCGCTGAAAATCACCTGTGATTTTGAGATGTAATTGAAGGGACGGTGCTTGGGTTATTGCTTAGGGCAATATCCATAATCGCTGAGACTTTTATCTTTATATCTCATTTGCAGCGACTTTTATCGATGTTTGAACGAATGTCAATGTTCCTCAACCAGAAAATGAATGTGATTTCGGCTCCAAAAGAGATATTTTTCCAAGCACGCTATAAACTGTGTAGGGGCAGCCTTTCTACTGATTTATCAAAGAAAATTTAATGCAATTATTGCAACTTAGTATCCGTCAACTTTCGTGAGGATATTCAAGGATTCACTTCGAGCGGCCAATTTGGTATTACGTGGTTAGGAAGGAGCTATTTGATTGGCTAAATACCGTGAAATTGGATGATTTCCTTGTGCCTCAGCAACCAGTAAGGAGTTGAGCTGTATGCTGAATCCGTATAAATAGCGCGTTCATGTTATGACCAATATCAAATTCTTTTTAATCATAAAGCAAAGTTTGTCATTCAATGAATACATAAATTTCATCAAATAAATAATATAGCCTAGAGCTTGAATTACTAAACGTTTCGGGCTTGGCCCTTCATCAGTAGTAACGAGAAAAAGTACGATTAAACTAAAGAAGCAGAGAAAGAACGATTGATAGAATAGTGTATTAATAGAATGGAGAGGAGAATGCGATGCAAGAATGCGACGTAAAAGATAGAGAGTGAGATTCGAAAAAGAAAAACCTAATAGCAGATGATAAGTGGAGAAGCTATGATATAAATGAGAAGCGTTTGTTAAGTCCTTGTGGTATTAGAGTTCCCAATTTAAAGATAATTCGCTTTTCCAAAGTCTTTCGTTTTCGACTGTCTTTTTCTGCGAATAAAAGTCCCTGAACGACCATATCTTCTGTTGAATGACCTTCCGAATTGAAATGTCTTGAAACATTTGTGTCGGAATGTTCGATCTTTTGTTCCTTCTAGTGTGACTTATTTTCGACGTTGCGTAAATGCTCACCAAATCGATTATTCAGCTGACGACATGTCTCTCCAATATATATGACTTGGCATCTGGTACATCTAATGCAATAGATAAGGCAGGATGAGGAACAGGTAAGGACTGGCGTACAGAAAAGTTTCCGGATGGTGTAGAGATCTAGGTATCACCACTGACATGATCACACGTTCTGCAATTAGAGCGACCACAGGCTATTGTACCAGGGGGTTCATTGTCGTTGTGCAGTTTGGATCTAACTAGTGTATCTCTCAGGTTGGAATCTCGTCTGTAAGCCATAAGTGGTGGGGCGGAGAAAATTAAGCGCTAATTGGTCTATAATTAGATACTTCAGATTGCTTCAAAATACCCCATGTGAAATAGGGTTAATACACTATTCTATCAATCGTTCTTTCTCTGCTTCTTTAGTTTAATCGTACTTTTTCTCGTTACTACTGATGAAGGGTCAAGCCCGAAACGTTTAGTAATTCAAGCTCTAGGCTATATTATTTATTTGATGAAATTCATGTATTCACGAATTGTTGTAGCCGCACGTACAAACAAACACTTTATATTTGTCATTCAATCCCTATTGAAGTTAAACCAAGGAAATTTCCGGGGATGCTGCAAGGATCTTTGGTCTCCACAGCTAATGACTTTAGCATTTTTGCGCGATGACAGATGGCCGTCAGCTGTTTGTCGACAAAAATTAAGGACCCGAAATCTGTCAATATTCCCCCTTTATTGGAAAATGGACTATTCGTCACAAATGTACAAGCCAAAGCTACCTTATTAAATGACTTCTTTGTCGAACTGTGTTGTGCTATACCGACAGGCAGCACTCTCCCAAATTTCCTACCCAGGTGCATTTCAGTTCTCGAAAATGTAGAGTTTTTTTTTTATATGCAAATAAAACATTGAAGCTAGGCAACAACTACTTCATATTGTGCCATTCATAGAAGGAAAGGACACAAGGTCATCGAGTTCCCTCTATCAATGGCACTTACAGTACATTTGACTGTCACTCTAGCGAAACAAAAGGACAAGGAACAAACTAAAAAAGATACGAAAAACAACGAAGCAAAGGGGAAAGCCCAACGAAGAAACAAATGACGAAAACAAACAAACGAATAACAAAGTCTAACAGAACGAAAACTAAATACTGCATTCAGTCCAATCGTTTTGTTTCTTTGATAAAGGATATCGTAGCTTCCATAATTATTCTGTTGGCAATTACATTCAACGATGGAGATCCATATAGAAGCAACGTGCATAAGGATTTTGAATCATGATGAGAAATGTCTAAACCAGGAATTTGTGAGAGTTGGCCAAGGAGGTCGCAACGCATTAAGTCATACAATGGGCAGTGCAGGAGGAAATGTTCATTATCTTCTTTTGCTGTTCCACAAATGCAAACAGGGCTTAAACAATCAAAATTATGTCTGAATTTGTGCTCGTTTAGTGCGCTAAATTGAAAACGTAATTTAGTTAAATATCTAACACCTATGATGTCGTGAACGTTACATAAATAATGTAGAGATTGATAGGCAAAAAGTAGTCAAACTGATACGGGCACTTGACTCGTCAAAGGCGCACGGCTATGACAACATTTCCATAGCTATGATAAAAATATGTGATATTGCGATTGTTGAGCCCCTTTGCATGATTTTTGAGAAATGCCTTACAACTGGTCAGTATCCTTCGATTTGGAAAAAGGCGAACATCATTCCCGTTCATAAGAAGGGTAGCAGGCAATGTAAAAACAACTATCGCCCAATTTCTTTGCTTCCTGTTTTTGGAAAATTGTTTGAAAAATTATTGTTTGATTCGATATACAATCACCTTTGGGCCAATGGTCTCCTGACTGCCCATCAGTCGGGTTTTCGTCCTGGTGACTCAACAATAAATCAGTTATTATCCATATCTCATAAAATTTACACTGGATTTGAAGAAACTCCTAGTAGGGAAACACGTGCTGTTTTCTTAGATTTCTCTTAGGCATTTGACAAGGTATGGCATGAGGGATTACTATATAAACTTGAGTGTAACGGAATTGCAGGGAATCTTCTACATCTAATTCAAAATTTTCTTTCTAATCGTAAGCAACGGGTCTTGCTGAATGGTAAAAATTCTGAATGGAAGGGCATATCGGCGGGAGTTCCCCAAGGATCAGTTTTGGGACCTCTTCTTCTTCCTTGGATACATTAATGACTTTGTTGGGAATGTGAGAAGTGATATTAAGCTCTTCGCCGACGACACATCGCTTTTTTCAGCTGTGTATGATGAGTCTAAAACTGCAGAAGAACTAGATGGAGATTTAGAGAGAGTGCGACTATGGGCGTGGCAATGGAAAATGAAATTTAATACCGAGAAGACAGAAGAAGTCATTTTCTCTGCCAAGAGGGTTGAACCATTCCATCCTCCTTTGTCTTTTGGCAATGATGACGTGGTAAGAAAGAGCGAACACAAGTATCTTGGTATGATTCTTGATTCAAAGCTAGACTTTCAAAGTCACATTAAAGCGGCAATACAAAAGGCGAGGCGCGGTATTGGGATGATAAGGTACCTTTCCAAATATGTTTCGAGAGACATTTTAGACCAAATATATAAGCTTTATGTTAGACCACACCTAGACTATGGGGATATTATTCATCACAAATAAGATCCCGAAATGCGTCTAAACTTTACACAGCGACTAGAACAGACTCAGTATTGTGCTGCCCTTGCAGTGGCTGGTGCATGGAGAGGAACAAACAGGGAACGTCTTTGCAGGAAACTTGGATGGGAGGACTTGTATCACAGAAGATGGTATCGACGACTGTGCCATTTCTATAATTTGCTAAAAGCGCATGCCCCTAATTATTTGTTTGTGGAAATCCCCCCTGAGCGCAACGTAAACTACAATTTTCGAAATATGAGAACTTAATGACCAAAATGTTGGAAGAACAGCGCGATACTCGAACACCTATTTTCAAAATGCTCCTTTTGAGTGGAATCTGCTGGCTGAAGACATAAGAAACTCAACATCAATTGCTGTGTTTAAATGTAAATTACTTGCCAAAATAAGACCTAATAAGAATTCAATTTACGGTATAAATGATATTGTTGGCGTTAGGTATTTGTCGAAATTACGACTTAATTTCAGTGTCCTAAATGAGCACAGATTCAGGCATAATTTCGATTGCCTAGGTCCTGTCTGCCTTTGTGGCAGAGCTGAAGAAGATAGTGAGCATTTCCTCCTGCACTGCCATTTTTTCGAAGAAGCACGGAGAGATCTCCTTGGCAGCTTATCAGATATTCCTGGATTAAACATAGCAGAACTGGACACACCATCTTTATGCCATTTAATTCTTTTTGAAAATCCAGATCTGACCCAAATTGCAAATAGGATAATTATGGAAGCAACAATTAGTTACATTAAGGCAACGAAGAGATTCGAGTGAAGCACTTTCCAAAAATAACAAAGCAGCACTCCCCCTCCCCATATTTTCTTTTTGTAGTATTAGCAGTAGTTGTTTCTGTCTCTCATTTGATGTTAGGTGATTAAAACTCCAAAGAATATTTGTTTACCATTCAATGTGGGTGCGGGGTAATGGGTGGAAGGGATTCCTGCTGTGTGGCTGGATGGCTGCTGCCCTTTGTTTTTCTCGCTTGCTATCCCGATTGGAGTGGCGCGGGTGGCAGGGGGTAGTGGCTGTTTTGTCTGCACATGGGGGTCCCATGCTCATTGACTTGCACTCGTTTTTACGCATTGATAGCCTTGCAGGGGTCGTTGCCTGACATCAATGTGAGACAGACGTTAACATTGTTTTTTTATCTTCTTTTTTGGAAAAATGTAAATATTTGAATTGTGAGTGTCTGTCATGGTGGTAACTCCGATGACCTAGTGTCTATTCCCGCCATGACAGGCACAGTAGCTGTAAATGTTTTGTGTTTATTTTAATGGATTACATAAAAAAATTAAGGACAGCAATAACGCTTAAGTATTTTTATTGCCTCAATTCCAAAAACAATAGAAATTCTTGGCGAGAGACAATGGTCAATAACCCTCAATAACAATATTGATTGCTGGAAGAACGATGCCAGAACGCCAAACATCTGCGTTTCCAAATCGTTCTTGCTATTGTCCTTCCACCACAGTTTCTTTTGTTCAAGATTCGATGCCTCTGCAAGCTCTATGTGAACTGAAGATATCTGCTCAAGTTCGTTGGCGCATTCAAGTCACATTGCAATACTCTTGCATAAATTCTGTATCATACCAGCCCTGGTATTCATGGCAAAGGAGGCTTTATCAAGAGGCTTTATCACTTGATTGGGTTTTATCTGCTTCGACAAGCATAAGCATATTTCCACGAAAACCATGAGGTATTTAAACTGGCATCCAAACCTGGATACCCAAATTATTACTATAAAATTCCTCAAAGTTGGTTTTTTTAAATAGCTCTACTTCAAGAACTAATGAAGACCAACTATTTACAATAACACAAGAAATTACAGTTCATCAGATACACTAGGTAATGCTTAGAATACCCTTTTTACATATCTTACAACGAAACTTCTCTCCATTCCATTTTTTGATGTATGATTTGAATGAACAGACGCAGATGGCAGTTTTAATGTCATTAGGTAGGGAATTCCATAATATACCACCACGAAAAGATAAACTATCGTCGTCATAAGTACCGGTGATTTGGTAAAGCACGAGTTGCGAGTTGCAACTGCGAGTTGCGAGTTGCATTTATTGTGCGAGTTACGAGTTGCGAGTTACACTCTAAACGTCAGTTGCGAGTTGCGAGTTGCGAGTTGCGAGTTGCGAGTTGCGAGTTGCGAGTTGCATGAAATGTGCGAGTTGCGAGTTATTTTTCGAATGAAAATTGCGAGTTGAAAATCGGAAATGGTGAGTTGTCTGAAAGTTGCGAGTTACTGACATAAAGCTGCGAGTTGCCAAATATGGCTGCTACAGCTGTTTCTTGGGCCAAGGGGGCTTCCAGAACTTGAAAACCTGGATCTTAAACAGCCTTAACTGGACCTTAAACCTGGACCTTAACATTCTTTTAACCAGTTGCTTTCCATTGTTTGTAACAGTTTCGTTGTCAGTTACTGCTTTTTTATCTATCTTATTTAGGTTATCCTATGTGTTGATCTGAAAGCTGGTTATTTCTTGTGCCGCCTCTTCATTCGCACTATAACAGGTACACCGTTTAAAATAAAAATTAAGTGATAAAATACAACTTCAACCTCGTAGATGTATCAAGAGTATTATTCAACAATGAGGATTGTTCAGAAAGCGTTTTTCCAATCTGCAATCGAAAAAGAGGTACCTCCATCGACTCAAAAAATTGTTTACTGACAACTAAAATGTGGAAACGCACTTTGGAAGCCGGATTGCCGATGACACACTATCATTTTTTACTGGAAGCATGTGACAATTATGTCTTTCCTTCTATCCCTAAAGAATATAAAACTTTCGAACCAATTTTTTTGCCCGAAAGTTTGATCGTCCGAAAGTTTTAGATTTTAATGTATTATGAAACATCCATCCTTTACATATTGTTTGGCTTGAGCCCCCTTCCCAGCTTTGAAAATTAAAGGCCCAGCCCAGACTTTTCAAGATATAATAATAATAATAATAATGATAATAATAATAATAATAATAATAATAAAAACACACACTGTTAAGATTTGACGTTTCGATTAAAAATCTTCATCAGCCTAACTTTGCAAACAAGCAACCGAGCATTTATAACCTAAGATAAACAACCTAAATTAAGATACAATAAAGAAGAGCCAAAAAATTAAATCTATACCAAGCCTGACAAGAACGCCCAACTCCCATAGAAATAAAAGCCCAAACGGGAATTTTAAAAGTGAAAGTTTTGAAAGTAAATAATCCCAGTGGGTAAACCAACCAAGTAAATAATCCCAGTGGGTGTACCTGTTATAATAATAATAATAATAATAATAATAATAATAATGATAATAATAATAATAATAATAATAATAATAATAATAATGATAATAATAATAATAATAATAATAATAATAATAATAATAATAATAATAATAATAATAATAATAATAATAATAATAATGATAGTAATAATGGAAACTTTTTATTCCCTACAAATACTACTATACATGATGACACCCATCACTCTCAATTAGGCATGATGGGGAAATTTACAAGTTCTAATTAAAATGTTCCTTAAAATAAATTGAAAAGTATGCAGCTAATACGTTCGAAATATAATATTTGTCCACATCTTGAAAGAAAAGAATTTAAAACGTTAACAGTTCTGGACTTGTCCACTCGCTGTCTCTCTTACAAAATATGTAGTACGTACAACGTACACAGATTGTTATTATTTTCTTTTCCAGGTAAAGTTGTTCTTGCTTACTAGTTGATAAATTCTGCAACATATTCATAAACGCTTTGTGTCCGTTAATGCCGATTGTTCCTATTGCTCCCATCGATAGATTTATGTATTCCACACGCAAGTATGAGGATGAAAGGTCTTTCAGGAGATTTTCGTAGCGCTGCTTTTTATGAGCCTCGTTATTTCCAATGTTTGTTTCGAAGCCAACAGACAGCTCGAGAACATATAATACACCCTCATTGATCACAAGGAGATCTGGACGCTTGCTTTTTCCAGTGATAACAGCTGATGGTCTGAAGCCTGGAATGTCATCAGCATAGACTTTAACATTCCTTATTCCTGTTAAGAAGTTGCCAATCGTCAAGAGGACAGAGTTGTGACGCCAAGTATATCTTTTCCCTTCAAGCATGGATTTACAACCAGAGACGACGTGAAGAAGGGATTGTGGGAGTTGGCAGAAGTTACACAACTCGCTTTCGACTCTGCCCCAAAATTTCATATTTTTCTTTGTAGGCAAGCTATTATTCAAGTAACGTACAGAGAAGTTGAAGATGTTCTTCGGTAGAAGTTTCTGTGCCTCACTCCAAATGCTTGTTATTCTATTTGTAGTGTGCTCAAGAATAGCCTTCAGTATAAGGCCTTGTGATGACAATTCATGTGTGATCCTGTGGACTTTCTTCATTCTATTTTCTTTGATTACCTCCTTCCCATTGGCGTATGTGTCATATTGCACATTTTTATCACGACTAGTTACTTTATGTAGTGATTGTATGTCTCCATTCGGGGACTTCTTTAAACATTTCCTAAGCGAAACTTGGCACTGGGAAAATTTCGTAGACGGGTCAATAATTCCTAGCCCGCATTTTTCTTTCGTAAGACTAATTATATCCAATGTTCCACTGATTGGTATTTCAAGCCATAATCTAATGTACCTGTGCGCTAGTGAGTCTAGATTTTGTTTGACCCACGTGATGTCTAAGTCGGCAATTGTCAAGTCCCAAGACACTTTAGACATGAAATACGTCGAATAGAGAAGAATCTTGTTCTTCGGATGAAGTGGTAGCTTACTTATTGCTTCCAGCAGCAGATTAGTTGTCTCCAGTAACTTTTTCTTATGCTCTTCGTTGTCCATTTTAAAGTTAAAACTTCTACCAAGGTAAGTGAATGAGTCAGTGGATAAAACAGGAGGGATTCGCTGGTTTGAGACAAACACCTTTGGGCTAACTTGACTACAATTTGCATTGACTTTCATCATGCCGAATGCTTTACATTTGTCTGGCCTCGCTTCCATATTTGCCCAAGAGCAGAAAGCTGTGAAACAGTTCAGAAGGATCTGATTTTCATATTCTTGGCCGGTTACTACGCATGCGTCGTCTGCAAATTGGAGCCAATTTCTGGGCCTTAAGAATGCATCATGTTTATATCCTAATTGCGAGTAATCTTCTTTTCGTATAAGTTGAATGAAAATGTTAAATATCATGTTGAACGTAAGAGGGCTTAAACAATCACCCTGAAGAACACCTTTAGTCACTGGGATAAATGGTGTTGCATACCCTGTAATAATAATAATAATAATAATAATAATAATAATAATAATAATAATAATAATAATAATAATAATAATAATAATAATAATAATAATAATAATAATAATAATAATAATAATAATAATAATAATAATAACAATAATAATAATCAATTTATTTAAAGTTGGCGCTAACATAACTATGTACAGTAAATATTAAAAACAATACTATACAAGCTAATCCAAGCCAACTACTAAAATTAATACATCTAATGAATATATATACATGATTAAAGAAAGAAGATATAAAATACAAGGTATAAAATTTCAAAGCAGAATTAAAAACGTAGTATCATAAAAATCCGAGCAGTTTAAAATCCGAAATTCTGGCTCTGGTGTGTCATGGTATCACAAAAATCCAAGTTGTGGTATAAAAGTCCTACATAATCTGCATGTGCAGTCAGTGCCATTCCAGCTTTTGATTTCTTTCTTAAACTCATTGATAGATTGAGCATTCCTTACGTGCTGAGGTAGAGATAGCCACAGGCGCTGCCCTCTATATTTGATGGTTTCAGATCCGTAACTTGTTGTTCTTACCATTGGTAGCAAAAATTCATTATTGTTTCTCAGATTATAAGTAACAGTACGCTCACAGAAGATCTCCCTCATGAAAGGGGGGTTTATGTTTTCCTTAGTTTTGAACATTTCAATCAAAAGAGTTTGCAGGTTCTTAGCATGAATACTAACCGAGTCATCCTTTCCTAGCAGGGTGTTAAAGCTAGATTCATAATCCTTGTATGCGATTCTCAGGGCCCTTTCATGTATTCTATTAGTCTTATTATTCAGGTGCCTACTGTGAAACATCCAGACTAATGGACAATACTGAAATTGGCTAATTACAAAGGCTCTCATTAATATTCTTAGTTTATTAGAGTCCATGTATCCAGATATGCGAGCGAGGGCGAAAAGTTTGTTACCAGCCTTCTTACGCCGTCTAACAGAATATATTAGTAATTCTGAAGTTCATTGGGCCAAGGTCCTGTCGATGTAGTGTATAAAGTGGGCAGAGCTCAAACGACAATACTTTGTGGAGAATGAATGTACGAGGGATACCTTTTTTAGCCTTAAGCAACCCCTGATTTGTTACAGCAAACTGCAGTGGCCTGTACTATCTCCTGCATCTTATTGGTGATAATTCAAGTCACATAAATTTGTAAACTTGCATTTTTAGAAACCTTAGTTCCCATGATAAGGCAACTCGCAAGGTTTCCAACAACTCGCACTTTCAAGATTTCAACTCGTGATTTGAAGCTAAATTTGGTAACTCGCAACTCGTATTTTGAGATACAACTCGTGCTTTTAATGGAACTCGCAACTTGTAATGTGCGCTTGCAACTCGTGTTTTACTAATACACAAGTACCGGCTGTCCCAAAAAAGAGGAACAGATTTGATCAAGGCTAGCACGAAGAATTGAGCTCAAATCAATCGGAAATAATCTTTAAGCTATTCTCTAAAATAGTTAACTTCAAAAAAGATAGACATTTTTATCTTGAAAGTCCAGACTTGTCTCCATCTCCAAACCAAAGTTTTTAGGTTTTGGCCTGTGTAGAAATTCTGAACGAGGATCAGTGTGCTTAGGTGCACATTTGAATGGAAATGTAAAGCTAAAAACTGACAGACTTATCAATGAATATAATCACCGAGGAACATCATTTTTCAGTCAAAATGAATTTACAAAATAGAAACAATTTAAGCAAGAGGTAGCACTTCAAGAACCTTATCCCTGTGAATTTTTATCCTTGGGTATACGCGATTGTTTGTTTCGTAATAATTCCAATGATTATTACATTCTAGAATGAACTTAAAACAATAGAAATAATGTCCCGTCATAATGACAAAGCATTACGTCATAACAAGTCAGCAAAATTTTCCATTATTCAGCAAGCTTATATACAACAAAGGATATTATGAAAGTCGATAAATAAAACGTCATTTCGAATGTTCTAAACCTTTCTTCATAAAATAGAACGTGCTTTGCTTCACGTTGTTTATCGTTCACGACATTCCCGACGCCGAGATTTTCAATCATCAGATAAATATTGTCCAATTATTCTGTCTCTGGAATGAATCGCGGCTTTTCGTGTAGCTCGTCCTGTCTTGTTCGATTGATCGTTCTTTTATTCGTCTTTCTTGTCGGCAAGTTCATCTTCCGTTATGTTTTCTTCGTGACATTCCAGGGGGTATAGCAAGTCTAATGGTCTGTTGATTGTGTTTCGTGTGGGTAAAAGTACCTTAGCTGCTCTAACATTTCCTTCGCTATTGAAGATGAGTTCAACAATTTTCTCAATTCTCCATGATCCTCTGGGAATGTCTTCTTTGAATGTCTCCCTATATGAAGTCGATGTTTCATAAATTGTCCGAGTCTTGCAATCGGACTTTACGTAATACCAGCACTTACCTCAGGATTCCTTTGTGTAAAACCTCAAATGGGCAGCGGAGCTTTTCGTATCGAGGAGTTACTGTTTGGAACCAATTAAGCCTTGAAATCAAAACTGCTCCTTCGATAGATGCTTTCAAAACGAAATTAAAATCTTTTTTGAAAGATCAAAGAGGTTGATGATCGAAATCTACTTCAGCCACATATTTGACTTCAGAGTCCCTTTCTTTTTGAAAATTTTTTTTTTCTTATATATTGGATTTTAATGCCGATAAGTATTCATGTAATTAAGTAAGTTAGGGTTTTAAAGCAGGGCACATTGTAAAACAGTACAGGGTGTCTCAAAAAAATTGTTCGAAGTTTAATTAAATACTAAAAAATAATGATACGCTGAATGGACCTTTGGTCAAGTCACCCATTTCCTGAGAGTTTTAATTAATTTTTGACACAAGAATCTTGCAAATCCGATAAAAATTCATGGGGTTACAAGCTTTTGAAGTTCAAGTTTGTGCGAAAGCTGAAACCAGAGGCCTCGAAATGGCATTTTTGGTAAAAGTCCCAAAGGGCGTCGTTTCTGTTATTTCTCAATTGTTTCAGGGCGAACCAAGTTGGATTCAAACAGGTATTCGATAGCCTAACTGTCAAGCATATGGATGCTTTGAGGAAACAGATTCAGTCTCTCGCCGATTTTGTTTTGAACCACTGTTTTTGGACCTATGCAATGTTAAGGAATTTTGAGAATGATCCCAATAAATAATTTTCTTTATAAGTCGTATTTGGTTTGCTCTGATATCAACGAGAGGTATGACATTGGATAAGCTTCTCTTACCTCCGTCTTCGAGCTTTTTGCAATACAAGCAATCTGGGGGGTCTCTGGTTTCAGCTATTGCATGTTTTTGATCTTCGAGAGCTCGTAACTCAGTGAATTTTCAACCGATTTGCTTGATTCTGGTCTCTAAAATTATTTCATAATCTTAGGAACAGGGTTATCTTTCCACGAACCTGTTCATGTTGTCTTTATTTGTCAATATTTAATCAAACGTCGAACGATTTTTTTGAGACACCCTGTAGATATCCATGGTTACTGAATGTATTTACCCTGTTGAAATAAATGAAAATGAAAATGAAAATACAATATTTCCAACTTTTGGCGATTCGTTTGATTGAATTCGATGAGATTTTAACTTTGTTTGTCTTCTTTCTCTCAAGTTCAGTAAATAGTCGTTAAGCCAGCTCCTCCAAAACGATTCCAACATATTTTGTCCCTTCTTCCAAGTATTCAAGAGAATTTCCTTCGATGATGGGTCTTGTTGATAATCAGGATCTTCGATTTCATCTTCTGTTCCTAACTGAGGTGTTCCTGTCTTAGTGTTGGGAGATAAGAAGTGTGAAGGTGCGATTATTTTTCCATCGTTCAGATCTTCTCCAATGTAAACAAGTGGTCTGGAATTGAGTACTGCTTCAGTTTCGATTGGAAAGAAATGTTTAACCATGATGCAGCTACAAACATTCCTAACCGAAACTGAAGCAGTACTCAATTCCAGACCACTTGTTTACATTGGAGAAGATCTGAACGATGGAAAAATAATCACACCTTCACACTTCTTATCTCCCAACACTAAGACAGGAACACCTCAGTTAGGAACAGAAGATGAAATCGAAGATCTTGATTATCAACAAGACCCATCATCGAAGGAAATTCTCTTGAATACTTGGAAGAAGGGACAAAATATGTTGGAATCGTTTTGGAGGAGCTGGCGTAACGACTATTTACTGAACTTGAGAGAAAGAACACAAACAAAGTTAAAATCTCATCGAATTCAATCAAACGAATCGCCAAAGGTTGGAAATATTGTACAGATCAAAGAAGACATTCCCAGAGGATCATGGAGAATTGGGAAAATTGTTGAACTCATCTTCAATAGCGAAGGAAATGTTAGAGCAGCTAAAGTACTTTTACCCACACGAAACACAATCAACAGACCATTAGACTTGCTATACCCCCTGGAATGTCACGAAGAAAACATAACGGAAGATAAACTTGCCGACAAGAAAGACGAAAAAAAAGGACGATCAATCGAACAAGACAGGACGAGCTACACGAAAAGCCGCGATTCATGCCAGAGACAGAATAATTGGACAATATTTATCTGATGATTGAAAATCTCGGCGTCGTGAATGTCGTGAACGATAAACAACGTGAAGCAAAGCACGTTCTATTTTATGAAGAAAGTTCTAGAACATTCGAAATGACGTTTTATTTATCGATTTTCATAATATCCTTTGTTGTATATAAACTTGCTGAATAATGGAAAATTTTGCTGACTTGTTATGACGTAATGCTTTGTCATTATGACGGGACATTATTTCTATTGTTTTAAGTTCATTCTAGAATATTTTATGAAATATATAAATAGGACAAATTCACGACGAGTTTTAGAATTCAATGTAAGAAGTTAGAAGAAGATATAAAGGAAAATTAAGATTAAAAGGAGAGTTTTCAAGTTAACCTCGTCTGCCACAACAAAAGTAGTCGCAAACAAAGCTAAAATCGTTTTAAGAGTGAAAGAGCAGTCTCTCTGACATGTTTTCTCAAAGCCTTTTGATTCGACGTTGCCTGTTTTGCTTTTGCAGTGGACGATTTTCCTGTCAGGCCAGGCGGTGGTTTTCGGACTGTAAGTTCACAATGCAGCATATACAAAAAAATTGCCTTTCTATGTATACTTGCAAAGTGTAATGTGTTCCGTCTACAGACCATTGTGCTTCATTTCACTGGCTATTTTGTGCATCATATAGCTTTCATTTCTGACCCTTAAACTGAAAAGCAATGGCTCGCATAGCAGTTTTTGTTATGACGTTTTCTTGTGGCGTGATCTTCAGTACAATCACTTCTTCGCCGCCGAGCGCAGCTGGTTTTAGCACGTTTATGCCTTTAGCAAGGCATTCTCTTGTGGTTTTAGTATCTTCAGTGCTAGCGTTTAGTTGAAACAGATACAACCTTTGATGGATAACATTTATAGCCAATTTTTGATTTCCTTTTTTGGATTGATTCAGAAGTGTCCAATTCCCAACGCCATTCAATTGCCACCACCGATGCAAGGGCCGCCGAGAAGCTTTGTTGGAACAAAACTGGGAAAAATGTAGAACGAAACTGCGAGCAAAGTGAGCAGAAAAGCATTGCTATCAAGCTCTTTAGATTAGCTTAGAACGACCTAAAATGCATTTTAGAAAATTTCCTTCCGTCAAAATGTTAAAACGTCTTCAAATACGAGGCCCCCTAGACCCTGAGGCCCTGGGGACAAATCGTAAATTGCTCCCCTCTCAGTGGCTCAGCCACTACCGACACCCCAGTACCAGACTGGAAGCTTTGAGTATTTGCAGCAGTTTTGGGCCAATCTTATGGCAAAAACATTCCCTTCGCTTTGTCTTAGAACCCTCACTGGGCGCTTCCACGATTGTATGTTTGGGAAAATTTTTTTAAATGCCATCCTCTTCTTTGGCTTAGAACGACTCTGTCGATCACTGTGTCGATCATTTCTTGTAAAATTTCTAACTGTCATCATGGACCGACCTTTGTCTAAAACATTCAGAAGTCGGACCAACCTGGATTCGAACTATCCAAGCTTTGTCGTGGACTGACTTTTCGTTTGTGAGAAAATTTTTGGACCGACTCTGAAAATATTGGGGGGGTGTCTCATCCCCACACCCCCCTAATGTGCGTCCCTGGACGCTTCTTACTTGTAGTTATCGCTATGATTCAGGAGATTCCACAACAAGCGCGTCAACAGCCTAGGCCAAAACCCAAAAGCTTTGGTTGGAAAATGGAGGCAAATCTAGACTTTCATGATAACAATTTCTACTGTCAATGCTTCAATATCAAAAAACAAGGTATCTATCTTCAAGTAAACTATCGAGGAATAGTTTAAGGATTGTTTCTGATTGATTCAAGCTAAATTCTTAGCGCTAGCCATGATCAAATCTGTTACCTTTTTCTGGAGCACCCGGTAGTTGTTCTAGTTTGAGGCAGCATCAACAGATTTTTTGATCTCAAACTGATATATCCCACAAAAACGAAGGATTTTGTTGTGTTCAGCTGTTATAAACACCTGAAACACCTAAACACAAACACCTGAAAGTAGATTTCTTCAAAAAAATTCGGGAAATCTCCAGCAGTTTTTTGTCCTAGTTAGGTTTTATGAAGATAAGCAGGTAGAGTACTATCACCCTTGTCGGACCACTTGTCAAGAACTAAAATTTCGGAGAGGTCTTTTTACTTTCCAAAAAAGCCAGAAAGTTGCACGACAAATTCTAATTTGATTGAGAAAGATTTCAAAATATTGTCATTTTTACTCCTGCTTTTAACTCTCTTATTCTTGACCTCAGTCAACTCTAATCACAGTCTACAAGATAGTCTACAAGACTGAAGGTTTTCACGCTATGGACACATTTGAGGACATAATGTCAGTTACAGTTCTCTTTCAAAATGAGCCGTAGGTCTCGCAGTTTGTGCGCGATTGTCGAAATTTCTTTTGCATATGAAACCAGAACAGCTGCAGGAAACATTCCTGCTTAGCATTTTTTCTTAGCTGAAAGAAATGACACAAAATAGAGATGGCGTGTAAAAACATCCAAGAAAATGTGAAAAGTATTTACACCTTCGTTGCAAGCAGGTCAACTTCAAAACAGTTTCGTAACTCTTCAGAGCAAAAGCGAAAGTAAAGAAACATAAAAGAGATTACATCAGCAAACAACTTTCCAACACTTTTTGGAAAGGCTAGGCTCAATCTGCCTTTAATTTCAAAGTTTTTTTCAAGGCCACTGCACAACACGTAATCAATAGTGATCAAATCGGGTTGATAGTACTCTTAATTTAAAAAAATCTGGCATATAGATCTACACAATCTTCATAGGTTTCTTTTTGTCTTCCTTGCGTATTGGCTGTCAGATTGATCCATGAAAGTGGGGCTTTAAGGTTCCGGCCATGGGCTACGAACAACAATCGGCTAAAACATTTGATTCCTATCTCGAATCAAAGGCACTCTGGCAACCTTTTTTTGGCAATGCAATACCATGTACAGGTGATCTTCCATTTCGTCAAATCTTGTTAGTTTAGATTCTTTTTCATGTAAATATCTATCGAATTTTGAAGATATTTTTTTGTGACCTGCTTTAACCCTTTCCGTCTGTGAGGTCCCAGACGGAAACTCAGCAAAAAAATTTTGTGAAAAATCGAAATTTCTTAGAATTGTCTCAAAATCGGCACAGAGCCTATTTCAAACATGCTGATTACGAATATGAGCATGATTTTCAAAAAATTTTCAAATGGCACAGAAAGTGGCACAAATGACCAAAAATTTACGTTTCATAGAATTGCCTCAAAGTTGGTACAGAGCCTACTTCAAACATGTTGATTACGAATATGGACATGATGTTTTAAAATACTGTCACCAAATCGGTCCAAATGGCACATAAAGTGGCACAAATGACCGAAAATTGATGCTGCGTAGAATCGACTCAAAACTGGAATGGAGACTATTTCAAACATGCTCATTACGAATATGAACTTGATTTTTGAGAATCTTGTCACTAAATTGGTCCAAAGGGCACAAAAAATGGGACAAATGACCAAAAATTGATGTTACATAGAATTGTCTCAAAATCGGTGCAGGACCGATTTCAGACATACTGATTATGAATATGGACATGATTTTTGAAAATACTGTCACCAAAATGGTCCAAATGGCACATAAAGTGGCAGTAATGACCAAGAATCAAATTGCATAGAATTGTCTCAAAATTGGTACATGACCTAATTGGAACATGCTAGTTGCAAATATAGAAATGAATTCTGTAAATAACTTTACAAAAGTGGTCCAAATGGCATGAAAAGTGGAACAAATGACCGAAATTGAAACTGCGTGAAACTTCTTCAAATTGGTACAGAGACTATTTAAAGATTGATTACGAATATGAACGAAACTTTTGAAGAAAAATGTCACACAAGTGGTCCAAATAGAAGGCCAAGTAGCACGAATGTCCAAAAATTGATATTATACTACATTGCTTCAATACTGGAACACAGGTGTTATCTCACATCTGCTGATTGCTACTGTGACAAAGTTTGAAAATACTGTCACCAAAAAGTGATACAAATAGCACACAAATTTGAACAAAGGACAAAAAGTCAAAATAATGCGAAATTGTTTCAAAATTGGTTCAGAAACTACTTCAGATATAGGCCTAACTATCAAAAATATGCTCACAAAAATAGTCCAATGTCACACAATATGGTTTACACAATGTAGGAGCTATTTAGAATATGCTAATTACGAATCAGACAACGTTTGAAGGTCTAAATGAAGTTTGATCACAAAATTAGACAGCTGTTTTAAAGAGGCAAATGTGAAAAGATTACTTCTCAATGACATTAGAAAGGGATATGGAGCACTCCTCAGACATATCATGAGACAAAAACGACTAGAACATTTTACAACAACGGAAAGAAAGATCAATGGAAAGAGGAGCCGAGGACACAATGACAGTGCAAAAAGATGCTGGATGACCTTATGACAAAGCTCGGAATTGTAAATAAACACACAGTCATCAGAGCGACCGAGAAAGGTGGAGAAGTGGAGAGTCATGACCGTCAATGCCTACTGCATTGACGAAGGTGTTGTGGCGCAGTGGTGTAATCCTAGGTGTTGTGGCGCAGTGGTGTAATCCTCTGACATTGCAGCCAGAATAGTCAGGCGGAGTGGGTTCGAGTCCTGGTAGGGCCCTACCACTTGAGCGTCATGACAAGGGGTCGCGGACTCGATTAGGTCTGCTCTATTTCTGCGATCCCAGCGCTTGGCGCTGAAAAACGCAACTTCACCTTACTGCCAAGGCACAAGATGCTGATGATGTTTGAGATAAATTCTGAGAAAGCCGACATAACAGACGAGCATGTTGTAACCATTTGGAACATGTTAATCTTTGGTGCTTCTGTTCATCTTGAAAAAGTTTTATCTGAAGTCAGTTCGTCTCCCTATTGAGAATCTTTTGGATGAATCATTAGCAAAAGAGAAGGATGATTACCTCATTCTAGAAACCTGAGCTGTCCAAAATCCACCCCCCTGCTAAATCTGTCTTTGGGATTCATGACCCAATAGGACTGTCCTATCTTACCCATTATTATTATTATTATTATTAATATTATTATTATTATTATTATTGTTATTATTATTATCATTATCATCATTGTTGTTATTATTATTATTATTATTATTATTATTATTATTATTATTATTACTATTGATTTATTTAAAGTAGGCAACATACAAAATAGCTATAAAACAAGAGCTAACTCAGGCCTACTATCTAAAAAAGTAAAATTTGTAAAAAGAAAAAAAGAAATCAAATAGAGAATAGTTATCTACAAATACACTTTTACAACGTTTTCCATATTTACAATGTTCTTTTCAATGGCATTTACAAAGCAGTAAAATAGATCAGTTCAGGAACCCAACCTGAGACACGAAAGGTCTACAAAGTCTACAATTGCATTCTACTCCTCTCCAGACTTTGATTCTCCGTTTAAAGCTAGAGAGGGTTTCTGACTGCTTTATGTCATTGGGAAGTGCCTGCCATAATCTACACCCGCGAAACGATATCGTCTCCAAGCCATTGCACGTAGTGCGCACTTGAGGCAATAGTAGATCATGACAGCCTCTTAACCCATAAGGACTGCGTTTTTCAACGAAGATCCCCTTCATGAAACTAGGATTAAGCTCCCATTTTGTTTTATAGACCTCAGTCATCAGCAACTGTAAATTCCTAATGTGGATTGGGACCGCATTGTCTCTGAGTAACATTGTATCATAATCTGATGTCATATCTTTGTAGGCTATCCGTAATGCCCGCTATTGAATACGGTTAATTTTATTGTTCAGTGTTCTATCACAGAACATCCAAACAAGAGGACAGTAGTTGAATTGGGACAAGATAAATGTCTTCATTATTCGTTTTAGTTGTTTTAGTTGATCGGTATCAAGAAAGTAAGAAATTCTTGAGAGTGCATGTAGCTTTTGACCAGCCTTTTTGCACATGGACTTTATTTGCTGTTTAAAGCATAATTTTTTGTCAAGAATCACTCCCAGCAACTTTTCTTCTGTACTCTCTTTTATCGTTATCCTTCCGATATTTACTGATACATCATTACTTTTGTCTCCAAATACCATTAGGTGGCATTTGTCCTCATTCAACTTCATACAATTGTTTGGAAACCATTCTGCAATTTTGAGGGCATCGCTCTCTAATGTTGCGATAACACCTTCAATATTGCTATCGCAAGCGTAGATCGTTGTGTCATGTGCATAGTTACATATTTGAGCATCTTTCACAAACATGAAGAGATCATTGAGGTATATATTAAACAAAAGGGGCCCCAAGACTGAACCTTGTGGTACACCGATCATTGTTTCTCTCCAAGTACTGAAAGACCCATTTACAAGATAAATGTCTTCATTTACCCTCTGCTTTCTCTCACTGAGATAGCTATGAACCAACTGCAATGCATTTGGACTGAAGCCATAAGCACTTAATTTTGCAATCAAAAGCTCGTGATTTAAACAATCAAAAGCCTTTGAAAGATCCATGAGTAGTGCTCCAGCAAAACCCCCTTTATCTAAGGTTCTTTTACAGGCTTCTATGAGTCGCAAAAGTGCATGTTGGCTTCCATAGCCCTCTCGAAATCCACACAGAAGGGGAGAAAGAAAGCTAAGGGCATGCGATTTTATTTGATTCTCTAAGACCCTTTCGTAAATTTTGGGCACAGACGATAAAACCGTTATAGGTCTATAGTTCTTTTTGATAAAAGCATCAAGACTTTTGAAAAGAGATGAGATCTCACCAGCTTTCAATTCCTTTGGAAAATAGCCCTCTGCCACATTAGAATTGAAGATTTTCTGGAGGAGGATAGCAAAAATGTCTGCATTGTGTTTAAGAATCTTTGTCGGAATGCTGTTTAAGGGAAATGATTTGTTTGTATTCAGTTTTTGTATCTGTAAATGTATCTCATTGACAGTCACTGGCTTAAATTCAAATTGGTTCAGTTCGCAGCATTCTTTGATCTTTCTAATGCTGGGATGATTTTCATGTTTCTTAATAGCTTTCTCTACTGGGTCATTGATCCCGGTTGTTTGTGATAGGAGTGACTGGTCTTCGGAGATTCCTAGACTCTCTGTTATATTTGCAAAAAAATTATTAAAGATCTCCGCAATTTTTGCATCGTCAGTTATCACTTCTCCATCTTCAATCAGAGTCACAGAAGAACTTGTTTGTATCTCATTTGAAAATACCGGTTTGACAGTCTTCCAAAATTTACGATTATCTGTAAGGTCTCCAAGGTCAAGGTTCCTATAGTAATCAGATTTCGTCCTGCGCAGGAGTTTCACGCAAAAATTTCTTTGCTTTTTGAAGGCTTTAAGGTTCTCTTCAGTTCTCCTCTTAATGTATCTATTGCGAAGCTTTTTGCGATGCATCATCGCTTTCCTCAGGGCCTTAGTCATAAAGGGGCTGTCGTTTGCACGCAAATATTTTGTCTTAAGAGGAGCATGTCTATTAAGCGTATCAGTAACCACAGTATCGAAAGCACCGTAGTCCTCATTATCCTGCAGTTCCGACGAAATTTGATCACAAAGGTCCTTCCTAAATTCCTCGGCACAAAATTTGGCGTAATTTCTATATCTAATGATCTTAGGTCCTTTTTTCTTATATCCACCTTTGAGTGCTGTAATTATCATGGCATGAAAGTCTGACAGTCCCGTATGCACCGTTAATGTGTTCTGAAAACTTAGGGTTGGTCTAATTAAGTTGAACTTTCACAAGTTCAAGCACAATTTTAGAGATACCATCAATGCAATGTGTCCTACGAACGACGGTATTGAGAATACGGAACACTTTTTGTTGCTTTGCCCTTCCTTTGAGGTTCAACGCCGAAATCTTCTCGCACGAGTTTTTGCGTTACTGCGACCACTTGAATATGTAAATATATCAAACGAACCCTTAACGCATCTTTTATTATATGGTGACAAAGACTTTCCCAATGACGTTAACGAAAATATTCTCGAATAGACTCTAGAATTCATTCATGAAACTGGTCGATTCGATTAGGATTACATCATAGTTTGTTAAACCTTGCACAACCACCAAGTACGTCATCGTAAAGTATCTCGTCTGTAAAGTTCTGTTTTGTCGATGTAGATTTATTTCTTTTGTAGTAATTATGTGTATTTTTATATAATGGGTGGGTTGGGGGAGGGGTTTTGCTTGCTCGTGAAGTCATGATGCAGGGTTACACACCCGACTCGTTCCTAATTCTAATCCCAAATTCTTCAACTGAGGCCTGGGCATAATTTTGTAAAAGCCTCTTTAATGCATCGTTAAATTCGCAATGAATTGTGCAAGTCGGTTGGTGGCTCTTGGGTACGGCTTTGCGGGCGGGTGATGCATCTTTCCTGATTCACCCGGTACTTTTAATTTCTTTCTATGTTATTTGTCACGGGGTTGTCATAGTCTACTGCTCCCCGTGGCATTATCGTCCTTGTAGTTTTTCGTAGAGTAATTAGTAGGTATTATAATAAGTAATTTGTCTTGTCTTGTAAATTTTTAATGGAGCACACACACATAAAAAAAACCTGAGCTGTTGAATATTGCATTTTTTGGAACCATCTGATTTCTCTGGACATGTTGTGAATACTTGTCAATTTGGTTTAGCTGTTTGTCCAAGGGGTTGAAAATATCTTGCCTAAATTTTTTCAACTGCGCATCTTTCCCTTTTCATGTCACATTGTTTGCTTTTCATCTAAGCTATTGCTATTGACAATGCAAGGTTCTAATTTTGAGCTATTTCCAGCTCCTCGTTTCTCAGACAGAATCAAAATACAGTGATCAACAGGTTTCAACGATGTCAATAAATTCAGTCGAAGCTGTTTTCAGTCTTCTTGAAGGAAACATCGAAGTTGTGATAAGATCTTGTTCAGTTTTCAGCTTTTAACTGACAAAAATGAAGTTTAAAAGCAATTCACGTGCTAACAAGATGCAACCGACTTTCTTTTCGCGTTCCCTCCTTGGAAACGATCACGCTCCTGTCACTGTCTCAATCAGTATCCAACTTTCTTGCCCCATCCCTGCATGTACAAGAATGATCCATAATCCCAGAACTGCATGAATAATCTTGGTGGATTTGTAGCTCTAATAGAGCCTCTCTGCCACAAGATAATTTTTCATTCACTGAAATTGGTCTGATTGCTCATCTAACACTTGGCAAGTGCTTATATATTGTTTAGGGACACCAGTAGCAGAAATGAATTGATGAAAAAAATTGTAAATATGCGCACAGATGCCCAGAATAAGTGCACCTTCATCTCTCTTGTCTTGATAGAAGAAGATAAAAGGGGCAAAGGTTTGATGTCAAATAAAACATTGCTATTAGCGCGTTCTTCTGACAGTTACCATCTTTTTGTGAAATGCGCAGAATTAGCCACACCCTATTCTGCTCAGCTGCCACTTCGCGTAAAGAATTTCTTGCCCAAACAAAAATGTCATTTCAAATGAATGTTTCCAGTCTCTTTGGGGGTTAAAACATGCAAACATTTCAACTGGAATGATGAAAACAGTGCTGTATTTTTATTTGATAACTGTTTTTAATCTTTTTCCTAATAAATGAGAATGGACCCACAAGAACTCTTCAAAGTGGAAGTGGAGTAAGCAATCATCTGTGTTTCAAAAGCAGTACAACTGTAGAAGGAGGAAATGGCTGGGTAGATCGCACCAGTGAGATGATATGGTAGCACTCAGCTGGTATTGCAAACTTCTGTGCAGGTTTCTCAGAAACTGGTGGAGTTGGTGAAGGTGAAGCTGCTGGTTTAGCACCAAGTGCTGCGATCATAGAAGCAGCTAAGCGCTAATGAAGTTTTTCAAGACGGGATGATGTTTGTTTTTCAAAGTAAATCAACATTGAAAATTGGGAGGTTAAACAAAGCAAAGCAGTAACTTTCAATGATACCTTATTGGCCCTTTTTACGCCAGCCCTAATTCAACGCCGGCCCTTTTTACGCCGGCCCTAATTCCGCCAGTCCCAAAATTTGCTCTAACGCCATTTAGGGCCGCTTTTAACGCCACTCAAAGAGCTCAGGAAAGGAAATATTGATAATGGATATCTTTATGGACTTCTACGTCATTTGTTCTGCTTTTTCTTTTAAAAAAACCGTGATTTTAATCAATAACAACTGTTTCGTTGTTTTCTACATCCGTTTCAGGACATTGACCCGGTTGATGGAACATCTTAAAGAACCTTCACTTTACTTTCGTATTCTGTTTTATCAATAACTTGAGCAAAATTTGGCCAAGGATATAGAAACACCTAAAGATTTTCTTTTATTTTTCGTAAAGGACAAGTGATTTAAGCTCTGGGGCCTAAAATTACCTGTCCTGTTTGAGAAATACATAAAATATGGTAGGTACTAGCAAATAAGCAACCCTATCTGACATGGGCGATTTGAAGCACCCAATGCCTGGGGGGCGGATACCTGTTTATCTTTGTTGTTGCTTGAGATATTGCAACCAAATTTGGCACAAAGGTTGTTCATTATATTAACAATGAATTTTTTAAACAATAGTTTAATTAGCATTGTTGTTGTTGGTGCTAGAGCATAATTAACATTATGATGTCACATGATGTCATATGACGTCATAAAAATGAAACTGTGATAAAAGGTCGCATAACTTTACTTTTTGTAAAGAAATGAAATATATAGATCAAAATAGATGTAAATTCATAGTTTAGACTTAATTGGACTAATTAAAAAGGATTAAGAGAGATACAACGTATATTTTTCACAGAGTGTGGCATGAAAACTTGGTTACCATGGAGACAAGGCTACATATAGAACACCAAAATTGTTACAGTTTGATTGCTGTATGATAGAAAGTTAAACTTGCTAAATCTCAGAGGCATTCAGCAAACACGGAAAACCGTATAAATGAAAATGTACAAGGGGGGGCGGAATCCACCCCCCAGGTCAGATAGGGTTAAAAAATCAACGCCGCTTTTCGAATAAAAGTCCAATTTTTTGGCCCTTTTTACGCCGGCCCTCTTAACGCCGGCCCTTTTAACGCCGTTTAACCAAAATTAACGCCATTTAGGGCCGGCGTAAAAAGGGCCGATAAGGTAATTATCCAAAAGTTGAGAATGAAGGTTATCTTTATGTGATCCTCTACATTTCATGGTAAATCAATAACTGAAGCTAGCCTTTTCGGAAACTCTTTTCATAGCAAGGGATTGCCCTAAGAAATTCCTTAATACCCCTTTAGCGCAATTGCCTGTTGTCGGAGACAGCGGAGGAGCTGTTTCAAGATCCTTAACAAAAAGGCAACTTTCTCACCACTTGTTTTGACAAAATTTCGGCTTTGCAGTTCAACCCAGCGGGTCACGCAATCATCTTATTCGATAAATTCTGATTTGTATCTATCTTCTCACTTTCTTTGATACACGAATGATCACTTGAAAATTGTCTGAAAGTGCATAGATTACTGCAAAACTTACCCTCAAAATAAAATGCTTTCTCGTTTCACGATTTTTGCACATTCACGCCATTTTGTGTTCCATTGGGACCACTTTTGTGTTACATTTTTCAACATTTCGTTCATATTCGTAATCAATCTTTAAATAGTCTCTGTACCAATTTTGAAGAAGTTTCATGTGGTTTCAATTTTGGTCACTTGTTCCACTTTTCGTGCCATTTGGACCACTTTTGTAAAGTTATTTACAGAATTCATTTCTATATTCGTAACTAGCATGTTCCAATTAGGTCATGTACCAATTTTGAGACAATTCTATGCAATTTGATTCTTTGGTCATTACTGCCACTTTATGTGCCATTTGGACCACTTTGGTGACAGTATTTTCAAAATTCCTGTTGATATTCGTAATCAGCATGATTGAAATAGGCTTTATACCAATTTTGAGACAATTCTATGGTATTCCAATTTTTGGTCATTTGCGCCACTTTTCATGCAGTTTGGACCACTTTGGCAACTGTATATTCAAAAATCATGTCCATATTCGTAATCAGCATCTTTGAAATAGGCTCTGTACCAACTTTGAGGCAATTCTATGAAACGAAAATTTTTGGTCATTTGTGCCACTTTCTGTACGAAGTTGGAGACAAAATTTTTAAAAATCATGCTCATATTCGTAATCAGCATGTTTGAAATAGGCTCGGTACCGATTTTGAGACCATTCTAAGAAATTTCGATTTTTCACAAAATTTTTTTGCTGGGTCCACAAGTGGACCTTAAAGAAGGAACATCACAAGAATTCTATAGGACATGAACCTTTGGAAACAAGAGAAGTCTCCTCAGCAAATGAATCATGCCGGAGAAAATGGTGCATAGGTTTGATTTACATCAATCGATACAGAATTCATTGCTCTGCAACATGCCCAAAATCCACTTGAAACTGCGTACCATTTTCTTCTAGGATGCTTTACTTACTGCTGATGAAACTAGCCTCCGTCACTCTAAAGTATTGTCCTCAACTGCTTTGTGACGTCAGACTCCGTGCAAAGGTGGATCTAGGGCAACAGCAACTACAAACGGCAAACTAGTCAAAGCATGTGTACGTAGTAGTGCCCTGCCAAAGCGTTGACAAAATCATTGGTTGTAGCTGCCGCCATTAAATCTATTTCATTCCAGGCAGAAAATTGTTGTGCGAAAAGGAATGACAGGCGGAATGATATACAATGATAATCATAGGAGCAGTGTGGCATAACGAGCGTAGTGTGTTTATCAAAGACTCGCAGTAGCTACCATCACTATGAAATAAAATAGCAAAATAAAGTACCACTTACCCTAAAAATATTGCCTCCATCACAAGCAAGAATTGACTGAAATAGGAAAGAAAATCGTTAGCAGGTTTTCCGACAGTCGAATTCACGTAGCACTCGAACCACTCTACTAGAATTGAAGTAGTTTTACTGTCTTTTACAGCTCTACAAGTGCCATCTTCCTGTCCTTTACAGTTTCTTATCTTTATAAACGATTTACTATACGCATTGCATGAAGGTGCATACGACACTACTTTTCCATGTCACCTAAGAACATTGTTTAATTGCAAAATATCTTAACGATGAACTAATCAAGCTAAGACAATGGCTACAAGACAATAAACTTTCACTAAATGTTGTCAAAACAAAGCTCTTGTGATCCGTTCATCTCCAAATATTCGCGAGATTGAAAATCACCCTAATGTCCAGCCATCCTTTATAATAAATAATCTTTCGATTGAGAATATAAGGGACATGAAATATCTTGGAGCTTATATACTTATCACGAGTGGGCTACCACAATTAAAGAATTAAATTGCGCTCCTGCCCGGAATCGAACTCGAGACCTTCGTGTCAACAGACTCTCCAAAACTCCACGCACCGCTCAAGCGCAATGAAATTTTGGAGAAATCCGAAGTCATTCAGATCACAAGTCTAGCACCACGACAGGAGCCATTTCTTGTTTTTTCGTATTTCGGCCTAAAGCCTTCATCAGAGCCATGCATACGAATATTTTTTCAATCGGCATTAGCTATATGTATATATTTACCGGGTGTCTCAAAAAAAGTACCCCTTTTTGACTGGAAATAGGAACGAAGCGATAGAATATTATTACTCTCCGAATTAAGATCTAAATTTTGCAGTCTTCAACTTAGACTCAAATACCTTGCATTCAAAAGTCGTCCACCAAACAGCGAAGATACAAGCTTGCAAATTCAAAACATACAGTACACCCAAAACCAGAAATTTGAAAAATGGCCTAGCCATGATTTGTATCATGGATATTTTTCAAAGTACCTATTTTAATCTTTAACTTTCAGTTTTTCACTTTTGAAAGAATAAAAGACTCGTGAACATCGCCCTGATTAAACAAATGTAATAAAAATGTTGTAAGAATGATAAGTCGTGCCACATCTCCAAAATGAGCGTGCATTTGCTCCTCTTCCTTTTCTTTTACACTTGGGATGGAATGCAATGCACGTATTTATTCCTCAAAGGAATAATTATTTGTAGAACAATTGAAACATTTCAAGGTATAATTCTTTTCAAAAGCAAAAGCTAAAGGTCGAAGTTGAAGTTCTTTCGCAATTTGCCTGTGATATCAAATCATCGCTAGGCCCTTTTACGAAACCTCTGGTTTTACGTGCACTCTAAGATTCAACATTGTGAACTCATATCTTCGGTGTACGGAGGACGATTTCAAAATGCAAGGTATGTGCATCTAAGTTGAAGATCAGCAAATGTGCCTAAGAAGTCAAAAAGTCACAATGTTTTATCGCTTCGTTCCCATGCTTAGTCACAAGGGGGTACTTTTTTTGAGACGCCCGGTATATATATACTAGGCTTGCCGCACTCCGCCTGCGGCGCCACGCTTGCCTGCCATCGTACTTTGCTTTCATTACGATTGCGAAAGGAAAGAGAAACTTTGTATAGTTCCTCTGTGTAACGTCCCTTGCCTATGTAGCGTGTATGGTATGTAGACACGCTGAGTTATTGACGTAGGTCATTAGGGACTTTCAAAGGACTTTCTGTTAGCATGTGTCATAAAAATGTATTAGTGATAATTGATGTTTCCTGTTGACTATACATTTAGGTAATCACATGTTGTTTGCTTGTGAGTTCGTGGATCGTTGAGATAGAAACAAGACGCTCAAACAGTAGTGTGTTTCTAGCGAGAGTTAGGCCCTTGGGCCTAGCTTCCTCTACTCTCTCACTCTCCAATGGAAAGAACCCCAATCGTTACACTTGGTGACAGAGGGGGCATGGAGACAATGAGATGCGATTTGCAGTATATTGCGATTGAAGCTTGCCGTGTTATTGTGACGAAAGAAAGGATGTGATTTAGAGCGCACGAAGAACAAGAAAAATGAACTGACGGAAATGAAGAACGAGAGTCATAAATGTGGGAATGAGCAAGAGGATTTACGAGTTTATTATGTGTACATTTTGTTGACAATTTCTGATGATCAAAAATTTGGCGCGAACGGAAGATGAATTACAGACTATTAAGCTGAGCAGCGGTGAATGATCTTGGATCTTTGGTTGATGTGTTATTGTTTCACAGAAAAAGTGGCATCCGATTGCTAGACTGTTGCGAGGACACATGACTTTGCATGGTGAATTACAAGTGATGTTTCATTGTGGCTAAAGCAACAAGAAAGGCATTTTTGGAGACACTGATTACTGATAACGGGATGATAAACTTTGATATGATGATTTGAGACTTTCAACAAAACTCAGAGCTCAAGTGTTTGCTTCTTTGCCATTGCTTCCGAGCTTTTCATGGTTGTCAAACTTTATTATTTTTTAGACAGGAAAAAGAGAGAACTCGTCGTGTTTGTTGCAAATTAAAAGGGAGGGGATGGTGTAGCGTGTATGGTATGTAGACACGCTGAGTTATTGACGTAGGTCATTAGGGACTTTCAAAGGACTTTCTGTTAGCATGTGTCATTAAAATGTATTAGCGATAATTGATGTTTCCTGTTGACTATACATTTAGGTAATCACATGTTGTTTGCTTGTGAGTTCGTGGATCGTTGAGATAGAAACAAGACGCTCAAACAGTAGTGTGTTTCTAGCGAGAGTTAGGCCCTTGGGCCTAGCTTCCTCTACTCTCTCACTCTCCAATGAAAGAACCCCAATCGTTACACCTAATGAACCCCATCTTTTCAAGGCAAAATTATAGATAAGCCCGTTCTATTTACTCCTTCAACTCATATGAAACACAAAAGGCTATCAACCATCGTCCTAAATGTTTCCCATGTTTGTAACTTGGGTAGCAGACTCTCTAAGAGATAGAGTCTGGTACCCAGAGTAATCGGAGTGTGGTGGATGACATCTCCGTAGCCTAGATGTGGACGAACATGCAACTTATAGAGTTCGTTAAGGGTATGCCTGGGCAAATACCTGGAGAGACATTTCAGCATACCAATACCCTTTCTTGTTTAAGAGATAGCTGCTTTGATGTGAGGGTAAAAAGACAACTTGGAATCAAGAACAATCTGGTTTATGTTCAATTACTTTCTTCACAGGCGTATTATCAAAGAGAACGACTGGGTGATCAAATTCATTTTTCTACCTTGAAAATATTAGTTCAACAGCTTGCTTTTGTGAATCAGGATTTAAAGACATCTTTTCAGCTATGAGCCCATTGATTTATCAATGCTAAGTCATGATTCATGTCAATTGCTGCGGCATTGGAATCTTCAACTACTTTGAACAACGAAGTATCGTCAGTAAAAAGAGCTTAGCATTGCACCTTAAATCGTCAATAAGGTCATTTATTGAAAAACAGAGGTCCTAAAATAGATCCCTGGGGTACTCCAGCTGAAATTTCTTCCCATGAGGAACACTGCCCATTCAAAACGGTTCGTTATTTTCGATCCTTAAGGAGACTTTTGACCAGAAAAAGAAGTTTTCCTGAAAAACGCTCTAACTATACAGGAAGCCATCATGCCACACTCTTCTGCTTTGGAAATATCTAGAGACATAGATCGAACATCACAAGGAGGATTGCAGTCGAAGGCTTTGAAGATGGGGTGCGTTATCGAAAGTAACTGATTAATTGTCGACTCACCATGTCGAAAACCTGATTGACATGGATTAAAAAGGTCACACGAGGAGAGATGTGAGTTTTTCGAGAATTGTCCCAAAAAACAGAAGGAGAGAAATGGGACGGTAGTTTCCCTTTAAATTTTTCTCATTTTGCTTAGGCACGGGCACCACATTTGCATATTTTCACATTTCGGAAAAGACTCCTCTCCTCAAGCATTTTTCAAATATCATCTTTAACGGGATAACCAGTGCACCATCGCTAAATTTGATCATTCTCATAGGTATTCCATCCCAGCCATGTGCTATATTAGGGTTAAGTGATCTAATGATATTCAGAGTTTTCTCATCAGAGATTACAAAATCATTCAGTTGATTAGTAGTTGCTGGGAGTTCAAATAGATAATCACCTTAATTGGGATAAACACATGAAGAAAGCTAGGAAAAAAGCATCTCAAGCTCTCGAAAGTATTCCCAAACATTTCCAAAGCCCGTCAAACTTACTGGCACGTATGGAGAGGAATTTTTGAGCCACATCTTGGTTATTATTGCTCCGTGTGAGGCTGCTGCAGTGATACTAGAATTAACCAAGTTCAAAACCGGGTAGCCAGAGCCACAAAAAATAGCAGTTATGATACATCTGTAGCGCCTCTGATCCATGGTAATGGAAGGCCAATAATCAAGCTGCTTATTTTCAAAGAAATCTCCTATTCGCTGGATCCGGATTATTTGTCATTGATATTCACTAGATGCTCTGACAGCAGTAAGCAAAATGCAAGCTCAATGGATCTGAATCCGAAAATGCCGTTACTCAAAACAAAAACAGGTCAGAAATCTTTCTGCTGCAGAGGAACCACCCTTTGGAACAGCCTGCTTTAAAAAGTCGGATTACATGTCCCTCCTTTGTACTTTACTTTAGTTCTCCTTGCTTAGCTATTGTCCTTTATAAGTAAATAATCGTAGATATCAGAAAGTGATATCTTTTCGTGGCGCTAAAACTTGGAGTCAGCTTCCAATGGACATAAAGCAAGCAAATTCACTTTTTTCATCCATCAATCAAAAATAAAAGTAATAGTTAAGGCTAAAAAACTACAGTTACATTGCACTGTGGCATTCATGGCGAGGAAGGAGACGAGGTCACAGGATCCTCACCATGAATGCGAGTTACATCCTGAAAAGAAAAATTAAGTAGAAAGAAAAAGGAGGGGATGCTGCTGCTATATTTCAACGAGAGATGGGCAAGATACTCTAAGAAATATCTTATTACAATATACTGTTATTGGGAAAATTAAGTATCTTATCACCAGATATTGCTACTCACAAAAAAAGTATCTTATAACAAGATAGTAGATACCTTAGAAAGAGCATCTAAGATAATGTTTCAAGATACTAGTAACAAGATACTTTGCCAAGACCTACATGACCAAATGTCTTCTTGCATTTGCTTCATAGTTGGCACATTTGTCAATTCCTTGTGCGTACGTATCGCAGTAATGCCTAACTGACTGCATTTGGTCAGTCCTACTCACAAATCATGTGTAAAATTTCCTCATGCCTCATTGTTGTGGAGACACGACTTCTTTGGAGTGTATTTTTTTAATTCATAAGACATTCATAAGAAATATTCCTTTTTGGTTCACTAGCCCCTGAATTTTCCTTAGAAGTTCGCCGTATTTTATCATTTTTCCAAAAGGATCTACGCATGCTGCATTAGAGAGCAGTGGAGACAAGGATCAACAGAACATGACGTTTTTGGTCTAGAGAGACTTGTCAATAAATGATTTTTGAGTAAACAGAGCGCAATGAAGTATTCAGTAAATGAACCAAAGCTGGTTGCAAAGTTTTAAATAGAAGTCCTCATTTGCCTTCAAGATTAGGAGTCTCTCAAAAGGCCAGTGTCCCAATCTTCTTCGTTTTGTTTGCATGCAAAGCTGAAAAGTCTTTCAGTTTCATTCATGAAAATTGATCGATACAAGTATCTTGTAACTTGAAATTGGTTCTTGAAAATATCTAATTAGAAGATACTATTATTCAGCCAAATTATTATCTTATCACAAGATGCAGTTACTGGGTATGGGAAGTATCTTATTACAAGATACTGTTACTGTTTTCAGTATCTAATTACTATCTTCAAGATAAAAAGATAAGATGCTGCCCATCTCTGATTCGACATTAATTAAATTTTGCCAACGCTTTGTGGAAATGGTTGCTTTTAATGCGATTCTGGTTTGCAAATGCAACCAAATTTGATCACCAAACGAAGCAAAAGGCCAAAGTTCTTTCGGATTTACATCGGCAACATTGAATCCATCGATATCTGAGAGATAGTCAAAGAAATCTTGCGCAATATGCTGTATAGCGAGCAGTGCAGGAGAAACTTCTCATTGTCTTCTTTACCAGT
Source organism: Aurelia sp. 3 sensu Dawson et al. (2005) (assembly GCA_964020215.1). Lineage (NCBI taxonomy): Eukaryota > Metazoa > Cnidaria > Scyphozoa > Semaeostomeae > Ulmaridae > Aurelia > Aurelia sp. 3 sensu Dawson et al. (2005). The sequence continues at coordinate 8,137,820 of OZ026580.1, read as the reverse complement.
GCTGCAAACACACATTCGACTTAAACAGGCGAAGTTATGTTTAAATCTATGCCCATTCAAAGCACTGAATTGAACCCTGACCTTGGTTGGAAGTCTGAAACCCAGGATGCCACGAACGTTGTAGGTAGAATGTTTACTCGGCTTTATGATAGCAAGCAGATTCTTTTTAAACTGGGAAATCGAAGGAGAATTTTTTACTTTATCATCAAGTAGGTTCCATTCAGATATGGTATTTAGTAAATACGAGTTTGAGTATAAAATTGCTTTTCCAGTAGTTTGTTCGTAACAATGTGGGTTTCTAAAATTATAGACAAGATTTCGCTGCTGGGATATCTCTGAATAAAAGTAATCTGATGCCTTGGGCTTACACAGAGAATAGAAATGGCATAATCTTTGATACCATCTAAGATGGCACAGAGTTTCCCATCCTAATTCGTCATAGAGTCTTTAGCAACTTGAACATCTCCAAGCTCCTCTGACAGCTAGTGCAACAGAGTAATTTGTCTGCTCCAACTTTTGTGTGAAGCGAAGATGCATTTCAGGGTCATGTTTATAGTAAGTGATATCCCAATAACCCAAATGTGGTCGAGCGTAAAGGTTATAGATTTGCTAAAGAACTTCTCTACAAACGTATTTTGAAAGACATTTATCATTCCAATCCCTCTGTGTGCCTTTAGGATAGCCCCTCGTATATGACTTTGAAAATCAAGTCATGAGTCAGGAATCAATCCAATAATCTTGAAAAAATGTATAGACATAACAGAATGATTTGACGCTTTCACTTGTTGAAAGTGCCCCCCTCCCCCCGTGTCAATGTTGTCTAATGCTGGAACACATCGACTGTCATCAACATGCATTTGGGAATCATTGTTGACCAACATTGATACAGAGAGGGGATTGCAACACTTAAATCCCTTTTATTATTGAAAATACGGTTCAGCAGCTTAAAGCGCTACTTGTCTCATAACCTTTTTTCCAGAACTTTAGGTGCATATGCTCATATCCTAGTCTAAGGTTTGGACTGTTCATTTTTTTGCCTTAGACAAGGAAATATAACTGCCTCCGTTTTATTAGCATTAAAATGCAACACGAACAAATTTGTCTTTCAAGATCACGATTCAACGCTCCAGCGGTAATACTTTCATCATCCACAACTGAGGAGAGATGGTATGTATGTGTCATCAGCATAAAGCTTAATTCCACATGCAATGCTGCTGACCTTATCATTTATATCTTAATAAGAAATAACATCGGACCAACGAATGATCCTTGAGGTACCCCTGCAGAGATCGATATCCACTTGGAACTATTCCCATTCACAACTACACGCTGTTTTCAGTTCTTTAAAAAATTTTGAATAAGCTGGAGAACATTGACAGATATGCCATTGACTTCCAATTTATAGAGAAGACCGTAGTGCCCAACCCTGTCGAAAGCCTTCGACAAATTCAAAAAACAGCAAGCATGTCTTTGCTCGGCACCTCCTCAAAAGCTCCGTAAATGTTGTGGGTTATCGCTAACAACTGATTGATTGTTGAATCGCCTAGCCAAAAACCTGATTGATGTTGAGACAAAAGGCCATTTTCACATAAGTGGCTGTATGTTGCATCAAACAGAAGTTTTTCGAAAATCCTTCCAAAAATTGGTAAGAGCGAAACTGAGCGATAGTCTTCCTAGCTCTGCCTACTTTCCATTTTGTGGAAAGGGGTTATGTTCATCTTTTTCCATTGAGGGGATAAACACCAAATTCTATGCATTTTTCAAAGATCAAGCATAGGGGCTCTACCATTGACTCGTCACACAACTTAATCATTGAAGAAGAAATGTCATCACGGCCGTGTGCCTTTTTTATGTCAAGGGCCCTGACGAGTTTTAGAACCTTTTCCTTGTTGATCTCCTTGTTTTGTAAACTCATCAGACTACGGGGTACAAACTAGGAACTGTACTACCAGTTTACCAGTTGTTACTGTCAGTGGCGTAACGCAGTTTAGGGCACCTTAGTTCTAAAACTAAGGGCCCCGACTAAAAGGGGTCCCTGCAAAAGATTGCTTTTGTCATCTATTATCAAGTAAGTTTCCTAGATGTGGTAATCTAGAGAAAACATTTACGAAACGATCAAAGTGGCACGGTAAACATGGAATTGAAATTAATCTTTTGAGTAAAAGTAAGTGATGTTTTCTCAGAAAATGGGAATGCATTCGGGAGATACGTTCTGAGCCAAATTACAGGGTGTGTCCTCAAAAATTTTCCTGGTTGCTTTGCCCCCAGACTCCCTCATTTTTCTGTCTGTCCTGTTGATTCGCCCCTGCTACGCTGCTGGCTTCGACAACACATATGTTGATAGTAGATTTGAGATCATTGCAATTGTTTTATCTTTGCCTGCGGAACTTATTTACTTCACTTTTATAATGCACATGGTAGCTGTGCAAATGGTAAGCACCTTAACGTATCTATCATATCATTCACAAATGCTTTAGCTGGGGGGCCTCACGTGGACAGTCCCAAAGGGCCACGACTGTCTCCGTTACGCCACCCGTTACTGCACAGCATTTTGAAGCAAAATGATTATTGCAGATGTTTTCTTCGGTTTAAAGATTCATTTAATTCGTTTAAATGCCAATTAAAAACAATTCGCAACCTTCTGCTTGGACATTTGAGCATCGAACCATTCACCCGTTTTGAGTTCATTTCTCTTAACTCTTATTGTTAGTACTTTAGTTAGATTTTCTTAGATTTTATCACTTGTAATGAAGTCACTTTAGATAAGTATTTCATATTTTTTAAGCATTTTAACTCGGTCCACTGTAATGCAATCATTGATTGATGAAATGAAAAACAGGGGCGATGTTAGTTTATTGAACATTCAATCAATCTTGCAGCAAACTTTGACCAAAAGCCTTAAATTTCTAGAAAAAGAGGCTTGGATCCATTTTCAAAATCTAGTAAGTTTTGCCAACTAAGGCATGAACCCCGTTCTCAATAGAAGCACTGCTTGAAGTAGTAAAGCGCTATTTCGAGTCTCAAACGATAAACTTAAAGATTTTATTCCCCTCTTGGATTTGTTTTCCGTTGTTTGATTGACTGATAGCTAAATTTTGTCTGTGGCTCTTGCTTTATTATGAACAGTTGCACAGCAAAGGTGCGAGCAAACAGTATGTTTAGTTCGCGAGTTAGTACACATCGTTGTATTAGTAGATATCGAATTAGTATATATCGTTGTATTAGTGATTGTCGTTGTATTCAACCCTTGTTATTCGCATGAAAAGAAACGCTATACAGGAGCGGATCCAGGGATTTTGTTGAGGGGTGCTGAGAATGGCTGAGGGGGTCTGGGGGCGAAGCCGGCAGAAAAATTTTTGGGGGCCACGCCCTCTATTTTGCTGGAAACGATGACCACGCCCCTTTGTGGCTGCAAAAACCAATTGTTAACGCGAAAATATTCCACTAATTAACCCTGTGATTTGATACTTTTAGTGTAACCAACATAGAGCGACCAGTTGGGAAATCAGTCTATCAGTAATGTCCTCTAATCTCCATACTAATTGAAATTGAATGACTCTTGTCGCTATTCAGCATGTTTTTTTGTTGATTTGAATTGGAACTTTCAATCACATATGAAAATTGTTTGTGATCACAACTGTCAATAGACTAATACAAAACGCACAAAGGAACAGAACAGATCAAGAAGTCCTTTGACCTTTGATCCCTGCAAACACTCGTCTGACCCCTTGCAGGTCTAATAAGGTCAAATCCAAGAAAACCTCTGATTCAACTCGATCAAAAATTTTGGCTTTGCTGCAAATAAGAATAATATGAAGCATTTAAATTTCAGCCAAAAAGGCCTGGTGCATACCTGACCGGAAGAAATTCTCTCGCTCTTGCCTTCTCCTTGACCGAGAACCAAATAACAAGGAACTTTGCAAACGGTTAGGCCCAAATGTTTAAACTTAGTGAAAGCTTCCTTCATTCTCTTGTTTCCGCTGTCAAACCAAATCTGTATTCTTTTTAATCGTACCTCTTGCAGAGCGACGGTCTCTCGACGTTTCTTCTCATCGCAAGGTATGACACTAACTGCGAGTAGAGCTTTTGGCGTGGCAAGAACAGCGTCCTCCTCAATTGCCTCACATGGAATAGTTTGGTCCGTCGAGCATCCATCAAGCAGCTTCTGGATCAAAGTCAAAACTCTTTGATCAAGCCGAGCACCCCTCAAAAACAATTTTGATTGGCTTAGCCTTGAAAATTTGAATCTCGGATGCTCCCGCTAAAACTGAGCATCCATCAATCTATGATGCTATTGGTCAAGCATCTGATCATGTGAGTTGAGGGATGCTCAGCGCGACAGGGAAACTGTACCGAAAGGAACTGCGGACCATCCTGCAATAAAGTACAGACTCACAGAATACATACTAAATCCCCCTGCGATGCAGAGATTGCGTTGTGTTCTGCACATTTAATGGACCAAATCATAAAAACTGAAGCCAGGAGAATGTCAACCAAATCCTGTTAGGGGACGGCGCTGAGTTTACAGGCGAAGAGATGTGGTGATGTTGCTGGGGTTACCTTATCACTTCACGTATTCAAAGAGTTATGACTTTCAGTGGATCATCCAAATCAGCTAATTATGCAGGAAAAACAAAAGTTTGGATTTTTGACGGGTGCTTGAGCACCCATAGCGCCCCCTTGGATCCGCCCCTGCTATAACAAACGAAGTTGCAAAAGGAAGAAGATGATACACTCCCAACGAATGATTTTTTGGCAGAAAATATCAGCCAAAAGCCTCAAAGTACTTAAACGATAGAAGAGAATTGAAAAGAGATCAATCCTTTGATCAACTATGGATCTAGGATGTTGTGAAATAAAATCAACGAACAATAAATGAAAATAGTGAGGAACTATACCAAAAGCAAAATTAAACTTCCGATTGTATGAACTGTAACATTTGCAACTCACGTGTTAAGGTAAAGCTATCGTTGATTAACCTTCTGGAAGGTTTTCTGAGATCTGAATGGACTACAGTGCTTAAACTTAAAGCGATGGATATGCTTTATTTTTCCTTGGCGAAATCTACCAGATTTTGACGACGCTCGATCCAAGCCTCTTTTCTGGGAAGTAAAAAGGTCCATTAAGCGTTGAAATTCAACATCTCAACTGTCAGCAAATATGCCAACTATCAGATTTGTGATTCAGCACACTTCAGTCTTAGTTAAAAGTTTTTTTTTGCTGCATAGTATGTGCAATTAAAAGAGACCATAGGCACTGACTGTGATTTTGATGCCTCGACGAAAAAGAGAGTCATCAAAATCATTTCTATTCCAATTAGTAATCAAATAATCCTGCTCTGCCACATTAAAAATATCTGTTGTGCCTTATGTAGGAATAAGCCTACATAAGAGCGAGTTCGAATGATGTTGAAGAAAACACTTCCTTAATGAGCAAGCGTATCTTTCATGGTACAAAACCTAGAATCAAGCAGAAGAGCTAAAGTGTTTCTTCTTATGTTCAGAGCAATTTCCATCTTGAATTGTCTGAATTCATAAATGGTTTCAATTACAGTTGCTTCACCTGTCAAAACTGTTTCCCTTGTCAAGCGTAACGCTTGTTTAAATCTTTGCCAATCATGGATAAATACAAGTAAATGAAAGAGAATCCAAGATGTAAGTGCAAAATGAACGCATGTTTACAAATTATATATCTAAAAAAATTTACCAGTGACTTTGTTCGCCTCCTCCTGCGGTGATAGCCCTTGCTTCTTTCTCTGAGGAAAAAATTTTAACAACGTATAGATTTTTATCGTTTTAATACAACAACACCAAGCCTGAAATCTGACGTCACTTCCGGCCTCTGTCGCATGAAAGCTGTGGCGCGAAAGTAAAATTTTATGATAAACGGCGTCAGCAGGCGCGTCCCAAGTGTCGCAAAGTGTGATATCGAGATATAACGCAATAGCTGTATCTTCGCTACTTCAACTTCATTAAGAGTTTTGGACACAAAGTTTCTTGGCTTTTCAAACTTTTCAAAGGCTGTGGACAACTCTTTTTACAAACTTTGGCTGCATAACAGCAGGTGAGCAGACTTTCTCGTAAATTTAGCGCTTGTCGCTGGTTTCATGGCGATTTCGTTTAAATGTTTGGATTCCTCGATATTTGTTTGATCTATTTTGCCACGTTTTACGAAATTTTGACCAAATAAAGTTATACCTTTCTTGTCTTAAACTTGACCTGGCTGTTTCAAGAAAATCAATTTTTATGGCCTAAATTTACCCACATTTTTCTCAAAGTGCAATATTTTCTAAACTAAGGCAGAAATCCTCAATTTGAAGACATAACGCAATGGCTGTCCGCATTTAGTTTCTGAAGATATTTTTGGTTTTGCTGCCCAAGGGAGGGGGCACCCAGCACATGCACAAATAGGGAGGTGAGCCCGATATTTTTGGGTTAGCATATTGCCAAAAGTGATATTTTTGGGTCCAAATGAAATTGAACTTATGCTCATGATATCGTTTCACATTAAACATCGTTTAACTGATATTTCTGGGTTCGCTGGATCAATCCTGACATCTGCTTTCATTGTTTCGGGATATTTTATGTTCATATACAGGTTCCTAAGAATAAAATGAGCCGATATTTTGGGTTGCAATGAAGCTAATGCGATATTTTTGGGTTGCCTGAAAATTTCTTGGACTGAACTTCCCCCCCCCCCATATACGTATGTGCTAAGTGTTGGGCTTTGCTGCAGCCTTTGCCATTTTCCCACAGTTTTCAAAGGCGGTAGTTACTTGGGCTTCATTGCAGCCCAAATGGGGCTACTGTGTTAACAAAATTGAAATGAATGAAAATGAAAGCCATGACCGTTTATTGATCGCTAACTTTACGAAGCTCCCCCCCCCCCCCTCTCATATTTGTACGTGAAGCGTTATTTGGCTAATTTAAGCGCGTGATTTTCTGATTTTGATATTTTTGAATCGGGGATACGTGATCAAAAAATCCGCTTTGCAGCGTGATTTTCCAAAAATTCGGTCATTAGGGTAAGGTGGGGAAATTTGGATCTACGGGGTAATTTGGGTCTATTAGCTTTTTCGCTTTAATAGCGACCGTAAGTTGAAAATTTCGATCCATGATTTCGTGGGTGTTGAAATCTATAATTTCAGGAGTTGTTTAAGTGGTGTGACGAAGTATTTGATAATTTCTAGTGCTTCAGTTTCCTGATTTTCACCGGGCTAAACTTTTATCATGATCTGACAGCGTAGAAAACTTTCGATTTACGCCGACTAGCAACTTCTTTCCGTCAACAAATCATTATCAATCTCATGTTCAATCATTTGGAAAGGTGATAAATGTTTTTCAGGATTTTTTTGCTATTCGGTAGATTTTATTTCGATTATTTTGCAAGGAGCAAAGGCTCCAAATCTTTGATTGGCTGACGCACAGACACACCCTAAAAATTTTCACACCTTGAAAGCCAATGTCATTCGAGAATTTGTGATCACATGACGAGAGACGCCCCTTTTCGCCAGTTTTTACCCCTTCCCTCTAAAAAAGCCCGGTGTAAAATCTATTACAAAGTTTTCGAAATCTTTTTTCTTGTACGTGTTCAGCAAGCCTGAGAGCACATTTTCCTCACTAACTTTCCTGATATTCCAAATATTCATGAAATTACGCCATGTTGAAGTCGATACAAGCGTTTTTACTGTCTATGCATAGGCTAAAAACATGGGAAGAAGCAAATATTTCGCAGATAAACAGTAAATTTGACATTGAAGAACAGCACATCGTCGATTTCAAAAATCCTTAGTCACGTTGGCCTAGTTTGGCCAAGGAATGAAGGCCAAGTTTGTGGTTCTTTTTACGAAGAATGGAAATCAAAACTTACCGAGAGTTGCCATGAATGCTTATCGATCCCTACCTCATTTGTTTAGTGTATGCAGACAAACAATTATGCATTAAAGTAATCATAAAATCCTCTCCTCGCAGCCTCAACTCCCAACACTTGCTATTCTTGTCTTCAAAACAATTTTATGACGAAAGTGAAATTGACATCTTCATAAAACGGCGCGAAAACAACTCGTCACGTGGGAGGAAGCTCAACAATTTCTCTGTTGGTTGCTTGGAAAAGGGAATACATTGTTTTTACAGGAGATTTCGATGGAAATTTTGAATAAAAATCAAATTGACTCCTATTATCAAATTTTGGTCGAATAAAAAATACCAAAGATAGAATCTTGTGTGATTTATTTGGTTATCATCATATTGTGATACCTGGTGTCGGTATTCTTCCTTATATCTGACTAGTAAACTGAAAATATAATGATTAAAGATATTTGCAAGCCCATCGAAAATCCCCCAACCTACTTTCAATCGATTCATCAAACAGCTGCCTTCATCCATGTTCCTACGGAAAATCGACTCGGCTAATATCTCTGGAACATGGGATTCTCGGGACTTAGGACATAGTTGTAGTTCTTCTTAAGAAAAGTTAAGTATTCCGACCGAAATCTGCTGCCATTTAGTCCATTATGTTGTGGTGTGAGCTTCAAAGAAGTGAGAGACTTCACATCTAGTTCGGCACGAAATTTCCTGATGATTTTTGACTGATTTAAACTTTTTGTAGATATTGAGAAGTTTCAAAACAATCGGACAAATGTGATGTGCTCTCAGCTTGACCTTTGTGTCACTTACTGATTACCTGTGTACGACTACTGTATTTATATCAAACATCCCCAGTGTATGGATTTTGGCGTACATTTCTTCCAAATAGCAAGAACTTTCTAGTTATATGATAGCAAGAATTACAACCAAAAGTAGGACAATACACTTATTTTCATATTATAGAAACTGTTTTAGAAACTCTAGTAGTCTCACAGTCTCTTCCAGCAAAACGAAACCCTACTAGATGTGATCATAGGTCGATTCGAGGTTGAGAAACATTTCAACTTCTGCATGAGTTACAAAGTGTTTCAACCAAAGAGTGCGTAGCTGATACAAACATGCTAAGATGTATCATTTTTAACGATTTTTTTCCTTTTTGTAGTCCTCTTCGATCACGAATTTTAGTTTCATGAAAATTGGGAAACTCTGTTGGAAACTTTCACTTAAAGAATTGAGCTCAAATTTAAGAAACTCCGCTACAAAGTAATTAGTGTAAAGGTTTAGGTAATGTTTCTGAACAGCTGAGAGAATTGATAAATCTATGAATGAATGAATGAATGAATGAATGAATGAATGAATGAATGAATGAATGAATGAAAGAATGAAAGAATGGAAGAGTGAATGAATAAATGAATATATGAATGGTACGTGTCAGGGGTAGGAAATCCATGCCACTGTGAACTTGTTTACGTGTAGTAGTGCCTTGTAGTAGTGCTTTGCAATTTTTGCCTGCTAAGCTTATACAATGTATAAGCTTTTAAGCACAAATGTACTACATATAGTTGATATGCAAGTGTTCTTTATAAGAAACAGTACTGAAAGTTTCTTAAGTTATCAGATTCTCAGTACTGAGTTTCTGAAAGGTTCCATAACATTCTCTGTGTTCACTACCTGTTCCCTGAACATTCAAAATTTTTAAGCCTTGCCATTCAAATTCAAGTACCTTCCAAATAATATGATACGGGAAAGAAGTGAGAATAGAGTAATCATGCCAGGGATTTCCTTTGTGGAAATAAATAGCTTCTTAAGTTATATTTTCCCAGTACTAGAACTAGAGTTTCTTAATCTTTTGGCGATCTGAGAGTTGAGTCTCTTATAAGCAGTTCCTTATAGGGAAAAAATCGTCTAGTCTGTAAGTCACTTTTGAATCAATTTCGAGCATTGAGGAGTGCAATGCGAGGAGCCACTGTTCTGTGATAGCAGCAAGCATTGGAAATATTGGCCAAAATTCTCAATTGAAAAATATTCATTCTCCCTTCCGAGGAACCAAATTGCTCAGTCAGATATAAGTCAGGTATAAGGAAGAATACCGACACTAGGTATCACAATATAATGATAACCAAATAAATCACACACGATTCTATCTTTGGTATTGTTTATTCGACCAAAATTTGATAATAGGAGTCAATTTGATTTTTCTTCAAAATGTCCATCGAAATCTCCTGTAAAAACAATGTATTCCCTTTTCCAAACAACCAACAGAGAAATTGTTGAGCTTCCTCCCACGTGACGAGTTGTTTTCGCGCCGTTTTATGAAGATGTCAATTTCACTTTCGTCATAAAATTGTTTTGAAGACAAGAATAGCAAGTGTTGGGAGTTGAGGCTGCGAGGAGAAGGATTTTATGATGACTTTAATGCATAATTGTTTGTCTGCATACACTAAACAAATGCGGTAGGGATCGATAAGCATTCGTGGCAACTCTCGGTAAGTTTTGATTTCCTTTCTTCGTAAAAAGAACCACAAACTTGGCCTTCATTCCTTGGCCAAACTAGGCCAACGTGACTAAGGATTTTTGAAATCGACGATGTGCTGTTCTTCAATGTCAAATTTACTGTTTATCTGCGAAATATTTGCTTCTTCCCATGTTTTTAGCCTATGCATAGACAGTAAAAACGCTTGTATCGACTTCAACATGGCGTAATTTCATGAATATTTGGAAAGTTCGTGAGGAAAATGTGCTCTCAGGCTTGCTGAACACGTACGAGGAAAAAGATTTCGAAAATTTTGTAACAGATTTTAAACCGGGCTTTTTTTAGAGGGAAGGGGTAAAAACCGGCGAAAAGGGGCGTTTCTCGTCATGTGATCACAAATTCTCGAACGACATTTGCTTTCAAGGTGTGAAAATTTTTAGGGTGTGTCTGTGCGTCAGCCAATCAAAGATTTGGAGCCTTTGCTTTTGCAAGGTGGGGTAATTTGGGTCTACTGGTATTTCATAGGATTTTGTGATGAGTCGCGTAGTGCAAGAATTGGCAAAAGGGCTCCCGAATCAAAACAAAAATCGAGATAATACTGCAAGCAAATGGATGATACATCGAAAACAGCATAAGGTACACGTTTTTGTTCATGTTTCAGTGGTTTCAGAACAAGACACAAGGATTCACTTCTTTCAAATATCATTTCGAAAGAAACTTTGTTTACATTTCCACCTTCAAGAATGGGCCCATGGTGGTACGATCTATTTTCAATTTTCTCTGTGAAAGTTTTCAAGTCTTTGGCTGCGAAACTCTGAAAATTCATTTTCATTTCATTTTCATTTTATATTCTTTATACACGGTAACCCCGTCGGCAAAGGCCGCTTTTCAGGGGGCCGTGACAAAAACTTAAAGTCTAAAATTTACAAGTAAAATATATGAACAAACGAAACTAAACAATTTAAATACAAAGTTATAGTAAAATTAAAATCAATATTTACATAATTTTCATATCGTGAGTAGCATGACACAATCAGACCGGACCAGAGCAAACCGGGCCCCATGCCCTCCCTGAAATAAGACACCATTTACAGCACCTCAAGGCAGGCAAAGAATCCGACCGACCCCAGTCAAATCCAACCGCATCCTGCCACCCACGATCAAATTAAAGACGATGTTTAAAAGCATATAAAGAGGGTGCTTGCTTAACCTCAGGTTCAAGGCTGTTCCACAAATGTACGCCACGATATGCGAATGATTTTTTTCCCATTACTGGTTTTATAAAGCGGAATGCGTAAGTCAGTCTCCGAGTTTCTCAACTTGACAGTGCGCCGTGATGAGTTCTTTGAAAAGATATTAGAGAGATATGTCGGTGCAAGACCATTTAAAGATTTGTAAAGGATCGTCGCTATCTCTCGTTTTATGATTTCAGCGATATTTGGCCACTTTAACTGTTGTATAAGGGCATCAGCAGGTGCATCATAGCTACTGTTTGTTACAATTCTGGCAGCCCGATTTTGTAACTTCTGCAGTGTAAGCATTCTGGATTCCCCACGGCTCCCCAACACAGAGCAACAATATCGGAAATGCTGTTCTACGATTCCTCTATATATTTGACTAAGAGTTTTCTTGGGGTAGTATTGTCTTGGCATACTTTAAAAACCGTATGGCACGGGAGACCTTAGCACGCAATAATCTAGTGTGCTCATCCCAAACAAGGTGTTGATCTAGCCGAATTCCCAGATACTTATTTTTCTCAACAATCTCAATCTGCGAGTCACCTATAGCGAAGGAGGGGGACTGAACATTTCCTTCAGAGATCTTTTTAAGATTAGGTCGAGATCCTACAACCATGGCTTGAGTCTTAAAGGGTCTGTTTCATCCAGCATCCCTTGCACGTGTCGTCTCTTAGTTGGCCTTTGTTTGTCGCCATTTTCATGGCCCATGAAAATGGCGACAAACAAAGGCAAACCAAGAGACGACACGTGCAAGGCATGCTGGATGAAACAGACCCTTTAATAACATTTAAAGACAGTTTATTTCCTTGAAGCCACTGCTTCAGGCAGTTCAAGTCTCTATTTAGGTTATCGTTGATATCATCGATTTTATGGGCCGAATATATGGTGGTATCGTCTGCATTCATGGTAACCTGACTGTTTTGAAGAGAAAATGGCAGATCATTGACATATATCAAGGACAAAAGAGGACCAAGACAACAGCCTTGTGGCACCCAACAATTTATATTGTTAACGTTTGAGGGAACCCCATTAACTCTGCAGAATTGCATTCTGTTTTCCAGATAAGAAGCAAACCAGGTATTCTCAAGACCTATGATACCATTCAATCACAGTTATCCATAAAAGCATCCTAAAATTTTAATTTTGTGAATTTACATTACTCCTGACGAAATAGATACCGTTTTTCTCGAAATCAGAGCACTTTTGCAGAATGATTGAAGAGAACAAAAACGACAGTTCGCGTATGTGGAAATGCCTAAAATATGCCCTTCCTCAGTCAGCCAACCATTCTGCTTCTGTTATCAAATCCGGAAAAAAGTCCTCTCTAAACCAGTTCAACTTGCTGAAGTATGTAACAAACATTTCACAACTATGGGCCAGAATATCGCAAAGCCCTTTGGTAAGGGGAATAAAGATGCAAGAGGACCTTTGCAAAAGAAAACTGATAAGAGTTTCCAACTAGATCTCGTAACAAGCAATTTCGTGAAAATCCAACTGCAAAACTTACAAACAAAGCAATTGGCTTAGACAAAATCAGCGCATGGTTATTGAAAGATTCCGCTGACATCATTGCACCATCCCTAAAAGCCTTAATAAACAAATCATTTCGTGAAGGCAAAAGTTGTAGCTTCATTCAAGAGTGGAGATGAGAGTAACTGTGACAATTACAGACCTATCTCAATCTTACCTACAATAAGCAAGATAATCGAGCGAGCAGTTCATAAGCAGTTTTACGAATTTTTGCAAGTAAACAATCTCCTTTTCAAAGATCAGTTCGGATTTAGAAACAAGACGTCCACAAGCTCTGCTCTTCTACAATTTACGGACAACCTCCTGAAAAGCATGGACGTAGGTCATGTACCTTGTGTTTTGTTTGTGTACTTAGATTTGAAAAAAAGCCTTCGATACAGTGGATCATTCTTTGTTGCTTTTGAAGTTGACAGAGTATGGTGTTTCTACAGGTTGTCTGAAATGGTTTCGCTCCTATCTTAGTCAGAGATTGGAGTAAACGTCCGTTGGAGACGCTCTCTCATCGAAAAGAAACGTAGCAATTGGTGTACCACAACGATCAGTTAAAGGCCCCTTACTTTTTCTTGTGTTCATTAATGACTTGCCACTATCAGTAAAATACTCGAACACAATCTTGTTTGCAGATGACACAGCAATCTATCATTCCGGAAAAAACTGCAATGAAATCAAAAATATGATGAATGAGGATTTGTCTCTTGTGAAAAAATGGCTAAATGATCACCGATTGACGTTAAACATCTCAAAATCAAAGTTTGTTGTGGTTGGAGGAAAGCAACAATTAAAGCGTTTCCAAGATCTGACATTGAAAATCGAAGAGGACGAACTAAGTCGAGAATCAACTTATAAATATCTTGGTATAATAATCAATGAAAATATGAGTTGGGGGGATCATATTGCTTCAATGTAGCAAAAAGTGGCAGAAAGGATAGGTTTAATAGAAAGGATCAGTCATCTTATCCCCAGGGCACAACGTTAAACTTTGGTAAACATTATGATAATGCCATTGTTTTATTATGGAGATACTGTTTGGGGGAGATAGAAATAACCAGTGTTCGATGAAGACTCTGCAAGTTCTTCATAACAAATGTGCCAAGCTGATATTGAATATGAAGCCATATGACTCAAGCACAAAAGCTTTGAATTCACTGCACTGGAAGTCTCTAGACGTCAGACGAAAGTTCCATCGATGTGCTACAATTTACAAGTCAATGATAAGTGATATAAGCTACACTTTTAGCAATAAAACAGGAAAAGGATCTGCACAACATCCAGGCAAGGAACAATGAACTAAACCATCTACCTAAAGTAAAGACAAATTGGGGGAAGCAACTGTCATCCTATTTGTTCATTGATGACTGGAATAAACTGGACACTAGTATTAACCCTATCTGACCTGGGTGATTTGAAACACTCAATGCCTGGGGGGGGGCGGATTCCGCCCCCCCTGTTTATCTTTGCTGTTGCTTGAGATATGGCAACCAAATTTGGCACAAAGGTTGTTTATTATATAAACAATGAATTTTTGAAACAATAGTTTAATTAGCATTGTTGTTGTTGTTGCTAGAGCACAATCAACATTGTGATGTCATATGACGTCATAAAAATGAAAGTGTGTTTAAAGGTCGTAAAACTTTAATTTTCGCAAAGAAATGAAATATATAGATTAAAATAGATGTAAATTCATGGTTTCGACTTAATTAGGCCAATTAAAAAGGATTAAGAGAGATAAAATGTATATTTTGCACAGAGTGTGGCATGAAAACTTGGTTACCATGGAGACAAGGCTAAAAATAGAACACCAGAATTGTTACAGTTTGATTGCTATATGATAGAAAGTTAAACTTGCTAAATCTCAGAGGCATTCAGCAAACACGGAAAAATGTATAAATGAAAATGTACGAGGGGGGCCGAATCCGCCCCCCCCCCAGGTCAGATAGGGTTAAGTCGGCAGGAAACTTTAATATTTTTAAACAGAGTTTTTGGAAGATATGAACTGATTTTATGCCTTTTTTATGATAGAACTATTCTTTTACTATTCGGATTTATGTAATTATAATTTTTTCAATAAATCGCTTTAGTTAGTTAAGGTGCTATATACCTAATTTAGACCTCAAAAATTGAATTTTTTTATTTCGTGTCTTCTTATACTAAATTTATCATAGTATCAGATGACACAAACATTAGATACAATTTTATTACCAATTTGTCACAAATTTGATATTCTTAGCTCTCGGTCATGTTTATTTACCCTAGAAACGCCATAGCAACGGGATTTACATCAATTTTTGTTCCAAAAAATAGTCCAATTTTTTGTTCCTTGTCCAGCATTCCGTTTTTACAAATGTTAAAAAAGAGGCTGTTATCAACTGGAGGCTTACTTGTTGTTTCCCTGTGTAACCCTACCAGAAATCTTATCTGAACTCTGAACACGAAGAGGATCCAAGTTTGCTAGAGAAGTTCATTCACATCCACAAGAGAAAATCAGACATGGGCAATAAAGATAACATGAAAAGGAAAACAACCAGAAAGAGAAGTTTTCGTGGAAGAAGTTCTGCAGTCAATAATGATGCAGGAAAGGTTAGAAACGAAGATGCTGAGTCTGGCCACACAGCTGTTACGCGGCATTGTTTGTGTGGAAGTCAAGTTTGCCCAAATCTCCGCGACAACAGACCGCACGCCTCGATTTTGCAAATTTTCAAGTTTTTTGAAAATTTATTTCAAGCATTCAGAAATCGATAAGTCAATGGAGTTTAGTATCATTGAATAGATAAAACATCAGTTAATTTACCTGTTTAAATGCATTTTTCTTCGTTCCTTTCTTTTATGAAATAAAAAATTAAATCCGAGTGGTGTTTTCGAAATTTTTTTCGATTAGGCCCAAAATGGTCCTCAAACTTTATGTTGGGGATTCCAAACGAAATAAAATAATTATTTCATTTTTTCAGCATAAATTAGTTTAAGAACGAGGCTGCTCGAATATCACTGGCTCCCTCGTATCCGCAGTTGCTTAGCAATGCAGAATGCGTTTTCAAAAGTTCAACATGAGCGGAGAGGCCAACGGGCTTTTTGGAATTTGTGGAGCCATAGATAAGTGTGTTCTTTATTCAATTATCTTTGTATTTAATGTTTAATTCTTACCTTAAACCTCCTGTGACAAGATCCCCAGCGACTTTTCGGCGACCAGTTGCAGCGAAACTCTCCAGGTTGGCTGCCGCTGCGCGGCACCCACACGCAGCGCCTATTGTTTTTTATCGTAGGGAAACCAGAACGGAGGGGAAGTTATCAAAGGTAGGCCTTTCTGATGAATGTTTGGAAGAAATTTCAACATTTTTCTCAAGGAAAAGCATCATATTATAGTTTCTGAATCATTATTATGCAATTAGTCTTCCATTTGCATTCTTTCTGGTCGACTGTAGGCAGTGCGGTCTGCTATCACTTTGCAGATTCTGTTGTCACGCTTCGCAAAATGTGGTAAGATCGATTTAAAAAATTTTTTATAAATTCCGTGTTGCGATAGAAACAAACATTTGAAAAGGTATTTGTAGAGAATTTAACGCTGAATCTGAATCTGTTTTCGGTTTATACATAGCTTTTACAGAACACAAGTTATATTAAAATTAGGAATCCAAACCCGCGCTGCGCGCGGGTTTGCAATTCCTAGCTCCTGCGGAGGGCTCGGCGCCTTCGGCGCCTGGCCGCCTGCGGCGGCTACCACTGATCAAGTGGCGCGCTTCGCGCGCCACTTCCTCAGTGCCGAGCAGCCTGTAATGAAGGCATTGAAATATCCATCCAACTGATGTGATTGAGACCAAAAGTCATAGTGACCAAAACGATTTTTAATTGAAAAGCGCCTTGCAGACTGACGTGCCCAGAATTTTTTCCGGAATGGTACATACTGGTGACTTCAGTATTTACCCATGCAAAAAAATCATTGCATTCTTAAACTTCTTCCCAATGAAGGTTCTTTTATTTCCCCTTCTACTATGGCTAGCCTAATTAGCTATGTTGAACTTAATTTTCTAAGAGTATGCTAATTTGTGTCCATTCAAATTGAACTTTTGGTTCGATTTCAGATGTTACCCCCCCCCACCCCTCCCTCTGGGTAGATACCTAGCACTGATTAATGGTAAATGGTACCCTCATATTTATATAAGAAGTGATAGGAAACTTGTACAATATTTCATGGGAAAGTGGGCAGGTGGCTTTGTGAGAAGTAGTATCCTGCGATACTCTTAATGTTACTTTACTTATTTACTGTCCGGTATTCCACTGTTCTCTTTTATACGATTCTTCGATTTCCTGGTCAATCCTTTACTGCTGTTAGAACCCGCATTATAGAAACTACTACTTTTATTAAGACACCTCACACTAATTCTTTTGAGAAATGGTACCCCCATATTCATATAAGAAACAAAGAAAATTTTTACAATATTTAATGGGAAACGAACAGGTTCCTTTGAAAGAAGTGGTTTTCTGCGATACTCTTAATGTTACTTTTCTTATTTACTTTCCGGCATTCCACTGTTCTCTTTTATACGATTCTTCGATTTCCTGGTCAATCCTTTTGTTAGAACCCACAAAATAGAAACTACTACTTTTAAGACACCTCGTACTAATTCTTTTGAGAAATGGTACCCTCATAAGAAACAAAGGAAATCTGTACAATATCTAATGGGAAAGCGAACAGGTTCCTTTGAAAGAATTGGTTTTCTGCGTTACTTTTAATGCTAATTTTGTTATTTACTGGCCGTTATTCCACCTTTCTCTTTTTTACGATTCTTCGATTTCCTGGTCAATCCTTTGTTGTTGTTAGAGCCCACAAAATAAAAACTACTGCTTTTAAGACACCTCACCCTAATTCTGTTGAGAATTGGTACCCTCACATAATCATATAAATATAAGAAACTTGACTCAAATGGGAAACTTGTATGAGAAACTCGATTCATGTAAGAAGCTTGTACAAATTTAATTAATGGGAAAGTGGACAGTTTGCTTTGAAAGACGTGGTTTGAATTTCGCGGGTTGTTAGTGTGTTCCACATGAAACTCAGATTACTTATAAGCAACACTGAACAAAGTAAGGCAAATAGCTATGGTTACCTACAAGATTATGATTTAGGGTATCGACTTTCAGTCACGAAATCTGGAGAAGCTAAATTCACTCCGTCGTGTAATTTCTAACTATAGCAACATAGTAAAGGCCCAGTAAAAGCTGTTTGGTTTATATTTTCGAACTGGGATTTCAGCAGCACTCAGAGTAATAATACAGGTAAATTCTTCGCTGTTATCTATAGATTTCAAGTAAACTTAAATCTTTAAAAACGGTGAAAGTAAACAGTTATGAGGATAGTTTCCTTCGCTGAAAGAGCTGGCAAGCATGCCTTGGGTCGGTCTAGTTTTTCGAAAAATGGACGGAAATCCGTTCTGTTTTCACAAGCCTGTTGATAGTTGATCTTGCTACAATAACGTTCTCTTGTTCAAAACAATCTATGTTCTCAAGGACTCGAAGAACGAAGTTTTTCGCAAAAAGTTCACTGTTAAGACTCGTAGCGGACGATGCGGTTTCCACAGGGCGAAGGATTTTGTCCACAGGGCTAGCTCTGCAGATATCCAAGTGAAACCGCAAGAAGGCTTTTTCGCTCCTGGCCTCGCTGCCTGGCGTTTTTGGGCGAAAAGAAGCAGACTTATGGAACTTAGGTATTTTCGCGGATTTTTTGACGCGTAAATGCAGGGGCTACCCGGACGGGAAGAAGGAGATCTCAGTGACGTATGGATTAGCGTTTTTCGTTTGATCTCACCGCTCACCGCTTAGTTATAGTAGATGTATAGCGCGAGGTGGCACGATTGGCCTAAATGGACTTGACTTCCCGGTCGTAACAGCTGTGGCCAACAAACTGCCCGAAGTAGATGGAAGTGGGCCTAATTCTGCTACTGCCAAAAAGTTGAAGCTTGATGATATGTTGGAACAAGCTGATCAGACCAACATGAGTAAAGAAAACTGCCTTCCGTTATTCAACTTTTCTGTAATACAGCAGATCATTAATTTGATTGGAGCTTGCCAAATATGCTCTTCCAAAGTTGAAGTAGAAATTGATCATGCCTCCAAGAAAGGGTTTGCTCAGCTGTTGATATTTAAATGCGTGGTTTGTCCATGGGAAACATCTTTTTACACTTCAAATAAGATTCAACGTGCTGGCAAAATGGGTCCAAAGAATTTTGAAGTCAACACCAGAGTTATTGTAGCATTTCGAGAAATTGGGAAGGGCCTGAGTGCTATTGAAACATTTGCCATGTGCATGAACATGACAAATTGTATGGCACAAAAGTCATATGACTCAGTTAATAAATCCCTTCAAAAAAGTTATGCTGAGGTTGCACAGGCTAGTCAGAAAAAGGCAGCAAAAGAGACCAGAGAAAAATTAGGAGAAAACAACCCAGAGGACATCACGGACTGTAATGTGTCAGTTGACGGAACATGGCTATGATTACTATGTCTTGTCAAAGAAATGTAAAGGATGTCAACACTGGGAGGGAAAAGAAGAGAGTGAAGGTTATGAGCAATGGAAAAGTGATCATGATTGTTCCATTAACCATAAAGCTTCATCTGGAGCCATGGAAGTCGCAGGGGCAGTCAAAATGTTTCCCAGATCTGTTGACTATCTTAAACTTAGGTACACTGGATACATAGGTGATGGTGACAGCAAAGGGCACCTTAGGGTGGTAGCTGCTGCACCATATGGAGACACAACAATTCAAAAGCTAGAATGTGTTGGGCATGTGCAAAAGAGGATGGGCACACAATTAAGAAACCTTGTGCAAGAGATGAGGGGAAAGAAGTTATCAGATGGCAAAGGATTGTCTGGTAAAAACAGATTGACAGTTAAGATTATAAATGCCATCCAGAATTATTATGGTATGGCCATAAGACAGAATGTAGCAAATGTCTATGCAATGAAGAAATCAATTATTGCAATTCTGTATCACTGCTCCGAAAATGAAGATCTTGAAGATAGACACAAATACTGCCCGAGAACTCCAGAGAGTTGGTGCTGTATCAGTCTGATAAGATTACCAATAAGAATACATACAAGACAAATATAAGTCTTCCACCAGCCATAAGAATATTATTGGTGCCTATCTTCAAAGACCTCAGTAAGGATGACCTGCTGATGAAGTGCTGTCATGGCAAAGCACAGAATGTCAATGAAGCACTTCATGGTGTTATTTGGCAGAGATGTCCAAAGGAAATATACACTGCAAGATCTGTGGTTGAGATCGCAGCAGCATCAGCTGCTATCAACTACAATGAGGGAGCAATGGGCATTCGCAACGTGTTTAGGAGACTAGGAATTTTCCCAGGAAAATTTATGGAGAAACTGGCACGAAAAAAGAATATGAAAAGGCTTAATGACAGTTTGAATAAATCAAGTGAACAGGGAAAGAAAAGGAGGAAAAAACTGAGATCAATAAAGAAAGGGTATGAAGATAAAGAAAAAGAGCAAGGAGAGGGTGAAAGCTATGCTTCTGGTGCATACTAGTAGCTGCAAACTCAATGAAATGTATCCGGAAAACTTTAAATGCATTTTTCTCAAATAGTACTTTTCAAATTTTGGGAAATTCTAAAAAAAGATTCCTCCATTTATATTGGCTCAAACTTGGCAGTGTATTTGTGCATACTGAGGCCCTTCCACCCTATCAAGGAAACACAATTTTTTTATACCAAAATAGAATTATGCAAATTAGATCATTGTCCGAGACGCCAAATTTCATAAGAAAAGCAATAACTCTGCAACAAATAGATATTTTTGGAAACTTTTGATAGGGTGGAAGCACCTTTGGCTAAGGTACTTACCTACCAAGTTTCAGGCTCACAAGTTGTGCACAAAATCTTACAGAATTTCTGAAAATTTCCATACTTTTTGATGCGCTCACCTTATATTATGCATGCATGAATAATTTTGAATCCATAAATCTTGTTGGAATATTATTTGTATTCAAACTGTGAATTTTGGTCTCATTAGCTTAAGAAATGACAAAACTACAAGTATGCTGGATAGTTAGGTATATAGCACCTTAAACAGAGGACCCTCATGAATAGCACTTTCGAGTGACGGAGGCTGTCCTCTGTAAATATCTGTATTATAATTTTCATTATGTATCTAATAGACCCAAATTTCCTGCCGACAGGTTGAAAATAGATGCAAAAGTGTGGAAAGTAAAAAATTCTAAAAAAATATTCAAACTTCAAATTAAAGAACGGGAATAAGTTTCCTAGAACGACAAAAAAAGTTCAATGTAGATAAAACGAACAAATTTCTATAATATCTCAAACGACTTTGTGAGGATACTCTATTTGTTTCCAAAAATGCCCAATTTAGACCCACATTACCCCCACCTTACCCTATTTCGTGAAATGGACTTGTAACCCTTTGCTTACCGACGGAACTTCTGCGTTCCACCAAAATGGCCTCGATCCAATCTCGTCCCCAGAGTGAGTTCGTTGCTCTACCTCTACTCTGGGATACAAGAGGCCGTTCGGCAATCTGATTGGCTATTCGCCATTTTGCACCGATACTCCGTTTTGCGTTGGGTAAACGACCTCGGCATGTCAAAATTCAACGTAAAACCATATTCTTTTCCTATTCCGACCATCATTTGCAATTTATTTCCGAACATCGAAGAATAACGAGCCATTTATCTTTGAAGCTGCGGTGAAAGTTTCCCGAACTTGCAACTTAGGCCCCGTTTACACGATACCGTTTTCATTTCATATCGGATTGGTTTCATATCAGATTGGCCTTCTGTTTACACGATAACGTTTTCATTCCATATCGGATTGGCCTCCTGTTTACACGAGAACGCACCAATCCGATATGCTTCATACCGTTTTCGCGTTTTCAAATGAAAACGCTCTGAAAGTGGCATGAAACCAATCCGATATCGTGTAAACGGTCGAAACCGATATCAACTCAGTACGAAACCTCATTATCAGTTCTACTAGCCTCGAATCCATTGGGGGAGCTGCGCAGAATGCGCAGTGGAACCATTACCGAGTACGGTGAAACCATTACAGTGCAAGGCGAAACGGTATCGTGTAAACAGAACCACAATCCGCTATGAAATGAAAACGGCATCGTGTAAACAGGAGAAATTTTCATATCGGATTGCCTAACCCAATCCGATATGAAATGAAAACGGTATCGTGTAAACGGGGCCTTAGGCCCATTTTCGCTCTAAATAAACCGAACTTATTTTCACATTAAACAAACTTGCCGACCCCAGATTATTGTTTAAATACCTTCACAAAGGTTCAAATAAGGTCCTCAAAGTGTTTGTTTTCAATTTCTCCTTCCATCTTCTGCAGAATTAGCGCCAGAGCAACGGCCATTTTCTGTAGCTTGGCGTTGCCTAGCCAACGGTGAAATCCATAATGGCTTCCAAATGCACCCAGATTCTGGGCGCATTTCATCGAAGTGTACCAGGGTGTTCATTCGGCTTCGTGATCAGCGTATGACGTAAGAACACCCTGGGAACGAGGCTGGGCCTCGATCCAGAATGCTCAGGTTACATGAAGTAACTATGGCTTGTGCGTTTTTACATAGAGAACTACATAACGTTCGTTTGAGACCTTGCTTTGGCTTCCTGTTTGAATGTATGTATTTATGTATCATTTGCCACATAAAATATATATACAAGCTACTATAATAAATACAAAAAATAGATACAATACAATACTTTAGGTTAAAACCGCAAAAAGGAAAACACCCATAATTTACAGTGGCAGGGATAGCATTAAAGGGTTAAGCTGACCTTATTTCCATAATGGTCCCCTTAGAGGTGCTGGTATAACAGAGAAAAGATAAAAAATAATAGCATTGATAAATAAATAAATAAATAAATAAATAAACAAATAACGAAAACAGGACAGTACTGTAGTTGTTATCAGCATATAACACGGTTTGTGCGACAGAAACATGGTTGGGAGAGATGAGGAAGGGTCTTAGTAGAAGACGTATATGTCATCTTCCTCTTTTTGTATTGTTTGGAAAAAATTTTCTTTGATCTTATGTCTGAATGTGTTTGGATTTTCAGCTGATTTTAAGTCAGATGGAAGACTATTCCATATTTTTGGCCCGAGGTAAGATAAGCATTATTGTCCAGCAGTACTTTTGCAAAGTGGAAATTCTAATTTAAACTTGGATCTTCGCGTTATTGGCCCTAGGTTGGCTGGATGGAATATTTCGGCACTGTAAGCTTGGGCAGTTCCATTAAAAAACTTCATTACATTAACACAAACACATTGATCCATCCTATTCTTTGTGGGGAGCCAATTTATAGCCTTAAATTCTGTGGCACCAATATGGGCTGTATTTTGTAAATTAAGGTAAAAGCGAATGCATTTGTTTTGAGCAGCTTGGATTTTTTTGGACAGCCTCTTATTCAACATTGGGTACCACGAGGTGCATGCGTAATCAAAATGGGGTTGAATGAGGGCATTCAAAAGCAACCTTCGAAGGGAGCCATCTAGGAAGTTCTGTTTTCTGTACAAAAATTTTAGCTTGCCATTTATTTTTCCAAGCATCCTAGTTGCCATTGACTCCCCAGAGAGATTTTTCATCCAGAATACATCCCAGATATGTGACCGATGAATATTGTTTGATCAATATGTCATCTCTCCTGATATCTAGCTTTTTAAGATTCTTGCAATTTTTACGCCCAAAGAGAATGCACTTAGTTTTGTCTTCTCCAAAATGAATACTCAGGTTGTTTTCTAAGAACCAATCGCAGAGTGTGTTAAAATTTCTATTCAAATTAATTTCTATTTGCTAGAAGGTTTTGTCTTTAAATATTAAGCAAGAATCATCTGCGTACAAAAGCAGGTCACAGTCAACTGCCCGTGCCATATCATTCACGTAAAGAAGAAATATGAGGGGACCAAGAATTGACCCCTGAGGAACCCCGCATGACAGATTTCCATGATTTGAATATTCCTTCCTATGTTGACAGTAAACAATCGGTCGTGAAGGTAAGATTTAAACCATAATATGGTAGAATTACTAAAGCCAAGACAAGCCATTTTATCCGGGAAAATTTCGTGGTCAATTGTATCAAATGCCTTTTGAAGGTCAATTAAGATCATGCCTGTAAACATTTTGGCTTCAAATCCTTTAAGGATCTTATCATTCAAGTAGGATAGGCAGGTGTCTGTTGAATGATGAGCGCGAAAGCCAGATTGGTATCTATATAACATTTTCTTTTCGTCTAGGTACTTTTGTACTTGATTATGGATGGTTTTTTCAATAATTTTTGAGAGTTGTGGGAGCAAAGAAATTGGTCGATAGTTTTTGGGATCATCTTTCCTTCCTTTTTTAAAAAGTGGTTTTAGTTTTGCTTATTTGCAGCCGTCAGGAAATGTTGATTGTAGGATTGAGAGATTACACAACTCGGTTGCCGGTTCGGCTAGGGCAGATGCACCGTCTTTGAGGAATTTCCCTGCAATATTATCCAAACCTGTCGCTTTTGAGGGGTTTATCTCTTCTAAGAGTTTGAGGACATTGTCAGTGGATGTGGGAAGCAGTGAAAATGGTTCACTAAGGTTCAAGTGCTGATAATACTTTCGCATACTGTCTAGTCTATGTGGGGATGGGTTAAGTTTCTTTACTAAATCTGAGGCTAGATTTGAAAAAAAGTCCTTAAAAATTTCAGCATTTGTTTTATCATCGAAAGATGGTTTGCCTTTATGATTTAAACAAATTTTAGAGGACGAGTTGTTTCCTGACGACAATCCGAGATATTTTAAACACTTCGATAGATCTTTAGGTTTCCCTATATTCTCATTAAGTTTACCAACAACAAATGATTTTTTCTTCTTTTTGATCAAGTTTTGGACATGATTACGGGTTTTCTTGAAATTTACACAATCAACGTGAGTTTTAGATGACCTAAATTTTGTCAGTAATCTGTCACAAATTCTAATCCTCTCCAGGACTTGCTGGTCCATCCACTCTTGTGTGTTCTTTCTGACACGAACCTCCCTCATGGGGGCAATCTCATCAATGATATTTGTGACCAGTTCAACAAAATGGGAGTAGGCAACGTTAATGTTATCAAAATCAATGTATTTTGGAAAATTGACGTGACTTAGTTTATCAAGAAAGAGCTGTCTTGTGTAATTCTTTAATGTACGGATCTTGACATATGTATGTACATGTATTTTAGTGCGGCTAGTCTTTCTTGTGCAATAAATCAGTTGATGATCGGACAAACCCAAGTCGAGAACTCCTTGCTGAGAAATTTTAGAAAATGAGTTTGTAAGTATGTGATCAAGGAGGGAAGACGATCTGTCGGTGGTACGAGTACGTGTCTCAATTATTTGCTTCAAACCATGGAGAGAGCAGAATTCTTTATACCTTTTAATACCGTTTGATGCATCATTCTTGTTGTTCAAATTGATGTTTAGGTCTCCAAGAATGTAAACCTCTTGATTGTCGAAGTTATTTGTTTTAGAAATTGCCAGCGTTAGTTTATCTAGAAAATGACTACAATCGTGGACAAAACTCGTTGGGACAGATGTTTTTTGCCTTAAAAGAGGCCTTTCCTGTATGTAAACTGCTACCTTTCACTGCTAATGCCCCCCTCCCCCCCCCCATTGCAATGTTGGTTGCTGAAAGAAGACATACTTGTCAACTCATCTATGAAATTTTCATCAGCTTTCAACATTGCAATGGGGGGTGGGGGGGGATCTCAACTCGAAATTTCCTCCAAAATACAAAGTGTATCATGAGTTTTGTCCGCGCTTGTAGTTGTTGGAGGCCTATACACAACTCCAACAAGGATTGGTTTTGATTTTGGTAGCTGGATATCAAAAAATATCTGTCGAAAAATTTTCTCTTGGGTTGAACACCAAGTCTTTCCTTATGTAGCAAGCTACTCCTCCATCATGCCTATCTCTGTCACATCTTTTTATTTCATACCCGTCAATGCCTACCTCGCCATCTAGGACAGACTTATTATCTAACTTACTTTCCGAAATCCCAATGACTGCTGCATTGGCTTTATTGGTTTGCAACATGGCGAAGGTTTTAGAGCTTTTAAAAGAGCCAATTGGCCATTTTTGATCGGGACAAAAATTTTTGGGTAAGTGGAAAGTTGTATGTTATTTCTGCACAAGTAAACCCTTTACAGTGGGAAGTTAGGTGCTTTTCTTGCAGCTTTTTGCTTGTAGTTTCGTTAGGCCACAATAACAAAATATGAATTCAGGATGCCTGGGGCTTGTTGGGACGCATTCCCTGTTTTGGGAAATTGGGTCAATAAAATGCACACGCCCCCCTGGGAAACTTTTTTCGACATTTTTTATCTTAATTAGGGCTATATCCATCTAATTTCAAAACTAGCACATTGTGAATATTTCGAATGGTGATAAACAAAGGGTTAACCCTAATCCACATGGGGGGTGTGTTCCACCCCCCTCGAGGTTTTTCTTGCCGTGTTTTTCAAAGACATCAACTATGTCCCCCAAACCTACCTGACTTTTATTAATTATCTATTTACCACATTTTGATCAAAAAATTTTCAAACAATAGAACTCACAGGTCACGTGACATGCCCATATTTGGAAGCAGGTAGCAAACAAATCATTGTTTTTGATGATTTCAATGGAAAGGTTTGATCATATTATGAAGTATTATACACCAAATGAATCAGTAAACGAAGAGCTTTAATTTGATACCGGATTTTCTGGAATTTGATGACGTCAGCATTTTTTGATGATGACGTCATAATAGCCGCCATTTTGGGCTAATTAGCAAATTTTTCAATTTTTTCGAAATTTTTCAATTGACAAGACTCCAATGATACTTTTGTAATGGGGTATAACCAATTTGCAACTTATTTTTGTCTATTTTTACAGAGAACAATAATTAAATTTGTCTATTTTAATTGCACGAATGACGTCATACGAATTGGCTAATTTATGCCAAAACATCACTTTAAAATCATTAATTTCTATAAATCATACTTTAACATCAAATTTGTGGCTAAAGTGAACCAAAAACTGCAAAATGTTTGTGCCAAACCATCTTTAAATTCAAATTTAACTTGGAAGCCTGATTTTCACTGATTTTCAACTTCATGACGTCACTGTGAAGTCATAAGGTGTGGCAGCCACACCCAAATTGCGCTACAACCTAGAAATGACTTGATCTGTAACTGTGCCAAGTTGTATTGGATTCTGAGGAGTCTAAGGTAGTTTTCAGAGGGGGGTGGAAAGAACCCCCCCCATAAATGGTAGATCGAAAAAAGCCCATATGGATTAGGGTTAAAGCACGTGATTGTGCCTTGAACTGTCACAAAAAGGCCATTTTCTAACGTTGTGAGGGGGCTACTCTCATAAATTTTCAAAGGACAGACCCCAGGACCCGTAGTTATCTCATTTCACTCGCAGCCTTGCCATTAAGACTTTAAAACCTATGCTAAAACCACCCTGCGCTCCCTGGATTGTGTTTGCCACCCAATTATCTACATAAAAATAAATTTCTGCAACGTGATCGTGAAAATGCTGTTTTATAGTCCGTGATGGCGTGAGAAACGAAAAATCAACATGTGAATTTGTTATCCAGGGGTACTATGGGGGCCTCCTTTGCGGGCTTCCTTTCTAAAACGTGTTTGCTTTTTGGTCGGAAAACAAATTTTGACCCTTACTAAACCTACTACATTCGAAGTTTATTTGAAGTTTATGGAAACAGAACCATTTTGGAATAATTTGCTAGCCGTTTCAGTTCAAAGGCAAGAAGAATAACGTCAAAACTTTGACTCTGCGTTCTGAGAACTTTCTTTGATTTCGGCCTTAATGCAAACGATCATAAAGTTTATTCGTTGCTGAGGGTATAGTATATATGGAATAATGTGTATCAAGAGTGTCTTGTACGAAGAACTCATCTTGTACGAAGAACGTAGTTTGGCTGCATCAATCAATCTGAGAGAATGATTCTTGTTGGGGATACGAATAGGCTAAGTTGTGAGCCTCGAGGAATCCCCCAAAAAGGGCTCCAGATCGCATGCGTAGTAGTGATTCATGTCAATGACGTAATATGCAAATTAGCTTGACGGTTGAGAAAAGGAGAGGAAAACAATAGCAAAGTTGCGCATGGCAGTATGAGCCCCACCGTTGATTCGCTCTCAACAAAGCTGAATCACAATCGGTCAAAACAATAGGGTCAGCACTTCATCTCCCCAACAAATTCAGATTCTAAAACAGGTAGTCTTTTCCTCATTTTTGTGTAGTTGTGCCATTTCATTACGTCATGATTATGACGTCATACCTATTCTTAAAATCATTTTATGTAACATGATACATCTTAAGAATTTTCTACCCTTTGGACAATTTTCATCACAATGAAACAAGACGTGATGATTTTAGCTCAAAAAGCCAGATCTGGATAGGGTCAATAAACTATTGTACCAATGAGTAGTCAATGTAAGAAGTTTAGCTGCTTTTCTCTCACGGTGCAAATTAACATACAAAACCTTGTTAAGTTTGGCCGGCCACTAATGTAAACAAAGCAAATTTCAAAAGGTGACTGATTAAGGTCTTACCTGACGAACAACGATGTCCTGGTGTTGTAATGCTGTATGTCATTGAACTTGGGATGTCGCTTGGCTGATGAATTGTGGGCCATGGCACCTGCTACTCCATGCGCAAGCTCTTTCTGCAGGCAAAATAATGTCAACGGTCAACTTTGAATGCTACTTTTCTGCTTTCAATAATTATGGCTTTCTCTATTTTGCAACATCAAGACAACGAAATGTCATTTTTCGATTAGAATTTAAACTTTCAATGGAAAGTGCTTTTTCAATTACTGCAGATGCTACTTTAGATGCCATTTAACGTGAACCCCCCCCCCTAAAGGGGGCACTAGACCTAAATTTGTACAGGGGTGTGCCCATGGAAAAAAATTTTTACCTGCCCCCAGAAAATTTGCCTTCAAATGATAAGAGTTAAGATTTCTTCGAAAGACAAAGAGCCGGGGGGGGGGGGTACATGACTTGCGGATGGACGGGCGTCTGCCGCCGGTTTTCAGAAAGCTATCCTCTTCTAATTACCGACAGTTGCGTCATACCCACTTTTATGATGAATTTTGGCGGAAAACTACCCATTTTTGACAATTTTTGCCAATGTCTGGAAGACCCACCCATGTTTATGGAAAATCTGCGGATAAAAGGACCCTCGTTTAGAGAATTTTGGGCCCAAAAACCCACCCATGTGGGCGGCACATACCCGTACCCTCAACATGTTATGTTACCCCCCCCCCCCCTCGGGACGAAGAGGTTTCTGAATTCTTCAACGAATATTTTAGCAACAAAGCGACTCGTTAGATATTGCACCAAGCTTTAAGGAGGCTCAGGAGGATATGGCAGTCGATCTAACAGTAGATCAGCTGGTAAAAGAGGAAGTTGAGAAATATAAAAGCCACCCTTCGATCAGGAGAATTAGAGAGAATAGTGCCATGAAATTTGAGTTCAATCACGTTTTACCAAATGAAGTTGGGAACCAGATAGACGCACTTCGTAGTACAAAAGTAAATAGTGGCAAAATACCTACCGATAAACTTAAGAAAGCTAAGGATTTAGCTTGCCCATATCTTACCGATTTCATCAACTCTGCAATCTACGATTCTGAATTTCCAAAGAACTGAAGGATGCTGATGTGTCGCCCGGTTTTAAAAGAGGTGTAACCACTACAAAGGTGAATTATAGGCCCATTAGTGTCTTGCCATCGGTCTCCAAAATTTTTGAGAAAATACTCAAAGGACAAATGGAGGGTTTTTTTTAAACCTATTCTATCAAGTCTACTTTCTGGTTTCAAAGAGGGATATAGCACACAACATTCGCTGTAAGAGTTATATAGAAACATGGAGAAGGAGCCTTGATTCGTCTGGCATAGTTGGTACGATCCTTATGGACCTATCAAAGCATATGACTGTATACCTCATGATCTCCTTATCGCTAAATTGGAGGCCTATGAGTTTCATATAAAAAGCTTGAAAGCTTTCGACTGATGTATAGCTAGCTACTTAGCGAATCGGAAACAGAGTGTAAAAATTGGGTCACATAAAAGCTCTCAGAGCAAGCCGACGATAACACTGTGTATTCATGTGGCACTTGTATTAGCGAAATTACGACAAATTTAGAAAATGAACTAAGTACACTCCTAAATTGGTTTCATGCTAATGGTATGGTAGCAAACCCTGATA
The DNA here is from genome assembly GCA_964020215.1 of Aurelia sp. 3 sensu Dawson et al. (2005). NCBI lineage: Eukaryota > Metazoa > Cnidaria > Scyphozoa > Semaeostomeae > Ulmaridae > Aurelia > Aurelia sp. 3 sensu Dawson et al. (2005). The sequence continues at coordinate 8,107,463 of OZ026580.1, read as the reverse complement.
AGTTCCAGTTCAGTTCAGTTCAGTTCAGTTCAGTTCAGTTCATATAATTTTAAAATTCCATTACATACAATAACAATTAACTAAACAATTGCACTAGATACAACAATATTAAAATATTAAACCAACATAATTAGCCACTAATACAATGATAACCAACTAAGAAAGAAAAAAAATTACAGGAATTGTATGCAGGGGAATTTCTTAAGGAGGAGCTCTCTCAGTAGCTAAGCTAATTGCGGAAAGAGAGCACCCCCTGTGTTAAGAATGATTAAGGAACTTGACAAATTGCTTCTTTACCTGTTTATTCGGTTTCATAATAGAATAGGATTACAGGGTGAATAATGATTTAAGTTTGGTAATTATTTTCAAAGTAGAAGGATTTGAGTTTTTGACGAAAGCTACAAGCAGATGGTGAACTTTTTATGACCATGGGAATGTTATTCCAACACTTTGCTCCAAAGAAACGCAAAGACCTGAGACCATACTGAGCGGTGTTTTTCTGAGTAAGGAAAATATTCTTGCTAGCTTGCCGCGTACCATATTGATGAACAGTTTCAACTAATGCAAAGAAAGAATGAAAATAAGAAGGAGCGATTTTATTTACACAATCATAAACAAAAGTAAGCAATTTCAACTGAAAGAGGCCATACAGCTTTAAAATTTTCAAACTCAAGAAGATAGGTGTAGAAGGTGAAGTAAAATTTTCAAATGACATTCCCCTTACAACCCTTTTTTGTAACAAAAATACTGGATTATACGTTTCATACGTTAGTCCCCAAACTAAAATACCATACTGAAGAAAAGGTGAGAATAGAGAATTGTAAAGACAAATTAACACATCAATGGGTAAAAAGTGTCTTACTTTGAAGAACATGCACTCAAAAAAATAAAGGTGCTGAGAAAAACCCTTAAAGGTTTATCAGCAGCGTACAAATACGTTACCCCTGGAGGTGCTCGAAATAACCCTTTCATAGAGGTTTTATAAAAAACCCTCTCAAGGGGTTTTTCTAAGAACCGTCTTGAAGGGTTTTCTAAACAACCTGTTTCAAAGAGTTTTCTGAAAAACCCTTCAAAAGGGTTTTTTTAAAAACCCCTTCAAAAGGGTTTCCTAAAAAACCCCTTCAAAGGGGTTTCCTAAAAAACCTTCTTTAAAGGGTTTTCCAAACAACCCGTTTCAAAGGGTTTTCAAAAAAACCTCTTCAAAAGGTTTTCTGAAAAACCTCTTCAAAAGGTTTTCTGAAAAACCCCCGCGAAAGGGTTTTTTAGAAAACCACGCGAGGGGGTTTCTCAGAAAACCTCTATCACAAGGTTTTTTCACCCACCTCCAGGGGTAACGTATTTGTACGCTGCTGATAAACCTTCGAGGGTTTTTCCGTTTACATCTATTTGCACCTTTGATCGGGTTTGAAACAACCCCTTATGGAACTCTGATTGGTTTTAAAGATAAGAACTCTTCGAAGGGTGTATATTGGGTTTTCTTTCGCACTCTTGTGTGATGTAAGCTGCCCCTGCACAAGTCCTTTGAAGAAACTTTAAGGCACGCAAAACATTTATTCGTAATACATATTGTTGAGAACCGTCACAAAAGAAAGGAGACATTTTTGCATAAAATTTTCAATTAAACTTTGCCTCTTGAATTCATTAAAAGTTCTGTATCTCAAAACTTTATATCTACCAATGTTGGTTACATTAAAATCCAAAAATATCTCGGACTGAAAAGTTTCCGATACATACTTCATACAAAAAAGGATTTAGTTCTTAACTAACAAATCCTTCAGTTCACAAGTATAGAATTAATCTAATATCAACCAATTCAAACTGAAGTGTCATGAGCAAAAATATAACCAAGAATGTGCTCGAGTGTTTGTAATTTGCAAAACCTTGCAGAAAAAATTTTGTCGCAAAGTTTGACTGTCCGAAGATTTTTGGATCTTGATGTGTACTACATTTGTTACAAATCTCAATTAACATTACAAATGCTAAATCACGAAACGCTACGAACAATGCCTTTCTGATTTACAACTGATTATAACTTATCAGTTACATACAAGGGAAGAACCAAGGGCATATCACTGTATGAAAATATCGTACCCCTTTGGCAAAAAATTACTTTGTTTTACAGAAAAATCCGTTAAAAGCTCTTAAAATCTTGCTGTTCAAAGAAATCTTGTACATCTTTTCGGAAGAGTGATACACCCCTCGGGAAGAACAAAGTCTAAGTATGTACTGTCAATACACAAATTTTTTTAGAAACTGATCTTATTATTGGGCTGGGCTTTGTAGCTGAGTTTGTTAATCAATTCATCACGAAGTTGAATGCCACGGTTTTTCACCAAAAAGATGAGTGTATGCTGATATTCAAGAAAGTCAATCAAGGCCTTCAGCTAATCAAAGACAACTTCTAAAGTTCATTCACGAAGATTTCGGCTGTTCTTTACAACATATAGGCAGTACCTTGTTCCATCATAGTATTGATAACTGTCTTTTTTACGTGTTGTCACCTTGAAACTATGCAGATCTTCCGTTGGTCTTTTTCTTCAAGCCTCTAAAAAGAAATTGTAGCATAAATTACTAAACATGTGCATGTCTTAGTTTTTAACAAGGATTGCAAAAGAACTGAGGATGCACTGTCTTTGAAATTTCCTCAAGCAAAAGAAGATCCCCCACCAATTAGTACAAAATTAATTCGAGGAACATTCTCTCAAACCATCAAAAAACTTTCAGTGCTAAAATATGATGATTTTAAGAAACTTTCGGTACTGCGTCAGTCTCTCAGTTTCTAGTGTCTGAAGAATTGGGATTACGGACACTCTAAATAGAGCTTAGAAAATTTTTTTTAATCAAGATTGTTGTCAGAAGAGTAGGCATTTTGTCAGTAACTGCATCCCTTTGCTCCAGCAAATCTCAAAACAAGTATTGGTAAAATTTTCACTCAAAGCAAGTCCTCTGAAGTGTAACAGAGCCAACAAAATTTTGATGAACCTAGAGAAATTAAACGGGAAAATTACGAGAAGTTCTTAATATTGTTTATCCAGGTGGTATTTGTGCATGAAATTCACCTCTCAGATCGTCAAAAAATTAATAGACTTCAATACTGGAAATTTTAATCTTGAGAAAGTTTATTTTGGTAAAAGAACTCTTGCCATATGGTTTAAAATAATGCTTCTTAAAACCTCGATGTTTTTCAAAAAATTCTCAAAGTTTCAATAAATAATTCTATGGTGCCTACCTTTGCCCTTGTGGACATTAAAATGGACAAATGAAAGCTTACCAGTGTGGAAAGTTCGTTTTTGTTACGCCAAAGGTTTACGCCACGCCAATTGTCTAAAGACAATAGACCTATTGTTCTTCTATTGTTCTTGACGTTTCTCCACGCCAAAGATATTTGGCGTAACATACATGTTTTCCAGCGTGTAGCCTCTCCAATAATTTTCAGGTATTGCCCAACATATAGAGTGATACAGCAAACAAATAAAAATAAGCAAAACTTTGCTGATGCTTTCCTTTTACAGAATAAATTGTTTCCTATGTTATGTCAGGTGCGTTCTTTTACAAAATCCTACTCCTATACCTAGGCCGACCTGGAAGCACAATGGTAACGAGGGCCAAAAAGATTCATAGGCGAAAGCTGTGATGAATAAAGCTTGATGAGGTTCTACGAAGAAAGAGTTTCAATTCACCTCATAAGCTAACTTTTAAGCTTATATAAAAAAAGTTTACATGCATTAAAAGAATCTAAATTCGCTTCATGGTTTACCTTGTTTCTGTTTTGCAGCCAATGTCGTGATAGTAGACTTCCCCTCAATTTTATTCATTCATACAGATCAGAGAAGTTTCGCCATCTTGAAGTCGAACTGAAAATCAAGACAGCATCTTTCTAGTTGGTTGGCTACTTGAAAATGAACATAATGTTTGTTGTGTAACAAAAACGGGCTAGTCTGCACTTTAGCGGACCAGCTTTCAAAATCGGCACACTATGTGTCATGGTGTAAGGGTTAGGGTCAGAGTTAAGCTTTGGAAATGGGGATTAGGGTTAGTTAGGGTTAGTTTAGGGTTAATTAGGGTTAGTTTAGGGTTAGGGTTAGGGTTAGTTTAGGGTTAGGGTTAGTTAGGATAAGTTAGGGTTAAGTTAGGGTTAGTAGGGTTAGGTCAGAGTTAGTTCCTGAGAGATATGACATAAAGCTGGTCCGCTAAAGTGCAGTCGTCCCAAAAAACGAACGAACAACAAAGCTATATTGTTTTTACATTCATGTTTGTACTAATCTCCATCAAGCAACAGTTGACTGAAGAAAATTTGACAAGGACGACGAGGTAATACCATACTATTCTACCTAGCTAGGCCATAAACAGAAAAGTCCGAAAAATCTGTGTGGTTGTCGATGTGAAATTTTGACCCAGCGAATAACTTGGAGTAAAAGTAATGATGTGAAGAAGCTTACCAATGTTTTGGTTGGAACTTGCTTGTAATTTATCTGCTTCTTCGTTGTCTTGTGTATTGAAGGCATTCTTGTGAGTTCTTGAAAGGCAACTATCTCTCGAAAGTAGACGATGAAGAGAAGGAAAGATTTCGTGCTGACGCCAGATCGAAGAGTTGATCGAATTCGAAAATTCCAGATCGAATTCGAAATTCGCGCTTTTTCAGTCACATGGCTTATACTCGTCCCAACATGTCCGGATAAAGTCCCAAGGAAAGCAATGTGATGTTATGCAAGTAGAACGTTGAAAATAAAACGCAGTACATTTATGTTTCCTGCTCTTTACCTTGTAGAGCGAATGGAAAGCTTGCAATCTTGTTGGTGCAACGTTGCCAATTATCTGTTCTCGTCAACATTGAGGAAATGCAAACTCTCGCACTCTCTCGCACCATCCTTTGCCGCTTTTTAGTTTTCTAAGCATTACCACTTGAAAAAAAACCGAAAATCAAGAAAAGTCTCTGAAATGCAAAATCTTTGCAGTCATGAATTATCCCAGACAACTTTTGAAGGTTTTCGCAAGAACCAAGATGGCGAACAATAAACCTCCAAGGGTTCTTTTGACCTTTTGAGTCAGTTACCTTTGAACCCTTCATCCTTAAAGGAATTTGGAAAAACCTTATGGTTATGCTGAACAAGAGGAGAACCCCAAGAGGTTTTTCAAGAGTCAGAAAAACCTTAGGGTTATTGAAGAAACCCCATCAACTGGCCGGTTTTTCCAAAAAACCCTTGCAGGTTTTTCAGAGCTTGAACAACCCCTAGGTTTTTTCAAACACCCTATCTAGCACCCTTATTTTTTTGAGTGTGCCACAGGCTCAGGCAAGCTTTTTTGAAAGTTCAGTCAAGTGATATTTCCAAGAAAGATTTTCATCCAGAAGAACGCCAAGAAATTTGACATAAGAAGTTTTCCTGATTGGAAGACTTCCAATTTTAATGCTGACAGCTTCAGTGATAGAATACTGAGGAGACTGAAAAATGATAAAATTTGTCTTATCAATATTCAGTGACAGTTTGTTCACATCAAGCCACATTTTCACCTTTTTCAATTCTTTTTTTACTGTTCTTTGTAGCATGTCAAGATTGTTAGATTCATAATAAATATTAGTATCATCAGCATATAAATAGAAGGTTAGTTTTGAGTATGAGCGAGGTAAGTCATTAATGTAAATTAGGAAGAGGGAGGGGGCCAAGGATCAATTCCAAGGATCAAAAGTTCCAATTGATGTCCTTGAGACTCAATGAAAAACATAAGTTACGCTTGAATTTAGAGGGTTTAAAAATATCGTCCACAGAACATGTTAAACTTCTTGGAATTGAAACTGACAACAAGCTTCGATTCAATAAGCATGTAGAAACACTATGCGACAAAACAAACAGAAAAGTGCTTTTAGGAGGTTAAATATTTACCTCTCAAGGGAACAGGCAATGAAACTACCGGGTGTCCCAAAAAAGGTAACAGATTTGATCAGGGCTAGCGCTAAGAATTTAACTACAGTCAATCGGAAATAACCTTTAAACTTATCCTCGATAGTTTACTTGAAGATAGACACCTTGTTTGTTGATATTGGAGCATTGAGAGTAGACATTTGTATCTTGAAAGTCCAGATTTGCCTGCACCTCCAAACCATAGCTTTTAGGCTTTGGCCTACACTACCAACGCGCTGTTGTGGGGAATCTCCTCAAGGATAGGCACAATTTAGGCCCTGTTTATATGAGGAAAAACACCTCACTTGCCAGACCCGGGGCTGAGAGGCGAGATGCCACCTTCCAATAGAATCCTCTGTATTTTCATTTCGCGTTTACATGATGAACGCAACACCACCGGTATAGTGAAATCCCACCTCACAAGAGGTGGAATCTCACCTGGGTGAGGTGAAATTTTTCCATATAAACGAAATACCACCGGTATGGTGAGGTGAAATGAAATTTTTCGTTGATTCTCATTGGTCAGTTCTTTCTGATTTCACGGAAGAGAGACCTTAATCCACCTCGCCTCTCAGCCCCGGGGCTGACAGGCGAGGTGAAAAATCTCATATAAACAGTGACTGAAATTTACCTCGCCTGTCAGCCCCGGGTCTGGTAGGTGAGGTGTTTTCCCCCATATAAACAGGGCCTTAGAAAGTCCGAGGGGGGACCTTTGCTTTGTGCATGCACATCTGAGTACAAATGCAAAAACTGAAAACTGAAAATGTCACTAAGGAATATCTTTTACTCAGCCAAAATGAAAATGAATTTACAAAGAAACTTACTTAAACAACTTAAACACGATAGAGAGCTTTCAAGGATCTTACCCTCGTGGGATCTTTAATCCTTTGGGTATAAGCCTCAGAAGCTGTAATATTACTCACAGGGAAACGCATTCGGATTTCAATTCTGTAGGTAGATGCTCTCTCAACTATAAGGAACTTTGACTTTCACTCCCTTGGAGTTTCAAGTTCAGTTGACAAAACATCTTAGTTCATCTGAAAGCGGCGTATAGGGGAAATGCCCACTCTGGGGGTGCAATCTCATCATTCTAGTTGATTCCAATACAAAATTAAACCTTTAAAGATGATTTTTATGGTGGAATATTCAGACAAATTAGAGGTAAAAAAGGGTAATCGAGGTAAAAAAAGGGTAAAAAAGGGCTACGGCAAATACTATTTTAAGGATTTGAGACGATTGAGGGGTCATTAGGACGTCTTGAATGGGGGTCCAAGCATTGATTGCGCAAATTTTGCCCCGAGTTAGCCTTGTGTGCTGGTTGCTCAGTGGTTTCCTAGCCCATTTTCAAATTGGAACCAATGCAAAGACCTCTCATCGATGCAAACATTGCAAATATGACCATTTCATCGATTTGAAGGATGTAAACGGCTGCGGGCAGTAGGATTTTCTGTGAATGAACTTTTTACCTATTTGAATTATTATTTCTCGTATGAAAGAAAATGAGAATTATAAGGAATTTCAAGTTGAAAGTTGTGGGGGACTTTTCTTATTTTCATCCATTTAGGCCCATTTAGGTCCATCGGCTGCATTAGAATCTTCCTCTTTTCTCGTTTTTCTTCGTTTTCTGACCCTTAAATGTTGTTTCAAGTATGTCCTGACGATGCAGAAAAAAGTTTGGCCTACTTCTGTTTATGGAAAGGCAACTTGCCTCTGGGCTCCTGACACCCTTTGGCTGCTATGGCTATAGGCTCCTAGGCTCAAGGCTCCTAGGCTCTTGGGCTCTAGGGGCTCCAAGCTCTTGGGCTCCAGGCTCCTGGGCTCCTCTGTTAGAGCACTATGTAAGATCCGAGCAGGGTGAGCGATGTTAGCCAGGAAAAATCTTTAAAGTAAAGTAATCAAACTGTTTTAAACTTGTTGGCTATTTAATCAAATATTACAAAATTTCATTTGCTTTCATCTTAGGGGCAGAAGCCTTTCAAATGGGTGCATTCACATGGATAACATGCAATAAGCTTTGTTCGGAAGAAGTGGGAAATAGAATTGGAATAGAATTGTGGAATGTGTTCAAACGAAAACAAATGTAGCAGGAACTATGTACCTAACATCTTTCTGTTATCTTGGATAATTGTCAGACCAATGGCCTAGCTTTATGCAGGGCACTGTAAACAGTTGATTTGAAAAACTTTCCTGAAAAGTAACATAAGATCGTCTCCAGTTATGATAAGAGAAAGTAAACATCGGCTGATTGACATAATGATTTACTTCTGGTTTACAGTCTACTACATAACATAAGGATACTGACCAAAGATACTTACAGGAAGAAGTGAAGCTCGCCATCACAATTTGCTCTCGCCAAACTGAAAATCGACAATATTTATCTGGCTGTCATCAAAGCAAAGGAATTGATTGCTTTGCTTAATCAAACACACAACTCTCTCTGTTTTGTGCATTCGTCTAAGGCCCAACTCCTAAGGATTACAAAGACTATTGCTGAAAGCTAAAACACATAATGCTTACTATTAAGATAACGAGCAGGGCCTATCATTGATGAAAATTTATCGCAAGACAATCTCTATAAACTCACCTGCTGAAGCACCAGGTGTTGTCATGCGCATTATGAGCGCAAAGTGATTTTGCTGAAGGAAGCTTCTCAATTCAAGCAAACAGGTAACCAATCAATTTCTGGCCTGAATAACCTGTAAACGGAAAAATCCATTGCAAAATGCTGCAACTAGACCGTTAGCACCTATAAGGGCTGATAGAAATGCGAGGGCCAGGCCACAAACAATTCTGAGATTTTGATTTCTTTGTTGATGTGACTTAATCAATGTCATAATAACTACATTTATTTAGTATCTAATTACAGTTGCTTGTAAGAGTCTTTCACAACAGAGGTACTTGACAATTTAGCAGTTTGCGAAAAGACGAGTGCATGACAAAGAAGTAAATACGATTAAAAAGGTGAACGAAAGCTCTACAAATGAATTACATAGCAAATTCTCAAATTTAACACAATATTGCTGAACCTTTCCTGGATAGATCATCATAGTAACTTTCCTGAGATTATCATTATGGAGTGTCAAAAGCGACATCAATACATTAAAGACATGCACAACTTGATTTTGCGACAACATTTTACGGGCAGGGTGGGGAGGGATTTTTAATCAGCAAACGAGCTACCAACGTGTGACCTTTAGACTCCAGTACAGACTATCACGTGTAATCACACATGTTAAACCAAACGCACGCTTTTATCGGTTACTCTATTGTAACCTCAAACAGATCTGGTGAAAGAATTGTGATCACCAAATTACGAACTAGTGATCATGCCCTAGAGATTGAAAAAGGCAGACGCCACAGACCAGTCATTCCAAGGGAAAACAGACTTTGTAAATTTTGTAACAACAACCAAATTGAAGACGAAATACATTTATCTTCGAATGCACCCTGTATGAACCCCCAAAATCAAATCTCCTACGAAAATGTCATAACCTCTCCTTAAGGACCAAACATTTAGGTTACCAAGATCTTCTCCATCTTATTTTCATGAATCCCAATCCTCAACTTCTTTCAGATCTAATATCCTTTCAACCTGATCCCTGCGCCCTCTTAGGTCGATAACCAATACCTAATAACTGATTACAATAAATCGCGATTGACCATTTTGCATTTGTTGTCGTTGTTTTGTTATTAAATCTCCAGAGGTTTAGTATTTGGTTTAGAGTATATCATGTATAACTTTATATCTATTGAAGAATTATAAAAACAAAAGATCTGACAGGGCATTGGTCTATTAACCAGACCTTGGTCTGCTAGGACCAAGGACCCTTGGATTTTTTTTTTCTATCCAATATAAAAATTTACAATAACGATATTACCTAAAACAGCACGTACAAACTACTGTACTACACTACAAGAACGATGCCATGAGGAGCAGAAGACCATGACTACCCCATGGCCATGACATAGAGACAGGTAATTAAAACTAAGTCTAAATATACATTCAAATATAGATACAAAAACTAAGTACAAACACTTTCGACTGATAAATACTAAAGTCGGGTTCACATTGGATGTCGGCAATTGCTGTGTTTTGGATGTATCCGCTAAGTGATTACGTAGGATGGACGCTAAAATTTACGTAGGATGGACCCTTGGATCATAGGACCAGGACCCATATTAACCAGACCATTGACGAATCCCAGCCCAAAATAACATTTTTAATTCAGAAGTTCAGCTGAATCATAGAACCCTAACAAGCAAAACGATATACAATACACAAACTTGGCAAGGTCACAAAGGCCAGGACAGGGTAGAGGATTTTGTTGGAATACATTGTGAATACACGACGAGAAATTTCTTCACGCTCTAGGCGCGCTTTGCAAAATGAATAAAGTGGTCGAGATCTGTTGATGGATTTCATTAAAAAAATACCAAGAGCAAGCTCGATTGTAATACTTCCCACTGACTGCTGGAATTCTGTGTTGCGAAAGGAGAAAGTTTAATTGAAGTCCCCCATTTTGAAAACCTCAGGGGTGGCGCAATGAATCTTTTGGAGTTTGGGCCAGATGCTTCCAACGGAGGGTGCTGTAGCCCCCTTGGTCCTTCCCTGTGGACACCAATGGATTACCTTCCTGATCTCATTGGTAGGGAACAGACATGAATAAATAGGAGGGGTAAAAAATGCCAAAACATCCAATATTTTCTACTCCATGACACCACATGTTGCAAGCTAACGACATATTACGATAGAAACCAGAGCTTCGAAAATGTGGGAGGCAAATATTAGGAAAAGATATAGGAGAAAACAAAATGTCAGATAACGAATACAAAGAATCACATCGTAAGCCTACCAGATACATCACGTCATGCTACTTTCAACGAGCCAAAGAAATTGAAAATTGCAATTCCTTTTTTCACTTAAGTCATTGGTACCAAGAGTATGACATCCCATGTCACCCGCTGAAGCTCTATTGACCCCCTCTCTCTATAAAGCCTCCGTTTCTAATAAGCCCCTCCCCTCTGAGCCGAGATTTTAAATAAGCCCCCCTTCCTATTTATCTATTAAACCCTAATCCATATGAGCTTTTCTCGAGCTACCATTTATGGGGGGGGGGTTCTTTCCATCCCCCTCTGAAAACTGCCTTAGCCTCTTCGGAATTCAAAGCAACTTGGCACCGTTAAAGATCAAGTAGTTTCTAGCAAGTAGCGTAATTTGGGTGCGGCTGTCAAACCTTAGACGTCACAGTGATGTCATGAAGTTGAAACTCAACGAAAATCAGGCTTCATTTCATTTCATTTCATTTTGAAATATTTATACAGGTATTAGTTTCATTTATAAATAAATGCTTTTCAATAACTGACCTGCTTAAAACAAAAAATTAAAGGAAAAGAGACTAAACTAAGAACAAAAGAATTTCATACACCTAATCTATATATACTAGAAGTAACTATAAGTTATCAACTGCTCGCACTCTTTCATATTTGTGAACTCAGATAAAGCCACACTAAATTCGTAAATGAATGTTCTGCTGTCCCCTTGAAGTGGAATTGTTCGTTCCATTATTCCGTATCGTTTTCCATGTTTTATGAAGGTAAAGGAGGGTATTGAACGCAGGTTCAACAGATTATTGCTTATTGTGTTGACTTAATCCTGTTGAAAATGTGAATGTGATTGCATGTAAACACTGAATGACGTCGATATTATTGTTGTGCAGCATTTGTGAATGTTTCGTATCGATACCACACGCCGCTCAAGGGTCACGGCTCATACCAAGCCAAGCTTCGCTTCGTTGGGTGAAGTTGAATCATTGAACAAATCCGTCTCACAGTTATTTACGCCGTGTTTGGTATCTTAGTCTTTTTATGGCCAAACGAAGTAGCGAAATGTGTCGATGGAAGATCTGAAAGTAGTGTGAAGGTGCACAAACTTATTGCCTGTGTCTCATGAAACGTAAGGGAAGTTCAATTTAGTCGCCCCTTCTCTGGGATAGGCCCGACCGCCATCACAGTATCTTGGCAGGCCTTGGCAGACAAAAGAATATCATGACTATTGATCATTGTTCACGAAGACAAACACGTACACAATCACACTGTAGTGACAAAGGAAATGTGGCCAGCGAATCTTTCAATTTAAACTAACCAGCGGTAATAGATAATCAGAAGTAACAAAGCAATACAATAAACATATGCGTGGACATCACAGAAGGTTGGCTGGATCACTATAGTAATCTCGCTCCTTCGTCGCTCGCAATAAGGCAGGTAAACGATTATCCAATTAGCTTTCTTCTTTTGTTTTCCATTGTGAATTTAACAATCAACACAATAGGAAGACAAAGGGGGCATTCGATGTAATGATAAAGGAACCATTCGATGTTTGTACTTGTTTATTCACTTTTTGATTGGCTCAAAAAACAATAGCTTTGGGGCTCACCACGGCTCACGATGTCATGCGCTGCCTCGCTATTGTTTCTTGCACTTGTTCTCAATAGCCATTCTAATTTGCATATTACGTCAGTGAAGTAAATCGTAAATGCGCATGCGATGTGGATCCTTTTGGGGATTCCTGAAAGGTCACCAAAGGTCACAACTTTCCATTTCGTGTCCAGCAAATGACGAGCAAGATGACGGGCAAATGGCTGCCAAGTGCTGCCCAGATGATCACTGCTACTTCGGCCTTCTTAGCAGGCCTTACTCAGATGGGAGCATTATCAGATCAGAAGAAATTCGTAAACATTGCAGATTAAAGGTAATGTTAGCCAACATTTTCATAGCTAGACGCCTCTCAATTCTGAATGATTTGAATCCTCATTCAGCTTAGGCCCCATGCAGCATGCTATCTTATTGCTTGGAGCCTCAGTTTTGATTGTTTTTATGACATGGTGGGGCCTCAAAGTAGTTGTTGCGCCAGGGGAGGGCTAGAGGGAGCTACAGCCCCCCTGTCGGAAGCCATTTAACCCCCTGTCGGAGGAAATTTTAGGTTTCTGCAGGAGGAAATTTTTGGCAAAATGATGTACAAAAACTGCATTTTTTAGCCATTTCAGCCCCCCTGTCGGAAGCTCCTGCCCTCCGTCGGAAGATTTCTGGCGCCACCCCTGCCTCAAAGTAGAGTTATCCCTAAAATTTCAAGAAGTGTTTACAACACAGGTTGCTCATGAAAATTTCAAACAAAGCTGTATTTGGTATGGTATCATAAAATTGTTCTAAAATTTTTTACCAAAAAAATGCACGTGCAATGGTTGATGAACAAATTGAAGGTGTAAGCTGCAAATAAACTTTTTAGGCTGTAAGAGTAAACATAGATCCTCTGTTATCAGATGCAAGAACATATTCCTGTAGTTGCAAATGGCAAGCTGCAAAAAGTTGTACACCTCATTAATGGAAGCTTTCCAAGCTGGCCTGGAGTAACCAAAGCAGTATTACAACTTGCCAAATTTTAAGAGTATCTAATTTCTATCCTCTTTGGTTTAACAACCACTTATTAGAAACAGTTGGTTTCATTTTCAACAGATTAAGATGAGATTGTTTGATGAAAAATAGTATTTTGATGGCAAAAGTATTATGTGGGGGTATTGCAAGATTGCAAACATCTTGATTCTACAAATAGGGTACAGCTGATAAACAAACAGTTATCATTGAGATGGAATGTGTGGTGGCTGAGATCATAGGTCCATTTTCATTATCAATTTCTATATGGGATCTTGGCAGTCTACTGTGAATGCACCATTTGCAGTTTATGCCATAATGTGACAATGTATTGTGCTTCTCGATGATAAGGAAAATTGGTGTCAAAAGTATTGTTCCATACAGTGCTTCCTTTCATTCATTGTTGAAATTTTTGGAACAAATATTTCAAGATCAATCTAACAAAAAACAATCTAAACCCTGTGTATTTAGGATTTTACTTTCTTCATTTCTTTTAGGTTCCTGGAGACCAGATTGCAATGCATGCATGATTTGGCCCCAGTGTAGTGGTGAGTGAAAGAAAGTGAAAGATGCAAGTGCAAGCAAAGTTTAAAGGCTGTGAGGGTAAAAATAGATCCTTATCAGATGCAAAGCACCTTTTGTTGTAGCTGCAAGCTGCAAAAGTTGTACACCTTATGAATGCAAGTTTTCAAAGCTGGCCAGCAGAGCAAACCATCTTGCCAAGGGCACCCAATCTTGAGACTCTTTGATAAAAGAAACTTTAAGGAACATTGGGTTCTATTTTTAAAAAGATTTACATGGGAGCATTTAATGCAAAATAAATTATTTTGGTGACAAATGCATTATGTGGGGCTTATTGCTAATTGAATTTAGCAAGATTTTGATATAAAAAAATATCAAAGGTGGAGATGATAAACATAAGCTATTATCACTGAGAAGGGATGTTTCTTGGTCATATGATCATAATTGGGTGCAGATCTTGGCAATCTGATGGGAGTGCACAACTGCTCTGCATATTGACTGCAGTCATGAGTCAAAAACAATGTACTGTATTTTCCTTTGATCCATTGTTAAAATTTATGTAACAATTATTTCAGGATCAGCCTGACAAAAATATATGCTGTGAAGAAGTTCTACTGATAAACTGAAACATGATCTACACAGTCAAGAACTCACTGCATTTCTTTTATTGTTACAATATTATGAAACAAATATATTCAGGACAAGAATGAACAAATATGATGTGAGGTGTAAGCTCATAGTACCCGCCACAAGCACATTGATCAAGTTGATTGTCAAAAATTCTTTGAATTCTTAATATTTTTCAAGAATCCTTCACCTTCTGAAGGAATTCTTCAGTCGAATGAGAAAAAGACATGCTAGAATTTTTAACAGGAATTAACAGGAAATTAAGCATATTCATAAGAATTCTCTCAAGGCAAAAGAATTATGATACTGCGCACCTGCCTATGGTCTTTCTTTTGTAAAATTTTAACAACTGGACACTGTGCATCACAAAGTGGTTTGTTTTATGCCTGATGCAGCAAAATGAAATCAATTAAAAGTAATCTGTTGTATCACACTGTTCAAACCCAAACAAAAACAAAAGAAAGATGCTATGTAAGGTGATTTTGTTGTGGTTCAGAAAAATTTCTGGCCAGGAAGTAATTATCTCATGCTATAATGGATATTTCTCTGTCACAATGCAAACAAGGTTCACTTGGCCAAATGCGCAGTCTTTCTATTTTCTTCTTCTTTCTACTTACACCACAGAAAGACTGCATGCAGGCTAGCGCAGGCCTGGCTTTGCTGATGTTCATATGCTGATAGGCAGTTGAGATGAATCACAGCCATTTTTGGATGTGAAATGTAGCAAGAAAATATTGTTGCTTTCTGAATGAACTTAAGAACATGAAATTAATTTTACAAACAGAAGGGGCTGTAACAATCTACCTGCTCAACGACAAACTGCAGCGTTCCACTTTAGCACTTTGATGGGTGCATAACAAGAAGTTTTAGCATTCTATCCACAACCACAACTACTTATTGTACATTCAAGGTGGATCATCAGATATTCTTTGAAAGCTCTCCGCAGGAGCTAGGAATGTTGAAGCGCGAGCGAAGCGAGCGCTTAACTTCCTAGTTTACAATATAATATGCTAAAATACCTAATTTACAATAAAATACAATGGATATGAAAAAGAACAAGAAAGTAAAGTTGTACCGCCCTCCATAGTCGTTCCTTGAAAGATTTCAAGGAAGGTGCCAATTTTGCTTCTCTTTCTAAACTGTTCCAAAGTTTTGCACCGCGATATGAAAAAGCCTTTTGGCCATTGGCAGTTTTTAATAACGGTAACCTAAGATCAGTTTTTGTTGAACGCAAAGATCTTTCTCTATCATCTGAATACTTAGTAAATAGATTTCTCATGTAGACTGGGGCAAGCGTCTAAGTTAGATTTGAATTTAAAGAAGGTTTTGCATGAACATTTAGCAGTTTTTGGTTTATTGGTTTAATTTAGCCACAAATTTGATATGAAAATATCATTTCATTGAAATTAATGATTTTGGAGTGACATGTTGGCAGAAATTAGCCAATTTGAATGACGTCATTTATGCAATTAATTTGTTTTCTGCAAAAATAGACAAAAAGAAGCTGCAGAGTAGTAATACTTCATTACAAACGTATCATTGGAGTGTTTTCAATTGAAAAATTTCGAAAATATTCAAAAATTTGCCAATTAGCTCAAAATGGCGGCCAAAATGACGTCATTGTCAAAGAATGCTGACATCATCAAATTCCAGAAATTCTTGTATCAAATTAAAGCTCTTCGTTTACTGATTCATTTAGTGTATAATACTTCATAAGGGAGCTGTCATAAAGAATTAAACAGAGGGGGGCGGAAGGGATTTCAAAATTCGCCGTAAAATTGCGTAGCCCAGTGCAAGACACAGAAACTGTTTACATAGCCCCTTAAACATCAGCAAAAATTATTTGACGACCCCAGGGCTTCAAAATGAACTCTGTAGTTCAGAAACTTCTTCAAGAAAAATTTTCAGCACTTTACAGTTTAAGTTTTTGTCTATGCATCATGTTGTCAATACCGTATCTGCAGGACCCGGTATAACGTTTATAGAAGGTAGGGAAGAACATGAAGATACCTCTGTGTCAGACACTGAGATGGAGAACAATATCAATGATCAAGAAAACAGCTAAGATGATGCTGACAGTGTTTAAAACAATTGTAAAACATTGAAAGCAAATCTCGAAACAAATATAGCTTCATGGCCCATGTTTGTCACTTGTAATAAATTGTTAGCCCAACATTTTCCATGCAATAATTTTGGTGACCCTGTCAAATCCCTTCCGCCCCCCTCTGTTCCATACTTTATGACAGCTCCCTAATTTGATCAAATCTTTCCATTGAAATCAAAAACAATGATTTGCTTGCTACCTGCTTCCAAATATGGGCATGTCACGTAGCCTGTGAGCTCTATTGTTTGAAAATTTTTCGGTCAAAATGTGGCGAAGAGATAATTAGTAAAGTCAGAGGGGTTTGGGGGGCATAGTTGATGTCTTTTAATAACGGAGCAAGAAAAACCTCGAGGGGGATGGAAAACACCCCTATGTGGATTAGGGTTTGGGTCCCAACTTTTATAAAAGTCCAGAAATTACCAACAACTTTCCATATATATCACTTGACAAGCTTGGATGTTAGTTTTGATAATGTTTGGGATGGAGAATGTGTCGAATTTATATATTTGACTCGTATTGCATTACAAATATATTGAGCTATTATTGTTATATATCATTATTATTGTTATATGTTATTATTATATATTAAATTATTATTGTTTGGGATGGAAATTGTGTCAAATTTATATATTTGACTCGTATTGTATTACAAATATATTAAGCTATCATTGTTATATATTATTATTATTGTTATATGTTATAAAAACAAACACTGTCGGGTAGCATAAAAACGTTTCGATTAAAATCTTCATCAGAACAAAAACTTTACATGGCAGCCGAGAATTTATAGACAATGCGTTGTTTACGCCTAAAATTATTTACAGGATAATAATGCTATATTCACAATTAATCTATCTGAAGAGCATAATGCCTTACAACTGACAAACCATTGAATTGTTGCTGCTTTGCACAAGTTTAGCTATTCTGTAGTGTCCTTTGTGAATTAGAAAAGGGATTGGGAGCTCCTAAACTCTTACTGGTAACTTTGCGGCTCCCCCAAGTGGCCCTCCGTAAGATTCGCATACTGCTTAACTCTTTTTTTAGCAGTAGCTGGATCCCAGGTGATAAAAAATTTAACTTCTTCTGTGTCCCCTGTAAATCTGAGAAAGGACTGGAAGCTCTTTAAACTCTTACTGATCCTTTGAGGTTACACTGGCAACCTGGCAACCTTGCAGCCCCCCAAGTGACTTCCCGAAACAACCGCACACTGCTTAACTCTTTTTTTTAGCAGTAGCTGAGTTTCTATTTCTATTTCTATTTCTATTTCTAATTCTTTATACATCGAGACCCTTCAGCAACAAAATAACTTTAGCTAAAAAACATAAATCTAATTACAATCATTTTTTAAAACAAAAAAAGAAAACTACTGCTGATCTTCCAGGGGGCCGTGTTTGCATTGGTTTCAGCTCATCAAATGACTTTTTAACTGTTTTTTATATTGATACAAGGTGGGGAGCTCCCTAATATTCATAGGAATCTCGTTCCAAGCCTTCAGAGCTGTGTAAGAAAATCTCTTTTTAGAATATTCCAGATTATACTTTGGGATTTGAAGGTTCTCACAAAATCTAGTATTATAGTTAGAGTAATGAGATCTCCGTTGAAATTTATTCCAAAGGTTTTCTGGACATAGCCTGTTCATGATCTTATATGTCATGACTGATCGATCAAACGTAATGAGTTGTTTAACTTGTAAAAAATTCTTCGACCAGTCATCCTTTATCCTGGCAGTGTCAATTATCGAAATGGCCCTGTCTTGAAAACGCTGTAATGATTCCATTTTGGAGTTGGATACACTACCCCATATGACATCAGCGAATCTTATATGACTCTCTACGAGCGCACGATAGACATTGCTTAATTGAGATTGCGAAACAATGTTTTTTAGGGTTTTTAAAGAAGCAAGGCCCCTTTTGTAGTCCCGAGCTAACCACAAAAGGCAAAAACAAAACAGACGCCAGCATAACCTCTTGGGGCAATCAGATGCAGCGGTAGAATCTAAGCCGTTCCGCACGCAAACATGTCTAATTCTACATCTGCAGCTCTTTCATTGAGACCCATTGGCGCAAAAGTTTCAAGTCGATATTGCCAAAACAACTCCCTCCTTCGAAGCGAAAAAACATCATCTGCCCCATCTATGATTTTCATCCCAACCCGAAAATCTCCGTTGTGTCCGTTTTCAAAAAAATGACTGAAGAAACTTGCTTGTGGAACGGGATTGCCCTTATCAAGAGAATTTTCGTTGTGTTTGCGCGCATATGTTCTAAAATAGGATTTGTAAACATTGAACCTTTGCCGGAATTTCGTCTTAGTACTACCGACATATTTTTTGCTGCATGACTCACAATGCAGCAGATAAACCACATGATCAGAGTTAAAATCAAATTTCTCTGAGAAGTTATTGTTATATGTTATTATTATATGTCAAATTATTATTGTTTGAGATGGAGATTGTGTCGAATTTATATATTTGACTCGTATTGTATTACATATATTATGCTCACCGCTCAGGTTTGAGCACTCTCTGGATTGGGTAGAGAGTCTCTTAGGAGACGTTCACTATTTGCATTATGCTTCGCTCACTGCTCGCAGTTTGAGCACTCTGGTGACTCCACAATGCAATCCAACAATGTGTAACCGTGCATCATGTGCCCAAGTTCAGGAGTTGCCGCAAAGCCATTCCGGTGAAGGTGAAGGTGAAGGTGAAGTTGCGTTTTTCAGCGCCAAGCGCTGGGATCGCAGAAATAGAGCAGACCTAATCGAGTCCGCGACCCCTTGTCATGACGCTCAAGTGGTGGGGCCCTACCGGGACTCGAACCCACTCCGCCTGACTATTCTGGCTGCAATGTCAGAGGATTACACCACTGCGCCACAACACCTTCGGTGATAACCGGGAGGGCACATTGTATTAATATATATTTGACTCGTAAAATTGTGTGTTGAATCGACAAACTATTGGGTGAAAGAACTGAAAAGCTGTCATACATCCCTGTCACATATATAACATTTTGTGAATAAGCCCCCTCTCTAAAAAGCCCCCCTCTGAAGTTTAAGAAATCAAATGAGCCTCCTAGGGGCTTAATAGAGCCTCCCAGCCTCCCAGGGAAGCCTCCTAGGGGCTTAATAAACCTAATCCACTGTGAAATAGATGTCGCAGCTTTATTGTTGCTCATTTCACAAGGCTCTTCTCCATCACCGATATACCAATGATCATTCTTACTAAGCTTTAAAGTGAGGCTGCAACCATTGCTTCCTGTTTTGGGGACATCCTTATCGCCAAAAACATTTGTTTTCTGATTATTTTGGCTGCCCTTGCAAGGCATCTTCCACCATCCTTTCCACTAAACGAAGACGATTCAAATATTGCTGATCCTGTCTCTACCTACAAAGTCAAGAGTATTTCTCTTCCCATTCTTTTGCTCACTGAGTTCTGGAACTTTTTCAATGATTTTCTCCTTGAGGCGATGCCGTGAATGTTATTTTTGCATTTTTCAGATGCACCATATTCGGCAAGGTGTTTACAAAAAAGGCTTTTCAAAGCACTTAGTTTGAAAACCGGGACACTTTATTCAATATTGCAGCATTCTTGTATATAAGAAATTATTTCAGCTAATACAACGCTGCAGATAATCTCGCCTCCAAGATCTGCTCCCGGGGGGTCCAAGATTCTGGGTTGTGCCATTCAAATCGTTGAAGTACGACCCAAAAATCTGGAGAAATTTCTCAAAAGTATACCAATAAATACGGAAAATTTCCGAAAATCATACCCGGAAATGCCAAAACAGCTCACCAATAAATGAATTTTTACAAAAAGGCTATAGCCCTATAAATCCGGAAAAAGCAAAAGATTGTCGAAAACAATACCCATAAATCCGGACTCTTTCGTGAAAAAGGTGCCCTAAAGAATGTCACAACCCCGTAACATGGACAAGTTAAGCTACCCCCTCCCCCCCAGGCATCTACTGCAGGCCTGAAGATTTGATGGCCCGTACTCTGTTTCCTAGAGAATTCAAACAGTTCTTGTGGTAACGAGCCTCAATTGCGGCCAAGTCACCTTCACTAAGTCTGGCAAGAAGCTTGTCATCCGACAACAGGATGGCTGTATCGCTTATTCTTTTATCCAAGCCAAATGTGCGTGCATGGTGCAAGTTTTTGTCGGAATCACTCTAGTCACATAAAATAAAAGTGGGCTAAAAATTATCTGCATTATACTGAGATCTGCACCTTTATACCATTCCAGACAGCCTTCAGCTGTTTACTGTTGTTTCAGTTTTTGTTATGTTGAAAATGAAAATTGTCCATTCATTTCATACATGGAAAAAAAGTGATCAAACAGATTCTGCCTATTTTCTCTGCGTTTAGATACTATCCTTCTCACATCTATCCCATTCTTAATTCGAGTATAATTTGCAGTGGCACAAAAATTGCAAATTTGAAGAAAAACTTACAGATGTACAAAAGGAATGTTGACACAGTTTTATTTTGCTTATCTTTGGGGACCTTGACACCAGTAGCCCATTCTAAATGTAACTTTAACTGTGCAAATTATACCCGCAAAAATAACCATTTATCCATTGATATTACTTTTCCCATGTAATGATATGAACTAATTCCACTCTCACAATGAACCTTTAGGGCCAGAATCATTGAAAAGTTGGCAGAGGTCTGGCTCCAAGCACCCTTTCTAAAAATAGATTTTGGGGCTAATTTGATAGTTGGGACTCCTTACATCGTTATGAGGTGCAACATCTTATAATTTTAGTTATTTTCATGTTTCGTTCACCAGATACAAAGAAAAAATCATATGCACCTTTTCTGGAGGTCTGGGACCGAGAATCCCATCTAAAAATAGCATTTGGGGCAATCTATTGTTAAATGTCAATAGCATTGTTTTTAACGTGTCTAATTATAAGCTTATACAACTATGTATGCTTTTAATATGGAATGACGCTGTAAAATTGGTAGTATTAGTTGTGGAGGACTGGGCCCGAGTACCCTTGGCTAAAAATAGCACTTAGGGGCAATTTACAGTTGGGGTCCCGATCTTATCGTTTTCAACATGTCAAAGTCTATAGATATGCCAATTTTCATGCTTTCTTCATTGAATGCACGATTCTTATGAAATCTGGCATTCGTTGCCCTCACTTCTAAAGATTTATTGAGGAGGTCATCACGGAGTTTAAAGCTAACCGTGTTCCTGATATGCAGTGCAACCCCACCCCCATGTCTATCGCTTTCAGATCTCTTCAGGTCAAATTCATCGATATCGACGAGTTGATCTTTAACCTTGTCGTTGATCTTAGTCTCATTTATAGCAAAAATATCAATTTTCTCATTTTTTGCAAGCTGTCGAATCTCATCAATTTTAGAGAGGAGACCGTTAACAATTAGTGAAGCCATTTTGAGACCTTTTTTCCAACCAGATGGGTGAACCTCTTTGTTGGCATAACACTCACGCAGCTCATTTACATCTGTGTCATCATCTGTAAGAAGCAGAATAGAACTGTGACTTCGACTTTCCTTGTTCAAACTAAGGTTTGGCTCATTGTTAGAAGGAAAACGATCTTAATTTATCAATAATGTTCTTAGCAAGCTGAATGTTACCTTCAAAGTTCAAGTGTAGTCCTTTTCTTCCAAGATGTTGGCTTGTGATGTTTTGTTGCCTGAGGATATCTACATTCATGGTTTTGAGCGCACGATTGAACTCACATAATTTGCCATTTAAACTCTTTCTATCTTCACTCCTAATAATTTCAGAAACAACCACTTTACGGTTAGGAATCGAAGACTGGATCATATCCAATAGAGATTTCAGTCCTTTGAGGATATCTGCAACCGACTTATTCTGTAAATCATTGGTACCAATCAGCAAAATGATCTTATCAGGTCGCTTTTTTAAGAGAGGCTTGAGGTAGTCATGGAGATCTTCGATAGACGATTCTTTAAAGGCTCTTAACCGGTGGCTGAGCTTAGTTTCGTCGATATTAGATCATGCTGTCTCCTGCAATGAGGACAGTATATTTAGGCCAAGCACCATTATTGATCCGGTTGGTCTTGTGTGGAGACTGCTTGCTTGAGCTTTCAGGACTTTGATTCACTTCACTCAGTTCAACAGTGGGGTCTTTAGCAGCGGATGATCTCTGCGATGAAGACGGCTCAGCTGTGCTGCTCTCGGAGTTGCTTTGGCTGTTAATTTTACCTTTGGCGTTAGTTATTGATTTGTTTACGACACTTCGACCTCTCCTCTTTTTGTTCTTACGTTTTGCGCTCTTTTGTGGGAAAACAGTGCCCTTTTCAGCTTGAACAATAACAGATTCAGTAGTGTCTTTGTGATCTTGAATCTCTTTGTTGGAGGTGGAAAGTGTATCGGTGGCTCGAAGCTATGCTCGAAGCTTCCTCTTTGGCTCGAAGCTCAAATTTTAATTTGAAATTTTCCTCCAAAGGGTTTGGGATTTCGTCCTTTCCTCGTGAAGAATCCGATTTAATTCTGTTACACCCAAAGACAGCTGAACAAGGACTTCTAATATTTTTTGTTGATTTAAAATAGCCACGCCTGTGTTGTTTTTCAGCCTATCATCGTCAAGCCGGTTTTCCACTAGGCGGATTTTTCCGTGCGCAGCGGAGCGGCTGTTGTAATTGCATTGTTTATTTCTAACAATGGTCACTTCTAGTCTCTCCGCTACGCGCGTATTTGAAAGTCGGATTGATTTCAACTTTTCCGCCGCGTCCTATGGCGCCAACCAATCAAATCGCTCGAAAGCTCTGACACATGACTTCAGTATTCCACGAGAGGGGGAAAAGCCACGGGGATTGACGAAAACAGCTCTGAAAATATCTTTAAAAATCCTTGGTCATTGAATTTCTTGGAAATTGAAAATCTTTTTTAGTACGCGTGCATTGTTCTAGAAACAACAGCCGCTCCGCTGCGCACTGAAAAATCCGCCTAGTGGAAAACCGGTTTCACGGGAGTCAACGGAGCTCCCATAATAATAATGACAATAATAATCTCTTTATTTACAGTTGGTAGGGAGGTAGTTAATATACATAAATAATTATGTACAAACTAATTAATACCAACTATTTACATACAAGAAAAAAGAAAAATTACAACATAGATCTACTTATTTACATATATTACAGCTGCATTTGTCTCCATTCCAGGCTTTTATGCCTTTCTTAAATCTGAATACGTTCTCAGCACTCTTTATTGTATCAGGCATGGCGTTCCAGAGGATGCTTCCTCGGAAGGCTAGAGAATTTATGCCGAAAGATATCGTTTTGGTAGGCGGAATTTGTAGCGTGTTTTTGATTCGTAGATCATACGCCAGTTCCCTCTGCACGAAAAATTCTCCCATAAATGATGGACTTTCATGATTTAATGATTTATATATCTCTGTCATTTCTGTAAGTTTTTCGTGTGGATTGCTATTTCATTGTTCTTGGTGAGGAGGTATTCAAAAGTGGATTCATAATCACCAAGCAGTGGGCGTAGTGCACGTTTATGCACTCGGTTTATCTCCTCGTTACATTGCTTTCCACAGAAAATCCAAATTAGAGGACAGTAGTTGAAATTTGACAGCAGGAAGGAATTGTATAGCAATTTTGCCTTGTCTAGATCTAGCAGTTTAGCTACCCTAGAATATGCTTTCACATTTTTGACTCATGGAATCTATAGGATGGGAGCGAATCCTGTCTCATGTCTCATGTCCGTCGTCCGGGCATAGCGGAAAACCAGACCCAGGACCAGTAGGACTGGACCCTAACGGACCCGACCCCGACAAAATACCCGTTCATTTCTATGTTTCCAGATAACTGATGGGGTACATTGATAATGAGCTACTTGCTTTTTACACATTTAGAGCCTATTCCTTGGTTCCTAGAAAGATCCCTGAGTGTTTCGCTGATTAACTTTGAAAACACGCCTTTGTTATTATTTTGCTGAAAGACAATGATATTTTTATTATCGTGCTGCGTTTATTATTATTATGCAAATCATCACGATTTTTGTGCTGTAGAGAAATTTGAGAACCAGGACACGAACTTGTGCTGTAATTTTGCTGTTTTACTGATTTTGTTTTATATGCTAACCAGGATAAGTCAAATGTAACTTTGCTAACCAGAGACTAGAAACCAGGAACTGTGAGACTTTGGACAGACCACAAAGTGAGTTTATTTTGATGTTATTTTCCGTTTCGTATCGATTTCAGTTTGCTATTCCGTTGTAAAACCCTGCCTGTAATTTTTATTGATTTACCTTATTATCTATTTGTTTATCTTTTCGTTTTAGATCGAATAAAACCATGATAGAAACTACTCTAAAGTTTATACGATTGGGTTACTCGTCTGAAGTCTAACTGATATCCCATAAAATTCGATTTTTTGAGACTATGATGAAACCGATGAAACCCGTGAACTGTAAGTAAACATGGCTGAGGCAGAACAGTTGAAACGAGCCAAAATCGATCGAAGAACAGCAAAAGCAGGATTTACAAGAGTTTTGAAAGCCTTAGAACATGTTATTGCAAAGGAAAGACCAGCTGATGAGGTGAACGAGACACTGGGGAAACTACAGGGAGCATATGAAAACTTGGTGCATAAACACGAGGATTTTACGAAGTTAATCGAAGATGACGAAGAGTATGACAAAGAGGAAACTTGGCTGGCAGAATGTCAAGAATCGTTCATGGAAACTGAGACTAAAGCGAAGCAATTTATTGATAAACTGAAGGAAAATACATCCAGTGCAAATGAAGACGAGGAATCGGAAAAATCGTCTGTTATTTCTGGAAATTCTCGCGATGAGGAAACCCTGAGTGAAAACCCAGATCAATCTCATGGAATTTCAAATATGCAAGGTGTAACACAAGAAGAGGCCGCTGGCCGCTGATGAAACTGATGACAATGGAGAGATTAATGATGAGAAGGACCATTTTAAGGCATCAGGGGGGTTGATTCAGAAGGAAGATAAAGAAAATGCAGGGAAAGAACAGCAATTTTGTGGATTTAAGGTGGAAAAGCCCAAAATGCCCTCATTTTCAGGAGATGTACGGGATTATGCAATATTTCGTTCTGATTTTAAGCATGCAATCGAGGCTAGGTACACGAAGAGGGATGCAATAACACTGCTGCGTACACGTTTAAAGGACAAACCATTGGAATTAATAAAAGGAATTGGATCTGATTATGATGCAGCATGGGAGTATTTAGATGCTATTTATGGAGATCCACGCTTTGTATCAGATGCAATCACGCAAGATATCACCAAATTCAGACCGCTACATGATGGTGAAGATGCCCGTTTTTGCGACTTGGTACACCTTGTCAAACGTTGCTATAACACGCTGAAAGAAGTTGGTATACCAAGTGACATGGACAATAGTCATATGCTTTCAATTATAGAGCAAAAAATGTGCGCTGATGACAGAAAAATATGGGCACGTTACCTAGAGCAAGAAAAGAAAGTTCCAACTTTACAAGCTTTGATGTTATGGATGACAGTGGAGATGAAGTCTCGTATGAGGGCCACAGCACCGATTAGATCAGTCTTTGTTCACAAGCGTACTACTGTCTCTCACGTCACAACTGAAAACAACAACAACAACATGCCAATGAGACACAAATGCTGGCTTTGCTGCAACTCCTCACACTGGCCAGACCAATGTACAAAGTTTGCTGCCCTCAATGTTGATGACCGTCATAAAACAGTCAAAGAGAATCATGTGTGTTTTAGCTGCCTAAAGAAAGCTGGAAGAGATCATAAAGCTGCCAACTGTAGCCGTCGCAAGCAATGTTCAAAAGTGGAAAATGGTGTGCGCTGCAATGGTTTTCATCATCATCTCCTGCACAAAGAGAAAAGCAACTCAGCTGGGGTGGGTGTTGCCATAACATCTAATAACAAAGAAGCCATTCTACCAGTTATTTCAACTAACATCTCAAATTCAAAAGGTTTCTTTAAGCGAGGAAATGTATTGCTGGATTCTGGTGCGCAGATCAGCTTGATTCGTCAAGAAACTGCTGAAGCCTTAGGACTAAATGGTCAGGATGTTGCAGTCACCATAACAAAAGTTGGTGGAGAAGAAGAAACATTGAAAACGAAGAAGTATACTGTTAACAGTTTCCCCTATCAATGAGAGCAGACAGTATTCTGTCAAGGCAATTGGTATTCCAGTTATAAGTGATAATATCACAGCAGTCAATACATCCAGGCTACCAGAAATGTTTGGACTGCAAACCGATAAATTCAGAAGAGGAAATGGCCCTGTGGACTTGTTAATTGGCATTGATTATGCATTCATGCATTCTGGTGAAACGAAGCAAGTTGACCATTTGATGGCTCGTCACTCTCCACTTGGATGGGTTATTTTTGGAGCTAGACCAGGAGAAACAAGTGGTGCCACACCTATTCTTCATGTGAAGTATGCAACACCAGTAGATCTTGCTGCTTTTTGGACAACAGAAGCAATGGGAGTGAATGTGAAACCTTGTGTATGCATTGAAGACAAGTTGAGCCAAGCTGAGAGAGACGAAGCTAAAGTTATTGCTGAATCATGTGTGAAAGTGGGAAACCAATGGCTAGTTCCATATCCCTGGAAGAAGTACCCAAATCTTCTACCTGACAATAAGCAACTGGCATTGAAGCGTTTAGAGTCAATGGAACGCCGACTGAAGATGAAACCTGAACAAGCAGAAGCATATGAGAAGCAGATGAAAGAAATGAATGAAATGAACTTTTCGCGACAGTTGACAAGTGAAGAACTGAGAGATTACAAAGGCCCTGTGCATTACATCCCACATCATGCAACCCTTAGGCCAGAAAAGAAAAGCACACCAGTCCGAATTGTGTTCAACTCATCTTCAGTGTTTCAAGGTCATCAGCTCAACGACTATTGGATGAAAGGCCCAGACTTGCTGAACAACCTGTTTGGAATCAATCTGCGTTTCAGAGAGAGAGAAGTAGCGTTGATTGGTGACATTTCAAAGATGTATCATCGTATATTGATACCAGAAAGAGATCAAGATGTTCACAGATTTCTTTGGCGTAACTTAGAGAAAGACAAGGAGCCTGATGTCTATGTTAAGACAGTTCTCACATTTGGTGACAAGCCAGCTCCAGCGATGGCACAGATAGCTTTGAGAAAAACAGCAGAAGAATCTAAAGAAGTCAAACCGGAAGCTGCAAATGTACTGACAGAAAATGTCTACATGGATGACATATGTGAATCAGTGGACACAGTAGAAGAAGCAAAGAAGCTTGCAGATGACATTGACATTGTGCTAAAGAATGGAGGTTTCCAAGTCAAAGGATGGATATCAAACAAGGAGCTATGTAAAGAAAGTCAACATGAAGTCGAGTCAGATACAATCAAGATATTGCAAAATGAAGCAGATGAGAAAGTTCTTGGGATTGCTTGGAACAGAAAATCAGATACATTGTCACTTAAAGTCAAATCAGATTTGATGAAGCTCATTGAAGAAGAGCATTTTCCAGAGAGAGTAACACTGAGCAAAAGAAAGCTACTTTCTGAAGTTGCAAAGATTTATGATCCAATTGGATTTGCCGCTGCATTTATTATCAGAGCAAAGATTGGTATGCAGGAAATATGGCAGACTGGAGTAGATTGGGATACTGAAATTCCAACAGCTGTACAAGGCAAATGGATTGAACTGTTCAAAGAAATGAAAGAGCTCGACAATGTTTCCTTCAAGAGAGCGTTACTTACAGCTGATGCTGCAGAGAAACCATCGCTATGCTTATTTTCAGATGCATCACAAGAAGCCTTCGGAGCATGTGCATACCTTCGACAGAAAATTGAAGATGGAAGATTTGATGTTACATTTATCGCTGCTAGATCAAGAGTTGCACCACTGAAACAGCTGACTATACCACGTTTAGAGTTACAAGCTGCCGTACTTGCATCTCGTCTAGCAAAGTCGACTCAAGAAGAATCCAGAATAGAGTTCAAAGATGTCAAGTTCTTCACTGACAGCTCAATAGCATTAGCTTGGATTCAGAGTCCATCACGCAATTACAAGCCATTCGTATCATCAAGGATAGGAGAGATTCAAAGCAATTCAGATCCAAGCCAGTGGAGACATATCCCAAGTGAAGACAATGTAGCAGATGATCTGTCAAGAGGGATTCATGTGCATGAACTGAACGGAAGATGGATGCATGGTCCAGATTTTCTAAAACTTGAAGAAGAATTGTGGCCAACAAAATATGGTCCACCACCAGCAGAGGAAGACAACGAACGCCGCCAAGCAACGAAGGTTCATATGGTGATAAACTCAAGAGGTGAAAATGTTATTGATTACGAGAGATTCTCAAGTTGGACAAGGCTGATACGAGTTACTGCATGGATCAAAAGGCTTGCTGAGAATATCAGGCAACGAAAGCGTAACCAAACACGTCACAATGGACCATTGACACCTGAAGAGCTTCAGAAGGCAGAGATGTTCCTGATCAAAGATGCACAAAACAACTTGCACGATCGATTGAAAAGAGGTGAATTCAAGTCACTGAGTCCATTTACAGATGACAAGGGAATTATCAGAGTTGGAGGCAGAGTGGATAAAGCGATAGTTTCTTATGAGACCAGACACCCAGCACTGCTACCAAATGATCACAGGATTTCACTGCTTATAACAAGACATGTGCACCAACATGGACATACCGGAGTAGCGACAACAACAGCCAAGATAAGGAGGAAGTACTGGATTCTGCAAGGTAACAAGATTAGCAAGTCTGTCAAGTTCAAGTGTGTATTTTGCAGAGAATTGGCACACAAAGCAGAAGAGCAACAAATGGCAAACCTTCCTTCATTGCGACTGACACCGCAAACACCACCGTTCTACTACACAGCCTGTGACTATTTCGGACCATACAATGTCAGGATTAGACGTAACAAAACAACAAAGCATTATGGTGTCATTTTCACATGTCTGAACACAAGAGCAGTTCACCTAGAGTTAGCAACAGACTGTCCTACAATGGAATTTTTGCAAGTATTACGAAGATTTTTCTGCATTCGAGGTTTTCCAGCAGTAATTTTGAGCGACAATGGAACACAGATGGTTGGTGCAGAAAGATTTTTGAGAGAGATGATAGAGGGATTCGACGTTGAACAACTTCAACAATTTTGTGCAGAAAGGGGTATTAATTGGATTTTCATCACACCAGCAGCACCACATCAAAACGGATGTGCAGAGGCACTTGTCAAGAGTAGCAAAAGGGCGTTAAAGAGTGCGATTGGTGAACAGGTTTTGAGACCTTTTGAACTGTACACTTGCTTATTAGAAGTAGCAAATTTGCTGAACCAACGCCCAATTGGTCGAATTCCAAACGATCCTGATGATGGAGCCTACTTATGTCCTAACGATCTCCTGCTAGGAAGAGCTACGTCAGAAGTACCTCAAGGCCCATTTCGAGAAACTAATGACCCACGTCAGAGAGTGGAATTTATTCAACAAATTGTCAACTCATTCTGGAAGAGATGGATAAGAGATGTTTTTCTATCACTTGTTCCTCAAAAGAAATGGCATATGGACCGCCGTAATGTTCAGCCAGATGACACAGTCATTGTTGCCGAAAATAACGCAATCAGAGGTAAATGGAACATCGGAAGAATTGTAGAAGTATTTCCCGGACCAGATGGACGAGTTCGCAATGTCAAAGTGAAAACAGCAACAGGAAAATACAGTCGCCCAGTGACAAAGATTGCAGTTATATCTCCAGTAGAAGCATACGATTGAACTAAAGTCGATACATTAGATAAGGACCACGCCCTTATCGGGGGCGGAGGATGTTTCGCTGATTAACTTTGAAAACACGCCTTTGTTATTATTTTGCTGAAAGACAATGATATTTTTATTATCGTGCTGCGTTTATTATTATTATGCAAATCATCACGATTTTTGTGCTGTAGAGAAATTTGAGAACCAGGACACGAACTTGTGCTGTAATTTTGCTGTTTTACTGATTTTGTTTTATATGCTAACCAGGATAAGTCAAATGTAACTTTGCTAACCAGAGACTAGAAACCAGGAACTGTGAGACTTTGGACAGACCACAAAGTGAGTTTATTTTGATGTTATTTTCCGTTTCGTATCGATTTCAGTTTGCTATTCCGTTGTAAAACCCTGCCTGTAATTTTTATTGATTTACCTTATTATCTATTTGTTTATCTTTTCGTTTTAGATCGAATAAAACCATGATAGAAACTACTCTAAAGTTTATACGATTGGGTTACTCGTCTGAAGTCTAACTGATATCCCACTGAGGTGTAAAAATGCATCATCCTAGAATGAAAAAACGTACGACGATTGGTCGTAGTAGCTTTGCTTTGTATTAGATTTTGGTATTGTGTGTTATCTGAGTCTTGTTCTGAATGTCAATGTGAATCTTGTCCTGGGGAATAGGAAATAAGCAAGAAGGCCTTGCTAGACTAGATCCTGCGTGGGTCTTCATGGGTCTTCGTTCCTTTCAACTGGAATTTTGTTTCTTGCTTAGATGATCGATGTAGCTGATCATGCATTTTTGCAGCTAATCTGGTGTCCATAGTCTAGTTATTTCTTTTAAGCGATGATTGTATTGGTCTTAGGAATAGGCATTCATAGGGGTCAGGTCCGTTAGGGTCCGGTCTTATTGGTCCTGGGTCTGGTTATTCCGTTATGCCCGTCGTCCGTGGTTTTGTTGTTTTGTCAAGGCGCAAAGAATCATTTTGGGAGCAATTTATGACGTCAACACATTATTTCCAAAATTAGACGATAAAAGGATTAATTTCAATTGCGATATCAGGGTTTTGGACCTTGAGATTTTAATCTATTTATCAGGCTAGGAAATAGACACGTTTCACTACTTCATTTTCAGTTTGTATTTTGATTTCTGAAACCGACAATTTTCCCCTCCATTTTACTGAGAACGATAACACAAATAATAAGGCACGAGTAAAAGAAAGCTTGGCGAAAGTTTCTATTACGATTGAAATTTCATTCTTTGCGGTTTGTCAATTTCTAAGCGGAAGATGAATGTCATCTTTGAATTGTCGCTTGGCTCCATGAGTCCCCCCAAGGGTTCTTTGATTATTCACTTTTTGCACAGGGTTCCTGAAATGTGGCTTAAGCAATTCCTCTATACTTCCTCTATTCTGCAGATCACCTGATGGAAGAAATTTGGCATTCTTAATAAGACCGAGAGCTCGCAGTGCCTTAGCCTTAACATGTTCAATGTGGCGATCCCATTGGAGTTTGTCATCAATTTAAATTCGTAGATACTTAATATCGGTTATCATATTGATCTTTTGATCACCTACTTCGAAACTAGGCATAGCTTCAGTCTGCTGTTCGATCTTTTGAACATTTGGTCTGGAACCAATAATCAAAGACTGTGTTTTTACAACGTTTAGGGACAACTAGGAAGTAAGAGCGCTCGCTTCTCTCGCGCTTTAACATTCCTAGCTCCTGCGGAGTGCTTTTTATGGTTAGGATTGGTAGATCCCCGGACCGCCCAAAGCCAAACCAGGGTGTCGGAAAAAGGTTAGATAAAGCCAAAGCTTTCAAAACAATGACATATTGCTGTACCACCTATTGTTCTATTGTCATTTCAAGCAATGCGCACTTGCATTCCATTGTTTTCATATACTGTATTGTGTAGCTCCGATAAAAACCCTATATCTTTGATGTTGCGCTGCAAAGAAAAATGTCCTAGCTGGTGATCGTCTGTACTCCAGTTTGAAGACAATTGAATGAAAATTGACCAAAAATCTCAAAAGAAACCAAAATTAAAGCCAAACAGCTAAACTTAATTTTCGAAGCCAACAATAAGAGAAACGAGCCAAATTTCCAACGTTTGGTTGAAAAGAGCCAAGTTACCAGCCTTGCATGAAATCAGAGCAGTTATGGTCATTCATAAGAAATGAAATAACTAAGTAAGAGTGGTATGCTATACACCAGAAAATGAGAAAATCAGACGTGCCCTTTTCCGTATATCATCCCTTTACTCCCAAATAAGCCTCACATAAACCTTAACAAAATTTTTACGTTTTCAGCACATGAATCCAGTAGCAGATGCTTCAGAGCTCCCTCGCATCTCTTAGTTTCAGAATGATTAATGAGACAATTTCGCCCTTCACCCCTGGCCACTGTTTGGAATTCATTCAATGTTAAAGTTGGTCCCCTCAATTTTTTTCTGAGTTCCTAAGGAGCAAATGTCACTTATATTTTTTTGTGTACATGCTGCATCTTCAGAAAGTCTGTCAATCAAATTTGGCCTAGTAAAAGATATGAGCCTCCACGGTAATAGTTGAACTGATGATGAAAATTTGATTTTAGATGACTTTTCTATCAGTTCTTCTGCTGCAAAGTGAATACATATTTCCGCTTACGTAGGCCAAGTTTTATCTTCAAATAGTCTGACATTGCAACATGCCGGCAAAGGACCCTGGGTGACTATGGCTCTTTAATTGCTGCTGACCATTGATGCTCTAAATCTACTATAGATAGATCATCTATCTCTGAGCCAGCGACGTACCCAGGAATTCGAAAGGGGAGTCGGATGGTCGTTTCCCTTCATACATTTTAGGTCAAACCTGGAGCCTATTGATAAAGACATGTCATGCATAGATTCGTTTCAGATATCTAAAAAAAAGTTGGCTCCCAGGGTAATTCTTTGAATGGTCAGATTTGGAGAAGAAAACTTCTCCCTTCCACGCTCCAACGTCGCTAGGAAATGTTGCTAACTTACCCGACCACTTTCTTCTCAAATTTGAAAGAAATGAAAGTGTAAATAAAAGCTGAACAATAAGCTTTTGAGCATATCCTTTTTATTTGCTTTGTGCAAATAAGAGCTCTTCTTTTTCTCCACGGTGTCTCGTCTTTTCATTGCAGTTTTGATCTTACCTAAGGATTTCTGACTTTTCAATAAAATTTCCTAATCTTCTCGAATTTGACAAAGCGTGCGAGATTTTTTCAGAACAAAATATTTTTTACGAATTTTGGTGGAACATTCGTGGAATTATATTTCCTTTGCACTGGAGATTCTTAATTTTTTGATAATCTAAGAATGGAGTTTCTCAAAAGCAGTTTTTTATGAAAGAAACATTCGTGTACAACTGTACGCTTATAAAATAGATTTGTGCAATGATATGTAAAGAATTGGAAGTAAGGTGCTCTGTGAGAAAATACTATGGTATGTTAGAATCCAGCTTTTCATATGAATAAACTGCAATTTTATTGAAATATGGAATATCTTGTTGGTTGCCATAGGTAACCTTCAGCCTCAAAGGATTCAGTGGCATGGGATATTTCTTTGTTCTCATCCAGATCCCCAGTCACTCATGACCACCTCTGTTGACATTGAAAATAATAGAAGTATCAATACATCAGAACAGCATACAGCTCAAATCCTTACTGGTTGCTGAAAGAACGCGGAAATCATCCAATTTCACGGTAGTCAGCCAATCAAATAGCCCCTTTCTAACCACGTGATACCAAATTGGCCGTTCGAAGTGAATTCTTGAGTACCCTCACGAAAGTTGAAATGGCTACTAAGTTACAATAATTACATGGAATTTTTTTTGACAAATCAGTAGAAGGGATGCCCCTCTACAGTTTGTATCGTGCTTGGAAAAATATCTCATTTGGAGCCGAAATTACAGTCATTTTCCGGTCGAAGAATATTGAAATTCGTTCAAATATCGATAAAAGTCGCTGCAAATGAGATATAAGGATAAAAATCTCAGCGATTATGAATATTGCCCTAAGCAATAACCCAAGCACCGTCCCTTCAATTACATCTCAAAATCGCAGGTGATTTCAACGGTTTCTGTCAGAATTGTGATGTGGGCCTAAACTTGTTACCGATTAAAACTCATTTGTTGACCCCAAAATGGCTTAGTTCATATTCTTGAGCTAAATGATTCACTTACCAACGACTCAATGATCTATTTGGCTTCATTTTCCATTTAGATGTCTCCAAATTTCGTTTAAAACATCCAGTCCTGAGCAATTTCTTGCAAATTTTTCTGGTTCCACATTTTCTCTGCTAGCGCCAGCAATCTCCTCAAAACGTCGCATCGATAGGCTTTGTAGTGCAGAGCCCTATGTCGCAAACAGTGGCCGAGTGATTTTTTTGATGTAAATTTGTGGCAACATGCTTTTCTATGTTCTTTAGCATGCTGAGAAAGAGAAAAATGTTGGTGCCAACTTTTCTGACCAAGTTAAATGGTATTTTTTCGAGTTTTTGTGGCAGTTTCTGCGGTTATTGGAGAGTCATGACATAGATGCTATGCGACAATAGATCTATTGTCTATGGGAAACAAAGAGAATGTAGTGATTATATGTCATAGCTCTATGGGATGCAGTATAAAAGGCCAATGCAAAAAACTTTCGTAACAGATAAAGAATTTCATTCCAAAACATCGCATTATGAATCCAATTCTTTTGTTTTATGTTCAGTTTATGCGAAAACTGTTGTTTAGCTCCAAACACCTTATACAATAGACGATTACGCTAAAGATGGTGGCGAGGAACTATTTACCAAGATGCACTGTGTTCTTTAATCGAATTCCTATAGAATCGTTAAGGATTTGTAATTAGAACGCAATGCATCTTGGTAAAAAGTTCCTCGCCGCCATCTTTAGCGTAATCGTCTATGGCGGCTTTCAATCAGCCTTGTTTACAGCATATCTATTTCTTTTCACTAACCTTCCATTTCATTACCATTTTCCTTTCGTTTCTTTTCTATTCATGAGGGTGACAAGAAGGTGTGAAAGGTGTTAATGATGCTTTGATAAATTAATAAATGATTGAAAACAACTGCACGATCATTCAAGGATCTAGTGAAACCAACAAATCGGAACAGGGCAGGTTTTTGCAGAATTACCCCTATTAAGCACGTCAACGAAACAGGGTAACCAGTTTAGTGATAAGGTTTAAAAGCAAATACCACAGAAACTTGCTGAAGGAAAGTGCAAATACGCCTGATAAATTTTTAGCAGCAATCAAGAAAGTATATCCCACTAAATCTTCCGTGTCTAATACAGGAACTGTCTTCGAATTAGATGGGACGAAAACCCTTCTGCAATTTTTTTGCTAACGTTGCAAAAATTTTAAAATCTAAATCTATTCTACTTCGAGACTTTGTTTGGATGAGACCCACTTGGGGTAGCACCATGTCTCAAAAGGGTAGATTCGTAGTAAAAGAAGTAAGCCAAGCAGCAGTACAGAAAGAGTTAACTAAACTGAAACGGAAGAAGGCAACTGGGATTGACAATCTCCCCCCAGGAATGTTAAAAGATGCGGCCCCAATTCTAGCCAGACCCTTAACATAAATCTGTCCCTGAAGTCCGGAATCGTACCTACAGACTGGAAGGTAGCCAAGGTGATTCCCCTGTGCAAATCTGGTTCCCACTCAACTATTGACAATTACAGACCAATATCAGTTCTTCCAACACTATCGAAAATCCTAGAGAGGCTGTTTTACAATCAGCTTATGGCTCACTTTGAAAATATGGCCTTCTCTTTACACATCAGTTTGGTTTTCGATCAAAACGATCCACAGAACAGGCAGTAAATTTGTTCCTTGATCATATAAGAGGAGAGGCTGATAAAGGCAAACTTACCGGTGCAATATTCGTAGATTTGTCAAAAGCCTTCGATACCGTTAGCCACTCTGTCCTAATGTCTAAGTTGCCGTCAT
This sequence comes from Aurelia sp. 3 sensu Dawson et al. (2005), assembly GCA_964020215.1. Lineage (NCBI taxonomy): Eukaryota > Metazoa > Cnidaria > Scyphozoa > Semaeostomeae > Ulmaridae > Aurelia > Aurelia sp. 3 sensu Dawson et al. (2005). The sequence continues at coordinate 8,071,195 of OZ026580.1, read as the reverse complement.
ATGGAGTAATGAACACGGAATTCCAATGGCTGACTGATTACTTGTTCAACAGGAAACAAATTGTTCAATACCAGGGAGCATTTTCTAATGCCATCCCTGTATATACCGGAGTTCCACAAGCATCGTTAAAATGGATCAAAAATAGTAGAGGTGCAATAATGGTATTGGTCCTCTACTATTTTTGATCCATTTTAACGACGCAAATAAAACGCTGAAGCACGCAAAAGTCATTACGTATGCAGATGATACCGTCATCTTTACTTCATCCAGTGACTTCAACATCATTGAAAATCATCTTAACGATGATGTCCAAAGTTTGGCAACATGGTTTAATGAAAATGAATTAATAATGAATCTAAAAATGGGGAAAACAGAGGCGATGCTTTTTGGAACATCAAAGCGATTAAACCTCGTTGATGGAAGGCAACTCAACATCAAAGTTGATGGAACCTGTATAAATTGTACAACAAGCTACAAATACCTTGGCGTAGCATTGGATCCCTCTCTGAATTTCGAATCCCATTTTAATGCAATTCACAAAAAAGCAGCTGGAAGAGTAAGTCTGCTTCGTCGTATTCGAAGTTCAATCGACTCAGCAACTGCTGAGAAGATTTATAGAGCTATGAAAATGCATGTTTTCACGTATTGTGGCTCAATTGTTCTGGGATGGTCAAATTCAAGAGTGAACCAGATTCGAAAAATTGAACAACGTAGCAGGAATATCATAAAATCAAAAGCCAATCCAAGCACCGACCTGAGGATTCCTACCATTGAGTGTGCAATAAAGAAAAAAGTGTGTACATTTGTATTTGACTGCCTCCAAGACAATGTTTGTGACCCATTCAAAAGTTACTTTGAAAGAAAGGAACACGGTCAAAATACAAGAAATAACAATCTAGCTGTAAAGGTTCCAAGGATGAAAACAGAATTTGGTCGTAAAAGTTTTTCTGTGACTGCGGCAAACGCTTATAACAAAGTTCCTATCTTAGCAAGACAGTTGGACTCTAGGGTTTTATTCAGAACACATGTAAATGATTTATATAAATGTATTTAAATATGTTCTTTGCTTAATTTTTCTCCACTTACATTGCATATTTCTTTTCTTTTAGCACAGGACCCTAATGATAACAGTATGCTTGTCGTACTGATAGGTTATTCCTGTATAAAAATTCGTGTATTATTGTTAAAGCCTTGGTCACGCTCCTATTTATGAATACTAACTGGCAAAAAGGAAAAAAATCGATTTTGAGCTATGTCTGAGATGCCAGACAGGAGGAAACACGGTAAAATCTTCAGACCCTCCGTCGTTTGAAAAATTTTTGCATGCTGTCAAGGAGCGAGCAGCCTATTATGATAACGATCTTAGAAAATTGCTTGGAAAGTATCAGTGCTGAAGACCTCATAAGGAATCATGCCTCCTGGCACAGAGAGCCAAAATCCTCATTGATCACCTTCTGCTCTGCTCTACTCAATAAACAGAGAACCTTATTGACTTATCTTTAGTGCAATTTTAAAGAATTAGCGTGAGTAATAGAAGATAAACTAAATCTGAGACATAAGTCTTATTGACATCTCATTTTATCGCCCTAAAAAGGATTACTTAAAATAGTGTAAAACTCGATTCTTTCAAATTTACTACTGGATTGCTATCTTGAAAATTACGAAACATATTTGCAAAATGCTTCAATCTTATAGCTATTAGAAAAATCACAGGGTGAGTGGCCGAGTGGCTTAAACAGTCTTCGTCAGGTGACTGAAGTTAAGCTTGGTCGAGTGAGGTCAGACTCTGGATGGGTGACTACGGAGGTCTGACCTTACAACTCACCTCGTCGTCCTTCGGAAGGGACGTTAAACTAGGGGTCCCATGCCTGGAAGCGGCGTGCACAGTGGGCCTATATTAGCTTTCAGTAGCTAGAAATCCTGACAAGCCCACTCAAAACAAATTGAAAAAAAATCAATTACACAGGCTAGTAGGTTCTGGATTTATAAATTCAGGGACGCTAGGAGCAGTTCACATGTTCAGGGGCTCTGCTTTCAAAAAGGAAGCTTTATAGAACTGAAAGGGCATTTTTAGTTCGCTTTCGAAAGACTTGGAGGATTGTGATACCCTCTGTGCCCGCTTGCTCGTAAGTCTCTACGCAAATTGGCAAATTGTAAATTTACCTCGAAAGATTTCTTCTAGGAAATCCATCAAAAACGCCCCCTTGTCTAATAGAAGGGCCCCCAAAAGCATTAGATCCTATGACGAGGTTCCCGAGATCCAAGTATAGTGAAAAAACAGTGGACGAAAGACGATGTTAAGATTCTATACTCTAGAAACATGACAAATTAAAACGGCGTTATCCATAATATAAAGAGCCGTAGACTTAGGCCTGTTTTTAAAATGTCATACTTCTAAAAGATGTATTCTTTAAAGATAGAAAACTCGATAAAATGCCATTAAAATTGCTTTGAAAAATTGGCACCAACGTTTTTCTGTTCATTGGCATCCAAAAGAATGTAGAAATGCATGTTGACAAAGATTTACATCAAAAAAATCACTCGGATACATATGTTTCTTCACTATTGTGCTAGAGATAATGCGATTCGATACAGTTCATACACTCGTAAATAGACATGACATGCCTGATTTTGCTCAATTCATTCAAATGGAAACAAAAAGGATAAAACATTCTTGGCTGTTTTGTTCACCAATGAATAGATCTTACACAAAACAACAAAACTAAATGTTTTGTTGTGTTGAAAGTTTACCGCTGTTAACCTTTTGTTTAACTTTATTGACTCATGAATAGATTTGACACATTTCTTGCACAAATTTTTTGTTGCTTTGTTGTTTTGTGTAAGATCAATTCATTGGTGAACCAAACAGCCAAACAATGTTGTATCCTTTTTGTCTCCATTTGAATGAATCGAGCAAAATCAGGCATGCCATATCTATTTACGAGTGTATGAACTGTATCGAATCGCATTATCTCTAGCACAAAGCCTGTCGATGCGACGTTTTAGAGGAGATTGCTGGCGCTTGCAGAGAAAATATGGAACGAGACAAATTTGCAAGAAGTTACTCAAGACTAGATGCTTTAAACGAAATTTGGAGACATTTAAATGGAAGTCAAATAGATCATTGAGTCGCTGGTAAGTGAATCGTTTAGCTCAAGAATACGAACTAAGCCCTTTTGGGGTCAACAAATTAGTTTTAATCGGTAACAAGTTTAGGCCCAGATCACATTTCTGGCAGAAATCGTTGAAAAGCACCTGCGATTTTGAGATGTAATTGAAGGGACAGTGCTTAGGTTATTGCTTAGGGCAATATCCATAATCGCTGAGATTTTTCTCCTCATGTCTCCTTTACAGTGACTTTTATCGATGTTTGAACGAATGTCAATATTCATCGACCGGAAAATGACTGTACTTTCGGCTCCAAATGAGATATTTTTCCAAGCACGATATAAACTGTAGAGGGGCATCTCTGCTACTGATTTATCGAAGAAAATTCCATGTATTTATTGTAACTTAGTAGCTATTTCAACTTTCGTGAGGGTACTCAAGAATTCACTTCGAACGGCCAATTTGGTATCATGTGGTTAGAATGGGGCTATTTGATTGGCTGACTACCGTGAAATTGGATGATTTCCGCGTGCTTCAGCAACCAGTAAGGATTTCAGCTGTATGCTCTTTGGCCTGGGGTCGTATTGTCGTATGATCTTAGGTTGTAAAGCTGGTTTTCCACTAGAAGGATTGTTCCGTGCGCAGCGGAGCGGCTGTTGTTTCTAAAACAATGCACTCGTACTAAAGCCGGTTTTCCACTAGGCGGAATTTTCCGCGCGCAGCGGAGCGGCTATTGTAATTGCATTGTTTATTTCTAACAATGGTCACTTCTGGTCGCTCCGCTACGCGCGTATTTCAAAGTCGGATTGACTTCAACTTTTCCGCCGCGTCCTATGGCGCCAACCAATTAAATCGATCGAAGGCTCTGACACATGACTTCAGTATTCCACGAGAGGGGGAAAGCCACGGCGATTGACGAAAAACAGCTCTGAAAATATTTAAAAAATTCTTGGTCATTGAATTTCTTTGAAATTGAAAATCTTTTTTAGTACGCGTCCATTGTTTTAGAAACAAAAGCCACTCCGCTGCGCACTGAAAAATCCGTCTTGTGGAAAACCGGCTTAACAATCTTAGCCCTGAGTATACAGTAGATCCAATTCCCCCTCTTCACCAGTCACAGCACCGTCTTCGTAACCAGGATGTCACTGGGAGATTAAAGGCGAGGACAGAAAAATTCAAGTCCAGCTTCTATCCAAACTGTTTATCTGAATGGAATAAGCTTGAGCCTGAATTAAGACATGCACCTTCTGTTGCTGTTTTCAAGAAAAAGCTTTTGTCAATAATCCGCCCCCCTGCGAAATCTGTCTTTGGAATTCACGATCCAAAAGGATTATCCTTGAGGTTGCGCCAAGCCTCTGAGAAAAGTCAGTAAAAATGGGATTTGCTTCGAATACGCATAAATTCAATATTCTGCATCCGCAACGTGTGGATACAATCTCAGTATACGTGAATCTCTGAATGTGAATATGAATATGGACATGGTTTTCGCTACAATGAAAACAAACAAACAAAAATATAAATAATGCCTGCCTACTAACGAATAAAGCGAAAAAAGCAAACGATAAACTCAATGAAAAGATACTTACAATATTTTTGAATCCTTACTGTAAGCGCCATGTTCGCAAACAACTTTCGAGCAAACAAGTTACAAAAAACAAATTAAAATCCAATAGTGCAACGGCGTGCAACGTCTTAGTTCAGTGCGCTAATGCGCCCTTTGTATTCTGTACGCAACAAAACAATACGTCCTTTCAATAAAGAATAGTCAATTGGTTTTGTTCGCTCTCCTGCGCAGCAGCATTTGGCTCCCCAAAATGTGATATGTCTTTGATCATGGAGCATTTTCTCTTCAATATGTTTGGCTCCTCGGCAGGAATTGAACCATTATCAACTAAATCGTTTCTTCATCGTCTTCAGTGGAACAAAGAAATACCAGCTTATCAATTGGTCGCTCTAACACTTGTTCAGATTTACCACCTCTATTTCCAATTTTGACAAAGACGCTACGAATCTGTCCTTCACTATCTTCTCGTACATTAACAATTTTCCCTCTGTTCCATTCGTTTCTTGAAACATTATCTTGAACAATAAGAACGATGTCTCCAACTCTGAAATTATCTCTTCGATTGTGCCACTTGGTTCTTTTCTGCTGATTCTGTAAATATTCTTTACGCCATCTTCTCCAAAACTCGTCTGCTAAATGTTGAACTCTGTGCCAATACTTCCTTGAATAAATGTCAGCCCGCGGGAAATTGCCTGGTGGAGGTAAAACAACCTTCGTCTTCATCGTTAATAAGTTGTTTGGAGAAAGAGGCAAGCAGTCCGGACTGTTCAAGTTTTCAACTGTTAACGGTCTTGAGTTCAAGATTCCTGTTGTTTCTGCAATGAAGGTACGTAAAGCTTCATCATTCAGCGAAGCTCCGTGAACGCGAAAGAGAGCAGACAAAATTGCCCGCACAGATCTTATTTGTCTCTTCCAGACCCCGCCCATATGGCTAGCAGATGGTGGGTTTCTTTTCCATTTAATCACAAGATAATCAGCTCCTTCGTTGAGTAATGCTCTCTGAATCTTGTCATGGTCCATCTCTTGGACAGCATCGCGGAGTTCTCTTTCTGCTCCAACGAAATTGCTTCCCCAATCAGATCGCAGTTGTCGAATGTTGCCTCTGATGTTGATGAATCGACGTAGGGCCATGATGAATGAAACTGTTTCAAGGGTGTTTGATATTTCAATATGAACTGCACGACTTGTCAAGCAAGTGAAAAGACAACCATATCGTTTCAGTTCTTTCCGTTTCTTCTTTATGTAAAATGGGCCAAAGTAGTCAACAGCACAGTAGGTGAATGGCGGGGCTTCCTGCATTCTGTCGCTCGGCAAATCTGCCATCTTTTGTTCTCCTCGACGACCTCGGAGAAATCGACATGCAACGCAATCAGATATGGCTTTGCGTACCAGTGTGTTACATTGTAATATCCAATATCCAGAGTTCCTGATCTCATTCGTTGTTATTCCACGACCTTGATGGCGTACTCTTCTATGACAGCTCTCTACTACAAGCCTCGAGATCTTTCCTTTCTTTGGAAGAATAATTGGATGCTTGATGTTTTCTTCTAAATCAGACTTTTTCAAACGACCACCAACTCTCAAAATTCCAGATTGGTCTACGAATGGGTCTAACTGCACAAGGAGATCGTTCTTTCGTAAGAATTTCTTTCTCTCCTTCTTGCTCTCACGTGTATCTTCATCAATATTTGAATCTTTCAAAATTTTGAGCTGTTCTTCAAAGGCTTCTTCTTGTACCCACTTGATAAGTAATTTCTCGGCTTCTTGTAAGTCTTCAACTACAACATCGACGTGACTGAAACTCTTTTGTCTGATTACCTTCAAGATGATAGCTAACACTCTTTTCATTCGATACCAACTAGATGAGCCTTTCTCTAGCTGTGACAGGACATGATTTCTCTCTTTGACATCGGTAACATTGACCTTTACATCTCTCTTTACTTCAGGATCGCTGTCACCTAGTTCTCTGTCGATTAAATTGCTTGGCCATTTATCATCAGCTTGCTTCAAAAAACTTGGGCCACTAAACCAATCACTGCATTCAACAAATTTCTTTCCTGTAAGCCCTCGTGACGCATGATCCGCAGGGTTATTCTTTGATTCCACGTGCCTCCACTGGTCTACGTCAGTGTAATCATGAATCAACTTGACTCTATTTGCGACAAAAACATCGAATCTTCTCTTCTCGTTGCTCAAATACTGCAAAACCAACTGTGAATCTGTCCAATAATATTCTTGCAAATTGCTAATTTGTAGCTCTTTGAACATCATGTAACCAACTTTGACTGCAACCGTTGCAGCTGTCAATTCTAGCTGTGGTATCGTGAATGTTTTCAATGGTGCAACTCTCGATTTTGCCATAACAAGAGTGTTTGCAATTTGGCCTTGATCATCTAATAATCGTAAATAGTTTGCTTCACCGTATCCAACTTCACTGGCATCTGAAAAATGATGAATCTGGGCAGACACAATCTTGCCAGAGTGCGAAGGCTTGAAACTTCTTTTAATTTCGATTTCATGCAAGACTTGTAAGTCGTTTCTCCACTTTTCCCAAGCAGATCGTTGCTCCTGAGAAACTCCTTCGTCCAAGCTCTTGTTGTCAGCAACTATTTGTTGCAGAATTCGCTTTCCACGTAGTAGAAGCGGACTTACCAATCCAAGTGGATCATAAATTGAACTGACAGTGGCTAGAATACCTCTTCGAGTAAGCGGTAAATCTTTGAGTGTAATTCGAAAGTTCAATGTATCATTTTCAATATTCCATGACATTCCAAGTGCTCTCTCAACCGGCAGTGAATCTAGTTCCAGGTTGAGATTCTTGATATTCTTCGAACGATCTTTGTCCAGAACAGATTCGATTACAGCTCTATCGTTAGACACAAACTTGGTCAAATTGAAACCTCCCGAAGCACACATCTTCTTGGTCTTGGAAATAAGATCAATTGCAGATTCCACACTGTCCTTTGACTTCAGAAAATCATCAACGTAGAAATCTACTTTTACACTCTTTGCTGCCTCAAATCCAAATTCTTCCTCGTTGTCTTCAGCTGTCTTGTGAAGTGCAAAGTTAGCGCAAGCCGGAGAACTAATTGCTCCAAGCGTATGAACACACATCTCATACTCAACCAGACGTTCATCAGTGTTGCCATTTGGCCACCACAAGAAACGTAAAAAGCTTCGTTGACTTTCTGGAACTTGAACCTGATAGAACATTTTTGGATAGCATAGAGTGAAAGCAAATGTAAAGATGGAACTAAAATACGATACTAAAGCAACTGATAACTAAAGTAACTAAATAAAGAAGGGGTAATACCTACCACCTACAGGACATGCCAGCAGTGGGGAAGCAGGATAAGCTGAAAAGGATGTAATTTTTGCGTAGATCATGCTGATACTGATGGAAAGAATTCTGTTGGCATGTGGAGGTTTCCGAGGGGCATGTTATAACCCGATATCGCGTTACTGCAATACCATATCCATAAAGCAAATGTGTAAATCGATTGTAAGTGTCTTCGTATTCTGACTATACGCAACTCTTCAGCTAGATTCCCACAAAGGATATTTCGAGCCTTTAATTCTAGTATATCCATTAAATTTGTGGGCGGCCCATGCAGTCCTGCGTCCAGGACCACAGTTGCTAAGTTCAGTCCAAAGTGTCACAATACAAGTTTATTCCATATTCTCCACTATTTTCAATGTGTACCAGTATGGCAAGTGTGTATAATCCATTTTGTAAGCAATCCTAAATCCATAGTTGCGTTATTTTTGTACGTAATCGTATAATTTCTTGTTGGCAGGTTTCTTATGTTGACTTTGCCTTTGTTTGTTTATGTTGTTGCCGTTGTTGTTGCTGTCGTGGCCATTGATCTCAACTTCTTGGAAGTTGTTTGTTTTTGTTGCGGTGGCTGTTGTTGCTCTTATTGTTTCTAGCGCGGTGGTAATTTTTGTTCTGACGAGTTTGTCTTTCAAGTCAGGCCTTCTCTGAAAGGATAAGATTGGTCTGCTTCTGTTCCAAACCTGTTGAAGAACTAGATTATTTCTTATGAGATGCCAGTGATCCCTGAAGATGGATCCAATTACTGCTGTTTCACAGTTTGTTGATTTGTGTTGTTCATATGCATGATAGGGAGTGCGTAATCATCTATCACATAGATAGTTCTGAAAATAAATTTCTATACTGCAAGAGATGCAGAGATAAGTGAAGTATTGAAGGTGGCAGGCAATAAATCAGGGAAGGCTATTGTTAGAGAAGTGAATTTAGCAGCGGAAAAAGTATTGTTCTAAAACGTGATGGAAGTCATGAGAAAGAATTTCCTGGAGAGGAAGAAATTCGGATATTATGGGAATACTTCCCTTGTAATTGCAAATATACTCTAGGTGTAGCTTATGATTTTGTTTGTATGGATTTTCGTTATAAAACAAGAGGATAAATGTACGAGTTTTCCAGTATATAGCTTTGTGATCGAGGGGCCTGAATTACTGCAAAAGGATTTATATTCTATAACAAATCTCTTTATAACGAAGAGAAAAATACATTGAAGATCCTTGAACTTATATCAAGGATCTGTACAGATGCTATAGTATTCCGTTACCCATAAAGAACGCAACAACCCTTGCTTATAGTGCTGTATTAGTAGTGTATTAGCAAACACTGTCTTGCAAATATCGTCCATGGGTGGTGTATCACTTGATAGTATTATATAGATTTTCTGCATAAAGCTTGTTGGTAAATTACGAGTTTCTTAGTGTAGCTTCGTGAAAAGGAAAATACATCAAAGATAAGTGAACTTATATCAAGTATCTGTGAAATGCCATAGTCATCCGTTACCCATGATCAACTGTCGTCCGACACGGACCACACCTGGGGATATATTTGATAAAGCAAAATATGTTAATCATAGCACTGGTGCGCAGATTTATTAAAAACTGTAAAACCCATGTAGGTTGAATACCAAGAGAATTGGGTATGAAATATCAATGTTCCACTGTCGGACTATTAGCAGGTTGATATTTCATACCCAATTCTCTTGGTATTCAACCTACATGGGTTTTACAGTTTTTAATAAATCTGCGCACCAGTGCTATGATTAACATATTTTACTTTATCAAATATATCCCCAGGTGTGATCCGTGTCGGACGACAGTTGATCATGGGTAACGGATGACTATGGCATTTCACAGATACTTGATATAAGTTCACTTATCTTTGATGTATTTTCCTTTTCACGAAGCTACACTAAGAAACTCGTAATTTACCAACAACCTTTATGCAGAAAATCTATATAATACTATCAAGTGATACACCACCCATGGACGATATTTGCAAGACAGTGTTTGCTAATACACTACTAATACAGCACTATAAGCAAGGGTTGTTGCGCTCTTTATGGGTAACGGAATACTATAGCATCTGTACAGATCCTTGATATAAGTTCAAGGATCTTCAATGTATTTTTCTCTTCGTTATAAAGAGATTTGTTATAGAATATAAATCCTTTTGCAGTAATTCAGGCCCCTCGATCACAAAGCTATATACTGGAAAACTCGTACATTTATCCTCTTGTTTTATAACGAAAATCCATACAAACAAAATCATAAGCTACACCTAGAGTATATTTGCAATTACAAGGGAAGTATTCCCATAATATCCGAATTTCTTCCTCTCCAGGAAATTCTTTCTCATGACTTCCATCACGTTTTAGAACAATACTTTTTCCGCTGCTAAATTCACTTCTCTAACAATAGCCTTCCCTGATTTATTGCCTGTCACCTTCAATACTTCACTTATCTCTGCATCTCTTGCAGTATAGAAATTTATTTTCAGAACTATCTATGTGATAGATGATTACGCACTCCCTATCATGCATATGAACAACACAAATCAACAAACTGTGAAACAGCAGTAATTGGATCCATCTTCAGGGATCACTGGCATCTCATAAGAAATAATCTAGTTCTTCAACAGGTTTGGAACAGAAGCAGACCAATCTTATCCTTTCAGAGAAGGCCTGACTTGAAAGACAAACTCGTCAGAACAAAAATTACCACCGCGCCAGAAACAATAAGAGCAACAACAGCCACCGCAACAAAAACAAACAACTTCCAAGAAGTTGAGATCAATGGCCACGACAGCAACAACAACGGCAACAACATAAACAAACAAAGGCAAAGTCAACATAAGAAACCTGCCAACAAGAAATTATACGATTACGTACAAAAATAACGCAACTATGGATTTAGGATTGCTTACAAAATGGATTATACACACTTGCCATACTGGTACACATTGAAAATAGTGGAGAATATGGAATAAACTTGTATTGTGACACTTTGGACTGAACTTAGCAACTGTGGTCCTGGACGCAGGACTGCATGGGCCGCCCACAAATTTAATGGATATACTAGAATTAAAGGCTCGAAATATCCTTTGTGGGAATCTAGCTGAAGAGTTGCGTATAGTCAGAATACGAAGACACTTACAATCGATTTACACATTTGCTTTATGGATATGGTATTGCAGTAACGCGATATCGGGTTATAACATGCCCCTCGGAAACCTCCACATGCCAACAGAATCCTTTCCATCAGTATCAGCATGATCTACGCAAAAATTACATCCTTTTCAGCTTATCCTGCTTCCCCACTGCTGGCATGTCCTGTAGGTGGCAGGTATTACCCCCTCTTTATTTAGTTACTTTAGTTATCAGTTGCTTTAGTATCGTATTTTAGTTCCATCTTTACATTTGCTTTCACTCTATGCTATCCAAAATTGTCAAAACTCCAACCAAAGAATTTGTCAAGTTTGGACCTTGCAGGAGTTCTTCGTTCAGTGATGTTCCTTTGTATCTACAACTGCAATCAAACACTACGCGAATCTTCCCTGGCTTTTTTTTATATCATCAATTAAAAAAAATTTACAAATACAAGATACTCACTACACTACTTACAAAATACTATACGTTACTACAAATACAATACCACGAGGAGCAAGATATCATGTCTACCCCGTGGCTTTAGAAAGAAGAAAAAAAAGGGAAAAGGCAAGACTACATAGAACAATACTCAAAAAGAAAATTCACTAAAACAAGGGGGACTTGGTGGCTGCTTGACGGATGGCAAGAATTTGGACAAATTCAATCAAATCGACCAGTTTCATGGATAAACTATAGAGTTAACTCAAGGATATTTCTATTGATTTCATCTGGGAAGTCCTTATTACCATACATGAACAGTTGTGTTAATACCTCGTTTGAAGGGTTAGTGAGTCCAAACGGTCGAACTAATGCAAGAACTCCAGCGAGAAGATCTCGTCGTTGGGTGTCAAAAGATGGACAGAGCAACAAAAAGTGTTCCGTATCCTCAATACCATCGTTTGAGAGGCACATTGGGTTTATAGTATCCCTAAAATTGTGCTTGAATTTGTGAAAGTTCAATTTGCTAAGACCAACCCTAAGTTGTGTAAGATACGATAATCCTCTTGGGTCATGAATACCAAAGATTGATTTTGGAAGGGGGCGGATTTTGGAGAGCAATTTTCTCTTAAAAACGGCCATTGAAGGTGCCAGTCTAATTTCTGGATCAAGTTCATTCCATTCAGAAAAGCAGTGAGGATAGAAGCTAGACTGGAATTTTTCTGCTCGTGCCCTTATTCGCCCGATTACATCCCTTTTGCGGAGGGAGTACTGAGACTGCTGAAGTGGGGGGATTGGACCCAAGGTATATTCAGGGGTTAAGTGGTTTACTATTTTGTAGAATAAAGCAAGGCGTCTACTCCATCTCCGGCAATTTAGCGATTCCCATCCGAGCTCTGCGTACAACTTTTCTCGCGACAATCCCACGGGGGGGGGGGGTTCTCGGCTAAATTTCGGGTAGGGGGGTGCCGCCCACAGTTTGAAAATGTAACCGTTGGATAGACCAATTTTTGTGAAAATGATACCCTTGGCTAGACTAATTTTTCCTTCAGAAGTGCTCTGAATTGGCATTTTCTAGGCAAAACTTGCCAAATTTTCGCATTTTCTAGACCAAAATTTTTAAGAAGTTGGGTTTTTTTTACAAAAATTACCGAATTTTGACATCTCTTTGACCAAAATTCCCAAAAAGCATACCCTTGCCTAGACCTAACTCGACTAAAATTGCCAAAAAGTACACCCTTGGCTAGACTACAATCCTGGACAAAATTGTTGAGAAAAATTGACGTTGTCATGGAGTTCAAACGCCTTGTGACAGCACTAAGAAATGATGCCCTGCTATTGCCCCCCCGCCTCCCCCCATTCAATGTTGGGTAATTTCTGGAGCATGGCAGCAAATGTCACCTCACCATAACCAACATTGAACGGGGCGAAGGTGGGCGCAGATTTTCTCAACATATTATGTCCAGGATTGTCTGAATTTTGCAAAGAAGAGACTTTACGTCTTCAGTAGCTTACTCTAAAAACTATTCTTGTCGAGGAAGGCAACAGTGACTTCATTAAACTCTATATGGTAATACAATAGCGACTGTGGTGTCCGATATGAATTTGATGATTAGCATCGAATTTAATGATTTCATAGTCGTTTATTTATTTCATATATTCATTTTATCAATGTCAAGGCAACAGCTCATTGAAAGATGTACTTGTACAACATGGGAAGATCATAAGACATCTCCTAAAAAACTATTGTTTAGTATCTGTGCACGTTCAGGATATTCATAGACTGCTGTTATAGTTGGGGTTTCAAGTGGGAAGAGTTGGGTGGGGCATGGTGGGGGCTTTATGCCCCCATCATCTTATAACATTGAGAACAATGTCAACAGTACATTGTTATACATTAAATCAATTCTGCCTGACACCTCAACTGCATGTACTCTTCCAGACATATTTGTCTGCTCTGTTGTTTGTGTAGGTGGGGCTTGGGGACAGCAATATTCTAAAATTAGATTGTGATGAAGGAAGCATACATGAAGTAACTGGCCTGACGCAGTTTACTTTAGGCCATAATGGCGTTCAACAGATCGTTTCCAGAAAAGTTATATCAATTCTTGGAGGTACTTGCATGCTGAAAAGGGACTTTCAATAAAAGAAATCATAAAGGTGTCCTGAGTATTCCACTACAACCATATATCATCACTGCTAAAAAGAAGTATCGTGAGTTGCCAAGAGTGTAGACTACATTACATAAGCCCCTCTAACTTACGCTCGTTGTTGTTGTTGTCATCGCTTCAGTTGAGGGACTTATGTCCTTACGCTTCAGAATAGGGACTAATTAGGCCAAGTCCGCCGCGTTCACGGCGCGACCAATCAGATCGCTACTTTCTTAATATGGTCAACCCACGTGCCTATTTGTAGCGTTTGATTGGCTCATTAGTTCAAAGTTCGATTTCTCGAAGCGAAGCGACGCTCGAAATGACGTTCGAAGGGACGTTCGACTTTTCTTTCGACGTTCGTAGGATGGAAGATGTTCTAAGTTTCTTCTGATTTTTCGTAAGATTTTAGTCCCTGTTTAGAATCTGTTTGGTCGTGAGTCCTTTGTATGAGTGAAATTAAAACATCAGATTATAAATGTTGAACGAATACAAGGAATCACGTCGTCAGTCTACCAAGAGTGTTGGACACAAACAAAATGCCGGTAGGCCTAAACTGCTATCGTTAGAATGAAACACTTGACCAGTTCAGTGAGCGTGCAATTCTATGGTTCAGTTTCCCATAGCCATTATTGATAAAACAATAGACTCAGGGGACTCAAATGCAGAAACGAATGCAGATGCTGACGAAAAATAACTGCAGAAGACTTAAATACTAAAGCATGGTGAGCAAAATTCATTGCTTCACATGTTAGTGCTTTGATATGGAAATGCAACATAACGTATACAGCACGAATTACCACACGGTTCACCAAACGATTTACCGCTGTTTCAATGAGGGTTTGCAATGTACGTAGTTTATTTAAATGAGCAAAATGTGTGCAGTTATGAACGCATGTAACATGTCTCTCCTAAACTTAAAATGAAGTTATGAGAGATAGCTGTTTGTAAGTTTAAGAACGATTTACCGCAAAAAGTATACAGAAAGAACTGTATTGGATTTCCTTTTTCTCTGATTGTTAGCGGTAAACCGTTGCAATTACCAGAATCAATGGTACAAACTGTAAAACAAATATTCATGTCATGGACAATGTTGCAATATTGCAAACACACTATGCCATTTCGATGACCTTCATGTCATCAATGAGAAATTGTTACATTTAGCAACGGTAAATCGTTTGGTAAACCGTGGTATCCTATGGTAAATCGTTGCTGAAAAGTAGATAAATATTGAATGCAAGTTGTGTGTTCAAGGGAACTTCTCTTCAATCGTAGATGTACATAAATATACTGCAATGCTTGGTTGCGATGGTATTGAAAAGGGTGTGGTTTGCCCCTTTCAGGGTGTTTATTTGTGCAAAGGTTGATCCATCATTTCTTCTGTATTCATCATAGCCTTGATGTACGCTTATGTAAAACCAATGTGCGTTAGTGCAGACAGCCTAACGAAAAAGCCTTTGTATTCTGATTGACTCTTTTATTTAGTTACTTACACCACGTTGCCTTCTTTCATAAAGATTGTGATTACTATATTTGTCATTTCTGACGTCACATTAGAACATGCTCGTTAAAATGAATAGATCACTGCTTTTGAAACTAAAATGCTTCAGTCACTGTTTCCTGGCCTCGTAAAACACCTCCTGCAATTAATTTCCAGCCACAGCCCTGTAAAACTTTCAAACAAGGCCCTTTTCCTTTGACGACTTAGTGACGTCATATCATTGATAGAATTTGAAAGGAGTGAGAATAATATAGTCACATAAGGTGCCACAATGATTGTTGCTCATCCGCATAAAGAAAAGCATTGTTAAACATGAAAAAACAGTTCTTCAAAAAACGTAACATTCAATCCTCCTTTTCCCTCACGCAATTTTTTGCCATGATTTTCAGACAATCCTGGACAAAATTGTTGAGAAAAATTGACGTTGTCATGGAGTTCAAACGCCTTGTGACAGCACTAAGAAATGATGCCCTGCTATTGCCCCCCCCGCCTCCCCCCATTCAATGTTGGGTAATTTCTGGAGCATGGCAGCAAATGTCACCTCACCATAACCAACATTGAACGGGGGGAAGGTGGGCGCAGATTTTCTCAACATATTATGTCCAGGATTGTAGAAGTCCGAAAAAGTATACCCTCGCGGGCGGCACATCCCCAAGTACCTTTACTATGGAAGAAACCCCCCCCCCCCCGTGGACGATCCCCTCCATGCTCCTGTTACAGCAAGAGCGGCAGAATACTGTACTGACTCTAGCTTCTCCATTAGATGTGGCAAGATGATGTTGTTACTAAATTCACATACTTTTGCTGGGTTATGATAAAGAACATCGCCGTAGTCAAGATGGGGTCGCACGTATAGCTTATACAATTCGTTTAGAGTTTGCCTTGGCAGATATTTGGAGAGACATTTCAGCAAACCAATACACTTCCTAGTCTTTGAAATTGCTGCTCTTATTATATGAGCTGAAAAGGAAAGTTTTGAGTCAAGGACAATTCCCAAATTTTTATGTTCATCTACTTTTTTTACCGGTACATTATTAAAGAGGATCGGGGGATGATCAACTTCAGTTTTCTTCGTTGAAAATATCAGCTCAACAGCTTGCTTTAGCGGATCAGGATTAAAAGACATCCTCCAATCATGCGCCCACTGCATTATTAACTCCAAATCGTGATTCATGTCATTTGCAGCTGCATTGGAGTTTTCAACCACTGTAAACAACGATGTATCATCGGCAAAAAGTTTAACGTTACACTTCAAGTTTTCAGTTAGATCATTTATATATACAAGGAAAAACAAAGGTCCAAGAATAGAGCCCTGGGGTACTCCTGCTGAAATATCTCCCCAACTGGAACACTGCCCATTTAGAACGGTTCTCTGTCTTCGATCCATCAGAAAACTTTGGAGAAGAGAAAGCAGCTGTCCCGAGACACCACATCGTTTCAACTTAAAAATAGGTAAACCTACCAATGATTCGCGAAGAAACGCAGCAACAATTGCTATTGCAACGGCGTAATAAATTGTTTTTGAAATTAATCGCAAGACATGTTTATCACCTACTACCACACCACCAAACCTACATTGGCTCTCTGTTTACCTACCATCATCAGGGTGGCTTTGAGTTTGAGGTCTTGTTGATATGTTTTTCTTTATAATTTTCACCAAAGAGACATCTGGATAAATTTGGCAACTTCTTGTGAGAGCATTTCGCATCACAAGGTCTAGCAGTCTTTCGCCACTCAAAACAAACATTATTTCAGTTTGGATTGCTTGGTAAATGGCTGAACCATTTTCAAGATTTCATTGCCATCAATCTAACCTAGCCTGTGTGAGACTTGACCAATTTCTTTTCAGAAAAGTTTCCTTCATCCAGAAACCTTTCTTTTAAAGGAAACCAGTCAAGTCTGCACATAAGCATCAAACACAAGCCCTATGTATATATATATGATTTAATGGCAACCAAACCATTTTGTTGTTGAGAGCAGACTTGTTGAAAATCCAAAATTAGCCGTTCACTTCAAAAATAGAGAATTCTTATGATAACAACAATGTGCACCAAAATAGTCCATAAAAGTCAATTAATGATATATAGCATCAAGCCCTTTGCACTTGGCAAATTCTACTTTAGATTAACCAAAATACAGCCATTCAGCCATACATCATACCATCATTGTAAGCAGAATGTGGCAGACATGCAGCGGCGTGGCCAGATAAAAATTAGTGGGAGGGTAAAACTTAAAAAACTTTCAGACTTTAGTGGGTTAGCAGATTATTTTTATTGCATTTTATCAATTACAAGTTTTGCCAATCATTGAAAAGTGGGAGGGCAATTGCCCCCTCATACCCTCCTCTGGCGACGCCACTGCAGACATGATTATTTATTATCAAAACATAAAATTCAAGGAATAAATTTGTGATTTTGAGATAAACAAGAAGTTAATTTAGATATCAGAGGGCACCTTTTGTCTTCAGAAAACTCAACTCTCTTAATTCATCTACCATGTGCATTCTTTTCACAAGAAACTTGGATCAGCAGTGCTGAAAACATATCTGCAGTGAACATTACTCAAGAATCATAGTTGATTAACCCATTGTCATCACAGCAAGCTTTAAAATTTTGTCATTGAAAAGCTCCTTATTCCAGGTGCTCTAATTTTTGGCCACCTCTTGTAAACAGGTTTCTCATGAAAGAAAAGATGTGTTAAAAGTACAAATGTCCTTCAGCAGTTTGTAACTTTAACTTCATTGAATCCATCTGTAAATGGCATCACTACAGTTGTGTCCCACATACAAATTTAAGAAACACATGCAGCAAGATTATAGTTTATATTTTCAGCATTCCGATATTGTCAAACTGTATCTATTTAAAATTAAAACAAGACTTTTGCAGGGATACTTGTTGCTTTTCTTGGAACTGAAAATTTACAAATACAAATGAAAATAGTGTGTTTTGCATAGAGCAATGTGTCTGAGTAGTTCATTGATATCACATGATTTTTGTAATAAGGAACTTTTACCATAATGTGAAGTTTATATCTAACTTTATACGAAACAAATCAGCCCTTAAATTGAAAAGGTAATGTTTCTTATATGCGGGACACCACTGTATTTCCAAGCAACTCAAGACCGTTTCAATGAAGCATATGACAACAGCATTGAAAACTATCATCACAAATCATCAGGCAGGTGCAAACGTGCCAACACATGCATCACTCAGCCATGATTATTAGTATGTCATTGCATATTTCCTTGCTTGAAAAAAGAGCTGTTAGGCAACCATTAGTGTGAAATTGGAGAAAACTGGAATTCTTGGTGCTGTTGATTGTATCCATGGTTCTTGGACTATCACATTTACCTAGAAAAGAAACGCAGGTACAGGCATTATTTTGAAATAGACTACTAGATTTGTTGTATACTTTAGCATATTGATGTTTACAAAGTCAGGATGGAACGAGATACAGTATATGGCCTCATGGCAGAATAAATACAAAATTTACAGTCCTTGGAAGATATTTAAACAAACAATATTCATAAGAGAGAACTATGAACAAACTGAATCAGACTGGATCCAGAAGAAACTTTACCTTGTAAACATGTTATTCATAAACTTGAGCAGAGGAGGCAAGGATTAAATTATCTTTTATCTTTTCTCAGCTAATAGAGTTGTGTTAGCCAGCTGGGGCAGCCTGCACAGTGTTTAGAGAAAGAGAGCGAGGGGGGAGACAGCTTCGTGCAGGCCCTTCCATGTTTTATAAAATTTTTAGGCCCTTTTTTACAACACGCAGCAGTGAAAACTAGTAGTTGTGGCAAAAACATAAGAACTTCATTTGCCTTTCATAGATAGAAATCTAGAAAGTGCCATGTTAATTTAGGCAAGAAATGACCCTCACAACTATCATAAATCAAAGAAAATGTCTTTTGATCAGTTCCCTCCTTCCTACCTACCAGTGCGTACGACCCCGGAGGGCCCGGAGGAGTACGACTCACCTGAGCTATAGTCACAAGATCTGAGCTCACCTGCAGGCCTGCAGGCTTGTTGTGTGCCCACACCAAAAACAAGATTTGCAGGAAATATCTAATCTAGTTCTACCTTGAAAATAGTCAAATGAATCAAAGGGTGCAGAATAAAGTGTACAAACCTCAAATATCGTTCCATATTCCTGAAATGAGTAAGGTTTCCTTTGTTATTTCTGAGGATTTACACCGTCTCGCAGCAAATTGAGACCTGCCAATATGGCCGCCATGATGGTCGCTCTTCTGCTGACTCATTTTCTGAACAACAGCAGATTCGTGATCACGTGATATCTCTTTCACTAAAATGATTGGCCAGTTTCGAATATTGCCGCTGCGCAAAGCATTATGGTTGGTGGAAAACGAGGCTAAATTTGACAACACGAAATTTTCCCCAACACAACCTCATTGATTCCGCTTCGCGAATCAAAAATAAGTCCTTCATGCCAAACCCTGTCAAATGCTTTGGAAATATCAATATAAACAGAACGAACATCAAGAGGAGGATTACAGTCGAATGCTTTAAAGATTGAATGCGTTATAGAGATTAATTGGTTAACCGTTGAGTCACCGGGGCGAAAACCTGATTGATTGGGATTCAGTAAATCATGGGAAACAAGATGCGAGTATAATGAGTCGTACACAAGTTTTTCAAGAATTTTTCCAAAAATCGGAAGAAGGGAGATTGGACGGTAGTTCCCCTTCACATTTTTCTCATTTTTCTTATGAACTGGTACCACATTTGCATATTTCCAAATTTTTGGAAATCGACCACGTCTCAAACAGTTCGTGAATATTATCTTTAGAGGGTTAACTAATGTAACATCGCTGAATTTTATCATTCTTACCAAGATTTCATCCCATCCATGTGCTTTGTTGGGATTTAATGCCCTGACGATATTTAGTATCTTCTCCTCATTGATGACAAAATCACTTATCATGTTATCAGTTACTAGAGCATCTTGTGGAATATGACTACCTGTATCAATTGTGGTACACTGAAGTATGAAGTAATCATTGAATAATTGCGCCTTTTCTGTAAAATCTGTAACGAATATCCCATTCTCTAGAAGTGGTGGAATGATAGGAATCTTGGCCTTGTTTAGAACAATTAATTAAGGACCAATATGTTTTGTTCGACGTCCCATGGTTTGCTAAGGTTTTCCCTGCCTTAATAAGATAGTTTCTTTTGGCATCTTCGATCATTTTCGAGCCTTTTGATATCATATTTTGGATTCCTTCAAGCCTATCACCTGGCCGACCACTCCTCACGAAATTCTTGTAGGCACGATTCTTGTTCCTTAGGAAGTTTTTAACAGATTTCGTTATCCAAGGTGCTTGGCGAGGCCGAATCGTTTTAACTTCATTTGGTATGAAATTAGAATAAATATTTAGGAGCACTTCATTGAGTAATTTTACCTGTTCATCAGGGTAAGTTATATAGTCAAGATGCTCTTGCCAGCGAAACATTTTAATACTTTTCATAATACCAATAATATCTGCTTTATCGTAATACCAAATCTTGCGGGTGTAAGGAGGCAGTGCTATATTCGAAACTGACAGTTTTCCATAAACAATTTGATGATGGCATTGCTCGTGTAATGACGGATGAACACCAGATTCAATAATGAGGTTAGGTTGATCAGTAAAGATTAAATCGATGCAGGATCTGGAATCATCCATTAAATGCGTTGGTTCTGAGATCAGCTGATGAAGACCAAGGTCAGATGTTAACGGCTCAAACAGCTTTCCTTCGTTATTTTCAATGTCATTATCCCACCACTGAGATGACCTGCAGTTGAAATCACCGGTGATGACAACGCAAAATGGATTTTCGGCATGCATTTTAGATAGCATCAGCTCAAAGTCTACTGTAAAGTTTTCAAACTCACTTTGGTCCTGGCTTGGACTTCTATAAATTATGCAGCACTAAAGTGAAACTTTCGTGGAGTTAATTTCACCACCACAGGCTTTAATCCAACAGCATTCGTCATCGCGTCTCACACATTAGTTGAACAGAGGAGTGAAATGATTAAGTGGACGGCCGTTGCAAAGTTTTCTTGCTGTTGCGGGAACCCTTTATTCAGTTAGCAAAGACCCTTTTGGGTTAGTTAAACAAATAGCAGCTCTGCAATAGGAATTAGCTGCTTAGGAAATCAACACCTAACCTTAGTCATGGGGGACCAATTAGTCCATGTCAAGAGATCAAAATGTTGTTTTATTCAAACTCAGATGGTAATTATCTTAGGTCAACCTCACGAGAACAAAAGGTACACCCTTTCCCGCCAGAGTTAGATTGAAATAAGTGTCACCTCGATGAGCCAATCACAAGACACCAAAATTTATAACTCAGAAATGTATGAAATAGCGGTACGCCCTCTATACCTTCAAAGTTATATTTGAGACTGGGACGAAAGTCTGTCCGAAGAGAAAATTCAAAAGAAAGTTTTAAAAAGGAACTTCGCCGATCAAGCAAGAATTCGTGCCAGCAGCTTCTCACTTGCTCTGCCTTCGCAGCTTGGATGTTTGAGAGACTCCACTAGCTCACTATCAGGGAAAAGCTTTGCCACATAAAGAATAAATGTGTGTTGCAAATTCGTCCAAAAGCTCGATCACAACAGTGGGCTTCGTTCAAAAATGGCAGTTAGGATTTCGCAGGGCAGAAGGACTCTTCAAGACAAGATGCTTCCAAAGACTATAAGATTCAATCTGAGACAGAAAGGAAGAAGAACTAACATAACTGAGCGACACACGGACTACCAGCTGTTGGACCCAATAAATTGCAAGCAAGAGACAGCAAGATGCTCTTCGAGAGTTGGACTTCCACAATAACTTCAAAATCATTGACCATGGATTGACTTATTACGTGGAGTATACTGGATCTTGTCAGTGTATGGAGTGTGATTTGGCAATTCATTCGCTCATTCACAGAATTCAAAGAGAATCGAAAGCTAAGTGTTTCATCTTATTCTTATCGTATATTAATTGCTATGTAGCCACATTCGAAGGGTGCATTAATTCCGTAAAATCTGTACACTTTTGTTTTGAAAATACTTTGTTTTCGGGAAAGATATGTTGAAGATCCCCAAAAATTCCTCTGGTTTCAGGAGTCGCGTACATCGTTCGGAAAAAATTATATACCTGTCGCCTAAACTATCAAGCAATTAGTTTATCTAAATCTAATTGGATAGGACCACTTTTCTTGAAATCTAACTTACTGCCCGTTGGTTTGAAAATTCAAAAGGAAAAGAAACAGTTTTATCGAGGCCCCCCCAGGGGTTATGGGGAACAAGGGAACTTGCCATCTTTATTCATGGGAACAAGGGAACATCCCGAATTTTTAACGGGGATCAAGGGAACATAAGGAATCGTATTAGGGAGCAGGGAACATATTAGAACTTCAGGTGAAAAATATCCCCTTACTTAAAAATACAGAGCCACATTCCCCATCATACCCATCATATCAGTTCTTCATTGTCCATGCATAAATCAAAGTAGCTACCTGGCAGCAACCCCCCCCCCCCCGAAAAAAAAATTTATGTAATAGTTTCTGTAAGTAAATCTGTCTCTCATTTGATGTTAGGAGATTATAGCTGCAAATTTCATTTAAGGATGCAGGTGAATCAGAGGAACAGAATCCGCCAGACGGGGCTTTGGATCTGCCATTCTTCTTTTGTTATAAGCATGGGCACATGACTTGTTTTATGGGCCGCCCTTCGCCTGCGCCGGGCGAGGGTTTGCCTTACTGGTTTCGGGGCAACTTTGCGCCTATGTTTGTTCTGAATTACTTGTCCAGAGGATTTATTTGACCTTCATTAGCAAATATGCAGGATGGAATTGACCAAATGACCCATACCCAAGTGCTCAACTTTTCTACACCATTATGGTTGTGAATGAATGTCAACCCGGGATGAGTTGAAAACATATCTACCGAAATCCATCCCCTGGCTCTGTCCTTGAATGTGACGGTGAAAGCAATAGTTGATCGAGTTTTCTGGCTGTGACTGCCAAACTCGTGGGAATGAAGATTAAAACTCGTATGTATTCGAGGAAGCTACCAGAATCTATCAAAAATGCAATATCTTTTGATGTCATACAATTGAAAAGTTTCAAAATTTTCCTGGAAAGACTCAGTTTTGATCTGTAGCTTCTTTCAATGGCAAATTATCCAAAAATGGGGTGTTTTCCAAAGAATTGAGGGGCATGGTCATGAAAAATTTTTCCTGGAGCATGCCCCAAGACCCTCATCTTTACTGGCATCGCTCGCGCCCCGTTGCAGCCCCCCCCCCCAATATGAATTTTGTTCCGACGGTCCTGTTGGGCTGCAATAGTTGATTGAGTTGTCATTTTCATTTCATTTTCATTTTTTATTTTTTATCCACGGTAGCCCCGTCAATCTGCATTGATTGCTTTACAGGGGGCCGTGCAAAAATACATATAATTTCCAAATTTAAAACCTAATCCTAATTAATTTACAATTGTGTTTACAAAAACGAAAAAAAAAATCAAATGAATGTACATAAAAAAGATCTTTAACCCTCCACTACGTCTTTAAACCTCCTTTTGAAGGTAGAAAGGGAGGGTGCAAGTCTGACATCAGAGCTTAATTGATTCCACAGCTTAGGCCCACGAAATGATATTGACTTCTGCCCATTTGCCGTTTTGAAGAGAGGAACACGCAAGTCAGCTTCGGTATTTCTAAGTCTCATTGTGTTAAGCGCTGAGTTCTTTACAAACAGCTCGGAAAGATATTCAGGCGCAAGGCTATTTGTTGACTTAAACATTATGGTCGCTGTTTCACTTAGAATAATGTCCGAGATTGTTGGCCACCCCAGCTTTTTAATCAGACCAGTTGCTATTCGTAACAATTCTGGCAGCTCGATTTTGCAGTCTTTGGAGGGCATCAATTTGAGTTTTGCCGCAACATCCCCATACTGAGCAAC
Organism: Aurelia sp. 3 sensu Dawson et al. (2005); assembly: GCA_964020215.1. Lineage (NCBI taxonomy): Eukaryota > Metazoa > Cnidaria > Scyphozoa > Semaeostomeae > Ulmaridae > Aurelia > Aurelia sp. 3 sensu Dawson et al. (2005). The sequence goes on along the minus strand of OZ026580.1, from coordinate 8,047,012 downwards.
AATAACGAAAGTGGGGCTCAACAATTCCTCTGTACATTTTACTGAGCGTTCCCTGTTGGAGAAATTTCTTTGCATATTTCAGAAAGCCTAAAGCTCGAGAGACTTTGTTTCTCATACCCTTTATATGCTCATCCCAAACAAGATGACAATCCAACTGAACTCCGAGGTATTTAGTCCTCTCGACAGTTTCTATCTGTGTGCCATTTATGAAAAAGGAAGGCTGCTCACTGACTTCTTCGGAAATCCTCTTGAGCTTTGGACGGGATCCAACTACCATTGCGTGAGTCTTAAGGACGTTTAAAGACAGTTTGTTTCCCTGAAGCCAATCTTTTAAACAATCTAGATCTTCGTTCATAAATTGGTTTAGATCATCGATGTTATTTGATGCAAATGAAAGACTAGTGTCATCTGCATACATGGTCACTTTACAATTATGCAGAGCACGCGGGAGGTCATTAATATAGATTAAAAATAACAGGGGACCAAGGCATGAGCCCTGTGGAACACCGCAAGTGACATCCTTTATGTGCGACAATGCACCATTAACTTTGCAAAACTGCTGTCTGTTATTGAGATATGAAACGAACCAAGAATGTTCCAGATCTCTGATACCATATCTAAGTAGCTTGTTAAGGAGAATGTCATGATCTACAGTATCAAATGCTTTCTTAAGGTCGATGAATACATTTGCTGTGTATTTTCCGTTATCCATATTTACGTACCAGTCGTTAGTACTTGCAAGCAGACAGGTTACAACAGAATGTAGCAATCGAAAAGCAGATTGATTCGAGAACAGTAGATCGTTTTTGATCAGAAAATCATAGATCTGATTATAGACCATCTTTTCGAACAGTCTAGCTAAAAATGGCAAAACAGAAATAGGCCTGTAATTTGAACTGTCATCTTGTTCACCGCTCTTGAAGACAGGGGCAACACGCGCAATTTTCCAGCTGTCAGGAAAAACTCCAGTAGCAAGAGAGAGGTTGAAGATGTCGCATAGGGATTCAGCTATCACAGGCAGTCCAACCTTTATGAAAAAATTGGCTAGACCATCAGGGCCAGACCCCTTTGAGGTGTCAAATTTTCCTAAAACCTTTTCGATTTGAGGAACAGTGATAGGTTCGAAATGAAATTGCACGCTTTTAGGATTCACCTCGTAGTCATTATCTAAAAGAGGATTAGATGACTGAGGTATTTTGTCACTGAGGGTCTTGCCAATTTCACAAAAAAAGTTATTCATTGACTCTGCAATAGCTGTATCTCCCGATACCGTTTTCCCCTCAACCTCCAAGGATGTAATATGGGTGGTCTTTGACTTCTTATTTAGAACTTGATTAATTGTTTTCCACGTGTTTTTTAGGTCGCCATCATAGGAGGCGATCTTGTTTGTGAAAAATTGGCGCTTCAAATTCAAATTCAATTTATTTACGCGATTCCTCATCTGCCTATAAGCCTGCATCAAAATTTCGGACTTAGACCTAACAGCAAGTTTCTTAAGCCTATCCCGAGATTTACACATGAGTTTGTCATGTCATGTCTTCTTTTAACTGCAGTTAAACTGGACTTGCTAACAAGGGCGGACTTTGTAGTGCAATGGCTTCGGTCGCTTTCGTTCGCACCTCGGTTCGGGGCGATTGGCGGGTGCGGACGGGGGGGATTCCCTCGGGTGGAGGTTGGGGACAGGCGAGGCCGCGGGGTTGCCTTGGGGCCGGTGCGTCGGGCCCTCGTTTGGTGCGGGCGGTGGGAGGTTTTTGGGAGAAGGCGTGTGCTTGTGGCGGAGGAAGATGGATGGGTCCGGGGTTCTGTCTCGCGGATTTTGTTTATTTGGTTCGGGAGCTGAGGAGTGACTGCGTACGTCTGAGCAATAAATATGCAAAACTTGTAATGCCCTCTGCTCGGTTTCTGAACCAAAGAGACAGGGTCCGCGAGACGTAGCTTTGGATTTGTCCTTCTTCTGTCGTTGTAAGCACATGCCTTCTCTTACGAGCCTCCCGTCGCCCGCGCCGGGCGGGGGTTTGCCGTGCTGGTTTCGGGGCGGCTTTGCGGCTTCGTTTGTTTTCAATTTCTGCTTGAGAGAATTTCTTTTGTCTGCATTGGTTAATCGCTTTGAATTGAGGTGTGGGCCAAGGCGGCTGATGCTATTGTGTTGCTGGGTCTGCCCTTGTTGGACTTGCTGCAAGTCTCAATGTTCCTTTCAGGCCCGTCGGGAAGCGGGGTGGCTGGGGGGCTTCAGCTCCCCAAATAATTTGCTGCAGTTTGTTGATTTTGTAAGTGAGAAAGGCTGTAAAAGATTTTTCAAAAAGGTCGTAAGAATGAATGAAGATTCAAACTCATTTTTATTCGAGAAAGCTACCAGAATCTATCCAAAATGCAATATCTTTTTATATCATACAAGTCAAAAAATTCAAAATTTTCATGGAAGTCCCTCATTAGTCGTGATCCTTTGCCTCCGTCAAAGGCACATTTTCCAAAAATGGGGCGTTTTCCAATGATCTAAAGGGCGTGGTCATGAAAAATTTTCTCGGGGGCAAGCCCCCGGACATCCATCTTTGGTCGCTTCGCTCGCACCTCGTTTCAGCCACCAAAATCAGTTTTGTTCCGACGGGCCTGTCCTTTCAAACAACGCCCTTTATAAGAACAACTGAAACTCCTTCAGAGGAGGAAGAGCTTTCCAGAGGAGGTGCCAATGAAGCCATTGCTCTGAAGCAGTTTAAATTGCTTTCTATGAAGGGAGTTTTGATTGCTCTTTACCAAAAGTTTTGTGATGGGCTAGATTAGCCTTTGGTTTGGGACACAGACTAGCTAGATAAGCCTTTTCGGAGATTACTGTCGTAGAGACACTTGCTGCAGGTCCGTAGGTACCTACCAAAATAAGGCTGACTTCAATCAGGGAGCATGAGCTAAATTTTTTAGGGAACAAGGAATCAAAGGACTACTTTTGGGGAACTGAGGAACAGTTCAACATTTCTTTTCAGGGAACATTTAAAAAACATTTTTGGGAACAAGGGAGATTTTTTGGAATTTTTCAGGGAACAAGGGAACACAGACCCCCCTGGGGGGGCCTCTTTATCTAAGCCTGCGTAGAGGCAACATGCCCATGACTGATTGATGTTTTGAATTTAATAGCCAGTTGTTGTTGGTGATCTCCCGCAAACATATAACCATCGTAGCTGCAACAGCGTACCAGCGTACCTCAGTTTACTCAGCATACATCAGACTTTGCCCGCTAGTAGCTCCAATGCTGCAAATTCAAATAGACACGAAAACATAAAAAGTTAACGCTACAGACTGACTACTTCCTAAGTCTTTTATCTTTATAGGTTTCCCATCGAATACAGCCAAAAGGGTAGGAAAGTCGCTTTGAAACGAGATCTGAATTGCATGAAAGCAACCCGAATACAATTGGGCAGTGGATGGCAGAGCTGTTTCACATGCTATTCTGGCTGTTTGGCTGAATAACACGAACTCATAGTGCTAATAATGCAACCTGTGTATTTAGTACTCTATTATCAAAAAGTACGCAGGGGGAGGGGTACCTCGTTGAGCCATACTGGAAGTAACGCTCATATGGGTAGGCCAAATTCCGCATTTAGTATGGGTCCGCTCCCATCCTGATTCCGATATAGCCTTGTACTCTAAGGTTTTCTTTCCAGTTGGCAAATATTCACGATTTTCTGCATACTGCAACTAAAACATCTGTTTGCAACACAAGAAAGTCGAGAGACATAACGACATTTTGTAGCAGCAACAAGACAAACAACAACTGTTACAACAACAGTGTTTGGCAAGTTGTAGCAGGAAAAGCATTTATTTTTCAAAATCGACCAAACTGATACACATGGCGGGCTAAAATTTTTCTAATATCCACGAAAGTTTTTCGACATTGTTAATATCATGTGGCGTTCAAAATACGCCTTTCCATAACAGTCCAGATACAGGCCAAATGTGGTCACAGTGAGGTACTCCCCCTCCCACAGAAATCAGGGAGCCTAAAGAGCAAATTAGCCCACGTCAGGGCTAGAGTAGTTTCGGGTATCATGGAACACTTAAGGGAAGAACTTAAATCGTCACCTCAATTCAAGACAAATTTGGCCACACTTGGTATTAGCGATTAGGCCTAAGTATGCTCTAACGTTTCATCAACACATTCTATTTCTCAAACGTTTGTTGTCGATAAGCGAGCCAAAAACTTGAGCCCCGGTCGAGTCGGGCATTGTGGAACGCTGTCGGGTATTATGGAACAAGGTTTTTCTTTTGTTTGTATACGGGCCTCTATTTCAAACGTCGCAAGAAAATGGCGACCAGAAATCACGTTCATCGGATGTCCTTCGTTATCAGCGATACAGACAGTACACCAAAAAGTGGAGCAGCCTAACTTTAACAAAAATATGGCGACGGATGATTGAAGAGTTGCAGCTTGTGCAATTGGTGAGCTTTTATCCCACTTCCAGGCCGCCAGGCTTCATTTTCTGAAAAATTTTCCACAACACCCGATGTCCCATAATACCCGAAACCACTCTAGTAGCTACTTGTATCAATCAGGGTTTGGAACGACAACTAAAATATCATCAAGGGAACAGACTTGAACGTATTTTAGCATTTTGTGGTAAGGGGACCGGTCATTGAAAGGGGTCATTTTTCAAAGAGTTACGGAATGGGTATCATTTTCCGACAATTTTCAGAATTATATGTTTTGTTGCGGAGAATGCTTGGCAAAAGGACAGGAATTTCAGGAAACGTATTATGAATATCCAAAATATGGCGCAGATATTCATTATATATGTGGAATTATCACCGATAATTCGTTCCAAATTCCAAAAAAAAAGAAAAAGTAATTTTCCAATCGCCAAAGTTAAGAAACTCCAGTGCTGGGAGAATGTGAGTTGGAGAGGATATTACGAAATCATTCTTGTACTTTACTATAGTATTTTACTATATTATTTTTTTACTGTATTAATTAATCAGAAGGTGCTTGAGTGATGTCAAAACATGGGAAAAGGCTGGTTTTGACATTTCAGGTGGGCATGCAGGGATTAGATATGAAGAAACTGAAAAGAACGTGCACTGAAAATCAGAGAGTTTTAGAATCTTTCAGACTGGCTTCAATTCTTAGTTTCTTGTGAAACAAGATACATATACTCAAGAACGAAAAAAAAACACCACTTGTAGTGTGGCAATGAGCCAACCTTAGAAGGCAAGTAAAACAAAGAGAAAGGAGCCTCATGCGTCGCCGTTGGGGGTTACACAAGTGTAACTGTGGCGGAAGGATTTAGAAAACCTTCTCCAACGTCTCCAGATATAAATTTCATGGACTTGCTCGATGGACCTTAACAATAAACATATACCTCGAGAGGGGAAGTAGTAGGTTGCGGGGATTACCTGACGAGGAAAGTACCTGCTTGTGGCTTATGATTACCCTCAGAGAACGAGGTGTTGGGGCTACCTCAATAGGGAAAGTAGTTAGATTGTTTGTGATTACATTGTGAAGTAGCAAACCATAGTCTATGATTACCCAGGCGAGGAAACCTCAATAGGGAAAGTAGTAGACTGTCTGTGATTACATTGTGAAGTAGCAGACTATAGTCTATGATTACCCTAGCGAGGGAAGTACCAACTTTCGAACATGGTGCATCGAGCAAGGTCTCTCACTGCCGCAGTTGCACTTCCTAACCCCCACTTACACTAACCTATCTTTCCTTTGCAGATGACTGTAGAAATGTATTAGTTAGATTGTAGATTGTAATCACCCCTCGCCTATTTTGATAATAACGGTTTTGTTGATGTTGTCACAAGCTCGATTTCTTTGCTTCACTCCCCTTTTATTCACTGATGGACGAGGATGGAGAAATTAATGCAGCACTAAAGTGAAACTTTCGTGGAGTTAATTTCACCACCACAGGCTTTAATCCAACAGCATTCGTCATCGCGTCTCACACATTAGTTGAACAGAGGAGTGAAATGATTAAAGGCAGACTGTCCCCTATTGTTCTCAATTTTTTTTCGTGGCCATGAATATTATGCATGAGTGACCTTCCAAACGGGAGAGCCAATCAGCGTGCAGGATTACGCAAAGAAGAATCTCTTCGAAAAGTTGATCAGATCGCAATGGCTGCCATCCGCAGCTCTGCGGAAGGGATGGCCTCAACAGGAATCTCAAGGCTTGGTCGAGGGCGGCCATTTGGCAGTACTCGTTTTCAGAAAGTGGCACTGCGTGAGAATGGAACTGCGTGAGAAGACCTTCGATTCATGGCGTGAACTGAGGAATGAACTGAGCGTGAACTGAGGAATGAGCTTGGGTTTCCGACTGACGACAGGCTCCCTTGTGCTGGACGTGTTTGTGTTTGGACCAAACACCGACGTAAAGTCGCTAACCAAGCCATGTTGTTGGGAAGTGACTCTTTCCCGTCCAAAAACAAGCAACGGCGTTCCAACTGAAGATGGCGTTGCGTCATTCTCAATGTTAGGAAGAGCAAATCGTCTTGCCATGTTCCTCGCTGCAACTGCATAGGCCTACTATTTTCGCCAACTCGCGCGGCATCCTCTTTCATCTCTGTCATGATTGAATGACTTCATTCGCCACACGCCTATTGTTAAAGTGACCAATCAACGAGGGGACAGACTGCCTTTAAGTGGACGGCCGTTGCAAAGTTTTCTTGCTGTTGCGGGAACCCTTTATTCAGTTAGCAAAGACCCTTTTGGGTTAGTTAAACAAATAGCAGCTCTGCAATAGGAATTAGCTGCTTAGGAAATCAACACCTAACCTTAGTCATGGCGGACCAATTAGTCCATGTCAAGAGATCAAAATGTTGTTTTATTCAAACTCAGATGGTAATTATCTTAGGTCAACCTCACGAGAACAAAAGGTACACCCTTTCCCGCCAGAGTTAGATTGAAATAAGTGTCACCTCGATGAGCCAATCACAATACACCAAAATTTATAACTCAGAAATGTATGAAATAGCGGTACGCCCTCTATACCTTCAAAGTTATATTTGAGACTGGGACGAAAGTCTGTCCGAAGAGAAAATCCCACCCGCCCTTCCCTTACCAAAATACAGTGACAGATTCACAAAGGATTACTATGCCCTTAACAAGCACATACAAGTCCAATCATTTAAATGTTGATGCAAAGAACATCGTTACTTGTTTCACATCGAAGTGCAAATGCGGCGGTTCCCCGAACTTTTCGAAGCTGGAAGGATTTAGAAAACCTTCTCCAACGTCTCCAGATATAAATTTCATGGACTTGCTCGATGGACCTTAACAATAAACATATACCTCGAGAGGGGAAGTAGTAGGTTGCGGGGATTACCTGACGAGGAAAGTACCTGCTTGTGGCTTATGATTACCCTCAGAGAACGAGGTGTTGGGGCTACCTCAATAGGAAAAATAGTAGATTGTTTGTGATTACATTGTGAAGTAGCAAACCATAGTCTATGACTAGGAATCCAAACCCGCGCTGCGCGCGGGTTTGCAATTCCTAGCTCCTGCGGAGGGCTTGGCGCCTTCGGCACCTGGCCGCCTGCGGCGGCTACCGCTGATCAAGTGGCGCGCTTCGCGCGCCACTTCCTCGGTGCCCAGCAGCCTGTAATGAAGGCATTGAACTATCCATCCAACTGATGTGATTGAGACCAAAAGTCATAGTGACCAAAACGATTTTTAATTGTAAAGCGCCTTGCAGACTGACGTGCCCAGAATTTTTTCCGGAATGGTACATACTGGTGACTTAAGTATTTACCCATGCAAAAAAATCATTGCATTCTTAAACTTCTTCCCAATGAAGGTTCTTTTATTTCCCCTTCTACTATGGCTAGCCTAATTAGCTATGTTGAACTTAATTTTCTAAGAGTATGCTAATTTGTGTCCATTCAAATTGAACTTTTGGTTCGATTTCAGATGTTACCAACCCCCCCCCCCCACCCCTCCCTCTGGGTAGATACCTAGCACTGATTAATGGGAAATGGTACCCTCATATAAGAAGTGATAGGAAACTTGTACAATATTTCATGGGAAAGTGAGCGGGTGGCTTTGTGAGAAGTAGTATCCTGCGATGCTCTTAATGTTACTTTACTTATTTACTGTCCGGTATTCCACTGTTCTCTTTTATACGATTCCTCGATTTCCTGGTCAATCCTTTACTGCTGTTAGAACCCCGCATTATAGAAACTACTACTTTTATTAAGACACCTTTATACTAATTCTTTTGAGAAATGGTACCTTCATAAGAAACAAAGGAAATCTGTACAATATTTAATGGGAAAGCGAACAGGTTCCTTTGAAAGAATTGGTTTTCTGCGTTACTTTTAATGCTAATTTTGTTATTTACTGGCCGTTATTCCACCTTTCTCTTTTTTACGATTCTTCGATTTCCTGGTCAATCCTTTGTTGTTGTTAGAGCCCACAAAATAAAAACTACTACTTTTAAGACACCTCACCCTAATTCTGTTGAGAATTGGTACCCTCACATATTCATATGAATATAAGAAACTTGACATAAATGGGAAACTTGTATGAGAAACTCGATTCATGTAGGAAGCTTGTACAATATTTATTAATGGGAAAGTGGACAGTTTGCTTTGAAAGACCTGCGCGCGGGTTTGCGATTCCTTGCTCTTGCGGAGGGCTCGATCAAGTGACGCGCTTCGCGCGCCACTTCCTCAGTGCCGAGCAGTCTAAAATGAAGGCATTGAAATATCCATCCTACTGATGTGATTGAGACCAAAAGTTATAGTGACTAAAACGATCTTTAATTGTAAAGCGCCTTGTAGATTGACGTGCCCAGAATTTTTTCCGGAATGGTACATATTGGTGACTTCAGTATTTACCCATGCAAAAAAATCATTGTATTCTTAAACTTCTTCCCAATGAAGGTTCTTTTATTTGCCCTTCCACTATGTCTAGTCTAATTAGCTATGTTTAACTTAATTTACTAAAGGTATGCAAATTTGTGTCCATTCAAATTTAACTTTTGGTTCGATTTCAGATGTTACCCCAGTGGCGTGCTGGCCGGGGGTGCAGGGGGCAACTGCCCCCCCCCTGCGACTAAAATGTGAGGGGCGCCAAAACGACAATCTCAAAACATGGGCGCAGAAGGCGCCCTTTTTGAAGTGCTAGTCAAATAGTTTCTAAGTTTTCTCCAAGGATTCTCTTTCAAACTTGAAACGTTTATCGGGAACACTCAAATAGAAACGTGGATATGCCTGGGAGTATCAAACCTGGGGCTTAGAACAAGAATAGAGGCAGATAAGCGACTTTTGTCGGATTGTTAATGATTTCCTGCTACCCTCAAAAACTTCGAAATGGGAATGAAACGGGGGATAAACTTTTTTCCAGTCGTAGAAAAAGGAAAAAGAGAAGGAAACCATTTCCTTGATTGGAGGACAAGCAATAAATGTCAACCCCATGCTTGAAAACAAAATCATAGCTCAATTCAACTTCGTAAATTGTGCTAAGTTTCTTATCATTTGTAAACGATGCCAAAAACAGCTTCCACGACAAAAAGCTCACAAGTTCTGACCATGTGTTAGAATTTAACTCAAAAACTTCTTGGTGATGCTAAACTATATTACAAAATTGTTACAAAATATTTTTTAGCACTGGAAAACATGGTCATGGCTTGGAGACGTTTTTGAGAAAAAGTAGAAGGTTCGTCCTCATTTTCCTGAGGGCTTCGTTTTTCAGACCCCTTCATTCTGCATTTCTCTTGCCATTTCGCTCCAAATTTATCAGCATCTTATAAATAGACTTTTAACTTAATGTATCTTTACTGCAGTAGAGAACATTGAAGGCGACTAAATCCACGAAAAACATCCAGTAGGAGAGCTATGCAGCATGCATCAAAGTAGGAATATTTTGCACATGTTTTGAGCAATAGCTAATGAGGGGGCGCCATCTTTACATTTTGCCCCCCTTGCTGAATGAGCCCCAGCACGCAACTGTTACCCCCCCCTCTCTCTCTGGGTAGATACCTAGCACTGATTATTGGGAAATGGTACCCTCGTATTTATATAAGAAGTGATAGGAAACTAATTCTTTTGAGAAACGTTACCCTCATATTCATATAAGAAGCAAAGGAAATTTGTACAATATTTGATAGTAAGCGAACAGGTTCCTTTGAAAGAATTGGTTTTCTGCGTTACTTTTAATGCTACTTCTGTTATTTACTGGCCGTTATTCCACCGTTCCCTTTTTTACGATTCTTCGATTTCCTGGTCAATCCTTTGTTGTTGTTAGAGCCCACAAAATAAAAACTACTATTAAGACACATCACCCTAATTCTGTTGAGAAATGGGGTACCCTCACATATTCATATAAATATAAGAAACTTGACTCAGATGGGAAACTTCTATGAGAAACTCCATTCATAAAGGAAACTTGTACAATATTTATTGGCTATCTCTAAAATATGGAATATGGAATGATGGAATGGAATGATGGAATGGAATAATGGAATGGAATGATGGAATGGAATGATGGATTGGTCATTATGGAATGGTCAAATATTTCAAAATTTTCCATCATTTTCCATCAATACCTCCTTAAATGTATGTAAGGAGTGGTTTCGCATATGCTCCAACGAGAAACCAGAACTTTTTATGAAAATTCAGAGAATTATGGGGCCATTCCATGTTTTAGAGATTCTCTAAAACATGGAATGGTCAAATATTTTCAAAATCTTTCATCAATTTCCTGCAATACCTCCTTAAATGTATGTAAGGAAAGGTTTCGCATATGCTCCAACAAGAAAGCAGAACTTTTTATGAAAATTCAGAGAATTATGGGGCCATTCCATGTTTTAGAGATTCTCTAAATCATGGAATGGTCAAATATTTTCAAAATCTTTCATCAATTTCCTGCAATACCTCCCTAAATGTATGCAAGGAAAGGTTTCGCATATGCTCCAACAAGAAAGCAGAACTTTTTATGAAAATTCAGAGAATTATGGGGCCATTCCATGTTTTAGAGATTCTCTAAAACATGGAATGGTCAAATATTTTCAAAATCTTTCATTAATTTCCTGCAATAGCTCCTTAAATGTATGTAAGGAAAGGTTTTGCATATGCTCTAGCAAGAAACCAGAACTTTTTATGAAAATTCAGGGAATTATGGGGCCATTCCATGTTTTAGAGATTCTCTAAAATATGGAATGGTCAAACATTGTCAAAATCTTTCATCATTTTCCTGCAATACCTCCTTAAATGCATGTAAGGAAAGGTTTCGCATATGCTCCAACAAGAAACCAGAACTTTTTATGAAAATTCAGAGAATTATGGGGCCATTCCATGTTTTAGAGATACTCTAAAATATGGAATGGTCAAATATTTTCAAAATCTTTCATCATTTTCCTGCAACACCTCCTTAAATGTATGTAAGGAACGGTTTCGCATATGCTCAAGCAAGAAACCAGAGCTTTGTGTGAGAATTCAGAAAGAACTATGAGGCCATTCCATGTTTCAGATCTTTTGAAATAGATTTATGTGTCAAGATCTATCCATTGAATTTTAAAGATTGATATATTGGCTGAAATTAATTGTTTCTATCCACTGTGGCTTTATTATCTTGACAACTTTTTGATAGATCAGGATCAATTACAATAAAAATCAGGCCCCGTGATGATGCCTTTTCACACCTTGATTGCGTGAAACTATTAAGAGAAGCAGCAACGATAAAAAGAAGCATGTCATTCTTCATTAAATCTGTAACAGAACTTCATAACCAGGTTTACTCCATACGTATGTTAATAAAACACATGATCGATAAGAGTTTCAATGCAATACTATATAATTATTGTGACTACTGGTATCATATATGAACAAGAATTCAAAATATAGCACACTTACCGTGCACATAAGTCGTAACTTTTATGACTATCATCATCGAATTCAGAAGAATATCATTTCAGACTTTGAAAGATTTCTTTTTTTTCAATTCAGGAAAAGCATGGTACAAAACCACGACCTCTTTCCCAATTATATTTTGTTCGCAACATGCAAGACCGTATTGGCAATGCAAAATGCATCATTGACATGAGAATTCTTGTGTACCGTACACTGGAACCTCCATAGAGCGGGCACCTGTGGGACCAATTTTATTTTCCACGACAGAGAGGTGTCCATTGTATGGAAGTGTTGTCCCTTGTCATACCGTATTTCGGAAAATATTTGTCTGTTGTTCGGATATGCCCATTCCATCATTCCATTCCATCATTCCATTCCATCATTCCATTCCATCATTCCATTCCATCATTCCATTCCATCACTCCATTCCATCATTCCATTCCATCATTCCATATTTTAGAGATAGCCAATATTTATTAATGGGAAAGTGGACAGTTTGCTTTGAAAGGCGTGGTTTGAATTTCGCGGGTTGTTAGTGTGTTCCACATGAAACTCGGATTGCTTATAAGCAACACTGAACAAAAGTGAGGCAAACAGCTATGGTTACATGCAAGATTATGATTTAGGGTATCAACTTTCAGTCACGAAATCTGGAGAAGCTAAATTCACTACCGTCGTGTAATTTCTAACTATAGCGACATAGTAAAGGCCCAGTAAAATCTGTTTGGTTCATATTTTCGAACTGGGATTTCAGCAGCACGCAGAGTAATGATACAGGTAAATTCTTCGTTGTTATCTATAGATTTCTTAAGTCTTTAAAAACGGTGAAAGTAAACAGTTATGAGGATAGTTTCCTTCGCTGAAAGAGTTGGCAAGCATGCTTTGGGTCAGTCTAGTTTCTCGACCAATAGACGGAAATCCGTTCTGTTTTCACAAGCCTGTTGATAGTTCATCTTGCTACAATAACGTTCTCTTGTTCAAAACAATCTATGTTCTCAAGGACTCGAAGAACGAAGTTTTTTGCAAAACGTTCATTCTTAAGACTCGTTGCGGACGATGCGGTTTCCACAGGGCGAGGGATTTTGTCCACAGGGCTAGCTCTGCAGATATCCAAGTGAAACCGCAAGCAGGCTTTTTCGCTCCTGGCCTCTCCGCCTGGCGTTTTTGGGTGAAAAGAAGCCGACTTGTGGAACTTAGGTATTTTGGCGGATTTTTTGACGCGTAAATGCACGGGCTACCCGGACGGGAAGGAGGAGATCTCAGTGACGTATGGATTAGCGTTTTTCGTTTGATCTCACCGCTCACCGCTTAGTTATAGTAGATTACCCAGGCGAGGAAACCTCAATAGGGAAAGTAGTAGACTGTCTGTGATTACATTGTGAAGTAGCAGACTATAGTCTATGATTACCCTAGCGAGGGAAGTACCAACTTTCGAACATGGTGCATCGAGCAAGGTCTCTCACTGCCGCAGTTGCACTTCCTAACCCCCACTTACACTAACCTATCTTTCCTTTGCAAATTGAGAAATTAACAGCAAAAAAGTACTGTTTCCTGTTTAACTGGATTTCGCACACAATACTTTCGGGGAAAGTTGCCAGGTCGGAACGATTTTGTGAGGGTAGAGAATCTTTGACATACAGCCCAACACCACCCCTTTTAATATTTTGTGGATGGTTACTTTTGAAGGAAGTATAGCCATCTAATGTCAGCCTACCATCATCAACAGTGCTATCAAGGTGAGTCTCCACTATACCGAGTAAGTCATTGTTATACACCGAGTTATATGCCTCAATTAGTGAGACTCGTAAAAAATCATATGCAGTAATGCTATTTAAATTCCAACAGCAAAAATCCAACGTTTCTGGGCCGGGATTAGTTTCCACATCACCGCTTAGCAAAATGGTCCTGAAGACCAGCCATTGTGCGTGAAGCGTATTGCAAGTTAGGCATCCAATATACAAATAGGTATACAAGAAAAGAAATTGCTTAACAGAGCAATAGGGCCTATTTTGAAATTGGTCACTCTCGGAGAAAACCGCATTTTTGCTAACAACAGATTTTCTGTGAGTTGCAAAGTAATTTAACTGTTTTCAGTATTTGCAGGCGGCAGAAAGTAACTCATTTTATCATTATTTTCACGAAAAAATCGTAAGGTGTAATTTCTGCTGCGTAAAAACTCATTTTTGATCAAAAGCGTGCCATTTTTGAACCTGTTTTCACAGTGCTGAATGGCAACGAAATTTTCAGCTAGTATGGAGCTGAGAACCAATTCTTAGATGGAATTATGCTGAATTTTACTTGAAGTAGCCCTATATAGGCATATAAGTCTCTAGTATGAAGTAGGCGCTGCCAAAAGGATAGGAAAATTTTGTCCGTCCGACAGTGTCCGTCCGACAGACGGACTGCATGCAGTTAATGTATGCTCATGCTATGTAAATAATCATTTTAAGCAAAGAGATGGATCGAAATGCAATCCTGAAGAGTTGAGCTATTCATAGATACCAAAACTCTACAAGAAAATACAGTTTCGCAGCAAAGACATGCAACTGAAAAACAAGCACTAAAAATTCACTTTCTATCTAGTCCATCCGACAGACGAGCAAAACCTGGATTTTCACACGTCAGGGAAGGTAGAATGCAGGTCTATAAGGTCTATTTTGTAGACCACCAGAAGTCTTAAATAGGATTACAGCTCAGGCAGCCAAGCGCATTATGGTTTGAGCAGGCGGTAGCTCCAAAGTATCAAATGTCCATCCGACAGATTTTTGAATTAAAAAATAGGCCCAATATTTATATTGAAACAGACCAGCGATACCAAGCGGGATTCGTTTGATTAGTTCAATGGTCATGTAAATCACTGTCTTCGCAGAACGATGCACGCGGGCGAAAAGAGGCAAAAAAGGTGTATTTTTCGCAACGAAGTGCACTGCAAGAAACTCCATCATTAGTGTAAGGGGCAGGACAAGGACTGATATTGCGGTGAAACAGCAACAAAACCAATATAAGTTACAGATTTGGAAAAGAGTTGAAAATGGCTTAACGGTTTTCCTCAAGGGGGACAAGTTTTGTATGGATACACGGAAACACCCTATTGTTGCTCGCCACTGATTGATATCAACCGGCATCATAGTGAGGAAATCTTCTCACTGGTCCTAAGGGACGACCAGTCACCAAGCAACCACCAATTTCACGTCCTAAACTAAATAACAAAATACAAACAACGGAGAAAAACTTACGAGTAAGCACCAGATAACAATAAACGCAAACTGTAGCATGATATTCATAAGGTAGTCGAAACAAGCTTTTTTGGGTGATATACGCCATGGTGTGGTAGGTACCATGTTTTACCCTCTTCGATTTCCATACTTGACTCGGGTACCTTTCTAGCGTATCCTTTACTTATGATATCATTCATGAACGTCACACAATCTTTTTTTTATATAGATCTAAAAAGAACGTTAAAAATACAAAATTGATACATTTCTATGTACCAGCCACAGCGGGGAAGGACACTTGGTCATCTGGTCTCCACTGCGGCTGGCACTTACAATTCAACTATACTAAATACAATAAGAAAACAAAAACAAACAAAGGATAAACAGGTAAAGGGAAGGGATTGCTGCTTTGTGTTGTGATATGATATACCGGCCGAGTCAAAAATGTCCGCCGATGTGTAGTACATAAAAATTTCGAGTAATCAAGCCATTTCCACGCGCTATGCACTCACCCCACAGCAAAAATGCCCACCAAGATGCAAGGACTCCCCCCACAACATACGGTTAGGCAGAAACCTCACACCCAAGCCAACAACCCCACCACAAGGTGAGCCACAGCACGCGGGAATGCTTGGAAGATGAAATCGAATAGCTTCACAAACATCAGCCGCCATTTTTGACTCAACCGGTGCAATTCAATTAAAACGATTCGTTTTGTCAATAAAGGCTATTGTAGCTTCAAGAATGATTCGATTCGCCATAATGTTCAGTTGAGAACTTCCAAATAACAACAGTTCGCATAGGGCGTTTGATTCCAAATTCGTGATATCTAAGCCTGGAATATCAGTGAGCTGACCAAAGAGATCTATACGCATTGTACTAAACAGGTGGCAGTGCAGGAGAAAGTGCTGGTTATCTTCAATGGCACATCCACATGCACAAATTGGGCTAAGACAGTCAAAATTATGCCGTACATAATCACATAATCTTCTTTGTACTGTTCATCTACAAACTTCTTCCTTATCCAAAATGCTCTATGCTCTGCTTGCTCGCGATTGTTAGGCATTTTCACATTGTCTTTACGGAAAGGTAAAGGTAACTGATAATGTCCATTAGCTAAGGTAATCTCCTTTTCAATCTTTGCCAAGAATTTCTCATCTTCTCTCGAAGTGGACTGTTCGTCATGCTGCAGGGATAATCTTGTCAACACTTTTTCAGTTGTAGACTGTGGAGGAAACTCTGCACCTTTGAGCAGCTGCTTCTTCATTTCTTTAGGAGTAGGCTCGTTAAATTCCTTTCTTTACATATCCATCAAAACTGTTGCTGCATTCACGTCTTTCACTTCATCTTGAACAGCAAAATAATGTTGTGAATGTTGATTCGTAGTTGCATCGGTAACGGCAATTCGATTGCACCTCAAGCTATTAACGGTAGACTGTCCACTCGATAAGGGACCAACAATGCACCATCCAAACGCAGTCCTTTGTGCAAACGGGCCACCATTTTCTTCTTTAATAACTTCTAAAGGCCGCAAAGCAGCTGGGCAATTAACTCCAATCAAGAGACCTATCGGGACGTCACAGTCAAGATCCGGAATTTCATCTGCTATTTCTTGTAAATGCGACCATTTCCTCACTCTCTCTGGCGTAGGTATCGCATCTTGGTCAATTGGAAGATTCTCGCGACTGAAAACTTTCGGCAGATCAATTTGGTTGCTTCCATCTATGCTTGATACGATGAGATCATTAACGATATCTGCGTCTTCTGTGGTCGTTCCTGTAATTGTTTTGATGGTAACCTTGGTATTAATCTTTGGTGAATCTAAACTTTTCAAGATATCTTTCTTTATGAATGTTCCTTGACTACAGTTATCCAACATTCCATAAACTTTGATCACGTGATTAGGATTAGATTTGTGCCACAACAACATCGGAAGAACACTCAGGGAAAGAACTTCAATTGAATCTTCGCTGGCATCATCACATTTCGTACAGCCATTGCTTGTGCAGCATTCGTAGTAGACTTTGCCTTTCCTTTGAACTTGTGTGTACCGTGCATTCCAGTTGGGTGGGATAATCCGCAATCTTTTTCTCTGCATACCAGCTTCTGTGTACAATTTGTAACACTATGCACAGGGGAATAACAGCCAAAGCACGATTTATGTGAGATTACAAACATCTTTCTTGCAAATGGTGATTTATTCATGAAGGTCTGGCAGTTATCTAGACAATGCTTCTCTGAACAAAAAGGACATTCTGGATCAGTGGTTTTGGTATCCGAGACTGAATCAGTTGTCTGGCCAGTTGCATTTGATTTCGTGCCACTTGCATTTGATTTTGAGTTTGTAATAAAGGATGTAATTCTTGGTTTTCCTGAATCTCGTTGTGGTCTAAAACTATTGGATGGTTCCTTTGGTAAGATCTTTGACATAGCTTCTTTACTTAAGGTGGGATCACTTGCAACTTCACTTTTTTTGCCGATAAATTCCACAAAATCACCAAAATTTGCCCTTCTTGATTCTCTTCACTTGATGGTGTACATCTGCGTAGCCCATTGGCGTTGCAGTCTTTCATGTTGTTGTTGTGCGTTGGTGGAGTCAGACGTGTCTGTAAGTCATCCTCGAAATTCGAATAATATTTTGAAATAACTAGCACTGAATGGGGCAAAATGCCCACTAAACGTGACATACGGCTGCGGTTTGTTATGGATGTTGTTGAAAACATAACAAAAGTAAAGAAAAAGAAGCTGGATAGAGAGCAAATTATTCGTGATGCCGAAATGCAATTGGGCCTAAGCGCCGACGAGTCGCATTCGCTTATCGAGGAGCTACTTACCAGGGGCATATTGTGCAATAATGAAGGATCATTGGCCATTGATTACAAGCAGAGATTTGAGTTGACAAAGTCGCTCTTGAATCTCTTACATGATACTCCTCTGCCCCAACGTGATGGTGCCCAAACCAAATCGACAGATGAGAAACAGACGTCAACAGAGAAGGCTGAGCATGAAGGTCGAATTGCTGACCAACTTGCTTTTCTTGGAAAGTCTGTTCATGATGAACTATTCTCTTTGAAAGCCTTGATGTTAAATATTCCAGATGCGAGCAAATCTCAAACCACCCCATGCCCCACCAGGACCCCCCCCCCAGATTACGAGAGAATTTTTATCCATTGCATGGAAGACAGGATTCTTTCCTTGGAAAAACAACTTGAACAGAAACAAAGGACTATAGAGAAACTGATGGAGACAATTAAAACATTTGCGAAAAAACAATACATCACGGAGAATTCGCAAGAATGCCACACGGAGAAAGCAAGTCAAAGCGCAAAAGAATCAAATTCTAAGTCATCCAGTAAAGAAAATGACACAGTGGAAAACAAAAC
This sequence comes from Aurelia sp. 3 sensu Dawson et al. (2005), assembly GCA_964020215.1. Lineage (NCBI taxonomy): Eukaryota > Metazoa > Cnidaria > Scyphozoa > Semaeostomeae > Ulmaridae > Aurelia > Aurelia sp. 3 sensu Dawson et al. (2005). The sequence continues at coordinate 8,028,577 of OZ026580.1, read as the reverse complement.
ATCAATTGTATATGAAGACACTGAGTCAGATGTTAGTAAACAAATCAAAGCTCTGAGGAAAAAGCAAAGGAAAAAGAAGAGAAATAAGAAGAATTCTGCCACCGAGGGACCTTCACAAGCAATCGCACAGAAGAATACAATCACTCAGAATGCTGCAAAGAATCCAAGCGCAGCAGTCCCATCTCCATCCTCTGGGACTGAAAACATCACCATCGAAAGTCCCAGCACCACAGTCCCAGCACCATCCTCTGGGACCAATAAGATCACCGGCGAAAGTGTGCAACAGGCAGGAAACGGTCATGGGAATAAAAACCCATCAAGTGATTCATCAAATGATACAGCATTGTCTTCACTTAAGTCTCCCTTGACAAATAACAACAAAGTCGATGATATGCAACAGCAACGAAGCATCGCAGACAACAATCAAATGCCATCCTTTCCTCCATCGCAGTCTCCTGCAACGATCAATAACGCTGAAAACAAGACCACAAGCGCTGCTGATGGCAAAAAGCAATCAAACAGTAGAGGGAAAGACAACAAAACCGTCACTAGCATCGTTGGTGATTCAATGGTCAAGAATGTCAAGGGTTGGAAGCTACGACCGAGATGCAATATAAATGAACAAATTCATGTTTATGACTTTCCTGGAGCAACAACCCGGGATATGAATAGTTATTCAAAGCCAATAGTGGATAAGAATCCGGACAATCTGATCCTACACTGTGGCACTAACGAATTACGCACAAGAAAGTCAGAAGTTGAAATCTCCACAGAGATCATTACACTCGCCAAGTCGATAGAAGCCCGTGGAATTCATGTTATTGTATCGGGCTTAATTGCCAGGGGGGACAATCTGGAGGATAAGCGACTAAAGACAAATTTTGTGCTGAGAGATATGTGCAACGAAGAGAATCTTACATTCATCGACCATGAAAACATTCAAGCGGAAAGACATCTCAATCGCAGTAGATTACATCTGAACAGGTTTGGAGATAGTGTATTAGCTGACAACTTTTTCAATGCCTCGCGAAAATGACTGGTAACTTGCCATTTGGCCGAAGAAGTAGAAGATGAACCCGAGGTACCTGAAAACTTTAATTTTCGTGTTTTTGAAAACTGTGATACCTCCTGTTCGTCTGCTACAGTTACTAATCATAACGTCGACGAAGGTACTGATGACGAATCTGTCTCTGAGCGAGATGATGTGAATACCTGTTCGTCTGCTACAGTTACTAATCATAACGTCGACGAAGGTACTGATGACGAATCTGTCTCTGAGCGAGATGATGTGAACACAGCATTGAAAAATATCCGACTGAAAAATAGAAATGGTCTTCTCATTGCATATTTAAATATCAATTCAATTAGGAATAAAATCGACTTTTTGAGACCCATGGTATCGGAAACCACCGATATTCTGGTAATAGCAGAGACTAAGATCGACAGTACTTTTCCAACAAGCCAGTTCATGATTGAGGGATTTATGAAGCCATTTAGATACGATCGAAATCGAAATGGGGGTGGTTTGTTGATTTATGTTAGGGAACGTGCACCAGTCAAGGAGCTCACAAAATATAAAACTCCTAACGATATTGAATGTGGAATGATAGAGATAAATCTCAAAAAGCAAAAATGGCTTCTTGTGGCCATTTACCGCCCTCCTTCTCAGCCACAACAGTATTTCTTTAATGAAATTGGAAAAATGCTCGATCATTATTGTCGCCATTACGAAAGTCTCATTTTAATAGGAGACTTTAACTGCGAAATAGACGGAGACGTCATCAGTAGTTTTGTCGACAATTATAACCTAAATAGTCTTGTTAGGAGCCCAACTTGCTTCAAATCCGACAGTCCCCGATGTATTGATTTAATTCTGACAAATAGGAACAGGAGCTTCCAAAGTACTGTTGTCATAGAAACGGGATTGTCGGATTTTCACGCCATGATTGTCACCGTTTTAAAGGGTGGATATGTCAAAAGGGGGCCTAAGATAATCACCCATAGAGACTACAGCCGATTTGGTGCCGTGGACTTCAGAGCTCATCTCTCTAATGTGTTATCACAGGAGCTGGTTGGGAATGGGGACTATGGTGCTTTCGAGGCTGTGGTCATGGGCGTGCTGAATGAACATGCTCCTGTTAAGAAAAAATCTATCCGTGCAAATGATGCGCCTTTCATGACTAAAGTCTTGCGTAAAGAAAACATGCATAGAACCAAGCTTCGTAACAAGTATAACGACGATAGAACTGAGGAAAACCTCAAAGCTTTTAAAAAGCAGAGGAACAAGTGCGTAAAATTGTTACGCAATGCCAAATTTGATTACCATAGGAACATTGATCTCGGCAACCTTACCGATAATCATAAATTTTGGAAAACTGTAAAACCACTATTCTCAGACAAGGTGCAAGTAAATTCAGCTATTACTTTGATTGAAGATGGAAAAGTGGTAAGTCGGGACTCTGAAATTGCAGAGATTTTCAACAATTTTTTCGCCAATATTACAGAAAGTTTAGGGATCTCTGCAAATGAAGCATTACTGCTACCAACAAATGACATAATAGATCCAATCGATAAAGCTGTAAGGAAATTTGAATCACATCCAAGTATATGCAAAATCAAAGAGAACATTACTTTATCCGAAAGATTTGAATTTAGAGAGGTTGCTGTTGAAGATGTTGCTATTCAAATCAGAAAACTTAACTCGAATAAGGCGTCTCCGGTCAACTGCATTCCTTCAAGAATTCTAAAGGAAAATCCTGAAGTATTTTCTGTTACCATCCAAAATCTGTTCAACTCTGGTCTATCCCAGGGTACTTTTCCCAAAGAATTGAAAGCTGGAGATATAAGTTCATTCTTCAAAAAAGAGGATGCCTTTACGAAAAAGAACTACCGACCCATCACAGTCTTGCCATCCGTATCAAAAATTTATGAAAGATTGATGCAGGATCAAATGTTACCTTTTGTTCAAAGTTTCCTGTCCTCACTCCTTTGTGGGTTTCGGGAAGGCTATGGTACACAGCATGCACTTCTACGTTTAGTGGAAGCCTGCAAAAAGACAATGGACAATGGGGGTGTCGCAGGGGCTGTCTTGACGGACCTGTCGAAGGCCTTCGATTGCCTGAATCATGAATTGCTAATTGCAAAATTAAATGCATATGGTTTCAGTAGATCTGCATTGCTGTTTATTCATAGCTATCTCACCGACAGGAAGCAGAGGGTAAAGGTTAACAGTTCATTCAGCACATGGACAGAAACCGTCCGAGGAGTACCGCAAGGTTCAGTCCTAGGACCCCTTTTGTTTAATATATACCTGAATGACCTTTTCATGTTCCTGGAGGAGACCGAAATCTGTAATTACGCTGACGACACAACTATTTATGCGTGTGGTCCTAATATTGAAAATGTCATTATGCATTTAGAGAATGATGCCCTCAAAATAACTGAATGGTTTCCAAACAACTTCATGAAACTAAATGAAGACAAATGCCACTTGATGATTTTTGGTGCAAAAGGAAGTAATGAAATATCAATTACAATAGGCGAGACCTGTGTGAAAGAAAGTACAGAGGAAAACCTTCTCGGCATAACTTTCGATCAATCACTTTCTTTCAAACAACATGTCAGGGCTCTTTGCAAAAAGACTGGCCAAAAACTCCACGCTCTTGCCAGAATATCACGTTACATGGACACTGAAAAACTACAGCAGTTGATGAGGGCGTTTATCTTATCTCAATTTAGTTACTGTCCACTTGTTTGGATGTTTTATGATAGAACTTTGGACCATAGAATAAATCGTACTCAAGAAAGGGCATTACGCATAGCATATAAAGATTAAGGGAATGATTTTGGCTTTCTCTTGGAGCAGACCAAATCGGTACCAATCCATGTAAGAAACCTGCAGTTGTTAATGACAGAAATGTATAAAACCAAATCCGATCTAAACCCACCTTTCATGAAGGATATTTTCAAGGAACGAAATATTAGCTACAATCTAAGGCGTGGCAATGATGCTCAACTTCCAAAGGTACGAACTACGTCATTTGGAATTGAGAGCATAGCCTACCTTGGAAATAAACTGTGGCAGCTATTACCGCTAGAAATAAAACAATCAAATACCCTTCCTATTTTCAAAAAACGAATTAGATGCTGGAAAGGTGATAAATGCAACTGTAGGCTCTGCAAGACATATATTCCTAAAGTGGGGTTCCTGGCAAGATAGATGTTTCTATCATGTAATCTTTTTGTATATATACGCATTGTAAATTTCTTTATATATATATATTCTTTCTTTTTTAGATATTTGTATTAATTTTTAAAGTAGGCCTTAATTAGCTGTAAAGTAGCTATTTTCAACTTAGCCTACTAAAAATAAAGTAATGATGATGATGATGATGATCTTGTAACTTAAAACATAATGCTTGCAGCAATGAACTTGTGTTTAACTCGTGAACATATTCCTCATCAGTTAAGCAACCTTGACATTTAACCAAATAGACATAGAATAGAGGATTGCGCTAAATATGGCGGCGAGGAATTTTTACCGAGATGCATTGCGTTCGAATTACAAATCTTTACAGATTCTATAGGAATTCGATTAAAGAACGCAGTGCATCTCGGTAAAAAATTCCTTGCCGCCATCTTTAGCGGAATCCTCTATTCTCGCATCTTCTTGCTATCGCTATCATAAACTTTAGGCCATGAAACCAACTTCTCCATATGTGTATTAGCAACTTGTATAGGATTTCCATAATGCTTTTCCAACAATTCTCTTGCTCTTCGGTAGCCAGATTCTGGTGATTGATACAAGCAAGTTTCAATTAAATTCTTTGGCTCTCCACTAGTGAATTCTATCAATAAAGCAAGCTTCTCTCTTGGGTCTGAAATCCTCGAATCCACAGCCATATCAAACAATGTCGTGAAAATCTTGTAATTCAAAGTATCTCCAGTAAATATTTCAGGGGTAACACTAGGTAAACCTTGTCGACGAAGATATTCTCCTTGTTTCTCTAACAAGTGATATAGCATCTCATTCCCATGATTGCTTGAAGGGGCAAGATGTGACGTGGGGGCAGGACCAGGGATTAGGCCTGGAGGGGGGATTGGGTCAGGAACAGAAATGGTTGCAGCACCAGGAACAACAGCAGGATAGAAAGGCGTGGCTTGTGGCTGCAAGTTGACTTTCACAGGGTTATGGCGTGCTTGCGTGCTAAATATTGGTGCCATGTGAGAACGTTGATCATTTACAGCCAAAAAACTTTGCTTCTCCGTGTTTGCATAAACATCAGGAAAATGAGACACAGTCGGCTTCCTTTCGTGGCTGTACGTCATAGCATCGTGACTAATTTTTGGAATAGGAATATCCTTGTCATTCAAAGAATTCAACTCATAATCATCATTCAAATATTCCCGATGAATCTTTTCTGTTGCCTTTGCAATTGCTATTTCTTTCTCCAGTCGTGTACGGTCTAACTCCAGCTCTACGTGCCTTTCTTTCTCAAAATACTGCGCTCTTGCTTGTAGCTCTACTAATTTGGTTCGATTTCTGATGATGTCATTCATTGTTCTGCTTGAACTATGAGAAGATTTAGACGATTTAGACTTTCTCGTACGTTTAGAACCCTCTGAAATTATGGAACTAGGCTTCCTTCTGGAGAATGAAATGGCTTGCTGATTAATTTTCCAAGACTGAACTTCTTGTTGTACGGCTTTGACTTTATTAAATGTTTGAAGAAAGAGGGGGTCACTCATTTGTTCCTCTAATGAATCAAATTGGCGAGTGTAATCCTGATAAGATCGCGTAATATTTGCGAGCGATTCCTCGATCGAGTTTGTGCCTTCTCCTGTTTTAATATTATCGTAAATTCTTTCGACATGCCCTTCAATTATTTCCCTGTACCGATCTTGATTTTTCCGTCGTAGGTCCCTCGTTTCCATCCAGTACGAAAGGCCTTTTTCCGTTAACGCTCGACTTCTCTGTGGGCGTGAATCTGCAAGTAAACCTGCAACAACATTTAGCTCATTTTCGAGTACGTTTTCTGTTCCGAAATCTTCGGCCTGCGAAGTAACGGCCTCAAATTTATCCTTCTCACTCTGCGAATCCATCTGATTCAATGCTGAGGACATTGCCAAGCCATACAAATGTGAATAAACTCCGTGATAATGTTTATTTTCGTGCAAATTGCAATAGCCATTTGAGATAAATCAAATATTTTCGTCGTAATTCTCGCAGCCAATATTTTCGAAAGCGAGTTATGTAAATATTCCAAAACGAAATGCAAAAATATTCGAAAACGATGAGGTGGCGCCAAGCCTCTGAGAAAAGTCAGTAAAAATGGGATTTGCTTCGAATACGCATAAATTCAATATTCTGCATCCGCAACATGTGGATACAATCTCAGTATACGTGAATCTCTGAATGTGAATATGAATATGGACATGGTTTTCGCTACAATGAAAACAAACAAACAAAAATATAAATAATGCCTGCCTACTAACGAATAAAGCGAAAAAAGCAAACGATAAACTCAATGAAAAGATACTTACAATATTTTTGAATCCTTACTGTAAGCGCCATGTTCGTAAACAACTTCCGAGCAAACAAGTTACAAAAAACAAATTAAAATCCAATCGTGCAACGGCGTGCAACGTCTTAGTTCAGTGCGCTAATGCGCCCTTTGTATTCTGTACGCAACAAAACAATACGTCCTTTCAATAAAGAATAGTCAACTGACTTCGTTCGCTCTCCTGCGCAGCAACAATCCTATCTTATTCAACTCAGGGTTGGTCTCAGCAAATTGAATTTCCACAAATTCAAGCATAATTTTAGGGATACCGTGAACCCAATGTGCCCAACAAGCGATGGGATTGAGGATGCGGAGCACTTTTCGTTGATCTGCCCTTCATTTGATGTTCAACGAACTGATGTTCATTTGGTGCCGGTTCATAAGAAACATGAAAAAAATGTTAAGGGGAATTACCGTCCTATTTCTCTTTTACCAATTTTTGGGAAAATACTTGAAAAACTCATATATGATTCTCTTTATTCGCATCGTGTAACACATGAACTCCTTAATCAAAATCAATCAGGTTTTCGCCCAGGAGACTCAACAGTCAACCAGTTACTTTCAATGACACATACAATATTTAAAGCGTTTGACTGTAATCCTCCTCTGGATGTTCGTTCTGTGTATCTTGACATATCTAAAGCGCTCGATAGGGTTTGGCACGACGGTCTAATTTATAAACTAAAGCGATGTGGTGTCTCGGGACAGCTCCTTTTTCTAATCCAGAGTTTTCTCAAGGATCGAAAGCAGAGGACTGTACTGAATGGACAGAGTTCTACTTGGGGAGATATTTCAGCAGGGGTGCCTCAGGGCTCTATTCTGGGACCAATATTTTTCCTTGTTTATGTAAATGACCTAGCCGTAGGCCTGAAGTGCAATGTTAAGTTATTTGCTGATGATACATCGTTGTTCACAGTGGTTGAAGATTCCAATACAGCTGCCAACGACATGAACCATGACTTGGACTTGATAGGTCAGTGGGCTCACGCTTGGAGAATGTCTTTCAATCCTGACCCACAAAAACAAGCTGTTGAATTAACATTTTCAAAGAAGAAAAATTGAAATTGATCATCCAGTGATCCTTTTTAACGACATACCTGTGAAAAAAGTTCATGAACATAAACATTTAGGGATTATCCTAGACTCAAAATTATCCTTTTCAGCTCATATCAAATCAGCTATCTCTAAGGCAAGAAGGGGCATTGGTTTGCTGAAATATCTCTCCAAATATCTGCCCAGGCATACCCTTAATGAATTATATAAGCTCTATGTTCGACCCCACCCGGACTATGGTGATGTTATTTACCACATTCCTGCCAAAGCATGTGAATTCAGTCAAAATATCATCTTACCAAATATGATGGAAAAGCTAGAGTCTGTTCAGTATTCTGCTGCTTTGGTTATAACAGGAACATGGAGAGGAACGTCTCGCGAGAAGCTGTACACGGAACTTGGCTGGGAGTCATTAAGTTCCCGAAGATGGAGTAGGCGCCTTACCTTGTTGTACAAGTTTGTAAACAATCTTAGCCCTGAGTATACAGTAGATCCAATTCCCCCACTTCATCAGTCACAGTACTGTCTTCGTGACCAGGATGTCATTGGGCAAATGAGGGCAAGAACAGAAAAATTCAAATCTAGTTTCTATCCCAACTGTTTATCCGAGTGGAATAAGCTTGACCCTGAGTTGAGACTTGCACCCTCAGTTGCTGTTTTCAAGAAAAAGCTATTATCAATAGTCCGTCCCCCTGCAAAATCTGTTTTCGGAATTCACGATCCAATAGGATTACCCTATCTTACTCAATTTATGGTTGGTCTCAGCAAGTTAAATTTTCACAAATTCAAGCATAATTTCAGGGACACCATAAACCCTACGTGCCTAACAAGTGATGGGATTGAGGATACGGAGCACTTTTTGCTGCTCTGCCCTTCTTTTGATCTTCAACAGAGAGATCTTCTCGCTGGAATTGTAGAGTTACTACGACCATTTGTACAAATCGCTAGTCTTTCAAATGACGCTCTGACGCAGCTTTTACTATATGGCGATCAAGACATTTCTAATGATTTGAACAAAAATATTCTCGAATTGACTTTACGTTTCATCCACAAAACTGGTCAGTTTGATTAATATCCTTTGAAACCTCAGCAATGTGTCAAGTCCCAACCACCAAGTCCCTTTATGTATGATGTATCATCAATCAGTTCATTTTCTTCGTTTTAATTGCTTGTAATGTACAGTAGTTGTATGTAATTTACAGTTGCTTGTCTTTATGTTTTGGCCATGGGGTAGTCATTGTCTTTCGCTCCCCTTGGTATCGTTCCTGTGGTGTTGTAGAGTAATTAGATAAGTAGAGTAGTATGTAAAATTTGTTGTTAATTCTTTTTGATGAATAAAAAAAAAATGTACAACGACAAGATCTTCTCGCTGGAATTGCTGAATTATTACGACCAGTCGTACAAATTGCCGATCTCTCAAATGATGCTTTGACCCAGCTCTTGTTATATGGCGATAATGACCTTTCTCATAACTTGAATAGAAGCATACAAGAATTAACTTTAAGTTTTATCCATGAAACTGGTCGGTTTAATTGAGATTCTTGCAACCTGAGAACTATGCAACCACCAAGTCCCTTAACGTAACACATTATTTTTCATTGTAAATTCTTTTCCACATCAGACGTCGGGCCCCTGTCATTTCCAGTCATCGCAACCTTGATCTGACGTCTCATGTGAAACAGAATCTAGTACATTATCAATTAGTTTTCAATCGTTTGTAGTGTAGTCGTAGTTAGTTGAACGCTGCATGTCTTTTTATGTTGGCGATGGGGTAGTCATTGTCTTTCGCTCCCCATGTTATCGTACCTGTAGTGTTGTATAGTAATTAGGAACGTATAGTTAGATGTAGAAATCATTGTAAACTTTTATATTTGCATAAAAACAATTCTCTTTAATTTAGGCTTTTCTGTTTTTGCACAGGTCAATTTGTAAAGCAGTTATCTATTACTGAAATTTGTAACCTGTATAAATATTTAAAAATCAAAATGAATGAAAATGACATGAAACCTTCTCTAGACTCTACTCTTTTTTCCTATCTTGGGACTAAATAAATTCAGTTATCATTTTGAATGCAAATATAAGAAAGTTAATGCCCTTTTACGTTTGGTGCTAATCCTATACCGACATTCTAACCGAAAGAAGTCTAAAATCATGGTCGAAAATGTGTCATTTGGCAAATTCCTTTAAAAAAACAGCAGCATCGTAAAAACCTATTCCCATGACAACCCGCCGAGTAGGGAAGTATCGTGTTGCTAATAACAATGATAATGGTAAGCTACCAAATCTCCATCTCAAAACAATTACAAAGTTTAACTGATTTAACACTAATGATAAAAGACTCTACATTCATTGTCGCTGTACTTTGCCTTGTAGTTTGCTTTATAGCATTAGGAGATTCGATGCTGTTTTTGTACAGATAATCTTTGAATCCACATTGCGAGTTTCGAATCATGCGTAACTTAGTTTCTGAATTTTCATTTTTGTCTCGTTTAGTAATATTTCTATGATTAACTTTGACCATTCAGTCTTTCTCATGTTGTTTTTCATTTGTCGTTGTTCGTACATTTTCAACATTGGTCCATACTTTAATCATACCAACATTTGGTCATTGCAAGTCCTTTCTGTTCATTTTTCTCAATGTTTAGTAATCTGCTTTCAATAGTATCTTTTTAGATACATACATTGCTAACGATTATTCTATTTTCTATCCTAAAGATACCACATTCAAAATATAGCCAAAAATGAGACGTTGCCGGCTACTAAATAATGTTAGCTGTACCATGGAGCATAAGCACCTTAGCCTGCATGCATACAATGCTCATGGGCGTGTAGTTTGCATACAGGGTAAAGCATCCTGGCTTGATACTTGATTCTAAGTCAGATTTCGAAAGTCATATTGTTACAGCAAGCAGCGGTATTGTCAAGATATGTTTCCAGGGAGGTTCTTGAATTGACTTGTAACTTATATAAGTTACATCATCCATGGTCAAGTACAAAAGTACGTCGATAAAAAGAAAATGTTGTATAGATACCAATCTTGTTTCACTTTCATCCCCCAACAGATATCTCCTTATCCTAGTTGACTGATAAGATCTTTCAAAGGGCCTGAAACTGGAATGTTTACAGGAATGATCTTAATTGACCTTCAAAAGCATTTGATATAATTTACCATAAAGTTTTCCTGGATTTTACCTTGGCTTTAGTATATCTGCTATATTATAGTCTAAGTCTTACCTTCAGGACCGATCATTTACTTTCAACATGAGAAAGGAACATTTAACTCATGGAAATCTATCATGTGGGGTCCCTCAGGGGCAATTCTTGGTCCACTCATACTCCTTCTTTATGAGAATGACATAGCGCGAGTGGTCAACTGTGACCTGCTTCTGTATGCAGATGATTCTTGCTTAACTTTTAGGGACAAAAACATTAAGCAAATAGAGAGCAACTTGAATAGATGTTTCAACTCGCTCTGGGATTGGTCTGCAGAAAACAAGCGGAGAATTAACTTTGAAGAGGACAAAACCAAACTCATTCTCTATGGATCAAAATATCTTGTTTTATTCAAACATAAATATTTACAGTATATCTTCACATTTAACTATACCTATTCTAATTGCTATACAACACTACAGGTACGATACCATGAGGAGCGAAAGAAAATGACTACCCCATGGCCAATAAAAAAGGCGCGCAATGTTAAACTAGCATACAACTACACTACAAACGATTAAGAACTGGTGGAAAATGTACTAGATTCTGTTCCACATCAAACGTCTGGCGCAACTCCTTTAGTTGATAGTAGATAGAATGTTTGGAAATGCTTGACATCTGATGTGCAAAACAATCTACAAGGGAAAAGAACTTAAAAGGGGGTTGGTGGTTGCTAAGTACTGAAGTCAAAAAAGAACTTTTAATCAAACCGACCAGTTTCGTGGATATAGCGTAAAGTTAATTCGAGTATTTTCCTGTTTAAGTCATAGGAAAGGTCTTGATCACCACATAGTAAAAGCTGTAGCAAAACATCATTTGACAGATCGGTGATTTGTAGAATATGCAAGAACCTTAAGAAACTGGACATTAGGAGAGGTGATATAATGGTTATAGAACATCCAAGCGTCACACATATGGGATGCGTTCTTGATGGGAATCTCTCTGGGGAGTCAATGGCACATAGCTGCTTAGAAAGATGAAAGGCAATGAAATTTTTGTACCGGAAAAAAACTTCCTGGATAGCTCCCTTTGTAAGTTGCTTTTGAATGTCATTATTCAACCCCATTTTGATTATATGGGCACATTATGGCACCCAATGGGAAAAAAGACCCTGGGGGGTACATGGCTTGCGGATGGACGGGGGTCTGCCACCCGGTTTTCAGATAGCTACCCTCTTCTAATTACCGACAGTTGCCGTCATACCCACTTTTATGATGAATCTTGGCGGAAAACTACCCATTTTTGACAATTTTTTGCCAATGTCTGGAAAACCCACCCATGTTTATGGAAAATCTGCCGAAAAAAGGACCCTTGTTTAGAGAATTTTGGGCCCAAAAACCCACCCATGTATGTATGTATGTATGTATCATTTGCCACATAAAATATATATACAAGCTACTATAATAAACATAAAAAATAGATACCATACAATACTTTAGGTTAAAAACGTAAAAAGGAAAACACCCCTAATTTACAGTGGCAGGGATAGCATTAAAGGGTCAAGCTGACCTTATTTCCATAATGGTCCCCTTAGAGGTGCTGGTATAACAGAGAAAAGATAAAAAATAATAACATTGATAAATAAATAAATGAATAGATAAATAAATAACGAAAACAGGAAAGTACTGTAGTTGTTATCAGCATATAACACGGTTTGTGCGACAGAAACATGGTTGGGAGAGACGAGGAAGGGTCTTAGTAGAAGAGGTATATGTCATCTTCCTCTTTTTGTATTGTTTGGAAAAAATTTTCTTTGATCTTATGTTTGAATGTGTTTGGATTTTCAGCTGATTTTAAGTCAGATGGAAGACTATTCCATATTTTCGGCCCGAGGTAAGATAAGCATTTTTGTCCAGCAGTACTTTTGCGAAGTTGAAATTCTAATTTAAACTTGGATCTACGCGTTATTCGCCCTAGGTTGGCTGGTTGGAATATTTCGGCACTGTAAGCTGGGGCAGTTCCATTAAAAAACTAAATTACATTAACACAAACACATTGATCCATCCTATTCTTTGTGGGGAGCCAATTTATAGCCTTAAATTCTGTGGCACCAATATGGGCTGTATTTTTTAAATTCAGGTAAAAGCGAATGCATTTGTTTTGAGCAGCTTGGATTTTTTTGGAGAGCCTCTTATTCAACATTAGGTACCACGAGGTCATTTCATTTCATTTCATTTGATTTATTTTAGGAGGGTTGCCTTTCGGTAAAAACCGTTTTTCAAGGGGCCCTCCGATAAAAAAACTATTACTATACAAAAATACCAAATAAATTACCTTAACCCTAATTACAATAAAACCATAATATTAAAAACCTATATACAAGAGTTGATTATTTATATACATATTAGAAATAAAAACAAGAAAGAAAAACAAATCCTAAGTCTCTGACAGGGGCAGAACCCGCAGCGCCAGCACCGGCAGCCCCCCGGCGACACGACAACCCGGAGCAAACAGCGATCGAAACCATGACCGCCATTCGCCCCAAGCCGGCCCGCCACCCAAAGACAACCAGCGCCACCGCCGCAGACCCCACCCCTGTAGTTATCTAAATAGATGTTTTGAAGCTATTCAGAGAGGATGCCTTCTTTGACTCAGCTGAAAGGCTATTCCACAATTTTGCACCCCTAAAAGAGAAACATTTCTGCCCATTTGCAGATGTTTTCTTTGGTACCCTCAGGTCAGTCTCGGTATTTCGAAGGCAACGGGTGGAGCATTGTGAATTTCTTTTGAAAAGGCTACTCAAGTATTGCGGAGCCAGGTCATTGAGTGACTTGAAGACCATTGTTTTTGACTCATTACTGATGAGTTGTTCAATGGCCTTCCAGCCCAGCCTTTCGATAAGTGGCCTGCTAGGGGAGTCAAAGCTGCTATTCGTAACAATCCTGGCAGCTCGGTTTTGAAGCTTCTGTAGCTGCTTGATTTCACTAGAACCACAACAACCCCAAACAGAACAACAGTATCGAAAGTGTGGCTCAACAATACCTGTGTAAAGATTCTCAAGAGTTACCCTTGGTAGAAACTTCTTGGCGTGCTTTAAAAAGCCGATGGCCCTTGAGACCTTGGCAGAGACAGCCTTTATTTGCTCTTTCCAATCTAAAGAGAAATCAATTTGGACACCAAGGTATTTTGTTTTTTGAACAACGTCAAGCTCATTGTCACGTATGTTCAATTCCAAATTCTGATTTGTACTTTTGAGAACGTTACGTTTTTGCCTGGTAGTAATAAGCATGGAGTGTGTTTTTGCAACATTCAAAGAAAGTTTATTGCCTTGAAGCCATGTATCCAATCGCCCAAGATCTTTGTTAATAGCACCATTCAGCTGAGTCATATTCAATGCCTGGTGACACAAACTGGTGTCGTCAGCATACATGGACACAGTTGAACCCTGGACGGCCAGTGGAAGGTCATTGATATAGATGAGGAAGAGAAGAGGGCCGAGACATGAGCCTTGTGGCACACCGACTTCTACATCCCCTATGTCTGAGGCAACACCATTAACCCTGCAGAATTGTTTACGGTTGGATAGGTAAGACCTAAACCAAGACAGCTCTCGCTGCTGAACACCATAAATTTGAAGTTTTTCACAGAGGATGTCATGATCAACAGTATCAAAAGCCTTTTTCAAATCAATGAATACTAGTCCCACAAGCCGTCCAAGGTCCAAGCCACTGTACCAGTCGTCAGTATTTTTGAGCAAACACGTAAGTGTAGAATGGAGCCTCAGAAACCCAGATTGATCAGGGGAGAAAAGACCATTTTCTTTCATATACTGATACAGCTGGTCAAAAACAAGTTTTTCAAAGAGCCTTGAGATAACGGGTAAGACTGATATCGGACGGTAGTTTGATTTTTCAGTCTTGTCTCCATCTTTGAAAATCGGAGTAACTCTAGCTACTTTCCATGAATCCGGGAACTGGCTAGTTTCAATGGAAGTGTTAAACAAGAAAGCAAGGGAGTTTTCAATGAGGGGTAAGGCAAGCTTCAGAAAGTAGCTAGAGATATTGTCAATCCCAAAGCTCTTTGCAGTTTTAATCTTGGCAAATGCAGCCCTGATCTCTTTAACTTCAATGGTCTTGAAGTTAAACTTAGCCTTATTTGCATTGACTTCATATTCACCTGTAAGAAGAGGGTTGGGGACAGGATCAATTTTGTCTGCTAGTTCCTTGCCTATAGAGCAAAAGAAACTGTTCATAGCATCTGAAATGCCTTTTTTTATGAACAGTTTCATTGCCAGTCACTTTGAGACACCTGATGTTACTGGACTTTGATCTCTTATTGAGAAGTTCATTAACTGCCTTCCAAGATTCTTTCATGTTAAGATTCTTTCATTTCAAGATTCTTTCAGGTGCATGCATAATCAAAATGGGGTTGAATAAGGGCATTCAAAAGCAACCTTCGAAGGGAGCCATCTAGGAAGTTCTGTTTTCTGTACAACAATTTTAGCTTGCCATTTATTTTTCCAAGCATCCTAGTTGCCATCGACTCCCCAGAGAGATTTTCATCCAGAATACCCTAACCCTAACCCTAACCCTAACCCTAGGTATGTGACCGTTATGGACAGATATGTGTGTGACAGATATGTGACCGTTGAATGTTGTTTGATCAATATGTCACCTAACCCTAACCCTAACCCTAACCCTAACCCTAACCCTAGGTATGTGACCGTTATGGACAGATATGTGTGTGACAGATATGTGACCGTTGAATGTTGTTTGATCAATATGTCACCTCTCCTGATATCTAGCTTTTTAAGATTCTTGCAATTTTTACGCCCAAAGAGAATGCACTTAGTTTTGTCTTCTCCAAAATCAATACTCAGCCTGTTTTCTAAGAACCAATCACAGAGTGTGTTAAAATTTCTATTCAGATTAATTTCTATTTGCTTGATGCTTTTGTCTCTAAATATTAAGCAAGAATCATCTGCGTACAAAAGCAGGTCACAGTCAACTGCCCGTGCCATGTCATTCACGTAAAGAAGAAATATGAGGGGACCAAGAATTGACCACTGAGGAACCCTGCATGACAGATTTCCATGATTTGAATATTCCTTTCCTATGTTAACAGTAAACGATCAGTCCTGAAGGTAAGATTTAAACCATAATATGGTAGAATTACTAAAGCCAAGGCAAGCCATTTTATCCAGGAAAATTTCGTGGTCAATTGTATCAAATGCCTTTTGAAGGTCAATTAAGATCATGCCTGTAAACATTTTGGCTTCAAATCCTTTAAAGATCTTATCATTCAAGTAGGATAGGCAGGTGTCTGTTGAATGATGAGCGCGAAAGCCAGATTGGTATCTATATAACATTTTCTTTTCGTCTAGGTACTTTTGTACTTGATTATGGATGGTTTTTTCAATAATTTTTGAGAGTTGTGGGAGCAAAGAAATTGGTTGATAGTTTTGGGATCATCTTTCGATCCTTTTTTAAAAAGTGGTTTTAGTTTTGCTTGTTTGCAGCCGTCAGGAAATTTTGATTGTAGGATTGAGAGATTACACAACTCGGTTACTGGTTCGGCTAGGGCAGATGCACCGTCTTTGAGGCACATACCCGTATGGGGCGGCACATACCCGTACCCTCAACATGCTATGTTACCCCCCCCCCCCGGGAATAAGAGGCTATCCAAAAAGATCCAAACTGCTCAAAACAAATGCATGTTTACCTGAGTTTTAAAAACACAGAACATATTTGCACCACAGATTTAAGGCAGTAAATTGGCTCCCCACAAAGAATAGCATCAATTAAATGTGTCTGTGTTAATGTAATGAAATTTTTCAAAAGAACTGCCCCAGCATACAGGACTGAAGAATTCCATCCAGCCAAGATGACCGTAAAAATGCAAAGGTCCACATTGAAGCTTGAATGTCAATTTTGCAAAAGTATTACGGGACAATATAAATCTTTTATCTAAGGCCCAAAATATGGAATAGCCTTCATCTAAATTAAAATCAGCAAACAATATCAATACATTCACACATAAGATCAAAGAAATTTTTTACCAAAATATACAAAAAGAGGAAGATGACATATACCTCTTCTGTTAAGACCCTTCATCATATCTTCAAACAATGTTTGGTCCTATAAACTGTTTTTTGTACCGAAAACAACTACATTACCTTTCTATTTTCTTTTCTTATGTTTTTCCATTGTACCAGCACCTCTGAAGGGGCCATTATGGAAATAAGGTCAGCTTGACCCTTTAACGCTATCCCTGCTAATTAGGGGTGTTTTCCTTTATGTTTTGACCCTTGAGGCTTTATATTGCCTATTACATCTATTTCTCTTTTATGTTTAGTAATTTGTAAACATTTTCATTGTGGAAAAACAACACATACACATACATACATGCAGCTGGTGTAATCTGCATAACGCAGGTTGCATAATGCAGGTTGCAGGTCATCATGTTTTATGGCCCGGGGTTGCATGTGCAGTATGTACCATGGGACCACCTTCTTGATGACACTAAGCTTCTTAGCTTCAGGGGGTTTGTTTTCAAAGCTTAACATTGGACATCAAAAGTTGATGTTCTAATCGATGGTAAAATTTTTATCAAAGTTTCTTATGGAGCATGGAATATATTTGCTTATTACGAGAAAATTCAAATTGTTTTGTTCACTAAGTCCATGTTTTTGAGCTTGAAAGTAGGACCAATAGAATAACACAGACTTGGAAAACTTGAAATTTAGATGCAACTATTCAATGATTCCCAACAAATCTTGTACACCTCTGGAAAAGGTCACTTTGCTTTCACGAAAGATCCATCAAAAATCTGAAAAATACTTTGTTCTGAAAAAATCTTGCCGCTCTTTCAAATGAGTGAAAATCCCACAAAACTCCCCTTGAACAAAAGAGTACAAAAGGCTATTGAGGATACAATTTACAAATGCAATGTTAGGTGTGTACTGAATATGAATAGAATGTTACTTCACATAAGAAAAATATTCAGCTAGCAGCAATCTTGTGCAAGCTTGAAAGGAGCACAATTTTGGCTTGAAGGACCTTGAGATGAGTAAGTTGGCACAGCTTTGACCAGTTCACAGGTACAATTAGAGCTTGATCAAGCTTGAAGATAATCACAAGCTGAAGTTATTCTCAAACATACTACAATCAAGCTTGATTGAGTTTGCCTTCCAGTTCAAAAGATATTTACATGCTGCAAGATAGTGCAAGCAGTGCAAAATTTTTCTCAAATCAAGCTCTCAAACATACCCAAATCATATTCAAAACAAATTAGTGTCAAGCTTGAAGCATGCTCCAAACCTACTAAACATTTTGCTAAGGGTTCATTGATTCCCATTGATTTGATAACAATGGTCTGTGGTTATCAAAATATGAGTCAGAGGCAGATAATCACTTGCAACCAAGCAATTTAATTCAAGACATCAATTGGCTAATCTTGTGGCACTTTACACAGGAACAGTTAATTCTTACATATCAACAATATATGTAATCCCCTGAAAGATAAATGTTAGCATTCTGTGGGTGACTGCCCCTTGGTACAGCCATAATGCCTTTGGTAATAAAACATAACCTCCAGCCTATATTTTGCAACCTGTATTATGCAGATAACACCAACCATACATGCATACATACATGCATAAAAGTCCAACATATCTAAACTTGGGGGGGGGGGTAAAAGGTATTCCTAGAAAGGCTTATTATATTTTTCAATTACAATTTTATGTAGCCACATCTCTGAAAGCCCATATTACCTCCTGATACCCTCTGATGGCTCTACAACTGCATCAGCAGTTTCATCAGCAAAAAATCTGTGTAGGATTAACATTCTTATGTATTTAAATGGACTTGATGCCTTCAAGTTCCTCTGTTGCCTTTGGATTGCTTCCTTGAACTTTAATACCATCACTGAAATGAACAAATTGATGGACACCATAATGTCAATGCGCAGTAGACTCATGGATACAATCAAGTGCTAATGGCAGTCTTTGTTTATGTAAGGAAATCACTTTACAAGTCATGCTTTCCAACAAAAACATGTTCAAGTGACATAACTTCAACCGGCATATCTTCAATAGGGTTATCTCGTAAATCTAGTTTGGCTAGTCTTGCAACTTCATAGACATAGTCAGATTGCAGCACTTTGATTTTGTTATTGCTTAACAACAAAGAAGCAAGGCTAGGAATTGACAGCAAACTCTTTGGAAACTTTGTTAGTTTGTTCTTTGACAAATCAATGTGGGTAAGACTTGAAACACCAGTTAAAGATTCAGGCAATTCTGATACAAGGTTACTTGAAACATTAAACCACTTTAACTTTGTCATGGCAGCAACATTTTCAGACATGGATTCAATCTGATTCTCAGCAAGTCCTAGGTATTCCAAGCTTTTCAATTCACAAACTTCTTCAGGGAAGAACGTCAGATGAGCTCTTTGCACAAAGAATCTTCGAAGATTTGCAAGTTGACATATTTGCTTTGGAACATAACCAAATGAGTTACCACTTATGCACAATGTCTGGAGGTTTTGAAGGGATCCTATACTAGTTGGCAGCATAGATAACTGATTATCGTCTAAGTTAAGTTCGACTAGATTGTCAAATAGATGAATATCCACTGGTGGCATAATCAAATTACACGAGTTTAGATGCAAGCATTCTATATCTTTGCAAACAGTTAATGATTGCGCTGGGAGAACTTTCAAGTTGATGTTGCTCAGATTAAGCACCACATTGGTGTTTTCTATCCTATCAGAAACAGCTCTAAGTACTTCTTCATTCATATCCTCATCAGCAGGGCTTTTCCGGGCTTTTCCTTTGGTACCAATGTTGTCAAAGACTGAGTTGCCTGGACGTCCAACAGAACACCGCATTCACCATCTCAGCATCTTTGCATTATTGTATATCAGAACCGTAACTTCACCTAGTCTTTAAGTCACCATCATCTAACATTTATCAGAAGAGAAGCCAAGAAATGTTTATCTGTGGATCTTGGTCAAGGTGGGAAGTTTGCCAGATATTTGCCGCCCCAGATTGAGCCTCATTCTGGTTCGTCGTTGTTGTAGCTGTGTAGCTGTCAATCATAAACACAAAACACATCACATGACTTCCATGGCAAGCGAAAGTCGTCAAAATCTAGCCTGCGTGCAGACCCTGCAGACTCCGGCGACCAAATCCTTGTCTTGAGCCACGCGCGATTCCCTCCCTTGAGGAACCAAGTCACTGAATTGGATTCAATAGAGCCAGGACCGCCGAGAGGGGGGGATAGACGGGGCAACTGCCCCGGGGCCCGGGCCCCGCCAGGGGCCCGTAAGAAAAGAACCTTTGTTTTTCTTGTAATGATGTCATCAAGCTGGGCCTCACAAGGGGCCCGGAAAGTCGAACTTTCTTCTTGAAAACTGCATTTAGCAATAACATCACGGGCCTCAGTTCATTGTTTATTCCAACGTTGTTCGTTCAATCATATTGCGATTTGAGAACAAGTGAAAAGAACTATTGCTCACGCTATTACTGATGTTTTCGAATAAATAAGCTCTGTCAGAAAGTTAGCAATCTTTGTCTGCGTTCTTGCCTTGCATTATTTTGAAGCTAGAAATCAATCAAGATAGACATTGCTTTGCACAGTATTCTCAAACGTCGTCAAAATGATCCACAGTTTCAGTGGCATGGCCATATGGAGGGTACGAGGGAGCAATTGCACTCCCACTTTTGCAGAAAGATGGCGAGGTTCCTTGAAAACCTAAGAGAGATTGTGGGGTACAAGATGGGCATGAATTTTCCGAGAAATGCTAGAAGATTACGTAATTCAATTCAACTGTGTTGCCAAAACTTCCATTTCAGCACTGGTGAATTTGGAATCAGGGGATGCCTTCTGAGCTAAACAGCACTTCACAGCGTAGGTTTCAAATCTTTAGAAATCTGGGTGTAAAATTCTGGAAAATTTCGAAAAAATCCACAAACAATCGTAATTTCTAAACCTCTTGACAAAAGATCAAATAATTCTCAAAAAAGCATTGTTTATGGATGCCTGCAATATGGTATCAAGCAAAATTCTTTCACTTTCCTGGTTTGTGATTTAGAAATTTGATGACGTCACATCATAAAAATGGGCTGAAAAATAAAATAGGCTGTAATTTCGACAAATATTCAAGATTTCTGAAAATTCCAACGGTAGAATCATAAAAAAGTGGCTAAAGTTTCTTTCAAGTCATTCAGTTTAAAGAAATAGGTCACTGAATTTTACACCCACCTTTTTACACCGACTTAAAGATTTGGAACCTATGCTGCACTTCACTCATTCGAAAAAGCGTGCAAGACGTTTTCAGAAAAAAAGGACTTTTATGGATTTTTGATGGTATTTCTTGACTACAAATTATTTTCGCCAAAAGTGTTCGAGATTTTTGGTAGTGAAATGCCCTCGCTCTAAGCCAAGGTGAAGGATGCTGCTTCGAAAGTTGTCCTCACAATTCATACAATTACTGTCACAAAATCATCAAAGTTTCCTTTGGCAAGCATAATGTTGGGAGATGCATTCTAAGCCAAAGTAAAGGGTTCGGCCTCAAAAATTTTCCTGGGGGCTTCGCACCCAGACCCCTTTAGTCTTCTGCACCCCACATAATTTGTCCTTGCCACGCCGCCGAAAATATTCACGAAATTCTCCCAATCGTGCACTTCAAATGTGAGTGTCCAGCAAGGGGCCCGCATCCACTAGCTGCCCCGGGGCCCGGCCTCGCTCTCGGCGGCCCTGAATAGAGCGACCTATAGAGTGGAAAGGCATAACACCCACACACAATAAGCATAAGGTTTCATTGGCCAGCTTTGTCCATGGAAGAGCTAATTAAATACCTGCAGACTCGAACAAAGGCAGAGACGCTCATGAAAAAAAGGGGATATGCGTCAGCCAATCAGGAAAGGTTCCATGTTTCTCATGAACTGACAACAAGGCTTTGGTCGCTGATGCGCAGACTCTACAGAAGAAGAACCTGTCTGAAAAGGAATCAGTAGAGTCTGCACGCAGGCTATCAAAATCAGATAAACCCAGTTTTTCTCCGAAAACCGGGTTTATCTGCAGAAAAACTGAATAGCTTACGTGAAGTATTTACACGAACATAATAACAATAATAAAACATATATCACTACATCTTTGATGTGTCTGTAGATGGGGAAGCCGAACTCTTCGAGCTTGTCATGCCCATCAGCACCCCCGGGGGTACTTCACTTTGGGTAAGACGGGGATGTGCGCCAGTTTTGGGTAGTTTTTGGCCTGAAAATTCTGGGATTGGGGTATCCTTTTACTGGAAAATTTCTGTGATTGGGGTATACTTTCACTCGGAATTTTCTGGGATTGGGGATTACTCAAAATTCTGTAATGGGTGTTGAATGAAAGTACAACTTGATAAATTTTCAAGTTACACGTTGTCAGTTTCAAGTGAACTGATTTCAAGTATTTTTGTGTTGAAAAACGTCCTCAGATCAGAACCTCGTTCCAATGGCCACTTGGAACCAAAATAATCGTTCCCAGCCCTCTATCCCTTATCCTTTTGACGTCGAATTGCTTTTGTTACGTCTTCGATTGGGTATCAGTATCTGACATATATTCTGGGATTGGGTATCAATATCGGGCCAAATTTCTGGGATTGGGTCGTAACAGAAATCCTTGCGGCGCACACCCCCGTATGAATTTATAGTGAAGTACCCCCCCCCCCCCGGGTCAGCACCAAGCTCTGTAAGGCTCGCAATTCTGATATGATCTCCAAGGGCGGTTGATTTATCTAAAGGTGAAGTTACGGTTCTTAGCGCAAAGCATAAGGGTCTTTGAGGCAGAAGGCGTAATCAAGCTCGCGACCAATCTATCATGGCGCTTGGCGAGCTTACCCTGGATCGAACCCTGTGCACCTGACTCTTCTAGCATCTCGTGATAAGATTAACCCAACACCCGGTGACGTCTGCTACGATCTTCTGTGGTAATCATGCCATTCATATATAACGCGGCCAGATGGAATAATGATAACTTTGGGTACCTTGGGCCCTTTTAACAACAGCCATGATAGCAGCTCTTACTTAACATTGAATTGGTTTCTTTTGGTTCCCTCCTAACAGAGATTTGCCCTGAGAAAGAAAGTTTTGCCTTGAGAAAGAAAGTTTTGCCTTTCGGTAATGGATGTAATGGAGCATTTGCACTTCTTCCTTTACTTAGGCATCTCTTTGGCCAAGGCCGTAGGCCAGACACAGTAATGTACCAGTCGAGTCGTGTTTAATCTTACCACCTAAAATCGAGTCACTGGAACTACCTTGCTCGACAATATTACCATTTAAATTACTGATAAATGATGTTGTTCCTTTGGTCAGCAATTAGTGTGCATGAAATTTGCTTGCAATGTTGTAATAACTTGTACTGCTGATGTGTGGTCAAGCTGTACCTGGTATAGGAGAATGGTCTTTATTACCTGTGCCTTTGGCATATCACTTGTGGATGGAAACAGCTCAGAAGAAGTTTTATGCGGTTCTCCAGTGCTTTGAACTACTCAAGTACCTTTTGAGTAGCATGATATAGTATACAAGTGAAAATAAGTGAGACATGCTTCTAAATGAATTGCCATTTTAGATATTGCATTGTGTCTAAGTTGCCATTTTCCCATTACTGGAGTTTCTTTATTTTTCCATCTATCTATCGATTTTTTGATAGTTTGAGTGTTGAGTTTCTCATATTTATCAAGCTGCCACTAGATTATGATTAGGGATAAATGATACATCAGCTGGAATGCATATACCAAAATGAGATGAAATTGATATCACTGGTATCTCCCTGAAAGGGAAGACAACTACATGTTGAAGTCCAATAAGAAACCATTGTACAAACAACTCAGAATTCAGTTTGTATCAGATTCCATCGAGTCACTTGAGTGCTTTACTGTATCTTTCTTCCATTTTAGATATAAAAATCACTTGACAACTGTTCAGCATTGACAATGGCTTCTTTGATGACCTATACGTTTGTAAAAAGGACCTTTGAGGAGCTGTTGTTGTTGACTAACTGGTATAATGATATCTGGTGCCCCCAATCTGGATAGTGTCAACGAACGCTATTAACCATGGAGCTGTTTCTTAGAACAATGGATGTAAAATTATCCTGTGAATCAAGAAATTTTTGAACAGCTGGAAGATGACACATGGTTGCATGCTATGAACAAGCTAAGCATAAACATAGTTGTTTCTGAATGTTGTTTTTATTGTTATGCTTAAATTTTGATTCTATAACATACAAGGTCATTATATTTTGTGTAAATGGGATGCTTTATTTGTCTGTCTTCTGTGAGAGTTCCCATTATCTGTATGTTGGTTAGGTATATCCTCACTGAAGGTTTTAGTAAGGACAACATCCTATCAATCCTTAGATAATGGCCGAAGCTCGCCGTAACTGGGAGGGAGAGAGTTATTTGAAATTTCCTCTGTAATGTCTCAAGTGTTTTGGCCATTTGAGTGTTGGTTCAGCTTTTGAATATTGACCAATTTTACTGACAATGAAAGTGAATGCCCTAAATACAATAACAATAACAACTTCATGGGCCACCTTTGTGATACACTAACTTTTGTCAGAAACTGGCCAAGGCAAAAGAAACCATTGCTCAGTGTGTCAAAAGGCAAGAACCAGTACTACCTTGCTTGAATACTCAAGCTTTATTCAGGGCATCAGTTTCCCAGGTCATTTGAAACATGTTTTTATGGAAACTTTTTACAGAAGTTTTGAGTCTAAATCTTGTATGTACTTCAAGTTTTAGACCCTTAGTATGCAACTTTGAAATCTTTCTGAAAAGTTGATTCATTTTACAGTACACTCACGGCAATGAAAATATAACTTACTCATGAAACTTTGGTTGCTAGTGCCTTAATAATTAAGAGGCTAATCATCAACCCTGGACCAACTTTTCTTTGAAGAAATTGTAGGCGGTTGTAAATTTGCATGTCGGGCAAAACTGGTTAAGAAATAGAAACAAACGACGATTTTTTGTAGATTTATGTTAGGCCTAACTTGCGCGTTTCTCGCAACCAGAGCACCGTACCTCGAAGCAATGTGATATAACCCGGGAAAGAAACAGCAGAGAATAAAAGAAGGCAAAATACATTCATTTTAATGTTTCAAGTTTCTGAATAAAACATTTTAAGCCTGTTACGGCATTTACTGGCTTATCCACACCACCGCTACACCGCTACGCCACTGCCAGGAATTATACACTTTGTGTCATGGCGCTCGAGAAGTTTTTGCACTCGTCGTTATAATATTTGCATTGAAAAAAGATATGACACGCAAGCTCCGTCCACAATCAAAACAAAAACCCGCAGACGAGCCTTCACGCGTTTTCGGTGCTACGCTTTCGGTGCTCATGATGACAAATCTGTCGAACATGAAATAAGCCGACGTCTAATTTTGCTAATGAATAACAAAGTTGGTTTTGCGTGTAGTACGTCGTTAGTATATTGCAATCAATTAACTTTTTTAAAAACTACGACTTTGTACTTGAGAAACAGATAATACACGACGTTTCGAGCATTACTCTTCATCAGGTGTCCACTTTCTTGACACCAGATGAAGAGTAATGCTCGAGACGTCATGTATTATCAATTCTCAATACAAAGTTGTATTTTTTAAAAAAGTTAATTGTCTAATTTTGCTGTAGGATCGCAGGAAACTTCTGTGTCGTATGCGCTCTCCGTGCGCTTTCTTTATTTCAGTGCTAATTAGCACAGATAAATGGTTAATCAATTGCATTAACGAGCGTGACTTACTTTCTTACTGACATCGAGCCCCCTTAGATTACAAAGTTTGGACTTTCTAATCGAAAATGAGCTTTTTACTTGCGGTTCTCTACTGTATTTCTATTTCGCATCTTTGCCATTGTCTAAACCAATTTGTAACTGATTTTAGACACAAGTTTCTCAGTTCTGCAAAGCACATGAATGAATATTGACATCAACAAAAACATTTGTGATACGAAGCAAATATTTTATAATAGGAATAACAAGGGCACACTCCTTGTAATAGAGATACAACATGTCAAAGTGTTTTCCACATCATTTTTCAAGATTTACTGACGTCAGCGTGACAGAACGACCAAGCGTCTTCTACTTGTTTGCCTTATCGTGTAGTTTACTTGTGCCATGCCACTACAGGCACGCCCGACAACCCCTACTGACGTGTGACGTCACATTGAATCCTCGAAGCTGTGGAGGCAGGTGGAGGTCATGTGATTTTTGCGCGCCTTTTTCCTAATTTCATCACGCGTCCACACCAAAAAACATTTCATTTTTGTAAGATATGATATTGAGCGTGTTTAGTGATACTCCCCTTGTTTTCTAAAAAAGGGGAAAACAGAGGCGATGCTTTTTGGAACATCAAAGAGATTAAACCTCGTTGATGGAAGGCAACTCAACATCAAAGTTAATGGAACCTCTATAAATTGTACCTTGGCGTAGCATTGGATCCCTGGATCCCTCTCTGAATTTCTTGTCACATCTTAATACAATTTACAAAAAAGCAGCTGGAAGAGTACATCTGCTTCGTCGTATTCGAAGTTCAGTCGACCCAGCAACTGCTGAGAAGATCTATAGAGCTATGATACTGCCTGTTTTCACGTATTGTGGCTCAATTGTACTGGGATAGTCAAATTCAAGAGTGAACCAGATTCGAAAAATTGGACAACGTAGCAGGATTATCATGAAATCAAAAGGCAATCCAAGCACCGACCGTAGGATTCCTATCATTGAGTGTGCAATAAAGAAAAGTGTGTACATCTGTATTTGACTGCCTCAAAGACAATGTTTGTGACCCAATCAAAAGTTACTTTGAAAGAAAGGAACACGGTCAAAATACAAGAAACAACAACTTAGCTGTAAAGGTTCCATAGATGGAAACAGAATTTGGCCGTAAAAGTTTTCGCGTGACTGCAGCAAATGTTTATAACAAAGTTCCTATCTTAACAAGGCAGTTGGACTCTAGAGTTTTATTCAGAACACATGTAAATGATTTTATATAAATGTATTTAAATACAGTATGTTCTTTGCATAATTATTCTCCACTTTATATTTCTTTTCTTTTAGCACAGGACCCTAATGATAACAGTATGCTTGTCGTACTGATAGGTTATTCCTGTATAAAAAGTTGCGTATTATTTATTGTCAAAATTGTTTCCGTTGCTTCTTGAGTCCACTATACTGCTGGCTAATGCCTAGGCAGACTATTTTTGTTGTTATTGTTTCATTTACAATTTTTTTTTCTTTTCTAAGATGACATGTCATTTTTTTCATAGTTTTATTTTCTTTCGTAAAAAGTTTTAACAATCTCGCAGTTTTGGCTGAGTACCCATTTTTGACATTGTTCGATAATCAATTTTGCCTCCTTCTCTCCTTCACATAGTCTTTTGATTTGACACTCCAATTGCTTGCTGTAACAGCCTAGAAAGTCGAATACAACATTGATTTGATCTATTTCATATCCACGATTTAACCGTTCCAGTGACTTTTTCATTTCAGAATACTTGTCCTGTTTTTCATCCTCTCTCTTGGCAATACTTCCAGGTGCACATATAGTCCCCTCTATCAAACTGATCTTTTTTCCTTCTTTGTCTATTATCAGCATATCAGGCTTAATGGCATTGTTGCTTGGTCTTTTGTCTAAATGCATCGGTATGTCCCACATAATCTTTACATGATCATTTTCGATGCTTGCAAGAGGTAACGCTTGTTTGTACCATGGAACTCCACGATTATTTCCATCAAATTAAAACTTTGCTCGTATTAGATGATAAACTGGTCTTAACATTCTATCGTATCGTGCCTTGTAGAATGTTTGTGCTAATGCTGCGCAGGAGCACAGTAAATGAACGACTGTTTCTTCTGCTTGCTTACATAGACTGCAGGTTGTATTTGCGGTTTCCATCTTTAACTTATACTTTGAATATGCTTTGGTAGGTAGTAACTGTTGCTTTATTGATTCATTTGTCGATAAAACTATATCTGGGATGTTTTTCCAGCTTTGAAAAATGTTTCTACTGTTCTTTGATATTTCATCATTATCTAGTATCGAAACCGTGTAGAATCCTAGCCAACTTTGGAAAACTGCTCTCCCCAAGGCAAAGAATTATTGGTTCCAGACGCAACATCGGCTCCCAAGAAATATCTTCTGCTTCACAGTGAGATACATGAACAACTCCCTAGCCTGCCTATCTAACCTAGCGCGATGGGGCATAAACACAAGCCCCAATTGTATTTTCTGTCGAGAAATTCAAACGACAAAGCATATTGTGGCTGGATGTACACCGTGCTTGGATCGTTATACTTGGAGACACAATTCAGTGTTGTTAAATCTAGCAAAGTTTATTGAGCCGATTGTAAAGAAACTTTACTGCGATCTCCCTTCCTACTCGTCACCTGAAATAGTAACTGGTTCAAGCTCAAGGCCTGATCTTCTGGCAATTGATAAAAAGAACAACCTCCACGTCGTTGAACTAACAGTAGGTCATGAAACAAATACAGAGAAGAATGAGAAAAGAAAAAAGGAGAAATACGAACACCTTTTAAGAGACGGTACCTTAAAACGCGTCTATAAGAAAATTAAGTTTATTAATCTTGTAATGACAACTGCTGGAATATATTCAAGAGAATCAGATCAATTCTTTAAAATGTTGCAAGAACTGAAAGTTGATGACACTGCTGTAAAATACATTGCTTCTAAGTTGATTGAGATTTGTATACGGTCTTCGTATAACATATTCTGCATGAGAATGAAAGATTGGACTGACCCTGAGCTCATGGACTTTTAACTGTTTTTACAAATCATTTTACCTTAGAACCTTTAGAGACACCTTTGTGTATGCAGCCATACTATGCCTATATCATAGAGAGTAGTTTGGTCTGATTAGCGTATCTTTAAATTGTATGTATTTCAGTTCGAATTTATCATGAAAGTTTCCATTATTATTATTATTATCATTATCATTATTCAACACTGGAAAGATCCATTTTGTTGGCACCAAGCTGGACTGTCATTTTGATTACGACTTCTGCAGTGAGGTCAGAGTCTTGGATTCAGAAGAGTGCGAAGCATTCGAGGTGAAGGAGAAGCAATTTAGGGCGCAGATAGCGTCCAAGAGATTAAATCATGGAGATTTTGTTTGCAAAGGAGATGTCGAAGCTTGGTTTAAAGTTACTAAAATCTTGAATGGAATCTTTTACCAAAATAATACCTTTTTCGACAAAAAGCTGTCTTGGGAGCATTGGAGTGAGAAATTTCTAAAATATGTTTACCGTATGTTGAGACAGTTCCCAAGAGATGATAACTATGGCGTACGAAGCGTGGTTAATGATATATCGTATATTGAAAAGCAGTTGAAATATATCAAAGAAACAATAAGGCCTTTCTTTTCCTTGAGAACAAACAACAACGGTCCAACAAATGAGGTATCTAAAGAAAAGCTAATTAATCTTTGGTTTGAAAAACATAAGAAAGCTATTTCCATCATAAAAAAACAATGGATTGTGGCCGGACAGTGTCCAAGCTAACATTTCAGTGGAGAGAAATGAAACATATTATCAGGAATCAAGTAAATGCACTGTAAGTCATGGTTTTCAGGAAGTTGAGCCAAGTTTCTTCGACCGATCAATGGCCGCAGGTACTGTAACCCAGGGAGATTACTTTGGCATTGATGAAATTGAGTCGATCGTTAATTCTTGTCCCAAACGGAAGAGTTGTGGATCTGATGGGGTGTTCTATGAAGACTTGAAGCAAATTTTCTTGGATTTTGGGCACACATTTGTAAATCTCTTGAATGTCATGCTCCTAAATCAACGGGTATCTTCTTTATGGAAATGCTGTATAATCCAACGTATCCTGAAAAAATCTTTCAAGGAAACTGATTTGTCAACACTTTGCCAACACTATTTCTCTTCTGCCAACATGTTATAAAATATTGTCAAAAGCTTTGTGTGGCAGGATCACTATCTACATAATGAAAGAAATTGCGTTTTGGCAAAGAGCCTTTTTGTGCCAGAGAGATAGACAAGAACTGATTTCCACATTGAAAGCAGCCATTGATGATTTTCGACATCTGAGCACTAAACTTACTGTTGTTTTCATCGATTTTGGTGACGCCTTTGGTAGTGTCAATCACAAATTCATTTTGGAAACCCTGGAAAACTTCAACATCCCTTTGAAATATTGTTGCCTGATTGAAGATATTTACAGGCATTCATTTTTCTCAGTGATATGTGGTGTCCAACTAAGCAAGTCCTTCAACATCATTAGAGGAACCAAAACAGGGGATCCGTTAAGTGCTTTATTATTTATAATGGTCATAGACAGAGTGTGCAAATCAATGGTTGCTACTGCTATAAGTTGTATGGCCATTCAGAATGAAAGAATGGTCAATCCCATACCCCTGCAAGCGTTTGCTGATGATATTGTTGTCGTACAGTATAACTCAGAAATTTCTCAACTGATCTTTGATGCCGGGGAAGAAATGATGGCCCAGGCTGGTTTGGAAGTAAAACCCGAGAAATGCGCTGTTTTATACGCTAGAAGGTCGGGTAATAATTGGTACAAGGGTAAATCGGACATAAAGCCAAAAGTGAAAGTACAGTCACATGAATTAGCTGTTTGTGGGCGCAATAAGCCATATAAATACTTGGGAAAGTCGTCATCGTTATCTGGAGAGGATCCGAAGCAGGTCAATCAAATATTAGAAAATTATAAAGAGTTGCTGGACAAAATCTCAAAATGTAAGTTGCCACTTTCGCTGAAGGCAAGTGCTTTCAATAACATGGCTCTTGCTAAAATATTGCATCATTCTAACAATACAAGGTTTACCGAAGAACAGCTCGAAGAATTGGACAAGGCTCAAACACAAACAGTTCGAAATTTGTACGATTTATACAGTTCAACTACGCAGCTCATCATTTACCTACCACGCGAGGACGGAGGAATAGGAATTAAACGTGTATCTGCTGTATACCGGACGACACGAATTGCGTTTCTCGTAAAAATGTTGAATCATGAGGAAGATCATTTTAGAAACAGTGCACGTCAGTCTCTAAGTCTTGACATGTTAAGGAGGGGGTAGCAGAATCGAGTGATGAAAAGAACTTTCTTGGTTACGAAGTCACAGTTGATGGATATTTGAATAATAAAACAAACTTTGGTTGTCAGTCTGACTGGCCTGAGTTGTTGCGCTATGCAAGGAAACTAGATATCTCCATCGTTTTCAGAGATGGGAAAGCAGGTGTAATCATTGATGGAAAGTTTCACGACGACACTTCATCGCTACAAAAGATTCTATTTCATTACACAGTTAAACGTGATTTGATTATGGCAAAAGAATTGTCAATTCAGGGGTGCTTTTTCGGTATGGATGGCATTCATTTGAAGTCATCACATTCCATTTTCTACAACTGGTAAATAGACGACTTGTTAGTGAAATTCAGCATAAAAGCACGACTTAGCCTCCTTCCAACTAACTTTACGCTGCACATTTGGAACCGTGAAAATGATCCTTTATGCCCCTTTTGCCGAAATCATACCGAAAGTATGGCGCATCTATTGAATGGTTATCATGAATTTCGAAATTTTTATAGTCGTCGCCACAATCGAATCGCTGACAAAGTAGAAGATGTTATTTCTCAGAGTAACCGTCGTCTACGAGTCTACTCAAACAAGCTAATGGAGACAATATTCACAGAGTATCGCGAGGAACTGCTGTTGATTGAACATCGCAAACCAGACATTCTTTTAATTGATCATGTATTACAGAAGTGCACCATTGTCGAAGTAGCTGTGTGTTATGATTTGTACTTTGATCACGCGTTTCGAGAGAAGTTGGGGCGTTACGAGAGCGTTTGCTGTCTATTACGAGGTCATGGATGGAACGTTGAATTAAAGGTTATGTGTTTTGGCTCGCTTGGTTGCATAAAGAAGGATATTTGGAGAGAACTGAGATCTTTGTC
This sequence comes from Aurelia sp. 3 sensu Dawson et al. (2005), assembly GCA_964020215.1. Classification (NCBI taxonomy): domain Eukaryota; kingdom Metazoa; phylum Cnidaria; class Scyphozoa; order Semaeostomeae; family Ulmaridae; genus Aurelia; species Aurelia sp. 3 sensu Dawson et al. (2005). The sequence continues at coordinate 7,996,802 of OZ026580.1, read as the reverse complement.
AGTTGACAAATTAGTTGCAAAGCAGATGTTACAATGGTGTTCAATGGTGTTCAATATCTGAATATGATACAATGCAGATGTTACAGCAGACGTTACAATGGTGTTCAATATCTATATGAATTAATGTGGTTCACTGACTATCTATTCAATAGGACTCAGGTTGTTCAGTGTAATGGTTTCTCTTCAGAAGTTGTACCAATAAGCTGTGGGGTCCCTCAAGGGTTGATTATTGGGCCTTTGCTATTCCTACTCCAGTTCAATACTGCTCATAAGGTCCTAAAACATTCTAAAATCATAACTTATGCCGATGACACAGTTATGTACATGTCTTCTAGCTCTCTGAACGAAATTGAAAAGAAATTGAGCGAAGACTTAAACAGCCTCAAGTCCTGGTTTGATATCAATGAATTAGTAATTAACCTGAAAAAAGGAAAGACAGAAACCATGATTTTTGGAACATCAAAAAGGCTAAATAAACTCGAATCAAAAGAAATGGAAATTAACTTGAATTGGGTGAAAATCAATGCAACCTCCAGCTATAAGTACCTCGGGGTTCATCTGGATCCAACTTTGAACTTTGAAGATCATTTCAATAAAATCTACAAAAAAGCTACTGGTCGATTAAACCTACTGAGAAGAATCCGAGATCTCATTGACTTATCAACTGCGGAATTGATTTACAGAACAATGATAATGCCTGTTTTTGGGTACTGCAGATTGATCTTCCTTGCTCGGTCTCAGTCGTACAAGAACAGAATTGAAAGCATTGAGCGCAGAGCCAGAGTTGTTATAAAGTCAAATAACGAGACGGTGGACCTACGGATACCTAAAATTGATGCAGTAATTAGGAAAAGAGCTTGTACTTTGGTCTTTGATAATTTACAACAAAATGTCTGTGATGTGATGAAAGAATACTTCACTAAGAATACACACGGAAAGAACACAAGAAACGAGGAGCTGTCGGTAAAGTTACCACTAATGAAAACGGAATTTGGACGAAAGGGACTTTATTTCTTGGCTGCCAAAGAATACAACAGCTTGCCTCTTCAGGCAAGGAAAAATGATTCACGACTTATTTTTAGAAAGTTTTTAGATAGCCATTTTAATGACATTTAATTCTGTAAGCATCTAAGTTCTTTTTGATTGTAATTCTTTAAGTTTCAAAATGGACATTTTTCTTCTCTTTTATCACTGTACATATTAGGCAAGCAGGACCCTAATGATAACAATATGTAAATATTGATAGGTTATCCTGTTGAAATGTTCGTAAATTATTATTATTATTATCATTATTATTATTATTGTTGTTATTATTATTATTATTATTATTATCAAATGTTATTATGGCAAATTATATTTGGAGGCACAGGGTGCGGAAGTCATTCCCATAGTCTAGGCCTACATTTAGCACTTTTGAAATTCGAGGGCATTGCTCTCTTTCTCGTTTGAGAATAAGTCAGCTAAATGTCTGCATGTGCTTGGATAAACTCCCCCCCCCCTTTGCTGAGGTATTTTCATGTGATAGCGTGCGTAGTAGCTAACATAAACCTAGTATAGCGTATTCATACGTTAACTGAGCTGTTAGCTCAGGCACTAGGGCAGATACGAATGTATTATTATTATTATTATCATTATTATTATTATAATTGTTATTATTATTATTATTATTATTATTATTATTATTACGACAATGTCTTTTCGTTGCGACGTAAGGAACTATTTTGGCAATACAGGCTGGGAACTTTTTTACCCAAGGGTTTGAATGAACGGGCGGCAGATGTGGAACTCGATATGTTTGCGTGTGGCATGGCCTAATTCCTGCCATTGAATCTGGTGTCTCTGGGGGGTTCGGTTGGCAGTGCTCTGCCGTCTTCCTTTTTGGCTTCATGTTTTTTGCATGTGGCGTTAGGGTGGAATCCCCTATCAAGCCATTCAATATTCAGCAATTTGCGAATCATTGAAAGGTCATATGGCAGGGCTGCGGGGTTGCCGGCTGGATTCCTCGGAGGTTTGGTCTGTGATTTATCTGGTCTCAAAGGGGAAATAATTGCTAATCAGCCAAACATTTCATTTTCTTGTTTACGCTTGGAGCCTGGATCGCGCTGGGTCTCTTGGGTCGTTGGGTTGCTCTGGGGGACTCAGGGGAGAAGGACTCAGAGTTTGAGTCCTTTGTCGTTGGGTCCTTCTGGGCGGCCTTGGCGGCCCGGGGGACCTGGTGTGCGCCAGGCTTCAAACACTTTGAACTCAAACGTGATTTTTCACTCCCACTTGAATTTAATTTCAATAGCAGTCATGTTTACTAAGGATGGGGTTCTTTTTTACAAAATGTAATTGTAATTGCGAGCGACGAAGGAGCGAGATTACTATAGTGATCCAGCCAAGTATCTGTGATGTCCACGCATATGTTTATTGTATTGTTTTGTTATTTTTGATTATCTATTACCGCTGGTTAGTTTAAATTGAAAGATTCGCTGGCCACATTTCCTTTGTCACTACAGTTTGATTGTGTATGTGTTTGTCTTCGTGAACAATGATCAATGGTCATGATGTTCTATTATCTGCAAAGATACCGTGATGGCGGACGGGCCTAAGCCAGAGAAGGGGCTACTCAATTGAACTTCCCTTGCGTTTCATGAGACACAGGCCACAGGCAATAAGTTTGTGCACCTTCACACTACTTTCAAATCTTCTATCGACACATTTTGCTACTTCGTTTGGCCATAAAAAGACGAAGATACTAAACATAGCGTAAATAACTGTGAGGCCGATTTGTTCAATGATTCAACTTCACCGAACGAAACTCAGCTTGGTATGAGCCCATAGCGGCGTGTGGTATCGAAATATTCACAATTGCTGCACTGGACAATACTGATATTGACGTAATTCAGTGTTTACATGCAATCACATTTCAACAGGATTAACTCAACACAATAATCTGTTGAACCTGCGTTCAATACCCTCTTTTACGTTCATAAAACATGGAATATGTAACGGAACGAACAAATCCAAATCCACCTCATGGGGATACCAAAACATTCATTTACGAATTTAGTGTGGCTTTATTTGAGTTCACAAATATCTTAGAGTGCGAGCAGTTGATAACTTATAGTTACTTCTAGTTTTATTTTTAAGTTAGGTTGTTTATCATGTATTATAAATTCTCGGTTGTCCTTTGGAAAGTTTGTGCTGAAGAAGATTTTTATCGAAACGTCCGAATTTTAGCAGTTGTGTATTCTTTTTAATTTTTTCTGTTAATTTTTGATGGTGGTTCCGTTTATTATATTATTATTATTATTATTATTATTATTATTATTATTATTATTATTATTATTATTATTATTATTATTATTATTATTATTATTATTATTATTATTATGGTGTAATTGGGCTAAAATGACAATACGACCAGACAAGTGTCATTCTTTTGCCATGAAAAGGTTCAAAACACTTGTGAAGCAATATAAACCTAAAATTTATGTGAACAATAAACCTATCAACGCAGTAGAAGAAAACGAAAGCTTCAAGTACTTACAATCAGTTACAAAATTGTTGAGCCACCCTAGAAAAAAATGAAATTTTCGTCCCCCCTTCCCCCATGTCAATGTTGTTTTGAAAAAAGTACCTGATCGAGATGACACGCGTGATTCGGCAACTTTTTGTGGTACTGCAACATTGACTAGGGGGGAGGGGGGAAAACAGGGGCAAATAAACTGAAAATCTGGGGGTGGCTCAACAATTTTGTAACTGATTGTCTGAAAAGCGCGCAACTTTAACTCCAGTTTTCAAGAAAAGTGATGAAGGCAATGATGCACAATTTTGCTTACAGAATGTTATTGATACAAAGTTGATATAAGCATTGGGCTTAAGGACTTTCATCAACTGGACATTTTTTACGTGATTTTTGAAATTCGCGTTTTTCCGCGATTTTGCAAAAAAATGGCGTAATTGTCTGAAATAGTGAATATTTAAGGTTCGTCTTCCTCTAGTTCAAACCATGATAGAAAGTAATCATAACGCGTTTCGATATCATTAAGCCTTGATCAAACTCTGGCAACTCGAACACACCAACGATGGCCAGGATGCGAGCAGTTTGTGTGCATGATGCCAGTTCGTCTGCAAGGCGAATTACGTCATCGTCGCTCGCCACAATGCTCAGTGCTCAGTACATTTCTCACTAACATTGCTCATTCCATTTTGTGCTTCTTTGCAAGGGTAAACATACCTTATTTATCAAAAGGACATAGGCTTTGATGTCAGTGGGAGTGGAGACTCCTATTTATGACCAAAAACGAACAATACTTTGCACAACAAAGCTAAACTTTTAGGAATCATACCGACATTGCTCACTTTTGGTGCTTTAAAAAACTAATAGGAGTCATTTTAGTAGTGTCTAAAGTGGGAATTGTTGACCTTTTCGCCATTTTACATCAAATGAGCGCCAGCTTTCTGCTGAAAACTCCGCACATGTCTACTCACAGGTCATTGCTACATTTTGGTTGACTTTATTGACTTTTTATCGAGGTCTTTGGGCGTTTTTAAGGAACTTTAAAAAGTGGGAATTGTTGGTGAGAATTGTTCTCAATCTCAACCACTCACTCGGTGACGTCAATGTCTTTATTTGGTTATTTGGGCTTCCAAATCACTGTGGGCTCAGTGGACCGATAAGAAATGATTTGTTATAGGGCTTTGTCCGTTCCCAAAAGAATTATGACTGATTTCAAAGGGGTAACGTATGCCCTTTGAAATTCAAATGTCGATTTTTCAAATTTCCCGCGCCTGATCATGTGAAATGATTCCTTTTTTAAGACACAAATACGGCACAACATTGTTTGGTTTATGGGAATTATTGCGTGAAAAGACGTTCGATTCTGAATGTATCATGAATTTCCGCTAAAGAATTTGTAATTTCGTTCGAGAATCACATTTTTCATTTTGTGTAGGGCTTGAAAATGGTTAATTTTGCACAACGGAACTCCTGTAAGTTTACAGGCAGACAGAGGCTATCGCAGACGTGGTATCTATTTGATAGCTGTTGCATATGAACATACATCAGTAACGCTTCACGAAACCAGCTTTCCTAGCAGATAATCATCATTTCCCTGTAACCAAGTCACCGTGACAAAAACAGGCAGATTCCAGAGAATTACCCTAAATCAACAGAAATTACGCGGAAAATGTAAACCTATGCAGCTCCACCACTGTCATTAAACACGGCAATGTTAGCAATTCAAAAAGTTGATTTAAGCTCTCCCGTGCTAACAAAAATAATTATTGTGGTATACCTTTTCGTCGAACCTGATTATTGCGAGGCCTAAACAAGTAGGCACATAACTAAAAAATGTCGAAAATAGGCATATTTTCAAAGGGACGCTGCGAGGCCGCATAAGCTTCCAAAATTCCCGAAAAAATCTGAGACATTTATCTACCAATGTATTACAAATACTATTAATTTCACATTGTTTGAAGCAAATGTTTTTGATTTACATCCATTAAAAGGTGCTACATTTTCAGACAATCAGTTACAAAATTGTTGAGCCACCCTAGAAAAAAATGAAATTTTCGTCCCCCCTTCCCCCATGTCAATGTTGTTTTGAAAAAAGTACCTGATCGAGATGACACGCGTGATTCGGCAACTTTTTGTGGTACTGCAACATTGACTAGGGGGGAGGGGGGAAAACAGGGGCAAATAAACTGAAAATCTGGGGGTGGCTCAACAATTTTGTAACTGATTGTCTGAAAAGCGCGCAACTTTAACTCCAGTTTTCAAGAAAAGTGATGAAGGCAATGATGCACAATTTTGCTTACAGAATGTTATTGATACAAAGTTGATATAAGCATTGGGCTTAAGGACTTTCATCAACTGGACATTTTTTACGTGATTTTTGAAATTCGCGTTTTTCCGCGATTTTGCAAAAAAATGGCGTAATTGTCTGAAATAGTGAATATTTAAGGTTCGTCTTCCTCTAGTTCAAACCATGATAGAAAGTAATCATAACGCGTTTCGATATCATTAAGCCTTGATCAAACTCTGGCAACTCGAACACACCAACGATGGCCAGGATGCGAGCAGTTTGTGTGCATGATGCCAGTTCGTCTGCAAGGCGAATTACGTCATCGTCGCTCGCCACAATGCTCAGTGCTCAGTACATTTCTCACTAACATTGCTCATTCCATTTTGTGCTTCTTTGCAAGGGTAAACATACCTTATTTATCAAAAGGACATAGGCTTTGATGTCAGTGGGAGTGGAGACTCCTATTTATGACCAAAAACGAACAATACTTTGCACAACAAAGCTAAACTTTTAGGAATCATACCGACATTGCTCACTTTTGGTGCTTTAAAAAACTAATAGGAGTCATTTTAGTAGTGTCTAAAGTGGGAATTGTTGACCTTTTCGCCATTTTACATCAAATGAGCGCCAGCTTTCTGCTGAAAACTCCGCACATGTCTACTCACAGGTCATTGCTACATTTTGGTTGACTTTATTGACTTTTTATCGAGGTCTTTGGGCGTTTTTAAGGAACTTTAAAAAGTGGGAATTGTTGGTGAGAATTGTTCTCAATCTCAACCACTCACTCGGTGACGTCAATGTCTTTATTTGGTTATTTGGGCTTCCAAATCACTGTGGGCTCAGTGGACCGATAAGAAATGATTTGTTATAGGGCTTTGTCCGTTCCCAAAAGAATTATGACTGATTTCAAAGGGGTAACGTATGCCCTTTGAAATTCAAATGTCGATTTTTCAAATTTCCCGCGCCTGATCATGTGAAATGATTCCTTTTTTAAGACACAAATACGGCACAACATTGTTTGGTTTATGGGAATTATTGCGTGAAAAGACGTTCGATTCTGAATGTATCATGAATTTCCGCTAAAGAATTTGTAATTTCGTTCGAGAATCACATTTTTCATTTTGTGTAGGGCTTGAAAATGGTTAATTTTGCACAACGGAACTCCTGTAAGTTTACAGGCAGACAGAGGCTATCGCAGACGTGGTATCTATTTGATAGCTGTTGCATATGAACATACATCAGTAAAGCTTCACGAAACCAGCTTTCCTAGCAGATAATCATCATTTCCCTGTAACCAAGTCACCGTGACAAAAACAGGCAGATTCCAGAGAATTACCCTAAATCAACAGAAATTACGCGGAAAATGTAAACCTATGCAGCTCCACCACTGTCATTAAACACGGCAATGTTAGCAATTCAAAAAGTTGATTTAAGCTCTCCCGTGCTAACAAAAATAATTATTGTGGTATACCTTTTCGTCGAACCTGATTATTGCGAGGCCTAAACAAGTAGGCACATAACTAAAAAATGTCGAAAATAGGCATATTTTCAAAGGGACGCTGCGAGGCCGCATAAGCTTCCAAAATTCCCGAAAAAATCTGAGACATTTATCTACCAATGTATTACAAATACTATTAATTTCACATTGTTTGAAGCAAATGTTTTTGATTTACATCCATTAAAAGGTGCTACATTTTCAGACAATCAGTTACAAAATTGTTGAGCCACCCTAGAAAAAAATGAAATTTTCGTCCCCCCTTCCCCCATGTCAATGTTGTTTTGAAAAAAGTACCTGATCGAGATGACACGCGTGATTCGGCAACTTTTTGTGGTACTGCAACATTGACTAGGGGGGAGGGGGGAAAACAGGGGCAAATAAACTGAAAATCTGGGGGTGGCTCAACAATTTTGTAACTGATTGTAGGTCGATGGTTTAGCTTTTCCATGGATAACAGTGAACACAAAAAGGAACTCCGTGAGACACTTGAAAATAAGTTGGACATAATCCACAAACTACCGTTGCACCCCAAGAATAAGCTTTGGCTGTATAGTAATTATCTGATTCCAAAGTTATGCTGGAACCTAACGATTGCCGATCTAGATATTACTTGGATCAAACAAAACCTCGATCTATTATGTCACAACTATTTCCGCAGATGGTTAAACATCCCCGCTGCCGGAACAGTTGAAATATTACAACTCTCGAAAACAAAATTTGGGATGGAACTTCTAGATATCAGCTCTAAATTCACCCTTTGCCAAATAACAATTAGACAGTGTCTGAAAAAGTCACCGAATCCAGACATACATAATCTCGTCAAGGGTACATCAGAGAAAAATATCCAATACGATACATTTTCGACAGTTAAAGAGGCACTAAAAAGCATAAGATCTCAAAAAGAAAACACTGTAAAAAACTTTCAAGTGCAAGGCTCAGTAGTTAAAGAGCTATGGAACTGCGCATTGCCTTCTGCTCGGGAGTACTGGTTCAAGGCCCAGCATATGCTGCCAAGTAACATCTACAATTATACAGTTCGCTATATGAATGACACTCTGCCCTCGCTCTCCAATTTATTCAGATGGGGTAAGAGTCTTACAGCCAGTTGCAGTCAATGTAGACACGTTCAAACAACGAAGCACGTTCTCTCTGGCTGCTCGTCTTGCTTAGACAGATACACATGGCGTCACAATTCAGTTCTCTTAAACCTTGCAAACGTGTTACAACCATTCGTCAAGAAGACTTTCGTTGACTTACCTGGAAGATTCTCAACTCCAGACATCATCACTGGACCTAGTCTAAGACCTGACATGATTGTAATTGATAAAAGTAATAGGATGTACATCATAGAACTAACTGTTGGTCACGAATCGAACGCTGAATCTAACGCAAAGCGTAAAGCAGAGAAATACAGTCAATTACTTCATGATGAAGCATTATGTAGGACATATAAGAGCATTGAGTTCATTAACCTGGTAATGACAACCGGAGGCGTCTTTTCTAAAGATACAAGATCATTTTTCACAATGCTGAACACTCTCAAAATTGACAGTTCTTTGATCAAATACACAGCAGTTAAAGTTACATGTATCTGCATCAGAACATCGTACTACATATTTTGTATGAGAGATAAGGACTGGTCATCACCTGAACTTATGGAATTTTGAATCAAACTTTCATTTTTACGCGCATTAACTCTAGATTTCATACTGTGTATGCAATTCAGCAATGCCTAGTTATATAGGGAGTGGTTGTATTGAATAGGCATAAATAGAGTCTTTTTACTTTTTTATAGCATTTTAGAAACATATGTACTAGGATATATTCAATGAAAAGTTTCCATTATTATTATTATTATTATTATTATTATTATTATTATCATTATTATTATTATTATTATTATCATTATAAAAAATGTGCAAAAATCGAAGATTTTGAAGATTTGGAAGCAGAGAAACGAACGCTGTGGATGCTAGCAGGTAAGCAGATCCATTTCGATTTCACGAAAATCTCTCAGGCCCGGAATTGCAACTCAACATTAAAGGGAATCGACATGGTTAAAAGCTGGCCCGGGCCAGGTCAAAAATATAATCTATTGTACTCGACAGCTTAGACGCATCCGGTTTCATTGTTTAGCTAAAGAAACAATGGATTTGTGGGCGTTTCTCTGGCCTATTTATAGCGATTATGAGATATACCTATGTCTATTCCCTTTAATCTTTGAATTTCTTATCCATCTGCTGTGATATTCCAGAGTTGTTGACTTTGTTTGGAAGAACAGACTTCACAAATTTAGTTTTCTTTTGCTTGGGATATTTTGAAATGAAATTACCCATTTTCAAGAAGTTTTTAATCTTAAGACTCCCTTCAGATTTTTCTTTCCTTCGGTAGGACGAAAATTCATGATTTTGATTCAGGGTTGTTTTATCGAGAAGTGACGAGTTTATTTGAAAAGTGAACTATCCTATACCATGCAAAAATTATTTTTCTTTCATTGCATTTTTTGGCTTCCGTTTCAGATCCTTTGAATTAAGCGCGGATCAACTTCGCTTTGCAACTGCATTATCTTTGTTGGGCCAACATGTCTCTACCTAGACCTTTTGTCTCTTTCTCAGTCATAAGTTCTCTATTTGATCGATAAGTTGGCATTTTCTGGAACGACATTCATAATTTCTTCCAAAAACCAATTAAATTGTGATTCTGTAGCTTTTTCTGAACTTAGAGTTGCATTCCACCTGCATGTTGAATTTGCACGGGCCACTGAAAATCAATCTTCTGACTGACGTGGTCACCATGCTTAAAGAAGTTAAAATCAAATCAAATCAAATCAAATCAAATCAAATCAAATGAGCGCATGGTCAAGTGACCCTTTTCCTGATATTTTAAATTACTTGTTTACTCAAGAATCTTGCAAATCCGCTAAAAATCGTTGAGTTACAAGCCTTTGAAGTTCAAGTTTGTGCGAAAACTGAAACCAGATGCCTCGAAATGGCACTCTTAGCAAAAATCCATCGACCATCGTTTCTGCAATTTCTCAATTGCTTCAAGGCGTACCAATGGGATTTGAACAGATTTTTAATAACCTAACTTTCAAGCATATGGATGTTTTGAGGAAACAGATTGAATCTCTCGTTGATTATGTTTTGATCTACTGTTTTTGGACATATGCAATATTAAAGACCCATTGCTAACCATGATCCTTTGTGCGCCGAATGAAAAGAGAGACAAAGAAATTTAGGCCCAAAAGAACTTTTAGATGATACGAAAGTCGACTTTGGCGCCACAAAGGATCATGGTTAGCAATGGGTCTTTAAGCAAATTTTATACAATTATCGCGAGGATTAAATTACTTTGGAATTCTTATTTTTTTGCTCAGATATCAACGAGAGGTATGACATTAGAAAGGCTTCTTTACCTCGGTCTTTGAGGTTTTTTGCATTACAAGTAATCTGGGCGTCTCTGGTTTCAGCTATCGCATATTTTTTATCTTTGAAGTCTTGCAACTCAGAGAATTTTCAACCGATTTGCAAGATTATGGTCTCTAAAATTATTACATAATCTTAGAGACAGGGTTATCTCCCCGTGAGTCTGTTCATGTTATCGTGACTTTTTAATATCTAATCAAATGTCGAAAAATTTTTTGAGACACCCTACAGACACATGGATACGGTTAATTAAACGTTCCAGACAACGCAATCCTTCTACGGAAAGTGAGTACGACGCTAGTGAATACGCTTTGAAAATGCCATCCCAGGGCAAAGCTAAACATTTACAATAATTAGGTTATAATAATCAACATAATAATGGAACATTTTGGCAGCTGAAGATCATAAGCTCAAAAGGCACCCTGCACTAGTATTATAAAAACATACTTTGCAACGTAAAAGTACCAAACATTCAATAATACTACGTGCCTACGTGAAGGAAAAGATCTTTCAAGTCAAGACTTCAAATATTTACAACTAAGTTTTTTATATACAGAGAAAGAAATGAGCGGATTCAATCAATTTCGATTTGATGCAGCGTTGTCAGCAAGAAAAATTGAAAGAGACTTAAGCATAAAAAGCCACTCAAGCCGCCTGCATTCAGATTGTAGTTATCACATATCAATACATTTCTGTTGATATAGAACGGTCACCTAAATATGGCTAGGCATGTGCCATATCACAGCGTTCTGTCGCTGGAACGATATTTTACCAAAGGCTAACACATGATTATATCTTATTCCCCTTGGAAACTAAAACATTCTGCCATTCTTTTAAATTTACGCGGCTAAGTAAAAATCAAATTTTTTAAAAATCCATTTAACTTTTGGCCAGCTGGACAACAAAAATGATAATCGAAAATGCTGCCACTCGATAGATATTCATTTCGAGAGAATTTTCAGATGATACATAGGGGAGACTGGGGCTGGAAGTAGCAGGGGCAGGTTGTAACATAGGGCATTTCTCTGCCGCTATTAAAGCTGTGCTCACCAGCTTTGGTGTGAATGAATGTCTTGTTGGTACCTTCAATTTAAACAATCTTTCTTAGTGTTCTTGCCGGCGCATACTTTTTAGTACTCCTATCCCCATTTTTGGACTAAAAGTAAAATTTAGAAATTTGGGCATCTTTGTTCAGCAGCGTTCCGTAGTCAGTGTGAATTCTTAACTCCCGTGGAATATTCCATATAAGTGTAACCAGCAAAAAAGTGGCAACCTTCTGTATTTCTCTCAAATTTTGTTTATAGTTAATTGTAGATGAAACACATATTTTCTGAAAATTTCAGTGGTCTAACATATATGGTTTAGAAATTATGACCGGCCCTAGTTTTGAGAAATGCGGTCAGAAACGAATGACAGGCTGAGACCAGAACTCACTCTTAAACCACATGACCGATCCAAAAAAATCTGCCTTGTTTTATCAACCAACCTGACAAGAAAGTCATGAAAGTTTAAAGAAATCCATACGATTGACTCCAGATTTTACTTGTTTGTTACACTTGATATGAAATGTCCCCGATACAGTATTGGAGTAAAATATGTATCGTTTCTCCTGAAATCAATCTTGCATACTATACTAAAATACATTTTTCAAGAAAAGTACATTTTCACACCTTTTCGGTATGTGGTAAGCTGTAGCAACACAAAGAAGTTCCACCAAAACACAAGTAAGTTCCTTCTGAAAGCTATTAAGTCAAAAAACAATTGTACAGTATAACTGATATAGAATTAGAGTTTACTGAGAGTGAAATTGTTTTAAACTGATGCATTCAGCAGATCAGTGAAAGCAGCCAAGGCATCTGATGTGCAAATAATGAAATAATGCTGAATGAAATGAATTTTGTCTAATTTTTAGTTTATTTGATTTTTCTAACCTTTTCTTGAATTTACGTGACGTAAAAAGTAGGATTTTACTAGCAGACAGAAATTACTTGACACCATTTATTTTGTTCTGTCAAAAGATACCCCGGTATTTGTTACAACTTGCCTCAAGCTCAGGGCAAGTTGTAACACTCCGATCTTGATTTTCATTTGCAATTTATGGAAAATCTAAGGGCGCCATATTTGTGAAACAACAGATAAATTATAAGCTCCTTTCTATTAACTACGTAAATATAATGAAGAATTTCGAAAATATAGAATGCTTAAATGACGTTTCGCTTTCGCCTCTTCAGAAATAAATCGTGAAAAAACATGTTCAACAGCCAATTGTCAAACACAAGACATGACGGTTCAATGACAGGCCTACGTTTGCTTCTAAGGAGAAAAGTTTCGTTTTCTGCAAAGTGTTACAACTAGGCCCGGTCTCCCTGTCAAAGTTCACCTTGGATCACTTCAGCGGTCTCATCTCCAAGACGTGATCAATGTATTTAATATCATATGATTAATGATAACTTGCATGAACATCTCAACTCCATGACTTCATCAACGTTTATTATATCATCTGATTGATAACAACTTGCATGAACAAACTCAAATAGCTAAATTTAATTCATCTGGTTGAATGATATCAATGAATTTCACGGTCTTCCCAATAGCGTTAGGGGCTCTAATGGGTGGTAATGCATAAAAATAAATGAAAAATAGATGGTCATACTGCTGATTTTGCTTATTGATACTGTTTGAAACAAGCTGCCATTTTGGAGTGGACAAGCAGATACTAACTTTCAAAAAGCAAACAACACAAATATCGCTAATATCGCTATCAATTATCGATTTTCGCAATCATCGCAATTATTTTTTCGATTGGTCATATTGTGACGCAGAAATAAAGCAAAGATTGTAGCCGAACTATAGACGACGTTATGAAAGTGGCACTTTGTGCCTCTCCCTTCCCCTGGTACTACTAAGGAACCAAAAAGCCCGATTCCACTGGTGTTGAAAACAATGACTGCCGGGTGATACCATGCTGTAAGATGTTTAATTTTTGCTTTTCCATGGGCGAATACTTCAATGAAATTTCATAAGCAAAATCGTTTACTTTATACTAAATCATTTAATCATTTCCTCCAAGTTTCTTTATAGCCTGAATTCCCAAGTGATACATTAGTATAGTAGGATAGTACTCCTTTGACACATATAACCATGTCATCAAGTCTTCTTTGATAGATCGTACCGAATCATTTCAAGGACGTAATCATTTCTAGTTATTACTAGATGCTAAAGGGTTTATTTTTTTGTGTATAAATATTTATTCAGATCATATCATATTATATCATACCTACTCAAGGGTGCCCTAGGGGCCACGGCCCACCCTTTTTCGCAGCTTTTGATACAATTTTTGCCTTTATCATCAGACGCCAGGATACATTACAATCTAAATTCAAGCCATAGGCTTCCCCTCTCGAATTCCTGGGTACGTCTCTGCGTGATTTGCTTTGAACTCGGTCAGAGACAGACTCTAAAGTTCTGTGAAACTGCAATGTTTACTCAACTTCAGTTTTCAAAACTATTCGAAATCGCGCATCGTTTCAAGGTTAAAATCTACCATTATGAGTACATCTAGGTTGACGATTGAATGCATTTGTCTCGAAAAAATTCAATGCTACGAGGTTTGATTAAATACCTCGATAAACGTCACTATTCTACTCCCTAGCTGTCACCTTGACTCTCAGTTCCATTGCTGATGCTGTAACACATTAAGTGCAAAACGATAGTTCTTGCCATACATCCATATCATTTGCCAATATCGGGAGCGCTTCCTGCTTCTACGAAACCACAGAAGTCCAATACGTCACTTGCTGATCATAAGGCTGCTCACTGCGCACAGGCAAGTAGAAACAAACACTTTTTTACAGCAAAAATAGCCCTTAACTTTGCATTGGAATTTTCTGGACTCCTGGATGGATTTCCTCCGTTGCTTTTTACATAACTGTCATTTCTATACAGTTAAAAAAAACAAAGAGCCTTCGAACAGACGTTAGCCAGGTTACACAATCCGCGATGGTGTAACAAACGTGATCTTACCGTATTGCCAAGCTTTCACGTAACCTGTCGACAGTTTCACTGTCTAAGCAACATAAATCGAAATCAAAAGTCGAGTCAGTAACTTCGAATTTTCCGGTCGATTCAACGATGTCTACAATCTTTTGTAAAGTATCACGATCTTCTGTCGTTGAGATTCTTCGCCATAATTCTTGCAGTGGGTTCAAATCACTTACAGTCTTGCCATTTTGCGGGCTAAAAACAAAGCAAAAACTTCGAATAACTTTTGCAAATGAAAGGTTTTATAAACAATACCCTGTTTCAACATTATCGTACAAGGTATTTGTAAAATGAAAATAGATTCTTTGTAAATGCTATAATGGTTCCTCTGTGCTGCTGCTCTTGCAAATGACCAACTTCATATCGTATTTTACTCAAAAATACAGTTTTATGCCCATGATTCGGAGTGTTTGGCAACTACAGTGGTGTCGCCCATTGTGGCTGGTCGCCCATTATGTATGGCCGATTACCGACAGAAATTAACTTTCACAGGACTTAAGACCAGGAATCAAATTGGGATTGCGCAGGAAATCTTCGTTGACATCAGTTTTATCATTACTTTCCCTCACTAAAGCTGCCGCTCATTTGCTTTGAAACCCAAAGAGTTAATTAGTGCATATCCCTTGTCGACTCGTTATAGATTTGCCAATTTCATGTTTCTATTTACATTCCTTGTTCCTTTTCCTTCGCTCAGTACAGTACGCTTTAAAAATTTTTTCATCTGACTTTTTTGAAGTCCTGTCCACAAGAGCAAATCTATAATGACATCAAAGCAAAGTTTTGTCGCCCATTACGCTCATCAGTTTACAATGAAAGATTCGAGCCGCCTCAAAATGTTAAAATGCAAAGTTTTTCCCAAAAGCAATAGATTCGGTGAGACTCTTTTTCAAGGACTTGAAAAATCGATGAAACCGCAATTGACGCACCATTAAATTCAATCTATTTGCATTTTCGAAGCGTACCCTAAAAACTCATCTGTACATACACATGGGTTAAGGCAGGATTTAAAATAGATTAAAGCGTGCATTTCAATTGCCAAAAATCGAAATGAAGGTAAAATCTTATTGGAGTTTTCGCGTTTAACACACTCAGTGATAAACAAATAACAATAATTAAAACTGTTTTTCTTGTTGAAACTTTTTTCATCGCGGAGTAGTGTAACTTGTTTGGCCGTCGGCTGTACTGGGCAACACTCGAAGGAAACAGAGACTTCCCCATTTTCCAAGTCGTCGAAAATCAGTATGTAGACTTCATGTAAAAACTCAAAATCTCTCATGTTTTTCTCCATTGGATGGTGATATAACCTGGCTACTTAGTTTTGTATCAATGTCAATGCGAGGATCTACTTCAAAAGTTCACGTCAACATGGGTATTACCGGCTGCACCATTTCATAGGAAGAGCGTGTGTACTAAATTACAAAAACAAGAAACTAAGGCAATGTTGGTCCAAAAATTTATTCCTCAAACAGAATTGCCCCTTCTCCTTTTGGGAAATCTATAATGTATTCTGAGCAGCAGTAACTTTTCTCTTTTAATGGACTCTTTTCTTTTAACTTCTTAGGGGAAGTTCGGTCAAAAATCAAAATTTCCAATTTAGCTTGTTTTGGGGTTAAAACAATGTTATGAAAGCAAAACTAACATTTACCTGCGATTTTATGCCGTTATTTTGCCTCTTTTTACTTCCAAACCTTGCTTCTTGACCGCCGCCATCTTGTCCGACAAAAGACTGGAGCGAGTGTTGCTGTTTGACGTCATCACGTGCAGAAGGCAATATGAGGCACACTGTTTTGTACGGAATCCAATCATAAAAATCGTGCAAACTCAGCTATGGGGATGAAAATCGGTGGAGAGGGGTAGTTTGAGATACTGAAAAAGACAGGGTGTTAACCAAACCCAAATATGCCCCCCTGAGGCTATTTATAAACAGTGGGCTGTGTGGGGGGCAAGTCCTTAAATCGGTTATTCCCATAACTTTGTCACCAATCGTGGTACCAACTCCAAACTTCAATTTCTACGTAAAGGCGACCCGCTGAAATGAGAGGATAAGAAATAAGATTGCAAAATGCCCCTTGTGCTATTTTTAAACTGGGGTACTAGGTTCCAGGTCCCCTAAAGGGTTCTTTTGATAAATTTGTTGCAGATTGTGGTATGGACATGAAACTTGGTTCTCAGGGGCAAGTTGATACGCTGAAAAAGACTAGATGTGAGTATAAATTGTACCATGCCTCCTGTTCTATTTTTAGACTTGGGTACTAGGTTCCAGTCCTCTAAGAGGGTAATTTTAATAAGTTCGTTGCAGATTGTGGTGATGACATGTTGGTTTTCAGGGGCAAATTGATACGCTGAAAAAGATAAGATGTGGGTATGGATAAGAAAATGCCAATGTGCTATTTTTAGACTGTGGTACTAGGTTCCAGACCTCCACAGGGGTTATTTGATACACGTCTTCGTTGCAGATTGTGGCACTGACATGAAATTCGGTTATCATAGGCAAGTTGATACGCTGAAAGATATAGGACGTGGATCTAAATTGTACAATCACCCATGTGCTATTGGTAGACTGTTGTACCTAGTCCCAGACTTCTAAAAGGGTAAGTTTGATAAATTTGTTCCAGATTGTGTCATGCACATGAAATTTAGATGTCAGGGGCAACTTGATACGCTGAAAGAATAACATGTGGATCTGAATTGCTAAGTGCCCCCTGTGCTATTTTAAGATTTGGGTACTAGGTTCCAGACATCTTAACGGGTTTTTTAATCAACTTTGTTGCAGATTGTGGTACTGCCATGAAACTTAGCTTTTCAGGGCAAATTGATACATTGAAAAAGATAAGATGTTGATCTAAATTGTAATATGTCCCATATGCTCTTTTTGATAACTCTTTACATCTTTTGAATTACTCTTTTTAGAGGTCTGGAACCTAGTATCCCAGTCTAAAGATAGCAAAGGGGAAATTTTACAATTTATACCCACATCCAGTCTTTTCAGAGTATCAACCTGGCCCTGAAAACCAATTTCATATCTGTGTCACTGTCTGCAATGAAGTTATCAAAATTACACTTTTAGGGGTCTGGAACCTAGTATCCGAGTCGAAAAGTAGTACAGGGGAATTTTCCAATTTGCTCCATATCTTATCTTTTCAGCGTATCAAGTTGTCTATGGAGACATAATTTCATGTCAGTACCACTATCTGCAAAGAAGTTAATAAAGTAACCCTTTAAGAGGCCTGGGACTAGGTACCCCAGTCTAAAAATTGCACAGGGGCGATTTTACAATTCAGATCCACATCCTATATCTTTCAGCGTATCAATTTGCCAATTATAACCGAATTTCATGTCAGTGCCACAATCTACAACGAACTTATTACTATTACCCTCTGAGAGGACTGGAACCTAGTACCCCAGTCTAAAAATAGAAAAGGAGGCATTTTAAAATTTATACCCACATCTAGACTTTTTCAGCGCATCAACTTGCCCCTGACAACCAAGTTTCATGCCCGTACCGCAATCTGCAACAAATTTATTAAAAGAACCCTTTAGGGGGCCTGGAACCTAGTACCCCAGTCTAAAAATAGCACAAGGGGCATTTTGTAATCTGATTTCATATCGTCTCCTTTCGGCGGGTCGACTTTACCTAGAAATCAAAGTTTGGAGTTGGTACCACAATTGGTGACAAAGTTATAGGAATATCCGATTTAAGGACTTGCCCCCACACAGCCCACTGTTTAAAAATAGCCTCAGGGGGGCATATTTGGGTTTGGTTAACACCCTGTCTTTTTCAGCATGTCAAACTGCCCCTCTCCACCAATTTTCATCCCCATAGCTGAGTTTGCAAGATTTTTATGATTGGATTCCGTACAAAACAGTGTGCCTCATATTGCTTTCTGCACGTGATGATGTCAAACAGCAATACTCGCTCCAGTCTTGCTGTTTGAATTCTGGATAAGAAAATGCCAATCGGGCAAGATGGCGGCGGTCAAGACGCAAGGTTTTCTTCCAGTCGAGCAAGATGGCGGCGGTCAAGACGCAAGGTTTGGAGGTAAAAAGAGGCAAAATAACGGCATAAAATCGCAGGTAAAAGTTAGTTTTGCTTTCTTTAACCCCAGAACAAGCTAAATTGGAACTTTGATTTTTGACTGAACTTCCCCTTTAATGATATACAGAAAAAACTCTCCGCAAAAAGAGATCTAGCTTGTCTGCAGCAGCATATTTGCAGGCGATTATTTTATGCAGAAAACTCTACATCAGGAAAACGGAAATAGTATGGAA
Source organism: Aurelia sp. 3 sensu Dawson et al. (2005) (assembly GCA_964020215.1). Lineage (NCBI taxonomy): Eukaryota > Metazoa > Cnidaria > Scyphozoa > Semaeostomeae > Ulmaridae > Aurelia > Aurelia sp. 3 sensu Dawson et al. (2005). The sequence goes on along the minus strand of OZ026580.1, from coordinate 7,977,777 downwards.
AGAAACAAAATAAACTTTTTAAAGTCGCAGTGATTCTTAAAAAATATGGTGCAAAGGTATTTTTCATCTCTAGGACTGCATGCATGATGTTCTTAGGAATTCGAAGAGACATTGCACACAACCAATTTTCAGATATTTGGTCAAGACTAGCAATTCTGTTCTGCTTAATAACCAAAATGTTCTACCCCAACTTTTAAACGAATAATGTGTTAACAGTTTCGATCTACGGTATTGAAGCACAGGCAAATCTTTAGACTTTTCAGAAAAAATCAACATGTTCTAAATTACACGTTTGACTTTTCGTCCCTTGTTTTCCTGCATTCTTTGAATTTGCTGATATCACTTGGTCAATGGGGACTCATAACATTACACTTAAAAAGTAGGCCCACTTTAGGCCTGCCTAGAGTAATTCCGTATTCACCAATCAAATTGCTAGAATTTAGCTTTCAACCCTTCGGGAGGCGCTATTTTGACAGTTGTTGTTATTATATATATATAATTGCAGTCACGCGGTTACAACATGAAAGTTTCATGTAGTTTCTGCTTCTGCAGCTCTGCACACTATATCAGAAATTTTTCTCCAAGCTGTGCGATCTTGTGCTTTCAACCTTATCTGTTCAAAATCTTTCTTGCTCTTGATAGTTGGTATTGGAAATGACCTTTCCATTGATCTCGCTCTTGTGATATCTTTGTTTAATGTTGTTACGAGAGTTTCTCGAGGTCTGCCTCTGAACCTTTTTTCTGATCCTTCAAAGTAGAATTTCATCGCTTTTACTTCTGGCGTCTCGTCAGATAAACGTAATATGTGACCAAACAATCGCCATCTTCCTTTCAGGATGTCAATTGAAATTGGTCGCTCTTCACATCTTTTATACAAATTTTGATTGGAAATCTTGTTAGGATATTTTTTTCCTATTAGCTGTCTCAGTTGTTGTCTGTGAAAAGCATCAAGGCCTTTTGTCTCTCTTTGTGTCAGTCCCCAAGTTGAGCTGTTATACATCAATACTGGTTTTACAAGTGTTCTGTAAAGCTTGAGGCGAAGTTTTTCGCTGATATGATCTTTTCTTCTTTTGGACAATCGACAATTGTTTTCTTCTTTGTATATCTGCTGTATCTCCCAAGAGAGAACCAAGCTTTTTAACTGTCCTCCATTGCTCTGTGTTTCTTTCTCCTCGAAAAATTTCTGTTTGCTCTGTTTTGCTGTCGTTTACTTGCTTGCAAATTATTATTGCTTGCAAAAAACAGTTGTTGAGGCCTATAGTTCTCGCAGCTGTCATGGATCTACTTTGTTTCTTGAGAGGAAGATTACTGTCTGAAGGTATACATTTTGCAATTTGTATGCCAGGAAAACATCATTCTTTGTATTACCGAGGAGGGGGGGGGGGGGCACAAAGTGCCCGCGGCACAGATTATTTGATGCAGTGTGGTTAGCCTGTGTTCCAGACCACTTGCAAGAAAAGTAACTGAGTGCAAATCTGTGTTCAGACGATGAACTGAATTGCGAAATAATTAAAGGCAATCTCTTACACATCTGATTAGCTCTGAACACAACGCAACAGATGTCTTTGTGAATCTATGTGTTGGAAACAATACACCACTTTAATGAACAGCCTCGTGTTGGAAATTATTCAATTTCATATGAAATTTTAGACGCCAAATTCGGATTTAGCACCCAAACTTCAGTCTACCCACAAGTTTTCATGTTGCTAGCGGTTGTAGTGTTAATTTTATGGCAATGTAAATTTTAAAAATCTATAAGGGATTTGACCGTGAAAATGACTCGGGGCGTAAAGTTTCACCCCGAACGACTTTTCACGGTCAAATCCCTTATAAATCTTTGAACATTATATTGTCATAAAATCAACATCACAACTGTCAGCAATTTAAAAACAAGTCACCAGACTAAAGTGTGGGTGCCAAATCCAAATCTGGGCTCGGAATTTTCATATTAGCAATACGAAGAGATTTTGACAAATTTCCAAAACGAGGCTGCTTAATTAAAGTGGTGTATACGAGCCGTTCGTTATAACTCACCACAGACCTAAAAATCAATAGGATTAGCAGGCATTGAAATTTCCTATTCTTTGTGTTGTGATATGAGTTTCCTGTAGCTATTCGCAAGAGACACGCTTTTCTATCCCATAACAAAACAAATGGTCATTATGCAAATTATTCATTACATATACCAAGATATCTTCCATATACTAATTTTTCCTCAGATTCTGAGGAAAATTTCTGTACACGAATTTGCGCTTAGTTACACAGACCACTTAGTTTTCTTTTCAAGTGGTCTGGAATACAGGCTAAATGTGGTCAGTTCGAAAGATACTGAGCTGAAACTTGGTGACTTTTCCACAAATCTAATATGCTAATTAAAACGTTAAAAATTTTTTCAAAATGGAAGACACTGATCGCGTGACCAGCGTTTTTTCAACATGTGGTCAGCAATAAAAGAAAAGAAGGGACTCTTATTTTTTCCAACATGATCACAGATCATTGAAAACACTACCACTCGATAGATCTTCATGAGAGCTTTCAGATGATACATAGTTTTGCTCATATTTGATGACGTCAGCAATTTTAAACTTAATGACGTCATCAATGTTTATGACGTCATACAAACTGGTTATATAAATAATGAATATATGATATAAATAATGAACTTGAATGGATATTATAGTGCGGATTTTTACTTATTGATGCTTTGTGATACATTCTAGTCCATTTAAAAAGGAATAGTCAAATAAAAACTTAAAGGGAATCGACATGGTTAAAAGCTGGCCCGGGCCAGGTCAAAAATATAATCTATTGTACTCGACAGCTTCGACGCATCCGGTTTCATTGTGTAGCTAAAGAAACAATGGATTTGTGGGCGTTTCTCTGGCCTATTTATAGCGACTATGAGATATACCTATGTCTATTCCCTTTAAATACTGTCAATATTGCCAACAGCAAGCGAATACTGCAATTTTCCTCAATTATGACATCATTGTGACATCATAGATGTAATGACAAGTGAAAAAAGTAGCCTATTGTGTAGATTTTGTTACTGTACACCATTGTACCAAGTTTCGCTCTCATATCTGCAATACTGGCGACTTTACGGAGGGGGGGGAAGGTACTACAAGGGCCCGAAAAGCCCGGTATTAATAGGGTTAAAAGTTTCTTTTTCAATGCTCAAACTCCTTAGACCAGACTTTGAAGCGATTTTGTTGAGTGTACGAGAACTGCCGCTTCTTAAGCATATTTTGAAAAAGTGGGACTACTTTTTACGAGTAAAATTATGACTCCCTATTGACCAAGAGATATTAGAAAATCAAAGAACGCTAGGAAACAAAGGACGAAGAGGAAGATGTCTAGTCCTAAATCATAGTTTAATTCATGTCTCAACTCATTCGAGGATGTGACATCATCAAATTTCTAAATCGTAGGCAAGCAGAGTGGCAAACTTTTGCTTGATGCCACATTATAAACATTCATGAATTTGGTTCTTAATTAAATCACTCTGTGATTTCTCAGAAAGTTTAGAAACTATTATGCTTCAAAAGGTTTTTCAAAATGTAATTTGGATTCTTAGAAAGGAAAACACAATCTAATTCTGACAATGTTGAAGGTTTCAGAAAAATTCCTTGGTAAAAATATATCGAAAAGGCTGCAATATCCTCTAAGCCCTTTAGTTAAAAGAAACAGACCATAGAATTTCATGCCAACCATTTTAATCATCCGGAGTCTGTTGCTCTGTATCCACAAGATAAGCCACTTTGACAATTAAAACCATTTTTCATTAGCAAGAGATATCCACAGAAAACATCAATAACGCATTTCGTTCAGCTAAAGCTAAGCCATTGCATCAAGTGACTCGAGCCACGGCTCAACTAGAAGTTCAGTCTAAAGTAACTAAATAAAAGCGACGAAAAGTCAAATAATACCACTGTTGAAGATAGAAGGCAAACAATAATGTGAAACTAGAATCATACCTCGGCGTCTCCTTCTTTTTTGAGCCATTCATTTTCAGATTTTCTGCATTTGATAAGCCAGTATTAGCACTTTTAGCTTTTGAACCTTTTTTATTCTTGGCAGGTTGAGCTTTGCCACTATGCGCTTCACTGCTCTCTTTGCTGTTAGCTGCAAACGAAGGTTCACCTATATCTTCAAGCTCACTTTCTGAGCCATCAGCCCCAAACTCGTTCATCAGCGCATCAACTTTACTCTGATTGGTTGCATTTTTTGTTGTGCTGGACCAGGCATCCGTTGAGGTTCGTTTCACGGTCAGTTTTTGAACTTTTGGTTCCTCTGCACTCTTCTCTTCCGTTTTCTTGCATTTATCTTTCTTAGCTTTCTCTTTAACATCTTTCCCTTTCAGTTCTTTCCCATTCTCCTTCTTTCCATCTTTACCACTTTTAGCTAACTTTGCTTTCTCTCCTATTCCTGTAACATCACTCGATTTCCGTCTTTCCTTGACATCCTCTGATTTCTTAATAGCTGGCGCTGTACTCTTTGCTTTATTTTTTTCTTCTGATTGGCCTATAATGGAAACTTCCTTGGGGACTAACTTTGGTGTTCCATCTCCAGACTTGTCAAGTTTTTTCTTCTTCAGCTTTTGAGCTGTTTGGGCTTCATCGCTGTTCGACCTTTTAACGCCCATGCTTGAACTTTGTATCGATGTATCTTTATCTTTAAGTTTTGGGGGTTTGGATGCAGGTGTTGTGGTTGGTTGCACTGGTGTGGACGGAGATGATTTCTTGGGATTCTTGGTCGCAGGTGGTGGTGGAGGAGAAGCTGTAGGTGGCGAGAAAGTGGGCTGTGTGTTTACTGGAGCATCAGGTTTGGCCACGGGTGGTAGCGCGGGTACTCCAAGTGGGCTGAAATCAAACGATATCATTTCAAATTTAAAAATTTCCTTTGTTAACTGCTTGTAGAAGAGTCCTTTAGCCAAAGATTGAAAATTTGGGCAAAGTTTCTGGTTTAGAACATGTTTCTGCATGGTTTTGGGTGAATAAAAAATAAACTTCCATCGTTTGAAAAAAGTACAACTCCCTGATATCAAAGCAATGATATCTAAACTGTATTGTTTCATCACCAGTAGAAGGATCAGTAAGTTCAGTAAGAATCAGTCACCTAACCAGCCTGTGTCACTCGCTCCTTCTACTGGAGATCGTCTGTAAACAGCCCCTTTCCAAAACCGGTAAAAACAAGTGAAAATTAAGAACAAGGCTTCCTAGGTTTTCCTTCCTAACATTTACATGTATATACTAGGGAGCGCCTGGGAGTACCTTTTAGATATCCATGTACCTAATTTGCATACGAAGACTGGCGCGACAATGTGGGTGAACAGTCATCAGGCACTCCGTTGTTTGTATTGGAAGTGTACTGGATTTGCTAGGAGTTCATCGTTCTTTATCATCAATACTGCATATGACTCATGGTCTAGTTTGTGGATCTTTATTCATTAACCCTTTTTGGACAGGGGGGTTTGCCCCCCCCCCAACCTCTACCAAACATTCTCAGCCATCTTCGTCGCTAGACTAGATATGTATGACCCTGCAACATACTGACTTTTAGCAAAACTTAATTGGCTCAAATTGTGCATTATCTACGACTTGCCACCATGGATACACCGGTTCCCATTTGATCACCGAAGATAAGCATGGTTGGGCCAGGTTATTACCAGGATGGGTGACCATCTGGAAACACCCGGTATCGTAAGTACAGCACCTCACTAAGGTGCAAAATTGGTAATTCGGTGATGAAGGCAATAAAAACATCAGAAGCGCCAACTGTAAGGCTGCACGCTGTGCAAAATACCCCCAAAGGGAGAAAAAAAATGCCTGAGCTGAGGGGGGTAATGGAATTGTAAAGCGCCCTTGAATATTGAATTATAGTAAAGGCGCTATATAAAAGCAATAACTTTACTTCACTTTAACTTTATGATGAGGTAATTACAGAATCGAAAAATTTAAGTTTTTCCGAAAATTTGCGACGTGAAGCGAAAACAATGATAAGTGGGCGAGAATTTGTGAGTCAGTGATGACATGTTTGCACAGACATTATATTGCTCCCTACGAATTCTCACCAAAGAGATGCTGACAAATCTTTCTTTTAAGCATCAATAACACATCGTTCTTGCATATCAATTGAAAATTACGTTTCTCGATGGATTCTGGACTTGCTCCAAGTCTCGCTCTTGATCAATAAACAAACGGGAGGGAAGAAGAAGAAGAAAACGGAAGGGAAAGGGGGAGGAGAGCGAGACTTGGAGTAAGTACGGATGGATTCACATTCAGAATCTGAGTTCCGTTGCTCACATATGAAAACAAATGCAAATATACAGCCATGTGTGTATGTCTGAGCCATCGCTAACGGCGGCTGCAGAGGTAGCCTCAACTTACGATGCTGACACAGAAATAAATATCAAACGAACTTGAAATACAGATTGGTGATTTGTTATTTAAGAAATAAACATATGTGTGTTAGATCACTCTATCCGTAGAGTTACTTCCAGGGAAATTTTCAAGGCAAATTTTCCTTTGGTGATTTTACTTTATCTGTACACTGGAACCAGGCAATGAAAGGAACGTCGCTTCAAGTTTGGTTCTTATTATTTTGGGGGCTAGCAATGTATTTAATATCGTTTCGCTAAAGTGAGTTGTTTCAATGCACAAAGATAAAACCCTACATTCCATTACTGCTTGGATTCAGCAATAGCCCCAAAAACGTTTCTGTTTATAGCCTACAATTTTCATTTCATTTTGCTTCTTGTGAGCTCACTTGCATTCCTGGCATGACCTACCAAATTCCTTGGGAAGCGCTACTCAATTTTTCTAAATTTTGCTACTCAGTTTGAAGCTGTTGCGATAAATCACAATAATTTCTGGTATGATGAGGTACGATCATCAGTCAGCGCAGGTTTTGTGAGAAAAAAAATCAGTCATAAAAAAGCATGGGTAAGTTTCCCTGTACATGAATTCTGTTTCACTCAACAGGAACACGCAGTGTCTGAATGCGGAAAGATGATGGTAGGAAGTTACAGTTTATCACGTTGGTTGGACAGCTCTCTGCTGTTTTTGTGATCTGGCTCTTTTCAGAATTTATTATTTTGAAACACAGATACAAGGGACTATTCTGTTATGCCTTCCTGTCAATTTTAAAATCAATCTTTTTGCAAAGCAAGGTTGAAGTTAGGCTCTCTGACCGAGTTTAGGCAGCCGAATGGTAGCAGCAGCGACTCAGAAGGATAGGTCCACGAGCATGCAAATAAATTCAATCAATTTTACAACGAAATATAAATATTCCTTTCGATTCCTGACTCCAAAACCACGAAAGATAAGTGGGCATAAAATGTTCGCCAGCTATGTTCACAAGCCAGCGTTTCAACAGATCTGCGTTTGTTGGAAACCGAGTAAGAGACTCCATTTTTGGTGCAATTAATGTATGAGCTCTTCATCGAACTAGTTTGGTTTGTCTACTGAACAAAACTGCCATAAAATGAGAAATCTTTGTGCATTTTTGACCGAAGTGATGTGTGCTGCCTAACCATTATACCAGGAAAATACAAAATCGTTGGCGTCAACCGAAAATTTTTATGACGCGTGCCGAGAATGTTGTTTTCTTTTCAGAAATTCCCGAGGAGTAGGCATGACGTCATTGACACATAAGCATGCGAATAACGGGAGAACAACGGCGTAAATGAGAAAAAGGGATTCAGATTTGAGATCACCAGGGAATTTTGTACAGAATGAGCCCAACTTATTTTTGCGTGTCAGTTCTCCTTCAGCAAACAAAGATCCAAAAGATAGACAACAATGTAACCAACCTAGGAAAAACCTAGGAACAATGTAATCAACAGAAGTAGTTTTCGTCCAAGGAAGAGAAATGGTCTTAAAATTTCTTTCCTGGATATAGTTTCCCTTCGAAAACATAAACCTGAACTTGAAATCATCCTGCATGATAATCATATTGATATCATTGGCCTTAACGAGACACGTCTTGACAGTAATGTAACAAACTCTGAAGTCTCCATAGGAGGGTATAGGATATATCGAAATAATTATAGGCCTATATCAGTCATTTCGGTTTTCTCGAGGATCTTGGAGAGAATAGTTCATGACCAGCTTTTATATTTCCTGGCGGCAAAGAAAGTGATCACAAGAAACCAATCGGCATTTCAAAAATTATACTCCACTGTGACATCCTTAATTTGTAGCACCGATTCTCACGGCCGACAACCCATCATTCGACTTCCGTAGCCTCGTTCTGATGATAATAGTATTTCTAAAGGAGCATAATTTTTCTCGAACTTTGGCCTGATCTTTGCAAAAGAAATATATGACCTGTATCAACCAACCTGAGCAAAACTTGCAGCAAATTTATCAGAGATTTTGTTCACCCCAAATTTGTTTTCATTCCAAAAGTTTAAATGACCGGGTATCAATTGTTTTTCAAGACAGGTCATAAATTCTTCTGGTAAACCCCATATATGGTATTGGTTCACCCTTATTTGGCACAACTTTTCCAACATCAAACAGGTCGACGAGCCGCTTCGGGAAGAAAAATTTCTTGTCACGGGACTGAATTTTACAAAATATGACACTACTACTTACACAATCTAGGAGTTTGATATTGTATATTCAGCTGTAAGATGATGGATGATATATACATGAATGGTAGACTAAGAGAACACTTCTGAGCCGTGAGAGAGCATAAAATGTTGGAGCGGAGACTGACTGGCCTAACCAAAATGAAGGGAACAAGAGTTGAACCTGGCCAGCGCCTAGTTGATAGGCTCACAAACTCCAATAATAAGCAAGTTATATTTTACATCACGAAAAAGGCAGATAATTTTTACGTGGCTTAGGACGTTTCTTTATTCTATAACTTGTCATTTCTGCAAGAAAATACACTCCTAATGAATCAGATCAATTTCTGTAAAATTTGACGAAGCGATAAGCAAATGAATGGCGTGCAAGTTGAAAGAAACCCTAGAAACATGATAAAGCCAAAATTTCTTGGGAGAAGTGATTTTCGCATAGAAATATGGATATAATGAGATAAAATCGAAAAAAATTGGATACCAAGGCGGCAGAAAGCCGCAAAAACGTTGAAAAATGGAGATGGAGACAGACTGGCCTAACCAAAATAATGGGTACAAAATTCATAGTTAGTCCACGCCTTTTTTATAGGTTTAATAACAACAACAAAAAATATACCAAACTTTAGCTCAAAAGAAAGAGAAATGAATCTTGCATGGCATAGGAAGGGTTTCTTTCTCATAGGACGTAGCATTTGGAAGAAAACTGGCCTTGAATGAAAAAGTGAAATTTTGGTAAAATTCGACGAGCGGAATTGCAGCAATTCAACATGCAGGTGGAATGCAACTTTAAGTTCAGAAAAAGCTACAGAATCACAATTTAATTGGTTTTTGGAAGAAAGTATGAATTTTGTTCCCTGAAAATGCCAACTTATCGATCAAATAGAGAAATTATGACTGAGAAAGAGACAAAAAGTCGAGGTGGAGACTGGTTGGCTTAACAAAAATAATGGGTACAAAATTCATAGTTAGTCCACGCCTTTTTTATAGGTTTCATAACAACAACAAAAAATATACCAAACTTTAGCTCAAAGGAAAGAGAAATGAATTTTGCATGGTATAGGAAGGGTTTCTTTCTCATAGGACGTAGCATTTGGAAGAAAATTGGCCTTGAATGAAAAAGTAAATTTTGGTAAAATTCGACGAAGGGAATTGCAGCAATTCAACATGCAGGAGGAATGCAACTCTAAGTTCAGAAAAAGCTACAGAATCACAATTTAATTGGTTTTTGGAAGAAAGTATGAATGTCGTTCCAGAAAATGCCAACTTATCGATCAAATAGAGGACTTATGATTGAGAAAGAGACAAAAAGTCTAGGTGGAGACTTGTTGGCCTAACAAGAATAATGGAATTGCAAAGCGAAGTTGATCCGCGCCTAATTCAAAGGATCTGAAACGGAAGCCAAAAAGATGCAAAGTGCCATATCAAATGAAAGAAAAATGAATTTTGCATGGTACAGGATAGTTCGCTTTTCAAATAAACTCGTCACTTCTCGAGAAAACAACCCTGAATAAAAATCATGAATTTTCGTCTTACGAAACGAAAGAAAAATCTAAAGGGAGTCTTACGATTAAACGCTTCTTGAAAATGGGTAATTTCATTTCAAATTATCCCAAACAAAAGAAAACTAAGTTTGTGAAGACTGTTCTTCCAAATAAAATCAAACATCTTTGAAATATCACAGCAGATGGATAAGAAATTCAAGGATTAATGTTGAGTTGCAATCCCGGGCCTACGAGATTTTCGTGAAATCGAAGAGGATCTGCTTACCTGCTAGCATCCCTAGCGTTTGTTTCTCTCCTTCCAAATCATCAAAATCTTCAATTTATGCACAGTTTTTATTACTAAACACGCTCAATATCAGATCTTACAAAAATGAAATGTTTTTTGATGTGTACGCGTGATGAAATCAGGAAAAGGGCGCGCAAAAATCACATGATCTCCACCTGCCTCCACAGCTTCGAGGATTCAATGTGACGTCACACGTCAGTAGGGGTTGTCGGGCGTGGATTCTTGGTATGAAAACATCGACTGCAAAAAACTGAATCTGACGATTTTTCTGGACCTTAACCCTTTCCCTGTTTGTGTCCCACCTGGTGGTCACACCGTAAAGGTTCTGCTAAAAATCGAAATTTCTCCGAATTGTCTCAAAATCGGTACAGAGCCTATTTCAAGTATGCTGATTATGAATATGGACAAAGATTTTGAGAAAATTGTCACTAATTTGGTCCAAATGGCACACAAAGTGGCACAAATGTCCAAAAATTGAGATTGCATGGATTTGTCTAAGAATTGGTACAGAGCCTATTTCAAACATGCTGATTACGAATATGGACATAAATTTCGAAAATATTGTCACTAAATTGGTCCAAATGGCACACAAAGTGGCACAAATGTCCAAAAATTGAAATTGCATAGATTTGTCTAAAAATTGGTACAGAGCCTATTTCAAACATGCTGATTACGAATATGGACATAGATTTTGAAAATATTGTCACTAAATGGGTCCAAATGGCACACGAAGTGGCACAAATGTCCAAAAATTGAAATTGCATAGATTTGTCTAAAAATTGGTACAGAGCCTATTTCAAACATGCTGATTACGAATATGGACATAGATTTTGAAAATATTGTCACTAAATGGGTCCAAATGGCACACAAAGTGGCACAAATGTCCCAAAATTAAAGTTGAATTGATTTGTCTTGAAATTGGTACAAAGCGTATTTCAGACATGTTGATTGCGAATATGAATGTAAATTTTGACAATATTGTCACTAAATTGGTCCAAATGGCACACAATGTGGCACAAATATCCAAACATCGAAGTTGCATAGATTTGTCTCAAAATTCATATAGAGCCTATGTCAAAGAAGCTGATTTCGAATATGGACATGAATTTTGAAAATGTTGTCACTAAATTGGCCCAGATGGCACACAAAATGGCACAAAAGTGGCACAAACTGAAGTTGCATAGATTTGTCTCAAAATTGGCATAGAAAGTATTTCAAAGATGCTGATTGCGAATATGAACATAAATTTTGAAAACATTGTCACTGAATTGCTCAGAATGGCAAACAAAGTGGCACAAAAAATGTTGAAACTTGAAATAACATCAAATTCTTTCAAAACTAGCACAGGGACTATTTCTGATGTGTTTATTACGAAAATGAACATACATGATGCAATCATTGTCATAAAAGTGGTTCAAATGGATTACAAGGCGGTACAAATCTTCCGAAATTGATATAGTGTCCTCGATGGTGTCAAATTTTGAATCCCCGAATTACCATTAAACGTTTTCTCTTTATCCATTCATGTCAATGTCAAGTCTTTAACATATTTGATCGTCGTTATTTGGTCCTTTTTTGTGATGTCGAAAGCAAAGGTTTCAAGAAAGAAACTCACGTATCAGAACAAAAGACTGAAATAGAATACAAAAACATTCGAACAAAATCACAGAATATAATTCAGGCTTTTTGCTGAAGATCACGTTATAAATCTATGGGTGGATATGATAGCGGAAAGTTTATTCTTTGACGCATCCGCTAAAAGCTACAATAATTTTCACTTGGTGTTCCCTCCTAAGAGATGCTCATGACGCCATATCGATCAGGATCTTACACAATCATTTGTAAACGTTCCAGCTATATTGCATCACATAAATGAAGTTTTGAATCCAATTGAGCCTCAGTGCTAGAAAAAAATTGGTCGTTCATTGAAATCAATCTATTGTTATTAAATGTACATTTTGGAGCGAATATTTACAACATTTTTATCTATTGTCATTTCAACTTTAGAATGTCGCGAAATGAGTTACTCGCGTTCCGAAATGTACATTGAATAACAATAGACTGATTTCAATGAACGACCATGCGCAATAAGACACATATAATGTACACTCGCCGAATGTGTGTTGTTTTCGTGTCAAATCTTATGTTAGTCAGAGATGCCGCTGACAGAAGATTTGACGCGAAAACAACACACATTTGGTGAGTGTACATTATATGTTTCTTATTGCGCATGGAACGGTTAATCATTTCGCCTAAGCTTTATTAGGTTACCAAATTTTGACTGAGCTTGGACTGAAATTGGCTACGGCCCTGTTTACGCTATACCGGCACAAAGTGAATACGATAGGATTTGAACATGCACAGAGGAAGGATTAGTCAAGGTGCATGCTCTCAGTTGCCAAATTATTGGCTGGGTGTAAATCTGGCATTAAATGATGCCATATTCGCTGCTTACACCATGCCGGTTGTGAGCAATGAAACCAGTTTGCAGTATGCCTTTCGTGCTGTATTCACGTGAAGCCTATGCTGTAAACAGGAGGCCAATAGCTACGGTACAGTTTCATGCCGTATTCGTTCGTACCGGCAACTTGTAAATTGGGTCTAAATATCTTTACCAGAGATGCAGAAAGTCATGAATTTTAGAAAGTTCAACATGAATATAAGGTTATTTATAAGTATAAATCAGAGACATCTCCTAGCGCTTGATTCTGCCAATAACGCTGTTGCAAAAATTGCAATGTGAGAGAGACCCAAATGGGTTAAGTAGCGTAGCTACCATTAGCGATGATGAATTTCTTGCCAAAACAAACATACAATCTTGGTCAAAATACTTTGGACAAGTCACAAAATTGCACTACTTCGGTCTTTGATTACGTGTCCCCCGCTCCCCCAGTTTCAATGTTGCTTGAATCGAATTTGATTCAGCCATCTCAGCACTGAATTAAGGGGAACGAAAGGAGAATCAGAAGGTCCCAAATGTATGTTTTCACCTCGACATGTTAGGAAACATCAAGCAAACACGGAAATTTGTCTGTGTCTCCAACTTTTTTGGCCAGGATTGTCGTAATTCCTAAGAGAAAATTTTCGATCTTCTGATCGAGAGGTAGCTAATACAAGCAATCTATTTTTCCTAACGCAATGATGAGATAATGGTATTTGTTTATTGGCTAATGATGTTTAATCCCCTAATCAATAATGAGGACAAGAGATCTGCAACGTGGAAGCGAAATAGCAATCATTTGAGTCCCAAAAGCAGTGCAGCTTTAAGGCTGATCTCCAAAAGACGATTTTCTGGAGGATCGTCTCACAAATTTGCGGCGAAGAAGTTGTTTGATCTCCATATTGTGTGAGAATGCGGAAAGGAACTCCTGCTTTCCAAAAAAAGAATTTGAGCGAGGCTTGAGAAATCCTGCGACTTGATCGGTCAAAGAATTCAGCGAACAAAATTGTTAGATGAAAAGTAAAAGTAGTTCTACTTTATGTCCAGCGAAGTTTTTCGATTCGCCAATCAGAAATTCTCAACTGTGCATGTGCGATGTGTCATCAGGAACTTTTATGACAATCGTCCAGAAAATTGTCTTCTGGAGATAAGAGCACTAGTCAAAGGAGCACTAGTCAAATGGTATGGCAAAACTGTATGAAGCATGACCTTCATTTGATCTCTTACATCTCATAAAAATTAAATGTTCTTGAACACAAAAGATCACTCCGTTTAAAGTCATTACCAAATCAAAGTCACTAAATTTTGATATTGCAGATCAAATCAACCTGGTCATAAAATTATCTTATTTCCTTAAAGTCTGACTGACAATTACTACGCGTATTTCTTTTCTCACTTTTATGAAGGGAATACCACACAAACGATCTCTTGGAAATTCTCCGCAGAAAACCTCTACCCCCAAGTTTACCCAAGTTTCAGTGTTTGGGACGCCGTCTTGCAATACAACGTCAAAAACTGTTCCAGGTCTGAACAGAAAATAAGGTACAGAACATAGGTTAAAAGCTTTGATTTGCCTGATAACCAGACCCAATTTCATAGAGCTAGTTCTTTTGAACTTGGGTCTGGTTATCTGGCTAAGCTTTGGTGAACTTTATGTAGAATTCAAGATTGGAAGGTTTTGAAGCTTTTCATTCTAACGCCACTGTGATCAACAACAAGATAAGCTTTGGGATTTGAGAACTGTAGAAAATGACAAAGGGAAAGTTCGTCAAATCAGAACATAAATCATCTCTTATGAAGGAACGGGATGGAAAATCATTTAGGTCACCTTCTAGTTCTTGAGTAAGAGGACAGTGCGTTAGATTGTTCTGTTTAGTGTGCGACACGAAGTCTAATATCAGTAGAAATTTCGGTTTTCTCTGGTATGAAAATCTAAGGGCAGCAACACTTGAACCCATTTTTTCATCCTTTTACTTTGGGTGTAGTCCTGTTTTTCGGTCTCTCAATGCAACTATGATTTCTTGCTGTTTTTTCCACTTTGAGTGCTTTTGACACTTATAGGGACAAATTTTCAACAGTTGTTTTCATATTCGTATTTGAAATAGTTTCTAAAGCAAATTTGAAGCAACTTAGAATAATTTCAGTATTTGGTAAATTTGATCATTTTATGGGACATTTGGCTCACTTTTGTGACAAAATTTTTGAAATTTGTTGTCGTATTCCCACTTACGATACTTGAAGTAGGTTCTTTACCAATTTTAAGGAGATTTGACACAATTTTCCTCTTTGGCTATTTGTGCCACTTTGTTTGCCATTCTGAGCAATTCAGTGACAATGTTTTCAAAATTTATGTTCATATTCGCAATCAGCATCTTTGAAATACTTTCTATGCCAATTTTGAGACAAATCTATGCAACTTCAATTTGTGCCACTTTTGTGCCATTTTGTGTGCCATCTGGGCCAATTTAGTGACAACATTTTCAAAATTCATGTCCATATTCGAAATCAGCTTCTTTGACATAGGCTCTATGTGAATTTTGAGACAAATCTATGCAACTTCGATGTTTGGATATTTGTGCCACATTGTGTGCCATTTGGACCAATTCAGTGACAATATTGTCAAAATTTACATTCATATTCGCAATCAACATGTCTGAAATACGCTTTGTACCAATTTCAAGACAAATCAATTCAACTTTAATTTTGGGACATTTGTGCCACTTTGTGTGCCATTTGGACCCATTTAGTGACAATATTTTCAAAATCTATGTCCATATTCGTAATCAGCATGTTTGAAATAGGCTCTGTACCAATTCTTAGACAAATCCATGCAATCTCAATTTTTGGACATTTGTGCCACTTTGTGTGCCATTTGGACCAAATTAGTGACAATTTTCTCAAAATCTTTGTCCATATTCATAATCAGCATACTTGAAATAGGCTCTGTACCGATTTTGAGACAATTCGGAGAAATTTCGATTTTTAGTAGAACTTTTACGGTGTGACCACCAGGTGGGACACAAACGGGGAAAGGGTTAAGAAAGCATTCGATACGGTCGATCACACAATCATGATTGAAAAACTGAGAGCATAAGGGATCAAAGGGATCCCTGGAAACTGGTTCAAATCGTACCTTGATAATAGACAGCAATACTGTTCCCTAAACGGTAAAAAATCTAAGGCAAGAGAAATTCAATGCGGCATACCCCAAGGTTCTTGCTTGGGCCCCCTTCTCTTCATAATATATCTAAATGATTTTGAACGAAGCCTAAAATTTTCGAAGGCAAATATCTATGCTGATGATACTAATGACAGTAGCATCAAATGACATCGAGAAACTAGTAGCGGATGCGCAAGAGGAGTTACTTAACATTTCTGAATGGCTGAGAGTAAATAAGCTAAGTCCTAACCCCTCAAAAACAGAGTACTTGATTATAGGCCACCCTCGGAAAACAAAAGATGTAAATATACCGAATGGGTTACAGTTGAATGACTCTGACATCAAACGAGTTTCCAAAACCAAATCATTAGGAGTAATGGTTGATGAAAATCTGAGATGGGACGAGCAATTTAAAACTGTTAAGAACAAGATTGGTGGGGGACTTGCTTCACTGAAGAAACTGAAAAATATCCTCCCTCAGTCGAAGCTATGTAGTGTATATTACGCTATTGTTGAAAGTCACCTACGCTACGCAGATGTAATCCGGGGCAGTCTTCCAACAAGAAAACTCGAAACTCTCCAACGTTTACAAAATAGAGCCCAGTCAATAATCGAAAATGCCAGATTAAAAGACAACTGGTCCTGTGATTGGCTGAACGTCAATAATCTTATTTCCTTTGATCAGTCAGTTATGACCTATAAGATTATGAATAAACTAAGCCCTGAAAGCCTTTGGGACAAATTTGAGCTAAGATCAATGCACTCAAACTCAAGAAACTGCCATGATCTTCAGATCCCAAGGCTAAATACAGAACATGCAAAAAAGGGCTTTAAATATTTGGCTCTAAAAAATGTGGAATGATACGCCTGTTGATATACGAGAAGCCTCAATTCTCGGTTGCTTTAAAAACAATTGAAAGCACACCTACTGGCTGATCAAAAACCTTAACTTCAAAACACGACCACCTAGGAGAACAGCAATATTAACAATTTGGAAAATTTCTCGTTTGTTTAATTATAAGATTGTATATAAGTATTATAAGATGCTGCAAGGGTTTAATTTTCGTGTATAAATATGCATTCATATCATATCATATCATATCATATCATATTCACAATGTATCGTGTGTAGTATTGTTGATATAGCACAGTGAACTCTAAGCAAATCCAATACAGCATCAATTTTGTCCTCTCGGGAGAGTGGAATCCAAATCCCCCTGAATAATTTACTCATACTGCGATGAGTAAATGAGTATGTTTTAAAACTGAAAATCAATGTGCCCAACAAGTTTTCCAGTATGAAGTCCGGAATCAGATATCGCTCTCTTCAAGGGAAATATTCTGTACCCGGCCACGCGATTAGTTGCTACCAAACGCTCTGGACGCATGCTTGCGCATGCACTCACTGAAAGCCCCTAATAGGTTTCACAACCCCAAAAGTGGCAAATATTTTCACAATACTGTAAAATTCCATTTGGGATAGAGCGTAAAGTTTGCTGATATTTAGAATCTTCAGGTAAAGGAATAGGTGGAGAAGATGGAATAGGGGACGGAATTTTCAAGGAAAATGGATTCTTGGAAAGACTATGACCCTAACCCTAACCATGGCCACTAATTCCACCAATTCAAAGCTGCGGCTACGATAACCAATGTCACTATAAATAAACTGATCTTGACTGCTAACCTGAGAAAGATTCAAATGAGAACAGAATTACCGAAATTAGGTGTTATCATACCATAAGTTTTTTACTCATAATAGATCGCATCTCAACTTTTGTCATCATAAATCAATAATACGTTTGCTGTATCTTGAGATGTCTTTGGGAACAGAGTATATTAATTTCTTGTGATGCTGTTTAAAAGCATGTTAGTAACTACTATATATAATTCATCATGCATCAATGTCAAGAATTTCAATTACCTTGAAGATGAAGGTGGATTCATTCCAGCAGAGGAAACGATAACACCGCCACCTTTAAGCAGCTTCTTCTTAAAATCTTCCACTGGGTCAGTAAACGTTAGAACTTCCACTCTCACATTTGTAACTGGTGGGTTGCCAACAAGTTGCAAATACAGATCATAGTCAAACTTAACTTTCTTTGGCTCTTCTTTGTTTCTGAAATATATTTCAATGACAAGCAAAAAGCTGCCATATCCAGATTCTTCCACCTTATAAGGTGGCAATTTGATGACTAGAATAGAAAAATCAAGTATGTTAAAGACAAATGACGGATATATAGCGGCAAGTTTAAAAATAGAACAAAACTTTGGCGCCTGCTATTATTTGTCCAATTGTTTTTATATAATCTCTGGAGATCATCAAATACAATAATGGAATACAACAGACTATATCTACAATCCTGGACAAAATATATTGGAACAACGAAAAAATTTACAATTCTAATGAACCACCCCCTTTTACCTCCGATTCAATGTTGCTAGACGTTTTTCAGCTTCAAGATGCCAACCAACATTGCTTTGGGGGTAAAAGGGGGAGGTGGAAATACGAAGATGAGAAGAACTGAGATAGTCAGCGATGATAGTACTTTGTTCCAAATATTTTGTCCAAGATTGTCTGTACGAGGAAATTTACAGGGTTGGTTATAGAAAGAGGAAAATGTGAAAAATGATTAAAATCTTTACGAGTAAGATAGGATCAGTGAAAAATGTGATGTCTAGAAACTTTTAAAAGGATTTTGGCTCGTGATCAAATGAACAAGGAACGATTCACTACTGACAATGGAACGATGGACCAGCCATGTCATCAGAGACATAGAAAAACATATCATAAACCTACACAATGATATGTACGATTTTCATGGTTATGCTTGACTGCTATTCATGTTTGACAGAGAAACAAATTCAGACCGTTCATACATCATTCAAATAGCACGGGTAACCACAAGGGTAACCATGATTTAAGGCTATTTTTCATTGAATAAGCACGGGTAACCACGGGTAACCACGAGTAACCATAATATTTAAAAGGAATTGTTTATATCTTTTTAAAACATCATGGTTACTCGTGGTTACCCGTGGTTACCCCTGAGAATATACCAATAATTTTGGTTACCCTTATGGTTACCCTTGTCGTTATCCTTGATCGAAACATATTGTGGCACTATAACTGCTCTGTTTGGCATTCACTGATTTTTTGCTCGCAGGCAAGGTCTAAAGAATCAATTTTTTTGAGAGACAATCCTGGACAAAATATATTGGAACAACGAAAAAATTTACAATTCTAATGAACCACCCCCTTTTACCTCCGATTCAATGTTGCTAGACGTTTTTCAGCTTCAAGATGCCAACCAACATTGCTTTGGGGGTAAAAGGGGGAGGTGGAAATACGAAGATGAGAAGAACTGAGATAGTCAGCGATGATAGTACTTTGTTCCAAATATTTTGTCCAAGATTGTAGATTTCCCAGGGCCCTAATTAAAGTTGTATTAGATTATGTCTTATAACGCCTAGCTTACAAAACGAGCAATAGACGGCCACCTACCATCATTTGTCCTATTGTTTTGACAATCTTTTGAGATCATAAAATATATAGGAATACAATAGGCTATTTTTAGATTGCCCAGGCCCCTGATTTAAGTCGCCTTATATCTCCGTCATTTGTCTTTAACATGCAGTTTATGTTGAGTTATTGTTCATAAGAAACCATGATGGTCAAGGTCAATGGCATCGCTGGAGTATGTCAAGAAATCAATAATGGATAGAAAGTGGCACACACTGTTTATACTATACTGTCACCACATTAAAGTATTATTAAGGTGAAGGTACCATAATATGTTGCAAAACGCCCCCTGTTGTGAAGAGGCGCAATTATTTCGCTATCAGAAATGTCCCTTTCAGTCCATTTTGCTTCGTGTTTCAATAGACCTTTCTGATACCTCATCAAAAGAGCAACTTTTCGATTGAAAAAATAGGTTTTCGAGAGAACCTGGCTCCAGAGGTGATGCAAACAATTATAGGCCCATCATCACAACTATTTTCATTTTGCAAGGATATTGCAAAAACTTTTACGCGATCAGCTGTACAATTTCCTCAAAGTTAAATTCACGAAAGTTTTTGCTTGCGAAATTACAGAAAATCCTCGACTCGCAAAATTTTTTCGGTCCAACTTTTTTCGTTTCTTCAAGTTTTTGCGTTGCTGTTCCTTAATCACCCCGATCTTTAGTCTCTTGGGCTATAAAACCTTGTAAATTGTCACTGAGACTATGAGTAGTACTGAAAATGAATACAAAATTATGTTTTTCCTCTCACATTTCTTCAGTCGCGAACATTTTTTCACGCGAAAATGCATCTTTTTCTCTATTGCGAAAGTTTTTGTTGTGAAATTTGCCGGAAAAAAGTCACTCGCGAAAGTTTATGCCCTTAATTTTGCGATTTTTTCTTCTCGCGAAACTTTCAGCCTGCGAAAGTGTCTACCCCTAAAGTACTCAAATTGCAAAAACAATGTGTGCGTGCCATATTTTCCTGCAATAGAACATCAAGAAGCAAGCCTCTTTTCATAAAGCTGAACTGGTTGCCACAGCATCAAAGAATTGAGTTTAACTCCTGTATTCTAATGTACAAAGTTATGAATGGTATGGCTCTGCCTTATTTGTCATAGATCTTTGCAAAAGCAACCAAAGTCCATCATCATGCAACTAGGTTTGCAACAAATAACTGTTTGTATAGCAGTAGAGGCCATAGTAAGTCATTCCAACACTACGGAGTGAAAATGTGGAACTATTTGCCAGCATCATTGAAAAACTTCAACTCGATCAAAACTTTCAAAAAGAGATGTAAAGAACACTTTTATGAATATTGTTTCATCAGAAAACTTTACTGAGTATGGATGGACAATTTAATATTGTTAACTTTGTATTTTATAGGTTTTTGGATCTTTCAGGGATCTAGACATTTTAGCAAATTTTTATCTGTAATAATTATTCTTTTTCTTTATTTTCTTTTTCTGTTGTAAACAAGGCTGTACTCAGTAGCGTAGCCAGGGGGCAAGGGGGGCAGCCGCCCCCCCCAATCATCGCCAGAGATGAGTTTTGTAATTCTTCCAAATCCGTTGAGAAACTGAAGGGGGGGTGTAAGCTGCATTTTTCTCCAACACTTATGTCAGCGTGGTTTGTCAATGTTAAAAAAGAAACAGGAATGAAATTCTTGCGCTAATAAGTGACATCTTGGTGCGATTTAGCCAACAAAAGAATCAAAAATTTTCTGCTCGCTTCGCTCGCACGTCCATACTTGCATCATCACTGTATCATCTTGGGATCATATTTGTACCGCATCTGGCCTGCTATCATGTCTAGGCAAGGCATGTAGCTTCATTAGTTTCTTTGAGACCGACCTAGGCACCACTTTAACTTGGTATGTCCATGAGTCTATTTGGCACAGAACATACAATACAATTAATCGCATCTTTCGAATTTTTCTCACTTCGTTTAGCACTTCTATTAAGAATTCCTCCTTCCATGTGTACATATGCTGCCACTTGTTTTCTTGAACGATTTCTGCATTTTACTATCTATCCAGCATTACAAGAATTTATGAATCAAACTTAAACCTTCCTTAACTTTAATCGACAGTGCATCTCTTCTACAGTGATGTGACATTTCAACCATCCAGGGAAATTCTGTGTGTGATTCTCAAAAATTTTCGGCTCGCTTGGCTCGCATTTTCTTCATGCTCCGTATACTCCATAAATCACTCCAGGGACCAGGGCCCGAGCTGGCTCTCAACGGCCCTGTCCATAAGCATCGTTGCGCTTTCTAGAGTTTTTATCAGTGTTTCAAAACAATTCAAAGTTCAGACTTTCTAAGTTGTTGTCTTTTTACTTGTTTTGTATCAGGCACCCATGGTACTAAATTGCGAAATTTTGGCGAGAATTCAGATATGACTGAAAGAAAAAAGAAAAGCTTTCATCCCTTCCGTTATAAGAGCAGCACCGAAAGTTTTGTCTGCTTTTTAGTTAGGAAGCATTCTTGGTTTTCCAGTGGCGTACCTGAGAGGAATGCGGGATCCGAAGAAATTCTTGAACAATGCTGGCAGCGGCATTCTAAGCCAGAGTAGAATGCATGTCATCAAAAATTTTCCTGGTAACTTGACCCTGGACCCATAATAAATAATAATAATAATAATAATAATAATAATAATAATAATAATAATAATAATAATAATAATAATAATAATTTTGAATATTTAATCTGGATAGACACTTCAACTTACGAAAAGCTGTTATCAACGTGTGTCCAGCATAAATAAAAGAGTGCAACCTAACATATACCAAACCTAAAGAAAAGCAATATAAAAATTACTTATCAATTTTTACAATAAAAGTGTCCGAGCATTTCGGCTTATTTCTTTAAAAAAGTAAGAAAATCAGTTGTTTGCATTTCACAAGCTTCCAATGGGAGCATATTGTACTCTTTCGCACCGGTGAATGAGAAACTTTTTCTGGCGTACTCTGTTTTTATCACTGGCAGACGTATTATTTTTTAACTGTTTCTTGTCCGTATCGAATGTTCTATCAGCTGGAAGTAATTCCTGAAGGGGTCGATGACTTTATCATCTAGGCATGATCTGACAAGGGTACACGCTCGTTTCTTGTTGGCATTTGTAACAGACTGCAGTGTGATTCTGTTGACCGAGTTTATATTCACAATGGCTTTGGCTCTATTGTGGAAGGAATCCAACTTTTCTGATTGTGTTCTTGTGTTGCAGAGCAGGAGTATACCGCAATATGTGAATGTTGGTAAAGTCATACTTTGGTATATAGCCTTAGCTGCTTTCATATCCAGGTCTCCTCTTAGTTTTGCAAGGAGTCTGAGTCGAAAGGACGCCTTTTTGTAGCACTTTTCAAAAAACGTGTTCATATTTAGGGTGCTGTCAATTGAGATTCAGAGGTACTTGTAGCTTGTGGTTTTTGTAATTTCCTTATCGTTTACGCTTGGTCTGAAATCAGATGAACCATTCGCTACTTTCTTGGCGGTACCAAACAGAAGAGCTTCAGTTTTACCTTTGTTGAGGTTCATAATAAGTTCATTTTCATGGAACCATTTATCAAGCCTACTGAAATCTCTATTGAGTTCTTCAGTGATATCGGTAGCAGTTTTCCCAGAAACGTACAATACTGTATCGTCTGCATATTTTATGACTTTGGAGTTTTAAATGACATCACTAAGATCGTTAAAGATGATTAGAAATAACAGCGGTCCGAGGATCGATCCTTGAGGAGCCCCTGACAAAGGGCTAAAACTTTCAGAATATTCCTGATCAAACTGAACGATCGCATTGCGGTTGAATAGATAATCTGTAAACCACTCTAGCTCTATATCGTGTATGCCATATTTTGGTAGTTTTGTCAAAAGTTTTGCTTGACTGTGTCAAAAGATTTCGACAGGTCTATGAAGCATGCACCAGTAAGTTTTCCTTTGTCGACGTTTGATCGTATTTTGTCTAAGAAGAGAGTTACTGCTTGCTCGGTAGACATACCTTTACAAAACCCGAATTGATGACTGTAGAGTAGATTGTTCTCTTCTAGAAAATTCATAGTTGCTTGTGAACAATTCTTTCAGCGATTTTAGACACAATCCGCAGGATTGATATTGGCCAGTAGTTGTTAAATTGAGACCAGGGGCCAGACTTGTAAACTCGTGTGATACGAGCTGTTTTCCAACCTGTTGGTACTACTCCATTTCCCATTGAGAGGTTGATAATGTAGGCGAGGGACACTTTAATCTAATCCTTAGCGTCCTTGAGGAACACGACAGACAAATTGTCACATCAGGTTGATTTCTTCTTTTTCAGCTGCTTTATGAGACTATAAATTTCCAGAGGTGTTACTTCTTTGAAGCTAAATGTTTTGTAAGTTTTAAAGATCATGTTACTCTGTTTCCGCCAAGCGAAGTTTGTAAGGCGCATGGCTTGTGACTTTATGTGGTTGACGGCAGTTGAGAAGAACGATCTGAAACCATTTGCAATTTGTTTCGCATCAGTACACTTCTCCCTGATTATATCGAACGATTTGCACTGTGGGTTACCCTTTTGTGATGTTGGGTAAATGCTCTTGAGAGTCTTCCAGAATTTGTCTGGATCATTGGAGCTCTCCCGTAGCAAATCCTTGTTGTAGTTACTTCTTGCTTTGCGAAGCATCGTATTTACTTGGTTTCTTTTGTCCTGGTATGCTCTCCTATCACAGTCTAATTTGCTCCTTCTGTACTTTCTGTAGAGCTTGTCCCGGTCATTCATTAGGGCTTTTATTTGAGCGGTAAGCCATGGAGCTGGTTTAGATTTTACTCGTTTGTTTATCATAGGGGCATGAGAGTCAAAGAGTGCTGATGTGATTTTATAGAATGCCTTCCAGGCTATATTCACATCATTTGTGCCATAAACTTCCGACCAATCCGCATCCCGAAGATCGCGACTCAATTGGTCTGGGTTATATCTGCTGAAGTCACAGCAGCGGATTTCTTTTGGTTTAAATCTCAGATGGTTTACTTTGCGAACACAGCCAATGAGATCATGATCACTAAAACCCGATGGGAAAACATTTGCGGATCGAATGTTTTTACAATTTGTTGTTGCAATGATATCAATCAAAGTTTTTGTTGTCTCACAGATTCTCGTAGCATCCTTTATCAGCTGTTTCAGTCCCAGGAGGGCAAGAATTTCTTTAAAGTCCTTGTTATCTTCCTTCACAGGGTAGTTCACATTTACATCACCCAAAACGATTACTTCTTTGTTTTCTGTTGTTGCTGTGGACAACATCTCTCACATACGATCATTGAAATTGTTTGGAAGGTAGTGTGAGCTGGACGGGGGGCGGTACATGCAGCATACAAGAAAGTTTTTGGCAGATCTGTACATCCATTTCAATGTCCCCACTTAGACTACCTTAGCCTGTAAATGCCTGTCGTTGGCCGATCCTTATTTGCTGCTACTCTGGAAAAATCTCATCAAAAGATTATTTGAAGAACCTGTAAACTGAACAACAATTTCTTTTGCAAATTTTCTTGCAAAAGATTCTGTAGACTAACTAGACAATGATAAAGTAGCTAAGAGAGACAGTTCCTTTAATATCAAGATCGAACAACTAGCACCAAATCATTTTGCAGTAAAGCTGAGAAATTCCATTTCGTATTTTGTACTTGATATGTTGGACCGCTTGTACTGAATAAGAATTCTTCTTTTGCTTTCTTACAGTAACTTGCAATAATGAGGATAAATTCTTGATCAAAATTTAACAAAACATCCTGCCTTTTGTGTTCAATGTAGTCATGTTTATGATGCAAAGTATAACTGAAAAGGGCGTTTCCCTCGTTTTCCAAGTGTCTGAAGGGCATGGCCCCCAAAATTTTCCCGGGGGCAAGCCCCGAACCCCCGCATTTTCTCACTACGCTTGCACTCTACCCCCAAAGGCAGGGTCCTGGCTATGCCACTGGCTGTACTACTTAGCCCTGTTATTTACGTAAAAGAATTATACATACTGTACATACATACACAACATGTACAATGAACATTCTCTCTTACCTCTCTTCGGCTTTGGGAAACTCTCATGCAAATGAAAAACCACTTTCTCAACAAAATGTGAAATGTAACTGCCATCAAAACCACGTACAAAAACAACCCAATCATGAGTGTAACCTTCTTCTGTTTTATCTGTACGGCAAACTGACTTATGCCCAATTTCAATCTTCACTTGAACACACTGGAAGTAAGTAATGAGATAAAATGAGTCATCAGTCTTCTGGGAGGGCTTACTGCAATTTGCGAAAGCATCCGTAAGTTACACATTTTACAACAAAATGGGTAAGACGATGCTTAAGATGATGCATAAGATGACGCACAAGATAGCCTCCATGCTTAATAAGATGCATAAGATAGCCTATATGCACAAGATGAAGCGCAAGATGAAAATATCGTCATCCCAAGGAGAATATAGACAGGAATAGCACAAGACATTCTAATATCATTTAATAACACAAAATGTTTATTGCCTGTCAAATTAAAACACATCTTTTCAGAGTTGGGCCTATCTGGTTTCAGAGAAACCACGCTAAATACTAATTTAGGCCCTGTTCCAGTTTATACAGACAAACAAACCTGTTCATATTGACTTTGCTCAGTTGCAACTCTTCTTTATATAAGAAACATGAAACAAGAATCTTTAACATTTTTCTTATGTTTTGAGAATGAATGAGTTCCAGTGTTATTTCTAATTCTCATTGCAGATATGTTTCTTGACATAGAACTCATTTCTAGACTTCCTTAAATTTTCTTCCATCCTATTACTAGCTTTTCTACCAAACTAGGCTTCTTATTTACAAAAGAACATGTATCTTGATATGTTTACCAGTCATAAAGCTATAATTGCTGTTATACTTGTTGTTGAATTTATCCACTTTTGTGACACTTTGGAGGCTGTCCTTTTGTTTTGCAGATTGAATTGGGGCAATTCTGCAAAACGAAGACTTGCAATTGATTAAATCCTTTGAATCAAATTTATTCATCAATCTTTTTGCCAGAGAAAGATCTATTTGAGGTGGATGTTGAAAATTTACTCTGTGTCCCATTTTTTGTGTCTCTTACTGTTCACGTCTATCTTGTCTTCAGTATTTGCTTTAAAGGCATCAAATTGAGGAAAAAGTGATCACATAGTTGCCTACCAGAGTTAGCCTATCGATTTCAGTATCGTTTTGCACCTGAAAATATCAAAATTTTAGATATAACATGGATCTAACGTTTGTGAAAATGGGGGGAAGGTCTAAATTGACATTTGTTGGGCTTGACAGGCAATCAGGATTGCATCGTGAAGAGTGTTTGAAGTAACAGATCACTGAAGTTAACATACTGAACATATGGCTTATTAGCATTTGGCGTAGTTTCTCCGAAACCTGATGACCCAATTCTGAAAAGTGTTTAATTTGACAGGTAATAAACATTTTGTGCCAGTACTCTCGAGTACTGAATAATCGTCCCCCCTGGCTCATTAATTTTTGAAACATTTCCAACCCCCCCCACTCTTATTCCAACCCCCCTTTTATTAATTTTTGGAAAAATGAAATGACAGTAAACATATTTTTTGAATAAATGCAAGAAAAAGTCTCAAGAGGTGCATTTAACAGAACCAGAGCTCAAAAGTAGATGTATCAGTAACATCACTGTTCACATAAATATATAAAAGATATATACGTGTTTACCTAAGAAAACGACTATTTTCTATTTTTCCTAGCACCGCCCCCCCCCAATCCTTCCAGTCCCCCCAATTATTGTTGTATTGAACCATTTCCAGCCCCCCTGATTATTCTCAACCCCCCCCCCCGTTTATCTAGTACTCGAGAGTAGATGACATTCAAATGTGTTGTGCTGTTCTGATCTGCTATATTCTCCTTCGGATGACGATATTTTCATCTTACGCTTCATCATACGCTTGAAAGCTATCTTAAGCATCACCTTACGCATAACAACTATCTCACACATAGTTTTACCCATCATCTTACCCATAACAGCTATCTTACGCATAATCTTGCGCACAGAAGCTATCTTACGCATCATCTTACGCATCTTCTTACGCATTTTGTTGTATATATATATGTGTAACTTACGCATGGATGCGTAACTTAGGCATGGTTACGCAAATTACAATAAGCCCTTATTAAATGCCGATTAGAATTAAATTCTAATCGAAGTTAAAGCAGCAAACATGCTGTTTATATTTTATCACAGATTTACGCCTCTAGTGATTCGGCATATCATGGGATTTGAGTCTCTTGAGATATAATGAGTTTTGCACATGTCTAGATTGCCATCCATGTGGCATGGTTTTTTCTGGCAGTATAAAACAGTTTGATTTGAGAATCTATTAGTTTTGCACACTCTTGTGGAGTGCTCAATATGTTAAAACCTTCCTTTACATCTGTGAGTGATGAATACCAGAAAAGAGAAACATAAGATCCTTTTGGATGATTACAAAGTCCGTCTTCAGCTATGATTGACCAATCAGGAATTTTGCGTTTCTGCGAGTTTGCCTGCCTAATTTGCATGGGTGAAGAACTAGAATCGTTTATCGAAGCCTGCAGGCCGCAAATGATCCACGATGTCAATTTTTCGCATCCTGGCAAGCGAAAGTTTGTGTGCCCTTCATAGTTTTAGAATGAAGTCACGCATAAATTGATACAAAGTTCAAAAATAGACACATACGCTTTCAGCTCTCATGCTAATGAAGACCTTGCCAAAAGAAACAGTAATGAGAGAGATCGCTCAATTTCCAACGTGCTTTAAACGTAACTAAGTTACTAATTAGGTCAAGTTTGTGCCAATTCAGGTTAATGTTCTTTTTCTATCAGTGAAAGCATCAAATCGATATGACAATCTTATGATGTCAAACCTGTCGAACATTAACTAAGCCAATGTCAAATCTTGCTATAGGATCACAGGAAGCTTCTGTGTCGTATGTGCTTTCTGTGCGCAGGAGGGTCCCGATGTCATGGAATGTTCCGTGAATGTTCCGTGGCTCCTGTAAAGCCTAAATAAACCGAAAATTGTCACGGGTCATAATTTTTCACGGATAGAGGGTAATGTCCATGTATTTGGAAGATCTTTCGTTCTCAGCCATTTCATAGTGACTCACGTGACGATCTCAGAATCTGTTTGTTTTGTTGGACCAATTTCACATGGTTATGAATATCTCATAATGAAGCTTTGTAATATAGTAGCAGCTCTTGAGCAGGGCCACAATTTAACACAATCATTTTTCTCAAAATCTTATCAATTCGCTTTTTGCAATGAAAAGCATATTCGTGACTCACGTGACCTCAGATTTTAAAAAGATAAACCTTAATGCATGGTCTTTCTTTTTCCTGGCAATATATTTAATAAACCACCATAAATCCAATTTAACAATGTTTCTAAGTCATATATGCAACATATTGCAAACAAAAAGAACCAGAATTACTTACAAATTTCAAGAAAGCGTTATAAAACAAATGTGACTCACGTGACACAAAAATGTGACTCACGTGACAAGTGTGCAAAAAAACAAAATATCATGTTGAACTATCAATTAGACTGAACTGGAAATATGGGAAATTAACTTAGGGAAGATTTTCTAACAAACATCAACCATATTTAGCTCAAAAAGTGTGTTTCTAAGTGCTGCAGTCACAGTGCACAGAACTCCTTGAAAGAGTCCTTCACACGCTGGAAATCTTCATCTTGGAGCCGGAAGGATGAACACCTTGAAGAAGAAACAGGCATGGGAGGATCTATGTGCAGAAAGACATCTGACAAAGGCACACTATCAACATCTGTGGTAGACTTAAAAGTGTTAACATCTGGTGCCATCTGGTGCACAAATTCCAAAGTAACCAGATTTTTGGTGACCTTTGTTGCGCGTCCAATAAACCAGTAATCACTAGCTTCCCAAAACACAGCATACCATTGACCTTCAATGACCTCTGCAATGTCATTTTGGACACTAGAATCTGGACTAGCAGTAACAGCATTGCTATCATCATGACTATTTGCTGACTCTCTTTCAGAGCTGTATCTTCTTGTTGATATGTCCCCATCAGTCAGTCCAATCCAATGGAAATCAAGTATACCTTTAATAGAGGCGGCACTTGCAAACAATTCAGGCAATCCAAGAAGCATTTCATGTTGTTGGACTTCTTCTGATGTGATCAGGGTGGTATTGACAGAGGATCCTGTCACAGCTTGATAAAAATCAGCAGCACTGTTTATAGTTGATTGCCTGGTCTTAACTCTGTCAGTGGCAATTCTTTTTAGGCAACCTCCTATTCCATCAACAGGCCCTTTCCCATGGCTTGTTGCGAAGAAATTCCAGGAAAGAGACAACCCAAACTTATCAGCCAACATCTTCATACCCTGCATGACAAATTTTATCTTGAACTGGCTTGATGGCCCATCTGTCCAAATTCGTATCTCCTCTGCCTGAGAAGGGAGGCTGGCCAGAAGAGCATCCAGAAAGACAACAACAGCTGTTTTGGTGCGGTGCATATAATCACTGATTACTACATGAGACCTTACTACCCCACTGACCCATGCCACTGTTGTAAACAACGTCACTTGAGTCTGATTCCAATGTGTAGACTGTACTTCATCTTGGGCTATACAGCTGTAGTTTTCTGCAAAATCCATCTGCAAAACTGCAACCTTGCTATTAGTTTTCATTGCAATCTCCTTATCTGCTTCATATTGCTTGGCCTGCAGACGTTTGATGTGGCAATGTTGCAAGAACTTCTTTGACATGCTGTTAATGTGGTCATACAGGTCAGCAATTGATCCTTTCTCCTCCACTTTTGTCAGTCTGCCATTCTGTTCTTGCCATTTCATCCACTTGGCTCCAACATCTTTGACATTGTCAGACAATGGATATGCATACTGGAAGCCGCAGCCTTGATGCTGGCATGTCCCAAACCAACAGTCATCATTGGTTGGGTCTGTCAAGCATGTATGGGAAATTCTTGGTTATATGAGGGAATATCAGGGATGACTGAATGTATTGCATCCAAAGCCAAGAACATATTTTGGTGATAGATGCAAGTACACACATTGGCAGCTGTGAGAGAACTCAAAAGAACATTTGAGGACGTAGCTCAGCAAACTTTGTTAGCTCTATTTTGACAGTGGGGTTCTCATCTTTGAATATGCAATGTGCTTCTTTAATGCTGATGTAAAGATGTCTTTTCTGTAGCTTCTGTTTCCCATCTTTGTCTCTGATGGTCACAGTGTCTCTCTTTCCAGGCGCCATTCGACTTATGTCATCCCTGAGGTAGAAGCTTCTCACAGAATTGATGGTTTCCTTGGGAAGGGACAGAAGATGCCTCACTTGAACTCTTGTATCTGTGCTGTTTTCATCATCCTCAAATTCAGAAGCAAGTCTCTTTACTACAACACTTCTTTTCCTTGGGCTCTTGGGCAAAGACTTCTTAGCAAGATTTACTGCTCGATGAAGAGAACTCAGTCTACTATATGCCCTATGGTTTTGTCCTGGCAAATCAGGAGTTGTAGCCTTTGCTCTATTTCTTCTCTTTCTCAGCCTGTCTTGTTCTCTTCTTAACAGCACTGCCTCTGCTTGCTCTTCTGGTGTTTGATTTTTCATCTGAGAATTTTTCCGCTCCCGATACTTCTTTTGGTACTCAGCAGGTCTTGCTTTGTATTCTACATATCTACCTTCGTTCTTCAGTTTCTCTCTTCTTTTTCTTTGCGTCTCTGCTGCACTAAGAGCTTTCTTACCATTGGGAGCCATTTTTAGAACAGATTTGCAACAGCAGTTTCTATGGTAACTGTGACTAAATGAAACAGAGGTTGAAAGGAGTTTTGTTTCCAATGGCCAAAGAAGGTTGTGACTCACGTGACAAAGTTGAGGGTGTTTTTTTGAGAAGACAATAAATTAAATTCATTCAATTTTTCATGTGCTAGCAGCAACAGACAACAGCTGCTGATTATCAATTGATTTTGAAAAAATTGTGACATTGGCAGAAATGAGAAAACTATTTACATCCATTTTGTGACTCATGTGACTTTAGAATTAGGTACTTTTCAAAATCGTTGTGTATCAATAACAAGTATATACAATTTTTGAAATGTAAATGTGCAAAAATTTATCAGATGGTAATAGCACTTTGGATGCATCAAATGAATAGAAAAGCTACTTTTAATAAAAAAGAAATTAATGTTTTCTTAAAAAGTACTCAATATTCATTGCTTTGATATCCAATTATCCTTGTTGTTGATGTTGTTCCCAAAAGTACCCGCAACCAATAAAATAATTTTTTTCATCAGATCACAAGGATACACTGTCAAATTAACTACAAAATTCATTTTTAGCAGTTTTTTATTGATTTCAGAAATTTTCAGGTATGTGTCATTTCTATGAAATGGCTGTTCTAGCTATTGTTTCCCACTATTATAAATAGCTGATAGTGTGCTGCATTACAATCTTTGAGCAAATTTCTTGCTGTTGTATTTGGAAAACAAGACACTGTCTGAGTGCCCGTTTTCCGCTAGGCCATCATATGCTGCGATCATTGCAGTTTCATAGCAAATCTAAAATGTCATACTCTGATGGCCAGCCGGTCACTTCCCCGCTTCTTTCTTCTGTGTTTCTCCTGTGCAGCTGTGAAGGAGCATTTCGTCTTCTCAAACATGACAATTTATTGCTTGTTCCACCTGCAACATTCCGCTCTGGCTTCAAATCGAAAAGGAGCAGTCCTCTGGTTGAGATTTGGAAGGATTTGAATGCGATTTTTATTTCAAATAAAGCCATAATGGAGCATAATTTATCCAAAGATGTTAAGCTTTCATCTACGAAAGATTTATGACTATTCGTTGACAATGGTCCTTTGGATATGGATGACCCGTGACGAAACTGAGGTATGTTTGTCACGGAACGTCTTTACAGAATGTTAGTAAACTTCTAAAATGTCAACAACAAGTGTAGTAAAAATATGTCTTTCAATGCTACAATTTGGTCTTGTTTGGTACTTCTCTATTCTTTTTGACAGGATAAACAAATGGCTTGCATTGGGTCATGTTGGAACGTTCCGTGAAAATAGTCCGTGACAAAATAAAACTTGATTTCGTCATGGGCAACCACGGAACATTGTCATGGAACGTTCACGGAATATTCTGTGCCATCGGGACCTTCCTCTGCGCGCTTTCTTTATTTCAGTGCTAATTAGCACAAATAAATGGTTAATCAATTGCATTAACGAGCGTGACTGACTTAGCTTTCTTTCTTTCTCCCTTTCTTACTGACATCAAGTCCTCTCTTAGATTACAAAGTTGGACTTTGTAATCCAAAACACTTTTGTTTACAACAGCCTGAGAAATTTCAAGAAAAATTGGCAGAGTCAAGCTTTGTGACTGTACACATAGCACACACACCATTGTTTTGAACTATGCTGCACAGTAGGCTGCAGCGATCTCAAGACCACCTTGAGACGCATTGCATCTAGATGGCACCTTATGAGACACCCTGGATTCATTCCTTTGGGTGTTTTCACAAATGAATTACTTTATTGCCTTACGGCCTAAAAGAAATTCTGACATTAAACTGGTGGATGAACCATGTCTATGGTGAAGCCAGCAGAGAGCCATCTCGTGCTGAGAATGAAAGCAAACGAACTCCGCAACTGAAAGTGCCGTCTCTGCCTAATACCGTACTTTAAGTTCCACTCTCTTCCGAAAATCGAGCAAAGTAGACGCTACAAGAGTGTGCATGTCTCAGTCAAACGAGGACTGTTGTCTTCTCAACACAACAACCAAACAATGCCATATGCACAAGGTGCAAATCACAAACATAGGCCATCAGAAATCTGAAATACTAGGGCCTAAAAGCCATCATTACATATTACCTCGGGTGCCATGATTGCAGGAGAAGCTTTTTCTATCACTTTTGATGCTACAGTGCGTTTTCAAGCAGCCTTTTCTCACCTACAAAGTTTCTATTCAGGAATTGAGCGCCACAAAAGTTCACCATTTTGAAGACGATCGTGAAGCCATTGACGCATGCCAATTGTGTTAATATGCCCAAATTTGGAAAATTTGAATCTATTTCATTGGCTATCTTATAATGAGAGATCAAAATAGGGAATTTGATTGGTTTTGTAGGACAACAGGCTCTTGTTGAATAAGGAGCTGCAGAATGTGAGTTTGGACTGCTCAAAGGCTTTGGAAGTAGCCCCCAAAAGCTATTTGGTGAAGCTGGAAAGGCTATTTTTTGGACTGTGAAAACGTGAATCAATAAATTTCATGGCGTGATTTCGTGAATTCATGTTTGCTCGCGGACGTGAAAGATCTCTTTTCATAGACATGAATTTGTGAATTAATGATTTCTATTCGGGAAGTGGTAAAAACTTTCGTTTCATACAAACTATTCGGTTGGACTAGGAGTGTTCTAGGCAATACCATAGTATTTTCTCACAGAACACCTTTTTTCACCGGTTTTCTCCAAAATCAAGAGTCTTCAGTGCAAAGAAATAGAACTTAGAAGCTATTCATTTCATTCAAGGAAAGCCTTGGCATAGTTTTACTTATTTTCACTTATTTCCTGTATCATACTACATAGCAAACAAGTATTAACGGCCTTCGCAGTTTCCTGATTGCTGCGGAGGCACTAGAGCAATTTTAGAGATTGGTAGGCTTCTATAACAGTGGCAGAAATTGTGGGGGATTGGGGAACATTGCCCCTAAATTCTGATGGGCATTTTACTCCAAAAATTCTGGTATGGATCTTTGGCAAAATCTTTTTGTTTCCATAGATGTTCCACCGAAATCCGTAAAAATCCTTGTGTTCTGAAAAAATCACGCACGCTTTTTCGAATGAGTGAAATACCATTTGCCAAAATCGAAAAGATTAGGAAATTTTACTGAAAAGTCAGAAATCCTTAGGTAGGATCAAAACTGCAATGAAAAGATAAGTCACTGTGGAGAAAAAAGATCTCTTAGCTGACAAAAGCAAATAAAAAGAATATCCTCAAAAGCATATTGTTCAGCTTTTATTTATGCTTGGATTTCATTGAAATTTGAGCAGAAAGTGGTCGGGAAGGTTAGCAATATTTCCCAGTGATGCTTTTTTATATATTTGAAACGAATCCATGTATGGCATGTATATATCAATAGGCTCTGCTGAATATTTTTTAACGTATGGTCGACCTGTGGCGAGATGAGAGAAGTCTAGGAAAAAAAAAGGACGAGGACTCTCTAAGTGAGAAGACATCAGACACGGAGTCACAACGAACGCAAGTCAGAGCATTAATGTGAACGAACGCTTGAGAATTCAACATCAAATTACATGTACATATCGGTAAAGAACTCAATAACTCGTGAACTTTTATAGTCGCATTCATAACGGGAAAAACGCTCAAGAATCAAGTCGGAAACGGAACAATTAAACGCTCACGAAGTTTATCGTAGTTTCTCATCTCGCCACTCACAAACCTTAGCGAAGGAACGCTGAACTTAACGATATAATTTTCATCATTCTTAACTTGGAATATCATTGATTGGAAGAAATTGAGGATTATGAAATGGAGATAACGTTTAACGAATTTTACCTTTCTTACGTTCACCGTAAACGATTACTGGATATCTGAGAACGCAGGCCTTCCGTGCATATCTGTGAAGATATGCTCAGTCATCTATCTAACAAATTGGTGCCGCGACCCGGGAACATTGAACGTATTTTGCAGAAATCATGTCTGAAAAGGAAGCCTTAAAGAAAAAGACCCTATCTAGAAATGGCCATCGCTTGGTGGTTAGTAACACGATCGCGAAAGTAAAGGAAATCTTACCGCCACCTGGTGAGGAAGCTCCCGCAGAAATCAAAACAAAATTGAAAGCGTACCTTAACACTATCGAAAAGAAACGTGCGGATATAGCGCCAATTGACAGAGAAATAGAAGAACTTACTAGTGCAGAAGGGGTAGAGAAAGAGATTTTGGACCGAAGTGACTTTGAAGCAGTTACAGAAGAAATTATATGTTTTATCACTGAGGCGATCAAGGAAAGGGTCCTCACAACGCCGCCGCTGCAACAAGGAGCAAGTTTATTCAAGCGAGATCATCAACAGACAATGTAGGAAAGGTAAAACTTCCCAAATTGCCACTTTCAACTTTTCATGGAAACCCTACAGAATGGACATCTTTCTGGGACAGTTTTTCCTCCACGATTCACGAATGTACGACTCTAGCAGACATTGACAAATTTAAATATTTGAAACAGTCGCTGTCAGGAGAAGCTGCACGAACGATTTCTGGGTTAACGCTATCATCTGAGAAATACAAGGAGGCAATCGAAGTGCTAGAAAACAGGTTTGGAGATAAGCAAACTATCATCTCAAGACATATTGATGTGTTAACAGAGCTGCAAAAAATTACATCAAATGAAGATCTACAACAATTACGACGGTTGTACGACAAAACGGAATGTACAGTGCGGAGCCTTCGAGGAATAGGTATCACAACTGAAAATTACAGCGTGTTTTTGACACCAATAATCATGAAAAAGATCCCTCCTGAGCTGAGACTCTTGTTATCTAGAAAGTTATCCAATGAATGGGATCTCAATGGCTTGCTGAAAGCTTCAGGAGAAGAATTAGCATTGCGAGAAAAGTGCGCGTTCGCTTCGAGTGAATCCGCGAGCGGCACAACGAAGAGCAGGCCTAATGTAAACAGAGGACAATTTGGTAACTCACAACCATCTACGAGCGCTACACTTATGGTTAACAATGAGAAGCAAGGTGGAAGAAATTACACTGGAGTTCCTTTCTGTTTATTTTGCGGCAACAAGCACTACTCATCAAGCTGTATGACAGTAACAGATCCAAACCCACGGAAAAAGATTATTCGAGAAAAAAGAAGGTGTTTCGTTTGTTTACGAGGTGGACACATCAGTCGAGATTGCAGAAGTACATCGAAATGCTTTCGTTGTCAAGGAAAACATCATGTATCAATTTGTGGATCTCATGCAGATATTCGAGCAGTCGATAACGAAGCAACCCGTTCAGTCGCCACACCTTATGAGCAAAATCGATCACAACAGGTAACTCAAAACACCTCGCACACTCCACAAAATCCATCAGTAAGTACACATATTTCTACTTCATGTGACTTTAGCGATACGGCCGTTTTACTTCAGACAGCTAGAGCCAAGTTTCATCGAGTCGACAGTGAAAATGAAGTGTGTAATGTTAGGCTGATTTTAGATTCTTGTTCACAGAAGTCTTATGTGACAAGAAAGTTGAAAGAAAGGCTACAAATTCCAACGATAAGCACAGATAAAGTTCTCATCAAAGAGTTTGGAAATGAATCTGGAACACTAAAACAATGTGAATCTGTGCAAATTGCTGTGAAGGGGGCAGATAATCTTACTGTCTTTATCAATGCTTATGTTGTTGACAATATTTGTAGCCCCATTTCGAATCAAGCGATTGATTTTGCTAAGTTCAAGTATCCTCACTTAACAAATCTACCTTTAGCAGACAGTGGAAACGGTAACGAAGATTTAGAAGTAGAGATTATGGTAGGTGCGGACTACCTTTGGAATTTCATGCTTGATCATGTAGTACGGGGGGAGTCAGGTTTAGGCCCCGTCGCTACCCTAACGAGATTTGGTTATGTTTTGAGCGGTCCAGTTCAAGTACCAGCACATCTTGAACACTCTACAAACGTAACAATCGCTCATGTCTTGAAAACCGATGCTTGGGTTCAAAATGAAAATTCAGATTTGAAAGATGAGCTTAAAAAATTTTGGGACTATGAAACTCTTGGGGTGAAAATCGATGAGGCAGATGTCAGTTTGGAAAATCCTTTGGAAGGGAAAATAAAGTTTGATGGAAATCGCTACGAAATTTCGTTGCCCTTTAAAGAGGGACACCCAACTATTCCAGATAACTATAACGTAGCCCGAGGCCGTCTTGAGTCTCTCACAAATCGTTTAAAAGCAAAACCAGATGTGTCACGCCGTTACGATGACGTAATAAAGGAACAACTCGAAGCAGGGGTAGTCGAAAAAGTTGAAGACAGTGAACAATTTTCGAACGCTCCTGGTTCAGTTTTCTACAATCCTCATCGTGAAGTATTAAGAGAGGACAGGTCAACTACAAAATTACGGGTTGTCTATGATGCCAGTTCAAAGAGGAACGGGGAAGTAAGCCTAAACGATTGCTTGGATCAAGGGCCTAACTTAGCACCACTGGTTTTCGACATCTTGTTGCGTTTTCGAATGAAGAAAATTGCCCTGGTTGGAGATTTAGAAAAGGCTTTTCTGAATATCATCATTGATCCATCACACAGAAACTTTCTACGTTTTTTGTGGTTTGACGATATAAATGTCGATAATCCGAAGCTCGTAACCTTACGGTCAACCAGATTATTATTCGGCCTTTCCTGTTCTCCGTACGTTTTAAACGCAACCATTCGACATCATCTTGATCAGTATGAAAATCTTGATCCAGATTTTGTCTCCAATGTCGTAAATTCACTATATGTGGACGATTACGCCTCCTCGCAAAATAGCGATGAAGAATGTTTCGAACTTTACCGTAAATTAAAAACACGTTTTGCCGCTGGAGGTTTCAACATGAGGAAATGGACCTCAAATAGTGAAGAACTGTTACAATGTATCGAAAATGCTGAAAACGCGCAAAATGTTACGACAAACTCGCAAAATACTGAAATTAGCGAACTTTGTGAGGACGATGAAAGTTTTGTTAAATCCACATGCAATGCAATTTGCAGTGAAGACGAAGTTAAGGTTTTAGGAATTGCATGGGACAGAAAAAACGATAAATTCAAGTTCAACTTTTCGAATTTCGCGCAAACCACAGCAAGTAGCGAACCAGTAACGAAACGAGTCATTTTGAGTACAACCGCGCGGTTCTACGATCCGTTAGGTTTGTTGTCTCCTGTTATCGTGCCATTGAAGGAAATTTCCCAGAAAGTTTGTGAACTCAAAATAGACTGGGATGATGAGTTGCCAACAGAAATCTCAAATGAATGGCATACACTAATTAACGATATTGCTAACATTTCATCAATCGAATTTCAAAGATCGTTGCTTGGAGACATTGACGTATGCAAGCCAAAAAGCATTTGGAGCTTGTATTTATCTCAGAATCGAAACAACAAACAAAGTTGAAATCCGTCTAATTTGTTCAAAAACAAGGATCGCGCCACTAAAAGGCGAAACAATTCCTCGGTTAGAATTGATGGCTGCTTTGATTTTGGCACAACTCATCACTTCAGTCAACGAAGCATTAAAACCTTGCATTGAAATTGAATCAATATTCTGTTGGACTGACGCACAGGTTGCCCTGCACTGGATTTTAGGAGAAAAGAAAGAGCCAAAACAAGTGTTCGTAGGGAACAGGGTTCGTCAAATCAATGGTCTGGTAAACAAGACCTGTTGGGGATATTGCCCTACTAAAAGCAATCCCGCAGATTTAGCCTCAAGAGGTATCGAGTGTTCAAAGATTGCTAACAATAAACTCTGGTGGAATGGCCCTGCATTTTTGAAGGATCAGCCTGAAAACTGGCCTACTTTTGAACACACCAATGTGTCAGCAAATAAAGACGAAGTTTCGGAAATTGCAAACATTTCGACAAGCCTTGCAACAACAGCAACCAACACAAATCAGATAAGTCTAAATGAAGTCATTGTGAAGGGTACAGTAATGTGGACAAATTACTCCGCGTAACAGCCCTAGTTTTGAAATTTGTAAAGATTTTGAAAAGCAAAATATCAAAGGATGAATCTAGAGAGGAATGCGCAGAATTAATTTCAAATCAGGACATTCAAGAAGCGAAACAATTATGGCACAGGGAGGTTCAGAAATCAATGTTTTCCGATAAAAAGATGGAGGAAACGAAAAAGAATTTGCATGTGTTTGAAGATGATGACGGAATTTTGCGTGTTGGGGGTAGAATTGACAATGCACCGTTGCCTTATGAAACAAAATTCCCCATTTTATTACCTCGTAGACATCACTTTACATATCTGATTGTTTACAAGAGCCACACAACAGTGAAACACAACGGGGTTAGGGAAACTTTAACGGAAATCAGATCAGAATACTGGATAACAAAGGGGCGGCAAATCGTGAAAACACTTCTATCAAAATGTGTGATTTGCAAGAAATTGATAGGCAAAGCATATGATTCACCTGATTCACCACCACTGCCGCCATTCAGGGTATCAGAAGATATGGCTTTCTCACAAATAGCGGTCGACTTTGCTGGACCCCTTTATGTAAAGGACATTTATACAAAGAGCACAACAATGAACAAATGTTATATAGCTTTGTTCACATGTACCAGTACAAGGGCAGTACATTTGGAACTTGTCCCAGATTTGCACGCAAATTCGTTCATTCGAGCATTGAATCGCTTCATTGGGAGACGGGGGGTACCCTCACATATCGTGTCAGATAATGGCAAAACGTTCGTTGATCAACACATTCAGAATTACATACGAAGTAGGGGTGCAAACTTAGTTTGGAGGTTCAACGTACCAACGGCGAGCTGGTGGGGCGGGGTATTTGAAGTTATGGTGAAACTTACTAAGAGATGCCTTAGAAAAACACTCGGACACGCCCACTTAACATACGAAGAGTTAGAAACAAATTTGATTGAAACAGAAGGCATCTTAAACTCAAGACCGCTGACTTTCGTTCATGAAGATATCTGTGAGCCACCATTGACTCCATCGTGCCTTGTTACAGGAAGACGGTTGTTGAATAAGGGTACGATTTCACAGAACGTTGAAAAATCTGATCGCCCGAATTTAACAAAGCGTAGTCGATATTTAGACACTCTTCTTGATCGCTTTTTCAGTCAGTGGAAGAAAGAATATTTACCGTCGTTACGAGAGAAGTTCCAGCCGAGAAACAAACCACTTATTCGCGTGCCAAGAGTCGGAGACATCGTCAATATTCACAAGGACAAAGTACCTCGTCAACGTTGGACAATTGGAAAAATTACACGTCTTTTACCTGGAAAAGATGGAATTGTGAGAGCCGTAGAAGTTTTAACATTAGACAAATCGCGCAAACAGATGATAATGAAACGGCCTATTCAACATTTGTATCCACTCGAAGTTCAAGCTGAGAGAACAAAATTAGAACATACTGAACATGATAAACTCGAAAACGAACTCGCAAACGAAGTACAAATTACGACAGTCAGAGATGAAGATGTCCCAGAGCAAATTCAATGACTCTGAACCATTTATCAAATTGAAATTATATTTTCGTGTAAATAAGGTCCTTTTGATTGACTTTGTCAATCAGGGGGGAGTGTGCTGAATATTTTTTAACGTATGGTCGACCTGTGGCGAGATGAGAGAAGTCTAGGAAAAAAAAAGGACGAGGACTCTCTAAGTGAGAAGACATCAGACACGGAGTCACAACGAACGCAAGTCAGAGCATTAATGTGAACGAACGCTTGAGAATTCAACATCAAATTACATGTACATATCGGTAAAGAACTCAATAACTCGTGAACTTTTATAGTCGCATTCATAACGGGAAAAACGCTCAAGAATCAAGTCGGAAACGGAACAATTAAACGCTCACGAAGTTTATCGTAGTTTCTCATCTCGCCACTCACAAACCTTAGCGAAGGAACGCTGAACTTAACGATATAATTTTCATCATTCTTAACTTGGAATATCATTGATTGGAAGAAATTGAGGATTATGAAATGGAGATAACGTTTAACGAATTTTACCTTTCTTACGTTCACCGTAAACGATTACTGGATATCTGAGAACGCAGGCCTTCCGTGCATATCTGTAAAGATATGCTCAGTCATCTATCTAACAGGTTCCAGGTTTGACCTAAATTATATGAAGGAAAACAACCATCCGACCCCCTTTTCGAATTTCTGCGTACGTTGTTAGATAGATGACTGAGCATATCTTTACAGATATGCACGGAAGGCCTGCGTTCTTAAATATCCAGTAATCGTTTACGGTGAACGTAAGAAAGGTAAAAGTAATGATTCGTTAAACGTTATC
The DNA here is from genome assembly GCA_964020215.1 of Aurelia sp. 3 sensu Dawson et al. (2005). Lineage (NCBI taxonomy): Eukaryota > Metazoa > Cnidaria > Scyphozoa > Semaeostomeae > Ulmaridae > Aurelia > Aurelia sp. 3 sensu Dawson et al. (2005). The sequence goes on along the minus strand of OZ026580.1, from coordinate 7,936,257 downwards.
TCCATTTCATAATCCTCAATTTCTTCCAATCAATGATATTCCACGTTAAGAATGATGAAAATTATATCGTTAATTTCAGCGTTCCTTCGCTAAGGTTTGTGAGTGGCGAGATCCCGGCGAGATGAGAAACTACGATTAACTTCGTGAGCGATTAATTGTTCCGTTTCCGACTTGATCCTTGAGCGTTTTTCCCGTTGTGAATGCGATTATAAAAGTTCACGAGTTATTGAGTTCTTTACCGATATGTACATGTAATTTGATGTTGAATTCTCAAGCGTTCGTTCATGTTAATGCTCTGACTTGCGTTCGTTGTGACTCCGTGTCTGATGTCTTCTCACTTCGAGACTTCTCACGTCCCTCTCTCCATAGTGACTGTGCTCTTTCAAGTTCTTCGATAGGCGTGTCTCATCTCGCCACAGGTTGACCATACGTTAAATATTCAGCACACTCCCCCTGATTGACAAAGTCAATCAAGAGGACCTTATTTACACGAAAATATAATTACAATTTGATAAATGGTTCAGAGTCATTGAATTTGCTCTGGGACATCTTCATCTCTGACTGTCGTAATTTGTACTTCGTTTGCGAGTTCGTTTTCGAGTTTATCATGTTCAGTACTTAATGTGTTCTCTCCTCCTCCTAAAATCTAGTGCAAGGCGACCTGTGCACCACCACAGCGGAATATTGATTCATGGTGAGTTGACCTAAAGTCAAGGCAGCCATCAATTCTAACCGAGAAATTGTTTCGCCTTTTAGTGGCGCGATCCTTGTTTTTGAACAGATTAGACAGATTTCAACTTTGCTCGTTGTTTCGATTCTGAGATAAACACAAACTCCAAATGCTTTTTGGCTGGCATCGGAAAATCCGTGTAATAGACCTTTTAGCTATTCTACAAAAGAGCCTGGATCGAGCGATATTTTTATACATTTTTATACGCGAAGTTCGATCGAGTGGCATTAGGGCTTCTATCGCTATTGTGCACATTCGAAAATTCTTCGAAATTCTTCGAAAATGTAAACAAAACGTCGTTCGATTGAGGTTCTTTTTCAGAATAGCTAAAAGGTCTATTGATTGAATCTAATGTCTTTTACGTCAAAGTCTCCAAGCAACGATCTTTGAAATTCGATTGATGAAATGTTAGCAATATCGTTAATTAGTTTATGCCATTCATTTGAGATTTCTGTTGGCAGCTCATCATCCCAGTCTATTTTGAGCTCACAAACCTTCTGGAAAATTTCCTTCAATGGCACGATAACAGGAGACAACCAACCTAACGGATCGTAGAACCGCGCAGTTGTACTCAAAATGATTCGTTTCGTTACTGGTTCGCTACTTGCTGCGGCTTGCGCGAAATTCGAAAAGTTGAACTTGAATTTATCATTTTTTCTGTCCCATGCAATTCCTAAAACTTTAACTTCGTCTTCACTGCAAATTGCATTGCATGTGGATTTAGCAAAACTTTCATCGTCCTCACAAAGTTCGCTAATTTCAGTATTTTGCGAGTTTGTCGTAACATTTTGCGCGTTTTCAGCATTTTCGATACGTTGTAGCAATTCTTCACTATTTGCGGTCCATTTCCTTATGTTGAACCTGCAAAATTTAGAACCAGGAGTGTTGGAAAGTTGTTCACTGTATTCAACGTTTTCGACTACCCCTGCTTCGAGTTGTTCCTTTATTACGTCATCGTAACGGCGTAACACATCTGGTTTTGCTTTTAAACGATTTGTGAGAGACTCAAGGCTGCTTCGGGCTACGTTATAGTTATCTGGAATGTTTGGGTGTCCTTCTTTAAAGGGCGAGGAAATTTCGTAGCGATTTCCGTCAAACTTTATTTTCCCTTCCAAAGGATTTTCCAAACTGACATCTGCCTCATCGGTTTTCACCCCAAGAGTTTCATAGTCCCAAAAATTGTTAAGCTCATCTTTCAAATCTGAATTGTCATTTTGAACCCAAGCATCGGTTATCAAGACATGAGCGATTGTTACATTTGTGGAGTGTTCAAGATGAGCTGGTATTTGAACTGGACCGCTCAAAACATAACCAAATCTCGTTAGGGTAGCGACGGGGCCTAAACCTGACTCCCCCCGTACTACATGATCAAGCATGAAATTCCAAAGGTAGTCCGCACCTACCATAATCTCTACTTCTAAATCTTCGTTACCGTTTCCACTGTCTGCTAAGGGTGAACTTGTTAAGTGAGGATACTTGAACTTAGCCAAATCAATCGCTTGATTCGAAATGGGGCTACAAATATTATCAACCACATAAGCATTGATAAAGACAGTAAGATCATCTGCCCCCTTCACAGAAATTTGCACAGATTCACATTGTTTTAGTGTTTCAGATTCATTTCCAAACTCTTTGATGAGAACCTTATCTGTGCTTATCGTTGGAATTTGCAGCCTTTCTTTCAACTTTCTTGTCACGTAAGACTTTTGTGAACAAGAATCTAAATTCATTTTCACTGTCAACTCGATGAACTTTGGCTCTAGCTGTCTGAAGTAAAACGGCCGTATTGCTAGAGTTACATGAAGTAGAAATATGTGTACTTACTGATGGACTTTGCGGATTTTGCGAGGTGTTTTGAGTTACCTGCTGTGATCGATTTTGCTTATGAGGTGTGGCGACTGAACGGGTTGCTGCGTTATCGACTGCTCGAATATCTGCATGAGATCCACAAATTGATACATGATGTTTTCCTTGACAACGAAAGCATTTCGATGTACTTCTGCAATCTCGACTTATGTGTCCACCTCGTAAACAAACGAAACACCTCTTCCTTTCTCGAATAATCTTTTTCCGTGCGTTTGGATCTGTTACTGTTATACAGCTTGATGAGTAGTGCTTGTTGCCACAAAATAAACAGAAAGGAACTCCATTGTAATTTCTTCCACCTTGCTTCTCATTGTTAACCATAAGTGTAGAGCTCGTAGATGGTTGTGAGTTACCAAATTGTCCTCTGTTTACATTAGGCCTGCTCTTCGTTGTGCCGCTCGCGGATTCACTCGAAGCGAACGCGCACTTTTCTCGTAATGCTAATTCTTCTCCTAAAGCTTTCAGCAAGCCATTGAGATCCCATTCATTGGATAACTTTCTAGACAACAAGAGTCTCAGCTCAGGAGGGATCTTTTTCATGATTATTGGTGTCAAAAACACGCTGTAATGCTCCGTTGTGATACCTATTCCTCGAAGGCTCCGCACTGTACATTCCGTTTTGTCGTACAACCGTCGTAATTGTTGTAGATCTTCATTTGATGTAATTTTTGGCAGCTCTGTTAACACATCAATATGTCTTGAGATGATAGTTTGCTTATCTCCAAACCTGTTTTCTAACACTTCGATTGCCTCCTTGTAATTCTCAGAAGACAGCGTTAACCCAGAAATCGTTCGTGCAGCTTCTCCTGACAGCGATTGTTTCAAATATTTAAATTTGTCAATGTCTGCTAGAGTCGTACATTCGTGAATCGTGGAGGAAAAACTGTCCCAGAAAGATGTCCATTCTGTAGGGTTTCCATGAAAAGTTGAAAGTGGCAATTTGGGAAGTTTTACCTTTCCTACATTGTCTGTTGGTGATCTCGTTTGAATAAAACTTGCTCCTTGTTGCAGCGGCGGTGCTGCGACGACCTTTTCCTTGATCGCTTCCGTAATAAAACATATAATTTCTTCTGTAACTGCTTCAAAGTCACTTCGATCCAAAATCTCTTTCTCTACCCCTTCTGCACTAGTAAGTTCTTCTATTTCCTTGTCAATTGGCGCTATATCAGCACGTTTCTTTTCGATAGTGTTAAGGTACGCTTTCAGTTTTGTTTTGATTTCTGCGGCAGCTTCCTCACCAGGTGGCGGTAAGATTTCCTTTGCTTTCGCGATCGTGTTACTAACCACCAAGCGATGGCCATTTCTAGATAGGGTCTTTTTCTTTAAGGCTTCCTTTTCAGACATGATTTCTGCAAAATACGTTCAATGTTCCCGGGTCACGGCACCATTTTGTTAGATAGATGACTGAGCGCATCTTTACAGATATGCACGGAAGGCCTGCGTTCTTAGATATCCAGTAATTGTTTACGGTGAACGTAAGAAAGGTAAAAATAATGATTCGTTAAACGTTATCTCCATTTCATAATCCTCAATTTCTTCCAATCAATGATATTCCACGTTAAGAATGATGAAAATTATATCGTTAATTTCAGCGTTCCTTCGCTAAGGTTTGTGAGTGGCGAGATCCCGGCGAGATGAGAAACTACGATAAACTTCGTGAGCGATTAATTGTTCCGTTTCCGACTTGATCCTTGAGCGTTTTTCCCGTTGTGAATGCGATTATAAAAGTTCACGAGTTATTTAGTTCTTTACCGATATGTACATGTAATTTGATGTTGAATTCTCAAGCGTTCGTTCATGTTAATGCTCTGACTTGCGTTCGTTGTGACTCCGTGTCTGATGTCTTCTCACTTCGAGACTTCTCACGTCCCTCTCTCCATAGTGACTGTACTCTTTCAAATTCTTCGATAGGCGTGTCTCATCTCGCCACAGGTTGACCATACGTTAAATATTCAGCATACGTCGCTGGTACAGAGAATGACGTATCTATCTATAGTAGATTCATAGCATCAATAGTCAGTAATGCACTAGTCAATTGAAACCCCGGCCCCCCACCCCCGGGACATGAGGGGGACTTAACGGGGAATATGCCGTGGAATAACGCTTCTTTAATGCTGGCTTGTCCCGGGGGCACGGGGGTATTAACGAAATTGGATTTGTTACGATATGGGGGCCTTTGGCCCATGCTGAGTGTCCAAAGTGAAGAGAGCACGAACATTTCACGTGTGCACTTGGTGCCAAAAGTACTTTCGTGCAGTGTTTTAACGTTACGCTATTGGTTCGGCCTAATGCCAAAACTCGATACTGTTTAGACATGATTTGATTGGTTCCTAGCTATTATTGTTCGTATATTCAAGCTTTTATTGGTTATTTTCTACATGATTAGACCATATTAGGAACTTTAGGTGTGCTTTGAGTTTGGCTATAAGGTAGCGTCCAATGACTTTCTGCTAGAGACGACCAGACATAGACGCAAGACCCAAGACCTGTCGCAGACCTCAAGCCGCCGAATTTGTCGAAGAACATAAGTTGTAGTAGTCGCCGCTAGTTAAGTTTAGGTAGCAGCCTTAATTGCCGTTTGTTGATCATAAAATCGAGTGAAGATTCGAGTCGTTCCTGTTGCCGCCCTAAAGCCGTTGCCGAATAGTTGAGGTCGTAAGTTTGATGTTTTCTATATTTTTCTGTTGAGACTGATTGTTGTAGAAGAACTCACACTCTTGTTAGACCTTTTCGAGCCGCGGTCTAACACTGGTGCCCCGTGTGAGGAGCACATTACGTATTTTGAAGAAAGAGATTCCAGAAGATAAGTTTTTTTGCTATTTTCAGAAGATTTTATAGAAACACGCTATCTATAACTTTACAGTCTTACGTTTGCTTTGAAAATTGTTTTCATTGAAGACTTGGAACGACTACAAGTTTCAGAAGAACTTTGATATTTGCTTGTTACCTTACCGCTGGTCTGTTTTTGGTGAATTTTTGCATTTATTGGCTTTATTACATTGCATGACTTTTTCGCGTGCTGTGAAAACTTATCGGCACTTTTATGTAATATTGATACTTTGTTTCCAGTAACACGAACCATTTCTACGACACGAACAGTTGCAGTTCGGGTATTTGATATCACTTTGGAGTAACTTGGCATTTAACTGTTTTTCCTCGGGCATTTTTGTGTTGTCTTCTTTTTACTCTTGTCATTTGAACTATTGCCAATATGGCGGAGGAAGAAGTTATAGAAGAAGTTATAGTTAATCCAGACATGAACGCGACGGTAAACGAGTTGCAAACACAAATGACAGCAGTTCAAGCAGCCCTTGAGGGTACCGGACAGGCCAGTCTTTTTAAACCCCGACCATTTAGCGGTCTCCCTAGCGAAGACATCAATGAATGGCTCATGAAACTTGAACGATTTGCCAAGTTTTATAACTGGTCAAATGCGAAAAAACTTGGAGCAATGACTTTACTTTTGGATGGTCCCGCTCTTGCATGGTTCCACACACAGACTGCAGAAACAGTCGCTAATTTCCAGTCTCTCGCAGATTTTCATTTCATTTCATTCATTTCATTTCATTTCATTTTCATTTTATTAAGGAGGGTAGCCCTTCAACCAGAGTTTTACAAGGGGCCCTCCACTTAAAAACTTTAATATACAATTACATACTAAAAAGAATAATTACAATATAAAAACCATAATATAAAAACCTAATACAATATCTACAAAATCTAACATAAAAGAAAGGGAAAAGGAAAAATTCCTAAATAGATTTTTTAAAACTATTCAGGGAAGATGCCTGTTTGGTATCGGCAGGAAGTTCATTCCACACTTTTGCTCCACGATAGGAAAAGCATTTTTGCCCCATAAATTGACTTTTTCATGGGTAATCTTAAATCTGTCTCAGAATTGCGCAGGACATACGAAGAGCACTTTGAGTTTCGGGTGAAAAGGTCACACAAGTATTGGGGAGCCAGTTCATGCAGGGACTTGAAGACCATTATTTCAGATTCACTAGCGATGAGTTGTTCAATGGTCTTCCAGCCCAGCTGGTCGATAAGTGGTCTGCTTGGGGTATCAAAGCTGCTGTTGGTTATAATTCTTGCAGCTCGATTTTGAAGTTTTTGCAACTGATTAAGCTCAGTCGAACCGGCACAACCCCAAACAGAGCAACAATATCGAAGGTGTGGCTCGACAATAGCTGTGTAAAGAGTCTTCAATGTTTCCTTCGGTAGGAACGTCTTGGCTTGTTTTAAAAAGCCAATAGCTCTAGAAACTTTGGTAGAGACAGTCTTGATGTGTTCTTTCCAGTTAAGAGAGTTGTCGATCTGAACACCAAGGTATTTTGTTTTTTGGATTATTTCGAGCTCATTGTTGCGAATTTTCAAATCCAAGTCTTCATTTCGACTTTTGAGGATATTATGCTTTTGCTTGGTGGAGACAAGCATGGAATTTGTTTTTGCAACATTTAAGGAGAGCTTGTTGCCTTGAAGCCAAGTATCCAGTTGTTTGAGGTCTTCATTAATTGCCTCGTTCAACACATTTATGTCCGAAGACTGGTAGCACAGACTTGTGTCATCAGCATACATGGAAACAGCTGAATTGTGGACAGCTTGCGGCAGATCATTGATATAAATAAGGAAAAGAAGGGGACCCAGACATGAGCCTTGGGGAACAACCACATCTATACTCTCAATTTTTGAGCTGACACCGTTGACCCGACAGAATTGTTTTCGATTGCACAGGTATGATCTGAACCATGCGAGTTCCCGCTGTTGGACTCCGTAGTGCACCAATTTCTGGCAGAGAATCTCATGGTCAACAGTGTCAAGAGCTTTTTTTAAGATCAATGAAAACAAGGCCTACAAGCTTACCAAGATCCAGCCCATTGTACCAGTCATCTGTATTTTTAAGTAAGTGAGTTACAGTAGAATGGAGGCGTAAGTAGGCAGATTGGCCAGATGAAAACAAACCATTATCTTCCATATGCTGGTACACCTGATTGGTTACAAGTTGTTCAAAGAGCCTTGAAATGACAGGTAAGACTGATATAGGGCGATAGTTTGACTATTCAGCCCTATCTCCATTTTTGTAAATAGGAGTAACCCTAGCAACTTTCCATGAGTCAGGAAAAATACTTGTTTCAATTGATGTATTAAACACGAAAGCAAGGGAATTTTCAATGAAGGGTAAGGCAAGCTTCAAGAAGTAGCTGGAAATATCGTCAGTTCCAAAGCTCTTTGCTGTTTTAACCTTGGCAAACGCATCTCTGATTTCCTGCACCTCAATAGTCCTGAAGTGGAACTTTGCTTTGGTATTATTCATTTCAGAGTCACCTGATAGAAGGGGGTTAGGAACTGGACTGATTTTATCTGCTAGATCCTTACCTACTGAGCAGAAGTAACTGTTCATTGCATCAGGAATGTCGTTCCTGTGAACAGTTTCTGAACCAGACTCCTTTAGGCTAACAATGTTACTTGACTTCGACCTCTTATTGAGAAGTTCATTGATTGTTTTCCATGATTCTTTCATGTTACCCTTGCATGCAGAGATCTTGTTGTTGTAGTACTCCTTCTTCTGCTGGGTGTTTAGAGAGTTGACCTTATTGCGAACTTGCCTATATGAGTCCCACAAAAGTGCAGACTTACTCTTGACAGCAGATTTTTTTAGTTTATCTCTTGTCCGCATGAGATCCCTTAATGGGGGTCTATTATAGTGTGGCGGTTAGGCGGATTCGGCCTCATTTTGGATGCGGAATTCGGTTTTCGCAAAATAATCAGTGCGGTATACGGTTTTTGTATTGTTATGCGGTTGCGGAAAATTGGCATTTAAACGAACGGTTTACGGTTTTTGCTTACTTCGTAGAACCTTCTACTACAAGGTGTCGCAAAAAAAACGCAACAGATTTTTAAAATTCTGACAGAAGCTGTTTTGAATTAATAATTAAATGATCATTTTCTCTATATCTACAATAATTAGTTTAGATTTTGATACATTTTTCAGAATTTTCGGTGACTTAGTTGCAGAGCTAAAAATCAGCAAACTTTAAATTCGTTGCAGGGCAAACCCAGAGCTTCCAGCAGTATTGCAAAGTATACTGCAAAATTACAAGCATGGCATTCATTCTAAGAATTACAGAGAAGCACACAATTTGATCAAGAAACTGCGACAAAGAGATCCCTTGCTGATTCATGAGCTATCTAGTTTTGAGGAAGCTTTCAGTGTTCATTTCCAATTGACAGTATAACTCTAATGATGTTGTTGTTGTTGTCATCTTATTTTACATCGATTAAATCAAAAAGTTAGCTTACTATTTTCAAATGTACAAGGTAAACTAATCTAAATCGATGAATATATTAACATAAATAAATATTATTTTTTACAGTCTTTTAACAAACTAACTAAATAAAATAAAACTAATTTGGAGACACATATTTACAAGCACTGCATTTACAGTTTTAGCCATCCCATTTTTTTATCATATTTTTAAAACTATTTAGATCTTCTACCGTTTTCATTCTATTTGGCAGTCCATTCCAGATTTGAGGTCCCAAAGATCGAAGGCTATTTGAACCAAAGGTAACCTGATTTGGTCTATAATGTTGTAAGTCATTGGACTTTCGTAGTGAGTATCTAGAAGTTTTTGTTTTGAAAATATCTTGCATAAAGGTAGGGTTTAAGTTTTTCAGAGTCTTAAAAACTTCTATGCAGAGGACTCTTAAACGGGAAACATGCATAGTGCACCTTTCTGACTTCGAAAGTAAGTCACCGTATGAGCTAAAGTGACCATTGTGTAAAAATCTAAGGGCACGTTCTTGAATTTTTCAATTTTTTGCAAAGATTTAGCTGAAGAGAAATACCATACTAAGGGGCAATAATCAAAATTAGAATAGACAGAGCTCTGAACAAGGATCTTCTTTTCATCAAAACCAATAAATCTTTTGAGTCTTTTTAAAACATTGAGTTGTGTTGCAGCTTTTCTGCAAAGTTCAGAGATGTGCTGTTCAAAGTTTAGCTTATATTCCAGGTGATTTCCTAGTAACTTGACTGTTTCTTCCGATTTGAACGTTTTTCCTTGGATGCTGAAATTTTCTCCACTTGTATTTGTTTGATCCTTTTTGATAAGGAGTGCATGAAACTATACTGGATAAGCTATCATTTGGTTTTGTTTCAGCCAAGTCAAAGAAAACCCAACTTCTTCTTCCAGTACCTCAATCAAAAAGTCTTAGAAAAATAAGCCACAGTGTTATCGTCGGCATAATTATGCAATGTTGCTTCTTTGACGAAAAGAAATATATCGTTAATGTTAAAATTGAATAGAATAGGACCCAAAACAGAGCCTTGAGGTACTCCTGATAGAATAGTTTGGAAAGAGGAATACGTATTATTGATTCTAACAGCCTGTTTCCGCCTTTTCAGGTTGGAGTGGGCAGGATGGCCTAGTCATTTTAGAAAAAGTAACTATGTCTTGGCGGAGATCTTTATAGTGTCTGTTAAACGTGCAGTTAACTTGTATGTTGTTTGCTTGTCGGCAGTTTTCGATAATTGCTGGGATTGTCATATTTTATAATTTGACTGTTGACTATGATAATTCACTATTGCTAATGCAACAGCTCTGGTTTAACGTATGGGCATTTCGAAGTTTGTTGACTTTTAACTTTACAACCAAGTCCCCAAAAATATTGGAAAATATATAAAAAATTTTTCTAATTATTGCAGATTTCAGTGATAATAATAGTTTGATATTGAGTACGAAGCAGTTTCCATAAGAATTTTTCAAATCTGTTGCGTTTTTTCTGGGACACCCGGTAGATAAGAGTTATCATCTATCAGGCTTTCGCAAAGCTGCAGCAGGACAATCATCGCAAATTGTAGATTCAAACAAATTACCTTAGGATTCCTGAAAATACCTTAGGATACATGAAATAGCTATCTTGAGAAGAATATTTATCGTACTGAAGACTGACGGTTGCGGTTTATGAGTGAAAATTTCTAGCGGTTCGCGGTTTAAGAGCGCAAATTTTGGCGGTTTTGCGGTTTTGAGGAACCCTATGATAGACCCCCCTTAATTCTCTATCAATCCAAGGACAGTACTTTTCGGAGACACGCATTTCACATAATGGGGCATGCGAAATGCGTGTCTCCGAAAAGTACTGTCCTTGGATAGATGCAGATGCTCTAAAAGCCCGTTTCGGAGCACAAAACCTAGAGTTTATATTTCGTCAAGAGTTATATTCACGAAAGCAAGGTCGAAACGAGCCACTCTCTGTGTATACCGCCGATGTTATCAAAATGTGCCAACGCCTTGGTATCGGAGACAAGGACATGATGAATATCTTTATCAATGGGCTGAGAGACGAAATAAAAAATCACGTGATTCTTAACCAGCCCGATACATTTGCCAAAGCAGAAAATCTTACCCGATTGCGTGATGCTGTCACGAGAAATTCAAGTGTTCGTGACTCGCTGACCGTGGCTCGTAATATTTCACAGGAAAATCGAATCAAGGAGTTAGAGGGGCAAGTCAATTTATTGGTTTCGATGGCATCCCAATCAAAAAGTCAAAAGGTTTCTGTTCAGCCAATTCAAGCAATTGCATCTGGCATTTCTGCTGATTTTTCGGTCAACCCGAACACATTTGAGTATGAAAGTTTGTCGCCCCATGCCTCTGCAATTCAGAAAGAACTCTCTGGGTTCAAAAACGAAATGCTTGCTGCTATTGATGCTAAATTTGCCAGGGAGGGACAGAAACCTGAAAAGGGGAAATTCTCGCAGCAGCAAAGGAAGGGCTACGCGGGTGCCCGTGGGCGTAATTTGCGTACTACAGATGGGCAACCCATTTGTAACAACTGCCAGAGAGTTGGTCACGTGGCTCGTTATTGTCGCTCACAGGTGCCACAACAGCAGCAACAACAACCAGCCGCATTTTTCCCGCAGCAGCAACAACAACCACAGCAGCCACAGTCATTTCCTCATAACCAGGGAGCCTACAACCAGGGAAATTATAGTCAGGGAGGTTACCCCCAACAAAATTTAAACGGGGCAGAGCCTTCCCAGTGGGGTCAGTGAAGGTCCAGGAGACAATAAGTAGCCCGGTACACCCCAATTTTTGCAGATTTGATAACGACAACTTTCGAAACCGATTTCTACAGATACCAAGACTTCCCAATCGCTTGATGATATCCAGTTTGTAAATAATGTGAATAATTCGAAGTCAACTGTTTCGGTGAAATCAACGCAGACTTGAGAGAAACTGATCAAAGTTCTCAAAATAAACAATCGAATGTATCTGCCGAGCTACCTTGCACCCCCAACCAGGAGATTCCATCGATTTCGTCAAACCTTACTGATTCTCCTTCGACTACAGCAAACGTATTAGTCTGGGGAACTGTCGAAAAACAACCCTTTAAACTTTTAGTTGACACGGGAGCAGCTGTGACTGTTGTTAGCGATCGTTTTTATAATGACATTTTACGCGCCACGCATGGCATGCTGAAACAAGAAGAACTCGATAGCGTCAGAACCGCCGATGGAAGTAGTGTTCCTGTGACTGGCGCTGTTTCTTTTTCAGTATCTATCGGAAACCGTGTATATTTGTGTAACGCTTCAGTTGTAGTTGGACTTGCTTATAACGTTGTTCTTGGACGAGATTTTCTCCATGAAATCATGCTGTAATCGATGTACGTGAAGAATTTGTGACATTTTTCGGAGACAATAAAGTTCCTTTTGCTGTAGGAAAGTCCTTTCCTCTCGTTTCTGAAGTTAGAGTAGCAAAAATGCTCGTTATTGACGCTCAGAGTGAAGTTATCATTCCAGCCCGCCTTGAGACTTCTCCATTTTCGCCTGTAGTTGGCCTAATTGAAGCAGTACAAAAACTTTCTGATCGCTATCATTTAATTGGAGCATCTACATTGTCTTGTCCTAATAAGGATGGTGAAGTATCGTTTAGACTTTTGAACCCCTCGGACACGCCCATAATTTTGTATAAGGGTTCTAGTATTGCGAAATTTGAAGAAGTTTGTTCAGAGGATGAAATTGTATCATTGGAGCCAGAATCTAAATCTGACGTTTCTTCGATCGATGCACCCTCGCAGGGACAGTCAGAAATTCCAAAAGCCAACTTTCTTTCTGGTTTTAAATCATTGCCAAGTCCAGCACTCTCATTTGCTGAAAACACTCGACTAAGCCATCTTTTAGAAAGTTATTCTGACATCTTTGCTTCGTCAAGTCTTGACCTAGGTCATACGACTTTGATTCAACATCAAATTGACACTGGTGATGCACAACCAATTAAGCAAGCTCCGTATAGAGTTTCTCAGGCGCAACGAGCTGAAATTGATAAGCACATTTCGAACATGCTTGACCAAAATATCATCAGTGTTTCTACGAGCCCTTCTTGGAGCTCTCCCGTTGTACTTGTGAAGAAGAAAGACGGTAAAACCAGGTTTTGTATTGACTATCGTAAGCTCAACGCTGTCACTCGCAAAGATAGTTATCCTTTGCCACGCATAGATGATGCTCTTGATGCACTTTCAGGCTCTAAATATTTTTCAACGCTCGATTTGCAGTCTGGCTATCATCAAGTAGCCATGCATCCAGATTCTAAAGACAAAACTGCGTTCATTTCGCATGCTGGATTGTATAATTTTAATGTCCTAGGTTTCGGGCTCACCAATGCGCCTCCGAAGTTTCAACGTCTAATGACCCGAGTTTTGCATGGTCTTGACTGGAAGATCTGTTTGATCTACATCGATGACATTATCATATTTTCATCTAACTTTGAGGACCATTTGAATCGTTTAGGCCAAGTTTTTGATCGACTGCGCGAAGCAAATTTAAAACTCAAACCTTCGAAATGCTATTTTGCAAACTCCTCGGTCAACTTCCTTGGATTTGTTGTGTCATCTGAAGGAATTTTGCCAGATCCTAACAAGATTGAAGCAGTGAAATCTTTTCCAGTCCCTAAATCAGTTAAGGAAGTTCGTAGTTTCTTGGGACTTTGAAATTATTATCGCAGATTTGTTGAAGGTTTCTCGAAAATTGCCTCACCGTTGAATCGCTTAACACGAAAAGATGTGTCGTTTGTTTGGAGCCCTGAATGTGAAATAGCTTTTCAAACATTGAAAAATCGTTTGTGTTCGCCACCCATTTTGGCGTACCCTGACTTTAGTCAGCCTTTTCACTTATTTACAGACGCTAGCCAGTCAGCTATAGGCTACGTTTTGGGACAGGTTATTGATGGTAAAGAATGTGTGATTGCATTTGGTGGTCGAGAACTAAGCTCAGCTGAAACTCGTTACAGTACGACTGAGCGCGAAGCTTTAGCAGTTGTTGATGGAATTAAACGGTACGAGCCATATTTGTCGGGAAGGAAGTTTTATGTTCATACTGATCACGGTAGTCTTACTTGGTTAATGCGTGTTAAAGATCCTACCGGTCGCCTTGCTCGTTGGGCACTTCGTTTACAGCAGTATGATTTTGAGATAATTCATCGTCCAGGCACAGCTAATGGAAATGCTGATGCACTTTCTCGTCGTAGCTATTCTGAGTCTAAATCTGATTCGGGTGAAAGTCAGTCTGAAATCTCTCTGCCTGTAGCCAGTATCGATCATCCTTGCCCCCCTGCACAGACATTGTATGATCTACAACGTAAGGATAGTGATCTCCAGGCCATTATCGAATATCTAGAAACCTCTCAGTTGCCAGAACACGATCCAAAAGCCTGTGCTTTATTGCTTTCTATCGACTCATTCTATTTGGATGAAAATGGAATCCTTTGTCATCTCTGGACTCCAGGTAAACGTCGAGCTAAATCTCTGTGTAGTCAAGTTGTTATTCCTGCTTCACTTCGCCACGAAATTCTTGTTGCTTGTCACGATGATCCTACCGCTGGTCATCTCGGCGCAGATAAGACTTATGAGAAAATTCGCGCCAGATGTTATTGGTCTGGTATGTATAAAGATGTGGAACATTGGTGTCGCTCGTGTGTTGATTGCGCAATGAAGAAAGCTCCTCGGGGTAAACGCAAGGCCCCCCTTTTGCCTATTCCAGTGGAAGGTGCATTTGATCGTGTTGCCATGGATATTCTTGGACCGTTTCCTGTCACTGATGACGGAAATAGATACATAATCGTTTTCTCGGATTATTATACTCGTTGGCCTGAAGCATTTGCTTTGCCATCTACAGAAGCCCCACGTGTCGCTCAGTTGTTAATTGATGAGATCCTTGCTAGGCACAGTGCCCCGCGTACGTTGCTGTCAGATAGAGGTCCAAATTTTTTGGCATCGATAGTGAAAGAAGTGTGCAAACTCATGAACACGCGCAAATCTAATACCACGGCATACCATCCCCAAACAGATGGTCTGGTTGAAAGGTTTAACGGTACACTTGCAGAAGGTTTATCGATGTATGTGAGCAGTCATCAAAAGGACTGGGACCGTCACATTCCCATGATATTGTTTGCATACCGTGTGTCGCCTCATGCTTCCACCGGTGAGTCGCCGTTTTTCTTGCTATATGGGCGTGAGCCTCGATTGCCACTCGATGCCGCTTTGCTGATGCCAGATTCGCAGCTGTCGCCTTCCGTTGCAGAACATCGTGCACGAATCATTGAAAACCTTGAAAACGCGCAAAGGAATGGTTTCTTCCAACACACAACTCGCGCAGTTACAAATGAAGGAGCATTACGATAAAACCAGCCGACCCGTGCGGTATGAGATTGGAAGTAAAGTTTGGGTATATACACCAAAAACTAAGAAAGGTCTTTCGAAGAAGCTTCTGCACAACTTTCACGGTCCTTATCGTATTGTTGACAAATAATCGCCAGTACATTTCCGATTGCGCACGCTTGACAATCGTCCAGTGTCAGTGCCCGTTCACGCCAATCGTATGAAACCATATTTCGATCCGAACGATCGCCCGATACAGCCACCGCCAGAGGCCGATGCGTCCCCTTATTTAGCGGACAGTGACTTGCCACACACTAGTTTCGAGGTCGACGGACATTGACCAGAAAAAGTTGCGATTTCTGACGATAACACGCACAATGTTTCGCTACCGAATGAACCACAAATAACTAGACCAGAAGATGAACATGAACCGTTACTAATCACTAATCACACCGTTACATCAAACCAGGGGGTTTGATTCTAAGGGGGGAGGAATGTTACGATATGGGGGCCTTTGGCCCATGCTGAGTGTCCAAAGTGAAGAGAGCACGAACATTTCACGTGTGCACTTGGTGCCAAAAGTACTTTCGTGCAGTATTTTAACGTTACGCTATTGGTTCGGCCTAATGCCAAAACTCGATACTGTTTAGACATGATTTGATTGGTTCCTAGCTATTATTGTTCGTATATTCAAGCTTTTATTGGTTATTTTCTACATGATTAGACCATATTAGGAACTTGTGTGCTTTGAGTTTGGCTATAAGGTAGCGTCCAATGACTTTCTGCTAGAGACGACCAGACATAGACGCAAGACGCAAGACCTGTCGCAGACCTCAAGCCGCCGAATTTGTCGAAGAACATAAGTTGTAGTAGTCGCCGCTAGTTAAGTTTAGGTAGCAGCCTTAATTGCCGTTTGTTGATCATAAAATCGAGTGACGATTCGAGTCGTTCCTGTTGCCGCCCTAAAGCCGTTGCCGAATAGTTGAGGTCGTAAGTTTGATGTTTTCTATATTTTTCTGTTGAGACTGATTGTTGTAGAAGAACTCACACTCTTGTTAGACCTTTTCGAGCCGCGGTCTAACAGATTGTTGCGGGGATAATTAGCGGTGGTTTTAACGTTTTTTGCGGAGGGGTATGCGATGACATTGATTGAAATCTTTACCGTGTACTTGGTCCCTTTCGAAGTCGACATTCAATGCTAGAGCATATTGATCTTACATAGACAAGCCATAATTTCTTAAGGGATGGGAGTGATAAACAATGAATGTAAGGTTGGGGGGAGCGCACATTCAAGAGTAACATACCTTGGGCGCTAATATCAGCAGCCAGCAGTTTGTTATGCTATTTTTTAATAGATTCCCTGGGTGTACCCTGGGTACCAGAGCCAAAAAATATTTAAAAAAAGATAAAGAAGGAAAGTTCTGTTGTTCCTGGAAACTTGTTCCCGTTCTTTAATTTCAAATTTTAATATTTTATTTTGAATTTTTTTACCATCCTTACTTTTGCGCGTAATTTCAGCCTGTCGATGGGAAATTTGGGTCTATTCGAGAAAATTAGTATCTACCGGGTGAGCCAGAAAAAAGTTCCCACTTTTGAAAATTCATAACACCAAGGCTACTTCACGGATTTGAATAATTCAAATTCTAGTTAAAAGCCGAAAGATCAAAGTAATTTTGTCATTTTTCTTGCCGTCCTGCCAGCACTTCAAATATAGGTAAATTCAACTTTACAAAAATTTCATGGTTCATTGATTACTGAAAAATGGCCCAAAACATCGATCAATGCATAAGTGACCTCGCGCACAGAATAATGAAGGAAATTCAACTTCTCATAGGTGAGAGATATCCTCAAGGCATTAATTTCCTTGGCACTGAAAATCTTTCGTATGTGTTTGAAGATCGATGTCTTATAACTCTTGAGGGAAGTGAAACGCTCATGGCTTATTGTTCGATTTGAATAGAATGCTTACGATTTGATCAATGTTTTAGGCTCTTTTTCCGTGATTCTGCAACCATGATATTTCTATAAAGCTGAATTTGCCAATATTTCTAGTGCTGGTAGGACAGCGAGAAAAATCACAAAAATACTTTGATCTTTCGAATTTTAACTATAACTTGAATAATTCAAATCCGTGTAGTAGTCTTGGTGTTATGAATTTTCAACAGTGGGAACTTTTTTCTGGCTCACCCGGTATTTCAGCAGGATTATGGTAAATCCAACGAACTGAAATTTTGGAGTGCTTTTGTGGATATCTGTGATTGAATTTTTCACGCCAAAGAGTTTATTTCTCTTTTTTTTTTTTATCACATAAAACATTAATACATATAACAAATACAACTACTGTGCCACTCATTGCAGGAAAGGACACGAAGTCAGCGAGTTCCCACAATGAGTGACACTTAACAATAAACTACGGAAATTTAAACTCAAAAGAAAGATTACATCAGAACGAAAAATAAAAAAGGGAAGAGCCTGATCGCTGAGCAGAACAGAGGCTGCTTGGTGAAATGGCTGATCAGCCGCCCGCCCGACACGGATCCCTATGACTATAGACAAAGAATTGGTCCTGCATGCTAACATAGTATCAATAGCAATGTGTGGTTGGTTATACATGGTTCCCCAGCAAGACCAACTGCCCGACTGTTGCATTTGTAATTAAGAAACCCCTCTCCGTGTCGGACGGACAATCAATCAAACCACACCACAAACAGCCTCTTTATTTAAAACGTTCGGAATTCTCAATGTATTGGATGGTTGCTTCTAATACCATTCTATTATCTATCACTGAAAGGGAAGGGCTTCCATACAACATTAGATGACATAGTTCTTTGGGATCTAAATTCAGTGCATCTTTATTCAATACTCGAGAGAGCTGACCGAGGAGATTCTGACGCAATTCATTAAAATGTGGGCAGTGCAGGAAGAAGTGCTCATTATCCTCTTTAGCCATGCCACAATTACAAAAAGGGTTAAGACAATCGAAATTATGCCGAAATTTGTGTTCATTAAGGGAGCTAAATTCGAGACGACATTTAGTTAACAATCGAATTCCCTGCAAGTTAGCAATGCCATAAATGGGATTTCCCTCTGGTCTTACACGCGTAATTAACTTGCGCTTAAACTCTGCGAGCGTCGATGAATTTTTCAGTTCTTCATTAAGAGAGTTCCATTCAAATAATGTATTATAAAAGTATGTGTTTGAAAAGCGCGTAGTTCTGGCTGCACTCTGGTCATATGTGCGCGAGTGTCTCAAGTTGTGTAACACAGGCCTAACAGGTGGTATCTCAGAAAACAGGTAGGAAGGAGATTGAAGTTTTCTTACGTTAAAAAAGTGACACAACCTTCTGAACCATCTCCTATCATACAAAGTTTCCCAACCGAGCTCTTGATAAAGTCTGTCTCTACTTGTACCTTTCCAAGCACCGGTAGCAGTTAGAGCAGCAGCATACTGAGTTTGTTCAAGCTTGTTCGTGAAATCAAGTCGCATACTGGGATCGTATTTGTGATAAATGATATCGCCATAGTCAAGATGAGGTCTAACATAAAGTTTATAGAGTTGGATTAAAACATCTCTGGAAACATATCTAGACAGATGCTTCATCATTCCAATACCACGCCTTGCTTTGACAATTGCCTCTCTTAAATGACTTTTAAAGTCCAACTTAGAATCTAATACCATACCAAGATGTTTGTGTTCCAATGTTTGAGAAATTACATCATCACCCAGCTTTAAAGGAGGATGATCAGGTTTGATTCTTTTAGTAGAGAAAATCACTTCTTCAGTCTTTTCTGTGTTGAACTGCATTTTCCATTGCCACGCCCATAGTTTTATTTTTTCAAGATCATAATTCATTTCAAAAGCAGTAGTAACAACATCATTTACAACGGAAAACAAGAACGTGTCATCGGCAAAAAGTCTTACGTCACAGCTCACATTTTCAACAAGATCGTTGATGTATATTAGAAAGAATAGAGGACCTAATACAGAGCCTTGTGGAACACCAGCTGAAACAGTTAACCAATCAGACAATTTGCCGTTCAATACGACACGTTGTTTACGGTTTTTCAAAAAATCTTTTAGCAAAACAAGAAGATCACCAGATATTCCATTACATTGAAGTTTGTATATAAGTCCTTCGTGCCAAACCCTGTCGCAGGCGCGGATCCACGGGGGGGGGGGCCGGGGGGGCCATGGCCCCCCCAAACGGTAAGATTTCAAATGGCGAAAAATTGACGTTAAAAAGACATTTAACACATAAATAGACCAGTAAATGATTGAGATCAAAACTTAACCATAACAGTATAACAAGAAACTAGTTGTATACATAACTTAGAAACCAAATTCTGTTTCACATTACAAACCTTGAGTGAATAATTTTGTGGAAATCGAAAATCTCACCTGATATCTCATTTATTTACAAAAGAATCTGGAAAGAAGCTAATCAGAACACAACTCTAACTATGTCAAGCATGAAAGATATCTAATTCATCTGAAAATCTGAGTGATTTAATTCTTCCTTGGAACTTTTTACCTTCGAAACTTATTCATCCTAGATTTTGCTCTTAAAAAGGAAAGGTTGGTTAGGGCCTATTATTGTATGCGCTGGTTTTCTGCATGAGAGGTGGTTTCAAGGTATTTGCATTGCACAAAAGGTGCCGCACACCTTATATTCTATTTAATTGATCCTTCAACTATTACATATATATGCTACGCCGAGACGATTAAACAAGCGTCTTAACAAACAGAGTCCATGAAAAGACCTTTTATCCTTGCTGAAAAAGAATCTGATTCGAACTATGGTTTAATACACTACGTAGAGTTTTTGATTGAGCACAATACTGATAGAAGCTCTAGCGTTATTCAATTGAACCTTTGTGGTGTAAACATTTATAAAAAGATCACTCTATCCAGACTCTTTCCTAGAATAGCAAAAAGGTCCATTAAAGTCCTCTAAGCTTGAGAAAGAGAACATATATGTTGAACTAATCGTACACTTATCCTCTCTGTATAAAGGGTTGAAGTGTTAAAAGTGACCATATCGTAGTAAAGATTATTTTGCCAATCTTACAACTATTTACAACTTTAAAGTGAGTCGTCTTGATTTCGTTGCTGCGAATGAATCAATGAGTTTCTGAGTCGTTGGGGTTCTTTCACGGTGAACTTGTAGAAGAAGTAGCGATTCTAGTCTCTCCTCGGACATGGTCGACCGGATTGCTGTCAGGGTGCTATTCAACTTTGAAAATAGTCTTTCAGGCTCTGCAGTTGTCACTGGTAGCGCAGTGAGAATGTTGAGAAGTGTGTGCACATTAGGAAAGACGTCAGCCTGGCAGTTGCCTAAGGCACCGATAGCGGTATTGGCTACTGGACTTGCTCCACATGACTGCCACTGCTGCTTCCATATTTCATACTCCCCTTCAACAATGCTCAAAGGATCTAAAAAGCTTGCATATTTTGTAACTGCAGGCAAAATATCTTGCCAAGATGTTTCTTTTACAAAAGAAGGCAGAATTCTTGAGAGCGTCGCGATCTTCTGTTGATGGAGACCAAATCTTACTTGCATATCTCCGACAACTTCATCAAGGAGAGGGAAAAACATATTGATACGATTGTATTCAATCGCTGTTTGGTTGGCTCCACCAGCATTGGCTCTGAACCTGGACTGACTGACTACTCGAGGAATTGCATGCATCTCTTCTCTGGTCACTCCAAGTTTTTCACCAAGAAGCACTGCCTCTTCAAACATTGCAGCAAACTCATTTCCCTCGTCCTTACGCCACGTCTGAAGCTTTGACTGTGTGGCAGAAATCGTCGACATTGCTTTCACAAGATCGCTTCCAATTTGCTGCAAAAAACGGGACACTGGGTGCAGTACAGCAGACACTTTCTCGGACAATACCAGTGCGACGAGGAACTGAGGGTCTTGTACACTTTTGAGCAATCTCCTGGCATCTTTTCTCGTGTCTGGTGAGTCCCAGGTGAGCATTTCGTTGAGGCACACAGCGATGCAAGGCAGTAGCTGTTTTGCAACCAAAACTGATTCATGTCTTTCGACGAATCTATTTTCGCAGAGGTTCACCAATTGTCGTCGCTGCAAATTATCGCATGATTCTCGTGCAATGACCGTTTGCAAATAGCTGTTTCTTTTGGCATGCTTGAAAAAATTGCTGATGTCTTTGATATCATCCATGCAATGTCTGATGGCAGGTATCTTTGTAGCTCGAGAACAACTCAGGTTTAGGGCATGCATGCAGCAGTGGAAGTAGTCAGCGAGTGGCGCAGCAGTTTTGATAACGGAGCAAACACCAACTCGCTCACTCGACATCGACGCCGCACCATCATATCCCTGGCCAATGAGGTACTTCAGATCCAAGCCTAGCTCATTTATGTGACGGAGCAGAGTTTCCCCTATTGCTTTGCCACTAAGCTTAATTTCGCTGTGCTCTGTCGCATCTGATTGATCACTGCTTTTAATGTCAGCAATCAGATCTAAAATAACGACGGGCTCTTCCTTGATTATCTTTGGCTCATTTTTGGTGTCAACGTAACGAATTGCAATGACTAATTGTTCTCGTTTGGCGCGATCTTGCGTTTCGTCAGCCATTATTGTCCAGAATTTGGCATCTTTGACATCTTTTATTATGTCTTCTTTAATCATATTTCCGGCGCAGGCAATTAGTTCATTTTGTATTGTCTTGCTTACCAAAGTAGCATTGCGTTTGCAAGATACCAGGTGGTCTTTCAAATCTGTATCCCCTCCCCGTACTCTTAAACGCAGCAATGCCCTAAAGTTTCCGTCATTGTGCATGGGTTCTTCTCCTGTTGAATCCACTGGTCCATCATCACGATGACCTCTCAGTGCTATGTTTTGCCTAGCACATGTTAGCAGGGTATCGATGATAGGAACAAGTGCAGCCCTATTTCGTTCGATCTCTTTCTGCCTTTCAATGTCAGTTATAGATCGAACGTCTTTCTCACATCCAGGTGTTGCACGGCTCAAGAACTCGGTGTACTTAATGACACAGGTCTTGTGAAAAGACGTTTCTTGGTGGCTAGTGAGGGCTCCATTCTTCCCCGTCAAGTCTGAGAAGTCCACAAGGGGCTTGTTAACAAGCTTTCCCATTGATTGGCCTGCTCCTCCTCCATATTGTGCTCCTCTTCCGCCTCCGCTCTCAGATGTCTTGAATAAAACGCAGTAAGCACACCAAGCACCGCAATATTCAGGCTCTCTGCTAACAGCTAGCCAGGGGAAAATTTTCAAGTGATTTTCGCCCAGATAACGCTTTGTTGTCAAGGAATTTCCACTAGTCAGCTGCTTCTTTGGTTTTTTCTTTTCAGAATATGGATATTCATCCTTTCTCTTTGGCACCCATCTCTGCGATAAATAAGTTTCTCGTTCATTGTCTGTCAGTTGCTCTCCCCGTTTTGTTTTTCTTACGGCTCTACCGATGTCATATCCATCAGATACTACGACCTTTGCTTGTGCTGCAGTGCTGGCGACATTTGGGTTTATTTCCTCTTCAGGAGCGTCCTCGCCTACATGTATGTCGTCGAATTCTTTAAAACTAGACTGTGATTTAAGTTCCTCTTCGCCAGTGATACTGTCACTTGTGCTCGATTTTTCAGGATTAGATCCCACGGAACTGGTGCGGCTACTTTTTGAGAAGAACGATTCAAGAGTTCTTGGCTTTTTCGGCGGACCAGACATTTTATTCAAAAATACAAGTCAGCTATACTCTCTCGCTTTCAATGAGAAGATTGTTTGCAACTGAAACTTTCTCTTATTTTATTAGGATAGCGGAATTGCGTGAAAACGTTTAAAAGTCGTTAAACTTGAATGATTCATCGACAAATCCTGCATTTCAGAGGAAAGAATGCAATTTGAATCATAATAGCTAGAAGAAGCAAGTAAGTAGGAAATAACAGGAAAATTATGCTAAGCCTGAAACTATACTTTTATTCAAAATTAAGTGCGACAGGATCCTGAGGTTGATGAGAATTGTGTTGTGACTGCGTCATGAATCAATGACGTCTTGAAACGTCAATGGTTGCGAAATATGAAACTACAGCTGTTCTTCAAGAGAAACTGCTCATAACCATAAGAAACTCAACTCTCAGATCACCAAACAGTTATAAACTCCAGTAGTGCAAAAATATGACTTAAGAAACCATTCATTTTTACAAACAAAATCCTTATTTACCATACCTTCACTTGTTTCCAGTCCCATGTACTTGGACGGTACTTTAGTAATGTCTAAACATTGAAAAGATTTCAAAACTTTGTTTTGAAATGCTCATGGGGGAACAGGAGGTAAACATGAAATCTGTTAAGGAACACTTAAGAAACTCGTATGAAATCCCGAGTACTTAAAATCTGATAACCTCAAGAAACTTTCAGTGCTGGCCCAAGTTTAGTTTCTTATGAAAAGATACGTGTACTAACTACTGGTTACAATTTTAAATTTTTTCATCATGTGTCTGCGTTGTGGTACCCAAAAAGCGACACTACTTCCAATAAAAGCAACAACTTATATGTATTAATTACTCAGTAGTCACAGTTATGTTGCGGAAGTGACTGCGATTTTCGGAAACTTTAGGTTCAAAGTAATAGAGCAGAGTAGATGAAGAGAATTTAGTCCCATATGAATTTTTGCTTTTGTACAAAATATACGTGTCTTTACAAGAGAATAAGAACAATAACTAAAAGTCCTAAAATTCTTACATTTGAGTATTCAAAGTTTTTGAAACTTTAAACACTGTGATCTTTGAAAACTTGTTGAATTTTCTGTCTCAGTAATGAAGTTTCTCGATTTTGAGCTTCACTTTCAAGTTTCAGGTTGGAAATGCGTTTGGATAATCAGCTAAATGGTGTAACTGAGAATGTATTAAAAACGCCAAAAAGGGCGTTGCCACGTTCTCCGAGAGTTTGAAGGGCGTGGTCACTGAAAATTTTTCTGGGGGCTTCGCCCCCAGACCCCCGAGATCTTTCGTAAATGGCCCTCCCCAAACTTCAATGCTGGATCCGCCCCTGCCCTGTCGAAAGCCTTCGAAAGATCTAGAAAAACAGCTCTTGTCTCTTTGCTTGGTACTTCATCGAAAGCTTTGTAAATTTGGTGCGTTATTGAAATTAGCTGATTGACTGTAGAATCACCCGGTCGAAAGCCAGATTGCTTGTCAGTTAGCAGCCCATGTATGGAGAGGTGATCGTAGATTTCATCAAATACTAGCTTCTCGAAGATTTTACTAAATATTGGAAGCAGAGAAATAGGCCTATAATTATTTTTGCATTGTCTATTGTTTTTCTTGTGAATCGGAATTATATTCGCCTTTTTCCAGATTGATGGGTACACACCAGTTTCGATACTTGTTTTGAATATGGTACACAAAGGTGTAACAACAGAGTTATCGCACATCTTGATCATAGACACTGATATTTCATCACAACCATGAGCTTACTTGGGATCAAGGGATCGAATCATTTTCAGTACCTTTCCAGCGTCAATGTTAACGCTTCCTAGAAATGAGTTACTCCTTGGTAAAAAAGTTGGCAGGGTGCTCTAGTTCTAGTTTCAGAGCACTGTGAAACGAAATATTCACTAAAGATCGTGGCTTTACTTTCAAAGTTTGTGACCAGCAAACCATTTTCAAGTAGTGGTGGAATGTTCACTGTACTCTTTTTGTTTATTAATCTATTCAGTGTTGCCCAGTACGTCTTAGCTCCTTGGTTTGGATCAGCTAATTTACGACCTAAATTGCGAAAGTATTTATCTTTTGCATCAATGATCATTTTTGACGCCTCATAACGAGCCTCCTTAACAAGGGCCCAATCCTCCTGTCTACGACCGCGATCTAAAAATTTTCTGTAAACCCTATGCTTGCGTTTTATTGCTGTTTTAATGCTATGATTTATCCAAGGTGGGTCTTTATCATCAATTTTCAAAACTCTATTAGGGATATGATTCAAAAATAGCGAGTACAATGTGTTAGTAAAAACCTCTGCCATTGTTTCTACATCTAAGTCAAAAAATCTGGTATTCCAATCAATATCATGAATTTGTTTTCGAATGGCTTGTGCGTCTGCCTTTATATTTCTCTTTTCCTATTACCAATTTTCTTTCATTTAAATTTTGAGGCTCTGGTACCCAGGGTACCCTGGGTGCAATATTGGCAACGATTTCAAGGCAATTGCTAAAGTAGAATTCCTGTAGAATGCAGTTTTGTGATTTGAAATATCCTTCAATCCAATTTGATACTAAAAGATATCTGAAGATGACAATGACTAGGGTGTGCGCAGATACTTCTCAGATTAACTGACAGTAGCGCAGAGACCATGGAGAAGGAGTTTTATCAATGAGAGCTACTTCAATAAGATGACTTCAGTTGCAACTGCTTGGTGAGTGATCTTCAAAGAATAAAATACCTAGTTTTTTGAATGCACTCCTTTTCAATAGTGAAAATTCTTGAATACCCGGGGAATTGAGGGTGGGGAATTTAACAGCCAATGCGTCCCCGATAACGGGAGAAAGGGCGGGGAATTAACACTTCCCAAATGTTAGAATCCCCGCTATGTCCCGGGGGTTGGGGGGCCGGGGTTTCAATTGACTAGTGCATAATTAAAGGGCCATTGTCACCCAGGGTTCTTTGCAGGCATGTTGCAATGTCAGATTATTTGAAAATCAAATTTAACCTAAGCGGAAATATGTATCCACTTTGCAGTAGATGAACTGATCGAAAAGTCATCTAAAGTCAAATTTTCATCATCAGTTCAACTACTACAGTGAAGACTCATGTTTTGTACTAGGCCAAATTTGATTTTCAGACTTTCTGAAGATGCAGCCTGTACACAAAGGATTCTGGGAGACAATGGCTCGCTAGCAAATGATACATAGCATAGAGCGATCAAAGGATGTCTCAGTTCAGAGAATAATTGCAGGGACAAACTTTAACATTTGAATGAATTTCAAACAGTGGCCAGGGGTGAAGGGTAAAATTGTCTCATTAATCAAATCATTCTGAAGCTAAGACACGCGAGGGAACTCTGAAGCATCTATGCTACCCCATCTGCTACTGGATTCATGTGTTCAAAACATAACAATTTTGTTAAGGTTTATGTGAGGCTTATTTGGGGGTACAGGAATGTTATAGGAAAGGGGCATCTCCGAGTTTCTCCTTTTCTGGCGTAATTTTCTCCTTTTATAAATGACATTTTCCTTTTGTTGAATGAGACTGAAATCTGTAATTATGCAGACGATACGACAATTTATTGTTCTCATAAAGAGTTACAGGAAGTTATTTTAAAGCTAGAAAATGATACTGTTGAACTAAGCAATTGGTTCGCACAAAACTGTATGAAATTAAACGAAGAGAAATGCCATCTCCTTGTGTTTGGCGAGAAAGAAACAGAAATCTCAATAAAAGTTGGTTCCTCTGTCATTAAAGAGAGTAAAGAAGAAAAGTTGTTGGGCGTTGTAATCGACCAAAAGCTAAATTTTAAACAACACGTGGACATGGTGTGTACGAAGGCAAGCCAAAAGCTACATGCTCTTGCTAGGGCCTCGACGTATATGCCTAAGGAAAAAACTAGGACAGTCATGAGGGCTTTTGTAATGTCACAGTTTAGTTACTGTCCATTGATATGGATGTTTCATGATAGACGCGTTAACGCAAAAATTAACCACATTCACGAAAGAGCATTACGAATAGCGTACCATGATCGGACCTCAAGTTTTGAAGAACTGTTAATTACAGACCATTCAGTCTCTATTCATCAACGAAATCTGCAGTTGCTGGTCACTGAAATTTACCGAACAAGGATGAATTTGAATCCTTGCTTTATGGAAGAAATTTTTGCGGAGAGAGAAATACTTTACAACTTAAGAGTTACGAGCAACATCTATGCACGAAGACCTAGGACCACAGCATATGGGTTAGAAACTGTGAGTTTCCTGGGGCAAAATCTCTGGCGAGATTTACCATTGCATATAAAAGAGTCCCGATCTGTACAGTATTTTAAAAAAGAAATTAAGTTTTGGAATTTTTCATGCAACTGTAGATTGTGTAAGGATTTTATTGTAAATTTAGGTTACATTTAGGTTTATTGATTATATCTAATGTTTGTATTCAATAATGGTTGGCATTAATTAGCACAGCAAGAAATATTTAAATTTCCCAATAGTTTTTGCATAGAAATTTAGGGGAAACGTACCGTTTTCTCTCGGAAATTGAAGGGAAACGGAAATTTTCATTTCCCTCGAAGGAAACTGTTAGGGAAGTGTCCGTTTTCCCAAAATTTCCAGCACAAAGAACATGGGGAAACTTCATTATTTTGTGCAGTGTAGCCTAGTGCTATCTACCACGCCAACCTTAAAGAAAGTGATTATTATTATTATATTATTATTAATTAATGATCATAACTGCTCTGATTTCATGCAGGGCTGTTAACTTGGCTTTTTAAGCCAAATTTTGAAAATTTTGCTCTTTACTTATATTTTTAGCTTCATAAATCAAGTTTGGCTTTTTGGCTTAACTATCAGGCCTAGGGTATTTGATGCTCCAGGAAGCCTTGGGGGGGCTGATCCGGCCCCCTAATTTACTTCTGTTCTGGACAACCTAGAGCCTTGAAACTTTGCATGTGTATAGAACAACTTATGATGAACCCAAAAATGAAATCTATTTCTATATATGTCACGTGACCTTTCCATGACGTCACATTATTCAATTTTCAAAGTCAATAGGGTTCAGTACTAAAAATTTTCAATCGTTGATTGTGAGAAAACAAAAAGCATTAAGGACATCAGTCCAATTTCACTGTATTCTATGTCTAAATAGTATTTGCTCTGTGAAGAAAAATTAACAAAAGGTGATGACGTCATCACACAGGAATGCAAAGAATGCGCGCATGCGTAGTGCCAAAATCCGCAAAACCATACGTGCAAATTAAAAATTAGCTAATTCATTGGATAGAGCATCAAAAGTAGTATGCATTCCTATCTTTTCATCATTTTATCACATTAGCTGTAGATTTTATTAGGAATTATTCAAAATTTTACACATACATCTCTTGAAAACTGGTCGCGTTTACCCCCTGGAATGAATTTGATTTTTTCAAAAAATTAATTTTACATCGTAACAAGGGTAAAAACTAAAAGTCAGAAAGTTTCAGTGTTGTAAGTGCACTTGGTAAAAATCTACAGACAAAAAACCGCTAGGGAGGCTGATTCGCCCCCCAGGCTTGATAGGGTTAATTTTGGCTTCGTTTTATATTTTGATCAATTTTCATTCAATTGTCTTCAAACTGAACTACATTTTTAACATGATTTGTGTTAGAAGCCTACAATGTTCTGGGACGATGATAATCTAGGACATTTTTCTTTGCAAAACATCATCGAAGACAAAGGGTTTTCATCC
Source organism: Aurelia sp. 3 sensu Dawson et al. (2005) (assembly GCA_964020215.1). Taxonomy (NCBI): domain Eukaryota; kingdom Metazoa; phylum Cnidaria; class Scyphozoa; order Semaeostomeae; family Ulmaridae; genus Aurelia; species Aurelia sp. 3 sensu Dawson et al. (2005). Next base: position 7,907,599 of record OZ026580.1, on the reverse strand, counting down.
GGAGCTACACAATATAGTATGTGAAAACAATGGAATGCAAGTGTTCATTGTTTAAAAGAACAATATAACAATAGGTAGTACAACAATGGATTATTGTTTTGAAATGTTTGGCTTTTACTGGCTTTTTCCAACCTCGGTTTGGCTTCGGGGCGGTCCGGTGATCTACCAACCTTGATTTCATGCTAAATTTGAATGGTGGTCATTGAAAGAATACAGAAACCATAAAAGCACTCCGCAAGAGCTATGAATGTTAAAGCGCGAGCAAAGCGTTATGGTATATCTGGGTAAATATTTGGAGAGATACTTAAGCAAACCAATGCCCTTTCTCGTTTTAGAGATAGCAGCTTTGATATGAGATGAGAAAAAAAGTTTCGAGTCCAAGATAATACCCAGGTGTTTATGTTCATTTACCTTTTTGCCAGTATACTGTTAAAAAAGATCACAGGATGATCTATTTCATTTATTTTCCTTGAAAACAATAATTCAACAGCTTGCTTTTGCGGATCGGGATTGAAAGACATCCTCCAATCATGGGCCCATTGACTTACCAGTTGTAGGTTATGGTTCATATGTTCTGCAGCTTCATTAGCTTCTCGGGCAACCGTAAACAAGGCCGTGTCATTGGCAAAAAGTTTGACATTACATTTCAAGTCTGCAGTGAGATCATTTATATACACAGGAAAGAACAATGGTCCTAAGATGGAACCCTGGGGCACTCCTGCTAAAATATCTCCCCAATTACAAAATTGTCCGTTCAGAACGGTTCTCTATTTTTCGATCCTTCAGAAAACTTTTGATAAGAAAAAGAAGTTGTCCCGAAACACCACATAATTTCAGCTTATGAATGAGACCGTCGTGCCAAACCCTATCAAATGCTTTCGGAGGGGGGCATTGGGGGGTACCAGAACCCGAAAACCCGGACGAAAATTTGGAATAACCCGAAAACCCGAACTAAAAATTGGGAAAACCCGAAAACCCGCTAATGTGAAATTAAAAATCCCGAAAAATACACTTTGCAGCAAAAACATTCACTTGCCAAAGGCTGGTTTCATCATTTTTTGATATTTCACTTCACTGGCTTCACTCCTCTACCAAAGAACAATACAAACGCCTCATGTATGGATAATGTACTGTAAAATAGATCATGAGACTTGGAAAGAAGTCTGGGAAAAAAATTCAACGAATAATTCTTATGGGTTCTGATGCTTTGCTGCATGTGCGGATCCAGTCTTGGAGTTTGGGGAGGGCCACATGGAAGGAATGTGGGGGTCTAGGGGCGTAGCCCCCAGGAAAAATTTTCGTGGCCACACCCTTCTGACTCTAGGAAAACGTGGCAAACGCGCTTTTTGCTTCATCTTAGATCACTTAGCTCATCATTTATACGACTGAAATACAACTGGCATTTGTGGGGAAAAGCTAGCGGGGTGTCATTTGGGAAAGTAAGGGACTATGAAATGTTTATTATGAGCACAAATTAGAGAATGTCTATCACGAAATTAAGCTCCACCACCATGGAAATGCAAACTTGACATGAGAAATGATGCATATCTCAAATCCACAAATCAAACATCAAAGGCATTTAAAAGTTACGAGAAAATCCTGTGGAATTTCCAATTGTAAGTTCCCAAATTCGAGTCACCAGTTATCAAACTTCTCATGCCTTGAATTGTTACTTTCTACTAATTGTTAATACTTTCTTCTACTAATTGTTACTTCCTTAAATTGTTACTTTCGAATAACTATCACAATAGAAGATATGAGTCGTTATCACTATTAACAGAGCGAAAGTTATCATCTATAAACTTCAGCAGCTAAGTTCACTAGATTCAAATTCATATTCAAAGATTCAAAGTTCAAAGTCATATCTTTTTCACACTTTTTGATCAATAGCAAGTTACTTCGTGAGTTAGTTTGAATATCTTGTCGTTAGCAGAGTTTTCGTGCAGCTGTTGCATGGTTATTTTAAGAGATAATGGTTTAAAACTTATCCGTTTACCTTTACAACAGTTTTTACGAGAACAGTTACCGTGCCCCCCCCCCCCCATCACTGGATCCGCGCCTGCTTTGATTTAGGAAATTACTCATATTGGTCGGTGGGCTCAGCTTTTTCATTCCTGCCACTGACAGTCATAGCAACATGAAATTGAAAATTGGCGCAAACTTGAAATTCTTGAAACGGAAGAGAGATAGATTGAGAACGAGACATGAACCAAAACCTTAGAAAGAAAGGCACTCATTGAAATTTTAGGAACTTCAGAGGCAAAAGGACTCACTGAAACGTTAGGGCTAAAAGGACGCATTGAAACCTGAAAAACTAAAGGACTCACTAAAACTTCAGAAACTAAAACACCTACTGAAGTTTAGAAGAGTTAAATAAAATAACAAGGAACAACTTTAGAAATCACTGAAAATATCTATCTTCAACTTTAGGCAGCGTTTCAGCTTTAGAAGATCTGTTTTTTGGCGGGATATGCACACCATATAGAATCGTTTCATGCAGTTCATGACCTCACTGTCCTTTAGAAAATTGAGAACCCGTGTGGCGCCTAGAACCCGAAAACCCGCACATTTTAATTACAATACCCGAAACCCGAGCTAAAAAAATGACAAAACCCGTGACCCGCGCAGCATCCAAAACCCGAAAACCCGCACGTTTTTCAGGGAAATCCCGAAACCCGATGGCCAAAATTGGCCAAACCCGCAACCCGTGAAATCCCAATGCCCCCCTCCTTTCGAAATGTCAAGATACACCGAACGAACATCAAGGGGAGGACTACAGTCAAATGCCTGGAAAATTGTATGGGTTATGGCGATTAACTGGTAGATTGTTGAGTCACCGAGACGAAAACCGGACTGATTGGGGTTGAGTAAATCAAATGAAACGAGATGCGAGTATACACATGTCCTACACAAGTTTTTCAAGCATCTTCCCAAAAACTGGTAAGAGAGAGATGGGCCGTTAGTTACTCTTTAAATTCTTTTCGTTTTTCTTATGAACCGAGACTACATTTGCACACTTCCACATATCAGGAGATACACCATGTCTCAAGCCCGGGGGGGGGGTACATGACTTGCGGATGGACGGGGGTCTGCCGCCCGGTTTTCAGAAAGCTACCCTCTTCTAATTACCGACAGTTGCCGTCCTACCCACCCTTATGATGAATTTTGGCGGAAAACTACCCATTTTTCACAATTTTTTGCCGATTTCTGTAAAACCCACCCGTGTTTAAGGAAAATCTGCCGAAAAAGGGACCCTTGTCTAGAGAATTTTGGACCCAAAATCCCACCCATATGGGCGGCACATACCCGTACCCTCAACATGTTATGCTACCCCTCCCCCCGGGGGTCTCAAGCAGTTCGTGAAAATTATTTAAGAGGAGTAACTAGGGAAGCATCACTTAGTTTGACGTTTGACCATTCTTATGGAAATATCATCCCAGCCATGTGCTTTGTTAGGGTTAAGTGATGTTACGATTTTCAATATATTTTCCTCTGAAATGCAAAAATCCTCAATCAAGGTAGAACTTTCTGGGGTATCTTATGGAATCCCATTGCCAGTATCGATGGTTGTGCATTGAAGTTATGAAATAATCATTAAATAGCAGTGCCTTTTCAGTAAAATCCGATGAATAGATCTTACACAAAACACTAACTAAATGTTTTGTTGTGTTGAAAGTTTACTGCTGTTTTCCTTTAGTTTAATTGTATTCACTCATGAATAGATTTGACACATCTCTTGCGCAAACTTTTTGTTGCTTTGTTGTTTTGTGTAAGATCAATTCATTGTTGAACCAAACAGCCAAAAAACGTTTTATCCTTTTATTTCCACTTGAATGAATTGAGCAAAATCAGGCATGCCATATTCATTTACGAGTGTAGAGTGTATGAACTGTATCGAAACGCATTATCTCTAGCACAAAGCCTATCGATGCAACGTTTTTGAGGAAATCACTTGCGCTTGCAGGGAAAATATGGAACGAGACAAATTTGCAAGAAGTTGCTCAACACTGGATGTTTTAAACGAAATTTGGAGACATTTAAATGGAAAATGAAGTCAAATAGATCATTGAGTCGTTGCTAAGTGAATCATTTAGCTCAAGAATACAAACTAAGCCCTTTTGGGGTCAACGAATGAATTTTAATCGGTAAGAAGTTTAAGCCCAAATCTGGCAGAAATCGCTGAAAATCACCTGCAATTTTGAGCTCTAATTGAAGAGACAGTGCTTGGGTTATTGCTTAGGGCAATATCCATAATCGCTGAGATTTTTATCCTTATATTTCATTTACAGCGACTTTTATCGATGTTTGAACGAATTTCAATATTCGTCGACCGGAAAATGACTGTAATTTCGGCTCCAAATGAGATATTTTTCTAAGCACGCTACAAACTGTAGAGGGGCATCCCTGCTACTGATTTATCAAAGAAAATTCCATGTAGTTATTGTAACTTAGTAGCTATTTCAACTTTCGTGAGGGGGTACTCAAGAATTCACTTCGAACGGCCAATTTGGTATCATGTGGTTAGAGTGGGGCTATTTGATTGGCTGACTACCGTGAAACTGGATGATTTCCGCGTGCTTCAGCAACCAGTAAGGATTTCAGCTGTATGCTCTATTAACCATGATTACTTCAAACTTCAAAAGGAGAGGGCCTCGATTTCACACAATTTCCTACATATATTCCTCATGAGACCCACATCTCATGCAACGAGAATCAGTGTATTTTCCTTTATAGTTTGCCCTTAGGTCAACCATGTTTAGTTTTAGTTCCAGTAGCGAGACACTGCGCTGTGACTGTGCGAGAGACTAAGCGAGACATTGGATCATTTTAATGACAATGTATTGAAAAGTTATGCTCACATTTGTAATCAGTGCGCTTTGAAATAGGCTCTGTACCAGTTTTGAAGCAATTTGATGCCATTTCAATTTTTGGCCACTTGTACCATTCCGTGTGTCACTTGGATCACGTTTGAGATCATTTTATTTTTTCAAAATCCATTTTCATATTCGTAGCCAGCACATTTGGATAGACTTGCATCAATCTTGAGACACACTCATGCAGTTTACAGTTTAGTCACTTGTACTACGCTTGTGGGTAGCGGGGTAGAGGACTTCTCTATCAACAGGAGAAAGTAAGGCGTCTCCTTCCCTCCGCTAGCCTGCGGGACACCCTTAGGCAAGGTGGAGTACCCGCTCAGCCTCCCGATCAGGGTTACGTGAAGTCATGGCAGGCAGGTGATGGATGAAGAGAAGGGCAGCTGAAACATTTTCGGACCTGGTCGACTCTTAGCTGTGCTAGGCAGACGATGTCAATTGAAAAGACACAATGGCTAGGACAACCCGCCCTTCATGGGCACTGCTCTCACAGAAAGCCCGCAACCTACTGTGAGTAATACCCGCATAGTACAACCATGAACCGAAACAAATCGAAACCAGCGAACGACGTGAATGGCGGGCTAGATTCTTATCAGCCAGCCTCGTCCGGCAGGGGCCGTCATGGGCGACAGGTGACGCCCGGTCGTCATCAAGCTACTGGCCGCACAAACATGAGAAAACACAGTTTGAAGATCGCTACATGGAACGTAAGAACACTATACAAAAAAGGAAAGCTTGACCTAGCAAAACAAGAAATGGACCGAATGAAAATCAATATCTTAGGCCTATCAGAAGTAAGATGGACAGGATCAGGAATTATACCAACTGATGACAAGAAGATCGTCTATTCGGGGGGAGATAGCCACGAAAGGGGAGTCGGAATCATTTTTGATTTACATGCATCACGAGCGATCACAGGATACTGGGCTATTTCAGACAGAGTGCTACTAGTGAAAATGAAAGGCCAACCTTTTGATATCACCATTATTCAGGTCTATGCCCCAACGTCAGAAAGCTCCGACGAAGACATTGATCAGTTTTATGCAGACATGGAAAAAGCAAAACGCATCAGCAAATCCCAGGAATTATTAATCATTATGGGAGATTTTAATGCCAAAGTAGGAAACAAAAAACACGAAGACATTGTAGGAAATTTCGGACTCGGCGAAAGAAATGAAAGAGGCGAACGTCTTATAGAATGGGCACAAGTTCACGACATGGTAATTGGAAACACCTGGTTTGCCCAACATCCGAGAAGACTGTGGACCTGGCAGAGCCCAGGAGACAGAGTGCGAAACCAAACTGACTACATCCTGACAAGCAAGCGCTTCAGAAATGCTCTAATTTCAACGAAAACAAGACCAGGTGCTGACTGCGAATCCGACCATGTACCCGTTGTATCAAGAATCAGACTGAAACTAAAGAAACTAAGGACCAAGAAAGTACCTGTGAAACTAGACTTAGCGTTGCTTAAAGAAAACCAAGAAATCCAGAATAACTTTGCGATCAAAGTTGAGAACAAGTTTCAAGCTCTTACCAACTTAAATGACGTAGAAAATAAATGGGAGGCTTTAAAACAATCCATCAACGAAGCCGCATCGGAAGTGATACCTCAAAAGAGAAAAGAAACTAAGAGAAAATGGATGAAAAAGGAAATCCTGGAAATGATGGAAAAGAGAAGAAAATTAAAGACGAAACCTGAAGAATACAAAATCATGCATCAAAATATACAAAAGGCGTGTAATTTAGCAAAAGAAGAGTGGCTGGAAGAACAGTGCTCGGATATTGAAATTAATTAACTCTGCAAAAATTCAACAATCATGCATGAAAAAATCAAGGATATGACAGGCCGCAAAGGAACAACGTCAACCGGTTGCTTAAGATCTGCAGATGGCAAAACATTAGTAGAAAAGTCAGAAAAACTCGCTCGATGGTCAGAATACATCGGTGACTTGTACGACGATGCGTCACGCAATGAAAATTTCCAGATAGAAGGCAAATTAGAAGGCCCTACAATACTCGCGGACGAAGTACGAGAGGCTATCAAGCATATACGACATGGTAAAGCAACAGGTCCAGACAACATAAGTATTGAAATGATAGCGGCCCTCGAAAACTTTGGAATTGTACAACTCACAACCATACTTAACCAAATCTACGAGACTGGAAACATCCCAGAAGACCTCTTGAAATCTATATTTGTCACATTACCAAAAAGGCCTGGCACAATCGACTGCGAACTTCACAGGACAATCAGCCTGATGAGCCACGTTACGAAAATTCTCTTACGAATAATCATGATGAGGTCAAGAAACAAAATTAGACCTGAAATTGCAGCAGAACAATGCGGTTTTGTAGAAGGAAAAGGAACAGCAAACGCAATATTCATGTTAAGAACAATAGAGCTCTAGAGATGCAGACAGACCTTTACCTATGCTTTATTGATTACACCAAAGCATTCGATTGCGTAAAACACCAGGAAATAGTTAATCTTCTCAAAGGAATAAATGTAGATGGCAAAGATTTGAGAATCATCAGAAATATGTACTGGCAACAGACTGCAGCCGTAAGAATTGAAGACGAAATAAGTGACTTCCGTAAAATAAAAAAGGGTGTCCGACAAGGATGTGTATTCTCCCCTGACTTGTTTTCCTTATACAGTGAATATATAATGAGACACATCGAGGGACTACCAGGTGTCAATTTTGGAGGTCATATCATAAACAACTTAAGATACGCCGATGACACAGTTTTAATTGCTTTGAATGAAGGAGACCTACAAGAATTGCTAGACGTCATAGTAGGCAAAAGTGAAATCATGGGACTATCATTAAACAAAAAGAAAACAGAGACTATGGTAATATCCAAGAAGAATAATGCTCCAAAGTGCAGTATTAGCATCAGCAACACAACTTTAAACCAGGTTAATAAATTTAAGTATCTCGGAACGATCATAACCCCAGACGGAAGATGCGACACTGAAATCAAAAGCAGAATAACACAATCAAAACAAACATTTACAAAAATGAAAAGTATCCTCACAAACAAGAAGCTGGCTTTTCAAGTAAGAGAAAGAGTAATACAATGTTACATCTTACCAGTACTAATGTATGGCTGCGAGGCGTGGACCATCAACAAAGATATGGAGAAAAGAATTGACGCTTTAGAAATGTGGCTTCATAGAAGACTGATGAAAATCCCATGGACAGAAAAGCGAACCAATGAAAGTATACTTAATGAACTCGGTAAAAAGTTAACACTTAAAAGCAAAATAAGAAAACAACAAGCAAACTTTTTCGGGCACGCCATGAGAAGACAAGGATTGGAAAACCTGATAACAACGGCGCGAGTACTGGGAAAAAGATCTCGAGGACGACCAAGAGAAAAGATTCTTGACGGTGTCAGAAAATGGGCAGGTGGATTTGATCACAAAGACGCAGGACAGAGAGCTGTGGAGGAACATGGTCTCCAACGCCTTTCGGCAAGGAACTTGATGATGATGATGACTACGCTTGTACTGCTTTGGTGACAACATTCTCACAAATCATCTTCACATTTGTTATCAGCACATTCAAAACGGACTTTGCAACAGATTTGAAGCGATTTCACTCCAATTTGACAAAATTCTATTTCTCGTAAAAGTTCGTTTGTGACTAAACGCAAATACCGCGTGTGATTGGCTGACACACAAAGGATCAACGTAGATTCAAGCAGGTTCTGAGTATGTTAGAGAGAAAGACTTTCTGCATCGATAGGTGAAAATTGCAGTTGCGAACTACTTTTTCAGTCATAATACAATTGCTGACGAGACAAATATTGTTTCAAAAGATTCTGAATGGCACCACACTTCGGAATTGAATGAAAAATAGGTCTGGAGTAACTACAAATGACAAAATAGCCAGGACAGTTACAGATAGTACCGGGTGTCTCAACAAAAGTACCCCCTTTTGGCTGGAAATAGGAACGAAACAATAAGATATTATTACTCTCCGAATGGACAGCTAAATTTATCAATCAATAACTTAGATTCACATAGCTTGCATTTAAAAATGGTCCAACAAACACCGAAGATACAAGCTTGCAAAGTCAAAATTTACAGTGCACCTGAAACCAGAGGTTTTGAGAAAGGGCTCAGCCATGATTTGTATCATGCATATTTTCCAAAGCACCTGTAAACTGTAACTTTTAAAGAACACCGATGTAATCTTCTCGCTGATGTTAATGCTGTACTACAAAATAGTGGGCATTCTGTCTGGAGCAACAGCTTTTTGCAACTTCTTTTGTACGGTGATCAGAGTCTGTCTTATGAGGCAAACAGATCAATTCTAACTTTGACTATTACGTATATCCTCAAGACAGAACTTCTTGATTAAAGAATCTTCATATCATCCCAAGAAATTGTCCCGTTTCCTTCTAGTGCAGTCGCTTAAAGGTCAGATAAAGGCAAATGCGATTTTTTTATATTTATAAATTTGAACTATGAGGAATCCGATGGCAATAATATTATTTATCTTTGCGGTGCGAAAGGGTAGGTTTGGGGGTTTTGAAAAAGGGCACTTCTCTAAAAAACCGCGTGATGATAGAGGCCTGGAACTAGCTAAATCGTGACGTGGAAAGAGTCATAAGAATTTCATCACTTGAGAGGCCCTAGGCACTTGAAGAAGTAATCTGAAGAACACACGCCACGCCGTGTGGCAGATACACATCGAACAGATCGAACAGCAAACAAAATAAATTTCGGATGCTGGCCCAGAACTTCTCTGATATTTCAAAAGATTGAGCATTCAGCGACACACCCTCAGAGTTTTCCCTCGATGCCGAAGAACGAACTGAGAACCGGTCATAGTCTATGGTCAGGCCAAGCTTCCTGTGTTCTGCTCTCCTCAACTGGGACGGACTCTTGAATGAAAACATAAAAACATCATTTGAATTATTTTGATGCAAATTAGCAATGATTGTCTTTAGTTGTGAATGGCTGGATCAGCCATTGTCTCCATCAAACAGTTAACTATTGTGTTATTTGCAAAGAGCACAGAAAAACACGCCTTGATCATTCATTCTCATCATCAAGCCGAAGAGAAGCTCCTATCGAAGACACATGGCTTCACGAATAACCTGTAAATACATATTATATTGTGCGATGCAATAATAGGGTCATCTAAAAAGTTTGCAAAGAACCAGAGCATTATCGAAGAAGACGAAACATAAATGTGGAGAAAGAACCTGCCCTTGCCTGTCCATGAGCGCATGGCCTAGTCCTGACATGGCAATTTGCGCGGTCATCGTGATCCTTCGAAATCTGGGTAAGTGTATTATTCGATTTCAACTACAATTTCATGTTCAGCACGTTGAAGAGTTCTGAGAAAGGTGCTCTGGAAGCCAGCCAATGTACTTATAGCAACCAATGAATATTCAAAGTAGTTAGGATTGAAATATTTTGTGGAGACCCGCAATGTTTTCGTTGTTGCAAGTCTTACGGCTTCCCTCTCCAAGTCAGTCCACAGCCCACTGCTGCAACATGTCTACCGCACCGAAGTTAGGAATAATGTGCACACACATTTTTCTCTGCACGAGGTGACTAGCCACAGCCATATACTACCCACTTTCTCGGCGTTTTCGTTTGAGATAGTCAAAACAGGTAGTCGTTTCTAACTTTCGTGACTTGACCGTCAGTGAGTGCAAACAGACTCATCCATTCTCTCGCAGCTTTGCAATGACTCCTTCGACTCTTTCCACGTCACGCCTCTGCTAGTTCCAGGCGCTTTTGCTTGCGCGGTTTTTTTGGAAAATTCCACTGAAAAACGGAATTCGACAGACGATTTCGATAGGTTCCAGAACTCGTATCAAAATTTCGTTTGAAATTTTGAAATCTCCAGGCCGTAAATGGCAGAAATCAATAAAAATGTCTTTTGCCTTTATCTGACCTTTAACGTCAAAATCTACATGAATTGTGCATTTTATGATACAAGCATGAAATTTGGTACAAGTACACAATTTGATACGCTGAATACGATGGAAAGTGGACCCCATTCAGAAAATGCCCCCAAAAGCTATTTTTAGAATGGGGTACTTTGCCCCAGCCCTCTAAACGGTTTCCCTTCGCAAATAGAAAACTATCTGTGTTATTCACTTGAAACTCACTCTTCTTACACATTTTGACATGCTGAATACGATAAAAACAGACCCCACTCAAAAAATGCCCCCAAAACTATTTTTAGAATGGGGATACTCTGCCCCAGTCCTCGAAAGGGCTTCCCTTTACAAATAGAAAATTACTTGTCCCATGTCCTTGAAATCAGTATTCTTACACCTTTTGACGTGCTTAATATGATGAAAAGCGGACCTCATTCAGAAAATGCCCCCAAAAGCTATTTTTAGAATGGGGTACTTTGCCCCAGCCCTCTAAAGGGTTCTCCTTTACGAGTAGAAAACTGCTACTTGTCCTGTACGCGTGAAACTCCGTGTTCTTACACTTTTTGACGTGCTTAATACGGTGAGGAATGGACCCCATTCAGAAAATGCCCCCAAAAGCTATTTTTAGAATGGAGTGCTTTGCCCCAGTCCTCGAAAGGGCTTCTCTTTACAAATAGAAAGTTACTTGTCCCATGTACTTGAAATTCAGTATTCTTACACATTTTGACGTGCTAAATACGATGAGAAACGGACCCTGTTCAGAAAATGCCCCCAAAAGTTATTTTTAGTACGGGGTACCTTGCCAACGGCCTCTAAGGGGCTTCGGCTTCCTTTTGCAGGTAAAAAGACTACCTTCACCATATGCTCAGCATCCTTACACATTTCGACGTGAGGAACAGACCCCATTCAAAAAATGCCCTGAAAAGGTCTCTCTATATAACTAAAGCACTATTTGTGTTCTGAAACTCAGTCTCGATGCATATTTTGACCACTTGCTGAAAACAACTGAACTTAGAGCAAGCTCCAAAAGATATCTTGAAGACACATCGACAGTTGTATCAGATCCCTATCATGTATGAGGTCATATAGTAAATATTAACCGTCGTACGGGGCAAGGGACATATCACTCCATAAAATTTCGTACGCCTTTGGTAATAATCTTTTCGTTTTCAGAAACATCCCTAGAAGTCCTACTGTTTTATGAGATCTTGTACACTTCTTTGATAGAGTGCTTGACCCTCCAAAATGGGGTATTCTATATTATTTTGTACATTTTTGCAATACATTTAAAAGACGGTTTTTTATACAATTACTTCGAAGGAACGGTTGCAACTTCAACGGTAGCCCAGCAGCTACTTTTGGACCTGGGAATGTTTTTCAAGCTCTCTAAGGATTTGCAATAACTTGCAACCAATTGCCTACGTAAATCAGAAGCTCATTTTAATGGAAAACAGATTCAAATCCTTAACTTTAGAGAGTTCTCACTTGCTGATGGTCTAGGTGAAAAAAAATCAAATTCTGTTCAACAATGCTTCAGTTTCTTTATTCTATAATCTACATTCGCATTCAGGAACTACCAAAATTTTTGCATCCCAATGATTTAATGTGAAGCCGGCCTTGCAAAACATCAAAAAAGGTTAGGCACAAGCTAGATTATCTTGAGTTAAGCACGATGTTTCGACTGTAGCCCGTTCTAAAGTCAAACATGTCAAAAGAGCTGTTTTAATCAAACTGGAGCAATAAAACTTGGTTCACATCAGGTATTACTTTGATTGGTTCAATATGGAACAGGAAATGCTACCCACCATCATTTTTGTGATCATTCAAAAATCCTACAAAATGTACAAAAATATCATTTGATTGAAAGTCTTTGCAAGAAGGTCTAAGCGGAGTAAGTGCGTATAAAATCTCAGAGTTAGGAAAAACATGTTTAAATTCAACTTCAAAACAGACGACGTACGAACCCGACGTAGGAACTAGTTCACGTCAGAGTTCTTGAATTAACACTGAAGACGGGATTCATACTGGAGCATTGGAGTAGAAACTAAACACAACATAGCTCATCTTATTTAACGTCAAACGATCCTTGTTCACAGGGCAGGTCGCAGCAGTTGCAGGGGTCGTTGGCAAACAGCCCAACAAATATAACGATTAACAATATGAATGGCAAAACCATAGTCGTTTGGGTGATCAGCGTAATTGAGGAGTTAAGTTTATTGTAGCCCATCCAAACTGAATCTTTTCGGTATTTTAGTATCTTGGTGCGGTTTAGTTGTTTTTAGCCGAAACAAATGACCTCCACTATACCTGATAAGAACCAGGATTTAACACGAGTTACAGCATCCATGAATTTCTGCAATAGATGACAGATGGACATTGGGACAAAACAAGCGCAGTTTAAATGTATCCTTGATGGAAATTTTAGCGCAGCTCATGGTTATAATAAATCCATTTTTTAATAATTCAGAAATCTTCGGTGCATTTTTAGAAATTGTCTGCACTCAGCTGGGAGTATGTATCATGAAGAGTTTTCTACTTTTATATAACGAGATCCCGGTTTAAGATCAAGCTCACATTGGCTCACATATTCTGAGTGGGGTCTGTTTTTCATCGTATTCGGTATGACAAAATGTGTAGAAAGAATACCGAGCTTCAAGTACGCAACAATAATAGTTTTCTAGCTATGAAAAAAAACATTTCACTGCGCAGGGGTAAAGTTCCTCATTCGAAAAATAGCTTTTGGGGGCATTTTTGAGTCGGGTTCATTCCTCGCCGTATTAAGCACGTCATAAAGTGTAAGAACACCGAGTTTCACGTGTACAGGACAAGCAGCAGTTTTCTACTCGTAAAGGAGAACCCTTTAGAGGGCTGGGGCAAAGTACCCCATTCTAAAAATAGCTTTTGGGGGCATTTTCTGAATGGGGTCCGCTTTTCATCATATTAAGCACGTCAAAAGGTGTAAGAATACTGATTTTCAAGGACGTGGGACAAGTAATTTTCTATTTGTAAAGGGAAGCCCTTTCGAGGACTGGGGCAAAGTACCCCATTCTAAAAATAGTTTGGGGGCGTTTTCTGAGTGGGGTCTATTTTTTATCGTATTGAGCATGTCAAAATGTGTAAGAAATGTGAGTTTCAGGTGGATAACACAGCAGATAGTTCTCTATTTGTGAAGGGAAACCGTTTAGAGGACTGGGGCAGAGTACCCCATTCTAAAAATAGCTTTTGGGGGCATTTTCTGAATGGGGTCCGTTTCTCATCGTAATAAACATGTCAAAATGTGTAAGAATACTGATTTTCAAGTATATAGGACAATCAGTTTTCTATTTGTAAAGGGAAGCCCTTCGGAGGTCTGGGGCAGAGTATCCCCATTCTAAAAATAGTTTTGGGGGCATTTTTTGAGTGGGGTCTGTTTTTATCGTATTCAGCATGTCAAAATGTGTAAGAAGAGTGAGTTTCAAGTGAATAACACAGATAGTTTTCCATTTGCGAAGGGAAACCGTTTAGAGGGCTGGGGCAAAGTACCCCATTCTAAAAATAGCTTTTGGGGGCATTTTCTGAATGGGGTCCACTTTCCATCGTATTCAGCGTATCAAATTGTGTACTTGTACCAAATTTCATGCTTGTATCATAAAATGCACAATGCAACTGCCAAGCGAGTGCACTATTCCATTTCCTTCCATTCTCTTCTTCTCGCTGTTACGTGTAGTGCTATGTTCGTGTTTCCTGTTTTATGTTACCATAAGGTAGTCATAGTTTTTTGCTCCAAATGGCATTGTATTATTAGTAGGATTATACTATTTTGTAAGTAGTGTAGTTGTAACATGTATTGTAATTTTTTAGATTGAATGTAAAAAAAACTGTAACTTTCATTTTTTCGCTTTTGAAAAGAACAAAAGACTCGTGGACATCGCCCTGATTAAACAAAAATAATAAAGATGCTGAAAGGCCTCTGATTCACACTAGGTTGTTAGGGTCGTTAAGATCGTGCAGAAAGACCCAAAAGACAAAGGACTCAAACCGTGCGTCTTGCCTTTTGGGTCTTCAAGAATGATAAAGTCGTGCCACATCTCCAAAATGAACGTTCACGTGCTCTTTTCATCTTCTCTGACACTTGGGATGGAATGCAATGCACTGATTGATTCCTCAAAGGAATTATCTGTAGAGCAATTGAAGCATTTCAAGGTATAGCTCTTTTCAAAAGAAAAAGCTAAAGGTCAAAGTTCGGATTCTTTTGCAATGTGCCTGTGATATCAAATCAGGGATAGGCCCTTTTACAAAACCTCTGGTTTCGGGGTGCACTTTAAATTTTTTTTGACTTTGCAAGCTTGTATCTCTGGTATTTGGTAGACGATTTTTAAATGTAAGGTATGTGAATCTAAGTTGAAGATTGATACATTTGGCTGTTCACTCCTAGAGTAATAATATTTTATCGTTTCATTCCTATTTCCAGTCAAAAGAGGGTACTTTTTTTGAGACACCCGGTATTGTCATACCAAAAACCTTACCCGATTACAAGTGATTTGATAATGTTCAATAAATCTATGATACTTTCGATAAAACTTTGCTAAACAACTTAAAATCAAAAAGAGCTTGCCGGTTATTTCTTTCTTACGTCATATAACGTCTTATCAAATGTACAGTTCCTCTTTTTTCATTGATATTAAAGCAAATACTTGACTGACAAAACACAACAATAGTCATTAAAACTTCGAAAAAAAAATTTTAAGCAATAAAGGGTTGTCGAATTATTTCTTTCTACATAGGCTTTCTTTTTTCAACGGTAATACTCCTTTTAAAGAAGTAACGGTAATGATGTAGCAATAGACCCCTTTCACTATGACGTCAGTTCTTTTGAAGTTCTTCCAGGAACATCACTTGCCTCGATTTGATGCGGATCGAAATCTAAAGCGAAAGCGTGCATTGCTCTCAGCAATGCATCAAATTGTTCGTGTGTGTAGTTGCAACATAATGATACGATGTAGATTTCTCGCTGCACAGGGAATCACATCTTTTGTCTCGAATTGAATGTTACTGTGAACCCGGGGGGGGGGGGTACTTCACTTTGGGTAAGACGGGGATGTGCGCCAGTTTTGGGTAGTTTTTGGACTGAAAATTCTGGGATTGGGGTATCCTTTTACTGGAAAATTTCTGTGATTGGGGTATACTTTCACTCGGAATTTTCTGGGATTGGGGATTACTCAAAATTCTGTAATGGGTGTTGAATGAAAGTACAACTGGATAAATTTTCAAGTTACACGTTGTCAGTTTCAAGTGAACTGATTTCAAGTATTTTTGTGTTGAAAAACGTCCTCAGATCAGAACCTCGTTCCAATGGCCACTTGGAACCAAAATAATCGTTCCCAGCCCTCTATCCCTTATCCTTTTGACGTCGAATTGCTTTTGTTACGTCTTCGATTGGGTATCAATATCTGACATATATTCTGGGATTGGGTATCAATATCGGACCAAATTTCTGGGATTGGGTCGTAACAGAAATCCTTGCGGCGCACACCCCCGTATGAATTTATAGTGAAGTACCCCCCCCCCCCCCGGGACTGTGAAATGGATCTATCAACATTAACGCAAAGACTAAAACCAATTCTTTAGAGAAAACTACATGTTGAAAGGCTTCCGCCTTGGCTCAAGGAATAAAAATTTATCTTGATTGAAAGGCCGCACAAAAACGAAATACTAGAATCCAAACTCGTGTGCGTTTACTCGACGTATAGTTTTTGCACAGCAGACAGTCGTGGACTGGCTTGGGATTTTTCACAGGCCACAGAGGATGAACAGGGGGCCCTAGTAGGTGCGGCCTGAAAAAAGAGTGCAGTCAGGCAATTATGTGGTCAGGACAAAGGAAAAATGAGAGGCTATGACAATCTGAGGTCTGGGGAGAAGCCCCAGGAAAATTATTGGGGTCACACCCTGTACTTTGGCGCAGAACACTTTTGTCGATCCCATGTTAGCCGAAATTACCATAGAATTTTGCATTCCTCTGCAACATTTTTTTTCTAAATGACAGGAATTTTTTTTTAGTAAGCATTATAATCTTTCACAATTTTGTAAATTTTTCTATGAACCCACCACGTTAAGAACATTTTTGGGCAGACATTTTTACTTTGTCCTAGATCCGCCCCAAAATGGAATCCCTAACAGTTCTCTGATAGTTTGTTTCTAAGACTGTAGAAACGACAACCCTTATTTTGGCTTAGAACGACTCTCCCAGTCACATCCCAGCATTTCTCTCAAATATTCTTCACTTATACAACACTACCGGGTGAGCCAGAAAAAAGTTCCCACTTTTGAAAATTCATAACACCAAGACTACTTCACGGATTTAAATCATTCAAATTCTAGTTAAAAGTCGAAAGATCGAAACATTTTTGTGATTTTTCTCGCTTTCCTACCAGCACTAGAAGTATTGGTAAATTCAACGTTATAAAAATGTCATGGTTGCAAAATGAAGGAAAAAGGGCCTAAAACATTGATCAAATCGTAAGGACTCTATTCAAATTAAACAATAGGCCATGGGCATTTCACCCTCCTCAAGAGTTATAAGACATTGATTTTCAAACAAATACGAAAGATTTTCAGTCCCAAGGTAATTAATGCCTAGAGGATATCTGTCACCCATGAAAACTTGCTTTTCCTTCATTATTCTGTGCGAGAAGTCATTTATGCATTTATCGATGTTTTTGGCCATTTTTCAGTCATTTTGCAACCATGAAATCTTTGTAAAGTTGAATTAGCCTATATTAGTAGTGCTGGTAGGACAGCGAGAAAAATCACAAAAATACTTTGATCTTTCGGCTTTTAACTAGAATTTGAATAATTCAAATCCGTGAATTAGTCTTGGTGTTATGAATTTTCAAAAGTGGGAACTTTTTTCTGGCTCACCCGGTATACTTTCTCTTTGTTATTGAACAAATCTCCATTGACAGAATTGTTGGGATGGGGGCAACATCTGCACCCATGGCTACACATTTTGTGGGGCCTTTGGTCAAGGGAAAATTTCGTTACACTTCCTTGATGTTTTAAACATTCCTCCAGAGAATTTTCAAGCTTGGAAAAAGTACACCTTAGTCAAAATTAGGAAGCCGCTCTCTTCAACATTGTTATCATGGTATCGTTTGATTTACACAGGCCTGTGTCCTTTCACAGCACAAATCTGAAGAGTTGATAATAGTTGTGAATAAATAAGCTCTTTATGAAAGACTGTTTCACGTCTCACACAGGTTGGAATCTTTTGCTACAGCGGGTTTCTTAAAGAAACTTTGCACAGTGCGTTGACAGCGTCCTATGCTCATTGAACATCACAAAAAATAAGGGTTTACTATGTCAGTTTCCTGCTGCCTACAAATAGACAATTACAAAAATGTCTAAAGAGACACTACCTCATTTCAACATTGTTTACTGTTTTAGTCCTTGCAAACTCCCTGGAGACCAAA